>OX030948.1:119321987-121721987 GCA_943735915.1 Pherbina coryleti | reverse complement strand
GGAAGAATTAAGAGAAATTTTTGATCATGTACTAAAAATAAAACAGAATATAAAAAAAATCTTCAAACAGAAAATATACGAAAGAAACGATTGACATAAAGTTAAAAAACCTTAACCAATATATAAGCATTTTGAAAACATTGCTACAAAATTAAATAAACTCGAAGCATATGAGTTAACGACACAATTTAATTTATTGTTGAAAGAAACAGAAAATTTATTGTCGAATCACTTGGTAGAAAAATGAAAAACTAATCATGTCTGAATTAAATCTACAACTCGTTTTGAAAACAATTCCAATTTTCACAGGAAACTATAGAGAATTAGATCCTTTTCTATCAATAGTTGAAATTATTAATAACACATACACTGCTGAGAGCCAAAAACAATTAATAAACATAGTAATAAATGTGAAACTTAATTCAAACGTAAAAACAACTTTAGGTTATACTGCAAATATAGACACATATGCAAAACTTAGAACAGCATTAACCACTAATTACAAAAGTAATTTAACAACTGCTCAAATTCACACACAACTTTCCACACTAACGCAACGAAATGGTACAGTGTTAAGTTTTAAAGAAAAGTTACTAAATTTGACATCTGAACTTAACAACTTGCAAATCAAAGAATTGACATCTGAAGCTAGTGATCAACAAAGAGCTCTAGTCATGAAAATGAATGAATCCTATGCTTTGACAATTTTTAAAAATGGTCTTAATGACGATTTAAAGAATACAATATTTGCATATCAACCAAAATCACTAACTGAAGCGACAAACTTAGCCTTAGAACTGGAGAAAATATGAAGACAAGCAACCATTTAATGTTTTTTAGGACAAACAACAATTCATACTACAGACAACAGAATATAAATACAAACAATTCATATAGAAGACAGCAATACAACAGAAATAACTACAATACTATACAGCAAAATAACAGAAATAACAACGCACACTTCATGCAACGAACAACTTACACAAATAACAAACAAAACCAGCATAATCGCAATAAACACAACAGATATAATAATTCCAACAATAATAGAACAAATTTTAATAACAATAACAATAACGGAATCAGACGTTATGATTATCACAACGATAATAGAAATCAAAACACACAGAGACGCAATTTCAATACCAATAGAAATTTCAACAACAACCGAATGTATGCCATAAACGACAATACACCGGGAAACGACGAGCGCTCGGAGATCACGAGAGAAGATTATCCGGGACAGCGAAACTAAATATATATAACATATCGGATAACACAACTAATTACATTATTGTAAAATGTAGTAATTCAAAGAAAAATTTAAAATTCTTAATTGATACAGGTGCGGATATTTCAATCTGCAAAATTGAAAACATAAATGATGATACAGAATTAATGATGGGAGAAAAATGTAAACTAACAGGTATAACGGACGAAGAAACTTTTTACATTAGGTTCAATAAAACTGGGAATAGATTTCCAAAATTATATTATTCATCAAACTTTTCAAGCAGAAGATAATGATTTTCCTATACACACTGACGGTATATTAGGTAGAGACTTTTTATCCAAATATATGTGCAAAATTGATTATGAAACACAAACTTTAACAATAATATTAGGAAATATCGACATAGTTACACCATTGTACTTCAACAAAAACGCGTATGACGTAGTTCGTATACCCCCAAGAACAGAAATAATTCAACCTATCTACTTAGAATTAAACGAGGATAGTGTTATATTAAACGAAGAAATTCAACCGGGCGTATTTTTGGCAAATGTAATAATACCAGGTAATGGAAAATGCCACGTTAAAATACTAAATTCCAATGAGGTAGAGGTAAAAATTCATAAGCTATCACCAAAAACAGAACCACTCTCAAATTATTTTCAATTCACTCATAACAATAAAACCGATGATCAAAGATTCGAAAAAGTAATAAAGGAACTAAATATAGAACGCAATAATCCATTAACTAATATATTTATAAAGTATCAACACTTCCATTTAGAAAACGAACAACTAACAGTTAATAATTTTTATACTCAAATAACTTTCAACAGTAGACAATACACCTACTTACATTAAAAATTACAGATTTCCCCATGTACATAACACAGAAATTCGAAATCAAGTAGAAAAACTATTACAAAATGATATAATTGAACCATCAGTAAGCCCATACAATTCACCTTTACTTCTTGTACCGAAGAAAAGCAGTGACGACAATAAGAAATGGCGCTTAGTAGTCGATTATAGAAAATTAAATGACAAAATAGTGAACGACAAATTTCCCTTGACTAGAATAGAAGATAATTTAGACAAACTAGTGTAATGGCACAAACGCCTCATGAATACCCTTTACATGATTATTTACACCATGCGTTAAGTGTGGAATGGTCCTTAACGTACGACCTACGTGAACATACCCTTGACGTTCGGTTGGCACCCCTGAGGTGACAAAAGATGGCGAATTGGCGAAAATTTAACGAAGATGGCGGATCAACGTTGGCGAAGCAGCGCAGCGATCGGCCATCGTTCTTTTCTTCTTGAGCCATCAGCGAGGACGGTAGCAGGAACAATATTTATATACCTATATATAAATATAGTTATCTATATAACAGCAACAGCTACAACAGTAGCCCTAGCGCTACCGCTGTGCCGCTGCAACACCGAACAACGGCCAGAACAGCAACAGCTACAACAGTAGCCCTAGCGCTACCGCTGTGCCGTCACAAAAACAACACCTGGAGCAACAACACATCAACAACTTAAAAAGGCTGAGGAAGGAATTCCGAGTGACCTTGCCATGCACTGCGGAGGAGTGTCAACTTGCACCACTTTGTTTCGGCTGCGGTGGCATCGAGGAACGACACCAGTGGCATAAAACTGTGTAAGTGTTTAGCTCATTATAAACCACACAATACAGAACAACCTAAGCCCAAAATTCGTAAATTTTATATGGACATTTTTTTTTATTTGCTCTTTTGGTTGCTGTAATTTTCCATTTTAACATAAACATACATATATAACAAACATACTTACACATATTTTTTTTTAATTATGAATAATTTAACTTATTTTGTTTCTTCTTTTTTTAATGTTTAATAAACAAAAAAAAATTAATCCTTCATAAAACTAATAAGTTTAACCAGTAATATATATATTATTCTTATATTTTTTTACTATTTGGTAAAATTTCTTTAATCTTTGCGTTACAATTTTAATATAAATAATTACATATATTATGATTACTCTATCTACATATCATATAAGTTAGCTGGCATTTGAGTATTTATAAAAAAAAAATTTATAAAACTTCAGCACATAATTAATATATATACGATTTTAAAAAAAAAAATACAAAACGTACAAAATAAGCAAATATACAAAATGTATAATTTATTATATATTAAATATATATTTAATAATTTAAAAATAAACTAAAATTTAAAAATCAAAAGAAAAAAAAATTTAAAATAAACGTCAAAATAAAATTAAAATATAACCTAGACTAAAACTTCAACAAAATTAAAACTACAATTTAACCTAAGCTAAAACTTAAAATTAAATTAAAATAAAAACTTAAAGTAAACTAAAACTAGAAATAAAACTCAAACAGAAACTAAAACTATCTATTAAAACTAATATCAGAACTAATATATTTTTAATAATTTGAAAATAAACTAAAAACGAAAACTTAAATTAAAACAAAACCAAAACTTAAGCCACAACTAAAATCAAAATAAAAAGTTAATATATATTTAATAATTTAGAAACTAAACAAAAATTTAAATCAAAAATTAAAATAACACTCAAACTGTAATTTAAGCTAAGACTAAAGCTTAAATTAAAAGAAAACTAAAAATAAAATTACAATTTAAACGAAAACTTAAATTGAAATAAAAACCTAAACTAAATTTAAACAACTTAAATTGTTGGGTACTGGGTATTTAAGTACTGCTTCACATTTGTAGCCTAACCACATTCACGACGGCTCACAGTGTGAAATGTTCGCATTCTAGCGGAACTTTATTGGAAAAATGAAGCTGGTCTTCCCTGGACGAATTCTTTTTTTTTCAGTTCCTAATAATGCAAACCGTTTGGTTTTGGCTAATATTGCTGTATATTTGCAAAATAAATTGTGCAGCAAGCGGTCAAAATCAAGATTTACTATCTAAAAAATCAAATACGTATTTTATTTAGAGTCTTTACACAATTTATTGAATATTCTTGTTTTTAATCCTAAGTAATTGTGAAAAAAGTTAACAAATATTTAAAATTAATAATATTTAAACTTTACGCGAAAGTAAGAAGATTTTATTTTTTTATACTTTTTTGCTCGTTTCCTACTCAGTTTAAAAAAAAAGAAAAGCAAGTTGCACTTTGGATAAAGTTTCAAAATTGTAGACACGTGTAGACAGGCTAATTTTTGCATTTTTTGTTTCTCAGATTATTTTAAAACACGACACAAAGGTAATCTCGTGCATCTTTTTGCCCCCCCACCCCATATATTTGTTTTGTAATTTCTACTAGATGAAGATTCTAGATGTTTTTGAGCTATGGCGACAAACTGCAAAAGAAGAAAGACTTCGAAAGATAGTGCAGATTATTGCTTTCCAAAACAATATTAAGAGTTCTAATAGACAATTGGAAATGTTTGCAAGTAATCTAATTGGGAGAATAAAAGCCAAATGGGAAAAAAGTAAAAGAAGCTACCCAAAATTTCTTAAACTACATACAGATTGGTTAAACCAACCTATTGTTTTACCACCTGAGTGCATAGCTCCAGTTAAAGCAAGTACAAGTTCAGGATCGAAAGTTGCAAGATCTGGAAGACCAATAAAACCATTCGAAGAATGCAACATTAAGGTTAAAAAAAGGAAAATCAAAGATCTTATTAATACAAAATCTCCTGAAGAAAAAGCACTTGCTGTTCGTTTTTCAATGACTAAGGAAACAAAGGATATCATAAGAACCGAATCTAGCACAATGCAGAATAACATCAAGAACCTTGTTTTCACAAGCTTGAAAATAAAGGATTTAAACATAAAAATAAGTCATAACCTTATTATGACTATGATAGACGGCAAAGCTTGCACTGCTTTATCTCAATATGATTCATCACAAAGATGCTACATATGTGGAGCTTCTCCAAAGGAAATGAATCAGGATTTGGTTTTCGCACGCAACATAGATGAATGTAGATGATATGTATTCCTTTGGAATATCTCCTTTGCATTCCTGGATTTGAGCATATGAATGCTTCTTGCATGTTTCCTATAAATTAGAAATAAAAAAATGGCAAGCTAGGTCATCTGATGAAAAAGCTTCAGTCAAAACAAGGAAATCTTTAATTCAAGAGCGCTTTCGTAAGGAAATGGGTCTGCTTGTAGATATGCCAAAACAAACAGCGGGCAACACAAATGACGGTTATTCGGCACGGAGGTTTCTTAGAAACTCAGAACTAACTGCTTCAATCACAGGGATAGACAATAGGTTGATAAGTCGTTTTTTAGTAATTCTCGAAGCTCTTTCATGTGATTTGGAGATTGATGCAGAGAAATTTAAAAACTATGCTGTAGAAATTAAAAGCCTTTTATTTCTAAAATTAAATTAAAGAAACCATCCACAAAATTCTTGTTCATGGAGACCAAATAATTAAAACATGCAGTTTGCCACTGGGTCAGTTAGCTGAAGAAGCCCAAGAGGCAAATAACAAGGAATATCGGCGAAATCGTGAGCATTTTAGCCGAAAAAACAGTAGAAAGGATAGAAACCGGGATATCCTTAACAGGTTTCTCATCGCATCTGATCCGCTGCTTTCGATTAAATCTGGGTTTTCGCGAATAAAAACTCACAACCTTCCGCCAGAAACCATATCTCTACTCAAAACACCATCTGCTTCTGCTCCTATTTCAACTTCTGAAATTGAGAAAAACTCATCAGATAGTGGTTAAATTTCCTTTTGTACACATATATAGCTTCAATAATAATAAATGAAAATATAAAAACAAAACTTCAATGTGTGCAAAGTCAAAAACCAAATTATTAAAGAAAATTTAAAAATGTTTGTTTAAAATTATTTATTAAAACAATAACCCTTAAAACTTAAAATTTGCTTTGCTATTTATATTTATTATATTTTATTATTTTTGCTTTCTTTAATAACAAAGAAAGGCTTTTTCTAGTCAAATTAGGCTACAATTTTTGAAATCAGTAAGATTTGGAATTAAGTTCCGCTAGAATCCAAAAATTTCACACTGTGGAACGTCCGTTTTTATTGGCTGATGCCTGCTCTAGCACGTGGTGGCCATTTTGGATTTTCTGTACTTGTTGAACCTGCCCAGGGAAGAAATCGAGTTTTCAACCGCGTACCGCTGCGTGTGTCCACCGGTAGATGGCGCTAGTCAAAAAAAAAATGTATCAAACAAAAAAAAATTGAAGTGAAAAATCATGAAAACGTCCGTTGTGTAGTGTCGGTTCCCTGTCCAAATTTTAATTCAAATTCGAATTCGCTTTTAAGCACGGAACCAAAACTTCTGTCACGAAAGCAACAATAATTTCATGTGGCCGGACAAGAGACAAACGTTGGCCGCCATACTCGACTTTTGAATTTGAATTCAAACTCGCCGTTGGACATGGAGGCCACCATCTATCTCCACTTTTAACTGTCACAAGACAAAAAACAAATCAATACAATGTCATGGGAGATGTTGTGGGCTTATTTCAAAACGATGCATCCGTCAACCCTTGCAAATCGAGCTGTCCATAAATTGGAAAGTGGCTTGAGTGCTGTTCAGTTGTTTTTACACAAGTCGTCCCTCACAGTTTGAATCTAAGGTAATGGAAAAATGTGACAAAGCTTATAAATTAGTTTATAAGTCCAGGATCACCTATGAAGTAAATTTAACGGACCACATAACTACGTTATCCTAAACCATATCGCAGTTACTCTCTTTACGGTAGTAACTAATTACCAATACACCTTCATTTGTTTTGAAATTTGCACTGCGAGAAAATGTCGGGTCATTTTCGCATGGATTTTTGCAATGCGCGTGGACTGAGAGCGAATTTTTTCTCGGTTTATGCATATTGTACTCTTAATAGGCCTCAAATAATGGCAATGAGTGAGACCCAGGTGAGCGAGGATGCAGATCCACTGGATTTTCATATACCTGGGTATCACTTACTGCCATTGTTTTCCCTGCATAGGGGCATCGCCCTTTACATAAGAACAGATGTAGCACATCAGTGCGATCGGAGTCTGAACGTTACCGATCCGGAGTTTTGTTCCATGTGGGTGAAGTTCAGGGTCCGCTCTCATTTGATGCACTTCTGCTACATCTATAGAAGTCCGAATCTAGAGAAGGAGCCCACTTTTAACAAATTGGACTCTCTCTCTCTGATTCTATTACGCACATTTTGGGGTTGTTCCCTGACAGCGAAATCGTTGTAGCCGGCGATTTCAATGTCCACAACCCAGCTTGGTTATGCCACTCAGGCCAAACAACACCTGAAGGTCAGTATGTTAAGCTCTTTGCTGAATCGAACCAACTGATTCAACTAGTGAAGGAACCAACTTTCATCCCTAGAGTTGGTCTGCAAAGCAATAAAATCTTAGACCTTTTTCTGACTTCACACCATGAAAAATATGATGTGTCTGTCCATGCACCTCTTGGTAATTCGGACCATTGCACCATATCCGCTGCTTTTTCATATTCTAACCTAAGCACTCCTACGCCCAAAGCCCCGAAGAGAATCGCTTGGTTTTATGGAAAGCAAATTGGATTGCGTTAAATAACTTTTACCGCAATTTGAAGGAAATTATGTTTTGCTGATAGAAATGTAAATGCCGCGGCTCTTATGGTACAAGAAATTATTTTATTGGGCATGCGGTATTTCATCCCCAATAAAATGAGAAGCATTAAGCCTAAAGACCACTCCTGGTTTAATGAGACATGCAGGATTGCCGTCAGGTCCAAAGAGGAAGCCTTCCAGAATTGGCATTCCAACAAGAATGCTGAAACTAGAAGACTTCGCAGTGAGGCTAGGAATAGCTGTAATGCAGTTTTAAAACGCGAAAAGTTTCTTTACGAAACTCACATCAGAGAACAGGTTCTTCTCTGCCCCAAAGGGAGCAAAAACTTTTGGTCATTCGTTAGGAGAGTTAAAAATCAGACGTCTTCGTCGATTCCTGCTCTTTTAAAGGATGACCAAACCTTCACTGACTCGGCTGATAAAGCGAACCTTTTGGCTGGATTGTTTGCACAAAACTCCACAATCCCGGCTAGCAATCAGCCATTGCCCTCTGTAGAGAATAAATCATCTTCAATGCAGGAGATATATTTTCGAACAAGAGGAGTTAAAAGAGTCCTTGCAAACCTCAACATAAACAAATCTTCTGGCCCTGATGGTATACCACCAATTGTGCTAAAAATGTGTGCTTCTACACTGGCTCGACCTTTGCGTAACCTCTTCAACATCTCCTACAGGACAGGAGTATTTCCATCTTGTTGGAAGGTCGCAAACGTCCAGCCGGTACCCAAAAAGGGCGATGCCACGAACCCTGAGAACTACCGACCCATTGCAATATGCTCAACGCTCTCCAAAGTCATGGAGAGTGTAATAAACTTCCACCTTATGAACTATCTGGAGCGCAACGAATTGCTCAGTGACCGGCAATATGGCTTCCGAAGAGCTCGCTCTACTGGCGCTCTACTCACGGAGAAATGGAACCAATGTGTTCACTTCTTTGGTGAAAGCAGGGTTGTTGCTCTGGATATTTCTTTTGACCGAGTGTGGCATAAAGCGCTCGTGTCAAAACTAATTGCATATGGTGTTGGTGGTAGCTTTGCTCGATGGATCACGTGTTTTCTTAAGGACAGGTCGATTCGTGTCGTAATCGATGGAATTTCGTCCAGTGAACACACCATCGGTGCTGGAGTACCGCAGGGTTCAGTCCTATCGCCAACTTTGTTTTTGGTTTTTATCAACGACCTTCTGTCGTTGACTCATAACCCAATTCATTCGTTTGCGGATGACAGCAGCATTTGTCATTCATACTCCTTAAAAAAACGCCAGAGTTCTTTGGAGATTGAGAGAGAGAGGCAAAATATGAATGACACACTGCTTAATGACTTAGGAAAAATCTCTGAGTGGGGGCTTGCTAATAGAGTTGAGTTTAATGCTAGCAAGACTCAGTGTTGCCTGTTAACCCACAAGCGAATGAATTGCCCCTTAGCTCCCCTCAATGTGAGCGGTGTGGATCTTACAAAGTCAGATGCTCTTGACGTTCTGGGCATATCGATCAAATCTGATCTTCGTTGGAATGATCATATTTTTGATGTGTCGAAAGAAGCGGCCAAGTGCCTAGGTTTTTTAAAACGGTGTAAGAAATACTTCACTTCAACTGATCTACGCATGATTTACACCTCATATATAAGTCCGAAAATGGAGTACAATTCGCACATTTGGGCAGGGGCTTCAAGATCTTATTTGGAACTTCTGGACCGAATTCAACGACGTAAGATATATCTGATAGGGGATGAAAACATTTCATCTTCTCTCAACTCTCTTGGGCATCGACGCAATGTTGGTTGCCTAAGCCTTATGTACAGGTACTACCATAGGAAGTGTTCAAGGGAGATACATGACTTGACGCCATCAACTCGTGTGTTTTCTCGGTCCACTCGGGCAGCTCATCAAGCCCATCCCTTTACCATTGCCTTGATGCCCAATAGAACCTCGCATTACCGGGATAATTCGTTTTTTAGTCGTACAGCAAAATTGTGGAACAATCTTCCTGCGAGCGTGTTTTCCGGCAGTTTTGAGCTATGTAAGTTTAAAACAAATCTTCACCGACACTACTCTATCTTTCCACCCTCCAACTAACTATCACCCGTCTTCCGAATCAACACAATGCTTTCGATTCATAGGGGGCATCCCCTGAGCGTTGGTTTAGTCTAAAAAAAAAAAAAAAAAGACCTGCGTACAGATATAAACACGAAATCTCAGATTTCATTGGGCATGATCTGCATGACCACACACAATAATGGTTATGACAATGGCAATTTTCTTTTTGTGGCGTCCGTGGCGTAGTTGGTTAAAGTGCGTGACCTCTATGTCAAAGAACCTGGAGACCCAGGTTCGAACCCCAGCAGTGACAGAAAATTATTTGAATTAAAATAATTTTTCTATACGGCCGTCACCTCTCTGCAGACAATGGCAAACCTCAGAGAGTAATCAAAAATGCCATGTAAAGTTTCTTGAGAACGAGAGCATTTGGAGCCGTTCGGAGTTGGCGTTAAGCATGTAGGTCCAGTTCTCGGTCAATTGTGTACAAACTTAATAAAACGCACAACACAATTGATCATAAGAAGCTAGGTCAAAGTCCTTTCAAGGGCTGAAATGGCCAGTTATTTATATTTTTTTTTATGGCAATTTTCTAATTTTCTATTAGACAAAAAAACAAAAGAAGCTCGCTATTGTAAAATAAGTCGAAAGGAAAAATGTGGGAAGTCAAGTACAAGCCCAAGGCACGGCCGAGGATGTTCGTTCTCAAAAAAGGGGGGAAGGTAACACGCGCATCCACTTCTAATATAAAAAGTGCTGACGATCAGTCTTTTGTCAGATAGTACGTGGCAATTTGATGATTTCATGATTTGCTGCACATGCCGTTCTTACATATTCTTCGAACAACAACAATAACAGAGTAAAACAGCAATGCTGCTCCCACTCATTCTTCGAACAACAACAGCAGCAATAATAAACCAGTTTTGATCTTACATCGTTCATGTCATAGTACATACATTCATCCCTAACAATAAATTTGCAATGTTGCAAAGTTTTCGCTATTGGACAATTCTTGGCTAGGTTGCACGTTGGAGTTTCATTGACTAACATATTCAATCATTGACTTCCATTCGTGTAATTTTATTGTGTGAGCGAAATTTAATGAGATCACAAAAGTTTTCCCAGTTCCACGCGGCGTAATAAGTGTTAACAGTACCTTAAGTTTAGATGAGTAGCATGTAATGTTAACTTATATAAAAAATATAGTGGCTGATTTATGCTACTGTACTTATTATAGTATACATATACTTTTTAGAATATTCGACACGTTGTAGTAAATTTCTAGCTGTATTTTTATTTCTTAGTTGAGGTTATCTCGATGACTGCATCGAGATCAACCTTTGGTGTTTAACCGCACCTCGCTTATTGCTTGATGGCTAAAAAGCCGCTTTTTTGTTAAGAAATAAAAAGTTATTTTAGGCTATGGAGCCAATTTCAAATTCTAATAAAGTCTGATTTATTTTATTATTTCTTGGGCTTATAAAGTAAATTTACCATTATTTTTCTTAAAACTATCTTACCACTATTTCCAGAACTCCTCATTATTTTCCAATATTTACAAAATAATATTTAAAATATCTATTGTTAACCAATCAGTTTTAGTTTGACAAAATCTTAACATTTCCCCTCAAATTCATAATCATAACCAATAATAATTGGTTGACCGAATTTATGGCCTTGACTTTAAAAGTCGTTGGCACTAATTCAATTAATTAGCTTGTTGTTGTTGTGCTGTGTTTCTCATTGGCACAAGCGTAAAGGGTGCTAATGCATTGATAAGAATTTGAGTTCAACGTTTTTGTTTACGTTACATTTTTTTATTTTTATTTTAGAGTGTCAAAAGTAATTTTGTCTGTGGCTTAAGATTTTATTATTGCCATATGTTGATCGATTGAACAATAGGAAAATGTGTAGCCATGTATGTATGTATGTAAGTACACTACTTACGTATGTAAGTACACTACCTTAAGCGAAAATTTACTTGCAAAGATAAATTTTTTAAAAAAGCATTATAAAAAAAAAATAAATTTACTCCAAATGCAACTTAGGCCGAAAAACTTATATTCTCTCATTTATGGGTATATTTTTAAGAATATTACTTACTTACTTACTTATCTGGCGCTTACAACCGTAAGTCGGTTTTGGCCTCGTATAAGAAATTGCGCCAGCCATTTCTGTTCTGCGCTTGCTGGCGCCAGTTGGAAACACCAAGTGTAGTCAGGTTATCCAACACGTGATCCTTCCAACGAAGATGTGGGCGTCCTCTTCTGCGTTGACCACCACCGGGCACCGAATCGAATATTTTTTTCGCTGGAGCGTCGTTTTCCATTCGCTCAACATGACCTAGCCAGCGGAGCCGCTCGATTTTGATACGCTTAACTATGTCGATGTCAGCGTACAGCTCATACAGCTCGTGGTTCCATCGAATTCGGTACTCGCCATTGACGCAGATTGGACCGAAGATCTTACGAAGGATCTTTCTCTCGAAGGCTCCCAAAGTCTTTTCATCAGAACTGCTCAACGTCCAGGTTTGTGCTGCATATAATAGGACGGGCATGATTAGTGACTTATAGAGCGTGAGTTTTGTTCGTCGAGAGAGGGCTCTGCTTCTCAATTGCCTACTCAGCCCAAAGTAACACCTGTTGGCAAGAGTTATCCTTCGCTTTATCTCAATACTGACATCGTTGAAAGAGTTTACGCTGGATCCCAGGTAGACGAAGTCCTTAACAACCTCGAAGGAGATGTTGTCAACAGTGACGTGGTTTCCAAGACGCTGGGACTGTTTATTTGTTGACACTAGGTATTTCGTCTTATCTGCGTTCACTACAAGACCCATTCGACTCAACTCTTTCGCTAACCTGGAGAATGCTGCGCTGACTTCGCGCGTATTATGGCCAATGATATCGATATCATCAGCATACGCCAGCAGCATAATACTTTTGTAGAATATCGTGCCACTGCGTCTCAAATCAGCAGCTCGGATGATGTTCTCCATCATTAGGTTGAAAAAGTCGCACGATAAGGAATCACCTTGTCTGAAACCTCGTTTGGTATCGAATGGAGGAGTGAGGTCCTTTCCAATTTTAACTGTGCTGCTGGTGTTGCTCAGTGTCATTCTGCAAAGGCGGATGAGCTTTGCAGGAATACCAAATTCAGACATGGTGGAATATAGATGATTCCTTATTGGACTGTCGAAGGCGGCTTTGTAATCGACAAAAAGATGGTGTGTGTCGATTTGTTTTTCTAGGGTCTTCTCCAAGATTTGTCGTAGCGTAAATATCTGGTCTATGGTGGATTTGCCAGGTCTGAAGCCACACTGATAAGGTCCAATCAGCTGGTTTACGATGGGCTTCAGTCTTTCACATAGTACGCTCGACAGGACCTTATATGCGATTTTTAAGAATATTATCAACATCTATTTGTCCATTATAACATTTTATTCGAACCAAGTTCTCTTTATGCTCGTCAGATAATTATAATGCCGTTCAATGTTATATTTTTTACGAGCAGAAACAGTCCGGGAGCACACCATGCATTGAGGTTCAGAAAAAATATTTTCTGCAAAACAGAATTGCAACTCCCATTCAAGTAGAGACATTTTGCATACAAATAACAAAAACTGATATTTTTATGAGTGTAGCATAAGTTGCGTATGCGCAGCAAAAAAAACAATTTAACAAGCATGCATGTGCCGCAGGTCTGTTCTGCATGAAATTTCAATAGATACTGACGCAGTTCAGTGCTCGTCCGTGAGTTAATATCATGAACCAAGAAATAAAGATCATGCAAAGAAAAGAGCCGCCATATTGTAAACAAAACAAAGCTGATAGGTCTGACGTCATCGGTCACAAATTCTTTTGTTTACGTGTAGCGATTGGATGTGAAAATTTATTTCTTGAAGTTTTAAAGAATTATTAGTGTTTATAGTTCAGTAATTTTTTGTGTTTTTTATAAAAATTAAGTGTGCTGTAGCGACGTGCAATAATTCCAACAGCAAAAAAAAATTACTTTAAATTTCGTTACTGCATGAAAATATAAACAAACGAAGTATTCAAACACTTTTTCGAGAATTAAACTTGTTAATTTTATAATTTTCCACTTTTATCTAAGTTTTCACATGTTTTGTATGAAAAACGTATGCAATATAGCTTTTTTTGCGACCGATGACGTAGCACGAAAAATATACTTTTTTCTCGCACTGCTGATTGCTTGATCTTGTTTTGTTGGTTCATGAGTTAATATGTATACAGAAAGCTTTTAAGCTCAAAAGCTCAAATGCCCGCGGGCATAGGCTTTGATGATCACTGTTTTAAATAATGATTATTCTATAATAAAAAAATTACTTGAAAGTCATCTTCAACAACATATTTATATTGCTATTAGTTTACAAATTCTAATGGCCTTAATTTGTATTTAAATTTTTTTTTTTTCATATTTGTATGTCTTCATTTTTACAATCAAAATCAATAAAAAACAATGTCTAATTTTTGCATTATTAACTATTTATATATAGTAACAATATTTGTATGACTCTTAATTATAATTATTGTTATTATTATTGTATTTTTATTATTATTTCTATACATTTTTTGTATGTAGAAGAAGCTAGGTCAAAGCAAAGATCATATAATATAAAGATGAGTTACGTAGAACAATAAAATGTAACAAATAATTTTCAGACCAACACGACAGCTTTTGTGAGTGCGATATGAAAAAGCTTTTAATTCTTGCTTGAGAGAAAAGTTTGTTGTTTCTCTATGCCCTTCCGCTCCGCATGCTCTTTTCTACATCAATTGCTTGCAATCTCTTCATTATGATTTTGATAGCGAACGAGTTCAGTTGGCTTATTTTATGCGTCGGAGAAGAAGAAGATAGTTTTTCTTGGTATTGAAATAGTCATTGAATTTTTTCAATTGCATTTCTATTGTTTCCCTTTTTTTTCTTACCACAGTATTTTGCTTGATATTGTGTGAATGCATATTTAATGATTGATGATTTTGAAATTTATTTCGGATTGAATTGATTGATTGATCTAAATATTTCACTTAATACGATTTATATGATTGGATTGGATCATATGAATGGATTTTTACTTAATTTGATTCCTTTCTTTGGAAAATGGAAGAAAAACGGAAAAAGGCTGGCAATAAATAAATTCTGTCAAATTGTAGGAAATCAGATAGAGATTTTCCGAATTTAAAATTATTTAAATTTCCTGATTTTGAGACACCCTTTTTCGTATCTGGACACAGAAATGCCATTAATTATATATTATTAATTATATATCAATTATATTATTAATACATTAAATAATATAATCTATATCTTTACATAAAAAAGAGTTTCTGTGTATAAATACGCAATAGACTCATCATCCGATTAGCATGAACATTTTTGTATAGAAGTTTTTGGGTACGGTGCGAGTTTTGAGGCTATCTATTGTGATCCGCCTTGAACACCAGAGGGCGCTGTAGAACAAATTTTTTACAAAACCGCCTAAAACTCAAAAACCGCTCATGCGATTCGAATGAAAATTGAAATACAGTGGTTTTCATGATACATCCATCCATCCATTATCCACCTTGGACACCAAAAGCGCTGTAGTGCAAAATTTTGACCAAATTGCCTAAAACTACAATATGTCTACAATAGGCATATTTTTTTTTTTGTTTTTTTAGGTTACATACCATATGCAAATTAAAAATATTAAATTTTTCTTAAATTTCGTAAAATTAAGAAAATTTCCGTTATTTTGATACCAAAAACACTTACATTTTTTCAATACTGCTAAAATTTTGATTACAATGAAATTTTAGAAGTGAGATCTTTTCCTTAGCAACACCAGTGCACAAGATTTGTTAAAAAAAGATTTTTCGTTAAACTAACATAAAAACAAATTTCGTCAATTTGACACCAAAAACATGAACATATCTTGAAAATTATGAAAAATTTGAGTACAACGATATATTTAACACAACATCGTTGCTCAGAAATGAGAAAAAACAAACAGAAATTAAATTTTGTGACTTTCGATTCAAATATCTTATTCTTATACATTTTTCTGATTTTTTTTTTTGTCTTAAAAACCTTACAAAAAAACCTACCTTATTGCAAAAATACCTTTAGTTGAGTATATAGGTATATTTTAAATATTTTTTTCAAAAAGATCTGAAATATTGGAGTTTTCCAAAAAAAAGGGACAAACATTGTTTTTATTGTAAGAATAATTTAAATTAAATTTAAAATTAAATGCTAATTATAATAAACTCTTTTTCAGAAGCTATAACCAGGGACCGTAACTGTTACGACTTTTTTCAAAGAAGTTAATAAATAGTAGTTATTTTTTGACCGATTTCTTTTTGGTCAAAATAAAAGTTAAAGTTTGACTTTTATTTTTGGGCAAAAATATAAGTTAAAATATGACTTTTATTTTTGAGTCAGAAAGAAGTGTAGTGATAAGCAAAACAAAGGTAGAGAAGAGTAGAAAACGTACAAAAAACCAAAATAAAGAAACTGAAAAAAAATTATAGCGTCTGTTGTTGGCATGATATTAAACTTTGAAATTAAGAATGGGCCAACTTACAACAATTTTTCCAAAAGTTTTATATATTTTCCTTAAACAGACAAAATAACCTTTCCAATGATACCTTATTTACGAAAATCGGATTTAAATTGACTGAGCTACGTCGTTTCAAAATACACTCTTTTTTGACCTTGAAAATGTTTCTAAAAATTTATAACTTCGGATTTGGTTTTCTAAGCAACAAACCAATTTAGGAACGAAATTTGAGCCAAATCGGAGATTGTCAGTACTACTGATAGGTCACCTCAATCTGAAATGGGCGACATATGTTAAATATTACCTTTTTATAATGTGCATAGGGTATTTTAATACAAATCATGCCTACATTTTTGTTTTTTACGCAAGACAATTAAGCTACAAATCGTTTGCAGGTACATCGGTTGTTGAGATCTTTCGTATACTAAACAATTTCATGTGCTCTCTATGCTTCTCAATATTATACTCACAATGTCGCTTGCTTGTTCTCCCGCTCTCATAAGCTTTAAGTCGTTCGCTCACTGACTCTCACAAATCTTTAAAGTGGATTTATGATAAATCCACATTCGATTTTGACTGTGTCGCTGATTTGTATGGCCGTGGCGCATCTTTATATTATATGATCTTTGGTCAAAGTCCTTTCAAGGGCTGAAATGGCCAGTTATTTATTTTATTTTTTTTTTTATACATTTTTTATAATGCCATTTCATAAAAAACTCATATATTTATTTGTGTTGGATGGTTTATCTCCAGCAACAACAATTTAAGACGTTTTATTTTTGGCGCATTCGATTTAACTGCAGCTTCTGCAGCTGATGCTTCCCTTGAACCAAAATCTGCATCTGGTATCTTTTTGTCCGTGGTTTTTTCATTTTTGGCGTTATTTGGTTCAGATTCAAAATTTTATTCATTGTCTTTAAAACTGGAAAAATACACTTCGATGGATTTCGGTGTCGGCTGTTTCTTAATGTATGCCATATGTGCCAATATGGAACTGAATTCCAGGAAAAACAAATCAAAAAATTTCAGGCGATGGGCAGGATCGCCATGTAATAAATTTATGTATGTATGTAAGTACACAACAACGTATTGAGACTTATTCGCAAATAAATTCGAGCATAAAAACTATTAAATAAAACATCATTTATTACATGGTGTCAGAAGTTAAACTGAAACTAAGGAGTTTTATTACATTAACATGGATTTACGCTTACCGCAACCATTGGATTGTTCCGATCTGGCAAAGGAATGGCCCAAATGGAATTAAACGTTTTTTATGTACATGCTTGCAAATAGCAAAATTTGCTATCAAGAGCAGAATAAAATTGCTACCGTTTGTTATTCAGCGCGGAATAGATATTTTCAACACATTAGCTGCATTCCCGTGGTCGTTGATCTAGAGCGCGGCTCTATTTTATTCACAAAACAAAAACAAAAATTAGAACCAGCTGATCTGAAAATGCTGCCAAGTTTAAAGCATGATACAATAAGAAGGTAGGAGAAGGAGCTTTGACAAGACCTACTGCTAATGTTAAAACCATTAAATACAGTGCTGACATATTTTGAGAAAAAATCCTATGACGAATCCATGGTTTCGGTAGGTTAGCGTTTTATATAAAATACATTACTGAAAATAGTGATAAACGAGGAACTTTTAAAGAAAGTTTGATTTATGTTCAATAGTTCCAGTCAGAAGACTTAAAAAAGTTTTTTTAAGATGTCGTATGCACATTAGAATAAAATTTTTAAACAAGAAATTAAGAATACATAAAGATAAACAAAAAATTATGGATAATATTAAATAAGTGAAATTAAAGCTATAAAATAACTAAAAAATTCGTTGTTTCAATTACAGACACATTGATTAAAATGTTTCTCATTTATCCCATAAATAATTCCTTTTATAAGTGTTTGTCCTACATTTATGGAAAATACAGGCATGTGGCATCTCTAAAATGTTTTTTTTTCATAAGCAGTAGGTCTTGTCAAAGCTCCTTACGCTACCTTCTTATTGTATCTTGGTTTAAAGCATTTTTTGTTAAAAACGAACATAGTTGGCAAATCTAAACTATGCTGTTTTGAATTGTTATTGGCATTCAAACAACTGTTTGAAGACAGTTGTGCTAAACTGTTATAAAGTTCAACTAAAATTGGTCCACTGAGATTTAATCTGATCCAGTTCCACGGGAATGCAGCTATTGTTTTCAAATAACGGAAGTTGCGAAAGCATGTTTGGAGCAAACAACAAGTTGTTGAACAAGAATTTGGAGGAGGAACCGAAAGATCCACAAATGATGATTTGGCCTCGGTAGTCGAGTTGGTAGCGTACTCGACTTCCACAATAGAGATCCCGGGTTCGATTCCTGGCCAGGCCATGGTCCTTCGCCTTAAAACCTTTCGCATTTGCAATTTTCTATCATTTCTAATCAACTGAAATTATAAATTTCATCAATATTTACGACATGAAGTTGTAGTTGATGGTAGAGAAGTTTGTGGATGAGATTGCCTTATAACTTGAATTGACTGAGGTAAAGACATAACACTTGCCTCTGATTCAAATTCATATGTTTATTGGCTTTCCACCACGCTTACAACATTCTACACGTGTTTCACTTGATTGCTCTTTCCTTCCCACTAATCTATCATCCCATTTGAACCAAGGCAGACTTGAATGAATAGGTATTCCACCTGAAATCCTTGGTTCAAAGCTAAAAAAAAAAAGAAGAAGGCTTTAAAATTCAATAGGATTACGCAAAAAGAAGCACACTCTTTTGTTGAATTTAAAACAGCATTGCGTACATAATTGCAGTATTGTGAGTTTGAATGCCAATTCTGTCAAGCATCTTACGCAGAACGAATGTCGCGGGATCACATTGCTATTGGTATTTCGGATAAAAAGTTGCAGCTAAAACTTTTAGAAGGACAAGGAATACATTGTCAAAAGTGGTTGAAACATACAAAAACTTTGAACCCGCTTCAGCAAACAAGCAGTTGCACTAAACCAAAAAATTGAGAGAAACTACCATAAAATTGATTGTTTTTGTTTACAATACTCGGCCGATAGTGAATAATATCAAAATTGATAATTGACCACTATCATTTTGATATGAAATTATTTGATATGAATAACGTGGAATTGATATTGTTTTTAATAAGGTTTGATATGAAAAAACGTATTCTATATATATAAAAAAGGAGCTTATGTTTGTAAGGCCGCAATAGACTCCTAAACTACTCATCCGATTAGCATGAAAATTTGTGTATAGAAGTTTTTTGGTACGGTGCGTGTTTGTGGGCTATCAATTTTGATCCACCTTGAACACCAGAGGGCGCTGTAGTACACATTTTTTACAAAACTGCCTAAAACTCATAAACTGCTAATGCGATTAGAATGAAAAGTGGTATACAGTGGGTTTCATGTACGTTGAGTGTTCTGCTGCTATCGTTTTTTACCTATCTTGAACACCAGAGCGCGCTATAGTACAAATTTTTTACAAAACCACCTAAAACTCCCAAACCGCTCATGCGATTAGAATAAAAATTGGTATATAGGAGTTTTCAGGTACGATGAGTTTTTCAGCACTATCTTCTTTGACCCACCTTGGATACCAGATGGTGCTGTAGTACAAATTTTTTACAAAATCGCATATTTTTAGTTGTTTTCTTAGGTTACATGTGCAAATATTTACAAAATATTAAATATTTCTTAAATTTAGTAAAATAAAAATAATTTCCGTTATTTTCACATCAAACTATGAAAAATTTTACTGCAACGATATATTTAATGCAACATCGTTGCTCAAAAATGAGAAAAAAACAATCAGAAATTTAATTTTCCGACTTTCGAGTCAAATATCTCCGCTGCTTTTGTATACATTTTGTTAAATTTTTTTTTGTCTTAAAGCTTCATCAAAGAACTATGAAAACCCTATTGCAAAAATACCGTTAGTTGAGTATATATATTTTAAATATTTTTTTTCAAAAAAGGTCTGAAATTTTGGAGTTTTCCTCACAAAAAGGTTCAAAATTTGTTTTTGTTGTAAAAATAATTTAAACTCAAATTCGTAAATTTTCAACTCTATTTAAAAATTATAACATTTATAAGCAAAAGTTATTTCAGTTATACGCAAAAATTAAAAACCATTTTTATGATTAAAAAAACAAAGCCTACCCCTTGATTTTTTCGAACAAAATTTTTTTTTCCCATATTGTGTTTTTATAGTTTTGAAAAAAATATACAAGCTAAAATATTAATTTATTAGAAAAAATTATCGAAGTGTCTCTTGCCAATCAAAAGTTATAGCCAATAATGTTTATCCAAAATATATATACAAAAAGCAAAACGCTGTCTGTGTGATGGCTGGATACTTCAAAATTACTTAGCCGATAGAGCTAAAATTTTGGCAGTACATTTTTTTCAAGTACGAGATGGCTTAAATTTCTGTCACACCCCCTTTTACCGTCCACAAATCAATAAAAACGCTATATTTCCTACGGTTTTCGTCGATTGGGCTACATTTTGGTAATTTAGTCTGTATGCTTACTGTCGGCAACTGTACTAAAATAGGGTAATGTCCATCTACTAGAAAACTGGGATGAGCATTATATAAGAGGGTGTGGCTCCGCCCATACAGTTAAAATTTGTATTATCGAATAGCTTTGAAAGTAAAAGTAGCAATACTTATAGCATGTTCAAACCGACTTCATTTAACGTGTTATTCGAAAAAAGCTTTTTTTAACATCATCGTGCATACTGCCTTAACTAGTTTCAAAATGTCAGTTTATTTGTTTATATTTTGAAAGAAATAAAAAATTGTTTATTCAAAAATATAAAAAAAAAAATAAAAAAATAACAAAAAATTCAAAAATTTGTCAAAGAATTAAGAAAAATTTGTCAAAGAATTTATTTGTTTACATTCAAACAAATCAAAATAAAAAGCTCTTGTCAGATTTGGCTGCGTTTAAAAAGCAAAAAAAGCTTTTCTGACGTTAGCAAGAACACAAACCAGTGATTTAACGAGTTTCGAAACGTGTTAAATCATTTAACACGTTAAATTTCCAACAACAATTGTACGCATTTAACTTCATCAAAACTTCATTTCAGAACTTGTTTTTCGATTTAACTTCATTACCTCGATTCAACATAATTAACTGCTCGGTATGAACATGCTATTACATACAAACTCAAAATGGAGTTACTATTTGGTGATCTCCTGCTACTGGGAAACTGTAACGGACAGTGGAAAGTAACAGTGGTGTCAAACTATGAGTCTAAGAAAAGTTTTGAATACACCTATTATGTTCCCATATAGTTGCAGGGTGCAGCAATGCGCGCCGGGAAAAGGCTAAAATTTAATAGTATACAACTTTCAAAACGATATGACAAAATGTTGGAATAATATGATTTTAATATTATTTTAATAATTTTAATGTATTAATGATTTTAAAAAATGATGAAATGATATGAAATTAATGTCATTTTTTTTACAAATGTTGTTCATATCAAATTGAAATGAAAAAACGTGATATTGATATGATGTCGATATCATTTTGAAATGTTGTTCATATCAAATTGAAATGAAAAAACGTGATATTGATATGATGTCGATATCATTTTGAAAGATTGTTCATATCAAATAGAAATGAAAAAACGTGATATTGATATGATGTCGATATCCTTTTGAAATGTTGTTCATATCAAATTGAAATGAAAAAACGTGATATTGATACGATGTCGATATCATTCTGAAATGTTTTTCATATCAAATTAAAATGAAAAAATTTGATATTGATATGATGCTGATATCATTTTGAAATGTTGTTTATATCAAATTGAAATGAGAAAACGTTATATTTATATGCTATCAATGTTATTTTAATATTTATTTATATCAAATATGTATGATAAATGTCATATTGGTAAGAAATTTTTAATTTGATTTCTTTTCGAAAGAAGTCGATTGTATTTTAAAATTTATCAAATGGATATGAAAAACGTGGTAATGCCATGATGGATTTTTTGATATTCTTCTTGTCCGTACCAGAGAACTGCACAAGCCTACTTGAAGTTCAAGCAACTTCAAGTACTTGAAAAATTGAATTTATTCATACTTGAAAAACCAAGCTTTAGCCTACTTACAAAAATAGCAAACAGATACAAGTCATATCCCTGCTTTTTCGTTGACTTGACTTGTTATGACTTACTTTGTCGTGTCTGAAAGTTGAAAAGCTTGAAACGATCGGCAAAAACTTGTAAGCTCACAAGTATCCAAGTATTTCAAGTATCCACAAATAATTCAAGTATCCAAATAATTCAATGAAGTGGCAACCCTATTGGGTTAAAAATTTCACAATTTTGAAATTCTGACAACGGATTCGGATTCAGCGACCCATTTTTACCTAGTGTTCGCCCCAGCATCGAATTCGTAAAAATAAAAAAAATAGGTGGCAACCCTATCAGCCATCTTGAATTTTGAAATTCTGACTTCAGATTCGAAATCAGCGACCCCCTAAAACTGTAGAATAGTGATTAAAACTTTTAAAAAAGCATATTTTTAGGTGGCAACCCTTTAGGGTTAAAAATTTCACAATTTTGAAATTCTGACAACGGATTCGGATTCAGCGACCCATTTTTACCTAGTGTTCGCCCCAGCATCGAATTCGTAAAAATAAAAAAATAGGTGGCAACCCTATCAGCCATCTTGAATTTTGAAATTCCGACTTAAGATTCGAAATCAGCGACTCCCTAAAGCTGTAGAATAGTGATTAAAACTTTTAAAAAAGCATATTTTTAGGTGGAAACCCTTTAGGGCTAAAAATTTCACAATTTTGAAATTCTGACAACGGATTCGGATTCAGCGACCCATTTTTACCTAGTGTTCGCCCCAGCATCGAATTCGTAAAAAAAAAAATAGGAGGCAACCCTCTCAGCCATCTAAAATTTTAAAATTCTGACATCGGATTCGAAATCAGCTACCCCCTTAAACAACTGCTAAACACGAAATCTATAGAACCCTAAATATTCTTAATACGCTTAAGTTTTTCCTACACTTCATTGAATTATTTGGATACTTGAATTAATTGGACTTGCTTTTAATTGCAAGCTTTTCAAGCTTTTTGCCGAACACATAAAGTTTTTCCTTTACTTGGTACTTCGTGTCGTTCGCTTGCAAGCTAGCGTAGTTGTAAGTCACAAGCTGACGTGGGCTTACTTATATTCAAGTACAAGCTTTAATTGATTGAAAATTATCAAGTTCAAGCAAGCCTGTACTCATATTTATGGCAAGTACTTGAAATAATTTTCAAGTAGGCTTATGCAGTTCTCTGGTCCGTACTGAAATGAAACACCTTTTTATTTATAAAACATTTATTTGTAATACAGGGTGGCGCACGAATCGTGCTACAAGAACAAAACGTTATAACTTTTTTTCTAATCAATGTATTTAATTTTTTTTCCTTTTTTTGTATAGATAATTCAATTTTATTTTATTTAACTAATTGGTTTTGAAAATGATAGACCGTAAATGACCTCCATGCTCATTCACGCATATGCGACACCTGATCAGAAAATTATTCATTGTGGCCTGGAGGGTAGCTGTCGGGATCGCCTCAATTATTGTTGTAATGGACTGCTTCAATTCAGTCAAATTCCTTGGTTTCGTTTTATACACCTCTTGCTTGACATAACCTCTTAAAAAAAGTCTGGCGCGGTGAGGTCAGGAGACCTTGGGGGCCAGCGGAAAGTGGTGTTTATGGATATTAATTTGTTTGGAAATTTTCGTTGGAGCTCCGCCATAACCGGTCTGGCTATATGTGAACTTGCTCCATCTTTCTGGAACCAAATGCTGTTAAAAGGGATACGTCTTCGCCGCAGTTCTGGGTAAAAAAACTCCTTCAACATGTTTAAATAACAGTCCTCATTTACGGTTACTGTTATACCGTTTTCCTCGAAGAAGTATGGCCCGACAATGCACCTTGATGAAACTGCGCACCACACAGTGACACGTTCTGGGTGCAGTTCCGTCTCATGGAGTATTTCTGGATTAGATTCACTCCATTTACGGCAATTTTGCTTGTTTACATTGCCGTTTAGATCAAAATGGGCTTCATCAGACATAAACAAGCAATTTATTAAATTGTTGTCTTCTTCGGTCATTTGAATCATTTTTTGGCAAAATTCCAGACGAATAGGCAAATCCAGAGGGTTTGATTTGCTTGTAATTTGGAGTTTGTATGGAAACAAGTTTAAGTCATCTTGAATTATCCGTTGTAATGACCGTCTGCTAACTCCAATTTGCGCCGATAAGTTTCGTGTCGAAACGCGTGGATTTGCCTGAATTGCCGATGCTACAGCCGCGATTGTGTCTTGCACCCGAACATAGGGATCTCGATGGTACGGTCTGCGTGCGATGCTTCCAGATTCGGCAAACATGTTTACCAACCTCATAATGGTCCATCTACTCGGGGGAGTGCCGCCAAACTCCCTCCTAAATTCCCTTTGGACGGAAATGATGGATTGTAAAGTATGGTACCGCTGCACTACCCAAATCCTCTTTTTGGTATCCCAAGCATCCATTTTAGTAAATCTAAATACTAATCTGCAAAATAAAAAAAAATAAGCCGATTACTCACACAAAAAAAAAGTTATTACGTTTTGTTTTTGTAGCACGATTCGTGTGCCACCCTGTACTTATAATAAAGTACCTTCTTGAAATAATATAATTAAAAAAACAGTAAAAGTACACATTCAAAATATCTTATTTCTAATAAGTGAAGTTACATCTGGTATATAATAAAAATGAATAGGCGGACCTGTAAACATTTCAAGGTCCATTATTTCCAAAAAATTATATTTGGAACCCACAATATATGACTGATAATGTTTAGAAAAGTTAACAATTTCGTGTTTGTTTACAATAAAACATATGTTTTTATTATTATCCATACAAGTGTTGATTCCAAAGGATATTTAAAAAAAAATACATGATATATCTAACGCAGCAACAAAAGAGCTAAATTTTTGCAGAGAAGCCTGATATGAAGCATAAAATTCCTTAAGTTGGGTTAACTCTGTACCCACTACAACAATATATGGTTGAATGGTTGTTTTTATTTCAATTGACCTCTTCAATTTTTGCTCACGAGCTAAGTTTAACCCATTAATTACCAAAAATTTAAACATTTGAATTTTTTGATGAAACTCTCAGCAACGACTAAATTTAGCATCAGGGGCGGTTCCAGGAATATATTTCGGGGGGGGGGGGGGTTTCAAAAATATTTATCTACGTTATATACATATGTACGTTATATATATTTATGTACGTTATATATTGTGCGTGTTATTAAGTTTGTACACAATTAACCGAGAAATGAACCTTCAGGCTTAACGCCGACTCCGAACGGCGATGAACGAAATGTTCTTATTCTCAAGAAGCTTTACATGGCATTTTGATTACTCTCTGAGGTTTGCCATTGTCTGCAGAAAGGGGGCGGCCGTACAGAAAAATTATTTTAATTCAAATAATTTTCTGTCGCTGCTGGTGTTCGAACCTGGGTGTCTAGGTTCGTTGACATAGCGGCCACGTACTTTAACCAACTACGCCACGGACGCCACAATTTCTTTTTATTATGATAATATTGGTATGGTTCAATTATGCATGGACCAAAATATTGGCTAAATGGCCGCCGCGACCTCGGCGGCACACCTGCATCCGATGGTCCAAATTTTCGATGACGCCGAGACATAAGTGAGGTTCTATGCCGTTAATGTGCCAAATTATATCATCCTTTAGCTTTTGAATTGTTGCTGGCTTATCGACGTACACCTTTTCTTTCAAATAACCCCAAAGAAAGAAGTCCAACGGTGTCAAATCACATGATTGGCGACCAGTTGACATCGCCACCACGTGAGATAACACGGCCATTGAATTTGTCGCGCAAAAGAGCCATTGTTTCGTTAGCTGTGTGGCAAGTGGCACCGTCCTGTTGAAACCACATATCGCCCACATCCATATCTTCCGATTCGGGCCATAAAAAGTTCGTTATCATCTCACGATAGCGAACACCATTCACAGTTACTGTCTGACCGGCCTCAGTTTGGAAAAAATACGGCCCAATGATGCCGCCAGCCCATAAACCGCACCAAACAGTCACTCTTTGTGGGTGGGGTTTTTCGACAATCACTCTTGGATTATCATTCGCCCAAATGCGGCAATTCTGCTTATTGACGAATCCACTGAGGTGAAAATATGCCTCATCACTGAAGATGATTTTCTTCGAAAATTTATCATCCTGTTGCCATTTCTTGACCGTGTAAATACAAGTCTTTATGCATAATGTTCATCAACGACGAGCGTGAGAGGTGCAATTGTTGGGCACGACGACGAGTTGAGGTGGACGGCTCTTCAGCCTCACTATCGCGAACAGCAGCAATATTTTCTGCAGTACGAGCTGTACGAGCATGCACTGGTGTTTTCACATCTCCTACAGACCTGGTTTGTTCAAATTTTTGCACGATTTTTCCGATTGTACGCATATTTGGAAGATTGAATTGACCGAAAAAATCACGAAGTGCTCGATATGCATTTTGATTTGAAAGCCCATTTTCATAATAAGCCTGAATAACTTTAACGGTTCAAATTGAGTTAGTCTGAAATTGAGAAATGTCAAATGAAATGCAGAAAAAGTTGACATTTAGGTGTGGTTTATATTCAACGTCGGCCCTTAAAATTTAACCACCCTTTATATACACTCTAAACTATTTGTTGAAATTTACTATCAAAATTACCGTAAATTTTTGTTGAATTATCTGTTGTTGCCTAAAATTATTATCTTTTGGTGTCATTTAATGAAAATAACCAAAAATTTTAAAATAACTGTGTAAAAATTTTAAATATGACAAAAAATGTGCAAAATTACACGAAAATGTGTAATGGTGAACATGAAATGTGTAATTTCATTCACGGAAGAAGATTTGGTATCACTGAACTAAATCAACGTGATTTAAAATAACAAGTTCGAGGCAAAAAAACCATCAATAGTATAAAAAAAAATCAATACAATTAGTAGTAAGCTGGAAAGTTTAACTTAAAAGTTTTCTATTTCTATTTTTATTTTATTATTTTTTTATTTTCTTAAAAGTGATTACATTATTTCAATTATTTTTTTATAAGTTAATTATAAAATTAATTATCATTTTCTTAAATGAATAAAAGCTAAAAGTGATAATAAGCTACCTGAGTTAACATATGTTTTCACATAACTACAATTTGAATTTAATACTACTGAATACAAAAATATATTATAAAACAAAAAAACATTCTATATCTTACTTATTACTTACTTTTATTTACGCAAGAGTAATGAAATAGAGCAATGGTACGAAGGAAGGGGCATATTTTTACACATTTTTTGTTGAAAAATAAACACGAAGAGTTTCAACTTTTACACACAAGTTGCGTAAATCGTTAAACATTTTCTGTGTAATATCCAACAAAAAATGTTTAAAAATGTGCATGTGTAAATTTAGACACTATTAGTCAGAAAAGCGCTGCCGACGATTATAGTCGTTAAATTCAACAGAAATCGTTTAGAGTGTACATTACCCTGCAAACACACTCCGAATTAATTAACTAGTTTCCTAACAGGTTGAGTCTCTGTTAGTTTTTTAGTTAGAAAGGATAGGCTGTCGGGAAAAATCTAACCTATTTACTTTCTATCTGTGTGTCAGATACAGATGGCTGACTCTTTCTAACGCATGTACGCAGACATCGCTCTTTTCATTTTAAAGTGGTTAACAACCACGTATTTATAGGGTTTTATACCTAGTATACTAACCGTTTCCTAAGCAATATTCTAACCGCTTTTAAAACTACTATTCTTACCGTTTTATAACCATTTTCCTAACCAGTTTTTTTATTCATATCCTAACCACGTTCTAACCAATATTCTAACCGCTTTTTTAACTTGTATGCTAACCGCTATTTTAACTAGTATTCTAACTAAAATTAGTAAATAAATACACTAATTGGTACTTTTTTTTAAATTTATAAAAATTATAAAAACAACAATATAATTATAATTTTTATATAATAATAATATATTTTTAATATTATGTAATAATGTAATATTTGAAGTATTATAATATCGAGTATAAAATATACAGTATGCTCCGGTAGAGCAGAGGTTGGAGGCAGCGCAGCGCACCATCAACTCATCGTATGGTTTATCGCATAGTAAAC
Organism: Pherbina coryleti; assembly: GCA_943735915.1. Classification (NCBI taxonomy): domain Eukaryota; kingdom Metazoa; phylum Arthropoda; class Insecta; order Diptera; family Sciomyzidae; genus Pherbina; species Pherbina coryleti. Next base: position 121,693,324 of record OX030948.1, on the reverse strand, counting down.
AGACGAGAACTGTCATATTATGGCCACCTAGTCCATTCATCTGACAATCAAGCGCCAGGCTTGATGATTCATCAGCTCTTCGCAGATCTCTACCGGAAACTTTCCCATGCCGATGCGCTTTCGGCAGAAGTCGATGACTTCTTCGTTGCTCATAACGTCCCAAAAGCCTGTTTGAGTAGAATTTGTGCAAGCAATTTGTGCTAACCGCAATACTGATCTACTGTAGCGCCACCATGACCACCGTAGACAGCAAAGAATGACTTGTCGAGATCGTTGGGCAACAAAAGAAAGTGTGTATGTGAGTCTTCCATATGTATGCGCCAGCCATGCATGCAGCTCCCGACTTTGTCCGATCTTATTCTGAAAAATTCCTCTTGAATGCAGTTCCACATGAAATTAGAGAAAATTCCGATCATTGCTTTTTTACCTCTATTAAATTCCGTAATTTCAATTTATTTTTAATTTGATATGTCTAAAATCAAACTAAATTTATTTTTATTTTAATTTGTATTTTTAAAGAACAGCCTTCCTTCAAATTCTAGAATGTGACAAATCTTGGCGTTTGTAAATGTTTTCACATTTCTTTTCACCTATACCTTTTTCTATCTTTCACACGCAATGGTTGAAGCAGACATATCTCTTTCACTGTTTCACCAAATCTTTGTCAAAGTAAATAGAAAGGGTAGTTTCAGTGTGTAAGTGAATTTGCAAATTTGTTTTGAATGTATGTGTACTTTCGGTAGCTGATGTTTGCAGGGTAGAGCGGGTTAATTTTTTTTCAAAAAATCGTAGGCGTGGATAATGTTCTACGGAGCAAATTCAACTTTGCTCAAGAAACCGTTAGTCTAAAATCTATTTCGAGACTCTGGTTTTTCAAAAGAAGGTTATAATTTGTGTTTTGCTGCAATATGTGAAAAAATTATTCCACTTATTGGAAAAAACTTTGTTACGAAAAAAATAGCCATCCACATTTCACTCCATATTCACTCCATATGATTGTGTGGTGCTCAGTATTATTTTTTTGTGTTAAATACCACAAGCTGACGCTGGGGTGAAGATAATTATAATAATAAAAGTTATTTCTCTGTTTATTTGACCCGAATACAAATCTAAAAGGCCAACAAAAACCGGAATTTTTCTCCATTACTGTATAAAAAGGAATTTTACGTCTACACTACCGATACTGTGGGTTTTTAAATTAAAATTGTTTTATTAAAATTGGATATATTTTATCCAAAAAATGCGGTGTTTTTGTGATTTCAGGTTAAGATTGTATGTGTGACTGTTTACAGCTACAGGCGCGATATCGCAAAAACAAACAAAAACTGGAACAGAATTCAGTATTTTAGCAATACGTGTAGAAACAGCTACAAACGTTTACAGCATAGGGGCGGGAATATTTAAAGTAAATTATAAAAAACGAATGGTTTTTCTTTTTGGTACTCTTAGCCCACATAATAAACATCAGTACATCACATTTAAAAACAGGTTCTTTTAGAATTTCAGGGGGAAGGGGGTTTGAACCCCCAAACCCCCTTCCGCCTGGATCCGCGCCTGTTTAGTATGTTTAATATTTAAAGTATACAACAAAAAAAATTCAACTAGCAATTTTCTGGAAAACTGGCGTGTGTTTGACCACACGGTAATATTGTTAGGTGTCTTGAAATTTGTTTGTTTGGTAAATTTTTAGTTCATTTAATGATTTATGTAAGTCATGTAGACAAGTATAAGAGCAAATAAGGTTTTAAATAAATGCAGCTAGAGTCAGATAAGGACATAAAAATAAAAAGATAGTTTTTTTAATGGTTTTAATTGTTTATTTAAAAAAATATTGGGAATCATTCAATCCTTGGTTTTTTATTTTGACGTGTGGAACGGCGTTCTTAATACAATTGTTTGTTCTCGTGGAACAATTTAAAGCATTTTTCTGTGTGAAGGTGAACGTTACATTTCTCACATTTGAATATGGTGGCTCTTGGTGTGCACACAATGCAACGGCGACGAGAACTGGTCTTCAATGGAACGTGTAAGCCTTCTACTTTAGGAAGATTTTGTTGCATATAATCAGGATCTGAGTCTTCAACAGATGAAGGTTCCGTTCCGTCCACGGTATCTTCCGACGCAAGGAGCAAAGACTTAGCACCCAATTTTTTAAGTCAAGCTGTGACATAGGCTTTGATTTTTTAGAAGCTGCTACGAAACAATGCAGTTTCCATGCATTAACAACACTGCTGTTCAAGCATTGAACCCAGAGAGGCCACCACCACTTTTTGCCACGAATGTAATTTGCAACTCCATTGTCGTGTAAGTCCACGCCGCCCATATATCTATTATAATTATTTAATGCGAGAGGCTGAGAAACACCATCTTTTTTAACGTAGAATACGTTGTACGGGGGTGTTAATTTGGAGCACAAAATTTTGAGAAAATGTTTGTCACTTTCATTATAAGTTTTTAATACTTTATGCATGCATTGAAGAAAATTCAAGTATGGTCGTAACATATTTAATATGTCTTCTTTTGATTTGTATTTAAATAATCATATTGCTACATATAATTTTTTTGATTCTATAAGTAAATCAAAATTTAACTCCTTCAAATTTTGTATTAATTTTCATATGCTTTGTATTTTATGTATTATAACATCATGTGTAAGAGCAGTACGATTATCTGTGTGTTCATCACAGAACCAGTGTGAGAAAGAGAAGAAGTATAATGACCAAGTTGCGAACGACAACCATGATAAATACAACCATGCTTTTTGTTTGTCTTTTCTTTTAATATCAAAGACATATGCGCCCTTTGCAGCATTTTTTTTATGCGGCGGCCATTGTAAATCCATAGGAATTCTTGATTTTTGTAGAGATTTTCTATAGTTCAGACACAAACCTTACAATCAAAAACCCTGTAGAAACGAAAATTTCTTGGCATATAATTCTACACCTGAAATATTAGTGTAGAGTCAAAAATGTTTGTGTGGAGAAAAAAGCAACTACAGTACGACCTAGCTCCATGCAACTAATAGAAATTCGGTCAGTTGACGTAGTCAATGTTGAAGAAACGCAATTAAACTTCTAAACATAAAGCTTTATGGCTCTGAATCCTAGATATTGTGGTTTTATGTATTAAGATATTTAAACAAGCGTTTAAAGGTTGTTTAAGGAAATCTATTGAATAAGGCTGTTAATGACTAACGTATTCTACGTCTGACCTATGCGATCGTGTTATCTAACACAGGCTTGAGCTTTTTTTTTCTTTTCTTTGCTGTATCGTTGCACCGGTACCATTGGATCAATTGCATCGTAATTTGTTGCGATAGTAACTTCTGAATTATCCATCCACCGAATTATCATAACGTTATTTCGTATGTCGTATGTATAGTCGGTTTCGTGCTTTTTCAAAACTTTTTTCCCAGTTTTCAAAGGGGCACCGGCAATACGATTCGATCGAACAGTACCGGTTGCGCAGAAGCCTTTCTCTCTCAATAAGCACATCAAGTAATGTGAGGTAAGAAAATTGTCAAAATGGACGGTATGGTGCATTGGATGCTCACAGTGTGATAAAAGTTCCATTACGACGGATACACCAAGTCCCAAACACTTATTATAAATGGCAGATGCACCGGAATACGGTGAACTGAAACATATATCCATTGTCTGAACAAAGTGCCCACAGTTTATACCCGAAACGAATTGGTTTTCCGCGTATGAACATTTTTGCTGAGTGGCGGCCAAAATTGGGTACCATAGTCTCGTCGAGCGATAAATGCTCCGTAAAAACACCGAATTACATGTAACGTTTGTTATCAAATAATGGCCGAACCTTTGCGTACTTATCATTTTTATCCAAAATGTCATTATTAGCGATATGAAAGTTTGCTTTTAATTTCGTAAACATGTTTGGCGACATTGTTTGACTAATTATAGGTATGTCGAAAGCTGGATCCAAACTCCAATACAATGTTGTTTGTGGGATATTGTGATACCCAGAAAATAGAAGAATACCAATGAAACGTTGTATCAGATATTTGTCGCAAATATTGCCGATGTTATTTTTTTGGGCAGAATATCGATTTGTTTCCTCCACAAGAAGACTTATTATTTCCTCGTCAAAAAATAATTGAAATAATTCAAATGGTTTTTTATTGCTTATAGTTTGGAGCAGTGGCTCTTGCTTTTCTTTTATCAATGGCTCATGTACAGTAGGGCGTATCGAAAAATTTAGATCGTATTCTAAGAGGTCTCAAAAGTTGCATGGGGTTGTCAAGATCACCCAAAAAAAATTTCAAGGAAAAAAAAGGATTTCTTCCTGCCCCGTAAAGACAAAGTTGTTTTTTGACGAAAACAGTAATAAATAACGACATTAAAATGCTTTGACTTTTATAAAAAAAACTACGTATGTCTTAAAGCAAAACCAAGTATAGGCTTAAACTAACAATATATAGGCAAACACGATGCCACTCACGATTCTTATCCACAGTGTCCTGTGTGAAGGATATTTGAAGCAAAAGTTGAAATCGAGATAGCACAGAACTTTTGATTGTTACCCAATAGTCTAAATTTTGGTGGTATTGATTATACTGCTAACGTATTCCATAAAGTTGCCGAATTAATAATTAGCATAATTTTTGCATATGCATTTTCCTATTGTTGAGAAATGTTTACTTGAATGCCATTTTTTAACTTTTTCAAAAAAATTAATATAAGATTTTATATCTCGGGTACCAGAAATGGTGCCAAAGAAACTTTGCTCAATTTGGATTCTTCAAATATTTTTTAACAACACCCTGTATAAAAATATTATTTTAAAATACCAGCGTAAGGCCACAATTTTATTTTCTACTTTGATATTTTTCGATGAAATTGTTAAATTTCATGTTAGGAAGTGTTTAAGTGAATTAAATATTACTCATTAGAGCTTTACGATCATTATTTATCATTTTATTATAACAACTAGATGGCGCTTCACGCTCATCTACGTAAGCTACAATTGTACATTTTCTGTCGCTTTGAAATGTCAAAGACTCAATGCTTTAACTTCCTTTAAGTATACCAAATTTTTCTCGTTCACTTTTGGAGCAACCCCAGCTAGAGTAAGTTGTATAATATATATATTGAATTCCAATAAACCTGTTCTTAAACTCTTAAACCTTGACTTTTCTTTCTTTCTACATGATTATAAATTCAAATTAAATTGATTTGAGTAATACATATTTTCGTATTAAATCGACTGCTTCCCCACACTGGCACACTTCTAATTTCTACATGGTCCTATTCGAGCCAGATTTGCATTAAGCAGAAGATTCATACAAATCCGAAAAGTCTAAGGTTTACTTCCATCAAGATTCAACAATCAATATATATGTACATATATTTACAAAATCATCCAAAGGAGGAGTTACTCACCTCATCTAAATCATCCAAAGGAGGAGTTAGTCACCTCAAGCATTTTCACCATTATCATCATTACCAAACATCAATTGGAATCAGGTGTGTTTGCATATTTTCCTTTTCTTTATTCATTAGTATGTACTGTGCTTTGCGTTCCTAAGAAACTTCGGTCTCTATTGAAAAAAGAGTGTTTTATATCCCGCGAATTCCGTAAAAAAAGCGCGATCAAATTTCGCGATTTTAATTACGTGATCAAAAAGATCAACAAAAAAAAAACAAACAAAAAGTGTTAAAATTAATAAACATAATTTTTCTTGCATAATAATTCCTAAAAATAACCTAAAAACGAAGTTATTAAAAGTGTATACGGTATACATTCACACCTACATAGTGCGTTTCAAAAGTGTGAGAGTGATCGCAATTCATGTATATACTACTGATCGATCAATGTTCGAAATTGCGTCGTGTGTAGCTAGAAACATCTGTGCTTCTCTTACAGTGCTTCCGAAACTGTTGATTATCAATTTAATGTTAATCGCTCAAACACTGTTAGTTAACAGTGATGTTTTCTGTTAACGTGGCGTTTTACATTCTAATAACAGCAGACAAACAAAATAAGTTCTACACATTGTGAACAGCTGATTTTATTACAGCCAAGTGCTCAGCCATTGAACCATAGAAATAAAATATAAGGAAGTGGTGTTCTACTCACACATACTATGCGTGTGTTGAAGAATTTTTCAAGCGAGATAGAGCATGATTTTTTGACATAAGCTCTTGCACATCAAAACAAAGAAAATGAGTGGTGAAAAAACATTAAAATATTAAATAATTAGCGATTGTCATCGCTATAAATTGTATTAAAACGAACATAAATAAAATAAATAATTAAATAAGCATGCGTTGTGCCGTGAAAAGTTGTGAAAGTTCACAAAAAACACATAATAAGTAGGTTTCATTTCACAGGCAATCTTGCTTTATAGTTTGTTGGTTTCCCGCCATTTGTGTGCATGAGTCATGTGCAAGAGCTTCTGTCAAAACACAAGTTCAGCTTCATGAGCGCATTCATTCTTTAGGGTGGCAAGCGATAGGGCCCTAATTTTTTTTCGATTGAAGATAAGTTTTAATCAGGGACTGTAACTGTTATAAACTTTTTCAAATAAGTCGATAAATAATGGTTATTTTTACCGATTTTTTTGTTATTATTTACTTTTATTTATTCGGTCAATTCAAATGTTCTGGCGATATCTTTATTGGATGACAGCGAAGAAACGAGAAGACTGAAGCGGAAGCATGTTTTAGATTTACCTTTTCTAAACTAAATCTTTACCACTAGTGTATAATACCTTGTCGTGTATTTCAATGGAAATGTACGACTTTATGTCAATTTAGCATAATCATCTTGTTTGCTTATTGTTTGTTATAATAAACAGATTGCAAATATAAATAAATAAAAATTAAAAAAAAAAAAAAAAAAAAAAATTTATTCGGTCAAAAATACCAGTTAAAATGTTTATTTTTCGGTTCAAAATAGAAGTTAAAATATCACTTATTTTTTCGGTCAAAAATAAATGTTAAAATATGACTTCTTTTTCCGGTCAAAAATGTATATATGACAGTGATATCTTATATTCAATACTAGCTTACCCAGTACACGTTTTTTGCACCCGAAAATATGCTAATGAGCCGAATGGCTAGTCGTATTTTGCTTAATTTTTTAAGTGTCTTGTCGGGACAAAATTTGTCCCGTATTTTTGACATTTTTGTAAAATATCTATGATTTCAAATACGCATTCACATGAACTGAGACAGTAAAAAAGGAGTGTTTCCTTTAAACCGAAAAAATAAAAGTCTAATTTTAATTGTTATTTTTGACTGAAAAATATTTAATTTTATATTTTAATATTGTATACCTCATAAGTGGTGTGTAAGTACAATAAAAATTAAATAATAAAAATACGTCTGAACACCAAAATGTTTTCGCCTTTCTTTACGATATAACCTAATGCGGTCCTGTTTGAATGTTTATGTGTTTGAATTAACTTCATTGTATTTGTAAAATACTTAATTTCTGGTCAACTTCACCGCTTCCTTATTTCTTAGTTCTTTGCATTGAACTCATTACGACAGTGGTCATCGAGACCTCAAAAATTGCTTTAATTTTTATTATTAATTTCTGAATTATAGTACATATAAAAATAAAAAAGTAAATCTGAGCCAATAAAATAAAGATGTGAGTACAAATATTTCTATATAAATCAAAAACAATACATACATACATACACAAATCCACATTTATTATTAACTTCGTGAGAAAATATTTTTTTTTCCAAATAATTTTGAACACCAAATATAAAAATGAAAGGCTCATAATCTTAAGCAAACTAATGGAAACTATCGAACTTATTCATCTGTTTTTATTTTAATATTGATTTTTTTTTCGAAGACATTGTGACTTAGAAAATTCCAAATTTTTAAGCAAATAATTTTTGCTGCTGATATCCAATCGGTTTCATTTATCGATTATTCTAGTGAGTATTTGTCTGAAAATTTATTTTGCTTATCGATATTTTCCATTTTATATTTTAATAATAATATTTTAAATATTTAATAATATCGATTTGTTTGGTGAATATTTCGGTGCATATTTAAGGCATTTTTTTCAAAATAAATATTTGCAGTTAAGATTAAAATAAATTTCGTTTAAGACGATCGACAGAGTTTCATCGATATTTTCCAAAATCAAAATCATTTAGTGCAGTTTTTTTTCAAATCAAAACTTATCATTAAACGATCACTACTGTCTTTTATCGTTTTTTCAAATGTTTCGATTGATAGTTCAAATCTTATCTGCTTTCGAATTATTCAAATAAACTTAAGTTTTTTTGATATCTTAACATTTTTTTTCCTCAAAACAAAATCCTTCCTTCAGTTTTTTATTTCGAGAATTTGTGATCGACTTTCTATTTTTCTATTTTTCTTTTGGATAGCAGTGCATATCCAATCTTTGTAATCGAAAATCGATTATCTCCTAAATAATATTTTGCACAGCAAAATTCAAATGTTTATTTTAAATCAATAAAATAAAATAATCTACATACTTATCCATACATTTAATTTCCCGACATTTCGACTTTTGTTATCGATTTTCCCAGTTTTGTTTCTAATCGACAAATTCGTGTTACGGATTTATTTTGAACCTCAAATTTGGTTAGCAATCGGAATTTTTCCAACATTGATTTTTCAATCGATTAAAAATTCCGTAGTTTAGTTCTTGTTGGCTTTCTTTGAATTGAAAATTCCAATCAACTTTTTCACGATGAGTGCATTGGACACCTTTATTCGTCTTTCGGACAATCTAATACAGTTTGAGGCAGAGTTTAGTGATGGCAATATCTCGGAATATTCAGCATTTGCCATGGAAGTCCATAAGGATGAAATGAAATGCATCTGGACTAATGTGAAGACATCGTACGAAGCATGCCTGAAGGAGCTAGTTGCACTTGAAGACAAGGAGAGGAGAGGACCAGGAGATAATCAAAAGTATGATCTTGAAACCATAAAAAATAAATATCATAGCTGTTATCAGAGCTATGTCCGATGTATCTCACGGCTCACTGAACATATTCAGCAATCAGCTAGGTCACTTTACGCTGTAAGGTCGTCCAAGGTTCCATCTAGTTCTAATTTTCATTTACCTCCTTGTGATACCGATGTATTCAGTGGAGAATATTTAAAGTGGCCTTCCTTCCATGACTTGTTCACAGCCATTTATCTGAACAACACTCGGCTTAGTCCTGTAGAAAAGCTTTTCCATTTGATCAATAAAACTCGAGGTGAAGCTCGAGATATTGTTCAAAAGTCGCCTTTAACAAATGATGGTTTTTCCTCAGCATGGCATAATCTACAGGAACGTTTTGAAAATAAACCTCTCCTCGTTAATAGTCAACTTAAAATTTTATTTAATCTTCCATCCATTCCAACAGAATCTGGTCATGCATTGAAGAATCTCCAAAGAGACATCAACAGTGTTATAATCACCCTCCAACTTTACGATATAAAAATTGACGAATGGCCCAAAATACACTGTAGTGCTCAGTCTGCGTGAAACCGGGTTTCTAAGGCAAGGGAGGTGAGTCAGCGGACGTGAAGTACGTGAAATTTCACTCACCGAAAAAGCTGTAGTGACGATTGACTGACACGCACACATAAGTCAAGTCGTCATATTTTATTTAGGGGTTCACAAAATTTACCACACTAATACAATCAAACACAGTACATGCACATGAAATAAAACTGGTTTCACGCAGACTGACCAGTACAGTGTATTTTTGAATGATTGACTGCTCACGCAGACTGAGCACTACAGTGTATTTTGGGCCAATGGGATTGCATCTTTATTTATCTATGCTCCACACGTCTGCCGGAAACCACTTTAGTTCTTTGGGAGCAATCCATTCACAATAAAACAGACATTCCAAAGTGGGAAGCATAAGATTATTTTCTGACCAGTCGTTATCAGACGCTGGAAACTGTTTTAGATATTCGCAACTCAAATTCGTTTAAAAATCCACCTTAGAAAGTTCTTACCAATTCCACAAGTTCAAATCCAACAAGAAAAGTAAGCACCTATCACTCAAAGATTTCTGGTTCAGTTAGCAAGCTTTGTCCAGAAGAGCAACATCCAATCCGTCAATGTCCTCGGTTTCAAAAATTTAATATCGAAGAAAGAACAAATTTCATAAAAAACACAAACTTTTCTTTAATTGCTTTGCTCGTGGCCATAGTGTCAGAGATTGTAAAAGTTCATATAATTGTCATACATGCAACAAGCGACACAATACCCTTTTACATCGTAGTCACCCCAGTCCAACCAACTATGTGTCGTCTTCTGAAGATCTTAATTTCTCGATAAATAATTCCAGTATCGCGTTGGGTATGCAACATTCATCTCCAAATACCATACAGTCCGCTAAGTTCACTACGCCTTGTGATAATATTCAATAATGTTTTTCTACTAATTCCAAAGACGTTCTTTTAGGTACGGCGATGGTTCATATATGCCATCAAGGTACAACTTTTGTCGCTAGAGCTCTAATCGATACTGGATCAGAAGGAACGTTTATTTCCGAAAGGTTGTTTAAACTACTTAAACTTGCATCTTCTTCAATACAAGCCCAGATTTCCGGTCTAAACAACACTACTTCTGCCAGAGTTGACAAGATATGTTCATTTATCTTAAGCTCACCAATTAACACTGCAATTCATATTGAAGCTAACGCTTTAATTCTTCCGCATCTCACAGGATATCTTCCTTTTTGTCCTATAGATCCCTCAACCTTTAACAATCTTCCTGACATACAACTCGCAGACTCACAATTCTTTAAAAGCTCTCAGGTTGATTTACTGATTGGCGCTGATCTTCTTCCATTCATTCTATTAGACGGAATAAAACATAACGTTTGTGGCAGCTTATTGGGGCAGGAAACTATATTTGGCTGGATATTGACTGGACCTGTATCCCATACATCTATTTCTTCATTCTCAACGTCTGTATCATACTTCAATGAAGTGTCACTAAACAAGGCTATTTCTCGATTTTGGGAGGTGGAGGATCTTCCACAAAAACAATTTCTTAACCAAGCTGATCGCTTTTGTGAAGAATTATATGTTCGAACAACAAAACGAAACAGTGATGGTCGCTATGTTGTTCAATTACCATTCAAAGAAGAGTATCCAGAGACACTCCAGCTAGGTCATTCAAGATCAATTGGACATGGGCAATTTCTACGAAATGAAGCTAGACTATTAAAAAATCCTTCCTTTAAAACCCAATATGCTGACGTTGTACACGAATATATTGACCTTGGTCATATGCATGCAGTTCCAAAAGAAAAAGAGGAATATGCCTCAAGTCATTATTATGTGCCTCATCATGCTGTCATTAAACCTGACAGTTCCACTACAAAAGTACGCGTTGTATTCAACGCTTCTAGTTAATCATCCAATGGTACAAGCCTTAATGATGTTTTACACACTGGGCCTGTGCTTCAAACTGACCTAAACTTACTGTTACTCAAATGGCGTTTCTATCAATATGTTTTCAACAGCGATTTACAAAAAATGTATCGTCAAATTCTTGTTGACCCTAATCATTGTCATTTCCAACGCATTGTCTTCCGAGAAGCTCCAAATAAAATGATATGCGATTTTGAACTCAAAACGGTAACGTTCGGAGTTAATTGTGCTCCATTTTTAGCCATCCGTACACTTCTTCAACTAGCAGAGGATGTCGAGAAAACATATCCACTTGCAAGTAAAATTCTTAGAAATAATATGTACGTTGATGATGTGCTCGCTGGAGCTCATGACATTGATACCGCTTTGAAATCGCGTGACGAGCTGATTTCCGCTTTAGCTTCAGCTGGATTTTCTTTAAGAAAGTGGACATCCAATTCCAAATCTGTTCTTAAAGGAATTCCCTTAGAACATCTTCTTAATCTGGACTTTTTTTGGTTCGAAGAGTGTAGTACTGCAAAAACACTTGGAGTTCGGTGGAATGCAAGCTCAGATTCCTTCTTCTTTTCAGCGCAAGTTCTACCTATAAAAAGAAATTTTACCAAACGAGAAGTTGTTTCTCAGATCGCAAAGTTATTTGACCCTTCTGGCTGGCTTGCTCCATGCATCGTTGTAGCCAAAATACTTATGCAAGAGATATGGCTGAAAAAAATAGATTGGGATGACGATTTACCCTCCAATTGCCTTAAGAAGTGGCAAATCTTTATTTCCAATTACCCACACTTTAATGAAATCCATATTCCAAAGTGGATAAGATATTCACCAAAATACAAAATCCAATTCCACGCATTTTGTGACGCCTCCGAAAAGGCTTATGCTGCGACACTTTATGCAAGAGTTAGTCATGAACATTCTGTATCCGTCCATTTACTTGCTGCAAAAACAAGAGTGGCACCAATAAAAACTCTCTCTATTCCACGACTTGAATTGTGTGGAGCTGTCTTATTAGCAGATATGATTGACGCTTTAATACTTCATTTAGATATCAATGCACAAGAATTATTTTTCTGGACCGATTCTACTATCGTGTTAGCTTGGCTGCGAAAGCCACCTTGCCAGTGGTCCACATTTGTAGCCAATCGTGTATCAAAAATCGTTCAAAGTGTTGGACAGTCAAATTGGTTTCATGTCAACACTCAAAGTAATCCGGCTGATTTGGCAAGTCGAGGTCTCCCACCACAAGATATTATTGAAAACACCTTGTGGTGGAATGGACCAGATTGGTTAAAATTTTCCCAATCGCAGTGACTCAAATATTGATATTGATACTAACTTAGAGAAAAAATCTGTAAAGGTATTTTTCACATATTTTCAACATTACGAAGATATTCTAGAACGGTTTTCTGAACTTCCAAAAGCGATAAGAGTTATCGCTTACATATTTCGTTTCTATCATCGTATCTGTCCCAAATATCGGTCAAAATATTCTTATGAATCGTCTCTCATAACAGCTTCTGAAGTAAAAGATATTCAGATTCGTATTATGAATCTGTGTCAAAAGGTAGCATATCCATCAGAATACCACAATCTTTCTAATAAGAAACACATTGCATCTTCTAGTACTCTATCAAGTCTTAATCCGTTTATGGATGCCAATGGTCTTCTCAGAGTTTGTGGCCGTTTGTCATTGTCACCTTTGATGTCATACGATGAACGCTACCCAATAATTCTTCCATATGACTGCCAATACACTAGACTTTTTGTACGCTTTACTCACGAGATTACCCTCCATGGTGGTAATCAACTGATGCTTCGCCTCATTCGCTTAAAACTTTGGATCCCGAAAGTCAAAAACTTAATTAAATCTACCGTAAATCGTTGCAAAACCTGTGTTGTCTTTAAGCAAAGGGTGCAAACACAATTAATGGGCAGTTTGCCACCAGAACGCACCGTCCTAACACGACCATTTGCACATACTAGTATTGACTTTGCAGGCCCCTTTGATATAAAAAATTATACCGGCAGAGCATGTCCAATCACTAAAGGGTATGTTTGTGTATTTGTATGTTTTGCCACCAAAGCCATCCACCTTGAAGCAACTTCCAATCTTTCTACTACTAGACTTTCTTGGGTGCTTTCCACAGGTTCGTCTCCAGACGTGGTTGTTCCCTTCATCTTTATTCTGACAATGGAACGACGTTCGTCGGAGCCTCAAAAAAACTTACCCAAGATTTTCTCCAAAATTCACGTAACTCTCTTATATCCAGCTCCAGCCTCCAAAAAATTTCCTGGCACTTCATACCTCCCCGCGCTCCACACATGGGTGGACTCTAGGAAGCTGGCGTAAAAAGCTTCAAAACTCACTTTTTCAAAGTAGCGGGCTCCTTTAAATACACTTTTGAGGAACTTGCAACCCTTCTCTCTAGAATTGAAGCGTGTCTCAATTCACGCCCTATATCTCCAATATCATACAATCTTGAAGACAATTCCGCTCTTACCCCCGGCCATTTCTTAGTAGGTGGACCAATTTTCTCTCCAATCGATTCGAACGTCACAGATCAACCTATATCCACAGTTAATCGTTGGCAAAGACTCATAGCTTTTTACCAACATTTCTGCGTTCGTTGGAAAAATTAATATTTAAAAGAACTCCATAAACGTTATAATAAATAAATATCTGGCCATTTCAGCCCTTGAAAGGACTTTGACCTAGCTTCTTATGATCATTTGTGTTGTGCGTGTTATTAAGTTTGTACACAATTGACCGAGAACCAGACCTATATGCTTAACGCCGACTCCGAACGGCGATGAACGGAAAGTTCTCGTTCTCAAGAAGCTTTACATGGCATTTTGATTACTCTCTGAGGTTTGCCATTGTCTGCAGAGAGGTGGCGGCCGTACAGAAAAATTATTTTAATTCAAATAATTTTCTGTCGCTGCTGGGGTTCGAACCTGGGTTTCCAAAGTTCTTTGACATAGCGGCCACGCACTTTAACCAACTACGCCACGGATGCCATAAACGTTACAAGTGGAAAAATTCTTCCGAAAACATTAAAGAAAATAATCTGGTCGTAGTCAAAGAAGAGAATCTATCTCCAAACGAATGGCGATTAAAAAAAAAAAAAATAAATAACTGGCCATTTCAGCCCTTGAAAGGACTTTGACCTAGCTTCTTATGATCAATTGTGTTGTGCGTGTTATTAAGTTTGTACACAATTGACCGAGAACCGGACCTACATGCTTAACGCCGACTCCGAACGGCGATGAACAGAATGTTCTCGTTCTCAAGAAGCTTTACATGGCATTTTGATTACTCTCTGAGGTTTGCCATTGTCTGCAGAGAGGTGGCGGCCGTACAGAAAAATTATTTTAATTTAAATAATTTTCTGTCGCTGCTGGGGTTCGAACCTGGGTCTCCAAAGTTCTTTGACATAGCGGCCACGCACTTTAACCAACTACGCCACGGACGCCACAATGGCGATTAGGTAGAGTGAAAAAGTTATATTTCGGTCAAGATCACAAGGTCCGAGTCGCTGACATTGCAACTGAGCGCGGTTTAATCAAAAGGCCAATTGTAAAACTAATTGTACTTCCATCATAATATTAAATTTTCGATATACCTAAAAAACCAAATTCTTACATGCAACATATAAAATCATTTTCCAGAACATGATGGCCAACGAAACTAAAAGATCCAACAAAATCAAGAACCACCGGAGTCATCCTAAAAAGCAGTCAAGTAGTCTCAAAAGCAAAGCATTCCAATGCCACATTTGTCCTCGTCATCACGCGCTACGATTTTGTTCCAAATTCTTAGAGATGAACACCGAACAACGAATGCGTGTAGTCCTTTTGAACAAATACTGTTCCAACTGCTTGGCTCATAAACACTCTGGAGATTCGTGTCTAAGTGGATCAAAATGTCATTATTGTAAAGAAAGTCATCACATATTGCTTCATCTTCATGAGCGACTCCGCAACAAAGCATCTAAAACATTGGAAGAACCATCCAAGGTTCCACCAACCTTGTCATCCATTCTGACTCAGCATTCCGTTATCCTCTTTCCAACGGCTTACATAACAATCGATGACAACAATGAACTTCATTATGTTCGAGCTCTGTTGGACGAATTTCCTCTGCTTTAGTTAAGAGATTGAAGCTTCCAACCACTTCAATCGGAAAAGAAACGGTGTGTGCGGTCATTATTGGTGCTTCTTTCGATATTTCTGTTCGAATTGAGGCTATCCTGCGTGTAGATAATAAAATAACTATGCATACTCCTATAAAATCCATCGATCAAAAAATAAAAGAAAATTTCTCCAACTTGCTGCTTGCGGACTCCAAATTTTATAAGTCCGCATCGATATCCATAGTTTTGGGTGGTGATCTGTATCCCAAGATTATGAAATCTGGTGTCATGCCTAGCACAGGCGGCCTACCGATCGCTCCGGTCCTTGCGCCTTATAAACTTTAATTAATTTTTTTTTTCATATTTTCCATCCACGTATATGCACACACGCACTACTAATGATTTATTATAATCATATGCAGATGCAAATTGTTTATCTAACTTCATAAAATTTTTTCTTATATACTGATAAATATCTTACTTTATATTATTCACATTATTCTATTTTATTTTGAATTTTGAAGTGTATCTTGGAAATAATATCTCTTAATTCGTGTACATATCTATTGTATCTTAAGTTAATATACTTGAATTATTTTGTCATTGTAAATATCTTTCTTGAATTGCAGCCGTACTGCAAGGCGGGCGGAATGTTTAAGTGAATTGAATATTACTCATTAGAGCTTTACGATCATTATTTATCATTTTATTATAACAACTATATGGCGCTTCACGCTCATCTACGTAAGCTACAATTGTACATTTCCTGTCGCTTTGAAATGTCAAAGACTCAATGCTTTAACTTCCTTTAAGTATACCAAATTTTTCTCGTTCACTTTTGGAGCAACCCCAGCTAGAGTAAGTTGTATAATATATATATTGAATTCCAATAAACCTGTTCTTTAACTCTTAAACCTTGACTTTTCTTTCTTTCTACATGATTATAAATTCAAATTAAATTGATTTGAGTAATACATATTTTCGTATTAAATCGACTGCTTCCCCACACTGGCACACTTCTAATTTCTACAGGAAGTATTTTTTTTTTAAGTATATATATCCTTCACACAAGACACTGGATAAGAAACGTGAGTGGCATCGTGTTTACCAATATATTGTTAGTTTAAGCCTATACTTACTTTTGCTTACAGACATACGTATTTTTTTTTGTAACAGTCAAAGCATTCTAAGGTCGTTATTTATTACTGTTTTCCTCAAAAAAGAACTTTGTCCTTGCGGCGCAGGAAGACATCCTTTTTTTTAATTTTTTTGGGTGATCTTGACAACCCCATGCAACTTTTGAGACTTCTAAGTATGTGAAATTCGAAAAAAATTGTAATTCGATACGCCCTAATGTACAGGTTGCATATCGTAGGCAGTACGTTTGATTTTTTTCCAAACTGGCTTGAAATCGGTTGCAGGACGATATTTATATTTGGGTAGTTCTTTTGATGTCGATGGTTGTGGTTCCTCCTCTGGAACTTCAACTGCAGGTCCACCATAATCTTCAGTAACAGATGAGTAAATAACTTCGATTGTACCTTTAAATGTGCTCTTGATTAGCTACATAAAACAAAGGAAACAATTTGAAAACAAAATACCTGCTACTTCGGTCAACGGATTTTCATCCGAAATAATATTCGTGGAAACTATGTCATCATCTAAGTTTTCACAAACAGAATCACCGGCATTATTTTCAGAGGGCAGACAGACAACAGTTTTAATGTCGGATGCTCTCCCATCTGTATTGTCAGGTTCATCATCACTCCAATTATCGATGATAGCTTGCAATTCTGCGTTTTTAAGGTATTTTTGGCAAGACATTTGGCACAACTTTTTTTAAAAATGACACACTTGTTTCGAATAGTAATAACTCAAATATACCCCAATTCTATATTTCAATAAAGTTCCCGCTATGTAATGTGTAAGCACGATAAAAACACCTGTTTTATAAACAAACACTATCTTACTGATAAACAAAAAATATCAAAGTCGAAGACACTATCAGTACCAGCGTGTGCTAGAACACACGCCTAATTTTACTGTTATCTAGCATCACATATACTTTTCTCTTGTGTTTTTAAATTGTCTGCTGTTCTTATTTGGACTTTTGACAACATATAACAGTACAAAAATAATAAGTTTTTTTGCAATATGTATCAAATAAAATTGATTTAAAAAGTATATTTTTTGACACTTTTTAAACCCCCCTTTAGAAAAAAGGGGCGTGCGAACATTTAAAAAAAATTTTTTGTGTGTTTGTAATCGATTAAACCTTAATGTAAACATGTAGACATTTAATAATTTATATTTTTCTATACATTGTATACACTCAAAGTCAATGAATGCTAAACGTGTGTTCAAACACACGGCGGTAAGAAATGGGTTAAATCATTAAGGGGGTTTATATGCATAATTATGCTGTTAATTAAATCCGTTATAGTGGATTTTTGTACAGACCTTATTCCAAGAGACTTTGTTACAAATCGAGATGTTGGCTTCAGCACAGTACTCAGTAACATAGCGTAAATGCAATCCGAGGAATCTATAAAAACCAATGTTGGTTAACCCTCCGTTTGGCACATGTTTGGTGAGTCACATTCATATCTCATGAGTCTGGCCAGACCTCAGATACATTTTCATGCATTTACATATAAATATTCCATTTTTGGCGATGTATTGAGACATGTTTATGTTGCTTTATCATTTTCCAAACGATATGGTCGTGTTCGCCCATCATCACGAATATATCGTGTCAATTGAATGAATCGCTTATGAGACATAGCTGCTCTGAATATAGGTAGGCTATCTGTGCGCCACGTGGCGTCCGTGGCGTAGTTGGTTAAAGTGCGTGGCCGCTATGTCAACGAACCTGGAGACCCGGGTTCGAATCCCAGCAGCGACAGAAAATTATTTGAATTAAAATAATTTTTCTGTGCAGCCGCCACCTCTCTGCAGACAATGGCAAACCTCAGAGAGTAATCAAAATGCAATGTAAAGCTTCTTGAGAACAAGAAACATTCTGTTCATCGCCGTTCGGACTCGGCGTTAAGCATGTAGGTCCGGTTCTCGGTCAATTGTGTACAAACTTAATAACACGAACAACGCAATTGATCATAAGAAGCTAGGTCAAAGTCCTTTCAAGGGCTGAAATGGCCAGTTATTTATTTTTTTATTTTTTGTTTTTTATCTGTGCGCCACAAAACTGCGGACTTTTGCATGTTATTGTGTGAAACACCACCAGACAAAAGAATTGCAACAAATGCATCTAACTCACTTTCAGTAACATCCTTCCATACTTTTTGTTTTTTATTAGGATTAGCAACATTCCACTTTTGAACTGAATCTTTTCCGTAACGATTCGTTTCGGCGATGATAATTAATACAATGTTTGAAGAGAAACATTTTTTGAAAACTTCAATTGGTATTGAATTTTGTTCCTTGGGTCCACCTCGAAAACGCATAATATTATGTTGCCTCACACGAACTGCAGCATTTGGTACCTTTTTAGTCCATTTTGTACCGTCCTTACCATAAAAATAATCTTCAACAGCACTTTGTTGTTGAATTTCAGAGTGCATTTCCTCCATAAAATCTTCGTCATCGTCACTGTCAAATATTTCATTAGATTCTATTACCATTTCGTTTTCAATATCTGATGCATCTTCTTCATTTAGCACATAATCTAAATCGCCATCATCATCATCATTATTGTCAGCGAATGGATCGGTTACATCGCCTTCCTCAGCTTCTCTTTCACGTGCAATATCATTGGCTAAAGCTGCTGCCACTCTTTCAAAAAACGTGGTATCAAAATTACCACCGCGATGCCGTGTATTATATAAAAAATCGATTTCATTGCTCATTTTGAACTGAAATAACTATCAAAATAATTTATCATAATAATAATAAAGCTCGTGAAATGTTTTTTACAATCACTAACGGAATAATTAAAAATAACTTGCGCAATAATAAAAATAATGCATATAAAATATTGTCGCGGTCTAAAACTTTAGTTGCGCCAAGTGACGTACGGACAAAACTACACGGCGACCATTTTATGAATAGTCATAAAATGACGATTTTGATTTGTCCGGACGTAATCACTGTGCGTTTGGAGTGGCGCCCAACACACACATGCACTCCAGTGGTCATTAAACCACTTTAATTATTACTTCTAAAACTCGGTTTGGCTAAGGTTTCTCCTTGTGCTCCATGCTCGACGAAACTGAAATCCCACGAGTGACTGAACGCACGGAATTGCGCGACAAATAAAACGAACAGGACTAGGACTGTTATTGTGAAAAAGAGAAAAAAATCACTTGGACAAGTCACAATGAGAGTATCCATTGTGGGCTGTGGAAGGTGTGGAGTGTTTCCACACCAATACTAGCATAGATGCCGCCAAGATGTAGAAAAACACTTGGTGGGTAGAAGGTTTTATTTAAATTTGCTCAAGAGGCACCTCAAAAAATCCGTAAAACGATTTTGAAAATAGGTGTGAGCAAAGCCTTCAGGTGTGAATACCGGTTCCTGCGAAAACCGCATCTATGCTAGAAAAAAGATGGCTGTGTTTAGGTTCCCATCTTGTGGAACCTAAGCATCGTCAGTCTGCACCGCTGGTTGGCAGTTCAGTTCGTTCTGAACAGAGAAGTGAGGTGGGCACACTCCCAGTGCTGTGGAAAAAATTGTGCCAAGAGGTTTTTTTTGGACCATCGGTCGAAAATTTAAGACAACCAAAAAAACAAAATATATATATATATATATAGATATAGCCATATCTATATATATCTAGTGAAGTGGTTCCAGTGACGCTGTCGAGCCCACCAGAATAAACGGAGTCCGTGGGATTTTTGGATCGGGAGCCGCTGGAGCGAGGAGGAACTAGAGGCCAGGACCTGGACTATTATCAGGGAGTACCTTTTCCTTATATATATATAGCATGCTCGTATATGTGGTTGTGTGTGTTGGTGCGCTCACCACACCCAGTGTTTTACCTTTTTTTCTTTATTGTCCGGTTTTTTTGGTGTTACCACGCTTTTTTTTTCTCTATTCCGTTTTTTTCTCTCTGTTGCGTGTAGTCGTGCTCCGCGTTCGCTTTGGCGCGTTTTTTTTGTTTGTTAGGCCCCTCGCTTTGGCGCGTTTTTTTTTGTTTGTTAGGCCCCTCGCACTCGAGCCTAGTTCCGGCCGGAACAGGTAAAATAAATTAATTCCACCGGTGGAATTGTGAGAGGGTCCAAGTCATCTCCTTGGACCCGCAACTAGAGTGTGACCCAATTGGGTTATTTTTTTTGGGGTATTCCTTTTTTTAAATCAATAATTAAAAAAAAAAAGGAAAAAAATCGCGATATTTCAATAATATTAACCAAAATACTCGTGGATTAGTCTATTTTGTCCCAGTGTGCGTAAATTCGATAATACCTTTCTTATAAAGTCTTATCAAACGCACCTGCATTATTGTCTTTGATTTTTTTTTTCATTGCAATATATATACCCACACCCGTCTCCGCTGAACAGGTGGCAACTCTTATCGACGGCACTATTGTGCACTTAGAGTCCACAAAATAACTGAGTCAGCTGTTCGCGCATAATTTACTTGTATTTAATTCGCGATCGTGCCGGTAAAGTTTTTTTAGTAATAAATTAATAAATAACTAAATGTGCGCGGTTAACAAAACGTTTTATAATAAAGAAAAACCTAAGTGCCGAAAGTGTCGCGATAAATTGGCGCCCAACGTGGGGCTCGACAAACAAAAAAAAAAAAAATCAATCAAAAAGTGTTTAACTTCAGTGCGGGAAAAAAACAAGTGGTTGATTGTGCGCCACCGGTTAGCACAATCTGCTGGTGTATTAAATAGTGAAACAAAAAACTAGAGAAAAAACCTCAACAAGTGCGCGAAGTGTTAATTAAAAAATAAAAAAAAAAAGAAAGACAATCCCGGCTTAAGTCGAGTGGTGGAAATCGGCGGTTCCACCTAGTGCTGCGCTGGACGGACATTTCGGTTCGGACGGGCACTTGTGCTTTTTTGGACGGACATTTTTTTCTTAGGCAAACACAACTTCGGACGGACATTTTGTAAATATTCGGACGGACATCGCTGTGTAAATTCGGACAGACATTTTTAAGTTAATTTTGGACAGACGCGGTTAAAAAAAAAAAAAAAAATATTTTTTTTTAATAAATTCAACTAATCGAATTTTATTTCAGAGCATTGCGAAAAGCTAGGTGCTGGTGAATTCTTCAACGTTGGGAAGCAGCGCAAGGTGAGCCAGGGCAGTAGTGTATGCTGGTGGTCGTCGGAAGCAGCGTTCATAAGAGTGGAAATAGTTGGCCGAGTCCGCCAACCTGGAGTGCAGATTGAGGAACACGGGTTACTTGTCCGATTTTCGCGGTGAGTCCGTTCCATTTTTTTTCTCTTATTTTTTGCTAGGTCGTAGCTATTGCTTTAAAGTAAACGAGGGCACAGTGGGTGCGATATAGTTCGTTTCAAAGAAAAGTTGTCTTTTTCATCGGTTTGTGTGTTTGATTGTTTTGCTTCTTCTGGCGCACAGGGGGCTAGGTGAGTCCTCGGTGCGGGAAAAAAAATAAATTAAAAGTAAATTAAAATAAAATTTAAATTAAATTCAAATTAAATAAAAATTAAATATAAATTAAACTGAAAATAAATTAAAATTAAATAAATTTACATTAAAGTGGAAAAAGAAAGAACTTAAAATAAAATCAATTAAAAAAAAAAAAAAATTATATAACAAATTAAATTATAAATTAAATCAAACTATACTTAATTAAAAAACTAATAATTTTATTGGATTTTAATTGGAGGTGAACTGGGATACTGGTCCGAGTCTAAATTAAATTGAAGCGATTTAGTGCTATAGGAATTTAATTAAATTTAACTAACATTTCTTTTTATTTTACCTACATTTTATTATATATATATATTGTATTTTTTTTTATTATTATACTTTTCCCATTTTGGTTATTTTTTTGTTTTCTTTTTTATTATATTATTTTTCCTATATATTGGGTTTTTTTTATTGTTTATTTTTGTCAATTATTTTTTTTGTTAAATTTAAAACGTCCGAGTCTTTCGATAAAATAGACCAGAGTTCAATCCGGAAATTTCTCGTGAATATTTGATACGGTTCTCTCTTTGGTCGCTGGTCCGATTTTTGTTGTCGGTCCGTTTTCGCGTATTTCGGAGCTTTTATTTTCTGTTGCATTTTTGGGTTTGTTTTCGTAATACTGGTCCGACGTGTGTTGTTGGTCCACTAATATATATATATATTTTTTTTTGGTTTTATTTATTTCGTTTTTGGGGTTTTTGTTTTATTTTAGTATACGTCCGGGTTTGTTTGTCCTTTCTCTTCTTATTTTTCTTATGTTGTAGTAGGTTTTCAGCGATTTTAGTTTTTTCCTTGTTTTTTTGGTCTTCTTTTAATCTGATACCATGGAGATCAACCGTTTAAACCAAGAAGAGTTGGTGTACGAGATGGAGTCTCGTGGGTTACCAACAGGTACGGTTGACTCTATGAGGAAAACCTTGAGAGCTTCAAGGCATCTGGAGCGTAGGGACTCGGTCGACATCTTCGCCGTGTAATAAAATAAAAATAAATAACTGGCCATTTCAGCCCTTGAAAGGACTTTGACCTAGCTTCTTATGATCAATTGTGTTGTGCGTGTTATTAAGTTTGTACACAATTGACCGAGAACCGGACCTACATGCTTAACGCCGACTCCGAACGGCGATGAACGGAATGTTCTCGTTCTCAAGAAGCTTTACATGGCATTTTGATTACTCTCTGAGGTTTGCCATTGTCTGCAGAGAGGTGGCGGCCGTACAGAAAAATTATTTTAATTCAAATAATTTTCTGTCGCTGCTGGGGTTCGAACCTGGGTCTCCAAAGTTCTTTGACATAGCGGCCACGCACTTTAACCAACTACGCCACGGACGCCACATCTTCGCCGTGTACCCGTTTGAATTTTCTGAGGATAAGGCAGCGTTGGAGGCGAAGATCGTGGAGATCGAGGCGCTCATGGAGAACCCACCACAGGACCCGAAATCTTCAGTCTACATGAAGATTATGACCAAGCTCGAGTGGAGCGTTGGTCGGGTTAACCGGTCTAGGCCTACGTCCGCCGGTATGGTATCCGAGCAGATGGAGCTGAGGAACCGATTGATGCTGCTCCTGACGGATCTTCTGGAGCTAGCTGGAGTGCAGGATGAGGAAGACGAGGTACCACCAAAACCCGTCAAAACTACGGAGGAGATGGCCAAACCGAGGGCCACGCTACAAAAAACTGCTGCGGTTGAGGACGATGTTCCACCGGCGCCACCGGTACCCGAACCCGTGGCAGGTCGCTCGGTTAGTGAAGAGGGAGGTCGGCAGTATCAGGAAAAAATAGAAAATTTGGCCAAGTGGGAATTGAAGTTTTCTGGAGAAAAGGTAGGAGTGTCCTAAAGCTCATTTTTGGAGAGGGTAGAGGAGCTTTGTGAAGCTCGAGGGGTCAGTGAGACCCAACTTTTCAGAGGGGCCGTAGATTTGTTTAGTGGTAAGGCGCTTTTATGGTTCCGTGCGGTACGTAAGACCATGTCAGGTTGGCAGGAGCTGGTGAAGGAGTTGAAACTGGAGTTTCTCCCACCCAATTATGATGAGTTGCTAATGGATGAGATTAGGAGAAGGACTCAAGGGGAAATGAGTCCATAGGAATTTTGGTAGCGGCGATGAGAGGCTTATTTGGTCGGCTGGCCGAACCTCTATCAGAGCGTCGCAAGTTGGGGTTGGTAATGTCGAATTTGACACCTTTTTTTCAAACTCAGCTAGGCTTAGCTGAGCCAACCACCCTGTCCGAATTGGTTTCTTTAGGTCGTAAGTTGGAAGCCGTACGTACGAATGTGGAATCATTTGTCCCGCCGCCAAGCAGTCGCTCAAGGAATCTTTTGGAGCCGGACTTAGCGTACGTGTCAGCAGAGGCCGCTGTAGCAGAAGTGAACGCCCCGCTCAGGGCGCAACGATTGGAACGCAGGATCTCTTCGCACCCACAACCGACGTTCCGGTGCTTTAATTGCAGACGATTTGGACATGTTTCGGTCAACTGTCCAAAGGGAATTAAGTGCTACGGCTGCGGAATGGCCGGGTACATGAAGCGCGATTGTCCTCGGTGCTCGAATAGAGCAGGGCCGTCTGACAGACGCGGGTTCAGGGTCGAGGCAGATAGGGGCCGAGATGGGCCACGGAAGGGACCTAACCCGAACATGTCGGGAAATGTGTTGCGAGCCCATGCAGACGCAGGGCAAGGCGCTCGCCGAGAATAAAGAGGTTGCCTGCGAGCAACCAGCTGGCTAGGGTAGAAAGGGACATAGAAAATTGTTGTCATGAGGTTAGATTAGGGTTTACACTTCTAGAAAAGGAATTAGATAATAGGCCTTATTTAGGTATTAGAATTTTTGGAGTTTTTCTGAGAGGTTTGTTAGATTCGGGAGCTTCAAGAACCATCATTGGTCGCCCAGGGTGGGATATTTTAAGTTCGTGGGGTATAGAGTTGACTTCTTCAACTATTTCTAGGGTCGCGTTAGCGGATGGCGAGTTTGTTCCAGTGCGTGGAGTTATTACACTTCCACTCGAGGTCGAGGGCAAGTCGGTCCTCATAGAGTGCCGCGATCTACCAGGCTTACCGCAAAACCTGATTTTAGGCATTGACTTTTGGGTCAAGGCGGCCATTGTCCCGGATGTAGCCAAAAAACAGTGGAGGTTTAGCGATAGGGTAGAAGTGTCGGCAGTGGCGAGCATAATAGAAAGGTCGGAGTTGACCTCTAGCGAAGCCGCGTCGTTGGAACGACTAGTAGGAGAAATTTTTGAGGAGATGCCCGAGGGTCTTGGCTGCACACATTTGGTCGAACACCGGATCAGACCAAAGCCAAATGTGGAGCCCATCAAGCAGAGATACTATCCAGTGTCTCCTGCCATCCAGAAGCACATCGACAAGGAAATCGAGGAGATGTTGGAGAAGGACGTGATCGAGGTCTCTCACAGTCCGTGGGCCTCACCGGTGGTCATGATCAAGAAGAAGGACGGCTCTTATCGATTTTGTGTCGACTATAGAGCACTCAACAAGCACACCGAGCGTGATAGTTACCCGTTGCCGTATATCTCCGCAACGTTGGATAAGCTGAAAGATGCCAAGTATCTTTCAAGCTTGGATATAAAGTCAGCGTATTGGCAGATTCCAGTCGCGGAAAAGTCAAGGGCGTTCACCGCTTTTACAGTCCCAGGTCGGGGACTTTACCAGTTTAAGCGAATGCCCTATGGCCTGCATAATGCGCCTGCCACGTGGCAGAGATTTATCGATACGGTGATCGGAGCTGATTTGGAGCCGCACGTATTCGTTTACCTGGATGACATCATCATCCTGGCGAATACGTTCGAAAAACACGTAGAGGTTTTGAGGGAAGTTCTTCGTAGAATCGGTGACGCCGGGTTACGGCTGAATAGGGAAAAATGTAATTTTTGTTTGTCTTCACTTCGATATTTAGGTTATGTTGTTGATAGGCAAGGTCTACACGTAGACCCAGAAAAGGTGGAGGCGATGTTAAAGATACCCGCCCCCAGGAATGTGAAAGAAGTTCGGTCGTTTGTAGGCACTATCTCTTGGTACAGGCGATTTGTACCAAACTTCGCCGATCTAGTGAAACCACTTACGGATCTTCTAAAGAAAAACAAGAGATTTCACTGGTCGGCTGAGTGCGAAGATAGTTTTATGAAGGCCAAAGAGCGCCTTGTCACTGCCCCTGTTTTGAGTTGCCCAGATTTTGATAGGCCCTTTTCTGTACAAACTGACGCCTCTGATTTTGGCATAGGCGCAGTCCTGACCCAGCAGTTTGATGAGGGCGAAAAGGTCATTTCTTACTTGAGTAGGGCGCTTAGTAAGTGTGAAAAAAATTATTCCACAACGGAGAAGGAGTGTCTGGCAGTTTTGTGGTCAGTGGAGAAGCTGCGTCCATACATCGAGGGAGTTCATTTTAGGGTGGTAACTGATCACTACTCGCTCGTGAGGCTGAACAACTTGAAAGACCCCTGCGGGAGACTGGCCAGGTGGGCCCTTAAACTACAGCAGTACGATTTTGAAATCGTACACCGCAAGGGTAAGGACCATGTTGTCCCGGATATGCTGTCACGGAGTGTTCCAGTAATCAGCGAAATCACCGATGGACCAACGGACCCTTGGGTAATGGACATGAGCAAGAAGGTGGCACAGACGCCCCTCGATTTTCCCGCGTGGTGCTTAGAAAACGGTGTTTTATACAAACACGTCAAGGCAGGGTGTAGCAACGTTTATGATAGGGCATATGAGTGGAAACGAGTGTTAGGGAAGAGTGAGAGAAAAGAGGATTTGCGCGAGTGTCATAATGACCCGTTAGCAGGACACATGGGCGTACGAAAGACGTCAGCTAGGGTGGCCGAAAAATATTATTGGCCAAAGATGAAGGCAGATATAGCTAGGTACATTAAAGGATGCCAGGTTTGCCAAAAGGTGAAACCAGACAATAGAAAGCCAGCTGGTGGAATGGTAGGTAGGATCAAGGATTTGGAGCCATGGGAGATGATCTCCGTGGATCTGGTAGGACCTCTTGTGAAGTCTAGTCAAGGTTACAGTTATATTTTAACTGTGGTTGACTACTTCACCAAATTCCCGCTTTTGTTTCCGTTACGTTCAGCAACGGCAAAAAGCATCTGCAAAGAGCTGGAGAACAACGTGTTCTTACTCTTTGGCGTCCCTAGGTCAATAGTGTGCGACAATGGCCCTCAATTCAAGAGCAGAGCACTGCAGTCATTGTGTGACTCCTTTGGAGTCCGGCTCCGGTTCACTGCCAATTATCATCCGCAGGCGAACCCGGCCGAGCGGATAAATCAGATCATTAAGACAACCCTTAGGGCTTATATTTCTGAAAATCACCGAACGTGGGATACTCACCTGGCTAAAGTAGCCTGCTGCATTCGCACGTCGCAGCACGAGGTGATAGGACAATCTCCCTATTTTGTAAATTTTGGCAGGAACATGGCGGTCCGGGGAGATAGGGACTACCGACGAAATAATGACTTAGACGAACCGACTTGTAATAATAGTGAGGAACGAGCGGAACTTATGGCCAAGTTGAGGCAAGACGTACGAACGAAAATGGAAATAGCGAGCGCCAATATGGCAAAGACCTATAATCTGAGACGTAGGGATGTACAATACTTACCGAACGAATTAGTCTGGAGACGGAATTTTGTGCTGTCCGATGCAGCCAATTACTTTGCAGCAAAATTAGCACCCAAGTTTATAGGACCATATAGGGTTAAAAAGAGGGTATCTCCCTGGACTTATGTCCTCGAAGATGAGGATGGGCGTGAGAAAGGGACGTGGCACGTACAGGATCTACGGCCACATGTAGGAGAAACTTAGTATCCCCTAGGTTAGTTTTCTGTAACGAAAGTTTCTCGGTTATCAGATACCAAGCAACTTTCGTGAAGGTGGGGGTGGGGTTGTCGCGGTCTAAAACTTTAGTTGCGCCAAGTGACGTACGGACAAAACTACACGGCGACCATTTTATGAGTAGTCATAAAATGACGATTTTGTTTTGTCCGGACGTAATCACTGTGCGTTTGGAGTGGCGCCCAACACACACATGCACTCCAGTGGTCATTAAACCACTTTAATTATTACTTCTAAAACTCGGTTTGGCTAAGGTTTCTCCTTGTGCTCCATGCTCGACGAAACTGAAATCCCACGAGTGACTGAACGCACGGAATTGCGCGACAAATAAAACGAACAGGACTAGGACTGTTATTGTGAAAAAGAGAAAAAAATCACTTGGACAAGTCACAATGAGAGTAGCCATTGTGGGCTGTGGAAGGTGTGGAGTGTTTCCACACCAATACTAGCATAGATGCCGCCAAGATGTAGAAAAACACTTGGTGGGTAGAAGGTTTTATTTAAATTTGCTCAAGAGGCACCTCAAAAAATCCGTAAAACGATTTTGAAAATAGGTGTGAGCAAAGCCTTCAGGTGTGAATACCGGTTCCTGTGAAAACCGCATCTATGCTAGAAAAAAGATGGCTGTGTTTAGGTTCCCATCTTGTGGAACCTAAGCATCGTCAGTCTGCACCGCTGGTTGGCAGTTCAGTTCGTTCTGAACAGTGAAGTGAGTTGGGAGTGTGCCAAGTGCTG
This sequence comes from Pherbina coryleti, assembly GCA_943735915.1. Lineage (NCBI taxonomy): Eukaryota > Metazoa > Arthropoda > Insecta > Diptera > Sciomyzidae > Pherbina > Pherbina coryleti. The sequence continues at coordinate 121,664,573 of OX030948.1, read as the reverse complement.
TGGAAAAAATTGTGCCAAGAGGTTTTTTTGGACCATCGGTCGAAAATTTAAGACAACCAAAAAAACAAAATATATATATATATATATATATATATATATATAGATATAGCCATATCTATATATATCTAGTGAAGTGGTTCCAGTGACGCTGTCGAGCCCACCAGGATAGACGGAGTCCGTGGGATTTTTGGATCGGGAGCCGCTGGAGCGAGGAGGAACTAGAGGCCAGGACCTGGACTATTATCAGGGAGTACCTTTTCCTTATATATATATAGCATACTCGTATATGTGGTTGTGTGTGTTGGTGCGCTCACCACACCCAGTGTTTTACCTTTTTTTCTTTATTGTCTGGTTTTTTGGTGTTACCGCGCTTGTTTTTTCCTCTTTTCCGTTTTTTTCTCTCTGTTGCGTGTAGTCGTACTCCGCGTTCGCTTTGGCGCGTTTTTTTTGTTTGTTAGGCCCCTCGCACTCGAGCCTAGTTCCGTCCGGAACAGGTAAAATAAATTAATTCCACCGGTGGAATTGTGAGAGGGTCCAAGTCATCTCCTTGGACCCGCAACTAGAGTGCGACCCAAAAATTGGGTTATTTTTTTTGAGGTATTCCTTTTTTTAAATCAATAATTAAATAATAAAAAAAAAGGAAAAAAATCGCGATATTTCAATAATATTAACCATAATACTTTTTTTCGTGACTTAGTCTATTTTGTCCCAGTGTGCGTAAATTCGATAAGACCTTTCTTATAAAGTCTTATCAAACGCACCTGCATTATTGTTTTCGGTTTTTTTTTTCATTGCAATATATATACCCACACCCGTCTCCGCTCATGTCCATTACCCAAGGGTCCGTTGGTCCATCGGTGATCTCACTGATTACTGGAACACTCCGTGACAGCATATCCGGGACAACATGGTCCTTACCCTTGCGGTGTACGATTTCAAAATCGTACTGCTGTAGTTTAAGGGCCCACCTGGCCAGTCTCCCGCAGGGGTCCTTCAAGTTGTTCAGCCACACGAGCGAGTAGTGATCAGTTACCACCCTAAAATGAACTCCCTCGATGTATGGACGCAGCTTCTCCACTGCCCACAAAACCGCCAGACACTCCTTCTCCGTTGTGGAATAATTTTTTTTCACACTTACTAAGCGACCTACTCAAGTAAGAAATGACCTTTTCGCCCTCATCAAATTGCTGGGTCAGGACTGCGCCTATGCCAAAATCAGAGGCGTCAGTTTGTTCAGAAAAGGGCCTATCAAAATCTGGGCAACTTAAAACAGGGGCAGTGACAAGGCGCTCTTTGGCCTTCATAAAACTATCTTCGCACTCAGCCGACCAGTGAAATCTCTTGTTTTTCTTGAGAAGATCCGTAAGAGGTTTCACTAGATCGGCGAAGTTTGGTACAAAACACCTGTACCAAGAGATAGTATCTACAAATGAACGAACTTCTTTAACATTCCTGGGGGCGGGTATCTTCAGCATCGCCTCCACCTTTTCTGGGTCTACGTGTAGACCTTGCCTATCAACAACATAACCTAAATATCGAAGTGAAGACAAACAAAAATTACATTTTTCCCTATTCAGCCGTAACCCGGCGTCACCGATTCTACGAAGAACTTCCCTCAAAACCTCAACGTGTTTTTCGAACGTATTCGCCAGGATGATGATGTCATCCAGGTAAACGAATACGTGCGGCTCCAAATCAGCTCCGATCACCGTATCGATAAATCTCTGCCACGTGGCAGGCGCATTATGCAGGCCATAGGGCATTCGCTTAAACTGGTAAAGTCCCCGACCTGGGACTGTAAAAGCGGTGAACGCCCTTGACTTTTCCGCGACTGGAATCTGCCAATACGCTGACTTTATATCCAAGCTTGAAAGATACTTGGCATCTTTCAGCTTATCCAACGTTGCGGAGATATACGGCAACGGGTAACTATCACGCTCGGTGTGCTTGTTGAGTGCTCTATAGTCGACACAAAATCGATAAGAGCCGTCCTTCTTCTTCTTGATCATGACCACCGGTGAGGCCCACGGACTGTGAGAGACCTCGATCACGTCCTTCTCCAACATCTCCTCGATTTCCTTGTCGATGTGCTTCTGGATGGCAGGAGACACTGGATAGTATCTCTGCTTGATGGGCTCCACATTTGGCTTTGGTCTGATCCGGTGTTCGACCAAATGTGTGCAGCCAAGACCCTCGGGCATCGCCTCAAAAATCTCTGCTACTAGTCGTTCCAACGACGCGGCTTCGCTAGAGGTCAACTCCGACCTTTCCACGATGCTTGCCACTGCCAACACTTCTACCCTATCGCTAAACCTCCACTGATTTCTGGCTACATCCGGGACAATGCCCGCCTTGACCCAAAAGTCAATGCCTAAAATCAGGTTTTGCGGTAAGCCTGGTATAACGAGGCACTCTATAAGGACCGACTTGCCCTCGACCTCGATCGGAAGTGTGATAACTCCGCGTACTGGAACAAACTCGCCATCCGCTAACGCGACCCTGGAAATGGTTGAAGAAGACAACTCTATACCCCAAGAACTCAAAATATCCCACCCTGGGCGGCCAATGATGGTCCTTGAAGCTCACGAATCTAAAAAACCTCTCAGAAAAACTCCAAAAATTCTAACACCTAAATAAGGCCTATTATCTAATTCCTTTTCTAGAAGTGTAAACCCTAATCTAACCTCATGACAACAATTTTCTATGTCCCTATCTACCCTAGCCAGCTGGTTGCTCGCAGGCAACCTCTTTATTCTTGGCGAGCGCCTTGCCCTGCATCTGCATGGGCTCGCAACACATTTCCCGACATGTTCGGGTTAGGTCCCTCCCTTGGCCCCTCTCGGCCCCTATCTGCTTCGGCCCTGAACCCGCGTCTGTCAGACGGCCCTGCTCTATTCGAGCACCGAGGACAGTCGCGCTTCATGTACCCGGGTATCCCGCAGCCGTAGCACTTAATTCCCTTTGGACAGTTGACCGAAACATGTCCAACTCCTTGGCAATTAAAGCACCGGAACGTCGGTTGTGGGTGCGAAGAGATCCTGTGTTCCAATCGTTGCGCCCTGAGCGGTGCGTTCACTTCTGCTACAGCGGCCTCTGCTGACACGTACGCTAAGTCCGGCTCCAAAAGATTCCTTGAGCGACTGCTTGGCGGCGGGACAAATGATTCCACATTCGTACGTACGGCTTCCAACTTACGACCTAAAGAAACCAATTCGGACAGGGTGGTTGGCTCAGCTAAGCCTAGCTGAGTTTGAAAAAAAGGTGTCAAATTCGACATTACCAACCCCAACTTGCGACGCTCTGATAGAGGTTCGGCCAGCCGACCAAATAAGCCTCTCATCGCCGCTACCAAAATTCCTATGGACTCATTTCCCCCTTGAGTCCTTCTCCTAATCTCATCCATTAGCAACTCATCATAATTGGGTGGGAGAAACTCCAGTTTCAACTCCTTCACCAGCTCCTGCCAACCTGACATGGTCTTACGTACCGCACGGAACCATAAAAGCGCCTTACCACTAAACAAATCTACGGCCCCTCTGAAAAGTTGGGTCTCACTGACCCCTCGAGCTTCACAAAGCTCCTCTACCCTCTCCAAAAATGAGCTTAAGGACACTCCTACCTTTTCTCCAGAAAACTTCAATTCCCACTTGGCCAAATTTTCTATTTTTTCCTGATACTGCCGACCTCCCTCTTCACTAACCGAGCGACCTGCCACGGGTTCGGGTACCGGTGGCGCCGGTGGAACATCGTCCTCAACCGCAGCAGTTTTTTGTAGCGTGGCCCTCGGTTTGGCCATCTCCTCCGTAGTTTTGACGGGTTTTGGTGGTACCTCGTCTTCCTCATCCTGCACTCCAGCTAGCTCCAGAAGATCCGTCAGGAGCAGCATCAATCGGTTCCTCAGCTCCATCTGCTCGGATACCATACCGGCGGACGTAGGCCTAGACCGGTTAACCCGACCAACGCTCCACTCGAGCTTGGTCATAATCTTCATGTAGACTGAAGATTTCGGGTCCTGTGGTGGGTTCTCCATGAGCGCCTCGATCTCCACGATCTTCGCCTCCAACGCTGCCTTATCCTCAGAAAATTCAAACGGGTACACGGCGAAGATGTCGACCGAGTACCTGCGCTCCAGGTGCCTTGAAGCTCTCAAGGTTTTCCTCATAGAGTCAACCGTACCTGTTGGTAAACCACGAGACTCCATCTCGTACACCAACTCTTCTTGGTTTAGCCGGTTGATCTCCATGGTATTTTTGAATTAAAGAATAATATAAAAAAATAAAAATAAAAATAAAGATCAAAAATGCAAATTTAAAAAAGTTAGACGACGAACCAAAACTCGAAGAATATTTAACTAAAACAAAACTCCAGAGCGAACAAATAAAACCAAACAAGAAATATATATTGACGGACCAACAACAACGTCGGACCAGTATTAAAAAAAAAAAAAACTAAATATGCAACGGAAAATAAAAGCTCCGAAATACGCGAAAACGGACCGACAACAAAAAGTCGGACCAGCGACCAATGACACGCGCACGGATAAACAACGGTACTTTCGACTTTAAATTTTATTATTTTATTTAACAACAAAACAACAGTAATTGAAAATAAAACAATAAGGAAAACCCAATATATAGGAAAAATAATATAATAAAAAAGGAAAACAATAAAACAACCAAAATAATGGGAAAAAGTATAATAATATAAAAAAAAAATAAAAAAAAGTAGTTAAAATAAAAAGAGATGTTAATTAAATTTAATTAAATTAAATTTAAATAATTAAATTAATAGCACGTAATCGCTTCAATTTAATTTAACCTCGGACCACTATCCCAATTCACCTCCAATTAAAATTCAATAAAATTAATTTAGTTAAAATTCAATTCAACTTCCGTTTAATTTTGGTTCCGATTAACCCCAATCTCCTCTCTTTAATTTCAATTTAACTTTCGCTCTAAAAATTTTTTTGTTTAGTCTCAATAGACTTGTTTGGATTTTGATTTACTTTTTATTTAATTTTTCAATTGATTTTAATAGAATTCAGATATAAATTTAATTGAATTTTTATTTAATATTAACGAACCTTTGGTTTGATTTATAATTTAATTTGTTATTTAATTTTAATTTAATTTGGTTTTATTGCAAGTTAATTTTTTTCTTTAATTTAACTTAACTTTTGATTTTAATTTATTTCGAATTCAATCTGAATTCAATTTCATTTTATTTTTTTTTTTGTTAATTTTCATTTAACTTAAAGTTACTTTTAATTTAATTTTAAGTTAATCTTGATTTTAATCCAATTTGAATTTAATTCCAATATAATTTCCAATTTAATTTTAATTTGATTCCCATCCAATTCCAATCCAATTCTAATTCTAATTTTATTTCAATTTAATTTTGATTTAATTTTAATTATTTTTTTCCTTATAATTTTAATTAATTTTAATTTTAATATAATATTAATTAAATTTTAATTTTTATTTAATTTCAATTTAATTTTCATTTAATTTCAATTTAATTTTAATTTAATTTTAATTTAATTTTAATTTAATTTTAATTTAATTTTAATTTTAATTTAATTTTAATTTAATTTTAATTTAATTTTAATTTAATTTTAATTTCATTTTAATTTAATTTTAATTTAATTTTAATTTAATTTTAATTTAATTTTAATTTAATTTTAATTTAATTTTAATTTAATTTTAATTTAATTTTAATTTAATTTTAATTTAATTTTAATTTAATTTTAATTTTAATTTAAATTTAATTTTAATTTAATTTTAATTTAATTTTAATTTAATTTTAATTTAATTTTAATTTAATTTTAATTTAATTTTAATTTAATTTTAATTTAATTTTAATTTAATTTTAATTTAATTTTAATTTAATTTTAATTTAATTTTAATTTAATTTTAATTTAATTTTAATTTAATTTTAATTTAATTTTAATTTAATTTTAATTTAATTTTAATTTAATTTTAATTTAATTTTAATTTAATTTTAATTTAATTTTAATTTAATTTTAATTTAATTTAAATTTAATTTTAATTTAATTTTAATTTAATTTTAATTTAATTTTAATTTAATTTTAATTTAATTTTAATTTAATTTTAATTTAATTTTAATTTAATTTTAATTTAATTTTAATTTAATTTTAATTTAATTTTAATTTAATTTTAATTTAATTTTAATTTAATTTTAATTTAATTTTAATTTAATTTTAATTTAATTTTAATTTAATTTTAATTTAATTTTAATTTAATTTTAATTTAATTTTAATTTAATTTTAATTTAATTTTAATTTAATTTTAATTTAATTTTAATTTTAATTTAATTTTAATTTTAATTTTAATTTAATTTTAATTTAATTTTAATTTAAATTTAATTTAATTTAATTTAATTTTAATTTAATTTTAATTTAATTTTAATTTAATTTTAATTTAATTTTAATTTAATTTTAATTTAATTTTAATTTAATTTTAATTTAATTTTAATTTAATTTTAATTTAATTTTAATTTAATTTTAATTTAATTTTAATTTAATTTTAATTTAATTTTAATTTAATTTTAATTAAATTTTAATTTAATTTTAATTTAATTTTAATTTAATTTTAATTTAATTTTAATTTAATTTTAATTTTAATTTTAATTTTAATTTAATTTTAATTTAATTTTAATTTAATTTTAATTTAATTTTAATTTAATTTTAATTTAATTTTAATTTAATTTTAATTTAATTTTAATTTAATTTTAATTTAATTTTAATTTAATTTTAATTTAATTTTAATTTAATTTTAATTTAATTTTAATTTAATTTTAATTTAATTTTAATTTAATTTTAATTTAATTTTAATTTAATTTTAATTTAATTTTAATTTAATTTTAATTTAATTTTAATTTAATTTTAATTTAATTTTAATTTAATTTTAATTTAATTTTAATTTAATTTTAATTTAATTTTAATTTAATTTTAATTTAATTTTAATTTAATTTTAATTTAATTTTAATTTAATTTTAATTTAATTTTAATTTAATTTTAATTTAATTTTAATTTAATTTTAATTTAATTTTAATTTAATTTTAATTTAATTTTAATTTAATTTTAATATAATTTTAATTTAATTTTAATTTAATTTTAATTTAATTTTAATTTAATTTTAATTTAATTTTAATTTAATTTTAATTTAATTTTAATTTAATTTTAATTTAATTTTAATTTAATTTTTATTTAATTTTAATTTAATTTTAATTTAATTTTAATTTAATTTTAATTTAATTTTAATATAATTTTAATTTTAATTTTAATTTTAATTTAATTTCAATTTAATTTTAATTTAATTTTAATTTAATTTTAATTTAATTTTAGTTTAATTTTAATTTAATTTTAATTTAATTTTAATTTGATTTGAATTTAATTTTAACTTAATTTTAATTTGATTTCAATTTAATCTCAATCCAATTTCAATTTACTCTTAATTTACTCCCAATTTAATTCCAATTTAATTTTAAATTTAATTCTTAATCCACTTCAAATAAATTTTTATTTAACTCCAATTCAATTTCAATTAAATTTTTATTTAATTTTAATGTAGTTTTAATTTTAATATAATTTTAGTTTAATTTAAATTTAATTTTTATTTAATTTTTGTTTAATTTAAATTTAATTTTTTTTTTAATTTAATTTTAATGTAGTTTTAATTTTAATTTAAATTTAATTTTAATTTAATTATTAATTTAAAACTTTTTTTCCGCACCAACAGGTCACCTAGCCCACTGTGCGCCAGAAAATAAACACAATAAGCACACAAACCGAAAAAACAATTTTTCTTTGAAGCTAACTTAATCGCGCCCACTGTGCCCTCGCTCACTGGCAAACAGTAGCTACGACCTGACAAAGTAAAACAAAGTGGAACGGACTCACCGGGTAGTCCTGCGGTCTTGTGTGTGTGATACGCTGACAACAATCTCTGCTCCGCTGCTCACTACCCTCTGCTCTGACCAATTGACCGAGCGCTGCTGCAATTTCCAACGCTGAAGAATTCGCCAGCACCTAGCTTCTCACAATGCTCTGAAATAAAATTTGATTAGTTGAATTTATTAAAAAAAGATCTTTTTCTTTGGTTTTAACCGTCTGTCCAAAATTAACTTAAAAATGTCTGTCCGAATTTACACAGCGATGTCCATCCGAATATTTACAAAATGTCCGTCCGAAAGTACACAAAATGTCCGTCCGAAGTTGTGTTTGCCTAAAAGAAAAAATGTCCGTCCGAATACACACGAACGTCCGTCCAAATACACACAAGTGTCCGTCCGAAGCGAAATGTCCGTCCGTCCTGCGCAACACTAGGTGGAACCGACGATTTCCACCACTTGAACTTAAGCCGGAATTGTTTAACTTTTCTTATTTTTTTTTAATAACACGTCGCGCACTTGTTGAGTTTTTTTTTCACTATTTAATACACATGCAGATTGTGCTAACCGGCGGCGCACAATCAAACACTTTGTTTTTTTTTCTCGCACTACAGTTTAGCACTTTTCGATTCGTTTTTTTTTTTTGTTTTCGAGCCCCACGTTGGCCGCCAATTTATCGCGGCACTTTAGTTCGCACTTTTAGAACACACGTTTTTATAATCGCGCACACGTATTTAATTATTAATTAATTTAACTCGAAATTTTCCGGCACGACCGCGAATTTAACTTTTCACTAATGCGCGAACAGCTGTTTCGTTTATTGTGTGGAACCCAAGTGCACAATAGTGCCGACGACAAGGGTTGCCACCTGCTCAGCGGAGACGGGTGTGGGTATTCAAATTCCAATGAAAAAGAAAAACCGAAAACAAAGATGCAGGTGCGTTTGATAAGACTTTTAAATCAAAGTCTTATCAAATTACGCACCGTGGGACCAAAAGAACTTAAACACGATAAAAAAAATTATGCTATTATTATTAAAATATCGCGATTTCTACGAATTTTCGAGTTGTAAAAAGACTACCACGGAGAAAAAAATAACCCAATTTTTTGGGTCGCACTCTAGTTGCGGGTCCAAGGAGATGACTTGGACCCTCTCACAATTCCACCGGTGGAACTAATTTATTTTACCTGTTCCGGACGGAACTAGGCTCGAGTGCGAGGGGCCTAACACAAAAACAAAACGCGCCAAAGCGAACGCGGAACAATCAATACACACGCGACAAAAAACCCAACGGATAAAAACGCGGTACCACAAAGGGTCAACCGAACAATCAAAAAGTAAAACACTGTGGGTGGTGAGCGCACCAACACACACAAACGACAATGCAAATATATATATATATATATTAAAAAGTACTCCCTGATTTTTTTCCCGGTCCTGGCCTTAGTTCCTCCTCGCTCCAGTGGCTCCCGATCCAAAGATCCCACGGACTCCGTCTGTCCTGGTGGGCTCGACAGCGTCACTAGAACCACTTCACTATGTATATATATATATTTCCTTTCTTTGTTTTGACAATTTTTCCACTTCTCGACGATGAGTCAAAAAAAAACCACTTGGCACACTTTTTGTTGGCACACTTCCACTTCTTTTCGTTGTTCAGAATGAACTGAACTGCCAACCAGCGGTGCAGACTGACGATGCTTAGGTTCCACAAGATGGGAACCTAAACACAGCCATCTTTTTTCCAACACAGATGCGGTTTTCGCGGAAACCGGTATTCAATTCGAAGGCTTTGCTCACACCTATTTTTAAAATCTTTTTAAGGATTTCTTTGGTGCATCTTTGAGCAAATTTAAATAAAACCTTCTACCCACCAAGTGTTTCTTCCATCTTGGCGGCATCTGTGTTAGTATTGGTGTGGCAACACTCCACACCTTCCACAGCCCACAATGGCTACCCTCATTGTGACTTGGCCAAGTGATTTTTACTTTTTTTCACAATAACAGTCCTAGTCCTGTTCGTTTTAGTTGTCGCGCAATTCCGTGCGTTCAGTCACTAGTGGGATTTTAGTTTCGTCGAGCATGGAGCACAAGGAGAAACCTTAGCCAAACCGAGTTTTAGAAGTAATAATTAACGTGGTTTAATGACCACTGGAGTGCATGTGTGTGTTGGGCGCCACTCCAAACGCACAGTGATTACGTCCGGACAAAACAAAGTCGTCATTGTATGACTGCTCATGAAATGGTCGCCGTGTAGTTTTTTCCGTACGTCACTTTGGCGCAACTAAAGTTTTAGACCGCGACAACCCAATTGGCGCCCAACGTGGGGCTCGACAAACAAAAAAAAAATCAATCAAAAAGTGTTTAACTTCAGTGCGGGAAAAAAAACAACAAGTGATTGATTGTGCGCCGCCGGTTAGCACAATCTGCTGGTGTATTAAATAGTGAAACAAAAAAACAAGAGGAAAAAACTCAACAAGTGCGCGAAGTGTTAATTAAAAAATAAAAAAAAAAAGAAAGACAATCCCGGCTTAAGTCGAGTGGTGGAAATCGGCGGTTCCACCTAGTGCTGCGCAGGACGGAGATTTCGGTTCGGACGGGCACTTGTGCTTTTTTTGGACGGACATTTTTTTCTTAGGCAAACACAACTTCGGACGGACATTTTGTGTACTTTCGGACGGACATTTTGTAAATATTCGGACGGACATCGCTGTGTAAATTCGAACAGACATTTTTAAGTTAATTTAGGACAGACGCGAATAAAAAAAAAAAAAAAAAATTTTGTTTTAATAAATTCAACTAATCGAATTTTATTTCAGAGCATTGCGAGAAGCTAGGTGCTGGCGAATTCTTCAACGTTGGGAAGCAGCGCAAGGTGAACCAGGGCAGTAGTGTACGCTGGTGGTCGTCGGAAGCAGCGTTTATAAGAGTGGAAATAGTTGGCCGAGTCCGCCAACCTGGTGTGCAGATTGAGGAACACGGGTTACTTGTCCGATTTTCGCGGTGAGTCCGTTCCATTTTTTTTTTCTCTTATTTTTGCTAGGTCGTAGCTATTGCTTTAAAGTAAACGAGGGCACAGTGGGCGCGATATAGTTCGATTCAAAGAAAAGTTGTCTTTTTCATCGGTTTGTGTGTTTGATTGTTTTGCTTCTTCTGGCGCACAGTGGGCTAGGTGAGTCCTCGGTGCGGAGAAAAAAAAATAAATTAAAAGTAAATTAAAATAAAATTTAAATTAAATTGAAATTAAATAAAAATTATATATAAATTAAACTAAAATTAAATTAAAATTAAAATTCAATTAAAATTAAATTAAACTTAAATTAAAATTAAATTAAAATTAAAATTAAATTAAAATTAAATTAAAATTAAATTAAAATTAAATTAAAATTAAATTAAAATTAAATTAAAATTAAATTAAAATTAAATTAAAATTAAATTAAAATTAAATTAAAATTAAATTAAAATTAAATTAAAATTAAATTAAAATTAAATTAAAATTAAATTAAAATTAAATTAAAATTAAATTAAAATTAAATTAAAATTAAATTAAAATTAAATTAAAATTAAATTAAAATTAAATTAAAATTAAATTAAAATTAAATTAAAATTAAATTAAAATTAAATTAAAATTAAATTAAAATTAAATTAAAATTAAATTAAAATTAAATTAAAATTAAATTAAAATTAAATTAAAATTAAATTAAAATTAAATTAAAATTAAATTAAAATTAAATTAAAATTAAATTAAAATTAAATTAAAATTAAATTAAAATTAAATTAAAATTAAATTAAAATTAAATTAAAATTAAATTAAAATTAAATTAAAATTAAATTAAAATTAAATCAAAATTATATTAAAATTAAATTAAAATTAAATTAAAATTAAATTAAAATTAAATTAAAATTAAATTAAAATTAAATTAAAATTAAATTAAAATTAAATTAAAATTAAATTAAAATTAAATTAAAATTAAATTAAAATTAAATTAAAATTAAATTAAAATTAAATTAAAATTAAATTAAAATTAAAATTAAAATTAAAATTAAAATTAAATTAAAATTAAATTAAAATTAAATTAAAATTTAATAAAAATTAAATTAAAATTAAATTAAAATTAAATTAAAATTAAATTAAAATTAAATTAAAATTAAATTAAAATTAAATTAAAATTAAATTAAAATTAAATTAAAATTAAAAAAAATTAAATTAAAATTAAATTGAAATTAAATGAAAATTAAATTGAAATTAAATAAAAATTAAAATTTAATTAATATTATATTAAAATTAAAATTAATTAAAATTATAAGGAAAAAAATAATTAAAATTAAATCAAAATTAAATTGAAATAAAATTAGAATTAGAATTGGATTGGGATTGGATGGGAATCAAATTAAAATTAAATTATAAAAGGAAATTATATTGGAATTAAATTCAAATTGGATTAAAATCAAGATTAACTTAAAATTCAAATTAAATTAAAAGTAACTTTAAGTTAAATGAAAATTAACAAAAAAAAAATAAACTGAAATTGAATTCAGATTGAATTCGAAATAAATTAAAATCAAAAGTTAAGTTAAATTAAAGAAAAAAATTAACTTGCAATAAAACCAAATTAAATTAAAATTAAATAACAAATGAAATTATAAATCAAACCAAAGGTTCGTTAATATTAAATAAAAATTCAATTAAATTTATATCTGAATTCTATTAAAATCAATTGAAAAATTAAATAAAAAGTAAATCAAAATCCAAACAAGTCTATTGAGACTAAACAAAAAAATTTTTAGAGCGAAAGTTAAATTGAAATTAAAGAGAGGAGATTGGGGTTAATCGGAACCAAAATTAAACGGAAGTTGAATTGAATTTTAACTAAATTAATTTTATTGAATTTTAATTGGAGGTGAATTGGGATAGTGGTCCGAGGTTAAATTAAATTGAAGCGATTACGTGCTATTAATTTAATTATTTAAATTTAATTTAATTAAATTTCATTAACATCTCTTTTTATTTTAACTACTTTTTTTTATTTTTTTTTATATTATTATACTTTTTCCCGTTATTTTGGTTGTTTTATTGTTTTCTTTTTTTATTATATTATTTTTCCTATATATTGGGTTTTCCTTATTGTTTTATTTTCAATTACTGTTGTTTTGTTGTTAAATAAAATAATAAAATTTAAAGTCGAAAGTACCGTTGTTTATCCGTGCGCGTGTCATTGGTCGCTGGTCCGACTTTTTGTTGTCGGTCCGTTTTCGCGTATTTCGGAGCTTTTATTTTCCGTTGCATATTTAGTTTTTTTTTTTTTAATACTGGTCCGACGTTGTTGTTGGTCCGTCAATATATATTTCTTGTTTGGTTTTATTTGTTCGCTCTGGAGTTTTGTTTTAGTTAAATATTCTTCGAGTTTTGGTTCGTCGTCTAACTTTTTTAAATTTGCATTTTTGATCTTTATTTTTATTTTTATTTTTTTATATTATTCTTTAATTCAAAAATACCATGGAGATCAACCGGCTAAACCAAGAAGAGTTGGTGTACGAGATGGAGTCTCGTGGTTTACCAACAGGTACGGTTGACTCTATGAGGAAAACCTTGAGAGCTTCAAGGCACCTGGAGCGCAGGTACTCGGTCGACATCTTCGCCGTGTACCCGTTTGAATTTTCTGAGGATAAGGCAGCGTTGGAGGCGAAGATCGTGGAGATCGAGGCGCTCATGGAGAACCCACCACAGGACCCGAAATTTTCAGTCTACATGAAGATTATGACCAAGCTCGAGTGGAGCGTTGGTCGGGTTAACCGGTCTAGGCCTACGTCCGCCGGTATGGTATCCGAGCAGATGGAGCTGAGGAACCGATTGATGCTGCTCCTGACGGATCTTCTGGAGCTAGCTGGAGTGCAGGATGAGGAAGACGAGGTACCACCAAAACCCGTCAAAACTACGGAGGAGATGGCCAAACCGAGGGCCACGCTACAAAAAACTGCTGCGGTTGAGGACGATGTTCCACCGGCGCCACCGGTACCCGAACCCGTGGCAGGTCGCTCGGTTAGTGAAGAGGGAGGTCGGCAGTATCAGGAAAAAATAGAAAATTTGGCCAAGTGGGAATTGAAGTTTTCTGGAGAAAAGGTAGGAGTGTCCTTAAGCTCATTTTTGGAGAGGGTAGAGGAGCTTTGTGAAGCTCGAGGGGTCAGTGAGACCCAACTTTTCAGAGGGGCCGTAGATTTGTTTAGTGGTAAGGCGCTTTTATGGTTCCGTGCGGTACGTAAGACCATGTCAGGTTGGCAGGAGCTGGTGAAGGAGTTGAAACTGGAGTTTCTCCCACCCAATTATGATAAGTTGCTAATGGATGAGATTAGGAGAAGGACTCAAGGGGGAAATGAGTCCATAGGAATTTTGGTAGCGGCGATGAGAGGCTTATTTGGTCGGCTGGCCGAACCTCTATCAGAGCGTCGCAAGTTGGGGTTGGTAATGTCGAATTTGACACCTTTTTTTCAAACTCAGCTAGGCTTAGCTGAGCCAACCACCCTGTCCGAATTGGTTTCTTTAGGTCGTAAGTTGGAAGCCGTACGTACGAATGTGGAATCATTCGTCCCGCCGCCAAGCAGTCGCTCAAGGAATCTTTTGGAGCCGGACTTAGCGTACGTGTCAGCAGAGGCCGCTGTAGCAGAAGTGAACGCCCCGCTCAGGGCGCAACGATTGGAACGCAGGATCTCTTCGCACCCACAACCGACGTTCCGGTGCTTTAATTGCAGACGATTTGGACATGTTTCGGTCAACTGTCCAAAGGGAATTAAGTGCTACGGCTGCGGAATGGCCGGGTACATGAAGCGCGATTGTCCTCGGTGCTCGAATAGAGCAGGGCCGTCTGACAGACGCGGGTTCAGGGTCGAGGCAGATAGGGGCCGAGATGGGCCACGGGAGGGACCTAACCCGAACATGTCGGGAAATGTGTTGCGAGCCTATTCAGACGCAGGGCAAGGCGCTCGCCGAGAATAAAGAGGTTGCCTGCGAGCAACCAGCTGGCTAGGGTAGAAAGGGACATAGAAAATTGTTGTCATGAGGTTAGATTAGGGCTTACACTTCTAGAAAAGGAATTAGATAATAGGCCTTATTTAGGTGTTAGAATTTTTGGAGTTTTTCTGAGAGGTTTGTTAGATTCGGGAGCTTCAATAACCATCATTAGTCGCCCAGGGTGGGATATTTTAAGTTCGTGGGGTATAGAGTTGACTTCTTCAACTATTTCTAGGGTCGCGTTAGCGGACGGCGAGTTTGTTCCAGTGCGTGGAGTTATTACACTTCCACCCGAGGTCGAAGGCAAGTCGGTCCTCATAGAGTGCCTCGTTATACCAGGCTTACCGCAAAACCTGATTTTAGGCATTGACTTTTGGGTCAAGGCGGGCATTGTCCCTGATGTAGCCAAAAACCAGTGGAGGTTTAGCGATAGGGTAGAAGTGTCGGCAGTGGCGAGCATAATAGAAAGGTCAGAGATGACCTCTAGCGAAGCCGCGTCGTTGCAACGACTTGTAGGAGAAATTTTTGAGGCGATGCCCGAGGGTCTTGGCTGCACGCATTTGGTCGAACACCGGATCAGACCAAAGCCAAATGTGGAGCCCATCAAGCAGAGATACTATCCAGTGTCTCCTGCCATCCAGAAGCACATCGACAAGGAAATCGAGGAGATGTTGGAGAAGGACGTGATCGAGGTCTCTCACAGTCCGTGGGCCTCACCGGTGGTCATGATAAAGAAGAAGGACGGCTCTTATCGATTTTGTGTCGACTATAGAGCACTCAACAAGCACACCGAGCGTGATAGTTACCCGTTGCCGTATATCTCCGCAACGTTGGATAAGCTGAAAGATGCCAAGTATCTTTCAAGCTTGGATATAAAGTCAGCGTATTGGCAGATTCCAGTCGCGGAAAAGTCAAGGGCGTTCACCGCTTTTACAGTCCCAGGTCAGGGACTTTACCAGTTTAAGCGAATGCCCTATGGCCTGCATAATGCGCCTGCCACGTGGCAGAGATTTATCGATACGGTGATCGGAGCTGATTTGGAGCCGCACGTATTCGTTTACCTGGATGACATCATCATCCTGGCGAATACGTTCGAAAAACACGTAGAGGTTTTGAGGGAAGTTCTTCGTAGAATCGGTGACGCCGGGTTACGGCTGAATAGGGAAAAATTTAATTTTTGTTTGTCTTCACTTCGATATTTAGGTTATGTTGTTGATAGGCAAGGTCTACACGTAGACCCAGAAAAGGTGGAGGCGATGTTAAAGATACCCGCCCCCAGGAATGTGAAAGAAGTTCGGTCGTTTGTAGGCACTATCTCTTGGTACAGGCGATTTGTACCAAACTTCGCCGATCTAGTGAAACCACTTACGGATCTTCTAAAGAAAAACAAGAGATTTCACTGGTCGGCTGAGTGCGAAGATAGTTTTATGAAGGCCAAAGAGCGCCTTGTCACTGCCCCTGTTTTGAGTTGCCCAGATTTTGATAGGCCCTTTTCTGTACAAACTGACGCCTCTGATTTTGGCATAGGCGCAGTCCTGACCCAGCAGTTTGATGAGGGCGAAAAGGTCATTTCTTACTTGAGTAGGTCGCTTAGTAAGTGTGAAAAAATTATTCCACAACGGAGAAGGAGTGTCTGGCAGTTTTGTGGGCAGTGGAGAAGCTGCGTCCATACATCGAGGGAGTTCATTTTAGGGTGGTAACTGATCACTACTCGCTCGTGTGGCTTAACAATTTGAAGGACCCCTGCGGAAGACTGGCCAGGTGGGCCCTTAAACTACAGCAGTACGATTTTGAAATCGTACACCGCAAGGGTAAGGACCATGTTGTCCCGGATATGCTGTCACGGAGTGTTCCAGTAATCAGCGAAATCACCGATGGACCAACGGACCCTTGGGTAATGGACATGAGCAAGAAGGTGGCACAGACGCCCCTCGATTTTCCCGCGTGGTGCTTAGAAAACGGTGTTTTATACAAACACGTTAAGGCAGGGTGTAGCAACGTTTATGATAGGGCATATGAGTGGAAACGAGTGTTATGGAAGAGTGAGAGAAAAGAGGATTTGCGCGAGTGTCATGATGACCCGTTAACAGGACACATGGGCGTACGAAAGACGTCAGCTAGGGTGGCCGAAAAATATTATTGGCCAAAGATGAAGGCAGATATAGCTAGGTACATTAAAGGATGTCAGGTTTGCCAAAAGGTAAACCAGACAATAGAAAGCCAGCTGGTGGAATGGTAGGTAGGATCAAGGATTTGGAGCCATGGGAGATGATCTCCGATCTGGTAGGACCTCTTGTGAAGTCTAGTCAAGGTTACAGTTATATTTTAACTGTGGTTGACTACTTCACCAAATTCCCGCTTTTGTTTCCGTTACGTTCAGCAACGGCAAAAAGCATCTGCAAAGAGCTGGAGAACAACGTGTTCTTACTCTTTGGCGTCCCTAGGTCAATAGTGTGCGACAATGGCCCTCAATTCAAGAGCAGAGAACTGCAGACCTTGTGTGACTCCTTTGGAGTCCGGCACCGGTTCACTGCCAATTATCATCCGCAGGCGAACCTGGCCGAGCGGATAAATCAGATCATTAAGACAACCCTTAGGGCTTATATTTCTGAAAATCACCGAACGTGGGATACTCACCTGGCTAAAGTAGCCTGCTGCATTCGCACGTCGCAGCACGAGGTGATAGGACAATCTCCCTATTTTGTAAATTTTGGCAGGAACATGGCGGTCCGGGGAGATAGGGACTACCGACGAAATAATGACTTAGACGAACCGACTTGTAATAATAGTGAGGAACGAGCGGAACTTATGGCCAAGTTGAGGCAAGACGTACGAACGAAAATGGAAATAGCGAGCGCCAAGATGGCAAAGACCTATAATCTGAGACGTAGGGATGTACAATACTTACCGAACGAATTAGTCTGGAGACGGAATTTTGTGCTGTCCGATGCAGCCAATTACTTTGCAGCAAAATTAGCACCCAAGTTTATAGGACCATATAGGGTTAAAAAGAGGGTATCTCCCTGGACTTATGTCCTCGAAGATGAGGATGGGCGTGAGAAAGGGACGTGGCACGTACAGGATCTACGGCCACATGTAGGAGAAACTTAGTATCCCCTAGGTTAGTTTTCTGTAACGAAAGTTTCTCGGTTATCAGATACCGAGCAACTTTCGTGAAGGTGGGGGTGGGGTTGTCGCGGTCTAAAACTTTAGTTGCGCCAAGTGACGTACGGACAAAACTACACGGCGACCATTTTATGAGTAGTCATAAAATGACGATTTTGTTTTGTCCGGACGTAATCACTGTGCGTTTGGAGTGGCGCCCAACACACACATGCACTCCAGTGGTCATTAAACCACTTTAATTATTACTTCTAAAACTCGGTTTGGCTAAGGTTTCTCCTTGTGCTCCATGCTCGACGAAACTGAAATCCCACGAGTGACTGAACGCACGGAATTGCGCGACAAATAAAACGAACAGGACTAGGATTGTTATTGTGAAAAAGAGAAAAAAATCACTTGGCCAAGTCACAATGAGAGTAGCCATTGTGGGCTGTGGAAGGTGTGGAGTGTTGCCACACCAATACTAGCATAGATGCCGCCAAGATGTAGAAAAACACTTGGTGGGTAGAAGGTTTTATTTAAATTTGCTCAAGAGGCACCTCAAAAAATCCGTAAAACGATTTTGAAAATAGGTGTGAGCAAAGCCTTCAGGTGTGAATACCGGTTTCTGCGAAAACCGCATCTATGCTAGAAAAAAGATGGCTGTGTTTAGGCTCCCATCTTGTGGAACCTAAGCATCGTCAGTCTGCACCGCTGGCAGTTCAGTTCGTTCTGAACAGTGAAGTGAGTTGGGAGTGTGCCAAGTGCTGTGGAAAAAATTGTGCCAAGAGGTTTTTTTTTGGAACATCGGTCGAAAATTTAAGACAACCAAAAAAACAAAATATATATATATATATATATATATAGATATAGCCATATCTATATATATCTAGTGCAGTGGTTCCAGTGACGCTGTCGAGCCCACCAGGACAGACGGAGTCCGTGGGATTTTTGGATCGGGAGCCGCTGGAGCGAGGAGGAACTAGAGGCCAGGACCTGGACTATTATCAGGGAGTACCTTTTCCTTATATATATATAGCATACTCGTATATGTGGTTGTGTGTGTTGGTGCGCTCACCACACCCAGTGTTTTACCTTTTTTTCTTTATTGTCCGGTTTTTTTGGTGTTACCGCGCTTGTTTTTTCCTCTTTTCCGTTTTTTTCTCTCTGTTGCGTGTAGTCGTACTCCGCGTTCGCTTTGGCGCGTTTTTTTTTGTTTGTTAGGCCCCTCGCACTCGAGCCTAGTTCCGTCCGGAACAGGTAAAATAAATTAATTCCACCGGTGGAATTGTGAGAGGGTCCAAGTCATCTCCTTGGACCCGCAACTAGAGTGCGACCCAAAAATTGGGTTATTTTTTTTGAGGTATTCCTTTTTTTAAATCAATAATTAAAAAAAAAGGAAAAAAATCGCGATATTTCAATAATATTAACCATAATACTTTTTTTCGTGACTTAGTCTATTTTGTCCCAGTGTGCGTAAATTCGATAAGACCTTTCTTATAAAGTCTTATCAAACGCACCTGCATTATTGTTTTCGGTTTTTTTTTTCATTGCAATATATATACCCACACCCGTCTCCGCTCATGTCCATTACCCAAGGGTCCGTTGGTCCATCGGTGATCTCACTGATTACTGGAACACTCCGTGACAGCATATCCGGGACAACATGGTCCTTACCCTTGCGGTGTACGATTTCAAAATCGTACTGCTGTAGTTTAAGGGCCCACCTGGCCAGTCTCCCGCAGGGGTCTTTCAAGTTGTTCAGCCACACGAGCGAGTAGTGATCAGTTACCACCCTAAAATGAACTCCCTCGATGTATGGACGCAGCTTCTCCACTGCCCACAAAACCGCCAGACACTCCTTCTCCGTTGTGGAATAATTTTTTTTCACACTTACTAAGCGACCTACTCAAGTAAGAAATGACCTTTTCGCCCTCATCAAATTGCTGGGTCAGGACTGCGCCTATGCCAAAATCAGAGGCGTCAGTTTGTTCAGAAAAGGGCCTATCAAAATCTGGGCAACTTAAAACAGGGGCAGTGACAAGGCGCTCTTTGGCCTTCATAAAACTATCTTCGCACTCAGCCGACCAGTGAAATCTCTTGTTTTTCTTGAGAAGATCCGTAAGAGGTTTCACTAGATCGGCGAAGTTTGGTACAAAACACCTGTACCAAGAGATAGTATCTACAAATGAACGAACTTCTTTAACATTCCTGGGGGCGGGTATCTTCAGCATCGCCTCCACCTTTTCTGGGTCTACGTGTAGACCTTGCCTATCAACAACATAACCTAAATATCGAAGTGAAGACAAACAAAAATTACATTTTTCCCTATTCAGCCGTAACCCGGCGTCGCCAATTCTACGAAGGACTTCCCTCAAAACCTCTACGTGTTTTTCGAACGTATTCGCCAGGATGATGATGTCATCCATGTAACCGAATACGTGCGGCTCCAAATCAGCTCCGATCACCGTATCGATAAATCTCTGCCACGTGGCAGACGCATTATGCAGGCCATAGGGCATTCGCTTAAACTGGTAAAGTCCCCGACCTGGGACCGTAAAAGCAGTGAATGCCCTTGACTTTTCCGCGACTGGAATCTGCCAATACGCTGATTTTATATCCAAGCTTGAAAGATACTTGGCATCTGTTCAGATGCATACATCTGACCACCTTAATTCAACTCAACGCACAACTAAAACAAACCACAAATGTGTGTCAACACTTAAAATTTGCTTCCAGGTGTAGAGGTAGGTCGCTATGACACACTTTTGCTTTACTACTCAATTGTGCTGTATTTGCATATTGTTGAATATCGATGTTATTATTAGTACTTAAACCAATTTATATTTTGCTGATGCAAATTTACACCAACAACTCATTTCAATATCGGTAACAACTAAATTATATTTGTGCTGACGCTGAATAACAACAACAACAACTTAGTTAATATTTCGTTTTATTCTTGTTACTGTTGTAAACGTATTATAAGTAAAAAATGTATATAAGCTCTTATACTAAGCAATAAAGACCAGTAGTAATAACTCAACTCACAAATAAAAATACAGTTTTTTATTTACATTCATCTGTAGCAACAATTGTACAAGGTTCAAGTGCCTGTGCAATTCTACAACAATCCCTTAGGTCAATATTGGTACACGCACCTGTATTGACAAACTCAATAAGGGATTCATCATTGGTGACCCCGACGTGATCCATATCCTTTTGATGTAAGTGATTGGATTATACAAACAACAAAAAATATATAATACATCCATTATTTAACCGTGAAAATTTAAATTCGTAAGCTGTGTGACCGCAAATAGTTTGCCGCGAATAAAATTCGTTCAAGAGAACTCGAAGGCTTTAGTTAAACATCTTGTGCACCACACCGCATCCACAATGAACATAGAAGATCTAGTAACGCAACAAGATGAAACCGCAGTGGCTCTGCAAAAACTCATAGCCAACTGCAAGAAAGCGCCATATGAGCGACGGACGCTAGAGTTCATCGACGCAAAGGTTAAGGAACTCGATGAGTTGTGGGCTCAATTTAATAAAGTCGATAACATCATTCGTAGTCTCCACGGCAGCAAAGATGATCATCCGTACTTCACTAAGGACATGCATGCAGCTATTAGTGTAAGATACCGAGAATTCCGAGACGAAATGGAACTCTATAGGTCGAATTACGCTAGACCCAGTCAAGCCAAGGGTCAGCTGAGAACACCGCAAGCTGCTTCACGGAGTGCTGATAGACAATTAACGAACAACATGGAACATAGTATTGAAAGACGAAAGCTGCTGAGGAATCAACGTGCTTTAATTCAAGCACTGACACAAAACTTGAATGAAGTGTTGGGGCAGCGTGAAACAGACCACCCTCCATCATACTACACCATCAAGGAAGCAGTAATAGAAAAGCATATGATGGATTTAGCAAAAAACAACACGGCGCTGTGGGAGTTAACTGCTGAAGATGTCATCGAACAATATACGCCGCAGGCCTATTACGAGCTCGAGGCGAAGGCAGAAGAGGTACTGATTCAGCTTCATCAGCACATACCAGTGGAGCAATCACTACACTCGCAGAGAGTACCACAGACAGACATAGACGTTCCATTACCAAGGATAACGTTGCCTAAATTCAATGGCAACTACATGCAATGGGTTACCTTTAAGGATTTGTACACCGAATTGATTCATAAGGTGGACATGAGTGATGCAAAAAAAATGCATTACCTGACAACTTCCTTAGAGAGCGAACCACGAAATTTAATCAAGCACCTCCCATCAACCGGAAGTAACTACACACATGCTTGGTCAATCATCACTAGTCGTTATGATAACAAAAGACTTCTGGTGACGACATTACTAAACAAACTGATGTCACAATCATCACTTAAAAAAGAGTCATCATCTGCATTGAAGGCTCTTCACTATATCACAAAAGAATGCATTCATGGACTTAAGGCTCAAAGTATTCCGGTTCAACATTGGGACGTCATCCTGAGTCACATACTGCTACAAAAAATGGATCAAGACTATCAAACAGCATTTGAGCAGAGCTTGGACGACAACAAGCGATTACTCACCATAGATGAAATATTCAAGTTCCTAGAGCGTAGATTCCAATCATTCGAAGCTCGTGGAAGAGGAGAATCATCGTCAACCCGGACAAGTGCAACAGCCACAATCCCTTCAAGCAACGAAGAAAGGTGCGTGATTTGTAAGCAAAAAGATCATAAAATCTATGCATGCAAAACATTTTTAAATGCGAACATTCATCAAAGGTGGAATTGGGTCAAAACTCACAACCTCTGCACAAACTGCTTCAAGGCGGATCATCGTGCGTTGGAATGCAAATCACGGAATTGCACAAGGTGTGCTAAAAAACACAATACACTATTACATGTCGAACAATCAGGACATACGTCATTAACCCCCAGTCACGCACCACAAACTAAAAGCAATCAACAGGCCACCACCCTGGCAACAACAAAGGAATCCAAGAATAACGGTTATGTTCTCCTCAGTACTGCAGTCATCAGACTCATCGCTAGTAATGGACAGGCAATAGAATGTAAGGCCATCTCGGATTCAGGATCACAAGTCAATCTCATCCCGGAAAGAGTTGCAAAGCAACTAGGGTTGCAGCTCAAACCAGCAGCAATGTTGATTGAAGGCATAGGCAATGGAAAGAGAGAAGCCCGAACACGCGTGAACGTCAAATTACAATCACGCATCAGCAAGTATTCAACTCGACTAGAAGCCTTTGTTCTATCGCGCATTATTCCTGAACATCCAACACAGCGGTTGGATACTTCAAATTGGCCCATACCAAACAATATTGGATTAGCAGATCCACATTTCCACTTCCCTGCAAAGATTGACGTCCTCATTGGAGCAGAGTTTTATCATGATTTGCTGGTAGATGGGCGCATCTCTCTTACAAAAGGACTCCCCACCTTGCAGAACACAGTATTCGGATGGATTCTGGCCGGGAAGGTAAGCGACAGCAAATCGTTATTTGCAACATGCGGAATATGTACCGAAGATGACAATGACTTAGCCCGAAAGGTGGAAAGATTTTGGCAATTGGAAGAAACTCCGACGGATCACAAAGTGCTTACAACAGCTGAAAAATTCTGTGAATCACATTTTGCGCTAAACACAATACGAAACAGCCAAGGAAGGTTCGTAGTAAAACTCCCCTTTGCAGATAGCCCGTCTTTGCTAGGTGAATCAAAGCAAATTGCAGTCAATCGGTTTTACGCACTAGAACGACGTCTTGCAAAGGACCCCAACGTAAAAATACAATATACTGAGTTCATGGATGAATATGAATCATTGGGTCATATGACAAGGATCGACAAAGCAAGCATATTACAATCATGTTAATTTATCCCGCACCATTGCGTGGTAAGACCTGAGAGTTCTACCACAAAATTAAGAGTAGTGTTCGATGCCTCATCAAAAACATCTACAGGGTTAGCACTCAATGACTTAATGTACACAGGACCAACTATTCAAAGTGAACTCTTTACATTGCTACTACGATTCCGATGTCCACGATTTGTCTTCACGTCAGATATACAAAAGATGTATAGACAAATCCTGATCCATCCTGAAGACCGGAGATATCAACTCATAGTTTGGAGGAAGGACGCCACAAAAGAGCTACAATACTACCAGCTCAACACGGTAACATACGGCACTCGGTCAGCACCTTATTTATCAACAAAATGCCTCCAGCAGCTAGGCAAGGAAAACAGTTCTCAATATCCACTCGGATCTGACGCGCTGTTAAATGATTTCTATGTTGATGATTGTCTCACAGGATCCGACAGTCTAGCCACAGCATTGGAAACACAAGAACAACTTACAAAAATATTACAACAAGGTGGACTACGGTTGCGCAAATGGTGCGCTAATCACCCGAAATTACTGCAGTCAGTTCCAGCCGAAGACCAAGAAGTCAATCTTGATTTTGACGATGACATCAACAGCGCAGTTAAAACATTTGGATTGACATGGTTACCAAAAACAGACAAATTTTGCGTAAAGGTCAACATCGTACCGGCCACAAGAATTACCAAGCGAACGGTTGTATCAGATGTTGCAAAAATTTTTGAGCCATTAGGATTACTATCTCCAGTAGTTGTCACTGCCAAAATCCTCATTCAGCAACTGTGGGAAACAAATTTAGAATGGGATGACGAGTTAACCCCAGAATTACGCCTCAAATGGACAAGATTCTGCGAAGAGTTGAAACTAGTAGCCAACACGCATCTTCCAAGGCACATCTTTCAACAAGGAACAAGAAGTTCCTCGCAAATACATTCCTTTGCTGATGCCTCAGAAAAGGCATACGGAGCCGCCGTTTATGTCAGATCCATTGACAAGAACGGAACAATCACTGTACGGCTGTTATGCTCAAAATCTCGTGTGGCCCCTCTAAAAACAAAAACCATACCAAGATTAGAACTCTGCGCTGCACTCCTCAGTGCACAGCTAGTTACAAGGACAAAGCAAGACTTGAAGTTGGCAGATGCTCCGGTTTATTTCTGGACCGATTCAGAAATTGTTCTTTCTTGGATAAATTCCAGTTCATCAACCCTAAAAACATTTGTCGCTAACAGAACCGCAAGGATTCAAGAGCTTTCTTCGGCAGCAGAATGGCGGCACGTTGCTTCCAAGCAAAATCCAGCTGATGTTCTATCGAGAGGCCTATTTCCGTCTGAATTACCCAGTTGCAATCTATGGTTATACGGACCAATCATTTTGCATGGAAAGGTAGAAGGATGGCCCACGAAATATTCAAACAAACCAGAGTCAGATAACAACCTAGAAAGAAGACAGGTGGCAGTATCCGCAGCTGCCACTGTCGAGAACAAGCCAGATGATATCATATACAATATCAATAACAAAAATTCATTCAAAGTGATAACAAGAATTGTTGCGTACATGATTAGGTTCAAGCGGCATGCCAAACAGAGTGTTCAAGAACGCAAAACCGAAATTTTTCTCACACCCATAGAACTCAAAAGGGCGCTTTCAGTGATAGTTCGTGCCATGCAGTGGTCAGATTTTAAGGAGGAAGTCACGCTAATAAAGAAGAATTTCCAGCTCAACAAAAACAGTCAGCTAAGCAGCTTCCATCCATTCTTGGACGACGAAGGGGTGCTCCGAGTAAGAGGACGTCTCGAGGCATCCAACATTTCTTACGATGCCAAACATCCAATGATCATCCCATACAATAATCCATTAACCAAATTGCTCATAAAATGGTTTCACGAAGAGCATTTTCACTGTGGAGTTAAGACACTAGTGGAACAACTTCAGCAACATTTCTGGATCATCAAGTCAAAGTCTATGGCCCGGACGATTGTGCACAACTGCATTCGCTGCACGAAGATAAGGCCCAGGTTATGCCAACAGATCATGGGAGATTTGCCTGCGGCAAGAGTACAGCCTACTCGACCTTTTATGAATTCAGGAGTAGACTTCTGCGGTCCATTCTGGACTCATTTCAAAATCCGAGGAAAAAGACCACAAAAAACCTACGTGGCAGTATTCTGCTGCTTTGCAACAAAGGCGATACACTTAGAAATTGTTAGTGATCTCACCACAGATGCCTTTGTCGGATGCTTAAAAAGGTTTATCGGCCGACGAGGACGCTGTCAGAATATTTACTGTGACAACGCAACAAATTTTGTAGGTGCCAATAACCAACTATCAGCGTTAAAAGAAGTGATTCACACACAAAAAGCCCAAGAAGCCATAAAGAGAAATTGCAGCAATAAGGGAATCAAATTTAATTTCATACCACCAAGAGCTCCTCATTTCGCCGGACTATGGGAAGCAGCAGTGAAATCTGCCAAAACACTATTCGTCAAAGGTGTGGCCAACGCTTCGTTAACATACGAAGAACTGGAAACAGTAATGGTTGAAATAGAAGCAATACTTAACTCTAGACCATTAACGCCTGTGTCTACCAACCCAGAAGATATAACCGCCCTAACGCCAGGACACTTCCTGATTGGCAAACCGCTGACATCATCAGTCGATTCATATGCCACACAGAACAATGTCTCTCTACTAACAAGGTGGAAGTTAGTGTCTCACCTAAAACACGAATTCTGGAGGCGGTGGTCACGAGAGTACCTGCATGAACTACAAAACAGGAACAAGTGGAAGGAACAATCAGAAAACGTTAAACCAGGTATGATGGTGATAATTCAAGAAGACAATCTGCCACCGCTACAGTGGGCATTGGGCAGAATCGTCAAGACATACACCGGGCACGACAATGCTGTTAGAGTAGCTGACATAAGGACAGCAACTGGCATACTGAAACGTCCGATACACAGGCTTGCGCCGTTGCCAATTCAGACACCTGACCAGGAAGAACATCGTAGTGATTCTTGACAAATCAACTCTGAGGTCAGGTATACTGAAATAACAAACACACAAAAGAAGATCAAGCACTCAAATCCAAACGACGGTCCCCAACAACCAAAACGAACACGAGTCAGCACAAGTTCAGCACTCATGACCGTCTTATTAACTTGTTTATTTTTGCCGTCTGCTATTCCATTCCCAATAGAGGTTCATCCATTTGCATCCGATCCTGGCATTTACTTCGAAAAACTCGGCTCTGCTGGAATCATTACCAGCGAATGGAACCTGGTCACATATATTAACATGCAAACATACTGGAAAGAATTGGATATAATGAAAAACAACCCAAGCGTCTTGAAAAAATATTGTGCGGCTATACAAACATCGAAACATTGCCCTATAATAGTAATGTTACTTAAACGCTTAATGGATGAAATCATTCAGAAAAATCAGCTTCTCAAAATTCACGATACATCTCGATCTCGAAGAGGTGCGTTCAACGTCGTCGGCAATGTGGCTCATTCACTATTCGGAGTTCTTGATTCACAGTACGCAGAAGAAGCCGCCAACACGATAGAAAAAATTCGTCAAAATGAAGATCATCTTGAAGGTCTCTTTCAAAATCAGACCTCATTTTTGGACAGCACGATCAATATAATGAAAAAGAATCAACAAGATATTGAAGGAGAATTTCTAAAGGTTGAAAAGTTATTGACCAACTTAAATAATCGGTTTGACAACGTCCAACAGGAACTAGGCAACCAAAGTATTTCTCAATTAGTTCTTGAACTGGCTCTTCAAACCACAGTGGAGATACTATATGTCCAACGCATTCAAGACTCACTTCTCGACATATTGACAGATACTCACCATGGAAAGCTTAGCCCAGAGCTCCTCTCACCTGTGCAGTTACAACGTGAGCTTATCAACATTAAAGCAAATCTCCCGAGCCATCTTAAGCTACCCTCCGAGGAATTAATACAATTGTACAATTTGATGTCAATCGAAGGACGTGTCACTACAAATTATGTGATTTTTAAACTGAAGCTACCATTAATATCCACTGAAGACTTTGAACTACTACATCTTATTCCGGTGCCATGGCAACTTAACAATTCATTTGTCAAAATTCATTCACCTTTCCCATACTTGATTGTCAACCTGCATCGAGATCAATACTTCCCACTAAAGGAAGCCGACTTAAGAATATGCACATCAACTGAAAGAGACCACTACTTATGTCAACAAAATCACCCGCTGTATAAAAAAGGATCTGCCATCGCAGTGTGTGAATTAAACTTACTAAACCACATTACAACAAATACATCATGCTCTATTGAACACACAGAAGCTGGGCCCCACTGGCTTCAATTACATAACCTCAACTCATGGATCTATTCCGTCAAAGACAAGGTGGTGGTAAACGCAGTATGTGACGCAATTTTAACACCAGTCACGATTCAACGGTCTGGACTTTTATCAATGAATGAAAATTGCATCATTAAACAACCGCTAATCACCATCCAAGGTCACAAAACGCTTAAATCAACCAGCCTCAAATCATACATTCCAAATGTGCTCACAGCTGACTTAAGCTTCAAAACCGACAACAACAGTCAACAACATTTCCCTACATTACATCCCGCAGATAACGCAGTTATCAGCAATACAGCATGAACTCTCAAGTCTTCGAGTTGATTTACCCAACAAAATTCGGCCTCATGACATTCATCACTATACAATAAGTTATTCCTGCGTTATTTTCATCGTATGTATCCTCTCCTGGATTGCTTGGAAACGATGCCAAAGGTCACGGAGCATTGGTATTCCTGCACCACAGCCCGCCCCGAGAATTCACGTCAATACACCTGATACAAGTCTACCAGATGGCACAGAATTCATCACCGTTTACTGAAATACAGGTTGATTGACATCGCTCAACGCCGGGGAATATGTTCAGATGCATACATCTGACCACCTTAATTCAACTCAACGCACAACTAAAACAAACCACAAATGTGTGTCAACACTTAAAATTTGCTTCCAGGTGTAGAGGTAGGTCGCTATGACACACTTTTGCTTTACTACTCAATTGTGCTGTATTTGCATATTGTTGAATACCAATTTATATTTTGCTGATGCAAATTTACACCAACAACTCATTTCAATATCGGTAACAACTAAATCATATTTGTGCTGACGCTGAATAACAACAACAACAACTTAGTTAATATTTCGTTTTATTCTTGTTACTGTTGTAAACGTATTATAAGTAAAAAATGTATATAAGCTCTTATACTAAGCAATAAAGACCAGTAGTAATAACTCAACTCACAAATAAAAACACAGTTTTTTATTTACATTCATCTGTAGCAACAATTGTACGAGGTTCAAGTGCCTGTGCAATTCTACAACAATCCCTTAGGTCAATATTGGTACACGCACCTGTATTGACAAACTCAATAAGGGATTCATCAGCATCTTTCAGCTTATCCAACGTTGCGGAGATATACGGCAACGGGTAACTATCACGCTCGGTGTGCTTGTTGAGTGCTCTATAGTCGACACAAAATCGATAAGAGCCGTCCTTCTTCTTTATCATGACCACCGGTGAGGCCCACGGACTGTGAGAGACCTCGATCACGTCCTTCTCCAACATCTCCTCGATTTCCTTGTCGATGTGCTTCTGGATGGCAGGAGACACTGGATAGTATCTCTGCTTGATGGGCTCCACATTTGGCTTTGGTCTGATCCGGTGTTCGACCAAATGTGTGCAGCCAAGACCCTCGGGCATCGCCTCAAAAATCTCTGCTACTAGTCGTTCCAACGACGCGTCTTCGCTAGAGGTCAACTCCGACCTTTCCACGATGCTTGCCACTGCCGACACTTCTACCCTATCGCTAAACCTCCACTGATTTCTGGCTACATCCGGGACAATGCCCGCCTTGACCCAAAAGTCAATGCCTAAAATCAGGTTTTGCGGTAAGCCTGGTATAACGAGGCACTCTATAAGGACCGACTTGCCCTCGACCTCGATCGGAAGTGTGATAACTCCGCGTACTGGAACAAACTCGCCATCCGCTAACGCGACCCTAGAAATGGTTGAAGAAGACAACTCTATACCCCAAGAACTCAAAATATCCACCCTGGGCGGCCAATGATGGTCCTTGAAGCTCCCGAATCTAACAAACCTCTCAGAAAAACTCCAAAAATTCTAACACCTAAATAAGGCCTATTATCTAATTCCTTTTCTAGAAGTGTAAATCCTAATCTAAGCTCATGACAACAATTTTCTATGTCCCTATCTACCCTAGCCAGCTGGTTGCTCGCAGGCAACCTCTTTATTCTCGGCGAGCGCCTTACCCTGCGTCTGCATGGGCTCGCAACACATTTCCCGACATGTTCGGGTTAGGTCCCTCCCTTGGCCCCTCTCGGCCCCTATCTGCTTCGGCCCTGAACCCGCGTCTGTCAGACGGCCCTGCTCTATTCGAGCACCGAGGACAATCGCGCTTCATGTACCCGGCTATCCCGCAGCCGTAGCACCTAATTCCCTTTGGACAGTTGACCGAAACATGTCTCCTCGGCAATTAAAGCACCGGAACGTCGGTTGTGGGTGCGAAGAAATCCTGCGTTCCAATCGTTGTGCCCTGAGCGGGGCGTTCACTTCAGCCACAGCGGGCTCTGCTGACACGTAGGCTAAGTCCGGCTCCAGAAGATTCCTTGAACGACTGCTGGGCGGCGGGACGAATGATTCCACATTCACTCTTACGGCTTCCAACTTACGACCTAAAGAGACCGATTCGGACAGGGTGGTTGGCTCAGCTAAACCTAGCTGAGTTTGAAAAAAGGGTGTCAAATTCGACATCACTAACCCTAACTTTCGGCGTTCAGAAAGAGGTTCGGCCAGCCGACCAAATAAGCCTCTCATTGCCGCTACAAAAATCCCTATGGACTCATTGCCCCCTTGAGTCCTTCTCCTAATCTCATCCATCAATAATTCGTCGTAGTTGGGTGGGAGAAACTCCAGTTTCAACTCCTTCACCAATTCCTGCCAACCTGACACGGTCTTACGTACCGCACGGAACCATAAAAGCGCCTTACCACTAAACAAATCTACGGCCCCTCTGAAAAGTTGGGTCTCACTGACCCCTCGAGCTTCACAAAGCTCCTCTACCCTCTCCAAAAATGAGCTTAAGGACACTCCTACCTTTTCTCCAGAAAACTTCAATTCCACCTTGGCCAAATTTTCTATTTTTTCCTGATACTGCCGACCTCCCTCTTCACTAACCGAGCGACCTGCCACGGGTTCGGGTACCGGTGGCGCCGGTGGAACATCGCCCTCAACCGCAGCAGTTTTTTGTAGCGTGGCCCTCGGCTTGGCCATCTCCTCCGTAGTTTTGACGGGTTTTGGTGGTACCTCGTCTTCCTCATCCTGCACTCCAGCTAGCTCCAGAAGATCCGTCAGGAGCAACATCAGCCGGTTCCTCAGCTCCATCTGTTCGGATACCATACTGGCAGACGTAGGCCTAGACCGGTTAACCCGACCAACGCTCCACTAGAGCTTGGTCATAATCTTCATGTACTCTGAAGACTTCGGGTCCTGTGGTGGGTTCTCCATTAGTGCCTCGATCTCCACGATCTTCGCCTCCAACGCTGCCTTATCCTCGGAGAACTCGAACGGGTACACGGCGAAGATGTCGACCGAGTCTCTGCGCTCTAGGTGCCTTGACGCTCTCAAGGTTTTCCTCATAGAGTCAACCGTACCTGTTGGTAACCCATGAGACTCCATCTCGTACACCAACTCTTCTTGGTTTAGCCGGTTGATCTCCATGGTATCAGATCAAAAGAAGACAAAAAAAAATAAACAAAGATAAAAAACTAAAATCGCTGAAAACCTATTACAAATTAAGAAAAATAGAAAAGAAAAGACAAACAAACCCGGACGTATACTAAAATAAAGCAAAAACCCCAAAAACGAAATGGATAAAACCAAAAAAAAATATATATATTAGTGGACCAACAACACACGTCGGACCAGTATTAAGAAACAAGGCAAATATGCAGAAAATATGAGCTCTGAATTAAGTGAAAACGGAACGACAACAAAAGTCGGAACAGCGACCAATAATACGCGCACGGATAAATAATGGTAATAATACCCGGATTCAAATACGTAATCTTTTAAAAAAACCGACTCCGACTTTTAAATTTTATTTCATTTAACAAAAAAAAAAAATAAAAATTAAAAATAAAAAAAAGAAATCAAACAATAAAACAATATAAAATTATATATATGTGTAGATATTAAAATATAAAGTATAAATAAAAAAATGTAGTACAAATAAAAATATTATTCAAATTAAAACTAAATCCCTTGCACCTTGCTTTCACTCATATAACAGAACTTAATTCCCTCTAATCAAATTCGCCCGAACTTTACTTTTAAATTTAATTACAACTTCAATTTTATTTTAATTTGATTTTAATTTAATTTTAATTAAATTTCATTTAATTTTTAATTTCAGTTTAATTTAGTTTTGGTTTAATTTTAATTTAATTTTTATTTTAATTTAATTTTAATTTAATTTTAATTTAATTTTAATTTAATTTTAATTTAATTTTAATTTAATTTTAATTTAATTTTAATTTAATTTTAATTTAATTTTAATTTAATTTTAATTTAATTTTAATTTAATTTTAATTTAATTTTAATTTAATTTTAATTTAATTTTAATTTAATTTTAATTTAATTTTAATTTAATTTTAATTTAATTTTAATTTAATTTTAATTTAATTTTAATTTAATTTTAATTTAATTTTAATTTTAATTTTATTTTAATTTAATTTTAATTTAATTTTAATTTAATTTTAATTTAATTTTAATTTAATTTTAATTTAATTTTAATTTAATTTTAATTTAATTTTAATTTAATTTTAATTTAATTTTAATTTAATTTTAATTTAATTTTAATTTAATTTTAATTTAATTTTAATTTAATTTTAATTTAATTTTAATTTAATTTTAATTTAATTTTAATTTAATTTTAATTTAATTTTAATTTAATTTTAATTTAATTTTAATTTAATTTTAATTTAATTTTAATTTTAATTTAATTTAAATTTAATTTTAATTTAATTTTAATTTTAATTTTAATTTTCATTTAATTTTAATTTAATTTTTATTTAGTTTTAATTTAATTTTAATTTAATTTTAGTTTAATTTTAATTTAATTTTAATTTAATTTTAATTTGATTTTAATTTAATTTTAACTTAATTTTAATTTGATTTCAATTTAATCTCAATCCAATTTCAATTTACTCTTAATTTACTCCCAATTTAATTCCAATTTAATTTTAATTTAATTCTAAATCCACTTCAAATAAATTTTAATTTAACTCCAATTCAATTTCAATTAAATTTTTATTTAATTTTAATGTAGTTTTAATTTTAATATAATTTTAGTTTAATTTAAATTTAATTTTTATTTAATTTTTGTTTAATTTATATATAATTTTTTTTTTTTAATTTAATTTTAATGTATGTAGTTTTAATTTTAATTTAAATTTAATTTTAATTTAATTATTAATTTAAAACTTTTTTCCGCACCAACAGGTCACCTAGCCCACTGTGCGCCAGAAAATAAACACAATAAGCACACAAACCGAAAAAACAATTTTTCTTTGAAGCTAACTTAATCGTGCCCACTGTGCCCTCGCTCACTGGCAAACAATAGCTACGACCTGACAAAGTAAAACAAAGTGGAACGGACTCACCGGGTAGTCCTGCGGTCTTGTGTGTGTGATACGCTGACAACAATCTCTGCTCCGCTGCTCACTACCCTCTGCTCTGACCAATTGACCGAGCGCTGCTGCAATTTCCAACGCTGAAGAATTCGCCAGCACCTAGCTTCTCACAATGCTCTGAAATAAAATTTGATTAGTTGAATTTATTAAAAAAAGATCTTTTTCTTTGGTTTTAACCGTCTGTCCAAAATTAACTTAAAAATGTCTGTCCGAATTTACACAGCGATGTCCATCCGAATATTTACAAAATGTCCGTCCGAAAGTACACAAAATGTACGAAATAATTTGTCATTTGACGAGCAACACTACTGCAAATATAAGGGCTTATGTATGTATGAATGAAACAATCGTATATTTTAAGATTGTTCTCTCTTTCTTCATGTCGAGTCGTAAAG
Organism: Pherbina coryleti; assembly: GCA_943735915.1. Taxonomy (NCBI): domain Eukaryota; kingdom Metazoa; phylum Arthropoda; class Insecta; order Diptera; family Sciomyzidae; genus Pherbina; species Pherbina coryleti. The sequence continues at coordinate 121,630,454 of OX030948.1, read as the reverse complement.
TCGTGTAGTCGTCAATTATCGAATTTAATATACGAATTTAATATACGTAAAATATACTATTTTGTCCATATACATAAAAATTGCCCGTAGCAGCTTTCAAGAATTGAAACCTATATAAACTGCTTAAAGCCGCGTTTCCATGCTATCACTTACGATCTCCCACAATCACATTTTTTGTTAGAAAGAAAAAGTATGTGACCCTCACCATATAGGATTGACGAATGTGAGTGTGAAACAGGCATTCATTTTTTGTTTTTATAGCATGTGATATCCCCTGTGATTTCATGTGATACTAGAAGATAGAAAAAGTTCAGCTTTTTGAACTTTTGCTATAAAAGTGTATCACTTGCTATAAATTTGACTAACATTTTTATAGTTGTTGTTTGTGAGCTGCCAAGTTTGACAACGCATGAACAAAAATTAAACAAATTTTTTGAATATTGTGATTTCAGTCAATATGCAAGAAGTTTTTAAACATATTATATTTTGTGTTATTTATTCTGGAAAATCTTGTGACAGTTATATAAAACTAATTTTTTATCTATGTTATATTGAATAAATATTGATTTTATTTGCAAATAGTATTTTTTTTTAACACATTTAAAAATTCACCATCGCAAACTGAACGACTTGCGGCTGCGCATTTATTGCATCCTTATTAGAATTATCCAACGCTGTTTCAAATTTAGATGCTACCGGTTGCTTCATTGCCAGCTCCTGTGTCTCTAGTATAACCCGTTTTATGGATATGGGGCCTTTCTTTAGCACAACACTCACTTGTCTTACAGCCTCATCAACGGACATGCCCACACAATGGCAATGTACCACATCTTGTCGGAGCTGTTGGTGTTAATGCTGGTGCACACTTGACAAACGTACTGCAAGGGAGACAAGAGAGTTATTTCGTAACTGAAAAAATAAAAACAATAAAAACCTACCGCTTTGCGTGGCTGATCTTCGGGCTGCTGCGGTGGATGCACAATTTTATTTTATTTGAGAAACTTCTGGGCTCGAATTATCTTTGTTCCATCTGATGATGGAACTTTTGTTTTTGTTTCCTTGTTTTTGGAAAACAAATGAATTTGTGATTTGCTTACAAACATTTGAAATTATCAAATTTTTATAGCTAGAGTGACATATATCTACCTCGCTCATTATAGCAAAAGCTTTTGATATGGGATAGGAGAAGATCATAGAAGATAGCATGGAAACGCGGCTTAACTGTTTTCATGATTTTGTCATTATATTTATATAGATAAAATGACAGATCAACCCTTGCGATTAATAATACCTGGTAATTGTATCATGGTGGTGAACGCAACTTCGAAAATGCAACCCTGTTAACTAAGCTTAATTTATTTTACTTATTTTTTTTTGCTCATAATTGACTAAAAGTTTACGTTTTAGTTTTAACTTTTGGAATAATTTTCATTTTTGTGATAAAATCGTGGTTTAAAGTAACCATTAACCAATGGCTGATACCATTCGCTCCGTCTTCGAGATTCGTCCGTCTTCGAGATTCGTCCGTCTTCGGGTGGTGATTTTCTAAAGGTTTCGGTATAACCCAGTCAGTGTTATTGAAGCACAATGTCGGAGTCCTCAAGACTACTTATATGGCAACATATGATAAATCATGACTATTACTTGATATTTTCTAATAATTCCCCTCCGCCTATTTTGTTTCTTTTAAGGTATTTTAATGCACGAAGGTGGCGAAACTGGACAAATTGAAACAATGTGTACAAAACTAGGGAAAGATTTGCAAGAAGTTGGTTTCGTGCCAAAAGATCTTACAAATTACAGGGCATTAGCTAAGATTAGTTAATGGAATCGTTGTCTCTATGGAAATAACATCTTACAAAAAATGTGAACATTTGAATTCCACAGGCTGGCTATAAATTTTGCCCACATCATGTATCTCATTACCTAGGCATGGACGCATTAATGCCACGCACACTGCGCCTTCTGCCTGGCATGGTATGTACTGTGGAACCCGGCATATATGTTGGTCACGATTTCATGGATGTACCTAAAGAATTTCGAGATATTGGGGTTAGAATCGAAGACAACGTACTCATTACAGCTAATAATTAAGTCGAAGTTATGACTGAGAAGTGCTTTAAACAACAACGATCTGTTATGAAAAAAATGCATGTAAAAATTTTATTTTGATGCCAGGAAAAATATACATTAGGGTTTGGATCAAAGAAACCAAATTTGCCTTTCTTCTTTTCTATAAGATGTTCACTATCATTTGAAATTACTTCAGATTCTTTTTGCAACTTGCATTTCTTATTTTTGCCTGTCAAATCATTGGTGTCTTCACAAGCCTCGCTCTCATTTTTCTTTTAAGAGCACTTGAGGTGTATATTAATCTTTAATTTAGCAATTTAATTAAGCACTTGAGGTGTATATTAATTTATGTTTTATAATAGGTGCGTTTTTTTGGCATCGCTATATACGCTTGTCCAAAAAAACGCTCATCGGCGCTTAATATTTCGCTTAACTTTTTTTTTCAAAACTTGGCAGCATTGCGTGTTACTGTCAAATATTGAACATTATTATTTATAAGCACAAATTGACAAAGTTTATTTTTATCTAACTATTTTCTGCTCAATTTTCAAACATTTTCTGCTCAAAATGGATAGCTCTGAGGAAACTCAAGTAAGAATACTAACAAATTCGTCTATGCATAATACAGGTCTCAAGAGCTCTTCCTTTTGATGCTTCTAGCAGCAGCGGATGTAGAAGGCATCTCAGGCTCCAGTTCTGGTGACTCTGGCACATTGATTGGCTCAAAGAGGTACTCCACTTCCAAGCCAATGTCCACATTGATTTTCTTTCTGGCATGGTTGAATTGAATGCTTGAAGGAGACGGCAGCACGTTTCCCAAGAATGGACAAGTGGTCTCTGTGCACTATACTTGAACTCTGGCTGATGGAAAGAAATTTGATTCATCGCGTGATCGCCAAAGGCCTTTCAAGTTCACCATTGGCAAAGGCGAGGTAAGTCCCGGCTGGGATGAGGGTGCATTCTGTGCCATTGCCATTGCCATTCTGTGCAAATAGAACATATTTTATCATTTGTTGCTTTGTTTACTTTTGATTGTGATTTTTTTTTATTTTATGTGACATAAACATGGTTGTTTTTCAAAAAGTGATGCCAATAAATTACGTAGACTATCATTTTCTTGATCTGGCAATAGTGTTTCTATCGGCGACTATGAGCTAAGCGGCTATAATTATCCTGTCTTAGCTAAGCATTTTTTGTATGAGAAAATATTGTTAAGCGTATATAGCGATGCCAAAAAAACGCACCTAATGACTACCTGCTTTTTTAAACTGAATTATCTATATATATGTAAATAGGCGTAGGCAGAACAGTTAAGAACCATTTCCTCCCGTGTTTCTGAACCAATTTTGATAATTTTTTTTTTAAATCAATAAGAGTAGGGAGAAGGAGTGCACCGAATAAATATGGTGGGCGTGGCACATACCATACAACAGAAATTTGCGATATCGAATAGCTTTAGAGTTGTAGGTCACACAGCCTCGGAAATCGGTATTCGACCTTATATTATACGTACCATTCCACTGGCAATACTTTATGGGCGTGGCACTTTTCAGCACTATAAATTTTCGGTATAGCTTTCCAACTAGAAGTCACAAATCAAAGAAACTCGACTGGAAACATTGAACGTGCATTAGACAAGGGGGTGTGGCACCACCCATACAATTCAAATTTTTTAAACTCAATATGGAGTTCCCACTTCGTGATATCCTTCTAGAAGAAAGTAGAATATTGGAAGTAGAGTACTGGGACGAGCATTGGACAAAGGGGTGTAGCTCCGAATATATAAGCCGAATTTTTAATATCGAATAGCTTTGAAAGTAAAAGTCACAGAACATGGAAACTCAGAGTGAAGTTACTATTTTGTGATTTCCAGCTGGTGGTACGTATGGTGAGGTATGAGTTCAGTTACGTTTGCACAAGAGTGAAGAAAGAAAAAAATGTTTTAAAAAAAAAAAAAAAACAAAAATCAATTTTAAGTGGTCCAATTTCTACCAAAGGCGACACTAGTATATATTAATTCATATTTTTAAATTTGATCAATTTAAAAACTTACCATTAGTTTCACCCTAAAAGCATTCAAACAGCTTCAAAACTTGACAAATTATATTTTCGTCTCGTCTAATTATATGTATTTTTATACCGCTACCCCTATAGGTAGGCCTTTTAAAAGCGCTTGTAGAAGTAGCGATATTAGAAGCAGTATTGACGCCAAATAAAGCACTTTAAACAGGCCTTTTTTTTAGGAGGCCTAACAGAATCGCCCACTGGGTATTTGCATTGTCGTTTGTGTGTGTTGGTGCGCTCACCACCCACAGTGTTTTACTTTTTGATTGTTCGGTTGACCCTTTGTGGTACCGCGTTTTTATCCGTTGGGTTTTTTTTTGTCGCGTGTGTATTTATTGTGGCATCCGTGGTGTAGTTGGTTAAAGTGCGTGGCCGCTATGTCAAAGAACTTTGGAAACCAAGGTTCGAACCCCAGCAGCGACAGAAAATTATTTGAATTAAAATAATTTTTCTGTACGGCCGCCACCTCTCTGCAGACAATGGAAAACCTCAGAGAGTAATCAAAATGCCATGTAAAGCTTCTTGAGAACGAGAACTTTCCGTTCATCGCCGTTCGGAGTCGGCGTTAAGCATGTAGGTCCGGTTCTCGGTCAATTGTGTACAAACTTAATAACACGCACAACACAATTGATCATAAGAAGCTAGGTCAAAGTCCTTTCAAGGGCTGAAATGGCCAGTTATTTATTTTTATTATGTGTATTTATTGTTCCGCGTTCGCTTTGGCGCGTTTTGTTTTTGTGTTAGGCCCCTCGCACTCGAGCCTAGTTCCGTCCGGAACAGGTAAAATAAATTAATTCCACCGGTGGAATTGTGAGAGGGTCCAAGTCATCTCCTTGGACCCGCAACTAGAGTGCGACCCAAAAAATTGGGTTATTTTTTTCTTCGTGTTAGTCTTTTTATAACTCGAAAATTCGTAGAAATCGCGATATTTTAATAATTAGCATAATTTTTTTTTATCGTGTTTTAGTTCTTTTGGTCCCACGGTGCGTAATTTGATAAGACTTTGATTTAAAAGTCTTATCAAACGCACCTGCATCTTTGTTTTCGGTTTTTCTTTTTCATTGGAATTTGAATACCCACACCCGTCTCCGCTGAGCAGGTGGCAACCCTTGTCGTCGGCACTATTGTGCACTTGGGTTCCACACAATAAACGAAACAGCTGTTCGCGCATTAGTGAAAAGTTAAATTCGCGGTCGTGCCGGAAAATACGTGTGTTCTAAAAGTGCGAACTAAAGTGCCGCGATAAATTGGCGCCCAATGTAGGTCTAGCCAGACTCATGTGGTACGAATACGACGTGTACACCATAAAATCCTTGTAATTTTTCTTGCAAAGATTTTTTCGTCCTGTTTCGTCCTGATTTATTCTAAGATCGATAGCCAATGAAATTTTAGGAAGCTACATGAAATTTCAAATCGGTGGTTCAATTCTAAATATGATAAAATTAAAATTAAAATCGGAAAAGGTCTGTCATCAATGGATTTAAATAAAATTTTGTAATGCTTGTCTTTGATATTAAGTCTGTAGAATTCATTTAACTTCCTGCGAACTTCAGGCCATTTATTGGTCATGTTGAAGAATTTTTCAGGAAACATCACTTCAAAATCGTAAGGAATCTAGAAAAAGATATTAAGAAGTTAAATTAATTTATTTTAATAAAATTCAAATATTAAATTACAAATTTAGCTCCATCAACTTGCTTATAAAAGGGCCAATCATTCAAAATTGCTGTTAAAGAGCTCGAATTTTCTTTATTATTGCTGCGAAAAATATGTGTTTTTTTTTCATATGTCCATCGACTCATTTTCATTTCCATTCATAAATTTCATTTTATTCTGTAATGACAACATTTCCTGGTCAGGTTTTATTTGCTCCGGACTGATTATTTCCGTAGCTGCTGGTGTCTCATGTTTTTAAAATGAAAGTTTGGGGCGTTTTCGATTTCAATTATTTAATCGGTTATACAATAACCCATTAGGATTTGCCTTTCCCACTTTTGTACGTGTAATCAATAAATATCCTTTGATTTTTCCGTCTCAGATGGACGTGGAGTAATATATGTATTATGAGTTGCATCGTAAAAATACTCAACAATGACGGTTATTAATTTCTTTCTACATTCGTTATCCAGTCTTTTTTTTTTTCTTCATATGCAGAAAGAAGGTATTTTCCTATCTTAGACGACTTCAAAATATTAAGAACGTTCTAAAAAAATTGATATGGAAAAAATTATCAATTAAGTAATTAAGTAATTTAATATGAAAATTAAGTAATTTAATATGATATTAAGAAAATATAAGTATATGTTTAATTTTAAATGTGACTAATTTTAGGTTTTGTATACAGATATTTCTATTTAAAAAAGTTAATTTATTGGCTTGAGATCGATTGTAAAGCAATTGTAATGAAAATTGTTTTTTTATATGCTTTTAAATGCCTTGTGTTAATTAGTTAAACCCTATCGTTTGTCTACCAGTTACTTTTGTAACCTTGGTTCATTGAAATTCTGAGCGGTGTACCCATATGTAACATGTCGGAGCTATGCCATAACATAAGTGTACTGGATACTTTAGTCCGCAAATTTAATGACCTAGTGTAGACTACCGAACCTTACAGCAAACTAAATAAACTGAGGATATTTTGTCAACATTTTTTAAAACCTTCTTCCTTATACAGTAGTGCTCCAATATAACGAACACTGATTTAACAAATTTCCAATATAACAAACCCTTTTTCATATTCATTTTTTTCAAATTTTTTTTTATCAATATATATGAAAAAAGTATATATGTTGTTTTGGAAATTCTTTAAATCTGTGTTCGTTATAATGGAGCACTACTGTATTGTATAAAATCACTGTTTTCTATACGGCAATGTTTTTTTGTGAATAGAATATCCGCATGTTTTCAAATAAATTTAAAATTCTTATTTATTACGTACAACTCTTTTACCTGACATGCTGCTACGACATAAAATTGGTGTTAATGACTCTAACGACTCCACCCAATTTTCCACAAAAGATGATGATGCAGTAATTGTTGAAAGTTTTTGATCTGGAAACTATTAAGGAATTTAAATCAAAGAGACATTTGAATTGTTTAAATATTACGTTGTTGGCTTTCCACTTGAAGAGTTTTTCTCTTATTTTAATTCTCAAACCAGTGTTTTCTCTTCCTGAAAAAATAACATCTAAATCGCTTTTTGTAACATATTGCATTCTTTTAACGTCCAGACCACATTCTGAAAAATAGTGTTTATTAAGTCAAAAAAACAAATTTAAATATAAAATGTCTCAAGAAATGAACAATATATGTTCTATGTAACAATATTATATATGAACATTTAACCTTATAATACATCACGACATATGAAAAATTATGGAATTTTCATATGCATTTCTTTCATATACTTTTTTTATCAATGTGTATGAACAAAGTATATATGTTGTTTTGGAAATTCTTTAAATCTGTTTTCGTTATAATGGAGCACGACTTTATTGTATAAAATCACTGATTTCTGTACGGCAAAAATAATGATTTAATTAAATAGAATATTTTGGCATATATTTGAACTTTCTACCATGAATATTAGAGGGTGTATTTTTACCTTAAAGACTTAACTAAAACGTTACACGCACTTGACAAAATTTTTTGAAACGACTTCGACTTCATCTTATAAATCTTTATTTGTTATCAATATTTCATATTCGTTAATCAAATAATGCAATTACATAATATTCTACTATGCCTGCAACGCTCATTTCAATCACTTTAATAACAAATCTAATATATAAAAATTATTAATAAAAATGAATTTATCAACCTGAAAAAGCTACGTAGGTGTCTTCTATACCCATTGATGCCAAAAAATATTCAAGTGGCTTTTCCGGTACCGAAGCATCAACTAGCTTCTCATCCATATGTATGCACAATTTAACAAAACACAATTTATATTATTAAATAATTTTATTAAAATTACATTTTGAGTAATTTGTCATTCTAAACACCACGACCACTTCCTTCTAACACTTGAGCACAACTGTAGTCATCAAAGCATTGAAAAGATGTTGCGTCAGTTTCTTTTCGCATCATTTTGTGTTGCACTGATTTACAGTTATAAAAACCGTCGATTCTATTACCCAGCAAACCGAACTTTTTGGTGCGACAGAATTGGTGCAATTTCAGATACAATACACATATAAAGAAGAGTTTCAACGTATGTATGAAATATATGGGGTTAAAAATGTTCTTAAATTAAGGGACCACGTACCCTTTAAATTCGAAATATTTGCTTTGCGTAAATGGAATTTATCCAAAGAAATAACAAATTTATTTAAGAAATTTATAAATTTATGAAATTTAGCATAAATATTTTTAGATATTTAATACGTTCGCGGACTCTAAAAATGTCAGGGAACTGCAAAAATATACAGACAATTATTTTTGAAACTAGTTATAATCTCCGAAATCTAATTAGACATATATTACAAGAGTAGTCAGAACATCGTATTTTAACCATTATTTACAATGAATGTTATAGCATTCACGACGATATAGATAATATTTTTCAACTAGGCTGACGTGAATAGTATGGTATTAATTTATAGAATACATTATAAAAATAGGTTTATTATATTTTTCTAAAAGCACAATTGTGTCAATAGTATTTTAAGGGAAAAGAATTTTGATAAAGAGCATTTGTTAAAAAATTTTTTTGTAAATGCAGAATTTTGTAATACAGAAATTTAAATACAGTACTTCATTCAAACAGACAGCTGGGCCCAACCTTTTTAAAACATTAATTTTGGTTCACTAGAACGTTTGAAAAAAAAAACACAGTTTCGATAGTACACTGAGGCACATTCGTTTAGACGCAATATACCTTTTTTTAAAAACTTATCGTAAAGTACACACAAAATATATTTAAAATAAATTTTTTTATTTATGTTAAAGAACAATATTTCTTTTGCAAAATACTGATAAAAAATTTAATGTTAACATAAAGAAATATTTTATATTAATTAACTTAAAATATAACTCCCGAAGCAATTGGCATATTCGTTTAGACGCACTTAAATTAGAGCTTGAATAATAACAATTTAGTAATGAGTATGCCCACCATTTTTTTGGATAACCTCAAATATCCTATTAGGCATTGAATAAATAAGTTTATGAAGAATTTTCCCTTGAATTGAAGTCCAAACTTCCTTAATCTTAAACTTCAACTCTGTAACAGTAGAAAATGGAGTTCCTTTCGCTTTTTCGGCGTAAACTTCCCGTGCCATAATACCCCATAGATTTTCTATGGGGTTTAGATCGGGGCTACATGCAGGCCATTCCATAATGTTGATTTCTCGCTGCTCAAACCAAGCCATGGATGTCTTAGAGACATGAATGGACGCATTGTCCTGTTGGAAAATGACACTGTCGTCCATTTTATCTTCGATAAATTGAATAAGAACATCGTCTAACATCTCAATGTACACTTCCGAATTCATTCGGGCAGGAATGAAACACAGAGTTGACTTTCCTTCAATGGAAAAGGCAGCCCAGACCATCAGACTTCCGCCTCCAAAGTTTCTTTTTGATTTGGGGATACTTGCATTGCGGATATCGTGCCAATAGCAGCTATAACAGTCTCCAAATTAAATTTTTTTTCGTCGGAAAAAATAACTTTTTCCCATTCGGAAGTCCAGTGCATATGCTTTTTAGCAAAATTTAAGCGTGCCTTTTTATGGTGTTCTTTGAGCATTGGTTTGCGTGCTGGTTTCTTCCAAACAACATTGGGTGTTGTACGTAGAACATGGGCAACATGTTTTTTCGTTACTGGTAAACATAACTTAGATTGTATTTGTGTTGAATTTAATTTATTTTTAGTAGCCTCCTCTCGAATCAAATTTTTTTGACGATTTGTCAGCTTTTGGTTACCTTTTGTTGGTTTCTTAATTCCATAACAAGCTCCTTTTTTTAAGAAATTTCTTACAACTTTATCAGAACGCGAAATTCTTCGGCTAATTTCACGAATGGAACACCCCTGATCTTTAAAAAAATGTATTTGAATTTTTTCTTGATCGGTCCAGTAAACTCCACGTGGCATTTTTTAATGTTCACCTAAAATAACGAATATTAATTATTTTTCAAAATTTTTTTGAAAAAAACAGAAGCAATCTTACTTATTTAATGTTTATAAAAAAAAATCTTTTATTTTGTTATTTACTTCCTCTCAAAAATTAAATTTTTTCCACTGCGGCTATACGAATATGCTCCTCCCATGAAGCGCGTTTACAGTCGTACTAAATTTTTACAAAAACAAAACAAAAACGGTAAACAACCGTTACTTATTTTAAAAACAGACATGCTGCTTGTTACTTTAGTACCACGGTTGCACAGAGCTATGCCTTTTATTTACACATATTGAATAATTAGTGGAATAAAAGTAGTGCGGCTAAACGAATATACCTGAGTGTATATGTAGACATTGAATTCCTTTGGAGGAACTTGTTGTTTTTGTTTATTTTTATGTTGGTTAAAATATATGTAATGTTATGTTAAATAAATGAATATAAATATTTCGGAAAAAATTAATTTACTATTTTTCCTGTACTAATGAACTTACATATACTACATAATATATATATTTTAAATTTTATGTTAACATCGAAAAACTTGAAGTAAATCAAAAAAATTTTGCATGTTATTTTTTACACAGCCATTATACGTGTTCAATCACGTATTAATGTTACGATAAAATGCATATTATTTTTGACAGCTGTCAATTGTTGAGAGTTTTCATGTTTATTGTCTTAAGATGAAGATTTTTTCGCGATTTACTCATACAATTTCAATAACCTAGAAACAAAATTTGTGTGTAAGACTTTGATACAGCCTGCATATTTGACTTTTAAAAAAATATTGCTGCAAACTTATGCTAACTAATTATAATTTTAATTTTTGCAAGTGTTGACGGTACAGTCAACCCTGTTTTTGTACGGTTGAAAAAAAAATACATGTTCACAAGCTTCATGTGGAGACCCAGAACCTGGAGACCCAGGTTCGAACCCCAGCAGCGACAGAAAATTATTTGAATTAAAATAATTGTTCTGTACGGCCGCCATCTCTCTGCAGACAATGGCAAACCTCAGAGAGTGATAAAAATGCAATGTAAAGCTTCTTGAGAATAAGAACATTCCGTTCATCGCCGTTCGGAGTCGGCGTTAAGCCTGTAGGTCCATTTCTCGGTCAATTGTGTACAAACTTAATAACACGCACAACACAATTGATCATAAGAAGCTAGGTCAAAGTCCTTTCAAGGGCTGAAATGGCCAGTTATTTATTTTATTTTTTTTTTCACAAGCTTCGTAAATAGCTATAATGAAGACTAGCTTTTCACAACATATCGTTGATTCAAAAGCAGAAATCACCAAGGCAAAAACATTTATAAGATAATAGATAATTTATAACATTTTCTAAGATAATATAATATCTTAGACAGTTTTTATATAAGATGTTTGTGTCTCTGAAAAGTTTGCAATTGTATTTAATATAAATTTCTTCATAAAAAATTGTTTTTAGGCTTCAAAGTTTAGTTTACAGAAGGTTTACAAAAATTTTAAATTTCAGTTTACTTAGTGAATTTTGTTGGTTAAAGTGCGTGGCCGCCATGTCAACGAACCTGGAGACCCAGGTTCGAATCCCAGCAGCGACAGAAAATTATTTGAATTAAAATAATTTTTCTGTACGGCCTCCACCTCTCTGCAGACAATGGCAAATCTCAGAGAGTATTCAAAATGCCATGTAAAGCTTCTTGAGAACAAGAACATTCCGTTTATCGCCGTTTGGACATATCGCCGGTGTTAAACATGTAGGTCCGGTTCTCGGTCAATTGTGTTCAAACTTAATAACACGTACAACACAATTGATCATAAGAAGCTAGGTCAAAGTCCTTTCAAGGGCTGAAATGGCCAGTTATTTATTTATTTATTTATTAGTGAATTTTGCTTGTACTTAGTGCATTTTGTTTGTAAGCCAACGATATTAAAGAAAAATTGCGTAAAAAAATAAATTAAAAAAAAAAAATCGCATGAAAAACACGGCACCAAAACAGGTTATGCTGCTTGCTATACTTAGTAAATAAGCATTAGTCAAACACTTGAAAAACCGTATCAAATTTGGAACTAAATTAGATCAGTTTCTGAGTTTTTGGTTTTGGATTGAACATTTGTTTCCGTGTATGTCTTCTCTCTCCCTCTAGCATATGCGCAATTTCGTTATTGTGAACTCTGCACGCATAGGAACAACAGCAGTAATCACAAACGCAGTAGAAGCGTCATGTTTTTACAGGGAAAAGCAAAAACAACATCTTCTGAATTGTTGTTGCACGATGCTACCAACAACGATGTGAAGCGCTGTTTATGTTCGTATGATGAAAATATGCATTGACGTTTTAAATGTAGAAATAATAAGGATTCATATCATTATTACGTTAAAAATTAATTAAATGAAATGTTAAAAAACGTGAACGTCGCGTTTTGAATGTTGAAATGATTCATATCAAAATGACGGTTTTTAATTTTTTTTTAAAACGGAAAAAAACTATTAAAGTGATATTGATATTTTTGCTGAAGTTTTAACGTTACAAATTGGTAGAAAAATAAAGACTAATATCATTATTACAATAAAAATTAAATTAACGAAATGTTAAAAACGATAATAATTCATGTCAAAATATGTTAAAACTTAACGTTTTGAACGTTGAAATAATAATGATTTATATCAAAATGAATATTTTTACTGTTTTTGCTTGGATTGTAAAATTAACGTTAGAAACTATTAAATTGATATTGATATTTTGGATGAAGTTTTAACGTTACAAATTGGTAGAAATAATAATGATTAATATCATTATTACATTAAAAATGAAAATGACGAAATGTTAAAAACGATAAGAATTCATATCAAAATATATCAAAATTTAACGTTTATAACTTTTCATAAACTATCAAATCAATATTAAAAATATGAATTTGACAAAAAAACTTTCAATTTAACAGAAAAACTATTGCAATGATATTTTTCTTATCAAATTGATAGTTTTTTTTTTACGTTGAAAATGATAAGACAAAACTTTCAATTTGATAAGGCACTTGTCTTTTTAGTGTATTGAATTGTAAATCAAACACTATTGGAAATTGAAACGTAGTCGCTGAGCAAGCACAGGATGCTTGACCATCATCAAATCAAAATATCGTTGCATTCAAGCATGAACGAATCAATTGTTTCAACTGTGGTCAAGTCTACAATGGGATACATCATCGCAAATTTTGGGCAGCACTGAATATCAAGTGCAATATCTGTTTAAAGATTGGACATTTCACAAGATTCTGTAATTCGTGCCACAACAAAAATTAAGTCGGCAAGCAACCAGCAATAAAAGTGCTTCACAAAGTTGATTGAAATGATCAGGATAAACACACATTTTTAGATAAAGATTGTTTTAATAACCAAAATAGTATTAGTAAAGTAAATAATTTTATTTCAAATAGCATGGTAGTAAATTGTTTAAGATGGAAGAAATGCTACGCCATTCAAGATTGCTCAATTGAATTCAAAATTGATACTGGTTCGGATGCTAACTGCCTACCAAATAATTTTATACATAAAATTAAAGTTCCTATTTCTAAACACACTCATTATGATATAATTGCATATAGTTCAAATAAAATAAATATGTTCGGTCATTTGTTATTTATTTATTTATTTTATTTGATAACATAACTTATAATTAAAATTCTAAGTTAGTTGTACATAAAGTAGCTATGGCTGCTATTGCCTTAAGCTGAGAAAGATAGCGTTGATAATATAAAGTAGATATAGAAAAAGAAAGTAAATAGAATAATTATATAATGTTTATATGTGTTTAATAATTACTTTAACATTTAATATTTAAATGTGTTAATAATATAAAAAGAAAAAAAAAGAATGAAAAAGGATTAAAGAGAAAAGGAGAAAAAATATTTCATTTAAATCTAAAAGATAGAAAGCCTGGTGATTGGAATCTTATATTAAATAGTTAGATAAGCTGGTATAAGTTTGATTTCTTAAGATAATTGATTATATTAAGAATATTGTGTGTTGTTGGATTAAAATAAGTTTGGTATAAGTTTGATTTTTTAAGATAATTGATTATATTAAGAATATTGTGTGTTGTTGGATTAGAAATGAGTGATAGCGCATCAGTATTTTGGAGGGTGTTTTGTCTAATGTGGGTGAAATGTATGCAGTTGGTAATGAGGTGATAGATATTTATGGGATTAGTGCAGTGGCAGTATGGGCAGGAAGGATAATTATTGTTGCTTATGAGGTGACTATGTGTTATTTTTGTGTGTCCTAAACGGATACGTTCTAGTTTTATTATGTCTAGTCTTTTGATGTCAGGGTGATTTATTTTGAGGAAATAATGTGTTGACATTTTTTCACTGTTAATTTGCTTGTACCAATCTGAGGTGTTCTGCCAGGATTCTTGGTGTTTGTTATTGTAGTGTTTTGTTATAAATTTGTGTATGTCATTGGTGTTGAAATTGTTTGTGGTTTCTAAAGGTGCTAAGGTTGCATATTTGGCTGATTGATTGGCGAATTCATTGCCTTCTATCTGTATATGGCTTGGGACCCATATAAGGATAATTTTTGGGTAGTTTCTGGTAAGGTAATTTCGGATAAGGGTGAGGTAATAATCTTTGTTTTCCGTGTTGCCTATTGCGTCTAGCGATGATAGGGAGTCTGTACAAATGGCAAAGTTTCCATCTAGGTTGATAGCATGTGCAATTGCTTCATTTATTGCGATTATTTCAGCAGAAAATACTGTGCTGTAAAATGGAAGAAGCCATAACTTATTTTGGATACGATCAGTGATCTAATCGTGATCAGTGACTGGGTGTTGCAATTGAGCTTAATTAAATAAACATTTAATAATATTTAATTTTTTATTGAGGGCTGTATTTATAGAATCGATGTGTGAGTTCCATCTGTAACGTTTGTTGAATAAAATTCCTAAAAGTTTTATGTTATCAATATTTTTAAAATGTGTGTTGTTGGTTAGAATGTTGCAGACACAATTGTGTTTGCGGCAAAAATGTATATGGTTACATTTTGTGTTTGATAAGCTTGCTCCGAAAAAGTTACACCAGGCGTTGATGTCTATAAAAAGATTGTTGAGGTTTTTTGTTTGGTTTTTGTTTTTGTCAAACTTGATTATTATGTAGAAATCATTTGCGTATGCGCAAAATTCTATTTCTTTATATAGGGATAGAGTTTTACAGAGTTTGTTGTAAGCAATTATAAAAACAATCACAGATAAGGGAGACCTTTGTGGGATACCATTTTTTAGTGGTAAAGTATTAGATAGTATTTTTCCTATGCGCACTATTATTTTCCGGTTTGACATAAAATTATATATGTAGTTAGATATTTTCGGTCCTATTTTCCAGATTCGAAGTTGTTCGATGATTGCATGTAAGCCTATCTTGTCGAATGCCTTTTCAAAATCTAGCGACAGAATAGAGAGGTGTTCCTGAGCTGAAAGACAGTTTGTAATTTGGTAGTCTAAAAAGAGTAGAGTATCGTTTACAGATTTGCCTTTTATGAACCCCATTTGGCGACTATCGATAAGTTTGTCGGCAGTGACAAACCACCATAATCGGTTGGCTATTATTTTGTCGAGCAACTTTGAGGTGCATGGATTTAATGATATGGGTCGGTAAGATGTCGTTAAAGTTTTTTTGGAGTTTGGTTTTAAGATTGGAGTTACTAGACTTGTTTTGAATGATTGTGGAATGTAGTTATTTAAAATGTTGTTAAAATTATTAATGAGTCGAAGTTTGGTGATTTTAGATAGATTTCGTAACATGGGGTAAGATATTCGGTCAAGTCCAGGAGTGTTGCCTTTTAGTTTAGCTATTGCGGATGTGAATTCAATGAAGTTTATTTCCTTTTCTATTTTGAGTGCGTTGATAGATGGATTTATGTATGGGGCAGTCCTGCTTAGTATATTTTTGCTGTAGCGAAATTTTAATGTGAAATTGTCATCTGCGGAGTTGTTGGACCAAGTTCTGCTGAACTCGTTTGCAATTTCGGATCTTTCTGTTATTGCTGGTGCTGAGGAGTTGGATGGAGTGATGCAATGTATACCGTGGGTTGTTTTGTAGTCGCAAAATTTTCTTATGTTTGTCCAGATTTTTCCAATTGGTGTAAAAGGGTTTATATCAGAGGTAAAGTTATCAATTGAGTGCTTTTGGCAATTTTTATTTCTCGTTTTAGAAGTGCTTTCGATTTGTTGTATCTAATGAGGTTTACACCCCTATTATGGATTTTCATACGATATACGATAGACGCTTGCAAGCGTATCGTAAAAATCTAGCTTTCGTATTATCGCTTTCATACGATCGATAGATAGACTATTGTGAACTACAGTGATTTTTATTTACATTTTACTGTGATTTAAGGGAAAACAGCTGGAATTCTCAAACTTGAGTAATTTCAACATATTAAAAAGTTTAAAAATAAAATATATAAACATGTTTTTGATTATATCCATTGCGTTCTATATTAGTAGAGAAAGCGATGAGACACGCATAGAGCTGTGGAAAGAAGGCAGTTGAGGAATGCTTTCAATCCTTTAGAAATGATCTCGACAATGTAAGTAGCTCATATAGTTTTTCATAATTATTTAATAATTATTACATAAAGAGTATTTTCGCAAGTTTCAATCTAATTTTCGAAAAAAAAAATTAAAAAATGTATATACAATTTCAACTATCGGCCAAGAAAAGTGAGTCGCTTGCAAACATATGAAATCGAACAGCTAACCCGATACGTATCGTTTCGTAATATCATATTTTTACGATAAACGACAAACGCTTACTATCGGATTTAATACGATAAAGGCAATTTCGCAATACCACTCAACAGAATGCAAGCGTTTATCGTGTATCGTATGAATTCATAATAGGGGTGTTAGCTGGATCATGTTTCGTTTAAAAGCATTCCAATATGTGTTTTTTTCCTGTTTCAGTTTATTGAGTTTTTCATTCACCATGGGACTGTACGGTCAGACTGATTTGGTGATGACTGGGGGATTGAGTGGTGTGCAGATTGTAGTATGATTTTGTTTATGATTGCCGTTTCTTTGTTTATATTTGAGGAGTTGGTATATTTCATGGTTAAAGAATTCGAGTGTTCAGTGAAATTAGTCCAGTTGGCAAGGTTAATTTTGAATTTGGGTCTGATTTTTTGACTTTTTCCGGTTTGACTATGAAATAAGGAGATTATGATAGGGAAATGGTCATTTCCTGAAAGTTCGTCTACTATGGTCCAATTTGAACATGTCGCTATATTGGCTGAGGAAAAAGTTACATCTATATGGGTAAAAGTATTGTGGGAGCTAAAGTGTGTTGGGGAACCATCATTTAAAATTACATTCTTGGTTTGGTTTATGAAATCGTTAAGCATTCTGCCCGCCCGGTTGTTCTTGGGGGAGCCCCAATTGTTACGCCAACAATTGAAGTCACCCGTGATTAGTACAGCATTGCTTGTGAAATTTAGGACGTTGTTTAGGTTACTGGTGGTCAATTTGGTTTGTGGGGGTATGTATGTGGAGACTATTGCGAATTTTATTTTTGATTGAATCTCGAAAGCTATTGCGTCAAAGTCATTCTGGAGTTGGATTTGTTGATGCTGTAAGGAGTTGTGAATTAGGAGTGCCACCCCACCGAATATCGTAGGTGATGTGTTGGTGGAGTGAAGGGAGAAATTAATTGGTATTGGGATATTTGAGATGGTGTGGAGATGGGATTCTTGGAGCGATATTATTTTTTGGGTTGTAATTTTTAATTACAGAGGTAAAATTTTTGTTTGTTGTAGGTGAGTTGTAAGAGCGTGCGGCTGCTGCGTAAGTTTGACTGCTGTGATGGTGGCGCTCTTGATATGTTGTTATTGCTTTTCTTCTATCTACTCTGTCAAGAGTTATTATAGCTTGAATCTCCTTCTCTTTCAAGAAGATCAGACAAGCTTTGTCGTAGGCATTATGATTTAAATCGGCAGCGTTGCACTCTTTGCAGTTTATACATGTTTTAGAGAAATTACACATTTCGTCTAGGTCTGGGTTGGTATGGAAGTTTTGATTTTTAAATTCAGCGAGTATGTCTTCCTCGGGCATTTCTCTTAAGTCGTTCGAATATATGACTCCTTTTTAGTAATTTAGTGTAGTATGTTCTGTTATGTTTATTTTTATTTGTGGAGAGAAGGCGGATAGTGTTATTAATTTACGTGCTTGAAAACAGTTTTTTGTTTTTACTAGAATGTTGTTGTTTTTACTAGAAAAATTTGTATCATCCTTTTTTGAAACATTTCAGGAGCACTAATTATGCCAAAAGGGACTCTATTCCAATGGTATCTACCAAATAGAGTCATGAATGTTGTTAAATTCGAACTTTGACTATCCAACTCTAACTGCCAGAAACCATTACATAAATCCAAAAGGACTCAGTTTATCTTCCAATGTTGGAATTAAAAAGTGTTTACGTTTTACACATTTATTCAGTGGTTTTGGGACGCGACAAATTCGTACATCCCTATTTGGTTTTTCTGCAATTTATAGATTATTTATCCAATCTGTTGGATAATCAACTAAACTTATTATTTTTCTTTTACCATTCGATCAGTTTTTGTTTTCAATTTGTCATGTAAACTAAATAGAATGCGCTTTTTATAGTCCAGCACAGGTATTGAATTATCTCTCAAATTAATTGAGCACTACCAGGTATTTTTCCCAAGCCATCAAAACTATCTGTATTTGCTGCAATAAATTCACTTGTTGCTAATGGTAAAGTTAGAATTTCAATAATGCATTTTACTAACCCAAATGCAACGCTTGATTGCAACCCTAAAATTGGTTCATACGAGTCATGGTGTAATAATAATAAGGTGTTAGTGAATTTTTGACAACACCAAGAATAGCTTTCTTTCTGTCAAAATATTGAGATCGAAAGAGAGGAGCCGTTTATAGTTGTTAAATTCTATTATTTGTTTGAGTTGCTAGATGATGATGTTTTATAGTTTTTGTAGGTTATTGTGCGAATAAAGTTAAAGTAAATATTTAATTGAATTAATTGTGCCGTGTTGAGTTTACAAGAAGTTATTGCAGTTGTCTTCGCCCATTGGGCAAGTTCGCCGTTGAATGGTTTTGCCATTTTATCAATAACGTGCGCTGGAAGGTGCCACCGACATGAAGCCTTGGCCAGCATGCAAATTGTTTTGCATTCACATCGACTGCTTCAAGAAAATATCGAATGCCATCAAAAAATGTTCAATACCTCAACTGATAATAGCCATCAAAAGAAGTGGACATGGCATTGAGCTTCGACCGACTGCACGTTATATGCTTTATTTTCATTCCAATTCACCATCAGCTGTTTTTGACAGGATCGGGGCGAAAAAATTTATCATATTGAGAGAGAACTGTCAAATTAACTAACACCTTATTATTATTACACCATGATACGAGTTATCAACAACAAGAAAAAGACTAGACCCCTTTTACACTGGTCAAGACTTTCATTCAATTCTTTGCTATTCCCTTTTAAACTTACACTCTCTCACGTTGATGTCCGCGTCTTTCATCAACAAGCTCACGGACTTGATTTCAAGTCTTGACCAATGTAAAAGAGGTCCTAGAACTTTTTTCCTTCTTTTCAACATCAAATAATGTTAGTTTCAAATGACCGAACATATTTATTTTATTTGAACTACATGCAATTATATCATAATGAGTGTGTTTAGAAATAGGAACTTTAATTTTATGTATAAAATTATTTGGTAGGCAGTTAGCATCCGAACCAGTATCAATTTTGAATTCAATTGAGCAATCTTGAATGGCGTAGCATTTCTTCCATCTTAAACAATTTACTAAAATGCTATTTGAAATAAAATTATTTACTTTTCAATATTAATATTTTTTGTATACGGCCTCTAATTATTTATATTGAAAACAATTTTTTCGAGCTCTAGACAAGCATGTTGTCAACAAGACAACATGAAGAACAAAGAAGGCAACAACCAACAACAACAACAACGGCTCTGTATAGAGCAAATCACACAGCTTGACTATACAGACTGTTTCATTGGCCGCTACACCAACTCATCAGTAGCCTTTGTATGACTTTACACTGTGATCCACTCAAGCTACTTAGGTTCTACATATACTGCCAATATGCCGAGAAAGTTACCCGGAATTTTGTTTTTGGCAGAGAACGCTGGAATTTTTGTAACTGAGTTCTTATCTACTTTTTGATGCATACTGTACTAAGGTTAACAACCTAGATCGTAACATACTTTTAGGCATAGCCTTAATTCATGTACATCTTCGAAATTCGATCACAGCGGTTTACTGCTATCAGAGCATATTGAGGTTGTTGTTATTTTTTGCTGTTTAGCTCCTCCATTTTTCCACACTTTCATTTTAGGGTTCAGTTAGTTTAACTGATGGTACACCTAAGATGGCGTGGATCCACGCTAAAAACATATATGCGACTAGCAAAAGAGTAGAAAAACATTGCTTTGACAAAGTATAGCGCTTTTATAATTCCTCTTTGGTTTTATTGATCTTGCGCCTATTAGCTTGTCAAAGTTAGTGGACTGCTAGAACCACTGAGACTACTGATGAGTCGGAGTAGCGTCCGACGAAACCATGGTCTAGTCAGCTTGGTTTAAGTTCTGCAAAGAACTTTGTTGTTGTAGCAACCTGTTGCTTCATGAATTATTTGGCATTAAGCTCACAATATAATTCTTAAAAAATATGTTTTTTAAGAATTATAAAAAGAAATAAACTTATTAAAATATGCCACAATTTTATAACTCATGTAAACTGGTGCGAGCACGACCTACGAAAACATGATATAATATTATATGTCTGCGCATATAATAAACATCTGCTTTCAAAAAAAAAAAAAAACTTCTTCACGCCTTCTATGGTTTAATACCAACAAAATGTTGGAACCTAGATTGATACGTGATAAAGAAGTAAACAAAAAAGCGCAACAACAAAAATCTTTGCAGAATCAATGCAGTCAACTTTTTGAAATTTTGCGACTAGCAAAAGAGTAGAAAAACATTGCTTTGACAAAGTATAGCGCTTTTATAATTCCTCTTTGGTTTTATTGATCTTGCGCCTATTAGCTTGTCAAAGTTAGTGGACTGCTAGAACCACTGAGACTACTGATGAGTCGGAGTAGCGTCCGACGAAACCATGGTCTAGTCAGCTTGGTTTAAGTTCTGCAAAGAACTTTGTTGTTGTAGCAACCTGTTGCTTCATGAATTATTTGGCATTAAGCTCACAATATAATTCTTAAAAAATATGTTTTTTAAGAATTATAAAAAGAAATAAACTTATTAAAATATGCCACAATTTTATAACTCATGTAAACTGGTGCGAGCACGACCTACGAAAACATGATATAATATTATATGTCTGCGCATATAATAAACATCTGCTTTCAAAAAAAAAAAAACTTCTTCACGCCTTCTATGGTTTAATACCAACAAAATGTTGGAACCTAGATTGATACGTGATAAAGAAGTAAACAAAAAAGCGCAACAACAAAAATCTTTGCAGAATCAATGCAGTCAACTTTTTGAAATTTTGCGACTAGCAAAAGAGTAGAAAAACATTGCTTTGACAAAGTATAGCGCTTTTATAATTCCTCTTTGGTTTTATTGATCTTGCGCCTATTAGCTTGTCAAAGTTAGTGGACTGCTAGAACCACTGAGACTACTGATGAGTCGGAGTAGCGTCCGACGAAACCATGGTCTAGTCAGCTTGGTTTAAGTTCTGCAAAGAACTTTGTTGTTGTAGCAACCTGTTGCTTCATGAATTATTTGGCATTAAGCTCACAATATAATTCTTAAAAAATATGTTTTTTAAGAATTATAAAAAGAAATAAAATTTCATTTATATAATTTTTAACGTAATAATGATATGAATCCTTATTATTTCTACATTTAAAACGTCAATGCATATTTTCGTCATACGAACATAAACAGCTCTTCACATCGTTGTTGGTAGCATCGTGCAACAACAATTCAGAAGATGTTGTTTTTGCTTTTCCCTGTAAAAACATGACGCTTCTACTGCGTTTGTGATTACTGCTGTTGTTCCTATGCGTGCAGAGTTTACAATAACGAAATTGCGCATATGCTAGAGGGAGAGAGAAGACATACACGGAAACAAATGTTCAATCCCAACAAACCAAAAACTCAGAAACTGATCTAATTTAGTTCCAAATTTTATACGGTTTTTCAAGTGTTTGACTAATGCTTATTTACTAAGTATAGCAAGCAGCATAACATACAGTTAAACCTGTTTTCGTGCCGTGTTTTTAATGCGATTTTTTTTTTAATTTATTTTTTTATGCAATTTTTCTTTAATATCGTTGGCTTACAAACAAAATGCACTAAGTACAAGCAAAATTCACTAATAAATAAATAAATAAATAACTGGCCATTTCAGCCCTTGAAAGGACTTTGACCTAGCTTCTTATGATCAATTGTGTTGTTCGTGTTATTAAATTTTTACACAATTGACCGAGAACCGGACCTACATGTTTAACGCCGACTCCGGACGGTAATAAACGGAATGTTCTAGTTCTCAAGAAGATTTACATGGCATTTTGAATACTCTCTGAGGTTTGCCATTGTCTGCAGAGAGGTGGAGGCCGTACAGAAAAATTATTTTTAATCAAATAATTTTCTGTCGTTGCTGGGGTTCGAACCTGTGTCTCCAGGTTCTGGGTCTCCACATGAAGCTTGTGAACATGTATTTTTTTTTCAACCGTACAAAAACAGGGTTGACTGTACCGTCAACACTTGCAAAAATTAAAATTATAATTAGTTAGCATAAGTTTGCAGCAATATTTTTTTAAAAGTCAAATATTCAGGCTGTATCAAAGTCTTACACACAAATTTTGTTTCTAGGTTATTGAAATTGTATGAGTAAATTGTGAAAAAATCTTCATCTTTACACAATAAACATGCAAACTCTCAACAATTGACAGCTGTCAAAAATAATATGCATTTTATCGTAACATTAATACGTGATTGAACGCGTGTAATGGCTGTGTAAAAAATAACATGCAAAATTTTTTTGATTTACTTCAAGTTTTTCCGAAAATACCGAACACCCTGTACAGATGACCGCTAGTCAGAAGAGAGAACAAGCTTTGGTAAACATAAGGTGCGAACGAGAAAAATGGAAGACCCGTTTTGACCGCAGACACGTCGAACCACATCGTTATCAAGAGAACGACTTGGCGGTCATTCAAAATGAGCCAGCCGCCACCGGAGAATCACGTAAGCTAGAGCCGAAATATAGGAGCCCATATCTTGTTAGCCGCGTTCTTGGAAAATACCGATACCTAATAGAAGACATTCTTGGTTTGCCGATAACTTCTCGAAAATTTTGTCCAGTGTATGCATCAGATAAAATTAAGCCCTGGTGCCAGAATTGTCCCGAACTTGATGAAACCAACGATGCAGATTCCGATAATGAACTCGAACCAGAACAAACAGAAACCGAGGACGATTTGAAGTCAGAATTGGCCGAACTGTCAACTACTAAAAATGCAACCGTGAAAAGCGAACAAAAGACGAAAGAAAATAGCACCAGTTCCATGGGCGTCCGCAGGAATTTGTCGAGGGGGGGGACAAAGGTATGCATTGGTGTGCACGTTTATAAAAATGAGCCTGGAGAGTTACCTATGAAATTTTATTGCCTGAGATTTTCTGTGCAACTTTGTAAACATTGTTATTATATGAAAATTCATATTTTTCAATTTAACTTCCAGTATAACGAACTTTAATTTACAAAATCATATTTACATTTATTAAATGCATTTAAAAATATTTAAAATAATTGTCGTTCGTTTTTAAATATAGTTAAAGATCCGTGCAGACTGAAAAAGATATTTTCAAGGTATTTATTCTATTTTATTATCATTTAAAATAGCTTTTTTGATTTTTTCTTTTGTTCGTATGAATGTGTGTGTGTGTGTGTGTGTGTGTATTATTTATAAAAAGAGTGAATGATTATCTTGTGTTTGTATTTTAAAAATTTTTTTATATTTGTTTTTCTTGAATGCTCGTTCAGTTATGAACAGAGCAACATGCTTAATGTTTTTTTAAGGTACTATCACCGTCTAGAAATTTAAAAAAATTAATTTTTGTTTTTTTAACATTTTTAGATTCTTTATTCCTTTAAAAATAACTGTCCAAAATATTAAATCGAAATTCGAAGCCAGTGCCGAAATATAACGACTCAATTGAAGCGCGCTCTCAGCTCGCAGGTGTAAAAAAAACTTTACACGCATTTTTCTCGAGTTTAGGTTTTTTTAACTGGCGGACAGTCAATCTCCGGATTTACTATGCCGTTATTAATAATTTTTGCAGCATTTTGTTTGTTTTTATACCCTGTGTGATAGTTTACCACAATTTGACCACAAAAAAATATATAAAATTTTTGAATTTGAAGAAAGGTTGAAAAAAGGCGATTTTTGAAAAACATTTTCAAATGTCCGCCATTTTTTTAACAGCAGTGTTTTTTCGAAAAGAACAATTTCAGCGCCCTACATAAAATGTGCAATTAATAGAAAATAAAAAAAAATTTTTTTCGTAATCTTCAAGAACTGTTTAATACTGTAAAAAAACGTTTGATAACCATATATAATAAGGAAAGTGAAAAAAAAAATTGTTGAATATATGCTAATTTTTAGCATTCTAGACAGTAATAGTACCTTAATTAGACATGCATGTTTATTATAATTTTAAAAATTTCTTTTGATTAGCCTTAGTTTTTTTTCGAATGTGTAACATTCAGTCTATAGAATAATTTTTATTTCTAAATCCTTCTGATGAGCTAAATTGGTGTTAAGCGAAAATAATTCTTAAAGGAAACACACGCGCCTACACGGCTTTAACCAGGCATTAGGTAATAGGTCGTTTTCCACTTTTTTTATCGGGTTGAATATCTCTTTATATTTTTTCGGCTTCCTTAGTTCCTATTGTTAAGCTCCCACTTAGCAATGGGAAAATCCTATCCTAATATCCAACTTTTTATTCATTAAACCTCATTCTCTTTTTTAGATGAGCTAGGTTTTTGTTAATATTTATTCAAACTTTTTTTTTATTTAAGATAGTAAATTATCTGTTTAATTTTTATTTTTATTCATTATTATTATTTATTATACATTGTTTACTATTTATAGAATATTATTTATTATTTCTCGAAGTTTCTTCTTTATTTATTTTTAATCGCTACTTATTTTTTATCATACAGTTATTTATTAAAAATTATTTTGTGTTTTACTTATGTCTATTTTTGGTATTTTTTATTTTATTATATATTTTTTTTTTTCATTATATATTTTATTTTTTATTATATATTTTATTACATTTATATATAAGAACAGAATTATATATAAAATTATATACAGAATTATATATAAGAACAGATTAGATTTTGATTAGTAAAAATAATTGACAGTAGCTAGACTTGGAATGAGAATGATTTAATTCTCATTTCAAGTAAACTAATACTCGGTGAGAGTAAGCTATTTTTGCTCTCACTTTGAGTATAGTTAGATAAGGACTCAGACATCGTTAGACTCAGACGACTAGACAACGGACTCAGACAGGACTTAGTGGCTTTTTTGAAACCAACAGCTCTAGCTCCCTTTGGCAAAGTGCGTTGACACTTTGTTTAAAATTATCAATATTGTTTTTAACAAAGGTTGCGGGCCGCCTCGAAACTTTTGGGAGGAACAAAGTATTGATACACTTTGCCATTCACACATCAAAGAACTTCGTGTTGATTTCTTAAATAATATTTAGACTCCACATATACAACACAATTAATAAAAACAAAAGTTGCACAACAGACGATAATTAGAGAACAAAATCGGTTGTTGATCGTTACTCAGGGCTGGTTATGCAAACGTAACGGAGCGTGTCATAGCGCTACTCAAATTTGCTATATGAACAATGCCCATAAGTAGTAAATGAATTCTTAACAAAAAGTCAGATAAAACTAAGGTTCGTACCACCTAATATCATGATTACATTACACATTTAACTATGCAGTTTGACTATAATAGTTTGGTAAGTGTTTTTGGTGTTTACACTGCCAGTAGCGTAGTAAACTTTGTCATTATTTGACGTTAATATTTAGTTGATTCACATAATTTTGAGACATATTGAAAATTTAATTTTCATGCAAAAAAAAAAAAATTAAAAATATTACAATGTATGTGATAAAAGCCTTGTAGGAGTTTTTGTTCATAATCAGCAGGAAGTGTTTTCTAAGCTGGTGGTCTTTGACCGAATCATCAAAAGAAAAGGAATTGTTTTCAAATATTTTTTTGCGTATTTTATGTGACATTTCCTTGTCATTTTTTTAAATTTCCTTTTGTTCTTGATGAAAACACAGTGTTGCATAGCAAAATGAGATGGTTTAGGTCGCAGCTTAACTTAACTGCTTTGCGAGATAGTTAAGATTTTGTATGGGAAACTATAAAGTTAAGTATCCAATTTCAAAGTTAACTGTGTAGTTTCGAGGTAATGTAAACATAGTATAAGAAATCAGAACTTAAGAGTTTAAAACTTTGTAACATATAAACAAAAATGGCAACTTGTGGGACGACGTAGGCATTCTTCAGCGTACCATGGAGTCGCTGTCGCATCAACTACAGTGTGTTTTAAATACGACGCGTCCGGGTGTTCCAGAACATTGGATGATGCAACAAAAAAGCATAGCATCATGGACGCCGCCATGCTCAAGCGAATCTTTTCCGTTAGAAAGTTCTGCGCCAGTTTTATGCTAGTTAGCTATGTTGCCAGATAAGCAACATATACAAACGCACAACCGTTCGCTTCTATTGAGCGTGCGCGGTCTTCAACTCAAGCAACATATACAAACGGACAACCGTTCGCTCCTATTGTATGTGCGCCGTCTTCGACACAGTCAACATATACACACGTACAACCGTTTGCTTCTAATGTTGGTGCACCGTGCTCAACACAAGCGAAATATACAGACTCACAACCATTCGTTTCGTTTTTAGTGCCGTCTCCTTCGAATTCGTCGAGTACACGAAATACAGTGCCGCGTTTTAATCAAATAAATCAATTAAACGCCGGTAATTTTAATCCTTTTTCAAATGTGCGTGATATAATTTCATTACTGCCTGAATTTAATCCGTCATCGGTCAAGTCGCTTAACGCAAATCAATTTGTACGACCAGTCCGTTATTTTTGCAGTGCAACAAAAACTCAGTGGGCCTGCCAAATACTGGTGTGATTTCCAACATGGTTTTTTTGATGATCTCAATTCGTACATCAATTTTTGGTTGATTTTCCATGCACCGAGAATATCGCGGATATACATATTAAAATGGCTAAGACCAGACGCTGTTCTACTGAAACGCCACAAGAATATTTTTATAAAATGTTGGCTATTGGAAAAAAAGGCTTGCTTCCGGAAGCAGCAATAGTGCAACATATTATAAACGGTATAAATGAATCGGACTTAAAGAAAAAACACTCAAATGATTATTTGTCGTGCAACCAACTCCTACGGGATATCAATAGTTATTGTAGCTACAACTTAGTTGTGGATGGTGATAAAAATGTGTCTGTGGATCTAAACAATAAAAATAATTTTTTAAATCATAATAAAAATAATACTACGGCAAGTAAGTCAAACTATAAAAAAAATGATGATGCAATAGACAGAAATGGTGTTCGGTGTTTCAATTGTGGCAAAAATGGCCATTATTCGGTTAAGTGTCCAGAACCACAACGGAAAGAACGTTGCATTTATTGTAAAAAAACAACACACTCCAGCAGCGCATGTACACAAAAACCGAAATCAAGTGTGAATAAAATCGAAAACTCTGTGTTTTCGACCTGTGAGCCACATATAACAAATTCCGCTCGAATGTATTTCAAAAACGCTTACGGGTTTCGCTGGTGGTTCTTACATGTGTACAAATAAAATAAATGCTAATATCGAAATTGACAATGAGTTGCTTACAACAGATCTTCTCCTTGTAGAAGACGATTTATTAAATGAAAAAGTTCTGTTAGGACGTGACGTTTTGTGCCGCGCGGGATATCATAATCGAAGGCGAAGGTTGTCGTATTGAAAATATTGGTAACGTCAAAATTTCATCACAGATAACGTATAATGAAAACATGAAATTAAAAGAAACTCTTTCTTCGCGATGCGCTTGTTTTGCATAAAATATCGACGAGTTGGGTAAATGCACCGTGACTAAAATGAACATTAAACTCAGTACTGACGTACCCGTTAATTTAAAGCCATATCGCGTCGCTTTCGCAAAACGACCAATTATTTCTGACATCATCGCTAATCTGTTAAAAAATAACATTATACGTCCGTCGGAATCGTCTTATGCATCTCCAGTCGTTCTAGTGGAGAAAAAAAAATGGTGAACACAGACTATGCGTGGATTACAGATTGCTGAACAAAGCCACCGTTAAAATGCCTTTTCCAATGCCTATCATAGAGGAACAATTTGCTCAGCTTGCTGGGAATAAATATTTTTCGACTCTATACTTGCGTATGGGTTATCACCAAATTGAAGTCGATGAAGAATCCTAGCAGTATACCGCATTTATCACCACCGAAGGCCATTACGAGTACAGCCGTATGCCGTTTGGTCTGGTCAACGCCCCCACAGTTTTTATGAAAATGATGAACCAATTGGTTGCTGAATTCAATTATGGCGGAATTTTGGCGTATCTGAATGACGTCATGAGTAAAACCGTTGCCGAAGGTATAGAATGCCTGGACAGATTTTTAGAACTATTGCTGAAATATAATTTAACTCTACGGCTCGATAAATGTGAGTTTTTATTAACCGAATTGACGTATTTGGGACATATCATCAACGCGGATGGAATTACTCCTGGTAAAGACAAGGTTAGAGCTATTATAAATTTCAGACGGCCAACAAATATAACTGAATAAAGAGATTCCTAGGCCTCACGGGATTTTTCAGAAAATGTATGTCACAATATTCTTCAATCAGCAAACCCTTGACAAAACTGCTACACAAAGATGAAGATTTTCGCAGGGAGATCGCGCAAGAAAATGCATTTAAGAAGCTCATAGAGATTTTAACAAGTAGTCCGGTACTCGCCTTATATGATCCATCGGCACAACATGAGGTTCATACAGATGCAAGCAGCATCGGCCTCGCGGGCGTATTACTGCAAACAATGGACGGTAAGAAATTTCAACCCGTATTTTATTATAGTAGACATTGTCATGAGACTGAAAGTCATTACCACAGCTACGAACTCGAGGTCCTTGCTGTGGTTGAGTCTTTAGAGCGTTTTAGAATATATCTTCTGGGCAAACCTTTTCGCCTTATCACCGACTAATCCGCTATCGCCAAGGTCAAGGAAAGTAAGGAATTAAAACCAAATATTGCGAGATGGTGGATGAAACTATTAGAGTTTGATTTTGAAGCAGTTCACCGCCAGGGTAGTAGTCTTGCGCATGTAGACGCATTGAGTCGTGCTCCCGATAACATTCCTAACGAAGTTTAACCGGCCGGCTTCGTTTTTAGTATTGCAGATAACGTCGAAGACTGGGTGTTTACCATGCAGCTGGAAGACAAAGATCTACGAGAGATCATCATGGTCTTAAAGAGTTAATTAAGGAATTCTCAAGAAAAACAGTTTCAGAACGACTATGTCTTACAAAATCATCGTCTTTATCGAAAAGAAGGTAAAGATCTAAGGTTTGTTGAACCTAAAGCCGTCAGGTGGCGAATCATCCAACATTATCACGACAAAATGGGGCATTTTAGTCTAGAAAAAACTTTTCAACGCACCCTGTACAGATGACCGCTAGTCAGAAGAGAGAACAAGCTTTGGTAAACATAAGGTGTGAACGAGAAAAATGGAAGACCCGTTTTGACCGCAGACACGTCGAACCACATCGTTATCAAGAGAACGACTTGGTGGTCATTCAAAATGAGCCAGCCGCCACCGGAGAATCACGTAAGCTAGAGCCGAAATATAGGAGCCCATATCTTGTTAGCCGCGTTCTTGGAAAATACCGATACCTAATAGAAGACATTCCTGGTTTGCCGATAACTTCTCGAAAATTTTGTTCAGTGTATGCATCAGATAAAATTAAGCCCTGGTGCCATAATTGTCCCGAACTTGATGAAACCAACGATGCAGATTCCGATGATGAACTCGAACCAGAACAAGCACAAACCGTTTAAAGTCAGAATTGGCCGAACTGTCAACTACTAAAAATGCAACCGTGAAAAGCGAACAAAAAACGAAAGAAAATAACACCAGTTCAGTTGTCCGCCGCCGTTCAAGTCGATTACAACCACCTTTTTAAAATGTCATAAAATTGTTTTTTGCTTATTAATAAACATTTGTTTATTTCAAAACATAATTACTCAACATAATGGCCTAATTCTGTATCCCTATCCGAACACTCGTCTCGTGCAAAACACTGCTCGTTCGTGATTTTGAAATTTCTAATTCGAACAGATAACAGCTGACAAACTGGCGAACGATGCCGTAAAACAGTAACATTTTTCAAATTTGTATCTCTAACGATCAACCAAATGACGAATTGAAACGTCAAAATCACACGAATACTTTTATGCTATCGTTTTGATATGTTGGAGTTCTTATGAAGCAGCTAGAGGGTAAATTGGATTTAGGAATATACGCCCCAAAGTTGGGAGCTTGTAGGGTATCTGTCGATGAGTTGTGCAAGAACTTTCTCAGGGTCTGCTAGCTCTAGAATATTTCTTAAGCCTCGCATTCACCAGATGTGCATTCACAACTCACTTCCATATCAACTCACATCAACTTGCTCAAAATACAAAAAAAAAAAAAAACAATTTCTTCATGCATTTTATTTAAAGCACTTAGCACTTTAATCAAACAATCACATAAAACTTCTTTAACAGCTAAAAACATATAACAACAATAAATATATTTTTGAAATCACATTGATTCAATAAAAAAACATGTCAATTTATATAAACAACTCAAAAAAAAGCATTGCCAACAAACGAAAAAAAGCCCAAAAACTTTAGAAATCTTTACAGAAAATTGAAAAAATAACAGAAAACTTATATATTGGTTGATATGGCAGTGCTAAATTTGACAACTTATTGTGTATAACAGTTTCAATTGACGTAAGAAACTTCAGCTTGCCGTAAGGGTTGGCGAGCAAGTTCGTTAGAGATACAGATTTCAATTAGAACACAACATCGTTCGCCAAGCACTCGTTAGTTGAGTCGCTCGTTAGGGATACAGAATTAGGCCATAAATATAGATTCTTATTATTTGTTATTCGGACAAATGGTTGAAACATTCAATAAACCCCCGAAAAATCATTTTAAAGATTTTTTTTTTTATCATCTGAGCGCAACACATATTGTCAAAAATATATCAAATTATTTCAAAATGTATCAAAAACAATCAAAATGTCAAAAAATGTTTGAAAATGTTTGTTTATAAATTAGAGGTATTTTAAAAATAGCTGAAACGTGCTATAAACCTCTCATAAAGCAATTTTACAATTATTTGCTCTCATTTGAGCACAAATATTGTCAAAAATAATTAAAATTATTCAAAATAATTCAAACATTTGGAAATTATGTCAAAAAAAATCAAAATATAAAAAATTTCCAAAAAAAAGAAAATAAAAACAAGAAAATTTGTCAAAGATTTCATAATATTTACAAAAAAAAAAAAAGAAACAATAAAATGACAATTATTTTAGTGCAAAATTTTTAATGCTTAAACGTCAAAATGTTGACGAAAATGTGACAAATAAATGAGAAGTCACTGAATTTATCTAATACACAAACCATTATTTAAACTCTTCCCACTTCAATATGAATACGGCTGTTAAATTTTAATATTAAAAGTTTTTAATGATATTTAATATTTATATCGCCGGCGAAGTAGCGGGTATTTGCTAGTTTTACGTAAAATGTAAATTACATATAATTTACATAAGTAATATGTAGAATGAATTATTATAAATTTTAAGTTGTTTTTCTTACATTTTAGTTTTGATGAATACAAATTAATATATACATATAAAATGCTTATGAAATAGCACGTTTCATTTAATAAAACAGAAAACGGAAACATAAGCTTCAGTAAGTGTTTATATTGTTATGGTTGTTGCTTTGGTTCGTGTCGAAACTAAGAACATAGTATCGTGTCGTTTGTTGTTGTGCTGCTTGTGTTGTTATTAACATGCATGTTAAATTTACTAAATATATAAATATATTAAATTTACTAAATATATAAGCCACTACACTATCCTCAGGTAGAGTCTTGGCGTTCAATAAAATGTACTTAGATACCTTGTAAAATAAAAAAATTATTATTACGTTCTTGTTACACAGTAGTTTCTACTTACAGAAGATTGCCAGTGAGTTTTTGTAAACTGGTTTTTTTTTTTGTTAATGATGTTTTTCGTGTGGCGTCCGTGGCGTAGTTGGTTAAAGTGCGTGGCCGCTATGTCAAAGAACTTTGGAGACCCAGGTTCGAACCCCAGCAGCGACAGAAAATTATTTGAATTAAAATAATTTTTCTGTACGGCCGCCACATCTCTGCAGACAATGGCAAACCTCAGAGAGTAATCAAAATGCCATGTAAAGCTTCTTGAGAACGAGAACATTCTGTTCATCGCCGTTCGGAGTCGGCGTTAAGCATGTAGGTCCGGTTCTCGATCAATTGTGTACAAACTTAATAACACGCACAACACAATTGATCATAAGAAGCTAGGTCAAAGTCCTTTCAAGGGCTGAAATGGCCAGTTATTTATTTTTTTTTTTTTTATGTTTTTCGTGTGTAATTGGTATGTATATGCTGTTGTTGATAGCGAAGTTCTTGTTTTTCAGTTTGATACTTCTTTGTGTTTCGTTGTAATATTTTTTTCTTTTTCTGACTTATTTCAAGTACGGTAATGAAGTGTTTAAGATTTTTTAAATGGTTTAATATTGAAAGTTGTTCCAGGTGATTGATTCTCGAGTAGCTCTGCCTTCACTCAAAACCGAGTTTGAGGTAATTGCGTCCTCTACATTAACAGAAGGAATATTATGTGCAATGCCTACTTCTGGAATCGGTAAATTGTATTTTATCCGAATATTATGCAGAGTGCAACATGCGTTAATGATGGAACCAGATAAAACCGGTGAAACCATCAAACCACGGTCTCCTGAAAGACATCCAAAAACTTTCTTTAACACGCCGTTAAGTCTTTCAATGCAGTTTCTGGCTTGAATGTGCGTCTTATTAAATTCTTCCTGGCTTGCACTTTCAACATTTCTGTATGGTGTCATCAGCCATGGCTGTAAAGGATATCCCGAGTCACCAATCAGCCAACCTTCACATATCCCATTGTCGGTGTACTTGCTATGAAGAAAACCTTTTAACCTGCTACTATTCCATATAAAGGCATCGTGAGTACTTCCTCCAAACCTGGCGAAGCATCCCAAAATTCTTAAGTCGAAATCGCAAACCAATTGAACATTCTTTGAAAAATACCCTTTGCGATTTATGTAGCAATATTCGACGTCAGTTGGGGGTTTTTTATTTTGACGTGCTTGTAGTCAATTGCACCCAAAACACCAGGAAATCTTGTAGCTTCAAAAAATCTAAAATATACGGTGAAATAAAACATTTTGTATCTCTATTATAATAAAGTAGGTACCTTTCTTTCACTAATCGTTGATATTCGGATGTGGTTGGAAATATAATATATTTTTTCATTAAATTATTTTCAATTATTTTTGTTAATTGGTGAATCATGCGGCTGATCATAGTCTTGCTTAATGGACACACAAAGTCTTGTCCTATATCACACAAGAAAGATCCGGTGGCGTAGAAATGCAAGACTGCACAGAGACGAAGTGAATTTGGTATATACGTGCTTCTCTGTCCCGTTACCATAAAAGGGCGTATTTCACCTAGTAGGTCCAAAGCTGCATCTTTGAAGAACCTAAATAGTTTGACAAATCGCGCTTCAGTAATGCAAAAAGGATCCGAGGTGTCTCTCAAGAAGCGTCTCCGAATCCGCAACATATTTCTGCGGTCATGCCTTATTGCGTACATTACAAGATAAATGTTACTCATTTCGTCTGAAACAATAATCTATTAAATAGTTGATTTCCAAATAATTTTAGCTCACTTCACTGTTAACTGAATCACTTTTTATTACCTATTTATTATAAAATTATAGTGCACATAAAATAAAATAATTACACTTGATCAGCTGCTTGTCATTTGTCTCAATTTCGCAGCATTACTTCTCGATTTGTGTTCTTTTTCATCGCGGCCCGAATTTTACCGATTTCAACGTACAGAAACATTAGTTGTCAATCGGTAACTAGAGATCGATAGCGCATGACGTCACACAAATCGGTAACTTGCCGATTTTTTTACAGAAACGAGCTACTGGTGGTTGCACAAGCTCACGAGGGTCGTCGCTCATCGTTGAAAGAAGAGGTATGTAGTCAGATGCACGATCTCATGAAGATAGGTTTTGTTGATTTAATGAAGGAAATCAACAATCTTATAGAACCATTAAAAGCTGCTAAAATTACACCAGGCTCATCAGGCGCTTGTGTAAATAACTCAGATCATGCTCAAACCGATGATCAGATGGGCGGAGTTAAGTCCATGGCTCTATCTGAAAGAGAACAAGCGTTCAAAAATTAATTCAATAAAACAAGAAATAATTATCATTACAAAAACCACAACACGAAACATGCTAAGCTCCATCCATCACAACGGCAGGTCAACACTGGTGTGCAAGGTACATTGCAGGTCCAACAACAATTTCAGCAGGGCCAACATTTTTAAAGATGTGAAATATTTAGACAAAGTTATGGACTTATCAGCCAAACAGGTTTACGGCGAACAAATAACTTACGGTTATAATCAGAGGAAGCCATATCGGGCTAAATCAACTGAATCATTCTTTCCCCAGGCACCACAGCTAGTTGGAAATCAAGGTGAACAATCACACTCAAGCCAGAGAATGGTTTTGGCTGTTCATAAAAACCAATGAAGTGCAAATCTGGAAAGCGCTTAAGTTCGTGCTGCTAAGGCAGTACTAGTCAACCAGTAGCAACTTCGAAATCATGAGAGAGCTTGATGAACGCAAGCAACTGTCGGGAGAGCCCATAGACGCGTATTTCCATGCGATGCAGAAACGTTCACGCCTAAAAATAAACATTGCTGAGCATGACATAGTTAAAATCTTGAAAAGAAACTTACGTGATGGTTTAGTCAGGATCGTCTATCTTATGAGCATGTATCATATGGAGCAATTGCGAGCCATGTGTCATCAGGTGGAATCAAGTTTTCCATGTCAAGATGTGCACGTGTACCAACAGCAACAAGTTCCAGCACAACCAAGATACCAGCAAAGGAATCACCAAGTGACCAAGCGCACTTACAAAGAAGATTCCAAACAGTACGATGAGACGGACTGTGATGATTATAAAGTGGTAAACGTAGAAGCGGTGCAATTGGGGCACCCAAGACCCAACCATTATCCAGCACGTGCACTGGAATGTTGGAACTGCCATAAGCCAGGCCACACCTATATGGAGTGCGTAGCTCCTCACTCGATATTCTGATTCAAATGCGGTTTTCCGCGTGTAATAACTCCCAACTGCCCAAATTGCAATCCGGGAAATGCCAAGCAGGGCGTGACCAATCCGGGCGAGTCGCGAGCAACCCAGAGCCCGTAGCACCAGAGATGCTGGAACAATGACAGACTTGAGCCTCACAAACGAAAAATCTGAAAACGGAACACACATTAGAGTTCTAAAGAAAAATTTAGAAGAAGGAAATAAATGCAAAATAGGTAATAGTTATAGGAATCCATTTAAAGATACCAAAATGAATTTTGAGGATAAAATGCGAAGTTATAATGAAGTTCAAAACCGTATTTTCGACTCAAACCAGTTAGGAGGCACTAAAAAAATATCTCGTCGAATCCAAAAAGTACGAGAACAATTTAAAATACACAAACCAACACGCAATTTAGTCACAGCATCTGTCAAAAGCGCCTGGACAACAGATCCTCGAGTTCACGCCGAAGCAGAGATTTCTGGCATAAAACTTAAAGGTCTGTTGGAAACGGGAGCTTCGGTAAGCTTACTTAGACGAGGTTGTCATGAATTTCTAGATAAAATAGGCATTGAACCATCTAGGTATCAATCACAGGTGAAAACGGCAGGTGGCCGAACCTATTGGGTTCGGGGAAAAGTTTTTCTGATAGTATTTTGTAAAGGAAAAGAGTTTGAAATACTGTTTTATTTGTGTGCAAGCCTCGATCAGCCCATGTATCTTGGAGTAGATTTCTGGCGGAAGTTTGAACTCGCACCAGAAATATTTGGTGTGGCAGAAATCGAAGAAGTAATACAAGAGGATAAAAATTATGAAATCGCTGAGGATTCCATTAAAACGGTACAACATGAACTATCAGACGATCAAAAGAATATAGGTACTTGAAAATACAGTGAAAATATTCAAAACATAAGAACAACACGGTTTAGGTTGCACTAGTATCAAAAACCATAACATCCAGCTCATTGAAGGCGCTGAACCGGCTTATCCATTATCCAGTTTCTCTGGCAGTACAAGAGCTTTTATACGCTGAGGTGGATAATATGTTAGAGCTACGAGTTATCGAGACAAGTAAAAGTCTTTGGAGCCGCAGAAAAACCTTAGTCAGGAAACCAGGAAAGAATCGTTTGTGCCTCGATGCACGTAAACTGAATGAGCGCACAATAAAGGATGTCGTTGAATGACATTTTGAAAAAAGGCGACAAGTTTAAAATGACGTCGGAATCGATAGAAGCATTCAACGCACTGAACCATGCTCTCACGACAGCTCCGGTTCTTGCGCATGCAGATTTCGGTAAAAAATTTTATGTCCAATGTAACGCTTTTCAGTTTGGCGTAGGTGCGGTACTATTCCAAATTCAAGAAGAAGGCGATAGGCCTATAGCGTTCTACTAGCAAAAAATTGAACGGTGCCAGGCAAAATTACAGCACAACTGAAAATGAGTGTTTGGCAGCCGTGCTTGCAGTAAAACGTTTTAGGCCTTATATTGAACTAATGCCCTTCACCATCATTACCGACCACGCCAGCTTGAAGTGGCTCATGGAACTTAGAGATCTTAGCGGACGTCTCACGCGATGGTCTCTTCAGTAACAAGCATATAATTTTGAAATTTAATATCGCAAGGGATCGGAGAATGTCGTTGCGGATGCATTATCACGTACATTTGAAGCTATTCCAGTGGAAGAGGTGGACTTTTTTGACTTTGAAACAACAGAATTCAACTCACCCGAATATCTAGCTCTTTTGTTATGCGTCCAACTATGAATTCGGAAGTAGTTACATCAACACCTTTTCAGAAGCTCTATATTGACTTCTTAGCTAAATAACCCAGGTCAAAAACAGGCAATGCTTTACGAAGTTTGTTTTCCTAAAAGCTATGAAGGCAGCAACTGCCAGCAATGTTGTAGATTTCTTGGTTCGAGAAGTTTTTCATACCTTTGGCACACCAGAAATAATTCATTCTGACAATGGGCAGCAGTAAATCTGCAATAAATTTCAGCGTTTAATCGAAAATTATGGGATAAAACATCTAAAAACCGCTTATTATTCACCACAATCCAGCGCCTCGGAACGCATGAACCAATCTCTTCTTGCGGCGTTCCGAGCGTATCTTAAAGACGACCATCGAGATTGGGATGTTCACCTGGCAGAAATCGAAGGTGCTTTAAGAGCATCTTTTCGTGCGGCCATTGGCGTTAATCCCTATTTTGCGGTCTTTGGAAAAAATAAGTTTTCTCATGGTACTGAGTACAAGCTGGCAAAAAAACTTGGGGCTCTAGAAGACACTTATAGCATCATTTTATAAATCCCTACACATCACTTCACGCTGCGTTGTTAAAATTCGCAATTTATAAAACGCAACGCTTCACACAGTGATCTTCAGCGTTGAGTTACGCAATGGCGTAGTGAAAACAGTACAAAGTTAGCATTTTATAAAACGCTGCACTTGAAATTCGTTCACTTGAACTGTCACTTTCATCACTTGCTCTTGAGCTGCCGTTAGAACGAATAAGTTGGCATTGAAAGGGTAATAACTGTTTGTTTCACTCATATATTCTGAAATGTTTACATATATTGTTTGAATATAGGTTAAAGACAGCAACAACGAACCAAAAGTTCGAAATGTTGCTAAAAGAAATAAAAAAACTACCGCAGGTAGCAAATGGTACGACAGTGTTTGGCGTTTATATTGCAATTTCAATTTAATGATGGCTGAAGAGAAAAGCTGATATGGTGTACAACAAGTACAAATTTGGTGGATCTTAAATATTTCAAAGATTTGTAATAATGATGCTATTTAGTTTTATTTCACATGTGACAACCCTACACTGCTGTTGGCTGACAGTTCACCGTGGTAACGTAACAAAGCTAAAGCAATAACGTAGTGATTAATAAAATGCAAATTTTAAATCAAAGTGATGCGCTGCGTTAGCGTTGCGTTTCATCACGGTGATTTATAAAATGATGCCATTAAATTGAAACCTATGAAAGAAAAGAGAAATTTGAATTAATCAGAGATTCAATAAAAACAATTTACATAAAGCATTCGATAAAGGAGCACAATCATATAATAAAAGAGCCAGAGAGATTCAATTGAAGCCAGGTCAGGAAGTGTTTAAACGCAATTTTGTCCAAAGCGACTTTAAGAAAAATATAAATGCGAAATTTTGTCCCAAATTTGTCAAGTGTAGAGTGGTTCAACATATTGGAAAGAACATGCATGAGTTAGAAACGCTGCAAGGAAAATCTTTAGGGATTTTTCATGTTAACGACATCAAGCAGTAAAATGTGCAATATAGGATTAAGGACTAGAATATACTAAACGTGCAATTGGGGTTAGCGAATGGGAAATTTATAGTTTTATTTTTATCTAGTCATTTTCAATGAACTTAAATTCAAAAACAAGTAAATTCACTATATTTTGGATTGAGGATATTACACTGGTCAACAGTGGTTATGCCACACGAACTTTGATAACTAATACTGTTTAAGCTTTCTCTCCTCATTATGAAACAGAATTTTGTTTTTGTTAGTTGGCCTCAGATATTTTGTGATTTCGGACTTTGTGTTTTTACGACTTTGAACCTGTTTTTATGCTCTTCAATCCTAACCACTCAACGCAGAGTAAAAAGAAACAACTATTTTAGATAAAATTAAACAAGCTTTTTAGCAGGGTAATTTGTATTTTTCGGCAATGTTTAGTCTGTGAGATATTAAGGCTCAAAATAAAATTTTTGATTTTGTTGTTAAAAATTTTGACTTTTACAAACATTTTTTTCTTATATTTAAAGCCATATTTAAAAAAAAGTAATTTTATCGTATTCTATATTGAATTCCTTTAATTTTAATACCAACAACATAAACATTCTCCGTGAGGAACAGTTAAAATAAATTATAAGAAATTTTTAACAAAAAACAAAAAAAAACGACTTCAAAATCACTACAAAGTAAAAAATAATTTTAAATAACTTTTCCCATTAATTTCTTGGCAAATTTTAAAAGTAACTTATATGTATTATAATATTGGAAATCTTATCATTTTCATTTTTTCTATTTTGTTTTATTGTCATCAATATGTTAATAGCTTTATGTACATAAAAGCTTTGAAGTC
The DNA here is from genome assembly GCA_943735915.1 of Pherbina coryleti. Taxonomy (NCBI): domain Eukaryota; kingdom Metazoa; phylum Arthropoda; class Insecta; order Diptera; family Sciomyzidae; genus Pherbina; species Pherbina coryleti. The sequence continues at coordinate 121,590,444 of OX030948.1, read as the reverse complement.
GGCGCTTATCTTACTATATAAGTCGAAATCTTATTATTTAAATTTTTTCTAATTTGAATTTATTACCATAAAAACATTAATAACTTTATGAATATAAAAGCTTTTTGGCAATTTTGTTTTCAATGGCAATTCAATTAAGATTTAAAATGACTACAGTGTCACCTAGGCAGCATAGCATCAAATAAAAAAGTTTAAAACAGTGCAGGGATGGTAAAAGATCATCATTGTGTGTCAAAGATTAGCGCCGACTTCAGAGCTTTTATGTTCATAAAACAAGTAATATATTGATTATAATAAAACAAAATAGAAAAAATTAAAATGATAAGATTTCCAATATTATAATACATATAAATAACTTTTAAAATTTGACCAAGAAATTAATGGGAAAAGTTATTAAAGGGAGTAGTTTCAATCTTTTGGTAAAAAAACAATATTTTTAATATATTTTTTTAATCATATTTATTAAATATTAATTTTAAACTTTTTGTGACAAATATATAAATGTTTTAAGATAACAAAAACTAATATTTTTATCACTTCTTCAGCCAGTAGAGGGCGATGAAATCAAGCACTAAAAAAATGACTTGTTCCGCTGCTGCAACTTAATGTCAGGAACGGCTAATCTGAAACAGAAAAATTCAAATTGGTTTTTATTGGTGATCAATTGTGTTGTGCGTGTTACCAATTGCCTATGCCAGCAAAACATTAAATAAACATGAAGTAAATAAGGCAATAATAGAAAAGGAGTTATTAGGAATTCACTGGGGAATCAATTACTTCAGCCCATATCTCTATCGAAGAAAGTTCACGGTATACACAGACCATAGACCATTAGTAAGTCTGTTCACACATAAGAATCCATCATCAAAATTAACACGAGTACGACTGGACTTGATGGATTATGACTTTGATACAATTTTTAAACAAGGCAAGATGAATACTAACGCGGATGCACTATCTAGAATAAAATTAGATAGCGAACAATTAAAAAATATGATACCTAAAGAAGCATATATACAAGTATTAACACGGGCGGCACATAAAAAATTTAACAAGTATGCATGTACAAATAAAAGAATAACCGGTGATAAAAATAAGAACAATGCGCAAATGAGTAACCTGAATAATAATGATAGATCTCAGCAAGTGAAGAGTCATGAACTTCATATATGGGAAGCTACGTCATTTTCAGAAGTAAGACGTCTAAAAAATTTAAAATTTATATATAATGAAAAGGCCAAAAATATGAATAATAATGGAGCAAACAACGTTCTTGAGGTGCATAACGAAAAATCTTTACTAGAGTTAAAATTGGTTCAGAGGAAGTTTACATCAAAAACACAACAACAAAAAGATAATATAATTATAGCTCAAAATAAAGTTCATGCAATACTTAACGAAAAATCTTTACCAGGGGTAAAATTGGTTCTGAGGAAGTTAGTATCAAAAGCAAACGAACAAAATATAGAAATATTAGCGCTAGGAAAGAATGATATCATATTTAATATAATAAAGGTGCACCAATTGAAAAGAATATTTAATGAGATACAAAAAGATACAAAGGAGAAATTAAAAATTATATTGTATCAGCCCCCGAAACAAATAACAAATAAAGCTGAGCAGCTGCAGCTAATTAAAGAAAATCACGACTCAATATTAGGAGGACATATAGGTATTAAAAGATGCATCGCGAAATTAAAACAAAAATATATATGGAAAAATTTATCAAAAAGGGTTAAAAACTACATAAACAATTGTAATTTATGTAATGAAGTAAAAATAACAAAATATATTAAGGAGAAAATGTGTGTGACGAATACACCAACAACATCATTTGAAACAGTAACAATGGACACAGTTGGACCAATGAGACCCTCTAATGGATACCGTTATATTCTAACAATACAATGTGAATTGACAAAATATTTAGTTGCAATTTCTTTAGAAGACAAAACAGCGATTTCTGTGAAACAAATGAAACTGTCGGAACAGTTGAAAGAAATCATAGGGTATTGAATGAATATTTAAGAGGAATGCAAGAGAATGATAACTGGTCAACTTTACTACCGTACTACACATATTGTTACAACATAACGCCACACTCAACAACAACATATTCTCCATTTGAATTAGTATATGGAAAAATTTGCACGCTGCCTGGTGAGATTTGGAACAACAACAAAAAATTATATAACTTAGAAGATTATTTGACAGAATTAAAGATTAAACTAAAGTACGCACATAACAAAGCTAAAGAATATTTAGAGAAACATAAAATAGATATATCAAATAAAGAAAATAAGGCAACAAAACACGAATTCAATGAAGGAGATCTAGTATATTTAAAAGTATGAAATAAGAAAAAGTTTGATAGACCATTTAAGGGACCATATGAAATAATTGAAAGAAAAAGTCCAAATAGTGTAATAAAATTAGATAACAAAACATCTGAAGTTCATAATAATAACATAGTATTGTCAAGAACATTAAGTTAAAATAAACATAATAATCAATGTTTAAATATAAGAATTCAAAAAAAAATACTTACTTTTCACATCTAGAAAGAAATAATTAAAATCGCCTTCAAAATAATCTTTATTCATATTCAAGAATTATAAATAAACATTATTCTTTTTCAAAAGGGGAAGGATGTAGTGTACATGTGGCTAGCACTAACCTACCTCAACAATAACATAAACATACAACGTTACAAACGCTCTACGTTGGTCTCACTGCATACCTGCAGCGAAACCAAAGCATGAAGCGCAAGCAGTGACAAACTCAAGTGCTACTAGCGGCATGATTCATGTTATACATTGTGAAAACAAATTGCTGCCAAAAGTAAGTCATTGGAGTTTGTAACCTGTAAGTGGGTTGTGATGGATATTATTACAAACAGATGTGTAAGTAAGTAAAAAGTAATAGTAAGCAGATGTGTAATAATTGTGTTTAGATTTCATGACTTTTTATTGTATATGTGTAAGAACTTATTTAGAATAAATATTATTTTGAGTGAAAAGAAAATATTGTCACTTTTCACTCAATATTTTTATTATAAAAACCCGAGTTGGGGTTAAATAAAATCAGTCTTAGAATCACATCAAAAAAAAAAGTCTTTTCTATTAACTCAAACCAAGCCTTGTGGCTTATTCAATATTTGACTATATTGAAACACTGCCTTGTGACAGAGTATGAAATAAAGCCTTGCGGCTGAGATTGAAAGGCCTTGTGGCCAAGAATCCCCTTTGTCCTTAGATACGGAAGTTAGGGAAGTAACAACCTTTAAAAAAAAAAGTCTTTAAAAAAGACTTCTTTTTTTTTGATGTGATTCTAAGACTGATTTTATTTAACCCCAACTCGGGTTTTTATAATAAAAATATTGAGTGAAAAGTGACAATATTTTCTTTTCACTCAAAATAATATTTATTCTAAATAAGTTCTTACACATATACAATAAAAAGTCATGAAATCTAAACACAATTATTACACATCTGCTTACTATTACTTTTTACTTACTTACACATCTGTTTGTAATAATATCCATCACAACCCACTTACAGGTTACAAACTCCAATGACTTACTTTTGGCAGCGATTTGTTTTCACAATGTATAACATGAATCATGCCGCTAGTAGCACTTGAGTTTGTCACTGCTTGCGCTTCATGCTTTGGTTTCGCTGCAGGTATGCAGTGAGACCAACGTAGAGCGTTTGTAGCGTTGTGTGTTTATGTGATTGTTGAGGTAGGTTAGTGCTAGCCACATGTGCACTACATTAAGTTTGTACACAATTGACCGATAAATGGACCAACAGGCTTAACGCCGACTCCGAACGGCGATGAACGGAATGTTCTTATTTTCAAGAAGCTTTACATGGCATTTTTATTACTCTCTGAGGTTCGCCATTGTCTGCAGAGAGGTGGCGGCCGTACAGAAAAATTATTTTAATTCAAATAATTTTCTGTCGCTGCTGGGGTTCGAACCTGGGTCTCCAGGTTCTTTGACATAGCGGCCACGCACTTTAACCAACTACGCCACGGACGCCACAATTGTCACAATTGATCATAAGAAGCTAGGTCAGAGTCCTTTCAAGGGCTGAAATGGCCAGTTATTTATTTTTTTTATTTATTATTATTAGTGACAACCTCTTACATGGAAATTAACCACATTTAGGGAAAAAAGTAAAAAAAAAATATACAAATTTAAAAAAAAATTTTAAAAAAAAATTTGTTCTCTTGAAGTAAAATTGGAAAATTGAGCATTAAATAATTGTTTATTCAACAGTTTTTTCAAAAACTTACAGCCTATTCTGGTAAATTAGTAATAGTAAACCAGTATTTTAAAAATTGTAAGATGCTTTTCAGATATTTACAACTTTGCTTTTTAGCTTAAAATTTTGTTTTCAAATCAAATAATTACAAAAAACACTTAGAAATATTAAAAACACTGGTTTTCTATTGCTAATTTACCAGAATAAACTGTAAGTTTTTGAAAAAACTGTTGAGTAAACATTAGTATTTAATGCTCAATTTTTCAATTTTACTTCAAGAGAACAATATTTTTTCAGTGCACCATAGTGCATTGCTGAATATTAGCATTCTTTCGATTAAGAAACAAAAGCAACACAACTCATAAATTCAGATCAGCGTAAGAAGTGTGTTGTAAGAGAACAGAGAACGAATTAGCAGTTATTCTCATGCACTGATTTTCTCTTTACTTTACGACCTCTTTTTTACATTTATTCGATTGCAGTGTACTCCTAGACGCAAAAAAAAAATTAACTTAAAATTGAACACAATGTGTTCATAATTTGCCTTTTCTTTCATAAAAAAAAAAAATAAATAACTGGCCATTTCAGCCCTTGAAAGGACTTTGACCTAGCTTCTTATGATCAATTGTGTTGTGCTTGTGTTATTAAGTTTGTACACAATTGACCGAGAACCGGACCTACATGCTTAACGCCGACTCCGAACGGCGATGAACGGAATGTTCTCGTTCTCAAGAAGCTTTACATGGCATTTTGATTACTCTCTGAGGTTTGCCATTGTCTGCAGAGAGGTGGCGGCCGTTCAGAAAAATTATTTTAATTCAAATAATTTTCTGTCGCTGCTGGGGTTCGAACCTGAGTCTCCTAAGTTCGTTGACATAGCGGCCACGCACTTTAACCAACTACGCTGCGGTCGCCACGCCTTTTCTTTCATATGTTTTTTAAAAGTTTAAAAAAACACATTTGCTCTTACTTTGACGAATTCAAACACAAAATTCTTCAAATTAATAACAATGTCAATCTTAAAACATTTTTTTTTCAGTGAACAGTAGGCCGGGTCGATTTGTGGGGAGGCACAAAAATCGCCCATTGCTCTGTGAAAATCGTATTCTGGGGATCAAAATAAGAAACTTTACAGAAGGAACCATACCTCTAAAACGAATTTTGATGTCCCCCAATTTGGGTCGAACTTTTGAGTAGGGGCAAATTTTGAAAAATCCCACTTTGACTCATGTAGAGTGCTCCAATCGTTTCCAAATGTATGACCGACCCCCACTAACTTTGGAGGCCCGACTCAACCATGCCAGTGGCACACCCCCAAGAACCCCCCTGTGGGGTTCCCCATACAAACATTTTAAAAAATCGCCAGTTTTGGCACTTTCTATAATCAACAACATGACATACAGAAGCACAAGCGCCAGAATTTCAAACACATATGAATTTTATGAGTAAAGCTTTATCAAGAAATTCACCAAAATCGCACTCACGTGCACGCTGCTTTAATTCCAGAATGTATTCTGATAAGCTTTCTCCCACATTCTGGTCTCTCTTGAAAAATTGATAGCATTCGAAATTATGTTCTTTGTTGGTGCCAAATGAATTTTTAATTTCGAAACTATTTTTTCATATTTGTAATCATTTTAAGTTTTTGGCACAAGCACATTTGCCAAGGTCTTATAGAGGTCAGCTCCTCCCAAACTTATTAGAAACGACGTTTTATGTTCATCTTTTCCAATTTTGTTGAGACTTAACAGGTGACTTATTCGGTTGATGTACAGCGAAAAATCCTCGCCCATCACATAGTTTTCGATGGAACCAATTAATGCCACACTTGACACTGCCATTGTATGCTTTTCTGCTTTTACTATCACAGTTCCTTTACTCGAGTCTAGTTCACTTTTTATGTTATCTTCCATCAATTTGCACTTATTTTGTTTTTAAAATAACCATCCCATTTTACGTTTAACGCTACTGTAGACGCGGTATACTAAAACTCTTTATCTTCGTCGCCAACTGATATGTATGTTAAATAAGAGTACTGCCAGAGATAAAGAGATGGGAAACTTCGATTCGGCTGTCATTTTTGTTGATTTTGCGCCAAAATGGTGCTTGTTCTTCTCATTTTTTATGTCCTCACGTATTGTGTATGTGATTTCACCTCATAGTTGTCAAAAATTGCTGTGTCGGCCGTCAGCTGTTGTGAAGTTTTATAATTTTGTAACTTTGATTTATAAATTTTCTGCTTTTCAAACCTTATTTTTGCTGTTATTTCATTTCACATTCCAACCTTAGCTCGGGTCGAGAAAAGTTTATAATTGCTTTATAAAGTTGTGGTCATTTTTAAATATTAAGTAATAAAACTAAAGAAATATGCCTGCAAAAGCTGTGCGCTATCAATGGCGATGCTAGTCACCTCCGGCGCCCCTCACTTCAATCCCCATGGCAAGGAACATGGCGCACCCGGTGATGAGAACCGTCACTTGGGCGATTTGGACAACATTGAAGCCACACACCTAAGACAGAAGATGACTTTTCGTCCATATCTGGTGATAACATTACGCAAACAGAAACTTATCGAAATGAGGAAAAAGTAAGTAATTTCAATTAATGAATTCCATTTGTTGCCAACAATGCAATTGATTAAACAGAAGCAATCATTAAATCAAACAAAGAATCATTAACAAATCCAAGAAAAAAAGACTGGACAGACACAAAACAACATCAATCAAAAACAGGACTAAATTTGAAGAGGATTTCAAAAAGCAAGAAACTTCGAATGGAAATAAAGTAATATTTAAATAATAATCGACAATATGATGTCGATATGTATGATACTGTAAGTCAAACATAAACAAACAACTATCAATAGGTTGCAGAGAAAATCACTGGACATTTTCAAACTGAGATAAGAAATAGGCAGGATTTTAAATTTCCTGATTACACTAAAGAAACTATCAAAACAAGAATATTCGAAAAGAAATCAAGTAAGTAAAATTTATAAAAAACATTTATTTCATTATTTTGGGCTGCATTCACAGAACTTAATTTTTTTATTTAATATAAAAAAATTCGTTCGTTTGTTTTCCTGTGATCCAAAATTGTTAATTGTTAACTTTATGTTTTATGTTTGATCCTGTCCCTGATGATGAACTCCGGGGGAGTTCGAAATATTTGGCTAAATAAATAAATTTAACTAAAAAATATTAAAAATTATTTTATATTAAATACAAAAATTGAGCCCGAATGCAGTCCAATATAATCAATGAAGGGGTCGAAGAAATATATTAATATTTATTTCATTTAGAAAACCGAGGACAAATACATGGCAATGTTGTCTATTTTCCCTCGAATGGAAAATAAGCAATTCAATTTATACTTTAATTTAATAATTTAAACCATATAAAATGTTTTGCATAATCATTTAAAAAATTTGAAATGAAATTAAATTACAATTATATATTTTGCAGATTCAATTTACTTCGATCGCGGCTGCTGCAATCCTACTTTACTGGTTCTTGCACAATCGTTATGAAATTGGTTACATTCGCATGGGCTATAAAGCTTTTTCTTATTTGGATTCTTTTTTACTTTCTTGGATGCAGTAGGGTTTGAATGAAAAGCAATGAAAATATGCAAGGCAAGCAACTGAAGTGAGTGAAAGGCTGTTTATATGTAAAATAGATATATAAAAAAATTCTTTTTAATTTTTATTACAGACAACCTTCATAAAAGCTAATCAACCGCAACATCCTCACGTGCAGTAGCAACAATTGTCCCATAATACAACACATGCTTTTGCTGAGGATCGCATATCCAGTGAAACCTAAAAATACTATTTAATGCCATTAAAACATCAAATATATTGGTTACAAATGTAAGCAGTGCCTCAACACCTGCAATTTCTGGCGTTCAAGAAGTACTGGAAGAAAGTACTGGAAATCTGGCAAATCCGGATTCGATAAATAAATCGATGAAACATACAACAAAATAACAACAGTGTTCATACCAAAGAAATATATGTAGCGATATCAAGCGATTCAGTGCTTGATAGTCCAGATTTTGCCAATGAACAGTAATTGATGTCTTTCCCCTACGATTCCCATCGAAATAGTAAAGAAAGAATTTAAGAAAAGTATTTGCAATTCCTTATTTATTTAATGTTTCGTATATTAATATTTTTTTATATTTTATAGATGTAAATAAAGAAGTAAATCATGTTTTAAAATTAATAATTGTAAAATTGTAAACAACTTAAAGCAATCAGATGATTTTTAATTTGTTTTTTGTTTTTAAAATACACCCAACTCTTTTTTTACACGGTTTATTTTTAGACGGATTTGAAGTTACACGGTTGAAAAAAAAATGTTTCTAAAAAATTTTTAATCTAGTGCGGTTTCAAAATCACTGTCTTGTAATTATGTTTGTTTTTACCACACTTGGCACCATTGCTAAAATGAGCATAAATAGTAGTAACTGGGAAATCCCCTTATTCGATAACTCTTACCTACACATTTTGTTCGCATGATATTTACATAAAATATTGCTTAATTGAAGTGTTTAAAGTTAATTAGCTCGCAATATTTTATCAATTCAAAACTCTTTTACCGGACGAAAGTCACCATTGGATAATTTGATGGATATCTGTAAGGTACTTGGAGCTTTAGAAGAAAATTATAATTGAATTTACTTTTTTTTGTAACTTTACTTTGCTACAATTACTCAATTACTGCCATCTATTTGTCAAAATCTATTGACAATATTGTGATAAAATAAGCCACTGTATCGGAAGTTACTTTGTTCTACTTCTTTAGTTACACATTTTCTTCCTCTAATTACCGGAAATTCTACTCTTTTGTGGATTACACAGCCTTGCTTTAATCCACTAGCCAATGCTTCGAGCCTTTTCGATCCAGCAGCCGGCGTATCAAGTTGTTCCAGAAAAATAAGGAAAAAATAAAAATTTATAAAATAAAATAATTTATTTGATTTGCTATAAATTGATTTAACTAGTTGCCTTATTAAAATAATCTGCATAAAAATTATGCTGTGTTGTAATAAAACATTTTTGGTTTTCTTTAAAATAAACTTGAAACAGTTTACTTCTTCCATCGGAACTAAATTATTTGGTTGAATTCGGTGAATTAAATTATCAGTTAGTTCAGTTAATATCAGCCATTTCCGAAAATTTGAGAGATGCCCTAAATTGTTTAAAAAAAAAATCAGTTCATAAAATAAAATATTTAAAGTTTTTTTAAAAATAATCATAAGTTAACATAGGCGATTTAACATTGAGACTCGTTTATGGCCAAGACAAATGTTAAACTTGGCTTTAATTATCGCGCTATGCATGTTAATGGTAAATTCTATGTTAACTAACATAACACATTGCTGAGCGGAAAATCATAATTTGTTGATTAAGCTGCAGCTCAGACATTCTCTTTCAGGTCTCTCGCAACATGACGCTGAAAGTACTTTCATCGTGGGAGCAGAACAATTAACAGTGAGTTGAAATGAGTTTGTGTGTATTTGGTTATTCGCCCTCTGGTATATTTTTTTTGTATAAAATATTAACAGCAATAAATGTTGCTGAATAAATGCATACATGCTAAGTTTTTTTTTTTCTTTTACTCTCTGATAGCAATAAGCTTTGCTATAGAAAAATTCTTACTACGCTCAGCGGCATTATTTTTTTTTCTTCACTTCGTCAAATTTAACCTCGCGGTTAGTCTCTCTTAAAATAAAGAATTTTACTTTATGCTGAACTGAGTTATACATAGACAAAAATATGTATCAACGATCAGCTGTTCAACAAAGTTTATTGAACTTCGTGTTAATATTTTTTTTCTCTTCTTCAATATAATGTATTTTAATACTTTCGAGCTTAAAGTAAATTTTTTTTTTTAATTTTGTTTCTTAACTTTCTGTTAATAACTTTGTATTTAAAAACAAAAACCGATTCTTTCGAAACATATTAATATTTGTTTGCACCTATATATTTTTGTACCAAGTAAGTTCCATTATGCTTATTATCTTTATTATTATTGTACTAGGCTATCTATATTATTTTCTTTAAATAAATTTACCATGGATTTCTAAACATTCTTTTTTGATTTCTAGCATAAAGTGGTTGGTTGGTAAGAAAGGTAGGGATCCTAATAACAACATTTGATTTGGTTTCAATCTAGCTTGGAAGCTGATCATTAGGATCATGGTTGGGTGGGCAACGGTTGCATTAACACCATCGTGCAACATGCAACTTCCTGTGCTTGCGTTTTGTGTCTCAGCTAGTGTTAGCTACTTCCGGTTCATTATGTCTGTCCGTAATTTACTTCCTTTCTGTTAATTTTTTTGCTCTCTTTCTGTTGATTAACATAGAGTTGATTAACTACGCACGCAAATTTTTGTTTTTCTCTTTTGAATAATATGGCAGCAACTTGAAGCATTCGGTGATTGGGTGCAAGACTCCACCCCACAAGCCGACGATCCCTAGCCGGATATAATGCGTGCAATATATTGTTATATAATTCATATACTGGCAATATATTACTTCCATATATGAATTAAATTAAACATGATTATCCAGAACGAGACCCCGTCCGTCTCGCCTGGCATATGCCGGAGCTAGACCCAGTCCGTTTCGCCTTGCATGTGTGAGCTTTGCTCTAATCATTGTTTGCAGAAATCTACCTACAACTGAATATAACTTGATTATCCAGAGCAAGACCTCGTCCGTCTGGCCTGGCATATGAGGGAGCTCGACCTCGCCCGTCTAGCCTTTCATATGTGAGCTTGGCTCTAATCAATCGATCTATTAACTATCAAGATTACATCTGGAATATGCGTACAATTTTTAACATCTACCTGGCAATTTCTTTTTAATTTTATGAACTTATTACTAAGTAAACTAAGTTAATAATAATTTGTTGTATTTGAAACTAAGTTAATAATAATTTGTTGTACTTGAAATTGCTACGAATTAACATTTAAAATGCTATATTGTAAATTAAATGAAAAACAATGAATTGTTAAATTTTTAAATATGCTATAAAGCCTCAGGGCTTAGCATTCAATAAATAAAAAAAATCCGCTTCCATTCATCGGATTCAAACCTAACTCTAAATTTACCTTAACCTTTTAGAACGTTGCATGCTACAGTTATTAATATTATTTTAATAATAAAAAATAAATGGCGCCCAACGTGGGGCCGATACACTTCAAAACATTCGAGATAGTCAGAATGACTTCTTTGATTTTCTCAATTTACTTGTAGTAAACTATTTTTACATTAATGAATTTAGTGTCGGTTTCCAAATCTTTATATTATGGCTTGTTCATCTCTTAGTTTTTCAACTTTGTGCTTTGGAAATGCATATGCTTTAAAAAAATTTTAGCATATAACCACCATAGTAAAGATCATTCAATATCTTTTCATCACTAGTAAAGATTTATAATATTTGAAATTATGCATTGGAATTGTATATACTTTTAATCTTCTAAGTATATAACCGGTATAATTTCATTATCATTCATCTCTTTCACTCTGTTTAATGCTTATAAATTTTTTTTCTGTTTTGGAATTGCAGATGTTGTAAACTATTAAAGTGATAAAAATCTGACCACAATTGAATCTCCTTTAGTTTCTTATTTTCATTCATTAAATTTCTTGGAATTGTATTAAACTCGAAAGCTTTAGAGATTTTTGACCGTTATTTTTAATAAATATTTTTTTTTTCTTTTCAATCATTTTTGGCTAAAACTATTTGACCACTTACTGCTATGGAAGTTTGTATAAACCTTTTTCACAACCAATTAACTAATATGCGAAGAAATCAAAACTTACAAAACATTTATATTACATTTATTTTTTTTCATTTCTTAATTCTTTAATGTCTTAATATTTACGTTTTTAAGATATTATTTGAATCGCGTTTACTAGAGTTTTAAATACAACGTTGTTTGATGTCGACATATTTTTCAAGTTTTTTATTTTTATTTACACGAGTTTAAATACACTCTGCGTTGTGCGACGCCAACAAGTTTTGTAAACATTTTTATTTTATTTCTTTTCTTTAACTTAATATCTGAACTGAAAATGTCTATAAGAAATAGCACTGAGGACTTAAGTGTCACTGGAGCCAGTGCTCATGTTTGTAATAGTTGTGGCAAACAAGTTTCTGTCTTAGGACACTTGCTGAAGACTGCATGTAACCACAGCTTTCACAGAGCATGTATATCCAAACATTTAACTAATAGTAGTTCATGTCTAGTGTGTGGCTCCAGATGCGTTTCACAAGCTGTGAATCCACAAACGCCATCTAAATCTTCTGACCATGGTCACAACACGAGATCGCAGAGTAAAAAGCCGACTACTGCTGAACCCAATCTAACTGAAACCGCTTTGTCTCAAACTGAGAATTTTTCTCAGCAATCCCCAACGGAACAAAGAGATAATATAAGAAATTTGGTAACCGGTGTTGTTGGAGCACAACAGTCCGAAATGCTTTCCACACTCAGTCAGCAACTGACAAAATTAATTGAAACAAATATAGCAGAAGGTTTTCGACGCTTAAGCGTACACAATTTTAATAAATCTAATATTCAAAACCCTGATGTCCGATCTGCACAACAACACCCTCTAATACAACCACTACCTAGAATAGAGCAGCAGTCTTTCGACCAACTTCTTGGTTTATCCCAACGGCCAAGCACTGCAAACAACAACAATGGCTCTGCACCACTAATTCAAAACTCTCCTGCTTCTTACGATGCACAAAGTACCTCCGATTTGTCCTTTAGACCTGATAAAGTAGGTCATATAATATATAACTGGAAAATTCGGTTTACCGGAGGACCAGGTGGGTTGTCAGTTGATAATTTTATTTATCGTGTCGAAGCTTTGACAATCCAGACACTAGGTGGAAATTTTGAACTATTGTGTCGATATGCTAACTCTCTTTTTGACTCCAAGGCAAGTGACTGGTTTTGGAGATTTCATAAATCAAATCGTGATTTTCGCTGGAACGATCTCTGCACAGCTCTTAGGCGTCAGTACAAAGATACGAGAACTGACATGGACTATAGAGAGATGTTGCGTGATCGCAAACAAAAGCCTAACGAAAGTTTCGATGCATTTTATGAATCCATTGCCGATCTAACAGATAAGCTAGATCAACCATTATCTGAAAATAGCCTTGTGGAAATTCTTAAAAGAAATTTGTTGCCGGAAATTCAACACGAACTGTTAAATATTCAAATCTATTCTGTATCTCATTTGCGCGAAATTTGTAGAAAAAGAGAATTTTTCTTACAAGATATTCAAAACTTCAATAGCTTTTCGAAAACAGTTCCTTCACGCAGACGTGTTGCTGAAATTGATGACAATATTTATGTTAGTAATGAAAACCTTGATTCTGACTTAGAAGATATTTCTGGTTTAGCCTTAGTTTGTTGGAATTGTGGTGTCACTGGTCATCCGTACCAAAATTGTTTAGCTGACAGAAAAGTGTTTTGTTATGGTTGCGGTACACCTAACGTGTACAAACCAAATTGTAAACGTTGCCTCGATAAAATGTCAAAAAAGTACTGTCGAGTGCACCGAGAAGTGCACTCAAACCGATCCTAACAAAAACACAGAAAACCCAGACGACCAGCACAGACTAACAATTCTTAATTCTGTTCCTCAAAAAAATGTCAAAAATTTAAATAATGCTAATTTTTCAAATCTTTATTCTTTTAAACCTCTTCACGTTCGTTTAAACGAATACAATAATGCTCGTTTACGCATTTTTCAAGATTTTAACCCAACAAAAACACAAATTCGCTCCAGCAATCGGATCAAAAACTTTTGGCAGAAAATTAATTACAATCGTAAACGCTTGTTAAGTGCTATAATTGATAAGCCTAACGATATTCGACCTTATGCAGAAGTCATGCTCTTCGGAAAATCCGTTGTTGGACTGTTAGACACGGGAGCATCAATCAGCTGCATTGGATCAAAACTAGCTCAAGAATTCCTTAAAAGTAAAAATTACGTTTTTAAAAAATTTTCTTCAAAGGTTCGCACGGCAGATGGAAAGCTTCAGGCCGTTATTGGCGAAGTGAAAACTTCGATAACTTTTCGGGGTAGTTCAAAACCAATTTCGATTTTCATTGTACCTAGTTTAGCACAAAATCTATATCTTGGCATTGATTTTTGGCAATCATTCAATCTTCTGCCTAAAGAACTTTCTTATGAAATAAATTCACTTAACATTTTTGATAAGCCAGGTCAACATTCTTTGACAGAAAATCAAACAACACAGCTTGAAAGGGTTGTCAGTTTATTTCCATCTTTTGCTAAAGAAGGACTTGGTAGAACTAATGTCATATGTCACACAATCGATGTTGGTGATGCTAAGCCTATTAAACAACGTCACTTCCCCGTTTCTCCAGCTATGGAAAAATTAATATATGAAGAGGTTGATCGGATGCTAAATTTAGGAATTATTGAGGAATCTGACAGTGCTTGGTCCTCACCTATAGTTCTTGTTCGTAAGCCTGGAAAAGTAAGATTGTGCCTGGATAGCAGAAAAGTTAATGCTGTCACCATTAAGGATGCATACCCCTTACCAAATATAGATGGTATTCTAAGTCGTCTTCCAAAAGCAGAATTCATCACAAGTCTAGATTTGAAAGATGCTTTTTGGCAAATACCGCTAGATCCCAAATCTAGAGACAAAACTGCGTTCACGATACCTGGTAGGCCTTTATATCAATTTAAAGTAATGCCATTCGGTCTGTGCAATGCACCGCAAACAATGTCACGACTCATGGATAAGGTGGTTCCTTGTCATTTACGATCAGAAGTTTTTGTCTATCTCGACGATTTATTGGTTATTTCCGATAGTTTTTCAAAACATTTAGAAGTACTGCAGGAAGTTGCTAGGCATCTTAAGTCAGCAGGTTTGACCATCAATGTACAGCAAAGTAAATTTTGTCTTAAAGAAGTCCGGTATTTAGGCCATATAGTTAGGAATGGGATTATTCGTACCGATCCGGAAAAAGTATCCACCATAACCAAGTTTCCGACTCCGCGATCAGTAAAGCAAGTCAGACGAATTCTTGGAATGTCTGGTTGGTACCGGAAGCTCATTCGTAACTAAGTTCGATTACCGCTCCGATAACGGACTTGTTGAAAAATAAAAAGAAATTCACTTGGTCCGACGAAGCTGAAAACGCATTCGTTGAGTTAAAATCAGTTCTGAGCAGCGCTCCTGTGCTGCATAGTCCAAATTTCTCAGAACCTTTTTACATACACTGCGATGCGAGTAGGACAGGTGTTGGTGGTGTTCTAGTTCAAATTAATAAAGAGGGTGATGAATACCCCATTGCTTTTATGTCAAAAAAATTGAACAACGCTCAACGCAATTACTCCGTCACTGAGCAAGAATGCTTAGCTGCAGTACTCAGTGTCAAAAAGTTTCGTCCGTATGTGGAAGGCCAGGAATTCACCATTATTACAGATCATGCCTCTCTGAAATGGCTAATGTCTCAGACTGATTTGAGTTCTCGTTTAGCTCGTTGGGCTTTGAAACTCCAAGGATATTGTTTTGGTATTCAACACAGGCGTGGTAATCAAAACGTAGTTCCTGATGCGCTCTCTAGAGTCAATACCGACGATCTGTCCGCTTTAGAAAATGACAGTGGGGTTTTTGTTGATCTAAACTCAACACACTTTCAATGTGACGAATATACGGACCTGATCAAAAAGATAAAAGAGAATGAGTCTCAGTTTTCAGACTTGAGGGTGCTTGACAACTTTTTGTACAGAAGGATGGAACATGCCACTGGTGAGCAATTACACGACGACCTATGTTGGAAACTGTGGATACCAAAAAGTCTAGTTTCTGATGTGATGACAAAAGCCCATGACGATAAGTTGGCTGCACATAATGGCATCAATAAAACTCTCGAAAGAAGACGACGATATTATTTTTGGCCGGGTATGGTAACTGATGTAAAGTCTTATATAAATTCTTGTGAAGTTTGCAAGTGTACAAAACATCCCAATCATGTACTTCGTCCACCAATGGGTAGAACCATCATAACTCACAGATTTTTTCAAAGACTTTATGTAGATTTTCTGGGGCCGTATCCTCGCTCTAGCTCAGGCAATATTGGTATTTTTATAGTACTTGATCATTTCTCCAAATTTCCTTTTTTAAAACCAGTTAAGAAGTTTGCTGCAGATGTCATAGTCAAATATTTAGAGCATGAAATTTTTCACACCTTTGGTGTACCTGAATGTATTGTATCCGATAATGGGACACAGTTTAAGTCTAATATTTTCAACCATCTGTTACAAAAATACGGTATAAGCCACCTTTATACAGCATTCCATTCTCCTCAAGCCAATGCATCTGAACGTGTTAACCGTTCCGTTATCGCGGCTATGAAGGCATATGTACAACCTAGCCAGAAAAATTGGGATGAGTTTTTAAGCAATATCTGCTGTACTCTGCGCTCAGCAGCACATTCTGCAATCGGTACGTCGCCATACTTCATGGCTTTTGGTCAACATATGGTGACGAATGGCTCTACATACGCTTTGTTGAGAAAATTGGAATTGCTTGAAGATCGAACAGTAAACTTTAACAGAGAGGATACCATGGAAATTGTACGAAACAACGCTGAAAATGTTATGAGAAAACAACAGCAACGCAATGAAAAATCTTATAATTTAAGGTCAAGAATAGTGTCTTATGAAGAAGGTCAAGAGGTATTTAGGCGAAATTTTAAACAAAGTAATTTTGAACAAGGCTATAACGCTAAACTGGGAAAAACCTTTCTTAAAGCTAGAGTTCGGAAAAAATTAGGTAACTGCTACTATGAGTTAGAAGATCTGCAAGGACAATTTTTGGGTACATATCACGCTAAAGATATTCGCCAATAATCTTTATGTCTTGGCTACTATCACTCCAAGTGGTATCAGCTTTCGGCGAATTTTCAATCCTCCCAAAGTCTGATTTTGGTTGGGGGGAAAATGTAGGGTACTTGGAGCTTTAGAAGAAAATTATAATTGAATTTACTATTTTTTGTAACTTTACTTTGCTACAATTACTCAATTACTGCCATCTATTTGTCAAAATCTATTGACAATATTGTGATAAAATAAGCCACTGTATCGGAAGTTACTTTGTTCTACTTCTTTAGTTACACATTTTCTTCCTCTAATTACCGGAAATTCTACTCTTTTGTGGATTACACAGCCTTGCTTTAATCCACTAGCCAATGCTTCGAGCCTTTTCGATCCAGCAGCCGGCGTATCAAGTTGTTCCAGAAAAATAAGGAAAAAATAAAAATTTATAAAATAAAATAATTTATTTGATTTGCTATAAATTGATTTAACTAGTTGCCTTATTAAAATAATCTGCATAAAAATTATGCTGTGTTGTAATAAACCATTTTTGGTTTTCTTTAAAATAAACTTGAAACAGTTTACTTTTTCCATCGGAGCTAAATTATTTTCCTCATGGCGCCAATTCATAACAGATTGGCGCTTAGTTTAGAGAACAAAAAAAAAAACATGATGTTCTCTACTCCATTCTAAGCGCAGGCTAGTGTCGACCTTGAAGCTCAAAAGCTCATCAGTCTCAGTGATCATCGTAAAGCAGAAAAATTTTGGCAGTCTAAATTTTGTGTAACTAAGTCTTAAAAAAAAAACAAGGCTAGAATGTGCATTAAAACTTAAACTTTAATATTAATAAGTTAAATCGTAAATTTATTGGTTGAATTCAGTGAATTAAATTATCAGTTAGTTCAGTTAATATCAGTTAAAATTAGTGTATTTCTTTGAATTTGAAAAATAAAAAAAAAAAGAAAGAAAAAAATCTAGTCTAAAAACAATACAAAAAAAAAAGCCTGTAAAAGAAGAAAAAAAATGTAGTTACACGCGGAGACATATAAGTGCAAAGCTTAGTGTATACAAAAAAAGCGTATACACAAAATACGGTTAATTGTTTTTGCCTGCTAAATCGAAAGAGAAAAAAAAAAGTGAAGAATCAAATAAATGATCGGGAGTAAAAATTAAGAAAAAAATATCGGTTTGTTTGTTTATAATTTTAAAGTAATTTTGATTGGTGAAAAAAAAAAGAAAACGCGAAAGCCATTTCCGAAAATTTGAGAGATGCCCTAAATTGTTTAAAAAAAAAATCAGTTCATAAAATAAAATATTTAAAGTTTTTTTAAAAATAATCATAAGTTAACATAGGCGATTTAACATTGAGACTCGTTTATGGCCAAGACAAATGTTAAACTTGGCTTTAATTATCGCGCTATGCATGTTAATGGTAAATTCTATGTTAACTAACATAACACATTGCTGAGCGGAAAATCATAATTTGTTGATTAAGCTGCAGCTCAGACATTCTTTTTCAGGTCTCTCGCAACATGACGCTGAAAGTACTTTCATAGTGGGAGCAGAACAATTAACAGTGAGTTGAAATGAGTTTGTGTGTATTTGGTTATTTGCCCTCTGGTATATTTTTTTGTATAAAATATTAACAGCAATAAATGTTGCTGAATAAATGCATACATGCTAAGTTTTTTTTTTCTTTTACTCTCTGATAGCAATAAGCTTTGCTATAGAAAAATTCTTACTACGCTCAGCGGCATTATTTTTTTTTCTTCACTTCGTCAAATTTAACCTCGCGGTTAGTCTCTCTTAAAATAAAGAATTTTACTTTATGCTGAACTGAGTTATACATAGACAAAAATATGTATCAACGATCAGCTGTTCAACAAAGTTTATTGAACTTCGTGTTAATATTTTTTTTCTCTTCTTCAATATAATGTATTTTAATACTTTCGAGCTTAAAGTAAATTTTTTTTTTAATTTTGTTTCTTAACTTTCTGTTAATAACTTTGTATTTAAAAACAAAAACCGATTCTTTCGAAACATATTAATATTTGTTTGCACCTATATATTTTTGTACCAAGTAAGTTCCATTATGCTTATTATCTTTATTATTATTGTACTAGGCTATCTATATTATTTTCTTTAAATAAATTTACCATGGATTTCTAAACATTCTTTTTTGATTTCTAGCATAAAGTGGTTGGTTGGTAAGAAAGGTAGGGATCCTAATAACAACATTTGATTTGGTTTCAATCTAGCTTGGAAGCTGATCATTAGGATCATGGTTGGGTGGGCAACGGTTGCATTAACACCATCGTGCAACATGCAACTTCCTGTGCTTGCGTTTTGTGTCTCAGCTAGTGTTAGCTACTTCCGGTTCATTATGTCTGTCCGTAATTTACTTCCTTTCTGTTAATTTTTTTGCTCTCTTTCTGTTGATTAACATAGAGTTGATTAACTACGCACGCAAATTTTTGTTTTTCTCTTTTGAATAATATGGCAGCAACTTGAAGCATTCGGTGATTGGGTGCAAGACTTCACCCCACAAGCCGACGATCCCTAGCCGGAAATAATGCGTGCATCCGCTTCCATTCATCGGATTCAAACCTAACTCTAAATTTACCTTAACCTTTTAGAACGTTGCATGCTACATATCTTCAGTGATGATACCGACTTTAGTCCAGTTCGTCGCAAACAATTGCGCTTGTTATCAAGTAGCGACGAATAATTATGTAGCTATGTAAATATTTTTTCTTTATTCTATTATAATTTTTCTCTTCTTAATTCTGGATTAACAGATTTCTTTTGTTTTTTGCTTGCTCTACCAATTTTTCACCTGTATGAATTATGTATTTTAAGTTTTAATGCTCAATAAAATGCCATATGAACATACAATTTGTATGCATATCTAAAATTTTATAGTTTTCAACATTTTTACACGGTTTTTCGAAGTAAATGTAGTTCTTTATTTCATCTTACACGGTTTTCAGATGACATAGAACGTATCCCCCATTTTACTATAGGAACGCCTGTCGCGGTCTAAAACTTTAGTTGCGCCAAAGTGACGTACGGACAAAACTACACGGCGACCATTTTATGTGTAGTCATAAAATGGCGATTGTGTTTTGTCCGGACGTAATCACTGTGCGTTTGGAGTGGCGCCCAACACACACATGCACTCCAGTGGTCATTAAACCACTTTGTTTATTTATTACTTTCGTAACTCGGTCTGGCAAAGGTTTATCCTTGTGCTCCATGCTCGACGAAACTGAAATCCCACGAGTGACTGAACGCACGGAATTGCGCGACAAATAAAACGAACAGGACTAGGACTGTTATTGTGAAAAATAGTAAAAAATCACTTGGCCAAGTCACAATGAGAGTAGCCATTGTGGGCTGTGGAAGGTGTGGAGTGTTGCCACACCAATACTAGCATAGATGCCGCCAAGATGTAGAAAAACACTTGGTGGGTAGAAGGTTTTATTTAAATTTGCTCAAGATGCACCTCAAAAAATCCGGAAAACGATTTTGAAAATAGGTGTGAGCAAAGCCTTCAGGTGTGAATACCGGTTTCTGCGAAAACCGCATCTATGCTAGAAAAAAGATGGCTGTGTTTAGGTTCCCATCTTGTGGAACCTAAGCATCGTCAGTCTGCACCGCTGGTTGGCAGTTCAGATCGTTCTGAACAGTGAAGCAAGGTGGTAGTGTGCCAAAGTGAAGTGTGTTGCGAAGGAAAATTTGCCAAGTGATTTTTTTTTTGACAAAACGTCGGAAAAGAAAAGGAAAAAAAAGGGATATATATATATATATATATATATATATATATATATATATAGCATGTATATACATATATACGTATCGGAAGTTTTGTGGTTCCAGTTAGATGTCGAGCCCTCCAGGACAGACGGAGTCGGAGGGATTTTTGGATCGGGAGCCGCTGGAGCGAGGAGGAGCTGAAGGCCAGGACCTGGGAAAAATCAGGGAGTACCTTTTTATTATATATATATACATATATATTTGTGTATTTGTTTGTGTGTGTTGGTGCGCTCACCACACACCGTGCTTACTTTTGATTGTCCGATAAATTTCCCTCGATATTACAGCGCTTTTTTTATTTTTCTCCGTACTGATCTATCGTGTTTTTTTGGTCGGTACTCACTTTGGCGCGTTTTCTTTGTGTTAGGCCCCTCGCACTCGAGCCTAGTTCCGTCCGGAACAGGTAAAATAAATTAATTCCACCGGTGGAATTGTGAGAGGGTCCAAGTCACCCGCAACTAGAGTGCGACCCAAAAATTGGGTTATTTTTTTTGGGGTATTACTTTTTTAAATCAATAATTAAAAAAAAAAAAAAGGAAAAAAAAATCGCGGTATTTCAATAATATTAACCATAATACTTTTTTTTCGCGACTTAGTCTATTTTGTCCCAGTGTGCGTAAATTCGATAAGACCTTTATTATAAAGTCTTATCAAACGCACCTGCATCATTGTTTTCGGTTTTTTTTTCATTGCAATATATATACCCACACCCGTCTCCGCTGAACAGGTGGCAACTCTTATCGTCGGCACAATTGTGCACTTAGAGTCCACATAAAAACCGATCAGCTGTTCGCGCAAAAATTAATCGTATCCAATTCGCGATCGCGCCGGTGAAGTTTTAATTAATAAATTAATAAATAAACAAGTGTGCGCGGATTATAAAACGTTTTATAATAAAGAAAAACCTAAGTGCCGAAAGTGTCGCGATACGCCTCTTTTTTACACGGTTTTTTTTTACACGGATTTCTGAGGAACATATCTACCGTGTAAAAAAAGAGTTGGGTGTACGATATTGTTAAACATATAAAAAAAAATATAATTGATATTAAATATAATGAATTTTTAAACAACCTCAAAACATAATTGATTACTTAAATGAAGCAGTTTTTATTTGGAAAAAGTGATTAAGGCAATTTTTTTTTATTAACAAAATGTATTTTTGCTCGTTTGAAATTTGAATAGACTTGACTTGAACTCCTGTCAAGTCTATTTGCTGAATTAGCTAAAATATCCTCAATACGAGGTATTACCGAGCGTTTCCACTGCCCGAACGAACGAAGAAATCATCGCGAACAAATCGTTGCGATGAATTCTTCGTTCGGTCCAACCGTTTCCACCGCACGAACAAAAGTTGCGAACATTGGTAAGTCGCCATCTTGTGCGTTCGTGCAGTGGAAACACTTAAATTCAATGCTTGCGAGCATCAGCGTTGATCAATTTTTGTTTATGCAATTGTACTAAATTTGATTAATTTTTACTACTGTTATGCCTTTTAATTTAGGTTTGATGTAAGTATTTATATAAAGAATTTATTATATAAGGAATATTATATAAATAATTTGATTATATAAAGTGCTAATAATATAACAAAGTAAAAGAAAGTTCTTTTGCGTTAAATTTTCAATATATTTTCTTTCTTTTTTGTTTTTCCTACGTTATTAACTACCATTTCAACAAATCTACTACCTATGCGCAAATAAGCACTGGATTCGCCCAAAAAGATCGAGCGTCGGCCGATCAGAGCGAACGAAGAAATCTTCGTTCGTTCGTGCTGGAAAAGTATTTACACTGCGCGAATAGCGCTCGCGAGCATTTTGTAAAAACCAATGTTCCGAACCTTGGTTCGGACCAAACTGTTTAAGATTTCTTCGTTCGTTCTGGCAGTGAAAACGCTCGGTTACGTGATGTTCCATTTAAACAAACCTGTTTATTGTTCTTCTCCCATTTAAACATAGTCTTATGGAACCATTACTTTTATTTACAACCACTTGCTTCTACTAACCGGTATTAAAACACCTTCTGTACATAACTTTTTGATTTCGTCTTATACTTTTTGACGTAGCCCAAATGGAACAGTATGTGCTTTGCTAAAAATCGGATAAGCATCTTCTTTCAACAATATCTCCGCTTCGTAATCAATTATTGTTGAATTATTTTCTTTGCTAAATAATTTTTCATACTTCGTAAAATCAAATTTAGAATTATTTTCCCTTGAATTAATCGTATTCACACTTATAAAACATTTACGCCAAGAGGGTATCAAACTATCAAGCCAATTTCTTCCCAACAGAATCTTAAAAACATGTATTGAGTCGACAATTATTAACTTAAGTTCACAACATTTTTGCAGATGCTTTACTTTTACTTTAATTGGTCCAACTACAACAATGTTTTCGCCAGTTAACACTTTAATATTTTTCACGACAGACTCAATATCAATATGACTAAACCATTTTCTATTACTAACAACATGACATACAGAAGCACAAGCGCCAGAATTTCAAACACATATGATTTTTATGAGTAAAGCTTTATCAAGAAATTCACCAAAATCGCACTCACGTGCCCGCTGCTCTAATTCCAGAATGTATTCGGATAAGCTTTCTCCCACATTCTGGACTCTCTTGAAAAATTGATAGCATTCGAAAATTATGTTCTTTGTTGGTGCCAAATGAATTTTTAATTTCAAAACTATTTTTTCATATTTGTAATCATTTTAAGTTTTTGGCACTAGCACATTTCCCAAGGTCTTATAGAGGTCAACTCCTCCCAAACTTATTAGAAACGAAGTTTTATGTTCATCTTTTCCAATTTTGTTGAGACTTAACAGGTGACTTATTCGGTTGATGTACAGCGAAAAATCCCCGCCCATCACATAGTTCTCGATGGAACCAATTAATGCCACACTTGACACTGCCATTGTATGCTTTTCTGCTTTTACTATCACAGTTCCTTTACTCGAGTCTAGTTCACTGTTTATGTTATCTTCCATCAATTTTCACTTATTTTGTTTTTAAAATAACCTTCCCATTTTACGTTTAACGCTACTGTAGACGCGGTATACTAAAACTCTTTATCTTCGTCGCCAACTGATATGTATGTTAAATAAGAGTACTAAGAGCCAGAGATAAAGAGATGGGAAACTTCGATTCGGCTGTCATTTTTGTTGATTTTGCGCCAAAATGGTGCTTGTTCTTCTCATTTTTTATTTCCTCACGTATTGTGTATGTGATTTCACCTCATAGTTGTCAAAAATTGCTGTGTCGGCCGTCAGCTGTTGTGAAGTTTTATAATTTTGTAACTTTGATTTATAAATTTTCTGCTTTTCAAACCTTATTTTTGCTGTTATTTCATTTCACATTCCAACCTTAGCTCGGGTCGAGAAAAGTTTATAATTGTTTTATAAAGTTGTGGTCATTTTTAAATATAAAGTAATAAAACTAAAGAAATATGCCTGCAAAAGCTGTGCGTTATCAATGGCGATGCTAGTCACCTCCGACGGCCCTCACTTCAATCCCCATGGCAAGGAACATGGCGCACCCGGTGATGAGAACCGTCACTTGGGCGATTTGGACAACATTGAAGCCACACACCTAAGACAGAAGATGACTTTTCGTCCATATGAATGACGTTCCATATAAATGAGGAAAAAGTAAGTAATTTCAATAAATGAATTCCATTTGTTGCCAACAATGCAATTGATTGAACAGAAGCAATCATTAAATCAAACAAAGAATCATTAGGTTAGGTTAGGTTGACGTGGCTGTCTCCTATGAGACACACTTAGGCCAGTTTGGCCCGTTGTGATACCAGGGGTTAATTATTTCCACCTTATTTGAACCAGTTGGAGCTATTTATGAAGCTCTGTATTCGGTAGACCGAAGTTTTTGAGAGTTCGTCTAGGTCACTGTAGAACCAGTTACCTAGGAAGAGATGGCGCTTTCTGGCCAGCGCTGGGCATGTGCAGAGAAGGTGTGTTGTGGATTCAACTTCCTCTTCATCTCTGCAGCTTCTGCAGAAGTCGTTATGGGGAGTATTCAGTCTTTGGGCGTGGTTTCCAATCAGGCAGTGTCCTGTTAGGACGCCTATTGTAATACTTATTTGGTCCCTTCTAAGGGATATTAGTTCTTTTGAGCGTCTTGAGTTCAGTGTTGGCCAAACTTGACGCGATATGCTGCATGTACTACCCGTTGACCACCTGATGTTGGTGTTTTCAAGGGATAGTTCATTTATCAGTAGTTTACATGTTGCGAGAGGTATTCCAATTTGTTCCTTATCTGTCGATAAGGGTTTGATGGTACCGTTTCTAGCGAGTTCGTCTGCTTTGCAGTTACCCTGGAAGTCTCTATGTCCGGGGATCCAGCATAGGAATATATTGAGCTGCTCTGCCATCTCATTTAGAGATCTGCGGCAGCCTAGGACTGTTTTTGATGTTATTTCAACAGATTCCAGGGCTTTCAAAGTGGCTTGACTATCAGATAGAATACAAATATCTTTTGCTAATATTTCGTTCATCTGTAGCCAAGTAACGGCTTCATGTATGGCAGTGACTTCCGCTTGGAAGACACTGCAGTGGTCGGGGAGCCTAAAGGCATGGTTAATGTTTAGGGATTCAGAG
This sequence comes from Pherbina coryleti, assembly GCA_943735915.1. Lineage (NCBI taxonomy): Eukaryota > Metazoa > Arthropoda > Insecta > Diptera > Sciomyzidae > Pherbina > Pherbina coryleti. The sequence goes on along the minus strand of OX030948.1, from coordinate 121,564,850 downwards.
TAGACTCCTCCCCCTACTTTGCCATCTAGTTTTGATCCATCGGTGTAGATTCTAGTGGCATTGTTTGGTGGAGGGCTTCCAATATCCCATTCGTATCTGGAGGGGATTGATACATCGAACTTTTTGTGGAATAAAAGTTTTTGAGTGATGTAGTCTATATTCTTGGGTATTTGAGGAGTGAGTTTCCTAGTGTCAGAGTGTCCTATTGTGTCCTCTTTCCATTGGGAAGTGGCTTTTAAGCGGATTGCTGTGTTTGTAGCTATCCGTTTTGTTAGGATATCTAGTGGAGTTAAATGGAGCAAAGTATCGAGTGCGTCAGTAGGAGTGGTTCTCAGCGCTCCACTGATGCACAGCTCTGCTGACCGTTGAACTTTGCGAAGTATATTGAGGTGTGTTTGTTTGCTTAGTGCTGGCCACCAGACTATAGCACCGTATAACAATATTGGCCTTATAACAGATGTATAAAGCCAGTGAGTTACCCTAGGTTGTAATCCTCATTTGCTACCCACTGCTTTTTTACATGTGTATAGGGCTATATTGGCTTTTTTGGCTCTCTCGAGCAGGTTGGGTTTCCAATTTAGTTTCCTATCTAAAATGAGACCCAGGTATTTTGCTTGTTCTGAGAAGTTTAGTCTTGTATTTCCCAGTTTTGGAGGACTAATAGTGGGCAAGTTGTGTTGTCTGGTAAAGATCACTAACTCGGTTTTATCGGGGTTAACGCTAAGTCCACAGCCGGTAACCCAGTTTACGACAGTGTTAAGACAATTTTGCATAATATCTCGGAGGGTGGACACATATTTACCTGAGGTGACGATAGCAACATCGTCGGCGTAGGCTATCACCCTGCACCCCTCTTGTTCTAGTTTACCCAGTAGTTCATTCACCGCTAGGTTCCAGACTTGAGGCGAGAGAACTCCTCCCTGAGGTGTTCCCCTTGGTACAGATCTTAGCGTGGATGCTGCTCCGAGACTCGCGCTTATAATCCTGCCTACTAGCATTTGATTTATAAGTGCTATCAGCGCAGAATCCACCCCAAGCTCCGTCAGCGCATTTGTGATAGCCTCCGCCATAAGCCAGTGGCTTATGATGTCGTAAGTTTTTTGAATTTCAATTGGGGCTATGCCGTCAAGTCCTGGAGACTTAAACGGTTTGAAGCTTTCTATGGCCCATTTTAGCTTCGATTGTGTAATTATTTGTAGAGAGTTGTCAATGGATGGAAAATGCACCTCTTGTGTTGGAGCATTTCCTATCTTTGAACAGCCAGGGAATTGAGTTTCTACCAAGATATTAAGAGATTCTTCACTGTTGGTGGTCCAGGTTCCGTCTTCTTTTTTCATGAAGCTCGGGTTAGGTGGACTAGATGCTAGAATTTTCCTAAGTCTCGACGCCTCGGAGGTTTGTGATATTTCTTCACAGAAATTTCTCCAGGATTTTCGTTGAGCTTTGCGTAATTCTTTTTTATACTCGTTTAGAGCCCTTTTGTAGATTGTCCACGCATCTGTGGATCTAGTGGCTTTTGCCTTATTGAAGAGTTTTCTGCTCTTCATTCGGAGCTCTTCTAGTTTAGTGCCCCACCAAGGTGGCTTTTTCCTTCCTTTTGGTGTTTTGAGCGGGCACGCAGTGTCAAGAGCTTTATTCATAGACGCAGTGAGTTTGTCTACTAAGTCATCTAAGGAGTTTTTACAAGTGGGGAGACAAGATGGTCCGTTAGGAAGTTCTGTCATTAGTGTTTCTGTATAGAGATCCCAGTTGACTTGCTTGAGATTACGATAACTACGTGATCTCGGGGCAAAGTCATCTATGTCAAAAAGAATATATCTATGGTCAGAGAAGGAGTGTTCTTTTGAAACTCTCCAATTTTTTATTCTATTAGATATATTGTCGGAGGCAAGAGTAATATCTAAAACTTCCTGCCTATTGCTAATAATAAATGTAGGTTCACAACCCACGTTACTTATGATAAGGTTAGTAGTGAGGATGTAATCAAAAAGAGACTCACCCCGTTTATTGGTACCTGAGCTTCCCCAGATCTCATGGTGGGCGTTAGCATCGCACCCGATGATCAGGTCCTTGTTCTCAGCTGCCGCTTTGGAGACCAGGTCTTTTATGACGTCTTCTGGGAGGACTTCGTGGTCGTGGGCCAAGTATGCCGTTACAAGCCACAAGCTGTTATGGCCCGTCTCGACACTTATGGCTACCGTGTCCTTGTTGCTGAAATTAGAGAGAGTAAAAACACTCAGATTATTTTTAATTAGAATACACGCCCTCGGTTTACCTTGCGCTTTGGTGTAAATCAGCGTGTATGAAGGGGTCCTGAGTCCGCATACCAGGCCGCAGACTACCCACGGCTCCTGGATCAGGACAATATCTTCTCCGCCCTTGGTAAGACGGAGAGTTAGACTGGCGGACGCAGCCTTTGAGTGGTGGAGGTTAATCTGTACTACTCTCAGCATTAGCGCTGCTAGTAGTGGGACTAACCTCCACGACTGTAATGTCGGACTCATCGTCCGATCTGAGGAGGTCATCCTCTAATGAGGATAACCGGAGAGATCGTGCCAGCTCTGTATCAGAGCTAGCTTCATCTGGTGCAGGAGTGCAGGATTGAGGATATGAGGCGTTCTTAATTGAACTGGAAGCCTGCTCTTCCTCCAATAACGCCTCATCTTTTTTAAAGACCCTCATCTCTATGGAGGTGAAACCATAGTCTACCACGTAACTTTTGGATGACAAGATAGCCAGGGACTCCTGATTGATGACAAATGTTGCCGATCTGAAGTCCCCTTTTGGCTCTTCCACCTTTGTCACCTTCCAGTTACCTGTAGGCAGATCATGGTTTCCCAACCAAATTAGCTCCAGGATTGTTTGAGGGTCAGAAGGTTCGGCAGGGATCCGGGAACGCGCTCTTGGCCGGTTAGGGATCTGATCCCTTCCAACGACCTCGAGTTTAGCACCCGGCCATACCTCCCCTATCCTGGAGATCGCGATCTTGTAGAGGTCGACTGACCTCTGGTCGGCGCAAGCGATCAGCTTCACGTGGCCCTGATGCCATCCACTGTCGCGACAAGAAGGGCCTTTGCCCGGAAATTCCTGCATAATTGGAATGAAGATAGTAGCCATTTTGACTACTACCTTCCTCCATTTTTCAGGCGAAATACTGCCGTCCGGATCGCTTTTGTCGATGACCGCAATGGTTATATGCCCAGCTAAGACATCGCTGAAAAGCTTTGGAGTGGTTGTGTTACCACAAACTTTTTTAGCCATCGGCTGAGAGACCTCCTCAAGAGATCTCTGTCGCTTTGCAGGCGTTGGTTTTGGGGGAGCCTTGACTTCTCCTATGATGCCTACCGCCCACTTCAAGGAAGATTTCTGCTCCACGGTACGCTGGTTTTCCGGTATGCGCAAAACGCGGTCCCGTACTCTTAGCGCTGCTTTCCGTGCAGCTTTGTCTGTCCTCTTCGTGGGTGGCGCACTTTTAGCCGAGGCAGACTTGCTACTTCCACTGGAGCCCGGCTTGGTGGCCAGAGCAGCAGTTTCCGTCGCAGGTTTTTGTGTCGGAGCGTTTAAAGACCGCATGTCTGTAGGGCGTTTGCCCAATTGAGCGTTTAAAGACCGCGTGTCTGATGCAGCTGGAGGCGTGAATTAAAGAATCATGAACAAATCCAAGAAAAAAAGACTGGACAGACACAAAACAACATCAATCAAAAACAGGACTAAATTTGAAGAGGATTTCAAAAAGCAAGAAATTTCAAATGGAAATAAAGTAATATTTAAATAATAATCGACAATATGATGTCGATATGTATGATACTGTAAGTCAAACATAAACAAACAACTATCAATAGGTTGCAGAGAAAATCACTGGACATTTTCAAACTGAGTTAAGAAATAGGCAGGATTTTAAATTTCCTGATTATACTAAAGAAACTATCAAAACAAGAATATTCGAAAAGAAATCAAGTAAGTAAAATTTATAAAAAATATTTGTTTCATTATTTTGGACTGCATTCACAGAAGGTAATTTTTTTATTTAATATAAAAAATTCGTTCGTTTGTTTTCCTGTGATCCAAAATTGTTAAGTGTTAACTTTATGTTTTATGTTTGATCCTGTCCCTGATGATGAACTCCGGGGGAGTTCGAAATATTTGGCTAAATAAATTAATTTAACTAAAAATATTAAAGATTGTTTTATATTATATACAAAAATTGAGCCCGAATGCAGTCCAATATAATTAATGAAGGGGTCGAAGAAATATATTAATATTTATATCATTTAGAAAACTGAGGACAAATACATGGCAATGTTGTCTATTTTCCCTCGAATGGAAAATAAGCAATTCAATTTATACTTTAATTTAATAATTTAAACCATATAAAATGTTTTGCATAATCATTTAAAAAATTTGAAATGAAATTAAATTACAATTATATATTTTGCAGATTCAATTTACTTCGATCGCGGCTGCTGCAATCCTACTTTACTGGTTCTTGCACAATCGTTATGAAATTGGTTGCATTCGCATGGGCTATAAAGCTTTTTCTTATTTGGATTCTTTTTTACTTTCTTGGATGCAGTAGGGTTTGAATGAAAAGCAATGAAAATATGCAAGGCAAGCATCTGAAGTGAGTGAAAGGCTGTTTATATGTAAAATAGATATATAAAAAAATTCTTTTTAATTTTTATTACAGAAAACCTTCATAAAAGCTAATCAACCGCAACATCCTCACATGCAGTAGCAACAATTGTCCCATAATACAACACATGCTTTTGCTGAGGATCGCATATCCGGTGAAACCTAAAAATACTATTTAATGCCATTAAAACGCCAAATATATTGGTTACAAATGTAAGCAGTGCCTCAACACCTGCTGTTTCTGGCGTTCAAGAAGTACTGGAAGAAAGTACTGGAAATCCGGCAAAACCGGATTCGATAAATAAATCGATGGAACATACAACATAATAACAACAGTGTTCATACCAAAGAAATAGATGTAGCGATATGAAGCGATTCAGTGCTTGATAGTCCAGATTTTGCCAATGAACAGTAATTGATGTCTTTCCCCTTCGATTCCCATCGAAATAGTAAAGAAAGAATTTAAGAAAAGTATTTGCAATTCCTTATTTATTTAATGTTTCGTATATTAATATTTTTTTATATTTTATAGATGTAAATAAAGAAGTAAATCATGTTTTAAAATTAATAATTGTAAAATTGTAAACAACTTAAAGCAATCAGATGATTTTTAATTTGTTTTTTGTTTTTAAAATACACCCAACTCTTTTTTTACACGGTCTATTTTTAGACGGATTTGAAGTTACACGGTTGAAAAAAAAAATTTTCTAAAAAATGTTTAATCTATTACGGTTTCAAAATCACTGTCTTGTAATTATGTTTGTTTTTACCATACTTGGCACCATTGCTGAAATGAGCATACATAGTATTTAGTAACTGGGAAATCCCCTTATTCGATAACTCTTACCTACACATTTTGTTCGCATGATATTTACATAAAATATTGCTTAATTGAAGTGTTTAAAGTTTATTAGCTCGCAATATTTTATCAATTCAAAACTCTATTACCGGACGAAAGTCACCATTGGATAATTTGATGGATATCTTCAGTGATGATACCGACTTTAGTCCAGTTCGTCGCAAACAATTGCTCTTGTTATCAAGTAGCGACGAATAATTATGTAGCTATGTAAATATTTTTTCTTTATTCTATTATAATTTTTCTCTTCTTAATTCTGGATTAACAGATTTCTTTTGTTTTTTGCTTGCTCTACCAATTTTTCACCTGTATGAATTATGTATTTTATGTTTTAATGCTCAATAAAATGCCATATGAACATACAATTTGTATGCATATCTGAAATTTTATAGTTTTCAACATTTTTTACACGGTTTTTGAAGTAAATGTAGTTCTTTATTTCATCTTACAAGGTTTTCAGAGGACATGGAAAGTATCCCCCATTTTACTATAGGAAACGCCTCTTTTTTTACACGTTTTTTTTTTACACGGATTTCTGAGGAACGTATCTACCGTGTAAAAAAAGAGTTGGGTGTACGATATTGTTAAACATATAAAAAAAATATAATGAATATTTTTAAACAAACTCATAACATAATTGATTACTTAAATGAAGCAGTTTTTATTTGGAAAAAGTGATTAAGGCAATTTTTTTTTTTATTTGTTCATTTTATAGTTTTGAGCATTGTTGCTCATTTGAAATTTATTTATAGTTTTTTTTTGTAATTAGAAAAAAAAAGAAAATTATAAATTATTGCAACTTGAGTACAAGACCAGCAATTTTTCCACTTGTTTAGGTTTTACCGTGGTCAGTTTTTCTAAGTTCAGTGAAATTTTACACAGTGGTGAGAACCAGCTGAATAACTCAAACTCAGCTCAAACTGGAACCCAAACTGGGTGAGTTTCTCAACAAAATCTACGACCACTACTATAATATTGTGTTAGTATTGACTTTAATTTGACGTAACGCAGGCATAGTGCTATCCCTTTCACATCGAAGTTTCCCATCTCTTTATCTCTGGTACTGCAGATCGGGTGGTCTGTTCTAGACTAACTTTATTTATCCAATTATGATTAATAATAAGCTTACACATACGGAACTTAAAGCTAACTTATAGGACTATTTTATAAACATCTCAGTATCTTATCCCCATTCTTTCCACAGCTTGGAGTTTATACACTGAATATAGTGCTACTAAAGTGGTATCCATAATTCAAAACAAAGAAAAAAATTTTAGTTTTTATATATTTTTCTTTATATTTCAGACATACGACTATTACGTGCGTAGCCATGGATAAACCTATATACATGGCAAGTAAATAAGATGTCTTAAGTAGCGTTCCTTTAACATAGCCTCGAAATTTTACCAGTTTACGAAATGGGAACTTTTATTCGTTACTATAAGTATTGTCTTCAAGCTATACTAATTTTTTGTAGTAAACAGTACTCAGTAGTGATCGTACATTCATAGGGGTCAGACGTGCCGGCTGTCCGTCCCCGCCCTCTTCTTTCTTCTTCTTCTTCTTCTTATCTGGCGCTTACAACCGTAAGTCGGTTTTGGCCTCGTATAAGAAATTGCGCCAGCCATTTCTGTTCTGCGCTTGCTGGCGCCAGTTGGAAACACCAAGCGTGGTCAGGTTATCCAACACCTGATCCTTCCAACGAAGATGTGGGCGTCCTCTTCTGCGTTGACCACCACCGGGCACCGAATCGAATATTTTTTCGCTGGAGCGTCGTTTTCCATTCGCTCAACATGACCTAGCCAGCGGAGCCGCTCGATTTTAATGCGCTTAACTATGTCGATGTCAGCGTACAGCTCATACAGCTCGTGGTTCCATCGAATTCGGTACTCGCCATTGACGCAGATTGGACCGAAGATTCTACGAAGGATCTTTCTCTCGAAGGCTCCCAGAGTCTTTTCATCAGAACTGCTCAACGTCCAGGTTTGTGCTGCATATAATAGGACGGGCATGATTAGTGACTTATAGAGCGTGAGTTTTGTTCGTCGAGAGAGGTCTCTGCTTCTCAATTGCCTACTCAGCCCAAAGTAACACCTGTTGGCAAGAGTTATCCTTCGTTTTATCTCAATACTAACATCATTGAAAGAGTTAATGCTGGATCCCAGGTAGACGAAGTCCTTAACAACCTCGAAGGAGATGTTGTCAACAGTGACGTGGTTTCCAAGACGCTGGGACTGTTTATTTGTTGACACTAGGTATTTCGTCTTATCTGCGTTCACTGCAAGACCCATTCGACTCGACTCTTTCGCTAATCTGGAGAATGCTGCACTGACTTCGCGCGTATTATGGCCAATGATATCGATATCATCAGCATACGCCAGCAGCATAATACTTTTATAGAATATCGTGCCGCTGCGTCTCAAATCAGCAGCTCGGATGATCTTCTCCATCATCAGGTTGAAAAAGTCGCACGATAAGGAATCACCTTGTCTGAAACCTCGTTTGGTATCGAATGGAGGTCCCCGCCCTCTGTTTTATTTAAATAATTTATCGGTGTTTTATTTAATTATTTATGTTTATGTTTATGTTTTATCGTTCCGTCGGTCGGTCTGTCCGTTTGTTCTGTGCCAGTGTCTTGTTTCAAATTAAAAAAAAAAAAAAAAAAAAATAAATCAATAAATGCACAAAAAACAAAACTTGTGTGAAAATTGCAACTAACCCTAAAAAAAAAAAAAAAAAAAAATAAAAAACAAACATAAGTTCAAACAAAAATCAACTGGACAAACTAAAACAACAAATATGCAGCATCGGCTGCACAACGAAACAACAACAACAGTAACCGGTTTTGACGGCAGCCTACAGCAGCAGCAACAACAACGCCGCTGAGTGCTTCGATTTTTTTTGTATAGCTAGCCACGCTAGGGGCTTTTCTATGCTCCTCGCTACGTAAGTAATTGTTGTTTTTTCGTGTCCGTCTATTCCTCCATCCTCTCCGATTAGTTGCGACTGTGAGTGGGTTTCACTGTGAGTAGGATTGTGCTGGGGCAAAGGCATAACACTTGCCTCTGCATATTTCACTTATGCTCACGGTGCTACTCTCTTTACAGTAGCAACTAATTACCCATACACCTTTTTCTTTTGTTTCGAAATTTACACTGCGAGAAAATGTTGGGTCATTTTCGCATAGATTTTTGCAATGTGCGTGGACTGAGAACGAATTTTTTCTCGGTTTATGCATATTGTAATCTTAATAGGCCTCAAATAATGGCACTGAGTGAGACCCAGGTGGGCGAAGATGCAGATCCACTGGATTTTCATATACCTGGATATCACTTACTACCATTGTTTTCCCTGCATAGGGGCATCGCTCTTTACGTCAGAACAGATGTTGCGTATCAGTGCGAGCGGAACCTGAGCAACTCCGATCCTGAGTTCTGCTCCTTCTGTTACATATATAGAAGTCCGAATCTAGGGAGGGAGCCCACTTTTAACAAATTGGACTCTCTCTCTCTGATTCTATTACGCACATTTTGGGGTTGTTCCCTGACAGCGAGATCGTTGTTGCCGGCGATTTCAATGTCCATAACCCGGTTTGGTTGTGCCACTCAGGGCAAACAACACCTGAGGGTCAATATGTTGAGCTCTTTGCTGAATCGAACCAACTGATTCAATTAGTGAAGGAACCATCTTTCATTCCTAGAGTTGGTCTGCAAAGCCATAAAATCTTAGACCTTTTTCTGACTTCGCATCATGAAAAATATGATGTGACTGTCCATGCACCTCTTGGTAATTTGGACCACTGCACCATATCCGCTGCTTTTCCATATTCTAGCCTAAGCACTCCTACGCCTAAAGCCCCGAAGAGGATCGCTTGGTTTTATAGAAAAGCAAATTGGATTGCGTTAAATAATTTTTACCGCAATTTCAATTGGAAATTATGTTTCGCTGATAGAAATGTAAATGCCACGGCACTTATGGTACAAGAAATTATTTTATTGGGCATGCGGTCTTTCATCCCCAATAAAATGAGAAGCATTAAGCCTAAAGACCACTCCTGGTTTAATGAGACATGCAGGATTGCAGTCAGGTCGAAATAGGAAGCCTTTCAGAATTGGCATTCCAACAAGAATGCTGAAACTAGAAGACTTCGCATCGAGGCTAGGAATCGCAGTAATGCAGTTTTAAAACCCGAAAAGTTTCTTCACGAAACTCACATCAGAGAACAGGTTCTTCTCTGCCCCAAGGGGAGCAAAAACTTTTGGTCATTCGTTAAGAGAGTTAAAAATCAGACGTCTTCGTCGATTCCTGCTCTGTTAAAGTATGACCAAATCTTCACTGACTCGGCTGATAAAGCGAACCTTTTGGCTGGATTGTTTGCACAAAATTCCACAATCCCGGCTAGCAATCAGCCATTGCCCTCTGTAGAGAATAAATCATCTTCAATGTAGGAGATATATTTTCGAACAAGAGGAGTTAAAAGAGTCCTTGCAAACCTCAACATAAACAAATCTTCTGGCCCTGATGGTATACCACCAATTGTGCTAAAAATGTGTGCTTCTACACTGGCTCGACCTTTGCGTAACCTCTTCAACATCTCCTACAGGACAGGAGTATTTCCATCTTGTTGGAAGGTCGCAAACGTCCAGCCGGTACCCAAAAAGGGCGATGCCACGAACCCTGAGAACTACCGACCCATTGCAATATGCTCAACGCTCTCCAAAGTCATGGAGAGTGTAATAAACTTCCACCTTATGAACTATCTGGAGCGCAACGAATTGCTCAGTGACCGGCAATATGGCTTCCGAAGAGCTCGCTCTACTGGCGCTCTACTCACGGAGAAATGGAACCAATGTGTTCACTTCTTTGGTGAAAGCAGGGTTGTTGCTCTGGATATTTCTTTTGACCGAGTGTGGCATAAAGCGCTCGTGTCAAAACTAATTGCATATGGTGTTGGTGGTAGCTTTGCTCAAAGGATCACGTGTTTTCTTAAGGACATGTCGATTCGTGTCGTAATCGATGGAATTTCGTCCAGTGAACACACCATCGGTGCTGGAGTACCGCAGGGTTCAGTGCTATCGCCAACTTTGTTTTTGGTTTTTATCAACGACCTTCTGTCGTTGACTCATAACCCAATTCATTCGTTTGCGGATGACAGCAGCATTTGTCATTCATACTCCTTCAAAAAACGCCCGAGCTCTTTGGAGAGAGAGAGGCAAAATATGAATGACACACTGCTTAATGACTTAGGAAAAATCTCTGAGTGGGGGCTTGCTAATAAAGTTGAGTTTAATGCTAGCAAGACTCAGTGTTGCCTGTTAACCCACAAGCGAATGAATTGCCCCTTAGCTCCCCTCAATGTGAGCGGTGTGGATCTTACAAAGTCAGATGCTCTTGACGTTCTGGGCATATCTATCAAATCTGATCTTCGTTGGAATGACCATATTTTTGATGTGTCGAAAGAAGCGGCCAAGTGCCTAGGTTTTTTAAAACGGTGTAAGAAATACTTCACTCCAACTGATCTACGCATGATTTACACCTCATATATAAGGCCGAAAATGGAGTACAATTCGCACATTTGGGCAGGGGCTTCAAGATCTTATTTGGAACTTCTGGACCGAATTCAACGACGTGCGATATATCTGATAGGGGATGAAAACATTTCATCTTCTCTCAACTCTCTTGGGCATCGACGCAATGTTGGTTGCCTAAGCCTTATGTACAGGTACTACCATAGGAAGTGTTCAAGGGAGATACATGACTTGACGCCATCAACTCGTGTGTTTTCTCGGTCCACTCGGGCAGCTCTTCAAGCCCATCCCTTTACCATTGCCTTGATGCCCAATAGAACCTCGCATTACCGGGATAATTCGTTCTTTAGTCGTACATCAAAATTGTGGAACAATCTCCCTGCGAGCGTGTTCCCCGACAGTTTCCAGCTGTGTAAATTTAAAACAAATCTTCACCGACACTACTCTATCTTTCCACCCTCCAACTAACTATCACCCGTCTTCCGAATCAACACAATGCTTTCGCATTCATAGGGGGCATCCCCTGAGCGTTGGTTTAGTCTAAGAAAAAAAAAAAATTGAAAAAATGTGTGGCCCTTTTTTGCGCAACATCCAAATGCGGCCCCTAAATAATGTTTCCGTATTTGTGTGAACCAACACAAATATGGTAAGTACTTCATTTATCCCAGCTAGAATTTGGAAGATTGTATGACGAGCGCGATCATTTCGCGATTCTTTTTTTAATTGTCCGGACGATTGTTAAGTAGAATTTTATTTTGCTCTTCCAAATGATGCTATTGCGAGTCGTTGTGACGATTTTTGGACGAGTGAATCGTCGTTCACGGATCTTGGCGAGCATAAAAAGAGTGCTAGTTGCCAAAAATCGCATAAGACTCTTAAAAATGGTATTTATGTGACATCGTAGATGACTTATTTAGGCGATTGATTGAATGATCGTTTGAAGTAGGAATAAAAGCGCTTTACACGATTCTTTTCTGCGCATCGTAGACGATTCAAATGGAAGAGTCGCCGGCTTGACACAGTTGGTCCCGTTGTACTGAACTTGCGCGATCGGAATACGACATCGCCGACGATTTATTTAATCGCCCGGTCCTATCGCGGAAGAGTCGTATACGATTGAAAATGCTAGCTGGGATGAGGAACAACAGCGCTTCCTTATATCTTTGTTCTTTATACCTAAACCTATAGGTATTCTACACCCAAAAATAATAAATACAAGATTATGCCATGCGCATGTCTGCCTACGTCATGATCGACACATTGTCAAAATCAGCTGTTTTTCACTGAACAAAACATAAAAAACAACTGTAGCTGATAAAAAAAATCGTACAGAACTATTTCGCACTATCTTTCGTCTTTTCTTGCACGAACAGAAAATCAGTGAGAAGAACAGAGAAAGAGTCTTTTCCTATCTACGTTACGAAAGACCTAACGTCTTGCGCAAAACGGTGCAACTTTTTCTGCCTCTGATGGCGTAATCTGATTTCTATTGTTTTTGTCCTACACCTATAGGCTGTGTTTTGTTTGCAATATGGCGGCTCTTTTGTTTGAATGCTCTTTATTTCTTGGATCATGATTCCATACCACGTGAAAAAACCAATAAATACACAGACAGCTAGAGATGAGATACCGTATTTTCTGGTTAGAGATGAGTAAATTGCAATAGTCGTAATTTCGGTGCTGCCAGACAAAAATGTTATATATAAAAAAGTTATAAAGCCCGGCAGAGTCTGGTAGAGCATGAGGGAGAGCTTCTCAGGGCGTGGGCGTAAGCCTACGTAGGGCACACATAATGCAAGGAAAACGAAGAGATACAGTAATGTAAGAGTAAACAGAGCACCCAGCCTTTAGCTTTGCGTCGGCAGGCCTCACAAATCGAAAGTCGTGCGTGCTCACAATACCTTAAAATGTAATAAAAACCTGGTGTCAGTAGTCGACAACCCTGCATAATATATTTTTAAGAACAGTTTGAGAGGCAGGAACTTAAAAGTTCCTCACTGCATGATCGACTAAACTTTTAAGTTTTTTTTTTTTTAAAAAGGTTTTTGTCCTGGCTAGCATTGACGCATTTTTTACTTTGAGAGTATGTGAAATTGATAACATAAGAATTATGTTTTCTGTGTGCCTGATATTCAAGCCAAGTCGATGTATTGCAACCGTCCAAATTAGGGCCTTAACATTGGTCAAAACGGAAGTTTGGCCAGTACACCAGAGTAACGCTCTAATTCTTCGCCAGAATAATGTCAAAGCCATTAGGATAAGAGAGATAGAATGGAGTTGGACAGATCTGAGCCAAGAAAATTGTGAAGGCGGGAGCAACCTACAATGGCTAATGTAGGCAATGACCCCAATATATATGACAAGTGTGTATGGGTTGTCAATATAGGATACCGAGTAAATGGCGTAGGTTGGTGCGACATGCACTGGCTAATGTAGGCAATAACCCCAAAATATATATGACAAAAGTTTGTATGGGTTGCCAATTTAGGATACAATAAAAAAAAAACATTTTCTTGACCACACAAAAGTACGAACTGAAGCGAACGGTGTAAATTAATACTTTAAAATTAAAAGCAGTGCTTAGTTATTTAAAAATAGAGGCGGCAATCTATTGTCTATTCTAAGTGCTTTGTTTGAAAAATAAAATAATAAACGGTAAAAAAAAAATAGTAAAATTTTTACAATAATGTTTTAAAGTAATCCTAAAACCAGGCAGAATTTTACATCGTGGAGGAAAACTTGTAACAAAATAGATTTAAAATCTGAGAGGAAGGAAGTAGGAATATACAAAACCAACATATATTTAAATACACAAGGGAACAAGTGAGTTTTAGTAAATTTTATTTTTGAACAAGGCTTATAGGATTTATTTTTATGTAAAGAATAAAAAACCAGGATCAAAAAGATACGCGGCCCAGAAGCACGGCACTGCTGAAATTGTAGCCGACTGGACAACCTTTCGGAACCGGAAACAGATAAGTTCCATAAACCAAAAAAAAAATTTTATTATTGAGCCATAGAAAATAAAACACTTACGTTAGAAGTACCTTAAGGGCTCAGTTAATTATCCTGGAATTCAAGTTTCTTTGCGGTCTTATTTTTCTTATTCATATATTTATGTGACCCGCACAACATAACCCCGTACACTTTGTACAACCCAAACATGCACTGAACCCTGTACACTTTGTACAGGCCGACCTCACACAATGCCAGAATCTTCAATCGATTCTTTAAAAAAAACTCAAACATAAATATCAATAAATATTGCCTCGTCATTTGCTGGCAAAATTTATGACTATTATTTCCATGAACGACCAAGACCCAATTCAAGTGCAGTGACTCGAATTACTGGCGTTCATGAAAAACTGACCTAATTTTAGGGCATGCTTAAAATTACCAAAATAAACAAAACCATTGCTTGCTTTTAGTTGTCAAGTGTTTCCGACTACAACGTCGGCGACAACAAAAAGCAAAGCAATGAACTTTTTGGTTGCATCGGCATTAGCTTGCACGGTCAGCATAATAGCGATCATTTACCTACCCTAGTTGCTGCGCTGCTCGCAAAGTGCAATGCCTGCAGCTACGCAACATGTAAGACGTACGTGATCGCGTATCGCTAAAGGGGAAGTAATATGTAAATGAATGTAAAGATTTTATGGATGACATGTATTGTTTTGATTGGGCAGAATCGATACATAATTTCCACTTATTGGAAAGTGAGGATTTTCCTTTATAAACCCGTGACCGGCGCAGAAACGGACAGAGAGTTTTAAAGAGTTTTAGAGTTAAGACAAACTAATAAGGTCGCAGCCTCGCCTAGACAGCGGGCCTTTTTAGTTAATAAATTAAATTATAAAGTTAAAATACAACATTGGTCGCAGCCTCGCCTTGACAGCGGGCCTATGTTGCAGAATAGATAAAATTAACTAAAGAAAAATTAAACTAAAAATCTTTTACTCACTCTCCCGTCTCTGGTCTCTCTTCTCCTTGCGGAAAGCACGGAGGCCATACGTGGGATACGCTACATCCCTTAAAACCCACAAAAAGGATAACTATCCTAATAATAAAATAAAAGAAAAAAACATAATATAATTAAAAACAAATAATACAAGTATTTTTCATATAAAGCATACCGAGGCTTCGACATCGGCACTTGTTTAAAAAAAATTGTTTAAAAATTGTTTAAAAAAAAAAGGTGAAAAAAAAGCGTCCCGAAGCTAAAACATCGGAAAAGTGAATATAAAAAAAAAAAATCCCAGGATAACCCGCTCTAAGACGTGAAGTCTCCTGGCCCATCTGTAAACGAAGACCAGGGTAACCAGCTATAGGGCTCAAAGCCTCCTGGCAACATAAACATCATCATCATTATCAATAAACAACAAGAACATCAAAAAACAAAGACGATTCCAACCATCGAAAACCAACGGTCTAAGGAAATTAACGGAACATCAAAGCAAACAAAGACGACTCAAAATCAACAGTCAATTAAAACCAACGGAAAATCTTCAAGAACATAAAAAAAAAACCCATATTATTAGCGCAGCTAAATTTTTAAAACCCCATATATTGTACGTATTATATATATATACTATAAATATTAAAAACACACTAATTATCCGTATCATAGTGCACAATATTTGATTGAAATAAAAAACAAAAAAAAGGAGTATTTTTTATAAGTACTTTATATAAATTGAAAGTTTTTGCGATTGAAAAAAAAATAAATTTTCTGCTCTAAAAAAAAAAATTTTTTCAAAATTCGTACTCGTCAACGCGCGGCTAAGGAAGTTCAGCTCTTCGCTAATCTACCATTTTTCGAAAACTCTTTTAGCATAGAAACTACTGAAGATCTAGAAATGGATTTGAAGTTTACGTTAAACGATATTTATAACATCGTTTCGGTTTTTAACGGCAATCCAGCCGATTTAAATAAATTTATAGCTTGCGGAGAAAAGGAGTTTAAAGAAGAAAAATCAAGAACCTCGGCACAGAATGATTTTCTAACTGCCAAGCAGTGACTACAAGAAAATATAAAAGAATTTGGTGAACGCGTCGGAAAATTATTGCACTCGCTAAATTCTGCTACCTTTGCTAGCATTAGCGATGAGGCTGTTAGGGCATATTTAAAGCTAGAAAATGACCGACTGGCCATTCAGGTATTTGAAGACGGTTTACGCAATCAAAACTTGCGACTGATAGTAAAGGCTCACAAAGAGCACAATTTAAAGAAGGCAATAGCTTATGCTGAAGAGCACTCCGTGCCGTTCGAAAAACCGCCTCAATTTGTTCCTAGTCAAAATAAAACCATTTGTAATTACTGTAAAAAAATAGGGCACACGCAGGAAACCTGCTATGAGAAAAATAATACAATTAATTTTACACACTTCTCGGCAAAATATACAAAGCTACCCCAACATAAAAAAGGAAGTACAAACAATATTTTGTACATACTCCAAACGGCAGAACCACACGTATCAAGGTCTCGACAGCGAAACGCTGGAAATTTTCAAAACCGAAGAGTTAACGATGGCCCAAATGTACACTTCAACCTTTTCAAGGGTAAATACAATCAAACGCAAAGTGCAGAAAATCCCTCGGGAAACGGAATAGCACGGGAAGAAATCAATGGCGCCTCTCCCTGGATGCAGATAAAAGCCGATGTGCACCAAGCACAAAACTAAGTTACTCAATCATTATTCCTTTTTGCAAAGACTATGAAGAGCCAGTGTTGCATATTAAACTCGAACCTTCAGATAAACATGTTACTTCACAGGCGCACAAATTAGCTTACTAAAAGACACTGAACCGCAGTGCACAATTTATAACAAAAGTAAACATACGGTCTCAACCATTTCAGGCAATGCAATGCAAACATTAGGAGAATAAGTAAAAACAATCAAAGTCCCATTTAATAGCCAGATTATTATACTGAGTCATAATTTTCATATTTTAAACAAAAACATTAATCTATCGTATGATGGAATTTTGGGAAGCGATTTTCTCACCAAATTTAACTGTAGAATTGATTTCAAGAATAAACAACTGGAAATACCAGTAGACTGCTCGAACGAGGCAGTAAGTCAAAATAAAATTTTAAAAACACATATAAATGATGAAAAACTCACAAAAGAGGAAAACAATGTGTTACCTACGGGTAACAAAAGGAATTGTGAAAATAGGAGAGAGGAGCAGGAATATGCGCCAAAAGGCCTAAGTCATATTGAGAATACTCACCCTAATGTCTACGGGCCGCAATCTGTCACATTGTTACCTCAAAGTGAAAATAAAATCATCAAAAATAATGTGAAGGCAAATAAAGAGGAAACCGAGGCATTATTTTCGAATAATGAAAGGATTTGTAAAAACAGGATTGAGGCAACTCAACCTGATGTCTACGGGCTACAAACCATAACCTTGCAACCTCGCTGCAAACAACTTGTCGATATCCCTTTTGCTTATACAAAAGACGCAGTGATCCACAAGAAACAAATAAACCCAGGAGTATATTTGGCGGAAACCATGGTACGCGGTAAAATAAAATAAAAGTTTTTTTTTATGAATACAACGGAATAAATTAAAGAAATCAATTTAAACAAAATTCAATATGAGTGGGAAAAGGTAGAAAATATCAGTGAAATTAAATTAGACAAGACAAAATATTTTTTGAAGGGTAGATTAAAGAAAATAGAAACAAACAAAACTAACGCATTGTAATAATGAAGAAAAAAAATCAATTCTAGAAATTTGTAGAAATTATAATGACTTATTTTATTTCGAGGGAGATCACCTCACTTGTACTCAGACAGCAGAAAATGAAATTATAAGAGAGGCAAACAAACCTCCTTTATTCGTTAGGCCATACAGACTTCCTGAAAGTCAGCGGCAAGAAATACATAAGCAAGTTAATGAAATGTTAGGCGATGATATCATTCGCCCAAGTTCAAGTCCATGGAACTCACCCTTGTTATTAGTACCTAAAAAGGCAGATTCCGAAGGTAACAAGCGATGGAGAGTTGTTATAGATTTCCGGAAGGTCAATGATTTAGCCATTGGTGATGCATATCCTTTGCCCAACATAACTGATATACTTGACCAATTGGGCAGAGCTAAGTATTTCAGCACCCTAGTTTTAGCTAAAGGTTTTCACCAGATTCCCGTCAAAGAATCTGACAAATGTAAAACTGCTTTCAGCACACCTTTTGGGCATTACGAATACAACAGGATGCCATTTGGATTAAAAATGCACCTGCGACATTTCAGAGGCTTATGAACATCGTACTTATGGGCTTACAAGGATTTGAATGTTTTGTATACGTCGACGACATTGTTGTGTATGGTTATGACTTAACAGATCATAACAAGAAATTAATTAAAATATTTGACCGATTGCGTCAACACAATCTGAAATTACAACCTGACAAATGTAATTTCTTAAAGCAAGTAACGTATTTAGGGCATATAATAACTGAGAATGGAATAAAACCAGATCCTCTAAAAATTAATGTAGTAAAGACTTATCCAACTCCAAAGAATGCAAAAGGAATAAAATCATTTATAGAAAATTTTTCAAGCATCGCGAAGCCTTTAACTAAATTATTAAAAAAGGATGTTAAATTCAGTTGGGATGCATTCTGCAATGAAGCATTTACAAAGCTAAAGAAAAAACTTATAAGTCCACCAATATTAGCATATCCAAACTTTGATGAGGAATTCATAATAACTACAGATGCGAGTGATGCAGGACTTGGCGCAGTCTTGTCCCAAGGTATAATTGGAAAAGACAAGCCAATATGTTTCGCGAGTAGAACCTTAAATGATACCGAAACAAGGTACAACACCACCGAAAAAGTACTGTTGGCGATTGTTTTTGCTGTAAAACAATTTCGACCATACGTATACGGAAGAAAATTCACCATTCTCACAGATCACAAACCGCTTGAATGGTTAATGAAGTTAAAAGACCCTATGTCAAGAATGGCAAGATGGAGAATTCTACTATCGGAATATGAATACACGATCAAATACAAAGCAGGGAAAAGTAATACGAACGCTGACGCACTCAGTCGCATCAATGAAGATAAAAAGCTTACAGATATAGAAAACAAAGTTTTAGTTATAATGCGCCAAATGACAAGCAGACAAGCAACCGAAGAAACACATAATAAATGCAACAGTATAGAGGAACAACAACACATTTTTTCAAATGGAAGATCTAAATTTAAAATATGCATACTGCCGATCACAGAATCAATGCAATAAAAGTTTATAATAAATAAAATACCACAATTTATAAAACCTCTCATAGGAGAAATTGAAATATATCAATATAACAACGAAAAATTATATATAACCACATTACCCATCCCTTTTAAAACCTCAGATATCTGAAACTGGCTAGAGAAACGCTACACAAAATTAAAATATAAATTTGTAAACAAAAGCATGAACCTATAGCTTTAGCAATCCCAAACATTAACACTCAATTTAAAGAAAATTTCAAAATAATGCTTTCAGAGACATTTATCGATACAACAATTTATTTACACATAAACCAGAGAGTAATTTTAGAAAACGTAGAAGAAATACATAAGATCTTAACAGAATACCATGAATCGCCGTTCGGAGGACATCAAGGTATAAATAAAACCTTGAAAGATTGAAAACAAATTATTACTGACCTACAATGAAAAAGGATATACAAAAGTTTATTCAAAAGTGCGAGTCATGTCAAAAGAATAAACTCAACAAATCGCCAAAAGTACCAATGAAAATTACCACAACAAGCTCTTCTCCTTTCGAACGAGTAGCATTAGATATAGTCGGTCCACTTCCAGTAACATACAAAAACAACAAATATATCTTAACCTTTCAGGATGATTTAACCAAATTTACAGAAGCGATACCTTTAGAAAATGCAGAGGCAATAACAGTTGCACGGGCTTTCGTTGAACAAATACTTTGTAGATTTGGATTTCCAGGTTCTCTTTTAACCGATCAAGGAACAAATTCAGTGAATTATTTAAAGAAATATCCAAATTGTTAAAGATTAAAAAGCTACAAACTACTCCATATCACCCACAAGCAAACGGAGCAATTGAGCGAAGCCATCGCACTTTAGCGGAATACCTTAGGCATTATGTCAATAATGACCCACTCACTTGGGACGATTGGATCCCATATGCAACATTTGTTTTTAATAATACACCTTATAGCAGCACTAACTACAGCCCTCATGAATTACTCTACGGATATCCAGCAAAAATTCCTTCCACCCTACAAAAGGATCCCGCTTTAAATTACAATTATGAAAATTACGCCAACGAACTTAAGGCAAGACTACAACATGGGTTTAAAATTGCTGGACAAACTTTAAAAGAGAAAAGTCAAAGGAATACTATGACAAAGGTGCTAAACCGAAAACATTTAACGTAGGTGAAAAGGTTTTAATTAAAAACCAAACAAGGAAAAACAAATTCTCGTCACTATGGGAAGGTCCATATGAAGTTCTACAAATAATATCACCAGAAAACACTGCTATTAAAATTCATAATAAAATTAAAATCATACACAATAACAATCTCAAACAATTTTCAGATTAATATAAAAAACACAGTAGACTTCACCAGAGAGTACCAAAGGGTACTAAAAGCGAGGCAGCGAAGACTGAAAAGATTCAATGAATAATTCTATAACTTTAAACATTGAATGTTAATAATAATAAAAAAAAATAAATTGTTTTTACCCTTTTTTTCTTCTTTCGAACAGGAAAAAGAACATTTTTGGTAGGCATTTTTAGAAAAACATATTCAAAACAACCGTATAATTTTCCGCGGCGTAACGTAGACTTTGCCGTTCTCCCTCAAATTTTGGTAGATAGAACAAAATATTGCCAAACGATTTCAAACAAATACAACAATTTTTTTCCTTCACAAAAACTTTCAACAAAAATAATTTTTTTAATCTAAAACTCATAAGAATTAAAAAAAAAAAACAACTCAAGTTATTAGAGTTCACTTATTACATTACTTATTAGAAAAATAAATCAATATATCAAATTACAAAAAAAAAATGAAATGTACATATATGATCACACAATTAAATTTATTAGTTTGTATTTATTTAAACCTTTTTTTATCAGATTATTTCCAGAATTAATCCTATTTGACATAAAAACAAAAAAAAACAATTATTATTTTCAACTTACTTACTAAAGATAAAATTTAATTACTAAAGGAATAGATTCAAATTATCGAAAAAAAAAAAAATAATAAAACATAATTAGATCTATATACATAAAAAAGGAGTTTATGTTTGTAAGGCCGCAATAGACTCCTAAACTACTGATCCGATTAGCATGAAAATTTGTGTATAGAAGTTTTTTGGTACGGTGCGTGTTTGTGGGCTATCAATTTTGATCCACCTTGAACACCAGAGGGCGCTGTAGTACAAATTTTTTACAAAACTGCCTAAAACTGCTAATGCGATTCGAATGAAAAGTGGTAAACAGTGAGTTTCATGTACGTTGAGTGTTTTACTGCTATCGTTTTTGACCTATCTTGAACACCAGAGGGCTCTATAATACACATTTTTTACAAAACCACCTAAAACTCCCAAACCGCTCATGCGATTAGATTAAAAATTGGTATATAGTAGTTTTTAGGCACGATGATATTTTTGACGGAATCTTCTTTGAACCACCTTGGACACCAGATGGTGCTGTAGTACAAATTTTTTACAAAATCGCATATTTTTAGTTGTTTTCCTAGGTTACATATTCAGATATTTACAAAATATAAAATATTTCTTAAATTTAGTAAAATTAAAAAAAATTCCGTTATTTTGACATCAAAAACATGAACATATCTTGAAAACTATGAAAAATTTTACTACAACGATATATTAATCATCGTTAAACAAAATTACGAAAAAAACAATCAGAAATTTAATTTTGCGACTTTCGAGTCAAATATCTCCGCTGCTTTTGTATACATTTTGTTAACTTTTTTTTTGTCTTAAAGCTTCATCAAAGTACTATGTAAACCTTATTGCAAAAATACCGTTAGTTGAGTATATATATTTTAAATATTTTTTTCAAAAAAGGTCTGAAATTTTGGAGTTTTCCTCACAAAAAGGCTCAAAATTTGTTTTTGTTGTAAAAATAATTTAAATTCAAACTCGCAAATTTTCAACTCTATTTAAAAGTTATAACATTTATAAGGAAAAATTATTTAAATTTTACGCAAAAATTATAAAACCATTTTTATGATTAAAAAAACAAGGCCTACCCCTTGATTTTTTCGAACAAAATTTTTTTTCCCATATTGTGTTTTTATAATTTTGAAAAAAATACACAAGCTAATAAATTAATTTATTAGAAAAAGTTATCATTACAATCAAAAGCTATAGCCAATAATGTTTATCAAAAATGTATATACAAAAAGCAAAACGCTGTCTGTGTGATGGCTGGAAACTTCACAATTACTGAGCCGATAGAACTGAAATTTTGGCAGCACATTTTTTTCAAGTACAAGATGGCTTAAATTTCTGTCACACCCCCTTTTACCGCCCACAAATTAATAAAAATGCTATATTTCCTACGGTTTCCGTCGATTTGGCTACATTTTTGTAATTAAGTTTGAATGCTTACTGTCGGCAACTCTACTTAAACAGGGTAATGTCCATCTACTAGAAAACTGGGATGAGCATTATATAAGAGGGTTTGGCTCCGCCCATACAGTTAAAATTTGTATTATCGAATAGTTTTGAAAGTAAAAGTAGCAATACTTGCATACAAACTGAAAATGAAGTTACTATTTGGTGATCTCCTGCTACGAGGAAACTGTTACGGGCAGTGGAAAATAACAGTGTTGTCAAACTATGAGTCTAAGAAAAGTTTTGAATACACCTATTATGTTCCCATATAGTTGCAGGGTGCAGCCGGAAAAAACTAGTATATTATAAAGTTCATATTAGCTTGTTATATAAATTATTCAATATATTTTATACAAAATGTAAAATACTCTATGCTCATTTCTGCTCACCGGTCAGTAACGCGACAGAAATTTCGCTTAAAAGGGGGGAGGGATGTTGTGAACCGCACAACATAACCCTGTATACTTTGTACAACCCAAACATGCACTTAACCATAGTTGAATAAATAAGGTTGTCTCGTGGCTGATCGTACTCTCTTCTCAGTACCCATAATTGTCAAAATCAATGAAAAGCAACAACAACAACTTCAACAGCTTTTCATGTTATTGATTTACGTTTTCAGATTTTGTATGAGCTGTCAACTTCGATTTGACATTTATGGGAACTCGCTCTCACCCATGCGACAACCTTATTTATTCAACCATGCACTTAACCCTGTACACTTTGTACAGGCCGACCTCACACAATGCCAGAATCTTCAATCGATTCTTTAAAAAAAACTCAAACATAAATATCAATAAATATTGCCTCGTCATTTGCTGGCAAAATTTATGACTATTATTTCCATGAACGACCAAGACCCAATTCAAGTGCAGTGACTCGAATCGCTGGCGTTCATGAAAAACTGACCTAATTTTAGCGCACGCTTAAAATTACCAAAATAAACAAAACCATTGCTTGCTCTTAGTTGTCAAGTGTTTCCGACTACAACGTCGGCAACAACAAAAAGCAAAGCAATGAACTGTTTGGGTGCATCGGCATTAGCTTGCACGGTCAGCATAATAGCGATCATTTACCTACCCTAGTTGCTGCGCTGCTCGCAAAGTGCAATGCCTGCAGCTACGCAACATGTAAGACGTACGTGATCGCGTATCGCTAAAGGGGAAGTAATATGTAAATGAATGTAAAGATTTTATGGATGACATGTATTGTTTTGATTGGGTAGAATCGATACATAATTTCCACTTATTGGAAATTATGGGAATTGTGGGAGTTTTCTGGAAGAAAGGAACCTCTTTGGAAAGTAAGGATTTTCCTTTATAAACCCGTGACCGGCGCAGAAACGGACAGAGAGTTTTAAAGAATTTTAGAGTTATGACAAACTAAGAAGGTCGCAGCCTCGCCTAGACAGCGGGCCTTTTTAGTTAATAAATTAAATTATAAAGTTAAAACACAACATTGTTCGCAGCCTCGCCTAGACAGCGGGCCTATGTTGCAGAATAAATAAAATTAACTAAAGAAAAATTAAACTAAAAATCTTTTACTCGCTCTCCCGTCTCTGGTCTCTCTTCTCCTTGCGGAAAGCACGGAGGCCACGGACGTAAAATACTACACTTCCAAAAAAATTATATCCAGAGGACAATAAAATGTGATCCTGTAAAGAAAATTAAAAGAAAATCATAAGTGAAACTAAACCTGCAAAGAAAATTAGAAGAAAATAGTAAGAGGAACAAAATCCTGAAAGAAAAATTAGAAATACAAAAACCTGAAAAGAAAATTAGAAATGCAAAAACCTGAAAAAAATTATAAATACAAAAACCTGAAAGAGAATAAGAACAAAACCAAGAAAGATATAAAAATAAAAGTATAAATAAAATTTAAATTTGTAAAATGAATAAATTTATTTAAAAAAAAAAAAATTATAAATGTAGAAAATTAATTTCATTAATATTTAAGAGTGGTCTTAAGATACATTTTTAGGATAAACTGGTTAAGCTTGATTCACTACAGGGCACAGTGCATTGAATCCATACAAAATTGGAACATAAATAGAAGGAGTGCTCCTATGTTAATGAAATTTTGTGTGCTGAATTAATTTAAGCTAATTAAGAAAAACTGCAAAAATGGTTGAAATTGGTCAGTTCCTAGGGGTACCTCCCTTGGAAATATATTAATTTTTTACATTATTTTGTATGGGAGGTACATACAAAAATTGAACGATCTTAACAAAATTTGGTCAAAAGGCTAGGCAATTAAAGAAATAGAAGTGTACTAAAAATGATTGAAATCGGTTGGTTCCTAGGGGTACCTTCCGTGGTCCTATATTGATTTTTTTCATTATTTTGCATGGGAGGTATGTACATACAAAAGTTGGCCGATCCTTTCAAAACTCGGTGAAAAGGTTAGTAAAATAAAGCAATACATGTGTTCTAGAAATGGTTGAAATCGGTCGGTTCCTAGGGGTACCTCCCTTGGACCTATATTAATTTTTACATGATTTTGTATGGGAGGTTCATCTGTTACTCATAAATATTCCCATTTGTATTAATTAAAAACAAACAGTTTTTAGGCAAATTTAATTTTGTTTACAATAGAAAAATAAAATTGGTAACTTATTTTTATTAACAAAATGTGAAATGAAAAAGTAAAAAAATTATTATGTGCATATGTACAAATAACCAAGAACTCATCTCGCTATTGAATTTCATCGCTATTGACTTCTTCGTTAGAATCACTACAAACAATATAAGGGTCATCAACTAATTGAATAAACTTCTCAACTTCTTCATCAATAATTACATGTGATTTTGATTTAATAGTTCTTTTGGATGCTAAGAGAGGCTCAGATGTTAGCAACAATATTTTCATTAAATCTGTATTAGACTTAATCCTCGAGCATTTACGGGTACGGTTAGGTCGGTTTTTTCTAAATTCTTTGTGCCTTGCTTCCAATGCCTCTTCAGACAATGTTCCGATTGGTAAGGAAAATGCTGAAATGACTTCACATCCATGTATGAGAACTTTATGAACACTGCTCGGCATATAATACCACCCATATAAATTTATATACAACTGCCTAGTTTCTTCTAATTACAATTTGAAGTTATTCAGATGTATGGGGTAGCCACTTGTCAGAACTCTCAATATATAAAAAAAATTGTTCTATCAAACTTTTGTTTATGCCAGTTATCTGCGAGCTTGGTTCAGCGTTATAGAAAAAGCGCCTAGCTGTGTTTCCATCTTTTGTAGACCCATATCCTGGCTTTGGTTTGTCGACCAAGAGACCCATTTTGCTCTTAAACTCAGCTTGAATTCTTTTTTTGTTTTGCTCTACCAATTCTTTATTTTTCTTTTAATTGCATTTTTATATATAAACTAGCTGAAATACCCTGTGTTACTAAAATTATTTTGTTATCTACTATGACTTTCTTTTTATAAGGTGTAGATAGTATTTTGGAAATCGAAAGTTAATACTTCAAATAAAATTACAAAAAAGTTTCGTCAAAACCAAAAAACCCTTTTTTGTAATTCCCTTTTGAATTTTGCTAAATTTTGAATAATTTTCCATACAAAATTGAGCATTTTTCGCAAAAAGTCACTTTTTGAAATTTGCATAACATTCTTGTTTATGAAAAGGGGCAGATAATATTTTGGAAATGGAAAGTTAATACTTTAAATAAAATTAAAAAAAATTTTCGCTGAAATCAAAGAATCCTTTTTTTTTGCAATTCGCTTTTGAATTTTGTTAAATTTTGAATAATTTTCCATACAAAATTGAGCATTATTCGCAAAAAGTTCACTTTTTTTAAATCTACATAACTTTCTTGTTTATAAAAAGGGGCAGATAATATTTTAGAAATCAAAAGCTAATACTCAAAATAAAATTACAAAAACTTGCGCTAAAATCAAACCATCCTTTTTTTTTGTTATAGCTTATCAAAACTCGCAAATTTTCGAGTTTTTAGGTGTTTTTCTTTTAAGGTAAAGAAAATTTTTTTTACACAAAATATATACTAAACAAAATTACTTTCAGAAGCAAAATAAATTTTGAAATAATCCTCTTTACTGCTTTTTAGAAAAAACATGATGTAATTTTTAAAACATTAACCCAATTTTAAATTACTTGATTTTCTTAAAATAACAGGGTGTGGTATAAAGTGATCGCATTTTTAAAAATATTTTAAAAAACTTTTAAATTTTATAGAACTAAATAATATGGATCTAAATTGCATACTTTTTTTTAAAAAAAACAACAATTTTGTTTTTCTTATTTTCGTACCATTTCGATGCATTGCGCAGGGGCGCGAATAATAAAAGGGTTTTGAAATGTGTAATGGCACAAACGCCTCTTGAATACCCTTTTTATGGTTATTTACACCATGCGTTAAGTGTGGAATGGTCCTTAACGTACACTACGTGAACATACCCGCTTGACGTTCGGTTGGCACCCCTGAGGTAACGAAAATGGCGGATCAACGTTGGCGAAGCAGCGCAGCGATCGGCCATCGTTCTTTTCCTGTGGAGCGTAAGCGAGGACGGTCGCAAGAACAGCAAATAAAATCGAAACGACAAATTTAAAGCAACTTGGCTTGAAACCAATTTAACTGAAGTGTTGCTATAGTCCGTGGCGTGCCGATCTGATCCAATCCGTTCCAACCTTAAATAAATTCAGTGCTTGCGCGGGTGCTACGCTGCCCCTTGTTCATGTTCACGGTGCATGCAGCCAGAGTCTCGGGTACTGCATGTGATTGATGACATTTTGTCCTAAGTTAACAACGAATGGTGCG
This sequence comes from Pherbina coryleti, assembly GCA_943735915.1. Taxonomy (NCBI): domain Eukaryota; kingdom Metazoa; phylum Arthropoda; class Insecta; order Diptera; family Sciomyzidae; genus Pherbina; species Pherbina coryleti. The sequence continues at coordinate 121,537,392 of OX030948.1, read as the reverse complement.
AGTGTTGTTTGTTGGAATCCAACTGCACAACAACTTCTTTCAAGAAGGGTGATGGCAACATCACAATTGCTGCTGCGGAAAAGGCAAAATTAATTGCAAAACTTCTGTGAGGGAAGAACTTAATTGGGAGGACGTTCAAACGCCGTTTTTCTTCGTATCTTTTCGCTTTTCACTCTTCGTTGTAATGTGCCTGATGATTCATGTATTATGGCTGTTCCCACGCCGCACCAGCTGCTACCCTCCTCCCGAAAACACACAACCTAACACACACGAAAACATAAACAGGCGACGTTATAACAATGACATTGAAATTGAAATGTAAGCAACAACATCAAAATAAGAAGCAATAGTGCCAACACCCAACAACAGGAACAACAACAACAACAACAACAACAACACCAGCATCATCATCATCAGCAACAGCTATAACAGTAGCCATAGCGCTACCGCTGTGCCGCTGCAACGCCAACGCACAACAGCAACAACAACAACAACAACACCAGCATCATCATCATCAGCAACAGCTATAACAGTAGCCCTAGCGCTACCGCTGTGCCGCTGCAACAACAACCCCGGAGCAACAACACAGAGACAACCATCACACCTTGGACAGGACCACCCCGGACTGTGAATGAGGTCGCTAGGTTTTTAAAAACTAATTATATATTATCTATAAAAATTACACAGCCCGACAGACATTTTGGTGCCGGAGATTTTTCAGCTGATTATAGACTAGTTTGGTTTCTTGATTTCACATATGGACTCCGTTTTTCTCCATCAGCTCGAGTTTTTTAGTTATAGGCAAAAACATGAAAATCAGTTCTTTTTCTGATAGTTTTGCTATATCTATTACATTGATTTACCGATTTGTATTACGATGGCGAATTTCAATGAAGAAATATTAGACTTTTAAATTTTTGCACATAAAATTACAATATCTTTCACAGTTTTGAAGATATCGACGTTCAAAGTGGATAAGATTTCACAATTTTACGTAGGCTGCGCTTTTGAAACCCTGTATCTTTAATATTTTTCAACGGATTTGCAAAAACTTGTTTTTACTTGATAGAAAATCTCTCAAATTTTAATAAACATCTTTGTTTTCTTTTATTATCTTACACTTTTTCAAGGAAATTAAGAAAAAGAAAAATTTTTTAAAATTAAGTTTATTAAAATTCAAGTACAGTTGATAAGGTTTTTTGATAAGCAATTGATAAAGAAGAACCATGTTTTGCTTACATAAGTAGAAAAATGCCGGGAATTAGTTTAGAAAAGCTTAAAGTTGGTGTAATGGATGGTCCTCAGATAAGGCAGCTAATGAAAGACCCTAATTTTAAAACCTCGATGACTAACCTTGAGCGAAAGGCATGGGTGTGAGTAAATTTGAGTAAATTGTCAAAAACTTTTTAGGCAATTGCAAAGCAAGTAATTTTGAGCAACTAGTGAATAACATGCTAAACAGTTTAAGGGATCTTGGATGTAATATGAGCATCAAGATTCACTATCTACACAACCATTTATCCCACTTCCCTGAGAATTTAGGAAACACTAGTGATGTACAAGGTGAGCGTTTCTATCAGACATGAAAATAATGGAAGACTGCTACCAAGGAAGATGGGACAAACATATGATGGCAGACTATTGTTGGAGTCTTAAGCGAGATGGTCCTGATGCCTTTCATTCCAGAAAGTCACTGAAGAGAAGTTTTTCAAGTCGTAAATGATGCTCAAGGTTAGTCATTGCGGTTTTAAAATTAGGGTCTTTCCTTAGCTGCCTTATCTGCGGACTATCCATTACACCAGCTTTAAGCTTTTCTTAACTTATTCCCGGCATTTTTCTACTTATGTAAGCAAAACATGGTCCTTCTTTATCAATTGCTTATCAAAAAACCTTATCAACTGTACTTGAATTTTAACAAACTTAATTTTAAAAAATTTTCCTTTTTTTTAATTTCTTTGAAAAAATGTAAGATAATAAAAAAACACTTAAATGTTTATTAAAATTGGAGAGATTTTCTATCAAGTAAAAAAGGGTTTTTGCAAATCCGTTGAAAAATATTAAAGATACAGGGTTTCAAAAGCGCAGCCTACGTAAAATTGTGAAATTTTTTCCACTTTGAACGTCGATATCTTCAAAACTGTGAAAGATATTGTAATTTTATGTGCAAAAATTGAAAGGTCTAATATTTCTTCATTGAAATTCATTATCGTAATACAAATCGGTAGATCAATGTAATAGATATAGCAAAATTATCAGAAAAATAACTGATTTTCATGTTTTTGCCTATAACTCAAAAACTCAAGCTGATGGAGAAAAACGGAGTCCATATTTGAAATCAACAGCCAAAATTTATTCGGGATTGACTATCGAGAACTCTGCACCTTTTATAAAGTGTCATTTTGTAACTCAGTGTTATCTATCTAAAACTATTTAGAGTATATATATTTATTACGATAGTAAATAATATATATAAAAACTAAATATATATAATACATACAAACTTTCTATCTAAAACTATTTAGAGTAGATATATACGAGATAAAATAATATAGAGACAAACTATATACATTAGGGTGCATCGTTTTTTTTTTTTTTTTTTTAATTTAGTTGTAATAGCATTTTTCTGATGCTTTGATTCATTAATAAGAAAACTGTGCAAGGAGAAGATCCACAATTAATTTCTTCAGTTGGCGCCATGGCCTAAAAAGTTAGTATATCGCGAAAATGCGACTTTTTCGTAGTGGTTTGATAAATATTGATCTATATAAAAGCGTATACGCTGAACAACAGTGTAATTTTTTTTATTAATAGAGTATATATGGACTATTCCGAAAAAAATAAAAAATCATGAATTTCTATTCCATTCCATTTTTCAGCACGAAATTTGGAACAGTTTTTTGCAAACATTTTTTCAAATTCATGAGAATATCACACTTTCTGAAAAAGTGCGCCAGTTAAGTGATGTAGTCCCTTCTAGCTTTTTATAGTACTTTTCAATATCTTTAATTCAAGTGCTTGATGAAGTATCTAGGTGCCCTGGAACCGAAGTTATGGTATTTTTCAGATTTTGTAATTTTAGTGGTTTCAAATCTGCGAACGCTCATTTGCCACGAAATAGTGTTATAAGTAGTGTAGATAATTAATTCTTTACTATTTAATGGAATTGTTCAATATATTGATCAATTAGACTCATGCTATTAATTGTCTACGCAGTGAGTTTTTATTTTATATGAAGCTTGATGAAATGTAAGTAATCTATATATGTATATATAGGCGTAGGCAGAACTGTTAAGAACCATTTTCTCCCGTGTTTCCTAACCGATTTTGATAATTTTTTTTTTTAGATCAATAAGAGTAGGGAGAAGGAGTACACCAAATATCTACGGTGGGTGTGGCACATCCCATGCAACCCAAATTTGCAATATCGAATAAATTTAGAGTTATGGGTCACACAGCCTCGGATATCGGTATTCTACCTTAAATCACACCTACCATTCCACTGGTTATATTTTATGGGCGTTTAAATAGGGGCGTGGCACTTTTCAGCAGCTCAAATTTTTGGTATAATCAATGAAACTCAGTAATAACGAACTATTTAGTCGTGTTCTTCGACTGAAAAAATCAAACGAGCATTAAAACAAGCATTAAACCTTTTTCCAATGCCCAACCCAATACCCTACTTCCCATATTCGACTTTCTAGTATAAAGAAATCACCAATTGGAAACTACATATTTAGTTTCATTGTTATACGGCATTTACTTCCGAGTTAAACCAAAAATTTGAGCTGCTGAAAAGTGCCACGCCCTTATTTAAACGCCCATAAAATATAACCAGTGGAATGGTAGGTGTGATTTAAGGTAGAATACCGATATCCGAGGCTGTGTGACCCATAACTCTAAATTAATTCGATATTGCAAATTTGGGTTGCATGGGATGTGCCACACCCACCGTAGATATTTGGTGTACTCCTTCTCCCTGCTCTTATTGATCTAAAAAAAAAATTATCAAAATCGGTTAGGAAACACGGGAGAAAATGGTTCTTAACAGTTCTGCCTACGCCTATCTATATATAGATTACTTACATTTCATCAAGCTTCATATAAAATAAAAACTCACTGCGTAGACAATTAATAGCATGAGTCTAATTGATCAATATATTGAACAATTCCATTAAATAGTAAAGAATTAATTATCTACACTACTTATAACACTATTTCGTGGCAAATGAGCGTTCGCAGATTTGAAACCACTAAAATTACAAAATCTGAAAAATACCATAACTTCGGTTCCAGGGCACCTAGATACTTCATCAAGCACTTGAATTAAAGATATTGAATAGTACTATAAAAAGCTAGAAGGGACTACATCACTTAACTGGCGCACTTTTTCAGAAAGTGTGATATTCTCATGAATTTGAAAAAATGTTTGCAAAAAACTGTTCAAAATTTCGTGCTGAAAAATGGAATGGAATAGAAATTCATGATTTTTTATTTTTTTCGGAATAGTCCATATATACTCTATTAATAAAAAAAATTACACTGTTGTTCAGCGTATACGCTTTTATATAGATCAATATTTATCAAACCACTACGAAAAAGTCGCATTTTCGCGATATACTAACTTTTTAGGCCATGGCGCCAACTGAAGAAATTAAGTGTGGATCTTCTCCTTGCACAGTTTTCTTATTAATGAATCAAAGCATCAGAAAAATGCTATTACAACTAAATTAAAAAAAAAAAAAAAAAACGATGCAACCTAATATACATATGTATACTATATTAAAACTAGAATTGAACCTAAAACTAAACATAAAATTTCAATTTAAACTAAAACTAAAACTTAAATTGAAATAAAAATCTACATTAAACTAAAACTAACATTGAAATTAAAACTAATATAAAAAAAAAAAAAAAAAATAAATTAATATTTAATCATTTGAAAAAAAAAATAAAATTTAAAAATCAAAATTTGAATAAACGTAGAACTCAAATTTAAACTAAAACTTAAAATTAAATTAAACTAAAACTTAAAATGTAAACTAAAACTAGAAATAAAACTCAAACAGAAACTAAAACTAACACTGAAATTAAAAATAATATAATTTTAATAATGTAAAACAATAAAATCAAAATTTAAACAAAACTAAAACTATATAGTAAAACTAATACTGAACCAAAATTTAACTAAAATTTCAATTTGAAAATAAACTAAAAACTTAAAATTAAATTAAAACTAAGCCAAGACTTAAACAAGATTTAAAAATTAAAATTAAAATTTAAACAAAACTAAAACTAATACTGAACCAAAATGTAAACTAAAATTACAATTTAAAAATAAACTAAAAACGTAAAATTACATTAAAATAAAACCAAAACTTAAACCACAACTAAAATCAAAATAAAAAGTTAATATATTTAATATATATTTAATAATTTAGAAACTTAACAAAAATTTAAATCAAAAATTAAAATAACACTCAAACTGTAATTTAAGCTAAGACTAAAACTTAAATTAAAAGAAAACTAAAACTAAAACTAAAAATAAAATTACAATTTAAACGAAAACTTAAATTGAAATAAAAAAATTAACTAAATTTAAACTAAAGGTATAACATAAACGCAAATTAGAACTAAACCAAAAGGTAAAATAAAACCACAACTTAAACCAAAACGAATAACTGAAATTAAAACTAAAACTGAAATATTAAAATTACTATAAAAACTAAATATATATAGTATACATAAAAACTATGTATCTAAAACTATGTATAGAATATATATACGCGATTCAATAACAAATGTATACAAAATGTACAAAATATATACTTTATTATATATTAAATATATATTATATACTAGTCGATAGTTTGGATAGGTCACAAATTTGTTCTTTGAGGCCGATCACGGGACAGGTCCAAGGTGACGCAGCAGGTGACAATTAACCCCCGTCAATGACAACGCCGTGTAAAAGTGAGCGGTCGGTTTCATATGTTGGTGGCAAAATTGGGACTGATCCCTCTCCCTTGGGGACATATCACGTGATATGTTCAGAACCGGTTCTTTTCTCCGTAGGGTTTTGATTGGCAAGAGATACTTCGATAATTTTTTCTAATAAATTAATTTTTTGGCTTTTATATTTTTTTCAAAATTATAAAAACACAATATTGGAAAAAAAAATTTTGTTCGAAAAAATCTAGGGGTAGGCCTTGTTTTTTGAATCACAAAAATGGTTTTTAATTTTTGCGTAAAATTGAAATAACTTTTGCTTATAAATGTTATAACTTTTAAATAGAGTTGAAAATTTGCGAGTTTGAATTTAAATTATTTTTACAACAAAAACAAATTTTGAGCCTTTTTGTGAGGAAAACTCCAAAATTTCAGACCTTTTTTGAAAAAAATATTTAAAATATATATACTCAACTAACGGTATTTTTGCAAAAAGATTTTCATAGTACTTTGATGAAGCTTTAAGACAAAAAATAATTTAACAAAATGTATACAAAAGCAGCGGAGATATTTGACTCGAAAGTCGCAAAATTCAATTTCTGATTGTTTTTTTATCATTTTTGAGCAACGATGTTGCATTAAATATATCGTTGTAGTAAAATTTTTCATAGTTTGATGTGAAAATAACGGAAATTATTTTTATGTTACTAAATTTAAGAAATATTTAATATTTTGTAAATATTTGCACATGTAACCTAAGAAAACAACTAAATATATGCGATTTTGTAAAAAATTTGTACTACAGCACCATCTGGTGTCCAAGGTGGTTTAAAGAAGATAGTGCTTAAAAACTCATCGTACCTGAAAACTACTATCTACCAATTTTCATTCTAATCGAATGAGCGGTTTGGGAGTTTTAGGTGGTTTTGCAAAAAATGTGTACTATAGCGCCCTCTGGTGTTCAAGATAGGTCATAAAGATAGCAGCAGAACACTCAACATACATGAAACCCACTGTATACCACTTTTCATTCTAATCGCATTAGCAGTTTATGAGTTTTAGGCAGTTTTGTAAAAAATTTGTACTACAGCGCCCTCTGGTGTTCAAGGTGGATCAAAATTGATAGCCCACAAACACGCACCGTACCAAAAAACTTCTATACACAAATTTTCATGCTAATCGGATGCGTAGTTTAGGAGTCTATTGCGGCCTTACAAACATAAACTCCATTTTTATATATATAGATAGAATAAGAATATATATATAAATATGAATTATATAATATAAATGTGTAAAGAAAAGAAAAAAATAAAAAAAAAATATGAACTAAATTTCATTTAAGTGGTTAGGGATGGAAGTGAGTTTGCGTTAGGGAGGATCCCAAAATATTCGCCCCGGATTCTCACGGTGGGTGGGAAACGTGGGGCATGGGCCAAAACACCAGGTCCATGAGCGTCGCGGTTGGGGTTGAGTGGAGGAACAGAGCCCCCCTCTCACTCAACAATTAAAATTCCGTTTTGTTTTTTTTACTATCTTTCTTTATAGATACATGAGTTCACAGGACGAACTCACCAAACCCAAAATCCGCACGAGATTTTTTTTTGTGTGCGGCAAAGGGGTGCTACCGGTCCAGAAAAGAACCCCCCCCCACTTCCCGAACTGGCAGCAAAGTGGCACGCAAGCTCGTGCGGGCCCTGGACGGTAGCACCCACAGGTGCAGTTGTGCGCGTACGCGGGTCGGCCACCCTGGTTTTTTCTCGTCTGGCACTGTGACCAGGAGCGCCTCAAAGGGCGCTCTCCAACCTAATATAAAAACCAGGGCGACCGAATAGAACAGCAAGCGGGCGCACGCCGAGGCCGAAAAAGTCCGTCCGCTACAAATGGTATTAGTACTCCCACTTTAGAGAGCTCTCTCAAGTTAGAACCAACTTCAGTTTTAGTTCGTCGTATCAAAATAATTATTTGAAATTTATCTGTGGTGAAACGGGTTGATAGGCCTTAAAGTTTTATTATAGTTGAAGCTAATTTACTTAAATAATTTTTATTGAAGCGCATGAACTGCCGCAAGCATTTATTATTTCTTAGATGCAACATGTTCATAAATAAATTTATAAAATAATGAAGATATAAAAAAAATGATGGCGTGCTAAATAGAAGTTCTGGGGGTCTCTTAAGGGTTCCTCATCAATTGTTTTCAATTTTTTTTATTTAGATTTTTCGGTTATTGTGCGCCCTCGACCAGATGTGGCTGGGTCGAATATATTACCCTCCCTGACACTTATGAACTAGCGGAGCTAGGCGCCACATCTGGTACGATACCCAAAGTCAAGCAACATATTCCACAATTCAAAAGCGAAACTAAACTAGGACTAGAAAATGTTTACGCATGACAATAATTAATGTAAACAAACTATTTTCTCTATTTCCTAACCTTTGCAATTCAGTCATTATTATATGAATTAATTATTTCAATATTTATTACAATATATTCTGTAGTGATTTGCAGTCTGGTAACACTAGAAAAATATATAGCAAACTTCACTTTAAAAGTTAAAAAAGGAATAAGATTGTCAAGTTGTTTATTCTGTTTCCGTTTTGCCAATCAAAACGGAAGTGATACACCTAAGCCTGTGTTGATATTGGCAATCTGGCACTTGAAACCAGTTACCGGGAATAGTAATTTGAGTGAAAGAGAGTTAAGACCGTTCTGATGATAACTGAATTTTTTATTGTTAAAAAACTTCTTTTATAATAAAGTGAAACTTAAACTAAGCTTAGCATGCAATATACAACTTAAAAATAAAAACAATAAATAACTGGCCATTTCAGCCCTTGAAAAAACTTTGACCTAGCTTCTTATGATCAATTGTGTTGTGCGTGTTTTTAAGTCTGTACACAATTGACCGAGAACCGGACCAACATGCTTAACGCCGACTCCGAACGGCGATGAAAGGAATGTTCTTGTTCTCAAGAATCTTTACATGGCATTTTGATTACTCTCTGAGGTTTGCCATTGTCTGCAGAGAGATGGCAGCCGTACAGAAAAATTATTTTAATTCAAATAATTTTCTGTCGCTGCTGGGGTTCAAACCCGGGTCTCCAGGTTCGTTGAGATAGAGGCCACGCACTTTAACCAACACGCCACGGACGCCACAATATACAACTTAATATACAAATAAAAAATTAAATTATTCTGCTAAATGCTAAATTGACAAAACATTTAAAAATAACATAATTTAAAATAAATATATCATCAACAATTAGCGCCACCAAAGTTGGTCAATGCAGCGATCGCGCATTGCCCCCTACGTTGCTGGGTGGTATACCTTTTAGCGTAGTAGCAGTGGGAAATGCAGTCAAGCTTGCTTATGTTTCTTTTGTTTTTATTACTTGCTTTAAGCAAGGCCATATAATGCTGAAACTGCATAATTTACATTGAGAGGAACAACAAGTAGGCGTAGCATAATTATTTGCATTGACTTGGTTTTATGTTTTATTTTAAAACCAAAAACCAAAACAATGAAATATGTATGTCGTTCAGATTGTTAATCTGAACAATCTCTATAATAATCAGATGTTGGGTGCCATCCTTGCACCATTGACAGCCTCAATTAAAATTATTATAAAAACCAAGCAACCTGTAATAACGAAATGGATTTGTGGCCGAGCCATCACGTGCCCAGCTTTTTCTGCAGCTGACATTGCATTTCCGGAGACTGCGACAACGAGCCAGCTCCACAATTTGTGCCGTTGCCACAGAGGCTGATTAGAACGCCTGCGGCTTTGCTACCACATGTGCTGACGAAGAACCAAATTCTGGTGATGCAGCAGGTAAACATTCCGAGGTCGTAAAAGTCGGGGAGTCTGCCCAAATGGTGAACCGGGACAATACTCTTAAGAGTGGTGCTTTTGGCAATAATTACCGTGTTGCCTCGAACCGCTGTAAAGGGACCTAGCGCCCAAGTGCCCGCTGATGACATTCCTAGCAAGGGTGCCTTGGCAACAAATTTTCTGCAAACTCTGCTGCGATTGCTGACAACGACTTCCGCTCTGCCAACACCGCCGCACTACCTTCTGTCAGAGCTATTACAATGCCCTCTGTCGAAACTGCTGTGATGTCGTTTGCCACTACGCTGTTCACTGCCGACAATTCTGCCGAAAATTCTGCATCTACCGTGCCCTCCTCTAATGCAGTGACTGAAAACGAAATTAAAAATTTGCGATTACGCCTAGAAATGTTGCAGTTACAACAACAAATTCAGGCTTTAGAAGGTAATGACCGCCATTTGACCTACACCCGTCGTATTGATTTGGCCGAATTGGACGCTGCGGTCCCAATGTTTAGTGGAGATGAGCACTACGACATCGTGAAGTGGTTTCTGCAATTCGAAAACTATGCCAAAATATGTCATATACTGACAGAGAGAAATGCGTTGGTATTCACCGCCGTCTCGAAGGCACTGCAAAGAAGTATATTAATAATTTGGGGTTAATGGAATATACAGAGCTGAAGGCCAACTTGCTTAGAATGTTCAAGCGAACGGTGACACGGCAAGAAGTCTACCGACAATTAAGGGTACGAACTTTAAAGGCAGAGGAATCGTGCTTGAGTTATGTTGTATCGATGCAGTCGATTGCTGCGAAGTTCGAGAAAGAAGAAGAAGAATTGGTTGACATCATTATCGACGGCATACCCGATGCAATAAAAACAGTTTCCTTTTTATTTGGCGCCACTTCAATTGACGAGCCTATTAAGCGTATGGATATGAGCAACGACGCCAAAGAATACAGGCTACAAAAGCAGTCAATATATCACCCGGAATCAAGGTAAAAAATGCCACGGTAAGCAGTAACCAAGCCGCCAAGATGCCCGATGCCGAAATCCGATATTACAACTGTTAACAGTTTGGTCACTACCAGAGCCATTGTAAGAAACCGAAGCGTCCGGCGGGGTCGTGCTTCATTTGTGCGAAATGAGACATTTTCACCAGAAGTGCCCCAGCAGGAAGAAGTTCACTGCTGCCATAGACGAAGCCCAGTCAAATGATTCTCTCGACGCATTCCAAATGGTAAGTGTTGCCTTTATTAAACAAGATAAACACACCCAGGTAATGAATTATTTTTTTCTTTTTGATACGGGTAGCCCCATTAGGTGCATTCAAAAATCGCCATTTTTAAGTGACGATATAAAAATGTTAACTCATACAAAGAAGTAAGAAATAAGGAAGCGGTGTATTGGCTTAAAAGTGAGGGATTTTTCTTGCTTGTGCTAGTTTACACCAATACAGAAAGGTTTACTCAGGGCCGCATTCGGTTAAAGCGGAAAGTAAGGCGTAAATTATTTCTTATTGCAATTGCATACTAATACATTCTGGTTGGAATAAAATAGTTTTTAACTAACTCATAAATATAGGAAAGAATTTCTACACTTGTAATTACACTTTGTTAATTACATTATTTAAAAATATAAAAAATTAATACTACAATATAATAATAAAAATATGCTATATCAAAAATGTAAGTAATTTACTAAGAATATAACCAACTAATAATATGAACATGCATTAAAATAAAAGAGGAATTAAATAAAAGCATACTTTATTCTTCATTTTTATTTTAAATTCCCTTAAAATGTATACTTTTATGCAATTTTTGCCTTATAGTTGGCTTTTCATTAATTTTTTTTGTGATATAAAAATATCTGCTTTTTAAAAACATGCAAATTAAAGCTTTAATTACAATATTGTAATGTCCAGAAGACTGAATGTGTCCCTCAAATATATTTTTTCCTACAAGGGAGAGTTGTGTATTATACAAAATTCGGTTAAAGTACATTTTATGCAAAATGGATTTGTTTTTGTCCAATAATTTTGTTTGAATACGCAATTCTTTTTCCGCAATAATGCAAGTATCTTTAACCGATTTCGATGGAATTTTCAAGTATCCTTTCGATTTAAATTTAACCAATGACTCTGGGTCCATAATGGTTCCTTCCAAATCTATTTTGCATTCACTGCACTTTAAAATAGATTGCAATTTGAAAACAAAACCGGCAATATACTTAACTACGTGAGATGTGTATTCTGTCAAAATACTAGCGTCTGCAAAATAATTATGCTCATTTAAAAAATTATTTTCATTTTCTTCATTATCTACAATATTTAAAACTAATTCCTGCTTAGGGTCGAATGCATTCAAATTGTTCTTTTTGATGGGATTAGAACTACTTAAACTTAAAATTTCAATTTTTTCTAATGGTATGCAATTACCAATGCCCCCTTCCCTAATTTTGCATCTGATAATTAGTTTCCTATAAGTAGCTTTAAACTGCTTAACTGAACTACAAAATAACTCTATATGGTCCTGATTAAGCTTATAAAAAGGTATAAAAGATAAAATATTACTGTCTATAAATCTTTCATAAAGTACTTTAATATTCCTTACACAAGCTATGATACGATGGCTTATTACCAATTGCCCATTAAGGGTGCGAAGCTCACTCAAATATTGCACGAATTGATTTTCAAATTTAAAAATACTTTTACTTTATTTTCTTTACATAGAGCTTTTTCAAATCCAAATTTATGTGAGTTTCTACTGTTAAGAACGTCAAAAACATTATTTATATATCTTATAAATTTGACTGTAGCCTCGCAACCTTCAAACTCTAGCAATAGCAATACCTTCCTACAGAAATCTAACGCATCAGCTACAGATTTGCTAAGAGCCTGTACTGCAAGCCTGACCTTCATTTTCTGGTCAGAAAAGTAAATATGAGAACTTCTTAGCTTATTCCCTAAATGCAATTCTTCTTTTTCTTGCAACTCCACAAGCTTTTGAAGATATTGTCATTTAATAATTTTGCCATCAGAATCCTTAAATTCCCCTATCTCAGCGAAAAACTACTGCAATCACTATCTCCAACGGATGTGTATCCCAAGGCTCCTTTGCTGCTCCAGTCAATATGTCTTAAAAAATATTATAATAAAGAAAAGTATTGTTTATACCACTAATATTATTACCTTCGAACTGCCATTTCATCGAATATTAAGTTCAATATTATTTTTTGCAATGCTTTACTCGCTTCATCCACAGCTGCTTTGATTGCCTCGAAGGACTCTGTAGTAAATCCAGGGCAGCAATCAATCCCTTCGTACCATTTAGCGAGCGTTCGAGAATGTGGTAAGCAATTATCGAAATTTTCTCTTACATATTGGTACGCCTTTGGTGACAAAAAGTTCAAATTTAACGCAAACGATCGAATTTCTGGCCGATACATTTTGGAGTTTGGTAAACCTCGTACTTTTTTTAACTTTCTCTCGAAGAGATCTGCATTCATTGCTCCTAAATCCTGCAGAATTTCCGAAGTTCTTTCTTTTTATTGCCCCTATTATTTCAGCCAAACTTCCAATTCGCTTCGATCTGCGTCCAACTTTCTCATTCAACGTTTTAATTTTTCTATTTTTTTTCAAAACTATTTCTTTAAGCGCCTGAAGTTTTTTTTTGCTGCTTTCTTCCGTGGGGATGATGACAAATCATCATCAGATTCCAACATTCTTTTTAGTGTAAGCTTTTTCTTTTGGGGCTTTGGATCATTTTCTTTATCATTATTATTTTTATGTGGAATGATTTCACCACATTCCAATACATTCTCCCTAGGTGGCATTAGCTGAATATTTTGTAAAATTTTAAAATTATCTTTATTCGAACATTTAATTTCATTTAATTCTGCAACCAAACTTTTGCTGCAGTTAGGAACTGGGACAATATGTCTAAATAATTATTTCATATGTAATAATTTTATAAAAATAAAAAAGAATGACTTACATCTTATCATCGGCAGCTTGTAAAAATGGCTGATGGATATAATCTCCGGTTGGTTTTTTGAAAATCAATAAAGTCATTTTCAAAAAAATGCTTGGAGCATACAACAGTTCTTGCTGTAACTGAAGTGGGATCTAACTCTAGGGCCCGGATCCATTTATGCCTAATATCTAGCATATGTGGGAATCTGAAAATAAAACAAATAAATTTATACAAAAATATTATCCATTTAAGACAATGACGCCCTAAAAATATATGCCACCATGAAAAATTAATGCACCCTCAAAAATGAATGCGCCCTTGTAGTACGTTTTGTGTTTTGACGTTTTCGCTCTTGCAAAAAATAACGGGAAATTAACTAAATTCAGAAATTGATTTTTCTTTAATTTCTGATTAGAAATTCGTGAAATTTAATTTTAAAAACACTTTACTACAACCAATATTGTTAAAATAAAGTTTTTTTCTTAAAAAAATTGTAACCGTTTCAACACAATTGCAAAATATTTACTTGTGAAATGAAACCAGATTTTCCTTCAGTCTCTGGACACTTAAACAATTTTTCACAACACAACGCATAATTTTAAATATTCTTTATTATATTTAATTTACAAATTAAACCAATTTGAGCAATTATAATCGCTTTTAATATATTTGTTTCAATGTTTTCTTCGCGAACTTTCTTTTGCTTTGCAGTAAGATCGCAAATGTCAAAAATCAAATCAGAAAAAAGCCGCAGTACACATACACTGTGTGTGTGAGAAACACCATTTCCTTATATTTTATTTCTTTGACTTCATATCGTGATGTCGGAAATAAGAAAATAAGTATGTTTAGCCAAGGGTGGCGTCCATGGCGCAGTTGGTTGAAGTGCGTGGCCTCTATGTCAACGAACCTAGAGACTCGGGTTCGAACCCCAGCAACGACAGAAAATTATTTTAATTAAAATAATTTTTCTGTACGGCCGCCACCTCTCTGCAGAAAATGGCAAACCTCAGAGAGTAATCAAAATGCCATGTAAAGCTTCTTGAGAACAAGAACATTCCTTTCATCGCCGTTCGGAGTCGGCGTTAAACCCGTTGGTCCAGTTTTCGGTCAATTGTGTACACACTAAATAGCACGCACAACAAAACTGATCATAAGAAGCTAAGTCAAAGTCCTCTCATGGGCTGAAATGGCCAGTTATTTATTTTTTTAATTTTGTATTTGTATTTGTATTTTGTGCTTTATTGTTGGCAAATAAGATTTATGGCATCATTTTATAAATCACCGTGATGAAACGCAACGCTAACGCGGCGCATCACTTGGATTAAAAATGTGCATTTTAGTAATCACTACGTTATTGCGTTAGCTATGTGACGTTACCACGGTGAACTGTCAGTCAACAACAGTTTAGGGTTGTCACATGTCAAATAAAACTAGCATCATAATTGCAAATCTTTGAAATATTTAAGATTCACCAAATTCTGACTTGTTAGCAACCATATCAGCTGTTCTCTGCAGCCATCATTAAATTGAAATTGCAATATACACGCCAAACACTGGCGTACCATTTGCTACCTGCTGTAGTTTTTTTATTTCTTTTAGCAATATTTTGAACTGTTGGTTCGTTGTTGCTGTCTTTATCCTATATTCAAACGATTTATGTAAACGTTTAAGAATATATGAGTTAAACAAACAGTTATTACCCTTTCAATGCCAACTTATTCGTTCTAACGGCAGCTCAAGAGCAAGTGATGAAAGTGACAGTTCAAGTGAACGAATTTCAAGTGCAGCGTTTTATAAAATGCTAACTTTGTACTGTTTTCACTACGCTATTGCGTAACTCAACGCTGAAGATCACGGCGTGAAGCGTTGCGTTTTATAAATTGCGAATTTCAACAACGCAGCGTGAAGTGATATGCAGGGATTTATAAAATGATGCTATTAATCTTTTGAATGCCACATTCATAACGGAGATAACAACATTTTATGTTTGGCCAAGTGCAGTGCGAATTAAACTTTGGAAATAAAAAAATATGTCGCAATTTTTTAGTTTTACCAGATGAAGAAGCTGTTATATCAGTTTTAATCGGGCGTGAAATATTATCAAAATTAGATATTCACTTATGTCAAATAAGATATCTTTATAAAAAAATACACTTTTGCAATTGAATTTTAAGCATATGAATAAAAAACATATTGTGTCGTTTAATTCATACAGAGATCCACAGTAAAAAATTTAAGATGTTTTAAGAAATTTGAACAAGATTAACGTATAATTGCTTCTGAATCGGAAAGTCCATATTCGTGCGATGTAAGCGAACTAGAAATCATGAGAGAGAACAAAGAATGTGAAGAATTAATGCAAATAATTTTCGAAATTGAGACTTAAAACAGTAGTGACATCGATAAAACGCTAGGTGCAGAAAAGGCTTGCGCCGTAGAGTCGGTTATACAAAGCAACTATATAAATTGTGTTGATGTTTTGCCGAGGCCAACAAATAACTGTATGAAAATAAGATTGACCAATAATGTACCAGTGTACCAGGGTCCTCGGCGACTTTCATACTGTAAGAGGTGAAAATAAAACTCAAAAAAATTGTTACAAAAGGGGATAATTCGACCAAGGGAGTCGTCATATCGTCGCTGCGCCAAAAAAATCAGCTATGTGTTTTTCGACAACTTTACAGGAGAGCAAAAAAACTAATTTATTCTGCGCATTCGCAAAATAAATGAAATGTCACAATTTTGTATATTTTGCTACGGAATCCCAGAGATTAATATGCAAAAAATAGATCAACTTCTTACTCCAGTACGAAGTGAGGATGAAATCTTCCATTTTTAGACACATAGCTGAATTTTTGGGCGCATTTTGTTAGCTAGGAACAAAATTTTCGAGCACATGTCGGTTTTTTTAAAAATATTTTTAATAAAACAATTATTTTAAAAACTTTGCCTGAACCTAATTTACATGCCCAATAATAAAAATAACCTCATTAAACAACACAATTAACAATTTAAACGATTAACTCAATCAACATTTATTTTTTTAAAGTATGTATATATACTAAACCAAATAACACTTTAAATAACATATTAATGTCTAAGGTTTTCATAAAATGAATGATAGTCGCGATGCATATATTGCTTTAGTGTCTGTAAGCTATTGTATTTAGTTTCATCGATCTTCAAGGGTGAACTATACAACGGTTGAGCCTCTGCACCCTGAACAATTCTAGCTCGTCTTTGCGGCAAAATCTCCCAATTGTCCGTGTGACGTATTTTGAACTTGACTTTACCATTTGTATATAGAAGCCCTCGAATATTAGCGACTGTTTCCTCGCCAGCTTTTTTACATGGTCTTATAGAAGAAAAGTTGCCAGGAACATTTCCATAATTTTTAAAAAATGTATACTCCAAATACGCAACGTTGTAAGGATGTGAGGGTCTTGCTTGTCTCATTCGACTAATGTAATCTGTTGGAGAATAAATTGGGGGCTTAAATTGGTGTTCTAATGTTGAGTGGACGCTGTCTACCTCCATCATAGTATGACCTTTTTCCAGAATAATTTGCTCAATTACGATGTTCATGGTGACGGAAAGATTTGCTAAGCTACTTAAAAGAACTTTGTTTTTGTTCTGGTATAAACACCCGTCTGATATTAAAATTATCTTCTTAAACATTTTGCAGTGCTCTTCTATGAAGTTGACAATGCAGCTTGTAATATTATTTGCTGTAACACCACCCTCACCATCGTGCCACACATACAAAAAAACATCCTTATTATTTTTTACATAAAAGGTAAAATTGTGTACAGCTAACATCATTTTATAGTATTGGTCAGATACCAACAGTTTTGGACTTAGAAGCACGCTCTGCATATCCATTGTTATAACTAATGTTTCTGCAGACATTTCAACAACAGCTTGATTTTTTTCGTCTCTAGCTTCATTCTTTTTATCTATATGAAGTCGATAAATGTCTTCCACAATATTTCCTTCATGAAATCCGACACAAACATCGCACTGATCCTTCCTTGGTTTAAAAATAGAAACTTTTTCAGATTCTACTTCACAAAATTTTTTTCGTTGAACGAAATGTTCGTTATGTTGCTTGCACCATTCCATATATATAGCGTGCATATTAGTTTTTGATTGAAATGTTTCTTCAACGTATATTCTCTTAGTATTAGATCTACAGTAATGGCTCGGTACTTTTGGTAGTAATGCAAGCCACTTCATGCCCGAATTAGAATTCGAAATTTCAATATTTTTGGAAATAGTCTCCTTTTTCTTTGACTTCATCTAGTAGTGCATACTATTTTTAGTAAGGTCATATGTTGCGGTAAACATTTCTCTACAAACGTGAATTTTTTCTCCGTTTAAATCTGGCAAATAATAATCAAATCCTAAACATTTTTTAACATTTTTGGCTGGAGTAACTGACTGTCTTTTGATTGTTGAACGCTTTTGTACTAGAGCATTTATGTATGCTTTTTTAGCCTCCCACGAAGGTAAGTTCCAGAAATATTTAAAGCTCTCCTTTCGTAATATTTCATCAACAGCTCCACAGAGAAAGCTCCTAGATTTTTTTTCAGCTAAATGAGAACAAGGTTTGTCACGCATGCTTCTACGCTGCCTTACCACAGTATTATTTTTAAATGACTTGTATTTTTTTCCAAAAAGTCTTAAATTATGTATATTAATATATACTTCATCGCTTGAATCACTGCAACTATCAGCTGACACAAGCAAACCTGTTTCTTCATTTAAAACTAAATTTACAGATTTTGCAGCTGTGGACATATTGGAGCTATTAAATGTTTAAATGAAAACTATTGTAATAATAATACTTCAAATACATAAATCAGTAACGTTTGACCTGAGTTATAAATTAACTTCCAATATTAGCACAAAAAAAAAATCACGAACTGAATAGTTACAATAGCGTTTAAACTAAAAAAATATTTGAGATTTGTTACGCTACAATTAAATCAAAGCCATCCAATTCACATATCTGATTTTTTTCCTGCAAAATAAGCCACGTTTCGGCAAAGTGCCGTTTAAAAAAAAACAGCTATGTGAAAAATATCACATAGCTGTTTTTCTTAGAACATTATATATATGACTTGCACATAGCGTATTTTACTAACTTTTGAACCAAAAGAAATAAAAAAAAATCGTTTAGCGTACAGATGGACCCTGAATAGCGCTACTCAATTATGTAATAAAAAAAAATTAAGAAAAAATCACATAGCTGATTTTTTTGGCGCAGCGACGATATGCTTCTCCAATTGTATTAACAAAAAAAAAAATGGGGACTTCCAGGCATTAAATAAAAAAAATAAATAAATAAATAACTGGCCATTTCAGCCCTTGAAAGGACTTTGACCTAGCTTCTTATGATCAATTGTGTTGTGCGTGTTATTAAGTTTGTACACAATCGACCGAGAAATGGACCTACAGGCTTAACGCCGACTCCGAACGGCGATGAACGGAATGTTCTTGTTCTCAAGAATCTTTACATGGCATTTTGATTACTCTCTGAGGTTTGCCATTGTCTGCAAAGAGGTGGCGGCCGTACAGAAAAATTATTTTAATTCAAATAATTTTCTGTCGCTGCTGGGGTTCGAACCTGGGTCTCCAAAGTTCGTTGACATAGCGGCCACGCACTTTAACCAACTACGCCACGGACGCCACAAGCATTAAATAAAATCACTTTAAAAGATAACCATCCCACTGCTCATAATTGGTAACTGCTTAGATTATTTAGGTAATATAAAATTTTTTACAACACTTGGAGAATGGTTATCATCAGGTACCAATGCACGAAGATTAAATTTAATATACTGCGTTCGTAACACCTCTAGGTTAATTTGAATACTTTACAAGCCATTTGGTTTGAATAATGCAGGATCGGTATTTCAGCAGTTTATTAATATGGTGTTAAGAAAATGTATTGAGTCAGGTAAAATAGTGGTTTGAGGAGCATTTGAATGTTTTGGCTGATGTATTACGAACGCTGAAGGAAGCAGGATTGAAATTAAACATTAAGAAATATAAATTTGCATATCGTGAACTGGATTATTTGGGATATCGTGTAAACGAAAAGGGTATACGTCCTAACGATGAGCACATTAAAACAATCAAATCATACCCAATACCTGCCAATAACGAAAAAGTGGAGCGAGGATTGGGACTGTTTGGGTTTTTCTGTAAATTTGTTAACGACTTTTCAAGAATCGCTAAACGTCAACAGATTTAAAGAACAGGGCTTTCGATTAGACAGATAAATGAACAAAAGCTTTCACTGCTTTTAAAAGTGCATTAGTTAATGGTCCTGTGCTGGCAGTTTATGACCACTTCACGAAACAGAGCTTCATACGCACTGACTTTGAGTAAGAAAGTTATAAACCGAAGAATAGCCGGATGGGTATATGAGTTAGAGAATTATGATTATAGTATTCGGCATCGTAAGGGCGAGTTGATGGGGCATGTGGATGCCCTCAGTCGCGTATCAAATTTTCTTCGCGGTGAAAAAGGTGAAAATGTTGTGTTAGTAGGTGATTTTAATTTGGATACACTCGAATCTAATGATATCACTGACTACTACTATGCAATTATTTCTGAGCATGGTTTCTATTCTTTTATAAATGAGCCCACAAGACCTTCTTCTGGCTCTTGCTTAGACCATATTCTTGGCCGCTTTCGAGAGATCCCTGTTAACTCATGTGTAGCCGCAAACATTGAGCTAAAAATAACAGACCATAATATGACGGGTCTCATATTAGGTAGTCTCACAAATAAAACCAATAACAGACACACATTTTCAAAATCTCAGACCAGGATAAATTACAATATTCTTAACGAAAGTCTACGTTGGGAAAGTTGGAACGAAGTATACCGGGAGAATGATGTGTCCAAGGCCTATCAAAAATTTATTTTGCGATTACAAGTACATATTAAAGAATCTAGTTGTATTTTTAAACCTAAGAGAAACCAAAATATAATAAAACCTTGGATTAACCGTGAACTCTTGTCTAGAATCAATTTGAAAAATAGGCTGGGGAAAAAACTGTCAAAACACCCAAACAATATTTGTTTAAAAATTCGTTACGAACGGATGAGCAAAATTATACGCAATGACATTAAAGAATGTCGTGAGAATTTCTATCGCAATGAATTTGAAAAGTGTAGTGGTAATCTCAAACTAGAATGGAAGTTGTTAAACAATATTGCAAACAGACAAGCAAAGAATAGTAATACTCTGACGTTAAGAAGTGGCTCATCGATAATTTCGGATAGTTCCACAGTTGCAAATATTTTTAACAACTACTTTGCTACGATTGCATTACAATCTGTGCCGCAGGATAATTCGAATCCTCAAAGACTGTGTACATCTTCTGATCTTGAGAAGGACTTTGTAAACAGCAACAGTTTCTACTTCGAAAAAATTTCTTCTCTTGAGCTTTTAAAAATTATAAGGTCACTCAATGGGTCAAATTCATGTGGAAACGATGGTATCTCAAATTTTACTCTAAAAAATATAGCGTATAATGTTGTTGACATACTAGAATATATATTTAATCAGAGTGTTTTGTCTGGAAAGTTCCCCGACCAGCTGAAATGCGCCATTGTTATACCCCTTTTCAAAAAAGGTGATCCAAAAGAAAAAAAGAACTATCGACCAATTTCTCTATTGTCAGCAATTTCAAAAATTTTCGAAAAAGCTATCAAACAACGTGTTTTGAGTTTTTTAAACAAAAATAATTTTTTTAGCAGTTTGCAATATGGTTTTAGACAGGGTATGTCAACGGAAGACGCTTTGCTTGATTTTTGCTCAAAAATCAATAAAGGACTTGATGAAAAAAAAATTTGCGCAGGTTTATTTGTTGATATTACCAAAGCATTTGATATGGTAAACCATAGTTTTCTTTTGGAAAAAATGTATAACGCTGGATTAAGGGGTGGAATTTATAATTGGTTTAAAAGTTATTTACAAGATCGGATGCAGCAAGTGAAAGTGGATGAACAAATAAGTGATTCCGTTCTGATTAACTTAGGTGTGCCACAAGGATCGGTGCTTGGTCCTATCCTTTTTTTAATATACATAAATTTCATATTTAAGCAAAATATGATCGGAAAAATAACCGCATTTGCGGATGACATTGCTATAGCATATACGGCTACCAGTCCTTTAAACCTTATAGCTGAAATTAATAATGATCTAAGTACATTAAGAAATTGGTTCGCAGTGCATGATATGGTCGTTAGTAGTAAAACAAAAATTATATATCCAAGCTTTGTTTCCAAAGAACCTCCAGATATTGATTTAATGTATCATTCCCCAAACTGCAAAAGGTTTATATATGTTAACTCATGTCCAATCCATTTGGATGATGTATCGTACAATAGAAGTATCTCTTGCGATGAAAATTGCTTTACAATTGAAGCAGTAAGCAAGTTTAAATATTTAGGTATCATATTTGATAGTAAAATGAGCTGGTTCGAGCAAATTACAAGTTTGAAGACATACTTTCGGTCAACATTAAGAAGTTTTTACTCAATTAAGAAGTTATGTTCGCCTCAAATAATGAAAATGTTTTACTTTGGAGTTTTTCAATCAAAGCTTCAATATGGCATCTGTTGCTGGGGCGGAACATACAGAAATAAAATATTGCAACTACTGACCTTGCAAAAGTGTGTAATTAGAACAATTTGCGGAAGGCACCGCTTACACCACTCATTGGAGCTATTCAGATTACTGAATATTTTTCCATTAAGACATTTGTTTTATTTCAAAGTTCTAAAAATTTTTTTCATTAGAAGTGGTTACCTCAATAGCAGAAACTCAGATAACTACAACCTGAGAGATAATTATGAATTTCATGTTTGCGTCCCTTCGTTTCGCACAATAAATTATCGGAATTCTTTTCCAATTATGTCATGTAGATTATATAATAAGCTACCGGCATATTTAAGATCATTGAGAACAATCCATGTTTTTCTGAGATGCGTAAAGCTTTGGCTTTTTGAGCAAAATTTTAATGAAATCGAGACAGTGATGAATAGTGTCTCCTAGATTGAGAACTGATTTTTTTAACTACCTTATACTTTGTAATAGTTATAATTTTTTTTTAATCTCCCTGATATTGGAGGATATTTTGAACTACTGTTTGATTAAATACTTCTTGCTTTGTTTTGTTATTTTCTTTTTTGTTTATTTTTTTTATTTTTTTTTTTTTTTTTAAATTTAAATTTAAAGCATTGATGAACACCCCACAATTAAACAATTAATTATTTAAGCATTTAACATTTATCACTCTCTTTCATAAATCAATTAACATCTAACACTAAATTATATACACCGAATTTTTTGATTACTAAAGGGGCATTTAATACTGTTCTTCTCTTGAATATAAAATGCCTCTACTATTTACTAAGGTCTTATGTATACATTGTAAAAGAAAAATGTTCTATGAAGATTTATAAAGAACTTATGAATATGATTTAATAAATAAATAAAAAATAAAATATCAATTTTTGCAGCTATAGACGGAGGTGTTGTCGATCTAAATATACAAATTGCATAAACCAGAGATGAAAGGATTAGGCGATTAGAAATAAGTTGGAGGAAGGGGATGTAGGAGCTATGTGTTAGATAATGGGCTAGTTTTAAGAAACTGTGTTCGAGAACAAAGACAGTTATACGTACCTTCTGAGTTAGAAGAAAATGTATACGGTTGAATCATGAAAACTATAGCCAGATAGGAATTGAGAAGTGTTTAAATCAGATACAGAAGCATTATTGGTTTACCAATATGAGAGATAAGTTAAACAAAGTTATAAGAAACTGTCTGAAATGTATTTATTATTCCGTTGCCATAAATACGTTGCCGTAAAGGCCGTTGCTATCAATAAAATCTACACGGAAACATATATTGGTAGTAATAGACGCATTTACAAAGTATACTAAGTTGTACGCGGTTAAAGCCCTAGGGATAAAAGAAGCATGCTGTGCATTGGAAAAATATTTCGAAAGCTATAGTAGGCCAAGTGGCATCCATGGCATAGTTGGTTAAAGTGCGTGGCCTCTATGTCAACGAACCTAGAGACCCAGGTTCGAACCCCAGCAGCGACAGAAAATTATTTGAATTAAAATAATTTTTCTGTACGGCCGCCACCTCTTTGCAGACAACGGCAAACCTCAGAGAGTAATCAAAATGCGTTCATCGCCGTTTGGAGTCAGCGTTAAACCTGTAGGTCCATTTCTCGGTCAATTGTGTACAAACTTAATAACACGCACAACACAATTGATCATAAGAAGCTAGGTTAAAGTCCTTTCAAGGGCTGAAATGGCCTGTTATTTTTTTTTTTTTTAATTTATAGTGGGCCAAGAAGAATTAATAGTGATCGCGGAACTTCTTTTACATTTAACGAATTTAAAAAGTTTGACACACCAAGCATAATGCTTTTTGGAATCGAACAAAGAGGAGAAATAGTAGACGAATTGGCAGAACATTTACAAGAGGTATACGCTGAACAAGAAGTAGATTTAAAGTTGATTCGGAAAGAAGCTTCTAAAGCTATTGTTAAGTCATAGTCCTACAACTTAAAATATTTTTAGGAAAATCACAAATCAGCCAAGCCTTTTAAAGTAGGAGACTTATAGCATCATTTTATAAATCCCTACACATCACTTCACGCTGCGTTGGTGAAATTCGCAATTTAAAAAACGCAACGCTTCACGCGGTGATCTTCAGCCTTGAGTTACGCAATAGCGTAGTGAAAACAGTACAAAGTTAGCATTTTATAAAACGCTGCACTTTAAATTCGTTCACTTGAACTGTCACTTTCATCACTTGCTCTTGAGCTGCCGTTAGAACGAATAAGTTGGCATTGAAAGGGTAATAACTGTTTGTTTAACTCATATATTCTTAAATGTTTACATATATCGTTTGAATATAGGTTAAAGACAGCAACAACGAACCAACAGTTCAAAATATTGCTAAAAGAAATAAAAAACTACCGCAGGTTGCAAATGGTACGACAGTGTTAACAATCGAGTTTAGCTACTACAGCTTTTTCGCACATTCTCCTCATTAACGCATTCAAAGTCACAACCCAAAAATCTTTGAAATTTTCAACGATATTGATATTAGTGGCTCAAAATAAGCTAATGTGAGAAAAATTTACCCACCAAAATATGGTTGGGCTCAAGGACAACACAAGACATCACGACTAACCATGCAAAAACATAACCTTGCAATTACACAATAGTTTTTAAAGTTTAATACCACAATTACACTGCGGTAGTTTGGCGTTTATATTGCAATTTCATTATTTGATGGTGGCTAAAGAGAACAGCTGATATGGTTGCCAACAAGTCCAAATTTGGTGAATCTTAAATATTTCAAAGATTTGCAATAATTGTAGCTACTCCCTGTTTACCAGGGTCTATAGCTGGGACAGACAAAGCGGCTGTCAAGGGTCGTTCACAAAAATTTATTAATTTTGGACACTAAACCAATCAATCAATCTTTTAAATTTTTCGTTACAATTTTATTCCCTCTTCAAACTAATTCACAACAGAATAATTCATACATAAGTAATTAATGTAAAAATTACACTGTACAACAATTCGCATCTTTTATTAAACCCCGCCCACTTTGTTATCGGTTCTTTATATTTGCGTGTAATCTGATCACGAATATGCAATTATTTTTTTCGGGTCACCTCTAGTTTGGTCCCTACAGGACTTTGAAATTTTAAAGGAAAACTATCTTTGAATAATTGTTTAGTATAGAAGTTTATGTCCTATCATAACAAATTTGGTATCAAATTAAAGAGAATAAAGTAAAGAAAATTAAAAACATATTAATTAAAAAAGTTGACGAAAAAGGACACGAAAAATGTCCCTTATATTCTAAAATCCTTTATATCCTTTAAGTTTTTTGTCCAATTAAAACAAAAAATATTTTGATAAAATATAATATATTTACTATAGTTCTAAAGTTCATTTTAAACGGTCATAAACATAACAACAACGAAATTCAATTTATGTAAAGTAACACATACGGAATGTTGCACAATTGCTGATTTCTAAAATACTTTAAAAATTTATTAAAAATAAACCAATGAAGCGATTTAAATGAAATTTTGCAAAAAATTTGCACTATAGTAAATATATTATATTTTATCAATAGATATGTTTTGTTTTAATTGGACACAAAACTTCAAGGATATAAAAGATTTTAGAATATAAATGACATTTTTCATATTCTTTTTTCGTCAACTTTTTCAACTAATATGTTTTTAATTTTCTTTACTTTATTATCTTTAATTTGATATCAAATTTGTTATGGTGGGACATAAACTTCTATACTAAACAATTATTCAAAGATAGTTTTCCTTTAGAATTTCAAAGTCATGTAGGAACCAAACTAGAGGTGACCCGAAAAAAATAATTGCATATTCGTGATCAGTGTACACGCAAATATAAAGAACCGATTACAAAGTGGGCGGGGTTTTTTTCGTGTTGTACCGTGTTATTAATCAAATAAAAAAATAATTTAATATAAACATTTATATGGATAAGAATTCTTCAATATATAATATATTTCTTTTAATATAACTTCACCATGTCCTTGCGATACAAATCCTGGGCTATCGACTGTGAGATTCGTCATTCCAGCGGTGGTGGTGTGGCGCGAGCGTTTCAGGTGCCGTGTTCTGGTTGACCTAATATTGAAATCATATGCCTTACAAATACTGGTGAAGATTCTTAAAGAGGCACGAACAGGGTAAAAACCACGCTATCGTGATATAACTAGTAATAGTCGACGGAGTAGACAGGGTAAACCCCACGCCACTACTATAGACGTAAAGAGTAGCACTGTTAGTAAGTGGTGCTACTGATACCTTACCGACAAAGTCCTTAAAGAGGAACGAACAGGGTAAAAACCACGCTATCGTGATAGGCAGGGTTAAAACCACGCCACTACTATAGACGTAAAATAAATCTGATACGGATAATTATTAAATATGAAATGGAAATAATAGTTAGATAGGACAGATAATAAGAGATCAAAGAATTTGAAATAAAGAACTTTCTTTAGTAAATTTAGTAAAATAGGTATTTACAGGATTTTCTACTGAGTGCTGGGATTTAGGGTGAGCGCTGGCAGAGTAGTCTGAGTAAAAACAACGCAACTACTTCCACCGGAGTTAGTATGTTGGATGGGAATTCTAAAATAGGAGTGGTGGACAGAGTAACCTGGGGCCGAATTACAGCAACCGTGAACGAGTGAGTAGTCGAATCGTATAAAATTCCACTTCGATTATTTTTTTCGTATGACAACATTCGATCGAACACGAATCGAAATTTGGTTCGATTGTTATCGAAAAAAGCCATTTGACAGCTGAAAGCATAAACAAAAAAAAAACTTAAGCAAACTTCCCTGCTAGACAGCGCTAACAAGTTTACGAACACAATGAAACAATATTTTGTGTACACTAACACATTCATACGGTGTCATGTTATGTGAAACAAGGAAAATTATATGTGCTTGAATGTCTTGCTCTTTTACCATCAAAATTTAATCGAAAAAAATTTGAAAACAGTCAAAATAAAGTGAGCGGTGCAAATAAGTTTCCGAAAATATAAAATAAAATTATGTAAAATAACAAAATATAAGTAAAATAATTTAGCAAATAAGTGGTGTGAAAAAGCTGTGCTGTTTTTATTTTGTTGCTTTGAGTTTAATTAGTTTCCTTATTTTAGTAAAAATTAATATGTTTTGTGTCGAATATATTTTAATTTGTCCATGCATTATTTTTACTTTAATATTGAAAAAATTGTAAAATTATATTTAAATATGTATTTTTTAACATTTATAAGGAAAATACCGAAATAAAATAATAAAAAATAGCAATAAAAAAGTTTGTGTTTTTGTTTGCGCCCGGGATTGAACCCACTTTTCAGAGTAAGTATGGTTTACAGGTATTTGCTCTAACCACTACGCTATGGTAGGGGAGCAGCGCAGCGCGTTTACTTTTTTGATAAATAACTAGCTGTGTTTGTTATTAGAGTGAGCAGTTTGACTATACTTTTTTGGTTGAGTTAAATATGGGTGACAGACAGAGATGCCAGATCACGAAGATAGGCAAAATCTTGTTATATTTTTCACGACGCTAGAACAAATATAACAACTTTTGTATGGAGAATTTTATATGAAAATAACACGAATTTTGTTAGGGCTCGTGTTAAATAACGCGTTATCTAACAGTTACTGTTCTAGCTGGGTTTAATTTTTAGCAGTTTTTAAAAAAACTGCTTTAATTTGTGTTGTGAAAATGATTCCAGTTTTGTATTTTTATTTAGATTCATCCGATTCGGAAGATGAAGAAAATGCTATGAAGCAAAGAATAGTAAGGAGAAAAATCCGAGATAGTAGCAATCCCTTGTCATTGCCACAATCAGCGTAAGCTTCATAAAATGTGTTAAGCCAAGAATAACTAATAACCATTAATTGTATTTTTAGATTTATTAAACGCTATCGTCTGACAAAAGAAGCCTTCAAATATGTGCTGTCCGAGCTTAGTTTTGAAGGTCACATGTCAACGCATGTACCACCAATGCTCCAGTTAGCAGTGACTCTTACACTTTTGGCCAGCGGTAGTTATCAACACTCTGTTGGCAATGATTATTGCCTAGGACTGTGCCAAAGCGCTGTGTCGAAAGTTGCATCTAGGGTATTGATAGAAATTCAAAGAAAATTGTGCCCAAAGATGATTGGATTTACACAAGCGACTATGGAATGCTGCAAGGTCTTTTTTTTTGACGAAATATAAAATTCCTGGTGGTAAATCTTTTAATTTTAGAGAATTAATGTTCTCATGATAATCTTTATGTTATGTATGCATTTCTTTTTTAGTAATTGGTTGCGTTGACGGAACTCATATTGGTTTGCAGAAACCAACTAAAAATGAGCACATGTTTTTTAATAGGAAAGGATACCACAGCTTAAACTCGCTGATAGTAAGTCTCCAATTATTTCTTTTAAAGCATTTCATAAATATATGACACCATTATATTACAGATATGTGATCATGAGTACCGCATAACTGCAATAGATTCCAAATATGGAGGTGCAGCACATGATTCCTTTGTTTGGAAACACTCAGACCAAAGAGTAGACTTGGAGCAAAGATACAACAATAACACTTTGAAGAATTCTTGGCTTTTAGGTAAAATTAAAAATGATATTCATATAATATTAAGCTATTTTTTTATCTGCAACTATATAAACTTTATTTAATTTTTAAGGAGATTCTGGGTACCCACTAGAACCTTGGTGTATCACACCATATAGAAACGTAAACGAAGGGTCTCCTGAGGCTAAATTTAACGAAATGCATTCTAAAGCGCGCTGCATAGTTGAAAGAAGCATAGGAATCTTAAAAGGGCGTTGGAGAATCCTTTCTTATGGAAAAAGGGGACGATACGCTCCAGAAAAAGATGCACTTTTTGGTAATTGTTGTGCAGCACTGCATAATGTCTGCATTAAATTTAAAATTCAGGACTCTGAAATCGGAATTGAGTCATCAGAATTTTATATTGGAGAAGAAACCAACATAACCAAAATCGGAGAGAAAATAAGAAATAATATTAAAGTTTCTTTATGTAGTACGAGTGACTAATATAAAAACTGTTATTTTTTAATTCATAAAATATGTTTTTTATATCAGAGTTCAATGACTTAAATATAAAACAAATAAAAACAACAATTTTAAACTTCATTTTTTATTATATCCAAATAACATAGTATATTATATTTAAATCACAGTGTATAATATATATATTGTTCAGATGCATACATCTGACCACCTTAATTCAACTCAACGCGCAACTAAAACAAACCACAAATGTGTGTCAACACTTAAAATTTGCTTCCAGGTGTAAAGGTAGGTCGCTATGACACACTTTTGCTTTACTACTCAATTGTGCTGTATTTGCATATTGTTGAATATCGATGTTATTATTAGTACTTAAACCATATTTATATTTTGCTGATGCAAATTTACACCAACAACAACTCATTTCAATATCGGTAACAACTAAAACATATTTGTGCTGACGCTGAATAACAACAACAACAACTGAGTTAATATTTCGTTTTATTCTTGTTACTGTTGTAAACGTATTATAAGTAAAAAATGTATATAAGCTCTTATACTAATTCATTTTCAAAATATATAATTTCATACAATTGATAAATCCCGCGAAGCCCTTAGGGCTTATCTGCAGGAAAAAAATTAAAAAGTTACATATGTAGATAAAAGTTAACTTTTGAAGTAATTTTAATAAATAAAATAATCTAATAAAAAATCCAAGTAATTAAAAAATATAATACTTAAAATATTGTGGGTACATTAAATAGTTGGTTTCCCCTATGTTGTTGTTCAGCTATTACTGATGCTGTGTTCTTAGTTTATAGCTTTTTTATTCTTTGCTCTTCTTTGTTTTTGTTTTTTGGTAATTGTCTAATTTTCACATGTATTTAGTTTTTGTGTTTTTTCTCGTTTTATTTGACTGTTTAGTTTTAAAACCGGTTTTTTGTTGTTTTTTTTGTTATGTTTACTTTTAAAAGTATTTTGTTTTGGTTAATCTTGTTCGCTTTGTGTATTCTCCAATTTTGCGTTTAGATGCTGTTGTTGTTGTGCACTTGCTCTTCTTGATGTTTTGTTTGCAATAAAGACGAGTAGTAATAACTCAAATCAAAGTAAAACACCGTTTTTATTTACATTCATCTGAAGCAACAATTGTACAAGGTTCAAGTGCCTGTGCAATTCTACAACAATCCCTTAGGTCAATATTGGTACACGCACCTGTATTGACAAACTCAACAAGGGATTCAACATATATGTATGTATATATTTCAGAAATCAGCCTTATACGTTTATTGTAGTCGTTGTTCTTGGGCTTTGGTCTAAAAATTTTTGAAAAAGAAATTGTAAGTTTTGTTTTAAAAAATAAAACAAAAACTTGTATTAGATATGTTGCCTTAATGTTGTCCGATATTTCGGCTTAATTTTTAAGTGTTCCTCTGAGACATATAACAATTTTTAAGAACTTAAAAGATATTTAAATACTTAAAAAATTGTTAAATGTCCCAGAGGAAGCTTGCAAATTTAGCCGGAATATCAGACAACATTAAAGGAACATATCAAATACAAGTTTTTGTTTTATTTTCGACAGCCAAAGCGCAAAAACAAAAACTGCATATCAATTATATTGAGATCACATTAAAAAAAATTCATTAAGGCATTTAAAATCTAGGTATACAATATTAAGAATATGCATACGCAAAAAAAAAAAAAGAAGTTTAAATGTATGTACCATATTGAAAACACTAAAACTAAAGAAATAAATTAAGAGACTTCAAAAGTTTGTACATTAAAAAAATTAAATGGTATATAGGTTTTTGAGAACAAATCCGAAAAACTTAACTATTACAGAATTCAATTTACATTACATTTCAAATTCAAAATCTTGTAAATCAAATTAACCATTCAACTTTTTAAAGTTATATTTCTATTTTATCGGTCAAAACAATATTTAATAATATATTATATATGTATAATATAATAATATATAAAATAATATATTTTATATAATTTTATATATAAAAAGTATAATTGCAAAAATTTAATAATACTGTTTATATATGAAATTATATTTCTTATCTATTGTTTTGACTGGTAAAATAGTTGAAATATAACTTTAAAAAGTTGAACGGTAAATTTGACAAGATGTTGAATTTTAAATGTAAGAAGTTGAATTTAAACATGACTTCTTTTTATTTTATCACAATTTTAAGGTACATTGTTTAAAAAATTTTCCTCCTCTTTGATTCTTACTAGCCTCTCCTGTAGATCTAGTAATTTATCGAATTTCGTGAACTTTTCTTCTTTAAGTTTTAACTCTCTTTCTTTTAGCTTTAACTCTCTTTCTTTAAACTCCATTTATTTATTAAATTTCGCCTCCTTTACTTGTAAAATTGATTTCTGCACATTTATTAAAATGTCCATCTTCGACGAAATGTCTTTGTTCATATCTGTGTACACTTTCAAGTTTTCTTCCAATGGAATTCGTCAACTTTTTTAGTTTTTTGCTAGTGGTCAGCGGAGTTTCCACATCATCTTCTTCAAAGCTGACATCGACCATACTTTCATCCAGATACTCCACCTCCTCACTGTCATCATTCGGAATAAACTTCCCAAAAGAAAGCACAGGCAGACCGTCCACTGCAGCTTCGAGACCACTTGCTTCCATCAGCAGCTCATCTGTGGCCGTCAGTACCTTTTCCTCATAAGGACCTCCACCTGTGCGTTTTTTCGATGCTTTATTGAATGAAAGCTTCTTTTTCACCGCATATTTTTGATCAGCATAGACCTTCAGAAAAAATACCTTTTTAGATAACTTAAATTAATTTTAACGTATAGATTACTTACTTTACGCCAGGCTTTGGCATCTTTAACTGGTGGGCCATTGGCGTTAAGCTTCCGACTCAACTGCTCCCACAGTTGGATGGCCATTGCTTTGCCTTGCACGCTGCTCGGTATTATATTTTTCGCTAAGTCTGGGTGGCTCGCCATAAACTCACCCATCTCAATTTTTTGGATCGCATTTATTTTATTTAAATTTTTCCTGTAAAGAGGGCTATTTTTAGTAATGGAAAGTGTATTTATAAATCATAGAATTTACTTACATTATTATATGTGCAATAAATTTGTGCCCACTCGTCTGCCTGAAATCAATCGAATGCTATTTCGGTAGAACCTCATCGAACATATGTTCGTTCACGATAGATATCATACGAAAATTCGATAATTTGTCTCGATTACAACAGCAATCGTTAAAAAAACGATAACTTTCACTCGTTCACGATAGCCGTCATACCAAATTGAATTAATAAGAAAGTAATCATTCGATCACGGATGCTGTAATTCGGCCCCTGAGTAAAAACCACGCAGTTACTATGTCCTGTTATTTATGGAATATTTATGAGTGGCAGAGATGTTGAGGTAAGATGAGTGGCAGAGATAATCTGATTTAAAAACACGCGACTAACTCTGCCGGAAATTTATTAGATAGGAAAGATTGAAAGTTTAATTAAAGTAACTAAATAAATTAGATAGTAAGCAGATAAGATACCAGAAAATATATATATAAAAAAAAACGGAAAATCACGCATACCAACTTAGAACACGCACGCCTCACCACTCCGGCTCGTTGTCCCACAGGGAACCCTTAGTCCCTGGCTTCGCTGCTGACGTGGATGTTGTTGGCTATTGTATGCGGCTGAACGCTGTCGGCGTTCACTATTTATTTATTTTATTTTCTTGGTTAAACTTGCCACCACCGTGGCTCTTCACTGACTGACTGGTTTTTCATTCTGCACTTGAGCTTCGACCTATCGTTCCTTGTCTTGCTCTGGTTGGTTCTGTTTCCAATTTTAGGCGAACGAGTGGCGTGATCGAACACTCGCGTTCTCTTCTCACTCTCGACTGTTTGTTCCGTTCCTAGCATCAGGCATACGAGTGGCGTGATTTTCTTCTCCCTTCTCTTCTCACACTCGTCTGTCTGTGGGTATCGCATCACGCGAGTTTACCGGTTCCCTTGGAACACGCGCATACATGAAAATAAAAATAAAACTAACTGAAATAATCGCGACTCTATGCTAGCAAAAAAAATAAATGCTTTGTCGTGGAGTTGAAACCTAAGGGGTGTCCTACCCTATTATTCTACTTAAAGTATTTTCTTAACATTTCTTACAAAACTATTTCAAATTTTCAATTATTCTTTTATTTTTCAGCTATGTGTTTATTTTTTAAAATAATGTATTAAAACACTATTTAATATAAAATAAATAAAAAAACTATTTTCAGATAATAAAAACATAAATTGTATACAGCGGCCACGGTGCCTGCCGTTGGATGACCAAGATAAATTCCGATCTCCCGTCTCTTGGTGTTGAGCTGAAATAAAGGTGGAAGCACATTATGTAGGTCAAAATTTTGGTCCTTACATAATGATGCTAGTTTTATTTCACATGTGACAACCCTTAACTGCTGTTGGCTGACAGTTCACCGTGGTAACGTAACATAGCTAACGCAATAACGTAGTGATTAATAAAATGCAAATTTTAAATCAAAGTGATGCGCCGCGTAAGCGTTGCGTTTCATCACGGTGATTTATAAAATGATGCCATTAGTAGTCTTAAAGAATGTTGATAATACTGGTAGGGTGAATAAAAAGTTCATTCCAAAATATCGCAATTAGGTAATGTTCGCAAAGAAATATCAGATGTAGAGCACTGTCAAATCACACAAACGCCTTATGTCGGCGTAGTGGATTCCAGTCGTTTAAGAAATTGGTTGGAACATAAGAATAATTTAAATGGTAATTAAGTGGACTCTGAAGGCAACACTATTGAGAATGAAGATTATGAATATTTGGATGAAGAATTTGTGGAAGATGAGTAAGTACCAAAGTTTAAATTATTGTCAGATTGACCGAGATATTAGTGATTTACAGTCTGGCAACACTAGAAAAATATATCTTTATGTTGTAAGGATAGCAAACTTCACTTTAAAAGTGTAAAAAGTAATAAGATTGTCAAGTTGTTTATTCTGTTTCCGTTTTGCCAATACAAGGACAAAGTAAAAATCATTGTTTTCAAGAATATTGTTACTACCGGATTTTTTAAAAATAAGAAAATAATCTCTATAATTCAAATGTTCGATTAAAAGAACTCAGCGCTTAAAAAACAAAGTAAAATATCAACAATTCTGGAATTGTCAAAACTTTCGCCGTCAAAATTAATTGCATATACTTTTTCACACTCAAGATATATAAGTAACTTTTTTTCTTAGGTAATTACTTGAGAGCTGGATAGAGGCCCTAAAATAAGACTCATGCGTCAACTTTAAAAACGCCGACACACGTGTATTTTTTGTCCCTTTTAAGAGAATCCGTTGTCAGAACCCTGTTCTTTTTTTCGTGTTGTTTCGCCAGCGTAATTAGATTTCTTTGTTCGTTCAGGCAGTATAAACAGTTTGGTCAGACCCAAAATTTGGAACATTGGTTTCTTACAAAATGTTTGCGAACGCTATTCGTGGAGTGTAAACACTTTTCTAGCACGAATTTATGAAGATTTCTTCGTTCGCTCTGATCGGCCGACGCTCGATCTTTTTGGGCGAATCCAGTGTTTCTGTGTGAATAGAGTAGTATATTTGTTGAAATAGTACTTAAAAACTTAGAAAAAACAAAAAAGGAAGAAAATATATTAAAAACTTAACGCAAAAGAAAACTGATTTACTTTTTTTTTTTAATTAGCAGTTTTTATAATGACATTCTTTACCTAAAATTCTTTATATATATAAACAAAAACTGATCAACGCTGATTTTTGCAAGCATTGAATTTAAGTATTTCCACTGAATGAGCGACCAAAATGGCGAATTATCAATGTTCGTGCTGTGAAAAAGTTTATACCGAATGAACAATTCATCGCTAAGATTTGTTCGCGAAGAATTCTTCGTTCGTTCGGGGAGTGGAAACGCTCGGTTAAAAGGACCAAACCAACTTCTAGCCAGTTTCAAGGACAAAAAGAGCTGATTACCTATAAAACGTAAACAGTGCCAAATTTATTTACATCAATTATCAATTTTCAAATTAATTTATTGTTTATTTATTTATTTATTTGTAATTTGTATTTTCCTATTTGTGAATTTTTTTCCGCAGCACAACATTAACAAGCAAAAATGTAAATTTGATATTCCCTTGGTCTTCTTGATGCTTGTTCTTATAATGCACGAAGAAATTTTTCCAGCATACTCCTAGCAACTTTCGAGCTCGAGGGAGCGCTTTTATGCTTGTTCTTCTTCTCTCTTTTGAGTCAAAAAATGTACGTAAACACATTTTAGCAGTTTGCACGTTTCTACAATCGACTAAGGAAACAGACCTTTATACTGTTTGTGAGGTAAATACTACTTCCTTATCTCTTAGTTCTTTGTAGCTATAGTAGTGCTGCCATATAACTATAAAGAAAGCAAATCTAAAGATGTTTGGCAACATCAAGAATTAAAACATAAAAGGTAGGAAATAAAATTGTACTAATATGAAAAGATTAGTGCTCGTAATAAAAATAAAAACGTATTCAAAATGGCATGAAAGTACATACTTGTGCAACATTGCCGATATCGAAAAGAATACCGTCTTTAGTAAATTACTTCCGGGAATTAA
Source organism: Pherbina coryleti (assembly GCA_943735915.1). Taxonomy (NCBI): domain Eukaryota; kingdom Metazoa; phylum Arthropoda; class Insecta; order Diptera; family Sciomyzidae; genus Pherbina; species Pherbina coryleti. Next base: position 121,501,333 of record OX030948.1, on the reverse strand, counting down.
TATCAAGTGTAAAAATGCTGCGTAATATCTACGACGAATATACATTGTATACACCTAAAAAGTTTAGAGTTATGGATGCTTATTTGGGGTACATTATTATAACTGGAATTATTCAGTTTGCATACTGTCTTTTTGTCGGGACGTTTCCTTTTAATTCATTTCTGTCTGGCTTTATATCGACTGTCGGCTGTTTTGTTTTGGGAATATGTTTCCGGTTGCAAGTTAATGTGCATAATAAAAGTCTATTTCCGGGCATTTCTCCTGAGCGTGGATTCGCAGACTTTATTTTTGCTCACACTATTCTACATCTAGTTGTTATGAATTTCATAGGCTAAGCAATTCATATTCTTAATAAAGATGATTAAATGATTTTTTAAAAAAGTTTTATCCGAGGTGACTTCTTTATTCGCCATATAAATGGGGTCGGTGGCTCTCAATATGAGAAGCTCAGTTAAGACGCTCGTCGCCGCCCGCGACTAAATTGGGGCATAATTGGAGCATTCCACTGTTGGTACGGGAGTTCAAAGCATCTAGTACATTAATTTAGTGTAACGGAGGCTTTTCAAATCAATTATTTGTTCCTGAAAATGTTCATAAATAGGCAGTAATAAGTATGAAAAGATGTTTGTTTGTACGGGACAACCGCAGTCCACCATACTTTTAATTTTTGACATTGGAGAATTTCAGCAAAATTAATTATCTCTGTAAAATTAAAAATATGCTTACGAAGACTTCGTCGATGATGGTATGACGAAATACTACAAGTTCAAAAAAATATCTATTAAAATGAGAATAAAAAAATAAAAATGAAATCGTTTGTACGGGACTCGTACGAAATTCAAAATTAAGTCTTCGTTTTGAATAATTTTTTTAAATGAAAACTTAACACTATGATTATCTAAAGCTTGTTTCTTGCATGTTACTTTATGACCGTCAACTAATATATGATGAAATTTTGATATTCCTGGAACAGGCCGCAGCTTCTCATGGATGAACATTTTGAATTTTATCAGCTATTTCTGATTCAGCAATATAAAAAAACCTTCGTAGAAGGTACTAAAGTGGCTGCTAATGAAACGAAATCTTTTGCGTTTTGGATTACGATACCATCTCCTTGACCTCAAGCTTTTTGGCTTACAAGTCGCTTTACGTTACCACCAACTCCGTCAATCAATTTACAAAAAAACAATGACATATGTATGTATGTGTCAAAAATTGCCATTTTCAGTGGAATGCTCCAATTGTACTTTAGGGCCCTCGGCTAAATATTTTTAAGGTGTATATACGCCTAAACCTGGGGTGATTACGATTTCCGTGGCCCCTCGAGTTAAGTATGCAGTTTTGAAATACTCTGAGAAAATAAGATTCGCCGAAGGATTTATCGATATGTCGATTAGTTATCGAGATATCGATTTTTTTAAAAAATGTTTACTCAACGGAACCAATATTTAAATTCGGTTATACCTTCGCTAATATTTGTCCAATCTGAATTATTTAAGTCTCATTCGAAAGATATTTCATATATAATATGAATATATAATATAATTACCCTTATCATCGTCGTCGTCAGTCGTTTGCGACGACTGTCGTTTTTTCCGTCGTCTCGAAAATTTATTTGGATCACCGTGTTTTTTCGACCGGCAGTATTTTAAACGACTAGTGAATATAAAAAATCTTTTACAAAAAGCTGTCATTTAAATATTTATTGAAAAAATTTTCGTTTTTAAATATGTTATTTTTTGTGAATTTGTTAAATTTTTGAATTTAATTACAAATTTTAAAATGAACAGCGTGGCGCATTTTTTTAGCAGCTCTGACGAGGATGAAGAAGTTAAAAAACGCGAGCTAGTTAAATTAAGGCGGAGCATAAGGGAACGCTCAAATCCTTTTGAGTTACCAAGCGTACAGTAAGTTGCCAAAAAACAAATTTCTTTCATTTAACTTATGAATATACAAATATGTCTCAGATTTGTGCGAAACTTTAGACTGAACAAGGATGCATTTAGATACTTGCTTGAAGTACTACGAAGCCGAATTACAAGTTCAGTGCGTTCATCGTCAGTGTCCTTAATTTTAAAGCTGGCAGCTACTTTAAGGATACTCGCGGAAGGTGGCTATCAACATGGCACCGGGAAAGACTTTGATTTAGGTTTAGCACAGTCAACAGTCTCCACCGTATTTAAGGAAACTATAAATGCATTGGAAGCAACAATATGCCGCACGTGGGTTAGGATGAATATGACGAACGAAGAAAAGTCTGAAGCAAAACTATTTTTTTTCCGAAAATTCGGTTTTCCCGGTGTCATTGGATGTGTTGACGGAACACACATACGAATTATAGGGCCAAAAAAAGAAGAGCAACACTTATACTACAACAGAAAGGGATTTTATAGTCTAAATGCGATGATTGTAAGTATTCCAAAAGCTTAAAATATTTGGTTTATGTTTGAATATTTTATTGCAGGTTTGCGATCACAACATGAAAATTCGATGCTTTGATGCCAGACACCCTGGGTCAAGCCATGATGCGCTTATTTGGAATTCAAGCGAACTGAAGCAGTATTTGAAATCCAAATTTGAAGGCGGCGAAAGAAATTTTTGGTTACTGGGTACATATTCTTTCAATATTATGGATTTGAAATGTTTCTAATGTTAAATTTTAAAACGAGTAGGTGATTCAGGATAGCCATTGGAACCTTTTTTGATGACTCCATTCAGAAGTGTTGCTGAAGGAAGTCAGCAATGCTTATACAACGCAGCACATACAAAAGTACGCAACATTATTGAAAGAACAATAGGTGTTCTCAAGAACCGTTTTCGTTGCCTGCTTAGTGCTTGACAGCTGCATTACACTCCACAAAAAGCAATACAAATTGCTAACGTTTGCGCAGCTTTACATAACATATGCATTTACCATCGAGTGCCCACCATGCCGACTGAAGAAACGCTCCAAACCAGCCATGAAGAAACACATACTCATAATGAAACTGAAAGTGCTATAGCTGTTAACATTAGAAGTAGAATAATGACCTCAATCGTAGATGCGCAGAATTCATAAATATATTTAAAATATAATACAGGCATACAAATGTTTTTGTTTTTAAAAATATTTTTTTTTAATTTAATATAAAGTAAAGTAAAGATATAAAGAAAGAAATTGTGTACGCATATTTTTACTCACACATTTCCTTTCTTTCATTGCTTATTTTTAGTTCTTTTAATGCTAATTTTCTTTTCTTGATTTCTAACTCACTCATTCTGAGCTCATATTCTTTAATTTTTTGGATTTCAATTTTTTTAGATTCTGATTGGAGAAATTTAAGTTTTTCTTTTTCCAGTTCGTATTTTTTTCTGTCGTACCGTTCGGATTCTTTAAGGTGGGACTCAATGCGCTTTAAGCTTCCAGCAACTTCATTGAAAAGCTTTTCCTGAATCCCGGTCTGCTTTGCTAACATATCATTCTTTTGTTGCTTGGGCTTTGGTGTGCCACTTCGTCTTGGTCTGTTGCAATCTACCTCGATAGTGGAAGATTCTGTTTCCATCAAAGTGGGGACTTCTTCTGTCTCCGCATCAAACACAGCTGCTGATGTGCTTGGGACTGGGTCGAGATCAAACACTACATTCGATTCACTATCGCAAGCAGCAGTCTGTATTGCCACAAAACCCATAGAATAACCTTCTGGGCTTATGACCTTTGCAAAATTTAACAAATTGGCCACAGACTCTTCCAGCGGTGAAAGTTTTTGCTGTTTAAAAAGTCCTCCACCTGTGGCCATTACCTCCTTTTTGTTGTGCAGTAATTTTTTTTTTACTTTAAATTTCAAATCACCCCATACCTAAAATAAGACTTTTAGAACAAGATTGTTGCATATACAAAAAACCAAACCTTTTGCCAGCCAACACCATCCCGGCTTGGAGGTCCGAGGCTGTTTAAAATTTCTGCAACGGTTTCCCACTCTTTTCTTAAATCAACTTTAGAAAGATTTTTGGAGAAAGCCTTGGCCAAGTCAACTCTTTCCTCCATGAGTGAAACCAGCTTTTCAAACTGCTCTTCGTTTGTTATTTTCATCTTTAAAGTTAAAAAATTTTACTTTAATATTAGTTTATTTAAATAAAAGAGAAACAAACTTACTTTTTAAGCTGTCGTTGGTAAAATTTTTGGCGACAGAAATCAATTTATTTTGACAGATAACGCATCGTTTTAATTTACGATGATTTGAAAAAACTATAACGAGTGCAGAAATGTAAAAGATTTTCCATTTTTCGACAGTCGTAATCGTAAAACGACTTACCATGATCCAATTTGAGTCGCATCGTGTTTTTTTTAGTCGTTTTCGACGACGATGATAAGGGTAAATATATAATATGAAATGAAAAAAAAATATTATTCGTAAAGCGGCCATGCCACAGACTGTTTTCCTGCATAATATGTTTTGTTTTTGACGTAAACCGTTATATTCCCTTAAAATACGTTGTAAAGATTAAATAAAGATATAATAAATTGAAAGCTGAAATATTAACCTTTTGTTTGGTATACAACATGTTATACTTTTTGTCTTATTTTGACCGATTTTCGCTTTTATGTTATATTTTAGGTTGAACAGTACAATCATAGAGCATAGGAAAATGTTTCATAATTGGGCTGAATATATTTGATTTTCTTTATAAATTGTAAATTTATACTGTAAATGGTGCAAAAAAGATCTTCATAAAAGCTTCGATGTGTTTTGAGCTATTGAATAATTTTTTTTTTAGTGGTTCTGCCTTTTACATAATGTACTTTTCCTGTAAAAGAAGCCAGATAGACTTTTATCAAATGTTGTTTGTTGTGTTCTGAAGTACATATTGATATTTTTCCTAATTTTTATAAAAAAATTGGCTCTGCCTTTTACAAATTGCACCACTTATGGTTTTTTTTTTTTTTTTTTTTTTTGTGAAATAAAATAAGAATCTGTATCTTATTTAAAAAGAACACGATGCGAATCATAATAAATATGATTCAAATATTCTTTTTGACGTAGAATACGTCATTCTCGGAGGTAAGTAGGGTGGTTGATAGTGATCAGGTGTCGGTATTTATATAACTTTTTGAGCCTTTGGTGGGCCTAAAGTACTGATCGTACAATGTTGATGTTAGCAGTTGTTGGTCTGCTTGATCCTCAATGCGACAAAAACTCATGTTAGAACTCTCTAACTTATATAAATTTTACACAATTACATGAAATATAAACCCAACATTTGATGTTTTTGTTTGCTTAAACTTGCTACCTATTTATCGACAGTTTCCGGTTTTATCGCCAAAACCATAAAATTTGTATGGGAGCCCCCTAAGGAGTGGTCGGAGGGAATGGTGTCAAACGCAAAAATGTTCCTTTTGCAAAAGTAATGGGTGTCGGTGATACATATTAACCCTTTCCGGCACAAACACAATAAAATTTGTATGGGAGCCCCCCTAAGGAGTGGTCGGAGGGAATAGGTGTCAAAGGAAAAAATGCTCCTTTTGCAAAAGTAATGGGCGTCGGTGATTCATATTAACCCTTTCCGGCACAAACACAATAAAATTTGTACAGGAGCCCCCTAAGGAGTGGTCGGAGGGAATAGGTGTCAAAGGAAAAAATGCTCCTTTTGCAAAATTAATGGGGGTCAGTGATACATATTAACCCTTTCCGGCACAAAAACCATAAAATTTGTATGGGAGACCCCCTAAGGAGTGATCGGAGGGAAAAGGTGTCAAAGGCAAAAATGTTCCTTTTGCAAAAGTAATGTCATACATAATAACCCTCTCCGGCACTCTTTTAAAGGTCATATGCTCAGGTGTATGGAATAAATATTTTGCTAAATAGTTTTTAAAAAAAGATGTCATCAAAAGCGAATTGAATAATTCTACGTCTTGTGTTACGACATAGTCGAAACTACTGTATCTTTTTATTTTTCATAGGTGTGCGATGTGCTTCGTGATGAAGATAAAAGTTGTTGATGTTTATCAACACCTTTTAAACTTTCGCCGCCATTGTGGAACTCAAAAACAAAGTCGTTCAACTGTTGTAGACTACTATAGGCGTCACTGATTGTTATTTTAATAAGCAAAATAAACACCGTATGATTGTTCTGTTTAACCCGCATCCATCGGAAATTTCTAGAAACGAAAAGTACGTTGTGCATCAATTTGATGCAGATAAAAAAAAGACAATATTATTCATTAGAATATTTTCAATTTATTCTATTATTACTCGCTACTATTCTAGCGCGATAAGATAAGACTATCTCTAACTGTAGAACTGCTCACTTGTTTATTTTGATATTTTAGGAAGGTAGCCAAAATTCTGAATTTAAACACGCATATTTGTTTTTAATATATGAATGTGTTTCAAGAATTTGCATCAATTTGATGCAAACGATGGATGCGGGTTAATCTAGTATAACATAGGAAACTAGGAAAACAAGTATAACATATTATACACCAAACGAAAGGTTAATGTTTCAGCTATTACCATGTGTTATGTTTTACTTACTTTTATTACGTATTTTTAAAGAAATTAACGGTTAAATGAAAAAAAAAAAATATATGTATGTATATCATGCTGAAAAACCATCTGTAGTGTAAATAGATTAAGTACCAAATTTTTGTTTTATATCTTATTTTGAAGATATTTAAGTTTGTTATCGAATGATATCCAAATCCCGATCGGTCAAATATTAGCATAGATATAGTCGAATTACATTGACTTCTTTGAGTAAAATTTGTTTTGAAAAATCGATAACTCGATAACTAAGCGATATATCGATAAATCCTTCGGTGAATCTTATTTTCTCAATAAGCTCTAAAACACTGCATATTCAGATCTTGGGGCCACGGAAATCGTAATCGTCCCCTAAACCTATTTCTGCAATAAAATTTTGGCACTAAAATAGTTCAGAAGATTAAAGTCGTGAAAGTTTGAAAAATAAATTTTTTTCTTATACGATTATATACTTCTTTTTTATTTATCTTCTTTTATCTTCTATGAATAGAAAAGTATGCACTCATTTAAAGTGTAAAATATTATCGCTTAAATTCAATATTAAATACAAAATTCCATGCCATAGTTCACAAAAGTCAAAGGATTTAAATTGGATTAGTGAAAAAATCCAATAAAATTGCTCTCAAATTAGTACTGTTTACCCAAAAAAATCTTTTAGTATTATTAAAAATGTCGGCGTTTTTAAATTTATTTAAGAAAATGTTAATATAAAATGATTCTCGGTATAGCAACCAGATTGTTTTTGTTCAAATATTTTTATTCATATACAAGTAAAAATTGTGCTTTTAATATAAAGATGTACGTGTTATTGAATGAAGATGAATCATGCTGTTCTATTAATAGAACAATAGTTTTTATTTCAAACTCTTATCTTTTTCTATTAAAGATATTCTCGTCAATTGTCAAAGCAACTGCATAAAATAGATTGGCAATACTCAAATCTTTGTATTGATAAGATTTATTGATGGACGTTTATTAACAAGATTCTTGTTCAACATGCAATAACAATAGAGTTTAGCTACTACAGCTTTTTCGCACATTCTCAGCATTAACGCATTCAAAGTCACAACCCAAAAATCTTTGAAATTTTCAACGATATTGATATTAGTGGCTCAAAATAAGTTAATGTGAGAAAAATTTACCCACCAAAATATGGTTGGGCTCAAGGACAACACAAGACATCACGACTAACCATGCAAAAACATAACCATGCAATTACACAATAGTTTTTAATCTACTCTTGAGTTGACCTTTAGACAAGTTAACTTCAAAAAAGCTACAATTGTTAACTAATTTACTCATACGGTTTAATGGAGCAGTTAACATATAATTTGTTCTACTAAATGGTAAGTAAATTAAATTGTTAGCATTTCTACTGCTTCTACGATTAGAGTTAAAATTTATAAGAGAAAGAAGTTCTGGAGAATCGAATACACCGGTGATGAGTTGGTGCAAATAGACGATATCTGCAGACTTCCTTCGCTCACTCAATGATTGCATTTTTAAAAGTTTTAAGCGATCCTCATAAGGAGGAAGGTTTAAAATGTCAAATCCACTTAAGCCTCTTAGCGCAAACCGAACAAAGCATTTTTGGATTCTCTCTATTCTATCAACATGCACATTGTAACTTGGAGACCAAACTTGACTTGCGTACTCCAAGTGAGGACGCACTATTGCATAATACAACGTTGTAGTCGTAATCATGCTATTAAATTCTTTGGTCCAGCGTTTAATAAATCCAAGCATAGAAGATGCTTTTTTACAAATGTTATCAATATGTATGCTAAATGAAAGCTTAGAATCCATATATATGCCCAGATCTTTGACGACATCCACACGACATAAAGCAGTATCTTTAATTTTATAATCAAAAAATAAATTATTCCTTTTTCGCGAAAAGGTCATAGTTTGGCATTTATCTGGATTAAGAAACATATTATTTTTAGAACACCAAACTTCAAAAGATTTCAGATCGGACTGGAGTAGGGCTGAATTGTCCTGAGAATTTATTTTTCTGTATATTTTCATATCATCCGCATAAATAAGCAGATGAGAGTTTTTAATGATATAGGTCACATCATTAATGGCTAAAATAAACAGAAGTGGACCAAGGTGACTTCCTTGAGGAACACCTGATAACGCAATAAACTCAGTCAGGCGCGGATCCAGGGGGGATTTTGGGGGTTCAAACCTCCCCCGAAATTCTAAAAGAACCTGTATTTAAATGTGATGTACTGATGTTTATTATGTGGGCTAAGAGTACCAAAAAGAAAAAAAAATTGGTTTTTTATAATTTACTTTAAATATTCACACCCCTATGCTGTAAACGTTTGTAGCTGTTTCTACACGTATTGCTAAAATACTGAATTCTGTTCCAGTTTTTGTTTGTTTTTGCAATATTGCGCCTGTAGCTGTAAACAGTCACACATACAATCTTAACCTGAAATCACAAAAACACCGCATTTTTTGGATAAAATATATCCAAACACCGCACAGTCTTAATTTAAAACCCACAGTTTCGATAGTATCGGAAGTGTAGACTTAAAATTCCTTTTTATACAGCAATGGAGAAAAATTCCGGTTTTTGTAGTTTGACGTAAAATTCCTTTTTATACAGTAATGGAGAAAAATTCCGGTTTTTGTAGTTTTTATTTATTTTGATGTTGGTTTTATGTTGGCCTTTAATATTTGTATTCGAGTCAAATAAACAGAGAAATCACTTTTATTATTATAATTATCTTCACTCCAGCGTCAGCTTGTGGTATTTAACACAAAAAAAATAATCCTGAGCACCACACAATCATATGGAGTGAATATGGAGTGAAATGTGGATGGCTATTTTTTTCGTAGCAAAGTTTTTTCCAATAAGTGGAATAATTTTTTCACATATTGCAGCAGAACACAAATTATAACCTTCTTTTGAAAAACCAGAGGCTCGAAATAGATTTTAGACTAACGGTTTCTTCCCACGCCTACGATTTTTTTGAAAAAAAAAAATTATCCCGCTCAAATGTATATAAAGGGTGGTTAAATTTTAAGGGCCGATGTTGAATATAAACCACACCTAAATGTCAAGTTTTTTTCTGCATTTCATTTGACATTTCTCAATTTCAGACTAACTCAATTTGAACCGTTAAAGTTATTCAGGCTTATTATGAAAATGAGCTCGTGATTCACGTGATCACTTCGTGATTTTTTCGGTCAATTTAATCGTCCAAATGTGCGTACAATCGGAAAAATCGTGCAAAAATTTGAACAAACCAGGTCTGTAGGAGATGTGAAAACACCAGTGCATGCTCGTACTGCAGAAAATATTGCTGCTGTTCGCGATAGTGTAGCTGAAGAGCTGTCCACCTCAACTCATCGTCGTGCCCAACAATTGCACCTCTCACGTTCGTTGTTGATGAACATTATGCATAAAGACTTGCATTTACACGGTCAGAATGGTGGCAAAGAATGGCAACAGTGGATGATCAATTTTCGAAGAAAATCATCTTCAGTGATGAGTCACATTTTCACCTCAGTGGATTCCTCAATAAGCAGAATTACCGCATTTGGGCGAATGATAATCCAAGAGTGATTGTCGAAAAACCAATGCACCCACAAAGAGTGACTGTTTGGTGCGGTTTATGGGCTGGCGGCATCATCGGGCCGTATTTTTTTCCAGAATGAGGCTGGTCAGGCAGTTACTGTGAATGGTGTTCGGTAGCGTGAGATGATAACGAACTTTTTATGGCCCGAATTGGAAGATATGGATGTGGACGATATGTGGTTTCAACAGAACGGTGCCACTTGCCACACAGCTAACGAAACAATGGCTCTTTTGCGCGACAAATTCAATGGCCGTGTTATCTCACGTGGTGGCGATGTCATTTGGCCACCAATCATGTGATTTGACACCGTTGGGCTTCTTTCTTTGGGGTTATTTGAAAGAAAAGGCATACGTCGATAAGCCAGCAACAATTGAAAAGCTAAATAATTCGGCGGCGGGGTGCAATAAGGCCGAATTCGGCCTTATTTCCATTTGAAAAAGAAATTAAGCCAATTTGGCCTTATTTCCCTTTAAAAGGAACCACTATTAAAACGCCATCAAATAAGTTTTTTAGTTTTATTTAATGAAAAATTAAAGATATAAAGTATTGGAATAATTGTACTTTAGGGCCCATGCTCCTTTTTTCTTTTTTTTCTAAATGTGAATTTGGAGCTCCTAATGCATATGCTGCAAAAAAAGGTCGGTCTCAAATGGTTTAGGAAATAAAAATCGTGAAAGTTTGAAAAATGTACATATTTTGGAATAATTGCACTTTTGGTACACGCTTCTTTTTTTTTTTTTTTGTTTTTTAAATGTGTATGGAACTTCTAAATCTAATGCTGCAAAAAAAAAATAGGGAGGTCTCAAATGGTTTAGGAGATAAAAATCGTGAAAGTCTGAAAAATTTACATATTTTTTATTGAGAAGACTAGGATATCTTATTCTAATAATAGAAATATATATCCGTTTAAAGCGAAAAATATGATCGTTTAAATGCTAAAGAACATACATCTTTTTGTTTGTGGTCGAGAAAAAAATGTAAAATATAAACGTAAAAGTGATGAATGAAAATTTATAAAATATGCGCGATTTTTACTAAAATTTTTAATGAAGCTTTAATGTTATAAAGAATGAGCGCCGCAGGTTTATAATAAATCGCCGCGATTTTTAATAAAAATTTTTTGCGCTCATTCCTTATAATATTAAAACTTCTTCACCTTCACTATTGAACTACTACTAATAAATTTTTCGCGTTGATACGAAAACAAGCACATTGAGGTTGACAATGGCAACTGTTCTCTTGCAAATTGAGTACCTGCGCTGAGTCCAGTAACTTTTCAAACAACAGACTTCAGGGTGCGTACTTTTTATTAAAAATAATTATAAAAAATAATCCTTAGTTTGCAAAAATTATTTTTCGGCCTTATTACCATTTTGCTAAATTTTTTTTAGGCTTTATTTCCTTTTCAAATGGAAATAAAACCAAATTCACAATTTCGTCCTTATTTCTCTTTGAAAAGGAAATAAAGCCAATTCGGCCTTATTGCCGTTGGCCTTATTGCACCCCGCCAATTCGGCACATTAACGGCATAGAACCTCACTTATGCCTCGGCGTCATCGAAAATTTGGGCCATCGGATGGAGGTGTGCTGCCGAGGTCGCGGCGGCCATTTAGCCGATATTTTGTTCCATGCATAATTGAACCATACCAATATTATCATAATAAAAAGAAACGACAATAATTTCCTTAATAATTTGTGTTTTATTCAAAATCAACATCGGCCTTTTAAATTTAACTACCCTTTATATATATAACGTACATAAATATTTTTGAACCCCTCCCCCCGAAATATATTCCTGGAACCGCCCCTGAACTCAGTAGACAAAACCCCTCGGAATCGTATTTGATAAGATCGTTCTGTCAATTACGATTTAATCCAGTTTACAAAATATTGTGGAAATCCAATGGACTTAAGTTTAAATAGAATTAGATTGCGTAGTAACTTATCAAATGCTTTGCTAAAGTCAGTGTAGATACAGTCGACCTGGCAACCAGATTCAATGGTGTTTAAGCAAAAGGTTGTAAAATCGAGTAGATTAGATACCGTAGATCTGCCATTAACAAAACCATGCTGACAATTGAAAACAATTGTATTTAAATATACAAAAGTTTTATTTTTTGGTATGGTTAAAATGTGTGCCAATAACTAGTTTTATTTTATCTTTTAATTGCAATTTTCTTTGTGATTTAAAAAAGGTAAACATATAATATATATATATATATATACAATATATAGTATATAAAATATACGCGTCCGTGGTGTAGTTGGTTAAAGTGCGTGGCCGCTATGTCAAAGAACCTGGAGACCCAGGTTCGAACCCCAGCAGCGACAGAAAATTATTTGAATTAAAATAATTTTTCTGTACGGCCGCCACCTCTCTGCAGACAATGGCAAACCTCAAGGAGTAATCAAAATGCCATGTAAAGCTTCTTGAGAATAAGAACATTCCGTTCATCGCCGTTCGGAGTCGGCGTTAAGCCTGTAGGTCCATTTCTCGGTCAATTGTGTACAAACTTAATAACACGCACAACACAATTGATCATAAGAAGCTAGGTCAAAGTCCTTTCAAGGGCTGAAATGGCCAGTTATTTATTTATTTTTTTTTTAAATATATATAGATTTACTAAACAGATTTGTTTTCATAATAAGCCCAACCCCAAATATTTTTATTTTTATCATATGTGTTGCTGCCACTAGCAAAACCTGCACTTCACTTTATCAAAAGTAAAAGATGTTAGGTCTGTTTCCGTACGCACACTGTGTAACTTGTGGGACACTATTTTCTGTTTCCGTACTTTCTATGCTTAAAATGGTAGAAGAAGAACAAGCATAAAATCGCTCTCTCGAGACACAAAGTGCACAGAGAGTGCTAGAACTCAAGACTTCGAGTAAAGTAAGAACAAGCATAAAAAAAAAAGAAGCATCGATAAGAAGAAGCAAATGTCAGATTACATTTAATAATTGTAACATATGTTTTGCGATAAATAAATTCACAAATTGTGTGCCTAAAGAGAAATTTACGTACAATAATGCCCCTATTATGATTTACAACTTTGCTTAAAGTTGAGTTGTAAAATCAAAATCGGTATCATGGCTTACAACCCAACCAAACTTCCATCTGCAAAGTTGTCCTTCCAGTTGTGTATCATGATACAATTATACAGGTAGTATTGACAACTACTGATTTTCTCAGCAACGAGGAAACGACCATCTGTCAAAAACAGTTCTTCGTGGAATAATGTGAAACGAAAGTGGAAAACATAACCTAAATAAAATTTGTGCGTTTAATATAAAATAATGAAAGTTTTGAAAAAACTATGTGTGATTTGTGCTAAACGTTTTCCAGTCGGAAGCGTTAAATTTTATTCAATTATGCACAATTTTAATTGAAAACTTATTTCATTTCGTCCATATGCATATGCAGCTGCTGAGGTTGCTGCATTTGAATGTTTTCCACATTTTTTTTTATGTTTGCACTAAATCACATTAAGTTGACAAATTATTTTCGCTAAAGTAATAATAAATCACTATTATTACAATGCTCACTATTTATTAAATGCTCATTATATTTAAAGCAAATGTTTGGTTAACGCAAACAATGGCGTAAAACATCAACAATAATTGAACACTCTCTTTCTAGACATTTTTTTTGACAGATGGTCGTTGCCCAAGCAACTGTCAATACTACCTTGTATTATTATACCATGGTTGTGTATGTACAATTTTTGGCATTATGAAATACAACCAAACTTGGATGCGGTTTGTGTCAAATGTCAAAATTTTACAACTGCATTTTTGAGGTTGTCTGTTGGTTGTGTTTAATTCGATACTTCCAATCTGATGAATCTTAACATATCGTTGCTCCAGTGCACACTTCGAGTATATATTTATATAAAATTTATGTGGAAGTGATCGGGGTGTGCACTCAAGAATGATATATTACCAGATTGCGCATTGCGCATGTCGTCCATCTTTGTTATGAAGTTGGCTGCGAAAAATCGTGACGTAGCTCGGGTTTGTCAAAGTGGCTGAATGTAAACGTAGTCACAATTTATTTATAGGGGGTTATTTATTTGTAAAGATGAAAAAACGTCGACATTTTCTTATTGAAACTTGGCAACTTGAAATAGAATTAATGTCATTATAAATATTTTTATAAATAAATTAAAGTATATATATTTTTCAGTACTATTTCTTAAAAAAAAATGCACGTATAATAGGGGTGTGTTCTCGCATTCGCACCGCTTCACACAAAAAGCAGCTACGTTGCTTGATGTGTTTGACAGCACTTGTATTGCTTCTTTCTGTTCATTTTGTTTTCATGTTCTTCTTGTTTGCTATTTCGTAAAGACTTAGAGCCGCCGCACACTACAGACTTTTAGTCGGCCGATAGTTTGATTTGTTTTCATGTGGAAATGGTGCATGGTTGAATAAATAAAGTTGTCTCAGGCTGATTTAAAAAAGCAAAAAAGCAAAGCAACAACAAGAACTTTATTGGCTTTACATGTTATCATTTTTCGCTTTAAGATTTTGTATGACCTGTCAACTTCGATTTGACATTTATGGGAACTCGCTCTCACCCATGTGAGAACCTTATTTATTCAACCATGTGGTGTCTTATGGAAGTACGCACACCAAACGATCGAATCAAACCCAGCTAAAAAATCAAATGGGAGATCAGATTTCAACTTGATTTTAAATTCTGGCAGCTATCTGCAGACTGCCAAGTGGGTATGGCGTGCTATGGAAGTCCTCACACTAGCCGATCAAATAGTTTGCCAACTGGTGGACATTTTGTTTGTTTTTGTTGTAATTTTATTTTTCATTGAAAAGTGCTGCATGCCATCTGTCAAAATCTATTGCAAGCAATGGAAATATTTCATAGATGGGTTTTTGATGTTTGGCTATTTCATTTTTAAAATGGCGCCGAACAAATTAGTACGCTGCTCGCGCGCGCTTGATGCTTTAAATCAGTGGTGTCGTGGCAGTGAGCTAGATTAAAAATAAAAAAAAAAAACAAATTAGATCTTCGATGGCGATGAAAACATGAAAAAAAAACAACATGTTCTAATGTAGTCCTTAAAAAATAAAAAACAAGTAAAATTGAAAATGTCACAACAAAAAAACTAGCCACCACTTGAGTGTGCGCTATTAGAAAATACCAACAAAATATACACAGCATCAATAACCTTAATATCTTTCAACGCGAGCAAACAACAACAATGCTATGCACACTTTTTTTTCTTGCTGTCACAGCGCGATGCGCCGACAGTCATTTCTTCGAGTTACAACAAACACTGCAATATTGAAGTTGTTGTAAGTGAGTTAAAAGAGCTAATTGAGCTATGGAATTTACAACTCTGCTTTAAATCAGCCGGTATGATTTTATTATTTTATAAATGTCTTCTCCACGCCACTCCATTTTCAAGAACTTCATTCAATTTTTTAAATTTCTAGCCCTAACTTCAATCTCTTAAATTTTTGCAGTACCTTTAATTTTCAGCACATATAAAAATGACTGCCAAACAAGAAAAATGACAACTCATTGCCAAATTCGTGTTGGCAATATATGTCTTGCAATATTCGGCAACTTCGGCAATTGAGTGGTCTTCATTGGCAATATTTGATGTTTGATAGATGGTATGCAATGAATTATTGCTAGTCGAGACGCCCGGTTACATAATAATCTAATAAAAAATTGTTTAATATTCATACCCGCACCAAAATCAACAAAAAATATGTCAGTAACAAACAATTTTATAAAACTCAAAACAGCCAAATAATTTTAAAACCCCCCATGAGAATGTTTCTGAAATGCAATTGGCAAACTATTCGGGCACAGTGTGCGCACCTACAACAAACTTAATAGTTGGCTTGTCAGTTGCGGCCAATCAAGCATCAAACTATCGACGACTAAAAGTCTATAGTGTGCGGCGGCTCTTAAATACTTGCGCTGCTTGTGCTTGCTATTTGCTTTTTGATATGTATTTTCTTTTGTATGTATTCATAAAATGTCACAGTTGAGAACCCGGATGACGTAGGCTGCGCAGTAAATTTTTTTCTCGACGGTTGGACTGCGCAATCCTTTAATCTATCATTCTTGGTGTGCACTGGTGCGACGATATAATAAACGATTTTGTTTGTTTGTTTCCCTTTGTCACTGCTAATTTGGGATTGATGTTTATTATTTGCCTGCTTGTATATATTGCTTTTTAATTTATTAGAGAAGCCATAAGTATATTTTAGGGTCATGTTCGTTATTGTAAGTTAAACTGGTTTTATATAACGTTCACACCTAAGCCAAATGATCAAATTTAAATATCTCATTAAAAAGTGTTCACATTTATAAATCTCATTTTGTTTGACGGTTGTTTTTGTTGTACAGGGTGTTTTTTTTAGGGGTTTGTTTTTCGAATACAGATAAAACTGGCATTTTGTGGTCAAATCTGGCAACTCTAATGTCATTTATGTTCAGTTTGGTTTGCCATTGAACAGGTTGACAAAAGAACAACGCTTGCAAATCGTGCAAATTTATTTCGAAAATAATGGTTCAGTTCGCGAAGTTTACATCGCAAAATTTTGTTCAGTGATGAGGCTCATTTTTGGTTGAATGGCTACGTCAACAAGCAAAATTGCCGCATTTGGAGTGAAGAGAATCCACATGAGATCCTTCAGACGCCATTACATCCACAAAAACTGACTGTTTGGTGTGCTCTATGGGCTGGTGGAGTCATTGGGCCATACTTCTTCCGAAATAATGCTGGAGAGTCAGTTACCGTTAATGGAAACCGGTATAGAGCCATGATAACCGACTATTTTGTTCCCGAATTGGATGGCATGAATGTGGATGAGTTGTGGTTCTAACAAGACGGCGCTACATGCCACACAGCGCACGTCACAATCGATTTATTGAAGGAAACATTCGATGAGCGCATAATTTCGCGGAATGGACCTGTCAATTGGCCACCAAGATCGTGTGATTTGACACCATTGGATTATTTTCTTTGGGGATATGTGAAGTCGCTCGTCTACGCCAACAAACCAGAAACGTTAGGGGACTTGGAGGCCAACATTCGTGGCGTTATTGCCGACATACGGCCCCATATGCTCGAAAAAGTGGTTGAAAATTTGACCTGTAGACTTGACTTTATTCGAGCCAGCCGCGGCGGCCACATGCCCGAAATCATATTTAAACATTAATGGCATAAAAGTATCCTTCCAATAAAGCCAAATTGATGGACATTAAAACGATTTTCTTGTGTTTTATTTCAATTCGAAGTTCTATACCTGTAAAAAAAACACCCTATATTTTCATATTTTGTTTTGGTAAAATTTTTCTGTGTACAAATTTTTCTTACATTTTCACAAAAGGCTTTGAAAGGTATGTTCACAAAACAGTTTAATATGCTCAGAGCTGTGTTTAACGTGAAATTATCTCATTTGCTACTCATTTCGTCAAAATGAGTTGGATAGTCAAATTAATATTTCTATGGGAAATGAGCTCATTACTCATCTCATTTGTGTTTTTTGGCCGAAATGAGCAAATTAGCTTAGGTGTGAACATACTATTAAGAACTCCAACAATATACTGTATAATCTGTATAATCTGTAATATTATATTTTGGCCGAAAAGGCTTTATATTACATAATAAATAAATGAAAATGAAATGAAAAAGGAAAGATGGCAAATATATTGTAAGTTGCAACACTTATTAATAAAAAACGATTTTAATTAATATAAATATCATTAAGGAAAATTACAAATTCGCTGTTCCATAATACTAAGAACTTCACTTAGAAGTACGGACACAGTTGGTTGCGCCAGGCCTATATTAAAGTCGTTCCAGTGCACTTCTGGTAGCTGCCTTCCGCGAAGAATCTGAGAGCAGTGCATAACTTTAAAATGGGTGGTATCGAAGAGGGTTTAAGGTGGTCTTGGATTTCCTCTAACACATGTATAAAAGCCTCCTTGTTCAGTCTGAAATTACTCAGAAATCTGTGAAAAAGCATTTAATTAATCAATTGAAAAAATGCAAATAATTCATTACTTGATGTGTGGCAGTTCTAGAGGATTTGAATGATCGCGCAGGGATTTCCGAATGCGCGCAACATTTACGCTGCTTTCCTCTCCGTCACCAAAAAGTAATTCGAAGCTACTTTCCATTAAATCCATTTTCCATTAATTGTGTCTTCTTTTAACTTTAACTTTATTATTTATTACTTTCTTCACAATTTCCAATTTGCAATAAATAAATATTATGCAAATTCTGAACAGCTTTTTGTTTACAATCAGCTGTCAAAATTTCCAATAAATTTCCATGAACAGTTTGGAAGCATTCCTTACAACTCAACTTTAAATGGTTGTGAGCCATAATAGCACAAACAATTCCAGTGGTGTTCAAATTGAATTATGTTGTAGACAACTCAACTTAGTTTGGTTGTAAATCTTAATAGGGGCATAAATAAATAATAATAAATAAAAATTAAATAATCGTTCAGTTTTTCATTAAAAAATGGCTTTTAATAATTGGCGCAATTTACGTCTCACACGTCTGCAGCCAAAATCAGCTGTTTTGTGCTTGAAACTTACTAGAAGCTATTTCCGTACTTATGCAACTATTCTCACATTTCGTTTTTACTCTCTTGCACACATCTTACACAGTTTAGAGTACGGAAACAGACCTGTTAGTTACAAAATTCTAAATGTCAGATACGAGAACATATTTCTTCGAAGTAAGTTATTTCCGAGTTAATTTCCGCCGCCATTTTTCAATAACATAAAAACTTGTACTTAGCTTGGCTGGCGTGGTGATTATTTTTAGTTCGCGAAATTTGTTTAAATATTAATTATCTACTTAGATTTTTTAAAGATCTTAAGCCTAGTGGTTTCCATACCAAAAAATGTGTTATAAGTTTGTTTATTTTTAAGAATTTCCTTACTGAATTTCCTTACTGAATTTGTTATTATAGGAATTTTAATATAAGACACGTTGGTTGAAATAAATCCAAATTTGAACTGCAATCAATTGGAGTCTTTGATCAAAATCCCGTGGAACTCATTAGCGAGGCGGATTCCTCTCTCTCTCAACAATTTAAAATTCTTTTTGCAGCGAAACGTTTCCTACCAAATCATCGTTTCTACAAAGACAACAGTAGCACCTAACAGCGTCCAATTTTGCCAATCTCACAGTAAGTACACATGGATTCTCATGATCAACAGCATAGTCCCAATTGATCACTATGCTTAAATCCTCCTGACCAAAAGATGATAACCTGCGCGAACTGCAAAAAAAGTTATAAATTATGTACTACATTCCGAGAAAACTAAACCTTAGACCTAACCTTTAAATGCCAAACTTGCATTTCAATACAAGATAACGTTCTGCCAGCTGAGTCTGCCAAAACTTCTTCAAGTCGCGCCTAGTATTGCGAAAATGTCCATAAAACTTATGTCGGATGTGCCTATTAATATGAAACCGTACAGAATTCCTTTTGCTAGACGCGCGATAGTCAAAGACATAATCTGTGATTTGTTAAAATCGAAAATTATACGCCCTTCGATTTCGGCGTATGCGTCACCGATCGTTTTGGTGGAAAAAAAGTACAAAGAGTTTCGTCTGTGTGTCGATTATCGACAGTTAAATCGCGTTACGGTATAGCAGCAGTTCCTGATGCCCATAATTGACGAATTATTCGTGCAGCTAGCCGGTAACAATTATTTTACGATATTAGACTTCAAAATGGGTTATCACCAAATTGAGCTTGAAGAGGCCTCAAAGCAGTATACGGCTTTTACCACAACGGAAGGGCACTATGAATACAATCGTATGCCGTTTGGACTTGTCAATGCGCCCGCAGTATTCCAAGGTATGATGCAAAAATTAATTTCTATGTTGGAACCGAATACAGCTATTGCTTATTTGGACGATGTTGTCTTACCAAGCAAAACGGTAAAAGAAGGGCTCCAGGAAAACGCAAGACAACAGCGATTAAAAATTTTAAAATACCCAAAGCCGTAACCGAAGTGCGCAGATTTTTAGAGTTGACTGGATTTTTCAGGAAATTTTTACAAAATGATGCGTTAATATCCAGACCACTCACAAGGTTAACAACGAAAGCAGCCGCTCAACATTTTATTTGGGGCGAAACAGAGCAAAAGGCATTTGACAAACTTATCGAGAACTTGAGTAGTGAACCGGTGCTTACACTATATGATTATAATGGTATGCACAAGGTTCACACGGATGCCAGCAGTGTCGGGCTAGCAGCTGTACCTCTACAGTCAACGGATCAAGCCAAGTCATGGAATGCGGTAATGTACTTTAGTCGACACTGTACAGAGGTAGAGTCGCGTTATCATAGCTACGAATTAGAGGTGCTAGGGGTTGTTGAGGCATTACAACGATTTCGGACGTATCTACTTGGAAAACAGTTTAAAGTGGTGACAGATTGTTCGGCAATAACTAGCTTAAAAGCAAAATCACCAATAATTCCTCTAATTGTTCGTTGGTGAATGCGGCTGATGGAATACAACTTCGAAACTGTTCATCGTGCTGGTAATCGTATGGGTGACGTCGACGCACTTAGTAGAGCCCCTGTCGAAGAAGCAAAAAAGCAAGAAATATCGAGTAGTATGCAGTTACAAGTGGTAAGCGACGGTTGGCTGCTAACAATGCAAATGTAGGACGAGAAGGTACGTAAAACTGTTGCTATTCTTCAGGGTGTACTTAAGTCTGATCAAGATAAACAGATAAGATCCGAGTATTCTCTGCGAAATAAGACACTATACCGACAGGAAGGAGAAAAACATTTATTTGTTGTGCCAAAAGCGGTCCGCTGGCGAATTGCTTTTGTCATGACGTAGTTGGACATTTTGGTATCGAAAAAACAATAGAGCGAATTCGGGATTATTTCTGGTTTCCACGCATGAGAACATACGTCAAAGATTATATTTCTGCATGCGTTGAGTGCTGTTACAACAAACATAAGGGAGGCAAACCGGAAGGTAGCTTACACATCGAAGGTATGGAGCCTTTGCCGTTCAGGCTTATACACATTGATCATTTGGGACCCTTTATACGCAGTAAGCGCGGAAATACTCATATAATTGCCATCAGTGACGCATTCAACAAATATCTCGTAGTCAAGCCTGTGCGCAACACGAAAACTCAGCCAGTATTGCAGATGATAAACGAACTGAGGATATTTTGGCTTGCCAAGACGTTACTGATAGACATTGTTACTGACAGCGTTTACCTCTAAGCAGTTTGCTGATTATTGTGCAGATAACGACATTACTCACATAAAAACCGCAGTTAGAACACCGCGCGCAAATGGCCAGGTCGAGCGCGCCAACCAAACGATTTTGAGCTTTTTAAGGACTTCCAATAAAAATGTGAAGGAATGGGACGACCAGCTCCGAAAACTGCAATGGAGTGTCAACACTCAGAAAAGCTCAAAAACAGGGTACAGCCCAAACGAACTTATTTTTGATTTTAAACTCGTGGATATTATCCAAAACAAAATAGTCCCTCCATAATAGATGAACCAGATCACGTCAGCATCCATGAAAATGATCTTTAGCATTGGAGCATATTCAGGCTAAACGCGAGGAGTGGAAGAAGCGATTCGATCAGAAACATCGGATGCCAGTCATATACAAAGAAAACGATTTGGTAGTTATCGAAAACGAACCACAAGCGACAGGAGAATCTCGAAAGCTTGGACCAAAATTTCGTGGTCCGTATGTGGTGACCAAGGTGCTTGGAAACGATCGATACCTGCTGGAAGACATCCTAGGAATGCAAGTTCCGCAACGAAAATTCAGTTCAGTTTATGCAGCTGATAAGATCAAACCGTTGTGTTCAGCTCCGCCGGAATTAGACGATGATGACGAAGAATTTAACGGCTTTGATGAAGAGAAGCTTGATCAGGATGACATCGGGGCGATGTCAGGATCAGGATCGGCCGAGCAGTCATCAATATCTTAACGCTACCCAACACTACAAACAACAAGACAGGACGAGAAGACAAGGCGACCAACACTGAAACTACAAAAACATAAATACACATACACTGACATATAAAACGACGATGTTAAGCAGAAGAACAAAAAGAACAAAAAAGAAGTTGCAGTTGGAAAGCGTCATTGGTAAAACAGACTTAAATAAAATAATTATTTTTTAAACAAAAGATTTTCATTTGCATATAACACTATTTTCTCCGGTCAATCAGAAAATTTCGTGGTCCGTATGTGGTGACCAAGGTGCTTGGAAACGATCGATACCTGCTGGAAGACATCCTAGGAATGCAAGTTTCGCAACGAAAATTCAGTTCAGTTTATGCAGCTGATAAGATCAAACCATGGTGTTCAGCTCCGCCGGAATTAGACGATGATGACGAAGAATTTTACGGCTTTGATGAAGAGAAGCTTGATCAGGATGATATCGGGGCGATGTCAGGATCAGGATCGGCCGAGCAGTCACCAATATCTTAACGCTACCCAACACTACAAACAACAAGACAGGACGAGAAGACAAGGCGACCAACACTGAAACTACAAAAACATAAATACACATACACTGACATATAAAACGACGATGTTAAGCAGAAGAACAAAAAGAACAAAAAAGAAGTTGCAGTTGGAAAGCGTCATTGGTAAAACAGACTTAAATAAAATAATTATTTTTTAAACAAAAGATTTTCATTTACATATAACACTATTTTCTCCGGTCAATCAGAAGAATGGCCCATATTTTCGTCCACCTTGGTCCAGATTGGTCTAAAATTTGCAGATTCACTGACGCTGAAAAGTTGATAAGATTACAAAAATCTTTGTGTGGAGAAGCACTTCAAAACGTTCAACACATGTTAGTTCATCCATCAAACGTTTCGTGGGTAATGTCAATCTTAAAGGTGATGTATGGTCAACTTAAAAAAATTGTAAATTCTATTAAAAATCGTATCAAAAGAACGCCTCCAATTGTTTAATTGCCACAATTGAATCATCCAATTTATTTGATGAAATTAATAACTACTCACTGCTACAAGAACTAATAAAAAAATTACTACCTACGTATCAATTGCAATGGTGTACACAAAAATTACAGCTGTTAAGTCAAAACAAAAAACCCAATCTGCATGAATTCTTCAACTGGGTGTTCAACATAGGCATATCTGCCAGCTGTATAACAGTTGAAGACTCTTCAAATGTTAAGAGAGAACGATTACCCAACATCAACCCCAAGAACAGCAAAAAGGCCTACATTCTCACCCATAATGATGATCGCAAGTGCTTTGTGTGTGATAACAAATGTAAGGCAATTGCAAACTGTCAAAAATTTCTTGCTCTTGATGGTGGAGATAAGTGGAATATTACACAGTGCGACACGAAAAAATAACTTCAAATATTTCAATGGTTTATAATAGTGGATGGTCTATATATTATGTCCTCATACTCAGTTTTATCTGATTAGGTCAAATAAGAGAGAAATTCAAGGTCAAACTTCACCTTTAAGCCACAAATATTTTCTTATAACTCTTAAACTAAATTTAAATTCTATGTAGTAACTGCACCTAAATATTTGCAATGGTTGATTCTTTACATTTTGAGACCATTTTTTGCTCAAAAAGTTACGTAAGGGGTTTAATATTTTCTTCGAAAACAGGGCTTTTTAAACAAAAAATAAAATTTTCAATAGTTCAGTTACTATGTATTTGTCTTCAAAAACAATCAGATTTTGCTGAATTTTTGCATACACCTCAAGTAAAATAAAATAACGCGCCTGTGAAAAGATCACAACAATTACATGCGTGCATCCAAAGATATTCGGATTCAAAGATTACCAACGGTGGTAACTTCGTTAATGTAAGCCCTAGCGTAAAATCATTCAAATAAAACTTATAGACCCAACAATTTTCTTCAAAACTGTCCTTAACATTTTAACCGAAAGAGTTACCGTTTTAAAGATATGCGCGTAAATGTGTAATTACAACATATATGAAAAATATATGAACTTGAGAAGACATAGAAATAAAAAAAAATTTTTATTTTAAACGTTTTAATTTTTCATATATGTTGTAATTACACATTTACGCGCATATCTTTAAAACGGTAACTCTTTCGGTTAAAATGTTAAGGACAGTTTTGAAGAAAATTGTTGGGTCTATAAGTTTCATTTGAATGATTTAACGCTAGGGCTTACATTAACGAAGTTACCACCGTTGGTAATCTTTGAATCCGAATATCTTTGGATGCACACATGTAATTGTTGTGATCTTTTCACAGGTGCGTTATTTTATTTTACTTAAGGTGTATGCAAAAATTCAGCAAAATCTGATTGTTTTTGAAGACAAATACATAGTAACTGAACTATTGAAAATTTTATTTTTTGTTTAAAAAGCCCTGTTTTCGAAGAAAATATTAAACCCCTTACGTAACTTTTTGAGAAAAAAATGGTCTCAAAATGTAAAGAATCATCCATTGCAAATATTTAGATGCAGTTACTACATAGAATTTGAATTTAGTTTAAGAGTTATAAGAAAAAATTTGTGACTTAAAGGTGAAGTTTGACCTTGCATTTCTCTCTTATTTGACCTAATCCGATAAAACTGAGTATGAGGCCATAATATATAGACCATCCACTATTAGAAACCATTTAGATATTTGAGGTTATTCCAATTGACCCTTAAATTGTCGCACAGTGTTATTAGAACACAAGCTATGCAAATTTTGTTTGTGTAAGCATAGTGGTTTGTGTCAGAAACGAGTACAACGCGGTGTAGAGGGATGTCAATATTATCACCATGCTTCTTTGCATCGATATACACATTTAACGCAGAAGGTAATAACACTAATATCCAAATCGCAAAGGCGCGTTAGGTCGGTCGCGCTTTGACAGCTTAAGTAGAAACAACGAGTTTCTATGAAGCAATTCATAATTCGTTGTATTTTCATTGAGTTAGCTAAATATATGAGCATTGTTGAGTTGCAGTAGGTAAGACGTGTTTGTATGGGATTTGTTTTATCAATTTTCAATTTTGGCTTTTATAAGATAAATCATTCATAACATCAGTAGCTGCTTATTTTATGTTTTCTGCTTATGTTATGGTTGGTGCCTTGTTTGAAGCGCATAGTTTTCAGTACCTGTTAGTGTTTTTGTTGATGCTGTTGTTGTTTATATGTATGTAAATTTATACGTGTGTTGTTGATGCTTCTGTTGTTTATACGTGTGTACATTTTTACGTATATAAATAGATATCAGTTACTTTAGTTTTTTCGGGTGTTATTGTTGTTGTTAATCTTCAGCAATGTAATACAAAATATAACACATGTTTTTTAACATGCAATAACAATAGAGTTTAGCTACTACAGCTTTTTCGCACATTCTCAGCATTCACCCATTCAAAACCACATCCCAAAAATCTTTGAGATTTTCAACGATATTTGTAATAGTGGTTCAAAATGAGTTTATGTGGGAAAAATTTACCCACCAACACAGCGGTTGGGCTCGAGGACAACACAAGACGTCACGACTAACCATGCAGACACATAACCATGCAATTACACAATAGTTTTTAATCTACTTTTGAGTTGACCTTTTGACAAGTTAACATCAAAAAGCTGCAATTGTTAACTAATTTACTCATACGGCTAAAGGAGCAGTTAACATATAATTTGTTCTACTAAATGGTAAATAAATTAAATTGTTAGCGTTTCTACTGCTTCTCCCATTCGAGTTAAAATTTATAAGAGAAAGAAGTTCTGGAGAAACGAATACACCGGTTATGAGTTGGTGTAAATAGACAATATCTGTAGACTTCCTTCGCTCACTCAATGATTGCATTTTAAATAGTTTTAAACGATCCTCATAAGGAGGATGGTTTATAATGTCAAATCCACTTAGGCCCCTTAGAGCAAACCTAGCAAAACGTTTTTGGATTCTTTCTATACGATCAACATGCACACTGTAACTTGGGCACCAAACTTGACTTGGGTATTCTAAGTGAGCACAATTGAATAATACAACGTTGTAGTTGTAATCTTGCTATTAAACTCTTTAGCCCAGCGTTTTATAAATCCGAGCATAGAATATGCTTTTTTACAAATGTAATCAATATGGATGTTTAACGATAGTTTAGAATCCATGTGTAAGCCGAGATCTTTCACGACATCCACACGACTTAAGGCAGTATCTTCATTTTGATAATTGATACTTAAATTGTTCCTTTTACGCGAAAAGGTCATAGTTAGGTATTTACCTGGATTAAGAAACATATTATTTTTAGAACACCAAACCTCAAAAGATTTCAGATCAGACTGGAGTAGGGTCATGTGAGCTTATTGTTCTGTATATTTTCATATCATCTGCATGAATAAGCAGATGAGAGTTTTTATGATGTGAGTTACATAATTTATAGCTAAAATAAACAGAAGTGGACCAAGGTGACTACCCTGAGGAACACCGGATTCCGTAATAAACTCAGAAGACAACACACCTCGGAATCGTATTTGATAAGATCGCTCTGACAAATACGATTTAATCCAGCTAACAAAATAATGTGGGAATCCCATAGACGTGAGCTTAAATAAAATTAGATTGTGAGGAAGCTTATCAAATGCCTTACTAAAGTCAGTATAGATGCAGTCGACCTGATTACCAGATTCAATCGAATTTAAGCAAAATGTTGTAAAATCGAGAAGATTAGACACAGTGGATCTGCCATTACCAAAACTATGCTGACCATTCGCTCAAAAAGTTCGGGAATCGATGAAAGCTTAGCGATAGGGTTGTAATTTATAACTTCATTCGTGCAACCTTTTTTATAAATTGGACTATTAAATGAATTTTCCAAAAAAGTGGAAAATAGCCTTCGTTAATAGATTTATTAAATAATAAAGATAGAGGTTGCGGAACCGCATTGAGTTATCACTGCGGCAGGAATTCCATCAGGTCCAGCACCAAAATCCTCATCGATTGATCCAATATACCTTAGTATATCCTCTGATGTAAAGGATATAGGTCCCAAAGAGACTCTGGGTGCCGATTTCATATACATATTCAAAATAATCTTCATCAGGGTCAAAAGAATCTTAGCAAGATGAGTCTTTAAAAAGATTTGCAAATAAGCCACAAATTTTAACGGGATCGTCAAACGCATCAGGAGTTTTGAAAGGTGAAGGGAATCCATTGGATTTCTTCTTTGTGTTTATGAATCCCCAAAACTTTTTGGATCAGACAATATTCTCAGCTTAATATTGAGCTATTTTCCAATACTGAGCTATTTTCCAATTCCATAAACAAACATTTGTAGGTTTCTAGGTAATTTGAGTCTAAGCTACAGACATATTTCTTCCATGCCTTATTCCTGTTGTTGCGAAGAGTTTTTTGTGCCTATGACCACACGATAGAAGTGATAAATTCTCATTTTCCAATTCTAAAAGAAATATCTATGTACATAAATAACTTTTATGTTATATGAAATATTACAGTACAGAATCGATAATCTCAGCCCTTGATACACGCAATTCCTCGATTTTTGCAACAGTACGAGACATTTATAAGTGCAAATTATGTAAAAAAATTACCTCAATAACTGCAACTGACTACGCTTTAAATTTTCATATGTTTGGTTTCTTATTTCTTGATTTATTCAATAAAAGTTCTTAGCACGATTATGTGCACAGGTCGACATTGACGAAAAAAAATAAGATGTAGTTCTATAAGATGCATGGGCCACTCAGGCCATGCCACAATCGATCTTTTGCGCAACAAATTCCCAAATCGTATTTTCAGCCGTCTTGGCAATGTCAATTGGCCGCCTCGGAGCTGCGATTTTACGTCTTTGGACTTTTTTTTGTGGAGAACCGTGAAGGACCGATGTTATGCCAACAATCCGGAAACGATTCAAGCACTAAAAAAATAAAACTTTTTCCATGTATTGTAGCATGGAAAACATTTAATTTTGTTCGTTTTATAAAAAACTCATAAAAAACTTTTATTTGGCCCACCCTGTATGTACGTACACGTTGTAAAAAGCACAAACCTACACACGCATGATAATATGTTGACACAAACAACAACAACAAAATGCAAACGTAAGATTGTCTGTAGCAACGACTACGATGCGTGCGCACATGTTCGAACACACAAAAGCAGCCGCAGAATCTAACTGTATGCTGACGATTGAATCGAGAAAATCACTGGTCAAAAATTGCCAAACGCGCCTAAAGAAGTTATCACTTAAAAAAAAATTAATGGAATCATCAAGATTATTTCCATTTATATACTCTAAAATAAAATTAAGTTTGTTATGAAGTAAATGATTCAACCTCAAAAAGTCAGCTTTTTTAAAATCGAATTCATAAACTTTGTCTTCCGAACTCGAATCAACTATACTCTCTCTGTCCGATTTATACCAAATACTCAATGGTGGATGGTATTCATCAACAGTTGTCAGAGCATAAAAGGCCCTCTTAACAATGACATTGTTGCTGTCTGTAGTAAAGACCAGGTCAAGAAGTCTTTCCAGACTATTATATACGCAACTAACTTGTAAGTCAGAACGTATATTGTCAACAAATATATGTTCTTGACGGGTCTTCGAATTTGATGCACAATAATAAGTATCATCGTCAGAAGAATGCCATTTTAAGTTAGGCAGAATAAAATCTCCCAATAATAAAATGTCGTCATTAACGTCAAGTATATTTACAACGTAGTCAACACAATCTGCAAGGCTTGCATAGACCTCTGCACTACTCGTCGGAGGAACATACGCATTTATCACATATACATTGGAGTTACCATGTATAACTTTAACGCATATTAGTTCCATGCTAGATGAGCAGGGAATATCAACAAGGGAACTCACAAAGCAGTTCCGTACAGCTAAAAGGCAGTTCCGACAGAAGAACTATTGTCAGTGAATCTGTCCCTTCTAAATACTTGAAAACTATTGCCAAACAATTCCAAGTCAGTAGTGCTTCCATTCAGCCACGTTTCTGTTAACGCGTCTTTGAACGCAATCCCCTTACATTTTTATAGTAAAGGGATAGCCTATTTAGTTTTTTTGGGTCTGACGGGCGGCTGTGGTCCTCCTACGAGACTTATTTTTAGGCTTGAACTCACTAACGAGAATATTATCGGCCCACATTCTAGATTTTAGTACAGTTGCAAAGTCTTCAGCTGCAACTGTAAGAATAAAAGAGGCGTGGGAAGACTTATTACCTATTTTCTTACATGAGCAGAATGCATTTGAAGCAACTAATAGAATCTTGCTGTAAAACGAACGAAACGTGTTTTTCACGAAGACTTCGTTCAAAAGCCAATAAGCAGCTGTTTTTGGTTGATCTAAAACGACGACAAAAAAATTGCCATCGTCCACAAAATTTTAATAATGGAAGTTACTGTGAAGAAAATGTAAATACATTTTCATAAGCTTTTCATAAGCATATTTAACATTATTATATAAAAAATAACAATAAAAAACATTTATTAACAATATTTTATATGTTTTCAGCACATAGAAAACTACAAAAGATCAATTCTGGGTTCTTGTGCAGGAAATGCACTGCTCATCCCTATCATTTTTACTTTCACTTTCGTTGTTAAAATTATAAAATGCTAAAACATTATAAAATACTATTTTACTCAAATTTAACAAAATATATGAAAACAAATTGCAGATTGCTGCAAAAGTCAGCAATTATTTCCAAGCAAAAATAAATGAAACAGCTGATGGAAAAAAGCATTGCCAACGTAAAAAGATGTAATGATTTCACATTAAAATTTTTAAGGATTTTAGAAATTTTACGAAGAATATTGAAATTTTATTATCTGGTAATGCTTCTTTTGACAAATATTCACGTCGAGAGTATTTGAGTAACGTAAGCGACGTAATTGTGCACGATGACGCAAAGAATAAATACAGCATTTACAGCAATATGCCGCAAATTGTTTTGATGTGTCGGGATGTAGACGTGAAACAAAAATGTTTTTTGTCCTCGACACTGCCTTTAAAGTCAATTGACTATTAGGCGCAGTTGAAATTGCATTGAAGCTACTAATGGAGGAATATTAGGAGGTGTAGAAGAAGTTATTGAATAATTCATTTCTGGTTGCTGAGGTGTTATAGGCGTTGCTGAGGGGTGCTTTGCCTTGGGAGACCTAGAGGACGCTTTACGGCGTTTATTATTATTCTTTTTGGTTTTCTTGTTTTTCCTTTGTGCTTTAGAATTAATTGGGTCTTCTCCTAATGAAACCGGCAAAGTTCCAGAAAAAGCAATCTCAGATGAGAGAGGCGCAATATTTTCCGGTGTAGAAGTTTGTAGAAGTTTTTCTAACTTCGTTAAAAAATGACAAAATTTTTCTTAAATCATTATTCAGCAAGTTAAGACTTTCTCCAAAAGCTTTAATTTTTAAAAATATCTCATCAGGAAAAAGGGCTCTGCACGAAGGACAGTACCAGCGAAGCCCAGAACGGACAGACAATAAACTATCAGCACACGACCTTGAAATGCCAACACAAGAAGCATGGAACATTTGCTCACAAGGACCAGAACAACTGAATATCGGGTACAGTATATTTTGGCTCTTACACTGCTCGTTCAAAGAACAAACAGCAATATTGTCAACAGAAAAATAAAAAAGAGTGCAGTGAACGAATACAGTTACAAGTGAATGGCTCAGATGCCAAATCGATTAACTCCATAAAACAAATAGTTGAGAAAAATGAGAAAATAGTATACATATATTATAATTCAAAATTCCAGTTAAGTTCTAAATTCGAATTTATGATGTAGACTGTAGGTCTGTTTCCGTACTTTACACTGTGTAAGATTTGTGTAAAATGTGTGCAAGAGAGTAAAAACGAAATGTGAGAATAGTTGCAAAAGTACGGAAACAGCTTCTAGTGAGTTTCAAGCACAAAACAGCTGATTTTGACTGCAGACGGCAGCACAAAATTTAAAACACTTTCCCTCAAATTATTAAAAGCCATTTTTAATGCAAAACTGAACAATTACTTAATTTTTATTTATTATTATTTATTTATTGCACTTAAATTTATTTTTAGGCACACAATTTGTGCATTTATTTATCGCAAAACATAAACAATCATGAAATGTAATTTGACATATGCTTCTTCTTATTGATGCTTATTCTTCTTGATGCTTGTGCTTACTTGTCCCATTTTTAGCACAGAAAGTACGGAAACAGAAAATAGTGTCCCACAAGTTACACAGTGTGCGTACGGAAACAGACCTAGTATTACTGCAGAAGTATCTTGTATCCCACGCCATTTTGAAATCATAAGATGGATAACATGGAATATATCGTTATTTTTATTACAATTTCTATATAATTACAGGAGTTAATCGATTTGGCTTCTGAAAAAATTAATAATTCATGAGGCAATTACAATGCAACTGATTCATAACTTCTATTGATTTGTGATGAGACACCAATAATAAACAATTTACAGTTATTATTTCGTATTTCATCATTGAAAGAAGAAAAGAAAAGAATGCATAAGCTAAGGCAGGTCGATAACAACGTGATTGCGCGTAGTTTCAATCGAAACGTATAACCGATTATTAATAAAGTTGGTTGTATTTTGGAGAATAACTCTACGACAAATACTACGACAAAGAAATTAGCTTGAGCGCATCGCTTGGCTTTCGGAAAACAGAAAGAATAACTTATAGAAGAAACAGTCAATTAGATTGTAGAAAGTGATTTAACTGACATTTTATTACGATTTATATTTTAGTATGGAGTTAATCAGATTGGCTTCTGAAATAAATTATTTATTATTCAATGGCTAAAAACATTTTGTCATTTAGTGGTGTTCATTTTTATTTTTACTGATTTTTATTATGAATAGTAACAATTTGGCATCTATCAAGTACTTTGACTTTAAAATTTCGAAAAATTCAAAAAGTGGAGTTAATCGATTTGGCATCTGAATCATTCAAGTAACAACAACAATTGAAAACGTTCACTACGTTTAAGAAAAACAACACTGCACAAAGAGAAATTAAAAAATAAAAAAACAAGGCAGACAACATGGTTGAATAAATAAGGTTGTCGCATGGGTGAGAGCGAGTTCCCATAAATGTCAAATCGAAGTTGACATCTCATACAAAATCTGAAAACGAAAATTAATAACATGAAAAGCCGTTGAAGTTGTTGTTGTTGCTTTTCATTGATTTTGACAATTATGGGTACTGAAAAGAGAGTACGATCAGCCACGAGACAACCTTATTTATTCAACTATGGCAGACAAGCAAGCACTACTTGTTGTTTTGTTTTTTTATTTTTTTTTTTTATAACAAGTATTACAACAAGTACACAATTAACACATATTAAACAAAGAAATTAAAACTTATTTAAAATATGAACAAATTCACTGAAAACAGTTATAATACTTAGCACTTCACTAGATTATATTGATAATAATTTATATAAACAATAATTAAAAAACACTGAAAAATCTTAATAATTTTTAAGATTTCTAATTCGAATGAATTAGACTTACTTTTTTTTTTTGTTTTAAAATTTTTATGTTTAATTGTAAACTGTTTTATGTTTTATTTGTTCTTTTTAGGCACTTCTTAAATGTTACGGAGCTCACGAAAAACCAAATTAGCACGCAGCGAGTGTAGAATTTCAAGTGAAGTCTTTAATTTTTTCAAATCTTAAAACTAATACAATTTAAAAAAAGGGAAAGAGAAAGTAAATAAGAGCTTAACGAAAGAAGGGTGGCTTAGTTGCCGAAAAGTAGGAAGCTTAATACTAACTTAATACTATTTATATAATTCAATGGTACTCCATGTGCTCTTAATAACAAATGATATATATATAAAAAATTCTGGAGTTCTGGCGAAACACCGGCCGCGTTGAAGGGCTTTAATGGCTTCAATTTTCCTCAAATGACAGCAAGGCCAGTTTATGTATAGGCGGTCTAAAACTTCCGGCGCTGGTTTGGATGTCCGCGACACGAACATTGCCATATTGTCCGGCGATTACAGCCACCACTCAGCCGAGAGTCCATTGCTGTGGAGGGACGTGGTCTTCGTGTACCACGACCAGCTGGCCCACTGCGAGATTGGGCTGCTCGACCACCCATTTGTTGCGGGACTGCAGGCTGAGCACGTACTCTCTCGACCAACATCGCCAAAACCTGCTTTTGAGCTCGCATAATATGCGCCATCTCTGTAAACATGCCAGTTTATTGTCGGGCACGGCGAGCACGGATTCGGGCAGCAGCGTGTGCAGAGAACCTCCGATTAACAGATGCGATGGGGTTAGGGGTTCTACGTCGTTCGGGTCTTGGCTCATTGACGCGATTGGTCGAGAGTTGGGTACCGCCTCGACTTCGATGAGCACTGTCTGCAGCTCTTCGTTGGTGAGAAGAGCGCTGCCCATTGTTCTCAGCAGCCGGTGCTTGGCAGACTTGACAGCTGCTTCCCATACACCTCCGAAGAGTGGCGCTCTGGAAGGTATGAACACAAAGTCGGTTCCCTGTTCTGCGGCGTATGATACGAGCCTGACTTTCTCCTTCTCGCATGCCTTCTGGAGCTCTCTTAGTTTCCGGCTGGCTCCTACGAAGTTCGTCGCGTTGTCGCAATAGACTCTCTGGGGAAGACCGCGCCGTCCGATGAACCTTTTAAAAGAAAGAATAAAGCAATCAGAGGACAAGTCGGTTACTAGTTCTAAATGGACAGTATAGCGATAGCCAAATAATGATAATATGGCAACCCTCGCAACTCGCTCGACGACATGGCGAGCGGCGAGTTAAAAGAAAATGTCAAAAATACTAAAGCAGCGAATGCTTTGATTCTGCCCTTTTTACATACTGTCGTTGGCTAGCGCGCACGCATTCTTTAGCGCACAAGAATTAAAAACTTGGTAAATTAAGTATAGATCATGTAATCGATTTTGTTTAATAAAGTAATTTCATTTTGTAAAACGTTGTTTGGTTTTGTTAAAACATTAAATCGGTTCATTTGGTGACCCCGACAAAAGCAGCCAACGACAGTAACAACCACATAACACCAGCAACAACGGCTAGCTGCGTAAGTCCAAAAATCAGCGTTCGATTTTTCATCGGCAAAAATCATAATCATCGCCGCATAAAAATCGCTATTTTTTGACGTTGCCGCTAAACAAGGATGAAAACATCCAGGCCAGCTCGTCATTGCAAACGCTAAGTGCAGGGAATTCGCGGAGCAGCTCGACACATTGCGAGTGTGTCATCAACCACAGCTCAAGGTGCAGCTGTTAGTTATTTTGCTTAGCAAACCGAAACGCACCGGGCGCATGCATTCTTCGAGAGCGCCGCATTACCACACAACTCGTCACAACGCAGTTAGCGCTCCGCCCGGCACAGCATCAGCACTAGCGCGCCGTCGAACAGCAGTCATCGCAACTAGTGCTCCGTTGTTCCAAACAACAGCAGCACTACAACAACAGCAGCACTACAACAACAGCAACGCTACGACATCAGCATTTCACATACAGTACTGTTGAAATAAAATGCAGCATTACAACAACAGTAGCACTAAAAACAACAGCAGCACTAATGATGACACCAGCTCCACGACATTAACGGCGTTGTAAAAGTGGCAGCCTTTTTTTTTTTTTCAACAACAGCAGCTTCATAAAAACATACTACAAAAAAGGTTATATCTCAACAACAGCAGCGTTACAACAACACATCAAATTTTTAACAACAACAACAGTAGCAAATTTCTAACCAAAAACAGGAACGCACGCCTCCATGCAACACCGATAACATCAGCATTACACCAGTTAACAGGTTTTGGTTATAATAATACTAGTACTAAATACTATTATATATATTCGTATTTACATTTATGTAGTTACATAACTACATGCTAATATATACATACTACTATATATAAATATATACTACTACTATAAACAACTATATATATATATATATAACTAAATACCACTATATATATTCATATATATTCATTTTTTTTAAACAAAAGGATAAGTTAACTTAATTTTTTCTTTCTTCAAAAACACAAAAAAAAAAAACAAAACAAATAAAAATATAAAAAGCATCCATGTTCATTATATTCAATGGATACTATGCATCATCGATAAATTTGAACATAAGATAACATATCATGGTGCAACGCGAATTTCTATGAACTTATTTTCATCTTCATAACATAAAATTGTCATTTTTTTATTTTATCGTTCCGAACTGCGATGAGCTAGTTTCTGCAAAGTTGTGAAGATTTTCTTTCTAGTTTATTTGCTACAGTTTTTTTTAAGTTCCATTTTGTTTTCTTCTTGAATGAAAACAATCTCACAAACTTTAAAAAAATTTTTTTTTTTTTTTCCAAATTAAAATCAGTCGTTTTCACGACTTCAAATTGTGGAGTTGGTTGTTATTGTGCGGTTGTCACAAATCGGATACAAAATATAAGTAGATAAATTTCATAAATCTTTCAATAACTAAAAACTTTAAATCATTATAATAACTTTAAATCATTTCTACATCGTAAAATACAAATCTATTTCGTTCATTAAAAATCTAAATCAATCGTTTTCACAACTAACTTTCAAATTCAGAGTAAATCGTTTCAATCATGCCAGACAATGAGGAAGCTTCCAACAGCAAAAGCTCGGGTATTTCCAGCAACCCAAGTGAATCTAATCAAGTAGTTCAGCCGACAGTTTCTAACTTACCTGACCAAGCATCCTTAATCTCAATAAAAATTCCACCTTTTTGGAACAATAGACCAGATTTATGGTTCCTTCAAATCGAAACGCATTTTAGACTCAAAAATATTACGTCTCCAAACACTAAATACGATTACTTAGTAGCTTCGCTAAACAGTCAGACAATGGAAACAGTAGCTGATCTTTTAGTTCGTCCACCATCTCAAGATAAATACGGGGATTTAAAGAAAGGCTTACTAGAGAGGAACATGGATAGTGAAGAACGACGGTTGGACTCATTACTTAATAAGATTGACTTAGGGGATCAAAAACCATCAGAGTTATATAGGAATATGGAAAGCCTCGCTAGCGGTAACAATTTAGTAAATCCTTCACTAGTGTTAAAACTTTGGCTAAATAGACTTCCATCGACAATACGCGTTTGCCTCATGGCAGTTGAGAAATCACAAAGTCGCGAAGAACTTTTCAGTCTCGCTGACAGACTCCACGATTCGTCAAACAAGGCTCAAATTTCTGAAATCTAAAATCCAAAACATTACAATAAACTAGAAACAAGTTCGATAGAGGAAATGTTCAATAAAATAATAAACAGAATAGAACGCCTTGAGGTACAAAGATCAAGAAGGGACAATTTTCAAAATAGTGCTCGTAGTTTTTCACGAAATAGGTCTCAATCTCGATCTCATTCTGCTAACGGCCGAGAGACAAATTTAGTTTGTTGGTATCACAGGCGGTACGGAAAAAAGGCTAAAAAATGCTTACAGCCTTGTGATTTTCAATCTGCTTCGGTTTGCGACCAGGCTTCAAAAAACTAAAACGTCAAGCCTCGAGCGCGGCTTCGAGCGCGACACTATCCACACGCCGCCTATTCTTAAAAGACAAAAACTCAAAATTATTTTTTCTAATAGACACGGGAGCAGAAATCTCAATTTTTCCTAAAAAATTCTACCCTTTTCTCAATGAACCAAGTGACTTCATACTTCTCACAGCGAACGGTGGAAAGATTAGGACGTTCGGTTTTAAAAATCTTGCAATTGATTTTAGCTTAAGACGTTCCTTCAATCACACATTCGTAGTTGCAGACATAGATCATCCGATAATCGGAGCTGATTTTTTGCATAATTTTAATCTAGTTGTAGACATTGCAGCAGGCAAGCTTGTAGATAAACAAACAAATTTAAACGTCAGTTGTATTCGTAAAGTCACTTCTTTTGAAACTTTAAAACTTTTTTCAATTCCAAGCGAGTTCGGAAGCATTCTCGACGAATTTCCACAACTCAAATCTCCACCAGATTTTACATTACCGGTTAAGCATAACGTTGTTCATCGCATTATAACCAATGGTTCACTTCCTTCGGCTCGAGCTAGAAGACTCAACCCTGAGAGACTCGCATCCGTAAAACAGGAGTTTCAAGAAATGACCCGCTTAGGCATTTGTCGGCCATCCAGCTCACCAGCCGCTTGTCCGCTTCACATGGTACCCAAAAAAGGATCCACAGATTGGAGACCGTGTGGAGACTATAAGCATTTAAACGCTGTAACAATACCAGACAAATACCCACTTCCAAACATTCAAGACTGTTCAGCAAATCTACATGGTTGCGTGATATTTTCCAAGATAGACCTCGTTAGGGCATATAATCAAATTCCTGTCGCGGAAGAGGATGTTCACAAGACCGCCGTGATCACTCCATTTGGTCTTTTCGAGTTCTTACGAATGCCTTTTGGAATACGAAATGGAGCCCAAACATTTCAGCGCTTCATAAACACAATCTTAGATGACCTTCCTTTTATTTTTATTTACGTTGATGACATTTTGGTTTCTAGTAAATCAGCACATGATCACAAAGAGCATTTACGGATAGTATTTAAACGTCTACAAGAAAATGGACTTAACGTCAACGTTTCAAAATGTGAATTGGGAACTCATCAACTGGAATTTCTAGGCTACACTATTTCTAAAGACGGTTTAACACCATCTTTGAGTAGAGTTAAGGCAATTAGCGAATTTCCAACACCTGTTTCAGTCAAACAGCTCCAACGGTTTTTAGGCATGATAAACGCATATCATCGTTTCGTACCTAATATTGCAATAAAAGCGCATCCGTTATACAACTTATTGAAAATTGCAAAATCCAACAAAGAAAAACGCAAAAAAACTCCTAATTCAAAGGTCGTAGATGAAAAAGAATTTGTTTGGTCTCAGGAATGTGCCATCGCGTTCGATTCACTTAAAAAAGATTTGGAACGACAAACAATGCTTTCTCATCCCAATTCTAAAGCTCAGATTGCCTTGATGGTTGATGCGTCAAGCGATGCCATCGGTGGTGTCCTTCAGCAACAATTTTCTGACCAATGGCAACCTTTAGGTTTTTTCTCCACACGGCTAAGTCCAGCAGAAAAAAACTATTCCACCTTCGATAGGGAACTCCTAGCTATTTTTAGAGCCATCAAATATTTTCGCTACTTTGTGGAGGGCAGACAGTTTACAGTTTTTACTGACCACAAACCCTTAACGAAAGCAATTTGTTCTAAGACTGAGAAATCTCCACGCCAGACACGACATTTGGAATTTATTTCACAGTTCACGACTGACATTCGTTACATTAAAGGATTGCACAACACCGTTGCTGACACATTGTCAAGATCCCACATAGACGTCATAAATTTCAAAAACATTGATATACCCAGTCTAGCAAAAGCGCAAAATTCAGATGAAGAATTAAAGTCAATTATAGTCGACGGCAATTCTTCATGCAAACTTTCTAAAATTGAAATTTCGATTCACAATATCGACATTTGGTGTGAAACATCTCTTAATAAAAATCGCCCTTATATTCCAGACATTTTTCGTAGGACAGTATTTGACAACCATCATAAGATTTCTCACCCAAGTGCAAAAGCTACGCGCAAAGTCATAACATCATTATATTTTTGGCCTTACATGAACAAAGACATAAATAGATGGTCTCTAAATTGTATTTCTTGTCAAAAATCAAAAATAACGAGGCATACAAAATCCAAATATGGCGCATTCCCGATACCAGAAGGTAGATTCACAAACATTCATATGGATTTGGTAGGTCCCTTACCTCCTTCACAGGGTTATACATTTCTCCTTACAATAAAAGATCGTTTCACTTCTTGGCCCGAGGCCATACCGTTAAAGAATATAAGTGCATCTACAGTTGTGTCTGAGTTCTTTCGCAATTGGGTTTCAAGATTTGGTGTCCCTCAAACGATCACCACTGACCAAGGAACTCAATTTGAATCATCCTTTTTTAGAGAAATATCTGAAATTTTAGGCATAAAGCGAATTAGGACGACAACTTACCATCCTCAAGCTAATGGTCTTGTGGAAAGATTCCACAGACAACTAAAAGAATCTTTAAAATCCCACGATGATAGAGAAAATTGGTTTTCGAATTTACCTTGGACTCTTCTTGGAATTCGCTCCACAATTATAGACGATTTAGATATGACCCCGGCACAGTTGCTGTATGGTCAAAACATCCGCTTACCAGCAGAAATAGTAGAACAACAGACGCAAGACAACAATTTAAATTCCTTCTTAGCAAAAGAGATACAACAAGCAATCGCACAAGTGCGACCAACTGCAAAAAGAGTAAGAAATCAAAAATATATACATGTGCCCAAAGCACTGGATTCATGTAAGCATGTTTTCGTTAGAGAAGAAATCAACAAGGGAAGCTTAAAACAACCTTATAATGGTCCTTTTGAAGTACTAGACAGAACAGACAAAACTTTCACTATTTTATGCAAAGAAAAAAAACAAACAATTTCAATCGATAGAGTTAAACCAGCATTCGTAGCAAACGAAAGTATGCCTACGCGATCGACATTAAAACCAAAAGTTTCTTTTATGTTATCTTAATATTTAAAACAAAATAAATTAATTTGTAAGTTTTTTTAAAATTTTAAGACATGGATTGTAAAACAAAAATTAATGAATTATAAACTTTTAAAATTTTAAGCCATAAGTTGTTAAGCTCTTAAAACTTTAAGCCATGGAATATAAAAAATAGTATTACCTCAAACCCTTAAAAATCTAAGCCACTTAAGTTTATATAAATACTCACTTTCAAAATCATCCGAAGATAAATTTTTTCTTAAATTTTATAAAAAAATCATTTAAGTTTGTTAACTATGAAGAATATAAATTTTTTTAGAAACATGTTAAAACAAACTCATTTAAGGGGTGAGTGATGTAGCGATAGCCAAATAATGATAATATGGCAACCCTCGCAACTCGCTCGACGACATGGCGAGCGGCGAGTTAAAAGAAAATGTCAAAAATACTAAAGCAGCGAATGCTTTGATTCTGCCCTTTTTACATACTATCGTTGGCTAGCGCGCACGCATTCTTTAGCGCACAAGAATTAAAAACTTGGTAAATTAAGTATAGATCATGTAATCGATTTTGTTTAATAAAGTAATTTCATTTTGTAAAACGTTGTTTGGTTTTGTTAAAACATTAAATCGGTTCAGACAGCTTTCGAAGTGAAACAAACAAACACTGCAATGTACTTTTTTATTGGTGGTCTACCGCGAATTTTAAGCGTGGTATATATCGGACCACAGTAATCTACACCGCTTATTAAAAAGGGGCGCGATGAGCTTACGCGTTCAGACGGCAAATTTTCCATTATTTGAGTAAGCAACTTTGGCTTATAACGAAAACAATTTATGCAGGTTCTTACGGTTCTACTACAGGCTTCTTGTGCAGTTATCAGCCAGATTTTCTGGCGAAGAGGCGCTACCAACGCTTTTGGTCCAGCATGGCAATTGGTAATGTGTAGATATCGTAGGTATATTTCGACAAAGTGCGATTTTTTAGGCATGAGGAATGGAAATTTGGACTCGTAGGGAATTGGTGCATTGAGAAGGCGACCACCAACACGAAGTAGATTGGAGACTCGATTTCCGTCTTCAACTTTTTGAACAAAGGGTGTTAGCTTCTGGAAACTCGGCGATAATACTTGGGACTTTTTTAACTTATTAATTTCATCAGAAAATTCACGCCTCTGAATAATTTCAACAATTTTCAGGAAAGCCCATTTAATTCCTTTGCAGTTAGAACAAGTGAAAGTATTTCCTCGTTTTCTCTTGAACTTTTCAAAAAACGGAATACATAAACGAATATTCTCAGCAATCTTGTATAAGAAGACTGGTTAGAAATTAATTTCATGATGTCATCTGAGTTGTCCTCGACTGCAAGAAGCACCAATTTGCTCTTTTTCTTCTCCAAAATTTATTGGTCTGGCGATAAATCAAAATGATTATTTTTAGGCCACGTGTCGGCTTCTTGGAGCAGATATAATGGGCCTTCGAACCAAATTGAAGTGTTCAGCTCGTCCATTACATCCTCTGGAGACTCTGTCTGCAGGATTTTGCTTTGACGGCACGTGTCGCCAAGAAACTTCATGGGACCATTCTTGTATTTCTGATACTCTATTTGCCACGAAAGCAGTAAGGGAAGATGGATGTGTTTTATCCAATGTAACGTTATTTCTGAATCCGTCCAGAAATATACATTCTCGATTCCACAGTTCAGTAAGGGCTGAACTCGAGTCCAAAGTTTTGCCAAAAGATGCGCAGCGCAAAGTTCAAGTCTTGGCAATGATTTTTTTTTTTTGAGCGGAGCGACTTTAGATTTGGCGGTTAAAAGTTCTGAGTGGATACCAGTGGAATCATGACTTCGGATGTAGATGCAACAGCCATACGCTCTGATGGAAGCATCGGCAAAGCCATGAATTTGACATGCTGTGGCTGGATGTGTATTTACATAGCGTGGAATAGCTATGGAATCCAATTGGGTCAAATTTGTTTTGAAATTTTGAATCATCCCAATCGAGTTTTGAAGCTAAAGCTCTTGCAATAATATTTTTGCTTTGGTGACGATTGGGCATAAAAGTCCGAGAGGATCGAAAAGCCGAGCTGAAACTGACAATTTGTTTCTTTTTGTGGCTCGCAAATCGTGAACATTTTCTTCCAAATGAAACTTGAAGTATCATTCTTCGGAACCCAATTTATCCCTAACGCCTTTGTGGAATCAGTATCATTGAATTGAAATGATTTCTCTGAGAACGCACTATCCGTGTATGACGAATGGTTTGAGAACCATTTTGTCAATTGAAATCCTGCTGAGTCGAGAATATGTGTGACTTGCCATCGAATAATTTCGAGATCGTTAAGAGTGTCAGCACCAGTAAGCAAGTCATCGACATAGAAGTCATTGCGGACAGACTTTGATCCAACTGGATGAGTATTCTTGTGCCGTACGTCACGGTGTTCAACTTGAAGACTTGAAGAGGATGTGATGGATCTTCTCTCCATAAAATTAGCTGAACGTTTCGATCCGCCTCATCAATTTGGACTTGACGGTACATTTTAGCAATGTCAGCAGTTATTGCATATTTGTGCAATCGAAACTGGATTAAAGTCGAATATAATTCCTCTTGTATCGTCGAACCAACCATTAACATGTCGTTGAATGACAATTGGGATGATGTTCGAGAGGATGCATCAAAAACTACGCGAAGTTTCGTAGAAGTACTTTGTGGTCGTACGACGCACTGATGTGGAATAAAATAATTATGAGTATCAGAAAAGTTATTGTTGGTCAGAGTCATGTGACCCAAGTCAAGGTACTCTTTCATAAAGTCCATGTATAGACCTCGCAGCTTAGAATCCTTTGAAAGTTTACGTTCTAACGATAAGAAGCGTCTTTTCGCTGTCTCAAATGACAGGCCGAGTAAGCTGGTATCAGACTTGAAAGGAAGTGATACCTTGAAGCGACCAGACGGTGTACGTTGCACCGTATCTAGAAATTTAGCTTCACAGAGCTGTTGCTCTGGTGTAATTTTGGTTGACATTGACTCCTTGAGAAGTTCTTCCAA
Organism: Pherbina coryleti; assembly: GCA_943735915.1. Classification (NCBI taxonomy): domain Eukaryota; kingdom Metazoa; phylum Arthropoda; class Insecta; order Diptera; family Sciomyzidae; genus Pherbina; species Pherbina coryleti. The sequence continues at coordinate 121,458,575 of OX030948.1, read as the reverse complement.
TTCCCAGAATTTTTGAACTAAAGAATCAAGTGAGAAGTTTTCTTCTTCTTTAAGACTTGTCAAAGTGCAAATTTGATATATTATAAAATATTTTTATACTTTCCAGACACTATCCACCCAAGCAAGGTTTTCTGAAGTGTTGGAAGATCTGTACTCTGTTTGATTTGTCCGACTGAAAGTAGCTCGAAGAACGTTTCAGCACCAAGTAGGAGATCTATTTTCTGAGGTTTATAGAAATATGGGTCAGCAAGCTCAATGTTTGAAGGAATGTTCCAATTACTTGTGGAAACCTTTTGATCTGGCTGGTATGTGGATATGGACCGCATGACCCAGAAATCAGTGGAAAACTATTGAGAGTTAACAAGTGATCTCACAGTAGCATGCAACCTTTGCTTAACTGTGGAATTTTTTTTACCAATGCCAATCAAATTCAAATTAATCTCTTCCTTTCTTAATTGCAACCTTTGCGAAAGTTCCTCGGTAATGAAATTAATCTGAGAACCAGAATGTAGCAAAGTTATGGCCAAATGCTACTCACCAGATTTGCTCTTTATGCAAACTACAGCTGTAGCTAGGATAACTTTGTCATCGTTTGCTGAACTGTGGTTAACAAAGGCACGAGAAGTTGGAGGTTGACCAGAAAAATAACTTGGAGTTGCTTGTGGAAGGTTCGTATTATATTGATGTAAAAGTGAGTGATGTGATTTATTACACACTCGACACCGTGAAAATTTGCATCTTGAAACGTTAAGTCCCTTTTTTAGACAGTTGATACATGCTGGAATTGCTTTTATTGTGTCAAATCTTTGCGATACAAGCAGTGCAGCGAAAGGTGAGCAGGCGTTTATAGCGTGTTCTTGCGACTTACAAAAAAGACATTTGCCATCTTCTTGAGAAGTACTTTTATTCCACGCAAATGAAGATTTGACATTATTTTTTGACCTTGCTTTGGTTTGTTAAAACTAGATCTGACGTGGAAGCCTCATCAGCAGAAATATGCTGATATCGCTTATTGAGAGCATTTTCACAATCACTCCATAAAGGCAGTTTATCATAATCCAACTGTTCTTCCCATTTGGATTTCGTGATTGGACCGACTTTTGACATGACTAAATAAATAAGAATTGCATTTGTGAGATTCTTATCATCACCTATTGATAATATGGAGTCGTAAAGAGCGTAAAGAGATACTGTGTCGATCATGGTACGTAAGGCAGAAGCAGATGGTTTGTTGATCTCTGGAAAATCAAAAAGCTTCGAAACGCTATCGAAAAATATGAGACAATTATTGTCATAAACCTTTTTGAAACTAGCTAAAGCCTTCGGATAATTTCTTTCCGTAACTTGGAAGACCTTTACTGTACCAAGGGCTTCATCAGATAAGCATGACAGCAGATGGTTGAATTTTTCAATGTCGGTTAGAGTGTGGTCGTTGTCCACAAGATTTTCAAAGAGACTGATAAAGTTCTTATAGTCAGCATATTTTCCACTGAATTTGGGAAGACGCATACTCGGAAGTCTAAATTGATGCTGACTACATCCAAATGAGGTTTCTGGAATACTAGACTTCCTGTGTTTGCTTAATATTTGTAAAAACAATGATTTTGTGGAGACGCATGCATCTTCCAGGCTTGAGCGAAAGTCATCGGTGGCATCGATTGGCTCTATCTTCCTTTGATAATTCATAGCTTGGTCAATGTATGAATTAAGAATATCTAAGCGACATTCTACTTTGAGAGGATTTAAAGAAATAGTTTTTTCGTGTATGGCTTTCTTCATTCTGAGAATATTAGCCAATATAGTCTCTCTCTGTTTGATTAAGGTCTCAGTGCCATTATTGTGTGAAGAGTTTTGGCGTTTTGGGTCCATGTTGCGAGTTAGAAGTGAAGTTAATTCAACACAAACGCAATTTGCAATAAATTAGCGAACAAAATTAACTTATTTGTTGTTAAATTAATTATTCTAAACTTAGTGTTAGAATTTTACTTAATAGTATTTGTAAACTGGTTCAAGTTTACCGAAAAAATGCTCGCAATGTATAGCTTCTATTATTTATATAAAAAAAACTCACACAAGATATTTTTAATTCAATTAAATAAAAATTGCCGAAAAAGTAGAAAAATCTTTCAAAAAATAAAAAATTATTAATCAAATATAAATATTTGATTTTTCTCGGTGTCATCTTTCGCTGACTCTGATTGTAGACGGACGTGTTTTTATACTCTCTCCAACAAAGAACAAAATTAAAATGAAAAATTGTGTATTAAATAAACCCAACAGTTTTGTTAAGGAATTTATTGACATCTTAAACAATAAAAGTTGCTAAAAAAAAAACATAAAAGAACAATCACAACTCAAAATAATAGACAAAACAAAAAAAAAAGTATAAACATTGAAAACTCTCTAAAATAAACAAATCAGAGTTATACATATTAAAATAACAAAAAGCTTATATGAGTACAAGAGGAGCAAAGGCTGCGCTTAAACAGGTTTCTTCCCCCTTCTCTTCGCACCAAGTGCAGTCATCATCATCGAACGCTGATCTTGCGATGAGTAATCATCAAAAACAAATGAAGATGCAGAAGGAGAGCATTATATCTAAGCTACGGTCGGCATTACGTGGCTGAAGAAAGAGTTATGCAGAAACTTAGCGAAACAGCTGTCGAAGTAATGAATTTGAAATCTATGCTACAAGTATTTGAAACAAGGTTGGCAGCTGTCGAAAAATTGTGTACGGAGGTGAAAACAGTAAAAGCTGAGTTTACTGAATTGCGGAACTGTGTCCAAATTCGAGAGATAAAGACTTCGAGGGATGTCTTGAATCTGCAGGCAGAAGTTGCAGGGCTTAAGTCGCAAATCGCAAAGCAGGACAATGCTGCTGTTGCTTGTGACCTGCGTATTTGTGGCGTTCCTTAAAACCAACAGGAAGATGTTATAGATGTATTTAACACGATTTGCACGTCAGTCGGCATATATACTCCTGAAGTTATAAGTGCATACTGTGTGAAGTACAGCAACAACCAAAGCACTGCAGTTTGTCCAAAAATTTGTCTTCGACTCGCAGCACCCTACGACAAAAACCGCATATTAAAGTCTATTGCTAACTTCAGGCGGGCTAACAGAGACTCTCTTCGGCTGGATCATGCTGGTATTGACTCAAAAGCTCCAATATACATTAACGAATGCTTGACAAAGGAATGTTTATAATGCGGGGCCTGGTCTATATCAAGCAATCGGAGAGTGGAATTGCAACACTAGTTGAGTCAGTTCAGCAATTTAACTCTTTTTTTGAGGCAGAGGTCTCTATTACATCTGTCTCTTAATATTTATAAGTTTCTCTGAGTCATATAAGCAACCTTATTATCATATACTTCTTGTTAACTTCTCTTGTATTCTAATTCATGTGTTTCTCTTTCTTTTCTACTCTGTCTTGAGCCTGTTAATCTTTTTCACTCTTAGCATATGTTTTTCATCTCTTTATTCTGCTAATTTTAACACTATGCTCTGTATTTATCTTTGCAAAGTAAACTGGTTAATAAAAAAATTAAAAGTAACTTACCTTTTTAGTTATCGTTTTGTTATGTCTAATTTTTCTCCTCCTTATCTTCTTAATGTCTTGTTCTAATATAAATCACCATGGTGTTAATAATAAAACGCTTGTGAATGTTTTATGTGGAAGGCACTCTGGCTTAAAAATAGTTCATTTGAATGCGCGGAGTTTAAACTCAAGCAAGCTTGACTATATGAAGTATGTCTTTCAGGAATCATCTGTTGATGTAATATGTGTGTCCGAAACATGGTTTTGTAATGATGTGTGTGATTCTGTGTATTGAATAGATAACTATAATATTTTCAGAAATGATAGGCTAGATAGAAATGGGATGGCTATATATTGTCGCAAAAATTTGAGGACTAAGCTTTTGAAAAGATCAATAAATTGCAGTGTCGAGTTTATTTATATATGTGTTTATGAAAATTGTACTAAGTTGTTCATATCGTGTGTGTATATAACCCCAACAAATACAATAACTTAGAAGCTATGTTTTCTGAAGTATATGACATGTCAATTGACTATAACTATTTTGTTATATGTGGTGACTTTAATGTTAACCTCTTGTGCAATGATAATGTCACCAAAACTTTGTATGAAAGTATCTCGTCTGTCGGTCTGTCCGTTGTGAATACAGTGCGCGAAATTTGCTTAGTCGCACACGATTTAGCCGCTCACGAACCCCAAACTTGTTTTTTAATTCATATTGATGTAAAATCATGTGCGTGTAAGCAAATTTCGCGCACTGTAATGTAATGCCCAGTCGGTTTTCTTTAAATTATAATCCTAGCCTCCTAGATTACTTCATAGTATCTGACTTGTCATCCGTCTTACTATTCGACCAAATTTATTTCTTGTCTGACCATGATTTAATCTTTTGTACTCTAAATATTAACTTCATGCGCACTGTGTCCTCAAATACCTATTCATATTATGATTTTAAAAATATAAATCTGCCTGCACTTTTTCAAGAACTTAGTTTGACTCGTGGCAATCGTGGAAATCTTTCTGTGAATCCATTGAGAACACTAGCGAGGCGGCCCGACTACGCAAAATCCTATCAAAGGATCCGGTAGCCTCGGGCTACCTTAAACGCTCAGACAACTCGTGGACGGAAACTTGCCAGAAGACGGTGACACCACTCACAGAAGCCCACTTCCCTGGCTGTACTGATCCCGCAATACATGTGAACCCGTACAAATCCAAAAGTATCTTCCCAGAAACCAACAATGATACACCCAATTTAACAACAGAGCACAAAATAGAGTGGGCGATTAAATCTTTCAAGCCGTATAAATCGGCTGGACCCGATGGTATTAAAAAAAAATAAAAAAATAAATAACTGGCCATTTCAGCCCTTGAAAGGACTTTGACATAGCTTCTTATGATCAATTGTGTTGTGCGTGTTATTAAGTTTGTACACAATTGACCGAGAACCTGACCTACATGCTTAACGCCGACTCCGAACGGCGATGAACGATGAATGTTCTCGTTCTCTAGAAGCTTTACATGGCATTTTGATTACTCTCTGAGGTTTGCCATTGTCTGCAGAGAGGTGGCGACCGTACAGAAAAATTATTTTAATTCAAATAATTTTCTGTCGCTGCTGGGGTTCGAACCTGGGTTTCCAAAGTTCGTTGACATAGCGGCCACGCACTTTAACCAACTACGCCACGGACGCCACCGCTATTACCCCGGCTATCTCAACCTGGCTTTTAAAAATTGTTAATAGTTGCCTAAGGCTAGGTTACGTGCCTGTAAATTGGAGAGGTGAAAGTAGTCTTCATACCAAAAGCTGGGAAAGCTACTCACTCCACCGCAAAAGATTATAGACCCATTAGTCTTTCTTCTTTCTTACTGAAAACATTAGAAAGAATTCTGGATCAACACATAAGATCGCTCCTCAATGACCGAAACCTGTGTAGCAAACAACACGCCTACCTTAAAGGTAAGTCGGTGGAAACAGCCCTATATGAGGTAGTTTAGGTAATTGAGAGAAACCTCCACTTCAAAGATTACATCCTAGCTGCCTTTTTTGATATCGAAGGGGCTTTCAACAACGTAAGCACAGACTCAATAAGGGCAGCTCTTGAAAATCTACAAGTGGAAGAAAAGATAACCAAGTGGATTGTTGAAATGCTGAAAAGCAGAATCATCAACACACAAATCGGTAGAAGTAAAATAAGGAAAACAACTTCAAGAGGAACACCTCAAGATGGAGTCATATCTCCCTTGCTTTGGATCCTAGTTGTAAACGAACTGCTGAGTACCCTCAGCGAAAAAGGCTTTAAATTGACAGCATACGCTGACGACGTCGTGCTTCTTGTGGGAGGGAAACATCTCCCAACCATCAGCAACATGATAGAAACATCACTTAAAGAAACTGTCTCGTGGGCAGTACCAAACGGCCTACGGGTCAACCCCGATAAAACCGAACTGGTGCTATTCACAAAAAGAAATAAAATTGAAAATTTTTGCCTCCCAAAAATAAATGGCAAAACCCTGCAGCTATCCAATAAAGCAAAATATCTAGGAGTAATCCTTGACTCAAAGCTCACTTGGAAAAGCAACACAGAAGAAAGAATTAAGAAAGCAACCAGTGCCTTTTACGCCTGCAAGAAAACCTTCGGCACCAAATGGGGGACGAGACCCAATGTCATCCATTGGATGTACACGGCTATCGTCAGGCCCATACTAACCTATGGCTCGATTGTATGGTGGAAAGCCACTGAGAAGACAAGCTACCTCAACTCTCTCTCTAGAGTACAGAGATTGGCCTGTCTAGGAAGGAATAACAGGTGCGCAACGATCAACGCCTCAGGCAGGCCTGGAGAAGACAAGCTACTGACGAAATAGCAGACAGATTGGCTGGGGAGGGCTCTGAACTGGAAAGTAGTTCTGTGATTGGGTCGATCATGGCTCCAATCGAAGAATTCAAGAAGAAAATAAATGATAAAGCCAGAAATAACACAAATAACTCTTGGTCAAATAGAGACGACTGTGTTATCTCTCGCCATCTCTGGCCTAAACTCTGCGAAAAAAGGACCAAATCCCTACTTTCAATGAGTAAAAATGAAACTCGCATCTTAATAGGGGTCCTCACGGGGCATTGTTGTATAGGCACAATGGCCTCGCGACTAGGAATCTCACACCCAGACTTCTGCAGAAGCTGTGGAGATGTCGAGGAAATAGAAAACATCAAGCATCTACTTTGCGAGTGTCCCAATCTTCAACAACGCCGGCTTCGCCACATGGGAAGCAGAGTGTACGGAGAACTGCAAGAGCTCGTGGAAGTACCACTGATGGATCTTTTCAGATTTATACGGAGCACCGGTTGGTTCGGCCAACCTTGCTCCAGTGACTAAGATTTTTATTTTGGGTTTGCTGCATTTAGGTCCACAGACATAGGGAACCACAATGTACCAATAGGCCCCCATGTAGGCAACATCGGGTTGCCCTTCTGGGTTGCCCTGGAATAGTGAAACTGTTGATGAGAAGTTATATTTTTTATCGAGCTTAATTAATAGGCTGTTTGTTAGCCATGTTCCCTATCGTACTATTACCATAAAGAATGCTTCCTGCCCCTGGTTCAATAGCCGAGTAGAAAATGCTATTAATAAGCGTAACAGATTACACGGCTTGTGTAAAAAATATCAAACAGCAGAAAATTGGGAAAACTATAGAGCTGCAAGAAATGAATCAATTCTTATTACTAGACATTCAAAAAAACTGCATTACTCATCTAAACTTAAAACATCTCTCCCAGTCAAGATTTTATGGAATAATGTCAAAAAACTTGGTATTGGCAGAATTACTAAATCTGAATGTTCTTTTGACCCTGAGTTGCTTAATAATTATTTTCTGTTGAGCACACAGAACCTTGCCAACATTAATCTTGAAACTCCAAGATATCATGTTGAACAAACATTTGAGTTCTCTTCGGTAAACGAAAGCGATGTTGGAATATGCATTAAAAAAATCAGATCAAATGCAGTTGGAGCAGATGGAATTCATGTACGATTTTTGAAACAGATTCTCTCATTTGTTCTCAGTCCACTAACTCATATTTTAAACCACTGTTTTACAACATCATGTTTTCCAAGCTTATGGAAATCTGCAATTGTTCTAACAGTTCCCAAAAAAACAGTAGCGAGCGAGCCCAGTGATTTCAGACCAATCAGCACACTATCGTCCTTATCAAAAATCTTCGAATCTCTAATGGCCAGTCAAATGTCAGACTTTATATCTCAAAAAAAAACTGCTATCTCCATTTCAATCAGGCTTTCGCCTCATGCATAGTTGTTCAACTGCTATGCTCAAGATTCTAGATGATATTTATAAGATACTCGTATGATAAAGGACTAGTAACTTTGCAATTTTTACTCGATTTCTCGAAAGCGTTTGATACGGTGAATCACTCCCTGCTTTGTTATAAACTAAAATATATGTACGGCTTCTGTGACAGTTCTGTGTCCCTTCTGAAAAATTATCTTTCTAATAGAGTAAAGAGAGTGAAGGTCGGCGAAAATTTTTCCAAATATTCGTCTCTTTGCAGTGGAGTGCCACAAGGCTCTGTTCTTGGTCCTCTTCTATTTTCCATTTTCATCAACGATATTTTCAGCGTATGTAAATATTCATCAATGCATGCTTATGCTGATGATATTCAGTAACATCTTTCTAACAGAGCTGTGTGTAGGCTAAATGAGGATTTAGACAGCATAGGTCATTGGGCTTTTAGTAATGGCCTTCAGCTAAATGCATCAAAGTCTTTTGTGTTACCCATCAGTAAAAACAGTGTTTTCTTCGAAGATATACCGGACCTGATTTTAAGCGGCGATAAGCTTGGTCTCGTTAGCAAAATTAAAAATCTTGGGTTTCACATTAACTCCACGTTAACCTGTATTGACCACATCAACAGGGTTGTTAGAAAGATAAACTACATGTTACGTAACCTAAGGGTTTCAGCGGAAACCCTGAGGTTAACATAGCTGATACGGTTAATCTGTTTGCAGATTTCTTCAAGTCTAACTTTGTTGTTGATGAGGATTTTTCCGCTGATGAGATTTTGGAGTACGTTGATTCATTTACTGATCTGGGCTCAATGGCCTTATCTGTTAGTGATGTCCTGGAGCATCTCATTGAATTGAAAAGTTCTTGCAAAGCAGATATTGATGGCTTTGCTTCTATTTTCCTTCTAAATTGTGCTTACTCTTTAGCTGCTCCCTTATGTGAAATTTTTTATCTAAAGTGTTGGAAAATTGCTTCTATCACGCCTATCTTTAAATCAGGAAAAAAAAAATCTTATTGCTAATTACCGTCCAATTTCGAAATTATCTAACGTTTCTAAGCTGTTCGAAAGTATAATTAAATCCAAACTTTATTTTTTAATAAAACGCCATATTTGCCCTGAGCAGCATGGTTTCTTTGTTGTTCGCTCCACGGTAACTAACCTTTCAGTATTCTCTGAGTTTTGCATATCATCGTTTGAGCTCAGTAATCAAGTGGATGTAGTATATACTGATTTTTCGAAAGCCTTCGACAGAGTTTCGCACAAGTTGCTGCTTTTGAAATTGTCGAAAATGGGCTTTCACTCTGCTTTGTTGAATTGGATGCATTCTTATGTATTGGATAGAATGTGTTGTGTTAGGATTAACAATGTAAATTCTTATGAATTTGCTGTATCCTCGGGTGTTCCTCAAGGGAGTATTTTGGGACCAATGTTCTTTATGCTTTTTATAAATGACGTTTTCAAATGCTTTAAACACTCGCGTTTTCTACTTTATGCAGATGACCTTAAAATTTTTAAGAAAATATCTTGTTTGGCGGATGCTTTTCACTTGCAGTCTGATTTGAACAGGCTTGTGAAGTGGAGTGAAGTCAATGGTCTGGCTCTGAACTTTTCTAAGTAATACCATATGACCTTCTCTAAACTCACTTTACATACCATAATCAATTCATATTATCCTACTAATATCCCACTTCAATCAACCAATTCTTTTAAAGATCTTGGAGTTGTGTTTGATTCTAAATTTACGTTTAATGATCATTTAAACTTCCTTATTCCTAAGGCATATTCCATGCTCACTTTCATTCGCAGAAACAGCTTTGTTGTAAGATTTAATGTTTAATTTCACTATGAGTGTGCATCCCTCGAATTGCAACCTCGCTCGACAACCCTGGTGCTGGAAAGTGACAGTTTTTGCTTATCTCCTTTGTTCGCTCGTTCGTGGCGACCATGATAAAAATCAGTCAAATTTTTCAAGTCATTCCAATTCTGATCGAAGAGCGGGTTGCAGTTCGAGGGAGTCGCACAAAAGTGTAAGATTCATATAATTATATGTTTTTAATTTTATTAATTGTATAATAGCTGTGTTTTTTACCAAGCGAGTAGTCAAAAAACGACTGTTAAGTCACTTAAGATCTTTTTTAAAACTTGGAAGTATTGTCTGATTTGTCAAAAATATAAACAAAAAATATAAACAAAACAAATCATAATTTTTAAATTAAATTCTTCGCAATGGGAAACGCAGACATTGCAATGGTAAATATCTTAAAATATATATAGATGTAAAAATACATTTCTGTATCCTTTAGGTTGCATATTGTTTAATGGACAGCGACATTGGTTTGCGTCAACAAAAAGAGCTGCAAGAAGCCGAAGATATCATAAACGCAACATTTGCGAACTCTTCAGCCTCAAGCTCGGACTCGGATGGATCTGATTTGGAGCCAGAAGAACATCCGAAATGCAATGATTTCCTGCAAATCATTGATGCGTACAGCGACGACGATTTCAAATCGCATATGCGGCTACAGCGAAGCACTGCTTATTACTTAATTCGTAAGTTTTTTAAATTTAAATTTCTTTAAAGGGTCTTTAAGGGATTACATATGAATAGGAAAATACGAATTGAAAGCCTTATAAAACTAGTAGGTAATTCTTCTTTCTTTCTAGATCGGTACTCACAATACGAAACGTTAAAAGAAATTATGTCAAAAATTGGATCAAAAAAGACGGTTTATATGTATGTTTGGTATATAAGCAATTCAATTACGTACAGGCAGCTTGGAAATTTATTCGGCGTGACGAAATCATCAGCATGGCATGCTGTCCGCCGTGTTACTGCATGGCTTGTATCTATTAGCCATGAGTTTATTAAATGGCCACAAGGTTCAATTGCTGAAGAGAACCAAAGAAAATTTGCAGCGAAAAAACAAATTCCAGGGATTATTGGAGCAATAGATTGCACCCATATAAGTATTAAAGCACCAACAGTTGGCAAGGAAGGATATTTCGATAGGAAGCAATATTATAGTTTAGTTTTGCAAGCTGTTGTCGATGCTGATAAGAAATTTATTAGCATTTCTTGCGGAGAACCAGGATCCCTCCATGACTACAGAGTTCTTAGACGGTCGGAATTATACCAAGAAATAGCAAACAATTATGAAGCCTTTTTCCCAAATTCTACATTTATCCTTGGTGGTTCTGCCTACCCTGCAACAAGCTGGTTAGTTCCACCGTTTAAAGATAACGGAAATCTGACGGATACCCAAAGAGAATTCAATAAAATCCATTCTTCAACTCGCATAATTGTTGAAAATACGTTTGGATTGCTGAAAACAAGATTTAGGAGATTATTGAAATTCACTGAACAAACAAGTTTGAGCGCTTTAACCAATCTTATTGTGAGTGCATGTGTACTGCACAATATATGTATTATTAAAGACGATATGTTCAACTTTAATATACCGGAAGTACCAGTTGATGATATCATCCTCGACGATTTCACTCTGCATACATCAGAAAGAAGCATTAACAGGCGCAACGAACTTTTTAATTATTTACAAGACCAAAATATTATTTAAATTTTCATTTAATTTTCATTTCATTTTCATTTCATTTTCATTTCATTTTCATTTCATTTTCATTTCATTTTCATTTCATTTTCATTTCATTTTCATTTCATTTTCATTTCATTTTCATTTCATTTTCATTTCATTTTCATTTCATTTTCATTTCATTTTCATTTCATTTTCATTTCATTTTCATTTCATTTTCATTTCATTTTCATTTCATTTTCATTTCATTTTCATTTCATTTTCATTTCATTTTCATTTCATTTTCATTTTCATTTCATTTTCATTTCATTTTCATTTCATTTTCATTTCATTTTCATTTCATTTTCATTTCATTTTCATTTCATTTTCATTTCATTTTCATTTCATTTTCATTTCATTTTCATTTCATTTTCATTTCATTTTCATTTCATTTTCATTTCATTTTCATTTCATTTTCATTTCATTTTCATTTCATTTTCATTTCATTTTCATTTCATTTTCATTTCATTTTCATTTCATTTTCATTTCATTTTCATTTCATTTTCATTTCATTTTCATTTCATTTTCATTTCATTTTCATTTCATTTTCATTTCATTTTCATTTCATTTTCATTTCATTTTCATTTCATTTTCATTTCATTTTCATTTCATTTTCATTTCATTTTCATTTCATTTTCATTTCATTTTCATTTCATTTTCATTTCATTTTCATTTCATTTTCATTTCATTTTCATTTCATTTTCATTTCATTTTCATTTCATTTTCATTTCATTTTCATTTCATTTTCATTTCATTTTCATTTCATTTTCATTTCATTTTCATTTCATTTTCATTTCATTTTCATTTCATTTTCATTTCATTTTCATTTCATTTTCATTTCATTTTCATTTCATTTTCATTTCATTTTCATTTCATATTCATTTCATTTTCATTTCATTTTCATTTCATTTTCATTTCATTTTCATTTCATTTTCATTTCATTTTCATTTCATTTTCATTTCATTTTCATTTCATTTTCATTTCATTTTCATTTCATTTTCATTTCATTTTCATTTCATTTTCATTTCATTTTCATTTCATTTTCATTTCATTTTCATTTCATTTTCATTTCATTTTCATTTCATTTTCATTTCATTTTCATTTCATTTTCATTTCATTTTCATTTCATTTTCATTTCATCATTTCATTTTCATTCATTTTCATTTCATTTTCATTTCATTTTCATTTCATTTTCATTTCATTTTCATTTCATTTTCATTTCATTTTCATTTCATTTTCATTTCATTTTCATTCATTCATCTTTTCATTTCATTTTCATTTCATTTTCATTTCATTTTCATTTCATTTTCATTTCATTTCATTTCATTTTCATTTCATTTTCATTTCATTTTCATTTCATTTTCATTTCATTTTCATTTCATTTTCATTTCATTTTCATTTCATTTTCATTTCATTTTCATTTCATTTTCATTTCATTTTCATTTCATTTTCATTTCATTTTCATTTAATTTTCATTTCATTTTCATTTCATTTTCATTTCATTTTCATTTTCATTTTCATTTCATTTTCATTTCATTTTCATTTCATTTTCATTTCATTTTCATTTCATTTTCATTTCATTTTCATTTCATTTTCATTTCATTTCATTTCATTTTCATTTCATTTTCATTTCATTTTCATTTCATTTTCATTTCATTTTCATTTCATTTTCATTTCATTTCATTTCATTTCATTTCATTTTCATTTCATTTTCATTTCATTTTCATTTCATTTTCATTTCATTTTCATTTCATTTTCATTTCATTTTCATTTCATTTTCATTTCATTTCATTTTCATTTCATTTTCATTTCATTTTCATTTCATTTTCATTTCATTTCATTTTCATTTCATTTTCATTTCATTTTCATTTCATTTTCATTTCATTTTCATTTCATTTTCATTTCATTTTCATTTCATTTCATTTTCATTTTCATTTCATTTTCATTTCATTTTCATTCATTTTCATTTCATTTTCATTTCATTTTCATTTCATTTTCATTTCATTTTCATTTCATTTTCATTTCATTTTCATTTTCATTTTCATTTCATTTTCATTTCATTTTCATTTCATTTCATTTCATTTTCATTTCATTTTCATTTCATTTTCATTTCATTTTCATTTCATTTTCATTTCATTTTCATTTCATTTTCATTTCATTTTCATTTCAATTTTCATTTCATTTTCATTTCATTTTCATTTCATTTTCATTTCATTTTCATTTCATTTTCATTCAATTTTCATTTCATTTTCATTTCATTTTCATTTCATTTTCATTTCATTTTCATTTCATTTTCATTTCATTTTCATTTCATTTTCATTTCATTTTCATTTCATTTTCATTTCATTTTCATTTCATTTTCATTTTCATTTCATTTCATTTTCATTTTCATTTCATTTTCATTTCATTTTCATTTCATTTCATTCATTTTCATTTCATTTTCATTTCATTTTCATTCATTTTCATTTCATTTTCATTTCATTTTCATTTCATTTTCATTTTCATTTTCATTTCAATTTCATTTCATTTTCATTTCATTTTCATTTCATTTTCATTTCATTTTCATTTCATTTTCATTTCATTTTCATTTCATTTTCATTTCATTTTTCATTTCATTTTCATTTCATTTTCATTTCATTTTCATTTCATTTTCATTTCATTTTCATTCATTTTCATTTCATTTTCATTTCATTTTCTTTCATTTTCATTTCATTTTCATTTCATTTTCATTTCATTTTCATTTCATTTTCATTTCATTTCATTTCATTTTCATTTCATTTTCATTTCATTTTCATTTCATTTTCATTTCATTTTCATTTCATTTTCATTTCATTTTCATTCATTTTCATTTTCATTTTCATTTCATTTTCATTTCATTTTCATTTCATTTTCATTTCATTTTCATTCATTTCATTTCATTTTCATTTCATTTTCATTTCATTTTCATTTCATTTTCATTTCATTTTCATTTCATTTTCATTTCATTTTCATTTCATTTCATTTCATTTTCATTTCATTTTCATTTCATTTTCATTTCATTTTCATTTCATTTTCATTTCATTTTCATTTCATTTTCATTTCATTTTATTTCATTTTCATTTCATTTTCATTTCATTTTCATTTCATTTCTTTTCATTTCATTTTCATTTCATTTTCATTTCATTTCATTTCATTTTCATTTCATTTTCATTTTCATTTCATTTCATTTTCATTTCATTTTCATTTCATTTTCATTTAATTTTCATTTCATTTTCATTTCATTTTATTTCATTTTCATTTCATTTTCATTTCATTTTCATTTCATTTTCATTTCATTTTCATTTCATTTTCATTCATTTTCATTTCATTTTCATTTCATTTTCATTTCATTTCATTTCATTTTTCATTTCATTTTCATTTCATTTTCATTTCAATTTTCATTTCATTTTCATTTCATTTTCATTTCATTTTCATTTCATTTTCATTTCATTTTCATTTCATTTTCATTTCATTTTCATTTCATTTTCATTTCATTTTCATTTCATTTTCATTTCATTTTCATTTCATTTTCATTTCATTTTCATTTCATTTTCATTTCATTTTCATTTCATTTTCATTTCATTTTCATTTCATTTTCATTTCATTTTCATTTCATTTTCATTTCATTTTCATTTCATTTTCATTTCATTTTCATTTCATTTCATTCATTTTCATTTCATTTTCATTTCATTTTCATTTCATTTTCATTTCATTTTCATTTCATTTTCATTTCATTTTCATTTCATTTTCATTTCATTTTCATTTCATTTTCATTTCATTTTCATTTCATTTTCATTTCATTTTCATTTCATTTTCATTTCATTTCATTTCATTTTCATTTCATTTTCATTTCATTTTCATTTCATTTTCATTCATTTTCATTTCATTTTCATTTCATTTTCATTTCATTTTCATTTCATTTTCATTTCATTTTCATTTCATTTTCATTTCATTTTCATTTCATTTTCATTTCATTTTCATTTCATTTTCATTTCATTTTCATTTCATTTTCATTTCATTTTCTTTTCATTTCATTTCATTTTCATTTTCATTTTCATTTCATTTTCATTTCATTTTCTTTTCATTTTCATTTCATTTTCATTTCATTTTCATTTCATTTTCATTTCATTTTCATTTCATTTTCATTTCATTTTCATTTCATTTTCATTTCATTTTCATTTCATTTTCATTTCATTTTCATTTCATTTTCATTTCATTTTCATTTCATTTTCATTTCATTTTCATTTCATTTTCATTTCATTTTCATTTCATTTTCATTTCATTTTCATTTCATTTTCATTTCATTTTCATTTCATTTTCATTTCATTTTCATTTCATTTTCATTTCATTTTCATTTCATTTTCATTTCATTTTCATTTCATTTTCATTTCATTTTCATTTCATTTTCATTTCATTTTCATTTCATTTTCATTTCATTTTCATTTCATTTTCATTTCATTTTCATTTCATTTTCATTTCATTTTCATTTCATTTTCATTTCATTTTCATTTCATTTTCATTTCATTTTCATTTCATTTTCATTTCATTTTCATTTCATTTTCATTTCATTTTCATTTCATTTTCATTTCATTTTCATTTCATTTTCATTTCATTTTCATTTCATTTTCATTTCATTTTCATTTCATTTTCATTTCATTTTCATTTCATTTTCATTTCATTTTCATTTCATTTTCATTTCATTTTCATTTCATTTTCATTTCATTTTCATTTCATTTTCATTTCATTTTCATTTCATTTTCATTTCATTTTCATTTCATTTTCATTTCATTTTCATTTCATTTTCATTTCATTTTCATTTCATTTTCATTTCATTTTCATTTCATTTTCATTTCATTTTCATTTCATTTTCATTTCATTTTCATTTCATTTTCATTTCATTTTCATTTCATTTTCATTTCATTTTCATTTCATTTTCATTTCATTTTCATTTCATTTTCATTTCATTTTCATTTCATTTTCATTTCATTTTCATTTCATTTTCATTTCATTTTCATTTCATTTTCATTTCATTTTCATTTCATTTTCATTTCATTTTCATTTCATTTTCATTTCATTTTCATTTCATTTTCATTTCATTTTCATTTCATTTTCATTTCATTTTCATTTCATTTTCATTTCATTTTCATTTCATTTTCATTTCATTTTCATTTCATTTTCATTTCATTTTCATTTCATTTTCATTTCATTTTCATTTCATTTTCATTTCATTTTCATTTCATTTTCATTTCATTTTCATTTCATTTTCATTTCATTTTCATTTCATTTTCATTTCATTTTCATTTCATTTTCATTTCATTTTCATTTCATTTTCATTTCATTTTCATTTCATTTTCATTTCATTTTCATTTCATTTTCATTTCATTTTCATTTCATTTTCATTTCATTTTCATTTCATTTTCATTTCATTTTCATTTCATTTTCATTTCATTTTCATTTCATTTTCATTTCATTTTCATTTCATTTTCATTTCATTTTCATTTCATTTTCATTTCATTTTCATTTCATTTTCATTTCATTTTCATTTCATTTTCATTTCATTTTCATTTCATTTTCATTTCATTTTCATTTCATTTTCATTTCATTTTCATTTCATTTTCATTTCATTTTCATTTCATTTTCATTTCATTTTCATTTCATTTTCATTTCATTTTCATTTCATTTTCATTTCATTTTCATTTCATTTTCATTTCATTTTCATTTCATTTTCATTTCATTTTCATTTCATTTTCATTTCATTTTCATTTCATTTTCATTTCATTTTCATTTCATTTTCATTTCATTTTCATTTCATTTTCATTTCATTTTCATTTCATTTTCATTTCATTTCATTTTCATTTCACTATTGAATTTTTATCGTAATCTAAATCTCAATTTTTTATTTTAATATTAAACTTAACCTTAATCTCAATCTTTGTCTTAATCTCAATTAATTAATAAAAGTTCTTTGCACAAAATTAACATTTTTTTATTACAGTTATTAATGCAGGTAATTGAGAATTGAAATAAAATTCACAGTAATATTAAAAAACTAAACAATTCAATAAAACATTTGTGTTTAAAACAATTTAAAACTAAACAATTCAATAAAACGTTTGTTTTTAAAACGATTACAAGACAATTAAACCAAATAAAAATTTGATGACGATTTAAACTTGTCGTCAAGTTCATTCAGCAAGCAGAACTTGTTGAGAGCACTAAAATATAAAGCATCAAAATACAAAAATAATCGAACGGGTGCGAATCCTTGTAATGCAACATTCATGTGTCAATTGACAACATTATTGACGATAGGCTTCTCATCGCCAATAAACATACACTGCATGCTACATAAAACCCTATGTTATTCTTGAAGAAGTCACATTTACCAAAATCTTGAATTCAAATGCATATCGTCTTCGGCTCCAATAGCAAAGACAGAGAAACTCAGCTGAGACATAAAAGGTGCTCACTATGCGAAAAGTACTTAAAGGATACAATAAAATTAAAGGCACCCTTATAAATAAGAAGTTCACCGTTGAAATCACTGAAAAAAATGGAAAGCTGAAAAAAGATACATCTAGAAAAAATTTTTAATTGACAGTCCACTGCAGTACAACATATAGTATTAAAGCTATGTATTGATTTAACTTGTCATTACACTTATGAAGTGGATTGCCGATTTAAAATTAATTCCAGAAGCTCTACTTTTCTTTTTTCTGTATCAGCTTCTTTTTGCCACTTTGCTTTAAGTAAGTCTTGCATTTTTTTCAGTGATTCCAAACGTTGAGCTTCTCTAGCTTTATAAGATTCTTTTTTCAGTGCTAGTTTTTTTTTTGTAGGTAAATTTCACGCATTGAACACCTCTTACGCTTAGCTGGAGTTTCTGTTGCTGCTACCGGAGTTGGAAGGTTTGACATGTCTTCCACATCTGGGCTTTGCGTTCTCCTAAAACTTCGATAGGTTTATACCCAGCATGCAGCGTATGCTTATTTGCAATAATAGGCTTATCTCCAAAAATGTCGTCCATTTCCTTCATAAATGGAGCATTGCTGGGACTCGCACCAGTACGATTGTTATTGTCTTTTGATGCTTTATACGCATTCAAAAGAGTGCGCATTTTGCTCTTCAGGCAAAGAGTCGTCGTGCTTGAGTCCTATAAATTTGGAAATGTAAATCATTACTAACAAGATGGAACAAATATGAAACTTACAGTTATGCCTTTTCCAATCATGTCTTCCAACACATTGGAATAGGCATATCGTTTCCTTCTGCTGTGCTCAAACTTATCCTTCCGAGCAAGGAAACATTACAGCAACCCCAAAGTTTCTTCCCTGGTCCATCTCTTGCGCCTACTATTAAAAAAGCATTAGTTAGTCGTAATTTTAAATATAACTCAAAATATTACAATTTTAAACCAATAATTTGAATTTTATTTACTTTTTTTCTTGATTTTCCATTTTATTTGCAGATTTTTTGTTTTTTGTTAACGATTGTTTGAAGCTTTTAATTGCAGTGACAGCTATTGTTGTATAATTTTTGATCTCTCAAATATTTAAAACTCGGTTCTCAAAAATACCCGATACCAAAAAAGTTTTCGAAACTTAAAGCTTGAAAAACCAATTTTTTTTCAGTTATGAGTTTATTTGATAAAGCTTTTTTATCCTTAGCTTTTATCCTTTTACACAACACAGCTTTTAAAAAACACAGCTTATGTCAAAAAAGGCATAACCGGTTTTTCTCCCTATATGTATATAAAAGGCATGTATATACATTTCTTATGCACTTTGGTAAAGCGTACATATGGTTCGTAAGAGAGCATAAAAAGTCTCCACTTCGTTAGCAACATACACTGCAGATGTTGCTTTCTCTAAATCAGCATATCTTTGGTCCGCATACATGTGATTAGTTTTTTTCCGATTATTAAAATTTCAGTAACATTTGGCTTACAAAATGTTGAGAGTAATTTAAAACTTCATCGTAATTTTCTTCTTAAACTTAAACTTAAAGTTACAAAAAAAATATAAACACACGCAATTTTCATTGAATTTATAAAAGATAATTAACATTTTTCTCAAAATTTCTGTTATTAAAAAAAAAAAATTCTAAACATTAATTTGGTGATTTTTATTTGCGAAAAAACGTAGTGTAACAACAACAACAAAATTATTAAAGCTTATCCTTCAACGCTTTAATTTGTATAATTTTTCAAAATCGCTAATCATAGAATATCGTAAATCTTAACACATTCCAACACATTACTTACGCATTACATTTATATGTTTGCTAAAAGAATTCATTTCAACTATCAACATTTTGATACACATTACCTATGCATTATATTCATTTGTAAGCTAACTCTGATTACGAAAATTTTTCTAACCGATTTCTTACGCATTACATTTATATCAATGCTAAAAGAATTAATTTCAACTACCAAAATTTTTTGTAACACATCACCTACGCATTATATTCATTGGTATGTTAACTTCGATAACGAAAATTTTCCGATTGATTACTTACCCATTACATTTATTTGTATGCTAAGATAATACGATCTAATTACCAACATTTTATTGCACAACTAATACATTACATTTAATACTGTGTTAATATTCTATATTACTTTTGGTAAGATTTTTCCAATCATTACTTACATTCATATGAATACTAAGGTTAACACTCCGATTGCGAACATTTTCTAAAAGGTTGATTACGCATTACATTTATTTGTTTGCTAACATTATACGTTTCTTGTAGTATCCAGTTTGCAACGCATTACATTTTGTTCGGTGTTAAGGAATTAAATTTTTCCACACATAACCTAGTCCTTACTATCCTGTTTGCAACTCGTTACCAACACATTACATTTTGTCTGGGATTAAGGAATTAAATTTTTCCACACATTACCTAGTCCTTACTATCCTGTTCGAAACGCATTACATTTCTGTCCCGTGTTAAGAAATTATATTTTTCCACACATTACCTAGTCCTTACCTATCCAGTTTGTAAAGGCATTACATATATTTCATACGCACCACTAAATTGGTTCATCATAAATTGAACAATTACCAAATAAAGAACATTTCTATCGATCTACATGTATTTAATATTTTTTCCCGTGTTTTTATAAAAATTTCTTTCGTGTCATTAATTCAATATATTTGAAATTTTTCTTCGCTGCTGATGTAGTGACTTTAGTCAAATGTATGTCAACGTGGAAACAATAACCAAGTGATAAGCCAAACGGACTTATGACCCTTCTCGGGTTATTACTCCCTTTTACACTCATTCTTTTATTGCATTTTATTGCAACGAATGCGACGACATATGATCGCCGGACAAACCCAAGTAGAAAGTCCAAAAGACAAATTGAAACCGAAATAGTTTGATACATTTCCCAAATGTGTTAATCACCGCCTGGTTATTGTTTTCAACGTTATATAAATAGAAGTAAGTAGAAGTAAGTAGTCAGTTAGACATAAATTATTAAACTGTAAAATATGATTTCTCATAGTTAGACATACATTATATAATAAAACATAACTTGTGCTTAAACTGTAAAATATGATTTCTCATTGTTAGACATAAATTATATAATAAAACATAACATGGCGATCCTTTGCCATTCGGACCCTTTGCACGGGAAAATCGATAGTGAATATTAAGTGAAAAAGATGAACAGGACAAGAATCCGTTTTGAACAATACATGAAAGCAAAAGTGCTCCAAAATAAACTGTGCCAGAATTTATTAGTGAACCGGGGCTGTGCTAAAATAATGTAACAAAATGCCGTTTCAAACCGAGTTCAAAAATTATTTGCCGAAAAATAAGATAATAAGTGACAATATCGAATACGAATTACTCGAGAAGTTTTCAAGCACGCTTAACAACGATTATAAAGAACGTAAAATCGAAACAAAAATAACAAGCGAGGAACTAATTCAAATTCTTAAGAAAGAATCATCTCTAGACTTCAACATATTTAGCTGAAATATTTTTGGAAACAATCCTTCAGATGGGAAAAAGGACTGCGCCTGGAATATAGAACTGCATTAACTTATAACCAATGACGACACAGATTTGGCCTCTGAGTATATCATTTCGATTGCAAAATGCAAAACAATACTAAGTTTTAATTATGTACTTTATCACATACATATTCAATCTACAATATTATATAATAGAAAAGTTTTGTTTAATATCAAATAACAAGCATTATATAATTCATTGACAATATATTAGACTTTTAATCTGTAAAACGAAATTTTTTCATTATCCAAAAAAAAAAAAAAAAAAAATATATTTTTTAATATGTCGTGGTGGAAGAAAGCGCTTACCGCGATACTAATAGCCGTGTCTGGTTACGAGGTTGGAAAAGACAGACAAGGTGAAAAAGTAGAGAAGTTAGCTGAAAAAATTAACCAGCATAGGGAAACAGTTATAAACCACAACGAATCAGGAATGAATATTTCACACGTTATTATTATTATTGTCATGTTGTTAACAATCACAGTTCTGTACTCATTAATAAAAAGTTATTTCAAATACAAACACAATAGAATAACGGCTGCACCGCCAAGAATTTAAAATCGTAAACTTTATGTCGATTTTGCAAAAACCATAAATGACAAGTCCTGTCACATGGAGGGACATAACAGACAAACTTAGAAGCATTAAGGCAGAATTTGACAGATCGTACAAATGCCTGAATAGGACACCAGTACCCTCTAAACACACTCAAATAAAACACTTAAACACACTAGTTTATCAGCATAATACGATCACAGGCCTCTGCAAGACAGTCTACCCATTCTTAAGCGTCAATCACCAGGACGAATTCATAAAATTTTTTTCCTCAATCAAAACAAGACTAGAAGCAATTTTTAGACATTTAGAAATTAGGGACAGAGTACCAAAAGAGATAAACAAATTCATAATAATTAATTTCCAAGATGAAGGAGGAGAAACACCAGACGAAGAAGTAGGGAAAAAGGACAGAAACATCAGACGAAGAAGTAGAAAAAATAGAAACATCAGACGAAGAAGTAGAAAAACTAACACAATGACCACTACTCCCGTAGAATTTATAAATTTGGCTACAAAGCTGTTGCCAGAGTTTGATGGCAAAGCTGAAAATTTGACCAAATTCATTAATGCACTGGACATACTAGACTCGATCAAAGGAAGTAACGAAAGCATTGCAATTTCATTGATCAAAACCAAACTCAACCAAACAGCGAGCAGGTTATTGACCAATGAAGCAACAATCAGGGAAATAAAAAGCGCACTGACCGCTAATGTGAAACACGAGTCGTCACAAAGTATAGCAGTCAAATTGTTGAGCATAAAACAACAAAACAAGACTGACGGCGATTTCGCTAAGGAAATTGAATCCCTTGCACAACAGCTAGAGTTCGCTTACATTTCTGATGGAATGTCGTCAGCGTTGGCAAGAAACTACTCAGCGCAGTCGGCAGCCAAAGCAATAAGAACAAATGCAAAGTCTGATGAAGTAAAAATGTTAATGAAGGCAGGTCAGTTTTCAACGGTTAGTGACGCAGTCACCAAATTCATTGAGTTAGGGGCTGAAAGCACAGGCACCCTTCAGGTGAACTATATAAATAACTCATGCTAGCCGTAATTACAAAAAAAAAAAATGCCAGCCGCCGGAATTGAACCCGCGCCTCCGCAATCATTACCAATGAAATTGCATTTTGCGAAAAAATGCCAGTTTGCTAGAAATTAAACAAAATTGCGAAATAGTGCGCTGTTGCAAATTTTCGCTATTTTTGTTGATAAAAATAGCAATTACAAACACAATCACAAAATTGAAATGATTTGTGATCTTCTCAACATGAAGAAAACCTGTTTTTCTGAGTAGCGCAGCATGTTTCACGATTTTATCAAAAACACAACATGTTTCACTTCTCGTTGGCCCGTCAGGTTCGCTCACGAAATTCTGTTAAAATAACATTTTGGAGGTCTTCTCTTTTTATGTCTTTGGTCTTCTTTGGTTTTTGTCATAAGCAGAAAATGAAAAAATGTTTATGAATAACAATGTTAGCAAGGTTGCATAGAAGCTGCGTAAAGCCTTAAACAGTGCGTAACTAAACAAGCGTTTAAAGGTTGTTTAAGGAAATCTATTGAATAAGGCTAACGTATTCTACGTCTGACCTATGCGCCCGTGTTATCTAACATAGGCTTGAGCTTTTTTTTTTTCCAAAAGTATTCCAGAACCTCCCTGCAAGGCCAGATTCTGAATCCTGGATGTAATATAAGCATGTGGCGCGAAAAAAAATTCAAAAATTTCGCAAACTGGATTGGCGCCGCTAAAAAAAAGTGAATTTGAAGAAGTATAAAATGGATCAACAAAAAAAAATCGTTTTTCTGCCATAAAAATGGCCCGATTTGAATAATTTTTGTATTATTCCTAAACTTCATAAAAAGGTCAACAATAATGCAGCATTTTAATTTGAGAAAGTTGCTGCGACCTTGGCGAAGGTAAAGATTCTTTTTCAAAATCGAAAGAAAAAATTAGGAAATTCTTAGTAAAGTAAGCCAATTTTGGGTCAAGGACTAATTTTTTTAAGAATCTGATGACATATTTGGGTCCAGCGGACGATTTTACATTAGGATATGTTATATTCAAAAGTTTTTGTAGGACTTAAATTTAAATAGGAAACTCGATTTGAAACATCCATTTTATACTTCTTCAAATTCACGTTTTTTAGCGGCGCCAATCCTGTTTGCGAATTTTTTGAATTTTTTTTTATTATATTACATCCAAGATTCAGAATCTGGCCTTGCAGGGAGGTTCTGGACTATGTTAAGAAAATGTATGGAACCCAAAACCCATCTAATGACCATGCCTATCTCCCATATAAGACAAAGTTAAAAATCTATGTATCTTTGGACTCCTTGAGATCCTTTATTTGGTCTAAAATCACTTCAAAAAATATTTGTACCAAAAATTGCTATAATCAGACCATTATTTGGGTTACCCTCCATATAACCCGAATTTTAAACATCTCGTATCTTTAAAAATAAATACTTTATTTTATTATAATCACACGCAAATATTTTCAGTATTCTAGCAATGGTCTCTATTAAAAATGGTGTGGGTCAGACCAGTTTTTGGGGTACCCCTCATAAAACTTCAATTCTTAAAACCCGAGTACTTTTATGTTGGCATAATCACTTCATTTGAACAAAATAACATAGAGAACTTTATTTTATCCCAACTAAGTCTTTGCTTAAAATAGCCTGAATTGATACATTGCTTGGGATACCCCCCTTATAACCCACATTTTTGAAACACTTTCACTTAAAATAAAGGCGTTTTTTCCAAATTAAGATTCCTTATAAAATGTGCTAACTTCCTTTTGTGCTACTTCAATTTAAACCAAATTTTCAAAACACCAAATTTTCAACACAAAAAACAATTTGAGATCATTTATAAAAAAAGTTTTAAAAAAAGAATATGTATATTCATATATTTTATATATAAAAAAGGTATAAAAAATTAAAATTAAATTACAAATAAAAAAAATTATGTATAAGAATTTCTGTAGTTACTAAAACGCGAATGAATTTACATCATCTAACCTGTCAGTAAAACAAATAAGAGGAGATTGCAGCCAATCATGATGTTTTGTTTCGAATGCAGATGATTTTCGATGCACGGCTTTAAACTCTTCATTAAATTTAAAAACAATAAAGTGCACTTTATTAAGAGTGTCATTACTTCAACAAGGCACTGAATAGTAAGATTTTAAAAATGTTTCTATATTCTCCTCTTGCTTTTTAATTGTACAATCAATCCTTAATTGCTTCCGTAAATTGAAAACGTCTCTAATAAAAAGTGGTGGTGTTATTTCTAAAACATTGTTTTGTAAGCAAAAAATAAATTCACTCAATGTGAGAAATTTTTGACCTTTTATATTTTAAAACTGGTTAACTTCACTGCACTGAGAACTTTTTGATGAATATGATAACTTTGAAAGACATTTAGGTAAAAATACTTTTGTTTATTTTAAAGATAACGGCTTAAGCCATATGTTTTTGACAATCAGAAAGACTGAAATCAAAAATAATTCGCGTCCTAAAACTATGCAGTACAATGCTTTAAAAGGTGTACATTCATAAAGTTTGTAATATTATTATATTTATAATATTATTAGTTTGTAATATATTTAATGGGCCTCTATTTTGGATAAATAAGTACGGGTTAGACCAACTTGGAAATAACTGTAGGGAAGTGTCTCCGGTTGTGGACACACTTGCGTTTTTCACTAATAAATTTTTTCAAGTCAATATTATGCAGTAGTACGTACACCACTGGAAAGCTTGAGACCTCAGTAGTGGAATTCTGTAACTTTTTCGCAACTTTTGATCGGAATCGTAATTTGCGACTTTTTTCGGTTGTCATACCGAAAACGCTATTCACTGACTTCTACTTTGCGACAAATTTCGGTCGAAAAAAGTTTACGACTTTAAGTGAAAAAAGTGGCAGCACTACTTATTTATCGGTGAGAAATGTCATTTTTATTCAGTTACTCGCTGATAGACCCGGTTTAACTCGGGGATAAAATATAAAATTTTTAATAGGAATAGGAAATAGGAATTTTTTAACTAAAAACCATTTTAAGCTTCAAAAAATACTAGAAATTTAAATTTGTTCATTTCAAATTAATTTATTATAAATAATTTTAATTCCGTGGCGTCCGTGGCGTAGTTGGTTAAAGTGCGTGGCCGCTATGTCAAAGAACTTTGGAGACCCAGGTTCGAACCCCAGCAGCGACAGAAAATTATTTGAATTAAAATAATTTTTCTGTACGGCCGCCACCTCTCTGCAGACAATGGCAAACCTCAGAGAGTAATCAAAAATGCCATGTAAAGCTTCTTGAGAATAAGAACATTCCGTTCATCGCCGTTCGGAGTCGGCGTTAAGCATGTAGGTCCATTTCTCGGTCAATTGTGTACAAACTTAATAACACGCACAACACAATTGATCATAAGAAGCTAGGTCAAAGTCCTTTCAAGGGCTGAAATGGCCAGTTATTTATTTATTTTTTTTTTTAAATAATTTTAATATCAAAAAACTTTCAGATATTCACTTTTCTACAAGAAAATATTCGTCGCAAAGTTGTGCGATTCGTTTGCGACAAACTTTCGATACTTTCACCGACAAAATCGGAAAAGTATTTACTGAATACCACTTTCCGAAAATAATCGCAAACAGAACTTTGCGACATCTAATATCGGCCGAAATGTGTTACAGAATCCCACTACAGATAATTTTTCCTCAAGCAACTATATAGATTCAATCGATTAGGAAAATTTTATCATCAATTTCTTTAGCCAAACAAATTTTTGTACCCTGTTGTGGACACCCTTGTAAAATCTCTTAAAATCTTAAAAATATGAAGTAAAATGCATATATAAATTAAAAAAGGAATAAAAAGGAAAACATACCATGTTTGATTGAGTTCGTTGTCCACAATCACATAAGAATTTCAACAAAACGCTATCTTACGGGCGATTTTTTGGGGTCCACATGGTTAAAAATAGCTATGCAAAAATTCATAAGAACACTGTTAAAATTTGTTACGTTAACATAAACAACGATATTTGACAGTTTTCTGGCCAAACCCACTCTTTAAACGCAAAAAACAAGGATGTCCACAACCGGGTACATGAGGGTATAACATCACAAAGTACACTGAATATACTGCATCACAAAGTGTAACACTCACCTCTTTCCGATGTTTTGCTTCAATTTATCGTACTTGGGAAATTAAAAATATTAGAAACTTCAAAATTTCCACGATTTTTTTTTTTTTTTTGTTTACTCGCAACAAGAAACCATATGTATTTACGCTTTGGTATTTGCTTAGATTATGTGTGCTGTCGAACTACAAGTTTGACATTAATCAGTCTCGCCGCATCTGTCAACTGTCAAAAAATAAATTGGGGTGTTCACAACAGGAGCATGTCCACAACCGGATATATTACCCTACCCAATTTTACGCATGTTTTAAGTGAGCGGATTTTTTGGTTCAAAACTTGATTCGATTCGATAAACTCTCATTTAAAATGTTCTCTCTCAAGCTCATATACTATATAACACTTTTAATAGCTTTAAACGTTTAGGGTTGTATTGGAAGTGGTCGTATTTGTGGGCGGACTACGCCTATTTGTTGCATATTTCGCAGTTTCGATGCTTCTTTCACACTACCAAATCTTATATATGTACCTCAATAATAAGCCATTTTATAGTATTTACACTGTTGTGGGTTGTATGGGAGGTGGGCGTGTTCATAAACTGTTTTAAAAATAAATTATCATTTGTCCAAGAATTTAGGTGCATATGAACATGTGTACTAAGTTTCGTGTAATTATCTCAACTCCTTCCAATAATTCTACGCTTACAGACCACTTCTTTTCAGGTGA
Organism: Pherbina coryleti; assembly: GCA_943735915.1. Classification (NCBI taxonomy): domain Eukaryota; kingdom Metazoa; phylum Arthropoda; class Insecta; order Diptera; family Sciomyzidae; genus Pherbina; species Pherbina coryleti. The sequence goes on along the minus strand of OX030948.1, from coordinate 121,430,677 downwards.
CATGTTCGAGAGTTAGTTCTAAGAAAATTTTTTTTCTTGCTAAAACTTTTCAGGTGACATGTTCGAGAGTAAGTTCTAAGAAAATTTTTTTTTTCTTGCGTTAAAACTATCAAACATGATTCATTTCTTTTTAAAATTTATCCCACAGCAGACTCACAAAGTATGTATAAATGACTCAATTTACAAATTTTAATTTTAGGCGAAATACTGCTATCACACATAATTGAATTAAAGACAAAAAATGCAAAATCGCCCTCTATATTTTTTTCCTATAAAAATAGGTTTTTTCTTCTTCACTGCTGAAATTTTCAGATTGTTTAATAATTTTTAGAAAAATTATATTTTTCAAACTAATTTTATATCTGATCTAATTGAAGGAGTTTTTTAAAAAGAAATACCATCAAAAGCATTACATTCTATATTTTTTAAAAATATACAATTTTATATACTTTGAGCACCTCGTTCGAGAGTTATGATATTTTATCTGTAGAAGGCAAAGCGAAAATTCACAGAAAAAATAATCAAATTTCAGCTCATGCTGTGAGTCCAAATCTTCACGTATTTTCAAAGTTTTTGCAGAATTCTCTTAGTTGAAGAATTATCTGTCGATTGGTACATAATAAGTCATAATATTGCAAAAAAAATACAAGTTAGTTTTGGCCGCAATTATTGCACTGTGAGCCGTGGCGCAGTGGGTAGAGTGCGTGACCCATACACCAGAGAACACTGGTTCAGTTTCCATATGACACAGAAAGTTTCTCAATTGAATTAATTTTTCTGTTGGGCCATCACCTCTGCAGACAATGGGAAGACTCAGAGAGCAAATAATGCCACGTGAATCTTCTTGAGAACATGCACATTGCACTATAAGTACATACTCACCTTCTCCGCTCTTCTTTGTTTTGCTGCAGTCACCCACGCAACTGATCTCCTCTTTCCTAAAGCAAGATTAACGAAGAAATAATATTTGTTATTATGTTTTCTTTTATTTTTATTGTAGTTAACATTACTATCGTATGATTTTTTTATAGTTTTATTTACTTTATTTTAAGCATAAAATAAGTTACGATTCTTGTTTTAAAGTTAGTCTGAAAGATCAACTGAAACAATAGACATAAAAAGCAAAAATTTGACTTTTTTTATATAATTAACACCGCCTACGGTAACATTGTCATCATTTGCGCTTCTTTGCGAATCCTGCTGAAATATTATTAAATCGCCTTGTTACACAGTCGTTGATATGTTTGTGTGCTTCTACTTACTAGTTTCTTCTGCTTCACATACGTTAGTCATGCCTGTATTCAAATTATAACGATTCACACAATTCTAACTAGCTACGCTGTTCAGATTCTGTTGCTAGTTGTGTTCTCGTTGTGTTGTTTGTAGCGATGCTTTCATCGGAATTTTCCGTTACATCACCATTTGCCTCTGAAACAAAAAAAAATTATCTACATCAATAGAAACTGCAGCTGTTTGGATCACGGGGTTCTGAAGTTGGCCAACACGTGCTGCATTCGCTGTTTGCGTACTAACCGTGCCAGTGGATAAATCAGCACCGCTGACTTTCTCACCAAACTCTAGCGCCTCACCACCAGTTTCAGCAGCATTTGCATCATAAGACAAACCAATCACTTGCACTATGAGGTTCTTGAGTTGGCAAATGGTCGCTGCTTCTGGGAATTTACTTGAATTTTTTCTCTTGGAACGCTGTCCATTCTTGAGCTGAAATCACAAAGATGCGTTAGGTCGGTCGGTCTTTGACCGTACTTTGATCGACTTAGTAGAAACTTAACGAGATGAGATGTCAGAAAGCACAGCCTTATTATTTTGCTTTTTCAATGTTGCTTTGACAAGTCGTGAGTCTGTCCGTAAGATCAACTTAGGTGTTGCCAATGTAAGCAGTCACATAAGAAATTCCACAAAAAAATATCTTTTCCATAAATCACTCAATTAATAATAGTAGTAGATTTTATTTTATTTCATCAATAAAAACTTAAAAATAGTGTAAAAAAAATCGGTTGCAGTAAAATATATGTTTTAATAAAAACAAAAACATACATTACAAAACAAAAATCTGAAAGATAACAGATCTTAAGAGATAACATAACAAAACCCATGAAAATATGTGTTTTCCATCGAAACTCAAAGATACCCACATATTAAGCTATATCAAAGCAAATGCAACCCTTCCATAAGAAAAATTGTCAAACGCACGGCTGAGCATAGTATAATAATACAAGGTAGCATTGACAACTGCTTATTTTCTCAACTACACGAAAGCTCCTCAGCATTTTCAACATTGTATGTATTTTCAATGGCCGATTGTGAGCGCTCTCTTTTTGAGAGAGCTTTTTTTTTGACAGGAGATGGTTTCGCAAGCAACTGTCCTACCTTGTTATTATTTAGCCCTATTCTGAATAGAAATTCCCGGGGAGATTTTTCTCTTTTCCCTTCCCTCCAATCACAAACAAAAATTTCCCCGAAATATTCTTCCTTTCCAATTTCCTCCTATTTTGAACTAACTTCGAAAATGGCAGAAACGTTCGTGTAGAAAAGTATGCATACTGAATGTGAGGGAAATGGAGAATATGATGTTATTTTTCGGGAATTTTTTCACAGGCAATTGGTGAGGGAATTCGTGCAAAAATGTAAGTATTTAATATTTTATTAGAGAAAAACTAGCTTAAAATACTTTTTTAGGTCAAAAACAACAAATAAGCAACAACTGCAAATTTTATTGAACTTGATGGAAGTGAACTGCGATATTGCGCGTGGTTTCCATAAAGGAAGCAAGGAAGAGCTTGTCCGAATGCTGAGGCTCAGCTAAACTCGTCAGGGCCACCAACAAAGGGTGTTGCTGAGTGGAAGAAGGTTTGTTATCATTCCTCAGAAAGAGTGTTATTATTTTTATTTATTTCAACTTTAGGTTTGGGCCGACCAAAAAAAGTATGTGCGGTAGAAGGCGGCGCAAAATTTAAGAGTTCAGAAAGGCACAGGAGGAGGTCCTAACACTGAGCAAAAATGTTCTCCCACCGAAGAGGCCATTTACAATTTGATTGCGATGCAACAATCGGTTGAAGGTGTTACCGCAAATGCATTCAGACTGGCCTTGGTTTCTTAACAAAAAGAGTGCCCAGAAGCGTTAGTTATTGATCTCTACTTAGATGCTAAGGCGGTTAACCACGAATTTGAGGACTCAACAGTATTTTTTCCACCGCTAAGTGATGAAATGTCAACAAATGTCAACAAGCCAGCAGAAAGCCCGTTGTGACGAATGCTTCAAATGCTTAAGAAGCGGAGCTGGTTCTTCAAAGGGAGTTGGTAGCAACCATAAAAGTCGTAGTTGGCGAAATGAAGGAACAGCAAAGCTCTAAAAGAATATATCGATCGCTCGACAAACTTTACGATCTCAAAAAGAAAAATTACACTGAGTTACAAAATGACACTTTATAAAAGGTGCAGAGTTCTCGATAGTCAGTCCATGCATTTTGGCTGCTGATTTCAAATATGGACTCCGTTTTTCTCTATCAGCTCGAGTTTTTGAGTTACAGGCAAAAACATGAAAATCAGTTCTTTTTCTGATAATTTTGCTATATCTATTTCATTGATCTAGCGATTTGTATTACGATGACGAATTTCAATGAAGAAATATTAAACCCTTCAATTTTTGCACATAAAATTACAATATCTTTGACAGTTTTGAAGGTATCGAGGTCCATATTTGAAAGTCTATAATCAGCTGAAAAATCTCCGGCACCAAAATGTCTGTCGGGCTGTGTTATCAGGCAATGAAAAGGTTGAAGCGGGCATAGATTGAGGAAAAGAGGACACACAATGCCGTCATAGAAAAACTGAGAATACAGGAATTAGAAAACAAAATAGAGAAAAATCGTAAACAAATTGAAATTAAAGAAATGATGTGCAAGTTTTCCAAGTAGATACACGTGTGTTAGGAAGTCATAACAGCTTGAAAAGGAAATGAATTTTTTTGTTTTAAACAAGTGATTTAAGTTAAAATTTTTATATTTTATCTTTTTATGTTTTGATATTTTAACAATAAATTGGATATGTTACAAATGAAGACCTAATTATATTTTTCGTTTGGAGTGCTATAGGTTTCCAATATTAGCTCTAATTGCTTGAGCTGCAGACAAATACTGAGAGCTCGCTGGAGGATCGAGTTCATCGTCCTGTGTGCCAAGTTTGCTTGGATCTTCAGATGTTATGTTTGCTTTGTAGTAAATACAAATGTTATGCAAGGCACAACACACATTCACAATTTTTGCTGCCTTTTCAGGAGTGTAGTGCAAAGCCAACACTTCTCCAACGATGTTTTAGAACGCCATTGGTTCGTTCAATAACGTTGCGGCATTTGGAATGGATTTCATGGAATTTAATTTACGTTGATCCACTCTCCGGAACTCTATGAGGTGTTAAGAGCCAAGGCTCTAACGGATATCCTGTATCTCCTCTTGTAAGAGAATAAAAATTTCAATTTATTGAACTTAATCTTTTGAAATAAATGTTACCTAACAGCCAAAAGTTTCTTATTCCTCGCAAATACTTCTGTTCAAAGTGAACTGGTAGCTCGCTGACATTCGAAATGAATGAGTCGTGGCAAGCACCGGGATGGGAACCATCGACGTGTCGAATGCTCAGCTCATGGTCACAAACCTTCAAATATATTACAACACTTAGTGCAGAAACCAACGACTCAAAGTGCAACAGGCAACTTACCAGCATAACATTCAAACTATAATTTCCTTTCCTATTATAAAAGAGGTGCTTATTTTGGCAGGGAGCAACAATCTGGACGTGGGTTCCATCAATGCAACCCATAACACCAGGAATACCGTGCTTTATGTGTAGGGCTAGCGCAACTTCCCCTTTCTCTTATGTTGTCTTGCACACACTAATCCATTTATGGCATAACTGTGTTTCAAGAACTTCCAGAACTTCTGTTAATGTTTTGCTGAAACTTGACTGAGCCAAAGAAACATCAGAGTGTTTCCCAACCCCAGTCTGCTAACCACCTTCAGCAAAGAAATGCAAACAGCCGCTCAGTTTCACTACTGGCGGAACTGCGAATTGTTTTTTGGCTGGTTGCATTTTGGCTGCAAGCACTTCCAGCAAGTACTTGAAGGCTGGTTTATTTACTTGGTATTACTTCTCAAACCTGTTAAATCATATAATTTATTAATTTCAACAAGTTGCAATTTTGTTTGTGCTTACAAGCATTGGGGCAACTCCAGCGGGTTCAATCCATTACGCATATGTCTTCTCACAACCTGTTGCTGTTGCATTTGCTGTTCATCAGCATTTTGCTCCTCCACAACCATTCGGAACGCTATGTTGTGCATTTTGCTAGGTTTTTTTGAAAAAATCTGAAAATTTTCACTTTTTTCACAAAATTTATTCACGCAAAACTAAGTCAACTGCAAATCTGCTGATTTTGAAATTCTCTTTCCCTCATATGGCCTCTCCCCGGGAGTTTATAACTGGAGGATTTTTTTCTCCAGAAAAATTGAATCCGCGAGAAATGAATTCCCCGGGAATATTCAGAATTGGGCTGATTATACCATGTGACCGAGTAGACATTTTTCCTACTCATTTCGTTAGATCGTACTTTACCCCTTCGTTTAAATTTACGATTAAAGTACGACCAACGTTAGAGGTCGAATTGCGAATTGTGCATAAGAACACGTGAGTTTCTACTCTAACTGTCAACGCACGACCGATCTATTACTATGAGTTAGGTATTAAGCACTTAGAACTTTCACACTTCTACTGTTTATCAATTCTGTATATATTGTTCACTGCTTTTTATTGAGCTTAAGTTTTATTTATTTCCTATTTTTTGGTCTTAAACCCCACATCTGATGTTGTAGTCCTTCTTCAAATTATTAAGGAGCTCAACTCAAACACAAGCTTCGACACTTCAACAACGAATGAATTTATTTCCCCTTAGCGAGTTATGGTCCACAATCATTTTCCTATGTTCTACCAAACATATTCAAAATAAATAGTTAATTATTCTTTTACAAGTGTATTCAAATATACTAATACAAACAACAAAATCATATGTAGGATGTCTCTCTTTGATTTAAGAGTTGATATTCATTAAAAATTTAGGTTGCTGCCAATATAGAATTATTACATATACAGCAATTACCATCCTGAAAAATTTCCCAATATATTCGATATCTAGATACTCCAACATAGCCGCTAATTAAAAAAATTCCAAAGAAGCATGTATTTCATCAGAAGTAATTTTTATAGCCAAGTTAATTTGATGTGTATAAAGGTTTGTTTGATGAACAGCAAAGTTGATAAATTAATTATCTATAAACTCCACAATCTTCAAATATTCCTAATGGGCGTGGTATCAGTTCTACATGTTCGATGTTTTCTTCTTCCAAAGTAATAACTTCAACGAGATCTTCTTAAACAGTTGTACGTTCGTGCTTTCTTGTTAGGTAGTTTCGTTATATGAGCTGCCCAGAGAAAAAGTGGCGTAAGTCCGTTTGGTAGTCTTAATCAAATCGAACATGTAGAAAAATTCTTATAAGAAATTCGAAGTATTAAGAACTCAGTTTTGCTTATAAGCTAGGTCAGAGCATAAATAGATTTATTCAAATCGTAGAAAAAAAAACTAAATAATACCGAAAACTGATGAAGTACTAATAAACATTTTGGACTTATGCCACTGAAAATCGGTTCCTGTGGCTTTTTGTTTTCAAGCCGAGCTATAGCTTTCAAAACTTCATTATAGTCGGGCAGCGACATTATGTACTATAAATTATATATACGCGGTGACTATTTTGTACTTTAAAAATCCGCAATAAACTTTAGAAGATCGTTCGCCCAACGGTGAGGTTTATTTACAGTTAAAATGTAAAAAACTAAGGGCCGTTTTATTCACTTTTTCTAACTTTTGTTAACTTGTACAAGTTAAATAACTTTTGTCAACTTGCCAAGTTGTTTAACTTGAGAAGTTGAAAACTTTAATAAAGAAAAAAAAAAATAAATAACTGGCAATTTCAGCCCTTGAAAGGACTATGACCTAGCTTCTTATGATCAATTGTGTTGTGCGTGTTATTAAGTTTGTACACAATTGACCGATAACCGGACCTACAGGTTTAACGCCGACTCCGAACGGCGATGAATGGAATGTTCTTGTTCTCAAGAAGCTTTACATGGCATTTTGATTGCTCTATGAGGTTTGCCATTGTCTGCAGAGAGGTGGCGGCCGTACAGAAAAATTATTTTAATTCAAATAATTTTCTGTCGCTGCTGGGGTTCGAACCTGGATCTCCAGGTTCGTTGACATAGAGGCCACGCACTTCAACCAACTACGCCACGGACGCCGAATGACAATTTTAATTTCCAAAGTTAAAAATTGGTTTCATTCAGTTTCGGTTTTTGTCAGTTGACGTTTCTAGCAATAAAGTTAAGTAAAGTTATAATTTCTCAACTTATCAAAATATCCCAAGGAAATTCAACTCATTTGTCGTAAAAAAACAAAAATATTGAAATTATAACTTTTGAAATTGTTTCTGAATCAAACAATCTTATTGATATTTTTTTTTTTATTTTTTTTTTGTCCTCTTGAGTTGCAAGTTAAGTTAAATCCGTTACCTCACTGATTGCTAGTATTCCGCGCACTTGCTTAGGAAGCTGTTCTAAGAACAGTCTACGAAGAACATTGTCTGAAAACTTATTTCCAGCCAAGTTCCTAAGTCGCTGTAAGAAATTTGATGGTTTTTCATCAAAAAGTTCTGTATCTCGAAGAAGACGGCGCAACTTTGATTCGTTTGTTTCGCCAAATGAATTAACGAGGCGTTCTTTTATTGCAAGATATTTGCCTTCCAAAATTGGTATTGAAATAATGTCAGTGACAAAAGGAAGTGCGCCCGTATCCAAGTTTATGACAACATATCTTTATTAAGTTGCGTCTGCTGTTATGCGAGATATATCGAAAGCGGCTTCAACTTGCGCAAACCACAATGCTGGATTTTCACGCCAGAACAGTGGAAGCTTCACAGTGAGCACAGCGAGAATTTCTAGTACGTAACCACCGCTAGCTGCCTGCTCAAATAGCTCTCCTGTGTTCATGGTATTGAAGGCTTCGTTTTCCAATGAAGAATCCGTTGGTTGACTGTCTTTATACGTCCTCGGTGGTGAATGGTCTACAACCATTGCTTATTATGCATATCACGTCGGGGTCACTAATGTAGCCACTGTGTGTGTGTATCTTTTAAGACGTGCTAATTCTATTTATTAAGCAATGAATAATGATAATGCAGAATAGTTTAATAGTTTTACAAAGACAAATTTATTTTTAATTATTACTTTAAAATACAAAAACCAAATTTATCTTTTTAGCAGATTTAGTTATTCGTTCTGATAAAAAGTTAGAAAAATAAAAAGTTACCAGCATATACCATGTTTTTTAACCAAAAAGGAACTTTAGGAGAATCAAAAAGGCTCCGATAAATTTTCTCTGATTTGAAAAAAGCAAGTATGCAGAAATCGTTCTTATGAGTTCTTCTTACTTTTGAGATCGATCCCGAATGGCTGACCTTTTTTTTTCCATACAAAACGATCTGGCCAAATTAACATTAACATTGACATTGATTGGTTAACATAAAAATATTATGCGTGTTGATACTGTACACTTTACAGATATAAATATTATATTGTTTAATTGAAAACGCGCCATAATATCTAATGAACATTTAAAAAGAACCGTCTCTTTCGATTTTGGTAGTTTTCAGAGTCCTTGTCTTCTGGCAATTGAATTCTCATATGTGTGCAGTTAATTGCACAAATTGTGCGCGGAAATTTGGATGTGCTGAAAAACTCTCTCGAAACTCTCAGGAATTCACCTTGCGTTGTTTGCATTTTGACGAATTGTTGTTTAAATATAACAGGTGCCATACCCATTCTATATAATACAATGTGCACTAATGAAATACACACTCAACTGAAATCCGCAACTGCGACCTAAACTGATCCAATATCACCGTAGCGAAGGAAAATAAAAAATTGAGTGATTAGCTGTAATTTACGTGAGCTATTAGCAAAAATTTACTCAATTTGCGCCGTTCGTCATAATGTGGCTTGTCTTTGATCAGCTCCAAAATCATCAAGGTGGTTTATTTGTCAATGGAAAACGATCAAGAAAATCCACATCATCCCATTTGTTTACAAAATTTAAAAACTTTTGTATTCAATTGTAACCTACAATTTCTTACGAATGAAACAAAAAGCTCAAGTTATCAAAATATCCCAAGTTAAATCAAATAACTGGAGCCAATTTCGGAAGTTATTAAAATCACAAGTTGACGAAAGTTATAAAACTCAAGTTATATCAAATTTTCAATTTCAAAAGTTATAACAGAAATATTGTACTGAATAAATCAAATTTTTTTTTTCAGTTTCAAAAAATCCTAAAGTTATTTCTAACTCCCAAGTTATAAAAGTGAATAAAACGGCCCTAAGCCATTTACGTTAGAAGCTATTAAAAAATGTGATACAGATGAAATTAATTTAAGATCAAAGATTGTAAGCAACAAAACGCAACTTGCGCGGTTGGTTCAGCTGATGCAGGAGCAAAAAATCTGGTCAAAATTCAGGAAAAAATTAACAATAGTCAAAATTATTGTCCATTGAGTTACACAATACCAAAATAAAATTTAATCGACTCAATCGATTGGATTCTATTCTAATTGCAATAGACAATCGCAATAGGCATCTAATTTAATCAAAAAGATCTATTCATCGCAAAAACGCGAGCTCTACTAGGGCGTTTAAGACGCTGCTAGTCTCCAAGTAACGACACCGTTTTTGAAGGGTGGCAACTTTAACATGAACACATCATAAATGTCAACACCGATCTGTGGTTTCAGTTTTACATGAACATTTGGGTGTGAGAAAGCAAGATGGGTGCCACGTTCGTTAACAATCAATCAAAAACATGAACGTGTTTGCACTTCCCAACAATGTTTGGACATGTTTAAACAAAATCCAACTGAGTTTTTGCGTAATACATATAGTGGCCATGGATGAAACATGGATCCACCACTAAATATCAGAATCGAATTAATTAGCAAGAGTGGGTAAGTCCCAGTGGAAGTGCATCAAAATGAGAGAAGACCCAACAAACGGCCGGAAAGGTATTGACATCTGTTTTTTTGGATTCAAGTGGCATTTTTTTATCGGCTATTTGAAAATAGGAAAAACAATCAACAGCGACTATTGGACCGATTGAAGAACGAAATCGCAAACAAATGGCCCCATTTATTTATTTATCTTTTTATTTATTTATTTATTTAAAATGTGGCTCCAGGGAAGGAGATTTGAGACGAATGAACAGATCGAATTAGAAACTGGAGCATATATCGAAGATCTTGAGAAATCTTGAGAAATAGGTGTATCGAGATCAAAGGGGACTATGTGTAAGAATAAAAAATCGTTTTGGCAAACAACGTATGTTTTCTTTGTTAGGCTGGCAGCATCTTGAACTCTCTAGTGAAATTGTAACCAAGAATATATTTTTATTGCAGATTATGAAACCCATTTTAAGTTAATTCTGAGAACCTTTTTTTAACATCCGTACTACACTGGTGCGTTAAAAAAGAAGCAGACATTTTGAAATTTCGTGAGCGTTGTTTGTAAGATTGGCACAATTTTTTTTTCGTTGTATTGACAAGCATGTCTAGAAGTATCTATACATTTTCAGCCATATTGGTTATTCACTTTTTTGTCAGTTGTTAAAATAATAAAATATGTTTTGGTCCTTTAACGATTTTTCATTTTTTGTAAATAATTATCAACGGGCGGGATGATTAAACCTTGTTTATATTTCATAACCTAAACCTATAATATGTTTTAATAGTTCTGCATTGTTCAGCAACTTCTGACCAACTTCTATTCGCCGATATTTTTGGTCCAAAATTACAACTTTTGGAGCAAATTTTGCTGTAAGACGTTGTAGTGCACATATGGCTATTACTTATCTACCTCAACAATAACATAAGCAAACGCTACAAACGCTCTACGTTGGGTGCACTGCATGCTTGTGGTGTACCAAAATATGTTGCGTAAGCAGAATGCAAACTCAAGTGTTATTGATAATTGAGTCATGTGTAAATTAGCGCGCTGAAGTTTGTGACCTGCAAGTAGGTTGTGATGTATGATATAACAAGATGTGTAATATTCAGAAAATTGCTGAATGACGAATAAATGTAATAATTGCATTTAGATTTCTTTATTTTAAATTGTAAATAGGTATGTAAGAACTTATTGAGTAGAAAGAAATATTACTTTGAGTGAAAAGAAAATAATTTTTGTTTTCACTCAACAATTTTTGTATGAATAGAAGAAACTTTAATAAAGAAGATAAGATTCGTTTTTCAAACTTTAACTTTTCTCTAAAGCTCTGCCCGTACGTAGCAGCACATTAACAAAGCCTTGCGGCTGAAATTAAAAAGCCTTGTGGCCAATATCAAAACACACAGACACACAAGATAAGTCTCTCATTAGTCAGGAAGTTATCCTACAGATACAGCAATAAATAAAACCTAAACAAAGTTGCATACTCAAAACATGTGAAAAATTTCATGGCATGAGCAAATTGATATGCCAACATCATTGGCAACTTCTCTGATCGGTGGCTCTGCGATCATTCCCAACCAAATTTTTCACGTTTCATCATTTGTTGATGTTCTCATCATAATAAAAAAAAAATAAATAACTGGCCATTTCAGCCCTTGAAAGGACTTTGACCTAGTTTCTTATGATCAATTGTGTTGTGCGTGTTATTAAGTTTGTACACAATTGACCGAGAAATGGACCTACAGGTTTAACGCCGACTCCGAACGGCGATGACCGGAATGTTCTTATTCTCAAGAAGCTTTACATGGCATTTTGATTACTCTCTGAGGTTTGCCATTGTCTGCAGAGAGGTGGCGGCCGTACAGATTCAAATTTATAGATATTTTAATTCAAATAATTTCCTGTCGCTGCTGGGGTTCGAACCTGGGTCTCCAAGTTCGTTGACATAGTGGCCACGCACTTTAACCAACTACGCCACGGACGCCACGTTTATATCATGTTCTCATCATGGCCATCTTAAAAACGTTTATATCACTTATACAGCTAGGTTCCAGAAAACGAGTGAAATGAGGTCGAAAGTGAAATTGCAAATCGGTTGAAATTGAATTCAGTGTTCTGCAATCCGAATGATTGTATCTTTTCGAACTCGATTCAATTTCACTTTCGAAACAGCTGATAGCTGTCAGTGTGGAATTATGTGATTATGTGTGTTTTTGTTTATTTTCGCAAATTGTATCTTGTTTAAGGTTCTTTAATATTTTGTGCTTATTTCACTAAAAATAAGTAGAACGTTACGGGACACTTCTAATCCTTTGGACGTTCCTGATGCTGCATTAGTACCAAGGATTTTAAGTTTATTTAGGTTTTTAATTATTAAAAATTATATTTTTAGTATGTAAATTGCTTCAGCGTCAATAAGTGTCTTAACAATCATTCATTCCAAACGGGCATCACTGGCTTCGACATTGTGTTTCCTTGATGAAGGCTGTTTCGAACGATCCATTGGAAAAGATTCTAATATTTATTAAGACCGGAGTATCAGAGGTGCTAACGAAAGTACTTGATATTTATAAAAAAAAAATATACCGCAATAACAATTACCACATAAGGACCCAACACTGAAAAGAATATTTCAGTGCCAATGTCATGATAGGAGGTGTTAAGTACTGATCCGACTGTGCAATTGCTTTTCCTCATTCTATATTTCTTCGGTATACACACAAACGCCATTCTTCGGTATACACACAAAACTGCACAACGAAAGTATGAGTGTAAGCTGCAAGCAGATCGACTTTGTCACTTCATAACGGGCAGCCGACAGCTATACACTTTGTTAGCTTATACAAATAATCAATCAGTTGAAATAAGGTAATAAGATAAAAAATCAACTAAATAAGGTAATAGAGCATAAGGTATCAGTTGTATTTTAATAATTAAATAAAGAATATTTATTAAACAGTAAACGTTTAATAATGGCGACGAGGATGGGATGATTCCCAAAAATATAAAACTTTTACTTTTAATACAATCAACATTCATCTCGTGATTAAAAGAAGCAAACATAACGGGTAAGTTAACGGCGAGTGCATGCGCAAGAATAAACATGTGCATTGAAAATTTATGGACAAATTAACGCCACCAAATGAGGAACAAGATTCAATTTCTGAAGATTATTCTGCGTCACCCTCTAAAGAACCCCTAATTGAAGCAACATCTACGCAGAACGGAACAGCTAAAAAAATGTCATCACTTGGATCGCTTGAGCCGTTTGATCTCCAGCATCCTGAGAACTGGTCGACATACTATGCCAGGTTCCAACTTTTTCTTCAAGCCAATGACGTGCAGGCAGCTGAGCGTAAAAAAGCCATTTTTTTTTACGTTGGCTGGCGCGCCACTTTACGACCTCCTGTCGTCATTGGCGTCTCCAAAAAAGGTGAGTGAGCTTACAATCACTGAAATTGAGATAACGCTAACGAATAATTTTTCTCCACGACCTTCGCAAATTCCATCATTTTATAAATTTCACAAACGAGATCAAATGCCTAATGAGGGGTTTGCGGAGTACGTCGCAACTTAGAGGAAGCTTGCAGTCGATTGCAATTTTGGCAGCGTTTTAGATCGCAAGCTCCGTGACCGATTGGTTTGTGGACTACGTGATTATACAAGTTCTCTAAGCTAGTCTCAAAACATATTCAGAATAAAGCATTTGTGCCTGAGTATTTATTTTAGCGTAAGCAAACAGTTCTATTAAATAAAGCAAAACCAGTACAGTATAATTTAATAATATGCATAATGCAAGACATTTTCAAGTCCAAGGAAAACATAAATAAACATTTCCCTATTTTCATGAAATTATGAAAGAAACTAAAGATGGAGAATTAATAGAACCAAAAGTCACTGGTATTATATTAGGAAAAACTGTAGTGAATGCTTTGGAATTGCTGAATTTGGATCTTCAAAATTGCGTTGCTGTAAAAACAGATGGTTGTTCAATGATGGTTTCGGAATCTTGTGAAGCTGTTGAAAAAGTGCTCGAAGTGGCTATAAATACCGTATACTGCCCTTGTTAGAATAATTTTTTTAACAATTCGTTATCTGTATCAGATGTTCAAATAATCCGAAATGCTGTTGGTACTATGAAAGAGACGATATCGTTCTTTAATGTCTAGGCGAAGCGTTCCAATACATTAAAAAAAATAATGGGTGGTCGGTTGTCTAGCTTGTGTGAAACTAGATGGGTCGAAGGACATGATTCGAAAACGTCGCCAAAAGCAAACGTTTTGAGAATTGTTCTTTGTGAGACGAAGTTTTTAGTTGCAGTCGCTTGCCTCTCTGATGGGTTGAGTAACACACAAGCCCTCAGCTGTTTCCTTCAAAAAAAACAAATTGATGTTAAATCAGCGCAGAATACAATCCAAGATACTTTAAATTTATTACAGAAAAAACAAGTAATGGTCACGATGATTGTTAACCGCCAAAAATTGTGTCGTTGGAACAATTACCATGCTTTCGTTGAGCTTAGTAGGGATTGCGGTCAGCTTAAATAATGAATATGCTTCTTGATCCACTAGATCCACTAGGTTTTCGTTATCGGTAGGAAGAGTTCATGTTGAAAGGAGATGCGCCTGAATTACCTGCAGCTCTTGCTTTAGTTGTTGTGGTGTTAAAATCAATGGACTAATTTTTCTGATTGTGTTTGTTGAATGTTTGTTGTGATCATCGAAAGCTGAGTGACTAATGCCGTTAGCTGATGTGATAGTCGAAGTATTGTTGTTTCGTTTTCGATGTCATTCATCGAATTGAGTATATCTTCATATATTGACCCTTGTAACTTCTTGAAATGAACTTCGGTTGCCTTCTCATTAACCTTTATTATGTTCAACGTGGAATCAATTATTTATGTTTGGTTCCTTAACAAATTAATGAGGTGTTCTTCATTGGTTTTGACATTCTCGATTGGTTTTCACAAATTCTCTGCGTAATTTGAGTCTAGTACTCCAAATAGGGCGTGGGCCATATTACCGACTATATCTAAGGCTCCTCGCTTCTGCCGTATTTTTGTCAGAAGCATTTCTTGTAATAGTGTACTGAACGTATGCTTGAAATGATGTATAATTGAAGCACATGATATCTCTATTGATGGCTTTGTGCACAAATCTATCAGAGTGTTTATTCCTGCGTCTAATGTTTTCATGTCGGACCACATTGGGCTAAGGTCATAGAATACCATGAACGTCCAGTGGGCTGATTAAAGTTTTACTGTACCGATGTTTTCAAAATAAATTCCTGGTTCTTCTTTAAAATTAGTTATTTTTACTGAAGAGGCAAGTGCTAATGGTAACAAGATAAGTGCAATCATGATAGTAGTGGAGATTCCTTGATAAGTGTATGACACCAACTGTCGCTTTGGGCGTGTACCTTCATTGACAGACTCTGATGAATGGGAATGTATTCTCTTCTGAGAGCTCTGTGCTGTGATTGGCTTGTCATACTCTCTGTATTCCAAGTTGGAGTCATAAAACAATGGGGCCAATCTGTGAATAGGTCTTTTGAATGTTCCATTTGCTGTTTTTAAATCGACTACTAGAACCAATCCATCGTCGCCCTTATAAACACGGGTAATTCTTCCTAATGGCCATCGAAGTACAGGGGTATTATCTTCTTTTATGATCACTAGCATGCCTTCAGCTATGTTAGGTGAGGGTGTTTTCCACTTGCCTCTTTCTTGTAATTCGTGCAAGTAACTTTGTGACCATTCCTTCCAAAATTTATGTTTAAGTTCTGATGTAATTCTCCATCGTGTGTCTAGGGATGCCATTATTTTTTGTGCATTTGTATCAACTGAAGTTGTCAAAGGTTCACCCACTAGAAAGTGACCTGGTGTGAGTGCTTTGAGATCGTCGCAGTTTGATGACATTGAGATCAGTGGTCGGGAGTTGAGTATAGCTTCTATTTCGATGATAACTGTTTCCAGTTCTTCGTACGTCAGCGATGCAGCTGATACGCTTCGAACCAACAAGTGTTTTGCAGATTTCACTGCTGCCTCCCAAAGCCCTCCAAAGTGCGGTGCTCTTAGTGGAATAAATTTGAATTCAATTGATTGTTCATTGCATGCCCGTATAAGCCTTTCTTGAACTGTTTGAGAATAAATAGATTCCTTTAATTCTGCCAATTTGTTACTTGCACCAACAGCGGGCTCCCCCTGCCTTTAAAGGGTTGTGCGTTGGGTTTGAAGCCCACCACGTAAATACAAAATTTCAATGAAACATATAAGAAATAAGATAAAAATGATCCCCAAATCTGGTGACGACTACCGCAAACGAAAAACTGACAATGATTTACGGATATACACTTGGAACGTCCGAACCCTTAATTGGGATGGTGCCTGTATCCAACTGATAGATATCTTTTTTTTTTTTTTGGATTCGCCCGAAGGTAAGAAATCTTCATAGATACCTATGACCCGCGTCATACGCATGCACGATTTACATTCTAAGAAGTTCCCGGATCAGCTGGACTGAATAGAATGCACCTACGTGCTAAAACTTACCACCAATAGGCAAATAAAAGCCTCCACTAAGCACAATTGCTTGGCCTTTCAGCGGAAATTAAAATTAAATAAAGAATAAACATTTGACATTTGAGTATTTTTTGTGCTTATGTAAACATCATAAACATCATCGAATAAAAGCACAGTCTTCATAATACGAAGCAATACCAAACAACATCCAAAGTAATTTATTAGACCATATATAACCGCGTTATCGTCGGACAAACTCCAGGATACGGAAGGTAAGTTGAAATCACCTAAAACAATGATAGTATCCATATTTTTAAGCATATTATGGACAATTTCGATGGCATTAATATGGTTTAAGTAAATTATTAAATCACTTTTAGGTGGAACGTAAGAGCAAGTAAGAAAAATAGTATTATTATTAAGTTTAACTGTAACACAAATAAACTCCAGATCGTTGGTGCCAGGAATTGTTAATTCCTCAGAAGCAAGGGAGTTATGGACAGCTATCAGAACGCCACCACCGATCTTATCATAGCGATCTTTATGAAAAATTTGGATTTGGATCTTAGAAAGATACAAATCTGATATCACTGCAATCTAAGAAATGCGATGGAAGGGGCAGGGTTGCTTACGGCAAACATCCTGTGATATCTACTTCAGCGGCCATGTGGAGAAGCACGAATTTGGATGCGGATTCGTAGTAGGCAAGCGACTGCGGCATCATGTCCTGGGATTCACACCTGTGAACGAACGACTTGCCATAATCCGTGTCAAGGCAAGATTCTTCAATATAAGCCTGATTTGTGCGCACGCTCCGACAGAAGACAAGGACGATGAGACCAAAGACAGCTTCTACGAGCGCCTTGAAGAGGCCTATGAGCGCAGCCCTCGCCACGACATAAAAATCGTGCTTGGTGACTTCAACGCCAAGGTGGGAAAAGAAAATATCTTTGGTCCAACAGTCGGAAAGTTCAGCCTCCACGACAATACCTCCGATAACGGAATGAGGCTGATTGACTTTGCCGCAAGGCGAAACATGGTCGTTAGTAGCACTAGATTCAATATTCGATATTCATAAAGCAACTTGGCTGTTTAATGATCAAGAGACGCGTAACCAAATTGATCACGTTTTGATTGACGGAAGGCACTCTTCCAGTGTTTTAGATGTACGCACCATCCGTGGTGCCAATATAGACTCGGATCATTATCTTGTCGCAGCCAAGATCCGTACACGCCTGTGCGCAACCAAGAATGCGCGCAATCCAGCACAGAGAAAGCTAGACTTCGAAAAGCTGCAATCAAAACAAACAGCCGAGGACTTCGCTACTCGACTCTCACTCCTGCTTCAAGAAAGCACTCCTCCGATCGAAGATATATGCGTGAAGTGGAATCATATTTCTCACTCTATGCGTACGGCTGCCGAAGAGGTGATTGGCTATCACCGCCCTCGCCGAAACCAGTGGCACGACCAAGAGTGTCGCGACGCCACTGCAGAAAAAGACGTCACCTACAAAGCCACTCTGCAGTCGGTTGTAACGCTTGCTGCTAAGGAGCGATACAAAGAGAAGAGGAGGGAAGAGAGACGCATTTTCAGGCGAAAGAAAAGGGAAGCAGAAATGCGTGCCCGCCAGAAAATTGAGATGCATGGTGACAGGAATGAGGTCCGAAAATTTTTCGAAAAAATAATACGCCTGATCGAAGGTTTCAAGACCGGGGCCTCTTCCTGCAAGGATGAAAATGGGAATCTAGTGACAGATATCCAGAGGCTTCTGAATGGCGACGACGACAACAATCCCGCCAATAGAGATGATATCCCGGAATCCCCAATTTTGGACGACAGCATTGAAGTTCTGCTGCCCAACCATAGTGAAGTCTTGAAAGCTATAGCTCGGCTTAAAAACAACAAAGCCGCAGGAGCCGATGGCTTACCTACTGAGCTCTTCAAGAATGGAGGCGAAGCTCTATTTAAATGCATTCATGAGGTTCTATGCAGAATATGGTCGGAAGAATGCATTCCAAACGATTGGAACCTCAGTGTGCTCTGCCCAATCCACAAGAAAGGCGATCCCACGATTTGCGCCAACTACCGTGGGATAAGCCTTCACAATATCGCATATAACCAGCAACACCAGCAGCACAGTTAAGATCGGGAAGGATCTCACTCCTCCATTCGATACCAAACGAGGTTTCAGACAAGGTGATTCCTTATCGTGCGACTTTTTCAACCTAATGATGGAGAAGATCATCCGAGATGCTGATTTGAGACGCAGTGGCACGATATTCTACAAAAGTATTATGCTGCTGGCGTATGCTGATGATATCGATATCATTGGCCATAATACGCGCGAAGTCAGTGCAGCATTATCCAGACTAGCGAAATAGTCGAGTCGAATGGGTCTGCAGTGAACGCAGATAAGACGAAATACCTAGTGTCAACAAATAAACAGCCCCAGCGTCTTGGAAACCACGTCATTGTTGACAACATCTCCTTCGAGGTTGTTAAGGACTTCCTCTACCTGGGATCCAGCATAAACTCTTTCAACGATGTCAGTATTGAGATAAAACGAAGGATAACTCTTGCCAACAGATGTTACTTTGGGCTGAGTAGGCAATTGAGAAGCAGAGCCCTCTCTCGACGAACAAAACTAACGCTCTATAAGTCACTAATCATGCCCGTCCTATTATATGCAGCACAAACCTGGACGTTGAGCAGTTCTGATGAAAAGACTTTGGGAGCCTTCGAGAGAAAGATCCTTCGTAAAATCTTCGGTCCAATCTGCGTCAATGGTGAGTTCCGAATTCGATGGAACCACGAGCTGTATGAGCTGTACGCTGACATCGACATAGTTAAGCACATTAAAATCGAGCGGCTCCGCTGGCTAGGTCATGTTGAGCGAATGGAAAACGACGCTCCAGCAAAAAAAATATTCGATTCGGTGCCCGGTGGTGGTCAACGCAGAAGAGGACGTCGCTTGGTGTTTCCAACTGGCGCCAGCAAGCGCAGAACAGAAATGGCTGGCGCAATTTCTTATACGAGGCCAAAACCGACTTACGGTTTTAAGCGCCAGATAAGTAAGTAAGTAAGTAACCAACAAAATTGGTAGCATTGTCACAATACAGAGTATTGCAATGACCTCTTCTGCTAATAAATCGTCTTAGGGCTCCTATAAACGCATCTGTTGAAAGGTTAGAAACAACCTCCATGTGGATGGCCCTTGTCGCGAAACAACAAAACACAGCAATGTTGGCCTTGTCAGGTCTTTTGCCTCTAATTTTATGATGAATCCAAACTGGTTCAAAGTAATCTATTCCCGATGTTATGAACAGACGTGCTGGTGTTACTCTTGCGGCTGGTAAGTTTCCCATAAGTTGTTTGAAGAGCCTTGGTTTTGCTCTCGTACATCGCACACACTTGTGTACGATACTGCGAGTTATGGTTTTCCCATTAGTTATCCAGAACTGTGCTCTTGATGCTGCTAGCAAAGCTTGTGGACCGCAATGACGATTGTTTTCATGAAGCATTTGCAGCAGCAGTTTTACTATGAGGTGGTTGTGCGACAAAATTGCTGGATGCTTTTCTTGGAACAGTAATGACGATTGTTCAAGTCGTCCGCCGATTCGCATTATTTGATATTCGTCAAGGAATGGATTTAATGAAGCCAAGGAGCTAGACTTGTTGACAGGCAGTTGCTTCGATAATTTCTCTAGTTCTTCACTGAATTCTGTTGCTTGAATGAGCTTTATAATTTTTTTAAGCGCATCATCCATTTCATGAATATCCAACGCCTTGTAACTCGGTCGTAGTTGACGGATTGTTCTTGCATTTCGAATGAACCTCAATAAGTAACAGACGGTGTGTTGCAGAAATATGAAAGAATTTCGATGATTTATTTTGAAGATTGTTTATTCTAGCGATTGATGCTTCGCTGATATTGCTAAGACACGTTTTGTTTCTTTGCGCTCTAATTTTTTAATTTGCGCAAGTTTTAGAATTGTCTTGTGAATATGGTTCAGACCATTGACTGCTCTTCCCGGATAGAAATAGTGGACCATAAAACCAAATTGAATGCTTGGATAGATTTTCTGGCGCTATTCCTCGAGATATTGCATCTGCCGGATTTTCTTTGGAACTGACATGTCTCCATTGACTTGGAGCAGATAACTCTTGAATTTTTGCTATTCTGTTTGCCACAAAGGTGTGGTATGAAGCTGCAGTTGAACTTATCCAAGCTAACACTTGCTAACACTCACTTATTTGTGAGTCAGTCCAAAAGAAAGTTAGAGTATCTTGTAACCGTATATCTTTCTTCACTCTGCTTGAAAGCTCCACACCCAAAACGGCTGCACACAATTCTAGCCGCGGTATAGTTTTTTTTTTTATTTGTGCTATTCGTGATTTCGAACAAATTAATCTGGTTCCTACAGTTTTGTCTTTGTAGGTTGAACGAATATAGACTGCTGCTCCGTAAGCTCGTTCTGATGCGTCCACAAATGTGTGGATTTGTGTTGATTCTATTTTTTGTGACTTAAATACAAATCTGTCCACCCTTACGTTATTGAGTGCTACTATATTTGCGCGGAAATTGTTCCATTCGTGTTGAAGATACATTGGCAATTCATCATCCCAAGAAATTTGTAATTGCCAAAGCTGTTGCAGAAATATTTTAGCTCTTACGACAACTGGACCAAAAATACCTAATGGGTCGAAGATCCGTGCCAATTCTGAGCTTACTATTCGTTTTGTGATGTTGCTTGATGACGATATTTGTGCTCGTCCACATAACTGGTCCGATTTATTCCAAGTGTTTTAATTGATTGATTTGAAGTTCGTCTAAATCCAGATTAATTTCCTGGTCTTCTGGTGGAATTCCGCTCAGAAGTTGAGCGTGATTAGAGCACCATTTTCTCAGTTTGAAGCCAGCTTCCCTTAGTAATGCTTGAACTTGACTTTGTGATTCTAAGGCAGTGTTAATAGAGTCAATGCCACTTAGGCAGTCGTCAACATAAAAATCATTACTTAATATGGTTGCTCCTAAAGGATATTTTGTGAGGCCTTGTGAAGCTTAATATTGGAGGCATATAGTTGCTAAATATGGTGCTGGTGAAGTACCGTAGGTAATGGTTTTCAATCGGTAAAATCTGATGTCTTCATTTTGATTGTATCTCCAAATAATAATTTGGAACATCTGGTCAGATTCATTAACAAATACTTGTCTATACATTTTCTCGATGTCGGCGATGAAAACAAACCTACACATGTGAAAACGTAATAATATTGAAAACAAATCGCTCTGTACAGTTGGCCCGGCGAGTAGAATATCATTAAGAGATGATCCACTGGTGGTTTTAGCGGATGCATCGAAAACCACTCTTAGTTTTGTTGTAGAGCTTTATGGTTTTAAGACACAGTGATGGGGCATGGCATAGCTTGAATCTGGTATATCCTTTTCTTTAATTTCTTCCATGTGTCCTAGAGCTTCGTACTCCTCCATGAATTTATTGTAGTCTGCCCTTACTTTTAGATTACTGTTGAACGGTCTTTTCAGTGATAGAAAGCGATTAAAAGATATCTGTTTTGACTCCGAGAGTTATGGGGTTTTCTGAAAATGGCAGAGGGACGATAAAACGACCATCAACGTTCCTTTTTATATTTTGAATAAAATGGGTTTCGCAGCGTTTTTCAAGTAATGACATTTGATGCTCTGACTCACTTGTGTCTTCAAGCTTCCAAAATTTTTCAATCAATTGATTGGTTGTCTCTTCATCTGGGCTAAACATTGCACAGGTTGTCAAATTATTGCCGCATCCTTCTATTTTTCCTGTCACGATTCAAGCAAGTGCAGTGTTATGAAGGGTAGGCAGATCGTTGTTAATTTTGATTTGTTGTGGCCGTAATAATTGATGATATAACTCGGCTCCGATAAGTATGTCGATTTTATCCGTTTGATTGAACCTTGGATTGGCCAGTTTGATGTTTTCGGGAAGTGACCAATTGGATGTATTTAATGTTTGTGTGGGTTGTGGCGACACTATGTTGGGAAGAACAAATGCTTCAATCCTGGTAGCGTAATTGCCAGCGTGCGCTCGAAGCTCAAAATTGACGCGTTGTGTTACATTTTTTGTTTTACGACCTATTCCTTCGATGCATAGCGATGAATCTGATGGCTGTAGTGAAGGTTTTGATATTACTCTTTCTATCACTAAATTGACTTGAGACCCGGAGTCCAATAAGGCTCGAAATTTACCGATGTGGCCGTTGTTTCCCATTTCTTTAACTCTTGCAGTGACTAATAGTATGTAGTGCTCGTTATGCTGATGTTTGTTTGTAGCTGCTACGATGGGTATATTTGAACTCATATCTTGTGTTTGTTTGGTTTCACCAGACGTTGTTTTGACTGCTGACTTGGGTTGCCTTGATGAGGTCTCCAAACGCAATAATGTGTTGTGTTTGCTTGTGCACCTTGTACAGGAACGTGCAGGACATGCCTTAGCGACATGATTCAGTTTAAAACAATTAACACAAAGCCTCTTCTTTTGTGTCCATTGTAGTCTTTCAGCCGGTGACATCTTCAGGAATTTTTCACAGTAATATATTAGATGTTCTGTTGATCCACATACCTTGCAATTAGTGGATGCTAATATTGTTGCTGTTGTTTTTGCTCTATCTTTCCCCCCCGGCAAAAGGCTGTTCAAAAGCCTTTCCACGTGTTTCTAGTGCTTGAAAACGATTCTCTAAAAACTTTAGTAATTCACGAAGGGTTACAAGCTTTTTATTGTCCTTTAGCGACTGTTCGAATATTGTTTGCGTTGTTTGGTCCAATTTTTGCAACAGTAGATGGACTGATGGAAACCATGTTTACATTCTTTGGTAATATCGTGTAAGGATTTGAGCGTTTGTGCCGCTTCGTTATTGATTTTTGGTAACGATAACAAGTTATTCAGCAATGTTGTCACAATTAACCTTCTGTTGTCGTACCTATTGACCAAAATGTTCCATGCAACTACGTAATTAGCACCTGTGATTGGTAAGTGCTTGATGAGATTTTTCGGCTCGTCTCCCAAGTGTGTTGTTAGATGAAACATTTTTTGAACGTCGCTTATTGTCGTGTTATGAATCAGCTGAGTATAAAGATCCTTGAACGCTACCTACTGTATGTAACTGCCGTGAAATTTTGGCAACTCAATTTTAGGCAATTGCAATTGAAGTGGTTCATTTCTGCTGTTGTTTTGAGGAGCATTGACATTTGTTTAGTTTAGTTTAGTTTAGTTTAGTTTATGGATCTAGGATCATTGAATTCCTTACAGACTAGATAAAATAACAAATAAGTTACAATTTATAAAATAACCATAATAAAAATCAATGAAAAGAAAATGAAGCTTAAATTAGTTTAAAACAAACTAGTAACAAAATTTTTAAAAGACGATTTCGACATTGAAAAATCGAACAAGTGCTTAGATGATAATTCGTTATATAAGCATAAAGACCTTGTTATAGGCCCATTTAAGGCATAGTTCATTCGGTGGATTTTAATGAAAAATAGCTTAAAATTACGCAACTGTCTTGGTGGTATATTGAAATGAATCAAACTCAAAAGCATGGGGTCATCAATATTATTGGATATTATATAAACCCATCAATAAATATCGCACATGATAAGAGGGTGTGGTGACTCAATACCACCACATATAAACACCGACATCACAACATACAAACCAACATACAAACTTTACAAATATTCACTTATTAAAAAGTTATTATTTAAGATTTCAAAATTATCAATTTTTAGTTATCAAAAATTTTGTATATTAAGCTAGTTATAAAATTGTATTCAAACTCAATTGTATTCAAACTCTCTTAGAATGTTTTGTTGAATAAATAAAATTTATAAAATAAAAATATAATTTTGTGAAGATCCACAACGGGATCCACAACTGGTGATCCAGCCAGGAGCAATTGAACTAAGAAAACCCAATCAACAGAAGAAAAAACCAAAAATTTGAAAAAAAAGAAACTTTGGAACTAAAGCGCCGTCAACAACTTCGCAAGATCACTGATCAAGGATCTTAAACTGCTGTAATTACATCCAACAACCAACAACAACCAATACAAAAACATTGCTGCCGAATCAACATCCACAACTGAAAAACAAACGGTCGCTGTATGCCTCACGCATTACTTATGCCCGAAGTCCGTTTATAAATAACGCTCACAATAATACAACATCAACAACGTTGTAATTTTCACCACTTTCACAATCTTCGTCGTATTTTCCGTCGACGCACCATTGCGAGCTTCGTCAACAATCCAGTTACAGTCGCAGTACGCAACCGGAAGCAATAATCTTCGATTAGTTCAATCATCTCATCTCAAACTTAATTGCCTACCTCAACACTGACTCGTCAGCTACTACAAACTTTAAACCATTCCAGCTAAAAATCGTTACTCAAGTTTAAAGATTTACGAATGTGAAAAGTAACCACGGAATCTATTACTAAATCTAAAAACAACAAGCAAAACCCTACAACTGCCGGTAAGGTGGAACAGGCAACAACAACAACATTAACAAAGACAATAACAGCAGAATAAACAACAACAACAGAAAGCTATAATATATAACAGCAGCAACAACAATAACAACAACAGCAACAAAATAATTTACAACAACAACAAAAACAACAATAACAACAGCAGCAGCAAAATTAACAACAACAACAACAATAATAATAATAACAACAACAACAGCAACAATAAAAAAAAATTGGCATATTCATTTTTTATTATTACAAAAATTGTATCAAATTTTGTAATTTTTATTTTTGTTGACATGTTATAAAAATTTTTTTACAGGTTGCTTTTTAATTTAGATTCTCACGAGGCACACACCGTAGATTCTAAAACGCATTTACGAACATAGGGTCGGAAGAAACCTATATTCTCACTTACGTAGACACTCCACTGCACTAGGAAACACATTTTAGGAAACACATTTTAGGAAACACATTTTAGGAAACACATTTTGAGGTACACGATCAGCCTTTCACACACACCACCACCCCACCCCAGACAACCCCCCACTTCCTTACATACTTCTTACCCTCTCTCACATCTCTCTCATTTCGGCGAAGGTGACCATCGCCTTCTCATACAATTCCAACCGAATCTAGCCAATCCATTTGATGCACCAATGCATCCAGAAGTATAAGCAACGTCAGTTAAATTGTCACAATTTTGGACCACTTGTCCCGACGCATGGTTCGCCCACGCAGAAATACAATTTCAGGCAAAAGGAATTACTACTGACAAGACAAAGTATGAGTACCTCGTAACCGCTCTACCTCAAGAGGTAATTATAACAGTGCTAGATTTCATACAGAAACCTCCTTCCTCAAATTTGTATGAAGGCTAAAAGAGGACTTTGATTGACCGACACTCTTTAAGTGAAGCCAAGAGGTTCGACAAAATTTTGTCTGGCAACGAGATGGGTGACCAAAAACCATCTCAATTTTATAGTACACTAATTATGTTAGCCCGTACTACAGTCGATAGCGACTTAGTTTATAAAATTTGGCTTCGCAAGCTCCCCAAAAGCCTTAATATTGCTTTGACCGGATCTAGTCATAGAGAGCTAGAGGAACTATTGAAACTAGCTGACAATTTGTGGGAAGTTATGTCAGAATCCGAAGTCGCTTCATTTGGAAATAATGCCCAGCGGATGACAAAAAACACCCAAAACTCCGAGCTTGCGATGATAACGCAATCGTTTGCTGAAACTGTGATGTATTTAAACGCAGTTCAACTTGTAGACTAAACATTTATTCAATTAAAATTATGTACATGTCTTACTGTGGCGTCCGTGGCGTAGTTGGTTAAAGTGCGTGGCCGCTATGTCAAAGAACCTGGAGACCCAGGTTCGAACCCCAGCAGCGACAGAAAATTATTTGAATTAAAATAATTTTTCTGTACGGCCGCCACCTCTCTGCAGACAATGGCAAACCTCAGAGAGTAATCAAAATGCCATGTAAAGCTTCTTGAGAACGAGAACATTCCGTTCATCGCCGTTCGGAGTCGGCGTTAAGCATGTAGGTCCAGTTCTCGGTCAATTGTGTACAAACTTTAATAACACGCACAACACAATTGATCATAAGAAGCTAGGTCAAAGTCCTTTCAAGGGCTGAAATGGCCAGTTATTTATTTATTTTTTTTTTTTTTACATGTCTTACTGCTAAGCTTTAAGTATAGAGGTAAAACATAAACAATAACTAGTGATAAATGTAACGAATAATCGATACATATCATTTCCTCCCAAATTTAAATTAAACTTATGTACTAAAGACTTATTAATTTTATATAATACGAAGTTTTCCTTAAAATAATTTTAATTCAATGATTGCGTTTTCATTGCACAATGTTTTTAATTAATTACTAAAGTTCATACTAACAAATAATGAACTTTAATGCATTATACTTTGATTTATTTTTGTCTTTTAATTCGTTCAGATCTTCTCAATTCACCAAATTCATTTTCATCAAAACTACGTCTTCTTTTCTGAACTGAATCCTTAGCTGCATAAGTGAATGGATAAGAACTGAAACAAACAACTTTTCCATAATATTTTCTTTGCTGATTAATGTGTGCAACTCTGCGTTTCCCATTAATATCTATACAAAATTTTAAACAACTTAATTTTTCAACAATTTTTGCAGTAATCCATTTACAATAGTTATTTAACATATTTCTATACAATACAACTTCATTTTGCTCAAAACTCAACATTTGTTTTCTTTTATTCAAAACTGGTTTTATTTGCAAATTATTTCTTTCACATTTTGCTCCTCTTTCAAAATTTGGCTTAGTTTTATACATTTTCTTACAATTTTGTTTTGGGTTCACAAGATCTAATAGTGTACGAGGTTTGTATTTGAAAATTAAATTTGCTGGAGGTTCATTTGTTGTAGTTGTCGGCGTGCTACGATATTTCAAAAGGAAATTGTTAACTTTAAAATCCCATGATTTATTTATATTTCTTGTATCTAATAATTCCTTCTTCAAACACTGCTTTACAATCTGTACTCCTCTCTCTGCACTACCATTAGACTGTGGATGATATGGTGGCGATTTTAGGCATTCAATACCGCTACACTTACAAAACTCTATAAAGTCTTTCGAACCAAAAGGGGGACCATTGTCACTAACTATTTGCTTTGGTAAACCAAATACTGCGAAAACTGAACGCAAGGTTTCGATGACAACATTTGCTGTTGTAGTTTTCAAAATTTTCGCCTCAATCCATTTAGAATACGTATCAAACAAAACAAAAATTGTTATATTTTCTAATTTACAGAAATCAATATGAATGCGCTCAAACGGAAAAGTGGCTTTTGGCCAAGAGGTTAAAATTGGTTTAGGCACCTTTTGATTTATTGAACAAACTTTACAATATCGATTAAATCTTTCAATATCGCGATCAATACCCGGCCACCAAACGTATGTTCTCGCTAATGCCTTCATTCGCACGATACCAATATGACCACTGTGCAACAACTCAAGAACTTCTTGTACTAGCGCAGGCGGAACAACAACACGCTCGCCATAAAACAAACAACCATCTTCCGTCTTTTGGAACAATTTCAGGCCAACCACAAACAATATTTTTATAAACCTCATTTAACACTACATCGTTTTGTAATTCTTTTCGTATCTCATTTAAATTTATCGGAAGATCAATGACTAATTGGAAAATATTGATACTATCATCTTCTTCATTTGTCATCTCAGGCAGCGGAAGTCTAGATAAAGCGTCAGCATGGCACATCTGCGAACCCTTTTTGTATTTTATTGTATAATTGTACATCGACAAAAACACCGCCCACCTTTGCAACCGATTCGAAGCCACCACAGGTAAGTCCTTCCTGTCATTGAATATTTCTCTTAATGGCTGATGGTCACTTTCAATAGCGAATTGTAACCCAAAAATTAACTTATGAAACTTTCGAATAGAGGAAACTATCGCGAGAGCTTCCCGATGAAGCTGTGAATAATTTCGTTCAGCTGGTTTCAAAGTGCCAGAAACGAACATAACAGGGCGCTCCACGCCGTCGATCACGTGCGATAATGCACCACCAACACACAGAGGTAAAACATAAACAATAACTAGTGATAAATGTAACGAATAATCGATACATATCAGAAATAACGTCAAAAATTCTAGAAAGTTTCAACAAACTAGCAATTGAGGTCCAAGAATTAAAAAACGAACGATACCGGAATAATTCACGTTCGAACTCGAGAGAAATTAATTTTCGAAGATTTTCAAGACATAGATCCCCGTCAAGAAGTGTGTCACGACAACGACCTGCCAACTGGGTATGTAGATACCATTTTAGGTTCGGAAGGGCAGCTAGACAATGCGAACAACCATGCTCATTCGGTCAAAACGACACCCAATACAACACAACACAACATAACTCAACAAACTAAGTGACTCCATCATTGCGACGGCTAATGATGGAAGTCAAACAATACTCACACGCCGCCTTTTTATTTACGATAACGACAATCATATAAACTTTTGATAGACAGTGGAGCAGAAGTTTCCGTACTTCCAGTAAATAAATTCAAAGCCCACAAGAAAAATTCAGACTTAATTCTAACAGCAGCTAACGGTAGCATAATCTCAACTTTCGGCAAAAAATTACTCAGCGTAAATTTAAAACTAAGACGCGATTTCCCCTTTACAATTATACTAGCACACATTACAAGACCCATCATAGGAGCAGATTTCCTTACGAAATATGGACTCTTGATAGACTTAAAACACAAGAAACTCATTGACCCACTTACACAACTATCAGTTAACGCAATCACAGCATTTACAGAAACATCACTACCCAAACTAATTACACTAGACAACAAATATACAAATATACTCAAAAATTACCCATCACTAACAGCAGAACCCGACTACAACAAACCAGTTAAACACAAAACAGAACACCGCATAACTACAGAAGGACAGTTACCTTTTTCAAGACCAAGACGCCTTGACTCCAACAAATACAAAATTGCCAAACAGGAATTTGATTTCTTAATCAAAGCAGGTATCTGCCGTCCTTCAGACTCCATGTCAGCTTCTCCACTACATCTAGTACCAAAAAAAGATGTGAACGACTGGAGACCCTGTGGTGACTATAGAAGACTAAACGCTATTACAGTCCCAGACCGCTACCCTCTACCACACATACACGACCTATCTATTGATTTACACAACAAACACATATTTTCAAAATTAGATCTAGTCAGAGCATACCACCAAATCCCCATACAAGACATACATAAAACCGCGATTACAACACCGTTCGGAATGTTTGAGTTTCTGAGAATACCATTCGGTTTAAGAAATGCAGCTCAAACATTCCAACGATTTATCAACCAAGTATTACGAGAACTAGACTTCGTATTTGTATACCTCGACGACATTCTGGTGGCCAGCGAGACAGAAGAAGAACACGGTAAACATCTAAATTTAGTTTTCGAACGACTAGACAATTGCGGACTAAACATTAAACCAAACAAATGTATTTTCGGCGTAGACAGAATAATTTTTTTAAGTTATGATATTTCTAACAAAGGCATACAACCATCTCCTGATAGAATTCAATGCATTGTTAACTATCCAAATCCAGAAACAGTTAAACAAATGCAGAAATTCATCGGGATGATTAATTACTACCACAGATGCATTCCAAAATTAGCACACACACTTACACAAATTTACGATATGATAACTTCAGCATCAAAAACAATAGACAAACACTTAACACGGACAGAAAACACAACAGAAGCATTCGCAACGATAAAAGAAAGTTTTACTAAGGAAGTGCTACTTAATCATTTTAATAGTAAAGCAAAACTTTCTATCGCTGTGGATGCATCTAACACTGCTATCGGTGCAGTTTTGCAACAAGAACACAATCAGGAAACAGAACCACTAGCTTTCTTTTCAAAGAAATTATCTCCATCAGAGACAAAATACAGTACGTTCGATCGCGAACTTTTAGCAAATTATCTTACAATTAAACACTTCAGACACTATTTAGAGAGACGAACAATTACTATATACACAGATAACAAACCACTTACTTCAGCATTACATTCAAAAACAGAGAGAAGCCCAAGACAAACACGACACCTAGAATTCATTGCACAATTTTCCAACGACATCAGACACATTAAAGGTACCGATAACACCGTAGCGGACGCACTTTCAAGAGCTGAGATAGAGGCTTTCACAACCTCTGAGATTAACCTCAGAACTCTACACAAAGAACAGAATACAGATTCATAACTACAAGAGATACTAAATAAACACACTTACAAATTCGAACAAATACACATTCCCATACTTAACATTAAAATTTGGTGCGAACAAACAAGTTCAGGAACACGTCCATACATTCCACAAACATTACGCAAACAAATTTTTGAACAATTACATAATATTTCACACGAGCTTCTCGACGATACGAGCTTCTCGACGACTCATAACACAAAGATATTTTTGGCCCAAAATGAACACACAAATCAACAAATGGTCACAAGAATGCGTTAGATGCCAACGAGCTAAAATACATCGACATACGAAGACAATCCCACACAAGATAGACATACCACACGGTCGTATGGTCAAATCTAAAGCTTGTGCAATACAGCATGTACTTTGTAGCAATTTTTTTAACTTTTTCAAGCCTCAACGAATGAATTTTAGCTGAAGATTCCAAAATAAAGAAGCATATTCTAATCTTGACCTGACTAGAGAACAATAGAGCGCTTTAAATGTATAGGGATCTTTAAATTCCTAAATATTCCTACGAATGAAGGCAAGCAGGGAAAAAACTTTAGGTAGCAAAAAGTTTAAGTGCTCCAAAAAGGTAAACTTGGAATCAAAGATGACGCCAAGGTCCCGAATTGTATCTACTCTTTGAAGAGGTATATCGGAAATAGAATAAGAAGCCAAGATAATATTGCTAGATTTACTAAAAGTTGCATAGTAACATTTATTTATATTTAGTGGTAACCCATTGCGGATACTCCATACAAAGACGTTATCCAGATCTGCTTGTAGTAAAGCCGAGTCACCAGAGCAGTTAATTTTCGCAAACAATTTGAGATCATTAGCAAAAAGAAGAAAGTTTGCAAAATGAAAACATTGTGTTATATCATTAATAAAGAGCATAAAGAACAAAGGGCCTAAGATACTACCCTGTGGGACACCAGGGGTTGCTGGATAGCAGTATGAGTGCGTATTATCAATAGAGACAAAACAAACTCTTTCACTAAGATAAGACTTAATCCATTCAAGAAAAATCGAGTGGCAACCCAATTTACTCAGCTTAGCCACGAGGACCTTATGGGAGACTTTATCGAAAGCTTTTGAAAAATCCGTATAAAACGCATCAATTTGAAAGCCAGATTCAAAAGTATAGATATAATAATTAGAAAAGAGGGAAAGATTAGTAACAGTGGACTTACCGGCAACAAACCCATGCTGTTCAGGACAGATACAAAGCTTTAAAAGAAAGCAAAGCTTCTGCTTGACAATTGACTCAAACATTTTAGAGACAATTGTCAATTTGGAGATAGGGCGGTAATTGCCAACATCATTCTTTTGTCCACTTTTAAAAATTGGACTTATAGCTGCTATCTTTCAAGGCTCAGTGAAAGAACCAGATGAAAGTGACTTATTAAAAATAAAACAAAGAGACTCAGCTAATGCAGATGCACACTGTTTAAATAAAATAGCACAAAATCCATCATTATCAGACTTAGTTGAAGATTTGAGGAGGGACAATGCATTTCGAACATCCTCAAATGATACTGACATAGAGCCAATATCAACTCTAGACACAACATCTTCTAAAATAGATTGATCAAATCACGAGTCATCATCAACAAAGTTAGATTTAAAATAATCGGCAAAAAGATTCACTGTATCCCTAGTAGAAGAAGAATTTCTACCCTCAAAGCACATTGAAGTTGGGATCTGAGAACCATTCTTTTTTGACTGAATGTTAGACCAAAAACTCTTCGGATTTGAAATTATATTAGATTCAAATCTGAGAATGTATTGATTGTATAGAAATTTGTTTAGAAAATTAAACTCCCTAGAGTAATGCTCATATTTTAATTTACAATTATTATCATTTGTAGACTGAAAAAGTTTAAAAAATTTTTTTTCGAAGGTTTTTTAGCTTTTTGAGACCACTAGTGTACCACGGATTTTTATGGGTTCTTTGCTCAACCAGTGGAATATTATTTGAACAGATGAGATGAATATTTAGTTTAAAAATATCAAAGCATGTTGCGGTATTTTGGCTATTAAATAAGCTTGGCCAGTTAATATCATTAAAAAGTTGACTTAAATAATCAAAGTTACACGAATTAAAGTTAAAAACATTTCGCGTTTGCTTAAATGAGATAAATTCATAAAATTTCATAACTATATATAAGAGTAGATGATGAATACCACCTGGGCTTATTTGCACTGCTGATATGCTGTTGTAATCCGCTTAAAATGTTGTGCGCCTCTGATTCTATTTCATAGTAATCATCCAACGTATATCCATCTATGTCATCACCGCTTGTTGATTGCCATAGGACATCGTTGTTGACAATAAAATCATTTATGTATTTGTCGATGAGTGCTGCTTTGTTATAATAATATGATTCAGGGTGGTCTTGATTCGCCTGAGCCCTGATTTCATCAATGTTTCGCCTTAACGCTCTCATTAAAGCTCGTTGATTGCGAAGTACCTTCACTATCACTTCGTCAATATGATGATCTCTTATGTTGTCATTTTCTTCTTGTCTACCACCAGCTGTGGCAAGACGGCATTCCTTGCGCGGAGTGGCCATAGGTAATGGTAATCTTTTAGACGTTTCCCTTTTTTTTTTTTTGCATTTCAGATGCAAACATCTCTCTGATTTTGATGGTCAGATCCGAAGTGCACAAAAAGTGGTCAATGAAGTATTCGTGTTGCATTGGTAAGTTACTGAGACATCTTATTTTGTTGTCCGTCCTCTCGAATTCTGCCCATGCTTCATCTAGTCGATTGATTCGTTCTTCATAGTAGGTGATCGTCTTTCTTGATGAGGGATCCTTTTTGAAGTTCTTCAAAATTGCTTCTATTCGCACCGAAATGTTTTGCTGAGCAGCTAGTAACTATGTAAACGTCTCCATTATAATGTTCAAATGTTGACCGGGTTCGCTTTATCGGGGTCACACTGTTGTGTTTGTTGCCAGATGATGATGTCTGATGAATGACACGGATGCTCCAAATGTTCAGTTGGGTTTGGCTCACACGGATGTGCTGTTGCCTCTATTGTGTGTAGAAGGATCTGTCTTTGTTAGCCGGGGTCACCAAATGTTTTGACTTAGTCCTTAGAAGAATCACTAAGACCAGTGAATATCTAAATAAGTTTAATTCAGGTAGAATCACCTTGAACTATTTGTGTTAATTTTAGGACCTTAGTAGAAACACTAAGACCTTGTTGCAAATTAAAGAATTAACTTTGTTCTGCACAATTTCTTTATTTTCCAAAATCTTTTATACCTAAAAATAGCTTAACAGAAACTTCCGAAAATGCATACAACTAAAAAATACAATTGCGTAATATCAATAAAAATGCATGCAATTCAATAATTGCAATTGTGTTAAAATGCTTAAATAACTATGTCAATAAAAGTTAACATATGCTTATAACTATGTCAGTGCAAGTTTTTTACATATAATGAATTAACTGCTTATGCTATAATTCATACTTCTGGGTCGTGTGTATCTTGTGCTGACATACATACATATGTATGTATAACAGAATATATTATTCAATGAACTTATTTAATTAATTCTGGCTCTTGTTTGGCTTGTGCTGACCTATGTATAAACAACAGTTGAAGCAGCATCAAAGAACATCTTGGTAATCCGTCAGCCTGAGCAGATCCATCAAATTGGAAATAATAACCTACAGAAACAATATTACATAAAATCTAAAAACCAACTCAACGCTTCTCCAACAAGACCCTGTAATGGTTGTGGAGGTGCTCATCCTCGCTCACAGTGCGTACATAGAGAAACAGTCTGCTCTGCATGTGGAGTTAAAGGCCATTTACAGCGTGTTTGTCGATCTTCCAATAATTGCGATTCATCAGAAAGTCCGAAAACATCTCGGAAGAACCGGCAGCAATTCAGTAAATGTAAGCCAAATTCAATTAATCAAATAAAATGTTCCGTAAGTCGTAAGTCGTAAGAAAACAATAAACTATAAACTGTAACGAACCTCCGCTGGTTCTTTTGTTTGCTGGGGTAAGCTCAGCGGGTTTCCAGGGTTCTTACAAGAAATTACACTTGGGGTTTCTTTAACAATCGATCTTTATTAAATTTTTGGCCTTTATCTTTAATACACTGTGAGATATCTTGTTTTTTTTTTTTGTTAAAGACGACAGGAGGGAATCTTTTATAGACAAATGGAAGCCCGTACTTCCAAATAGTGTCAGAGTCCCTGATATGGTATACTGACTAAACCACTCCTTACTTTTCTCTCCTCCTGCAAGACCCTACGGAACCACCAATCGAGGCATTACTTCGTAGGGCAGGATTGAGTATGTTTACTCATCTACGATTCTACGCTTCTTCTTAACAAAGAAACGTTTTGCAGATCATGCTTGTTTATATTCCAAAGCGATGATGTGCTGTGCTTAATATGCAATGACGCGTTGTAGGCTCATCGTGATGATGATGCATCAGGTGGAGACCGCCTCGGGAAATGGTCCCTAGCCGAAGACGCTGACGGTGCTAACGACTGCGGTCTCTTCTTGGAGAGGGGATTTCGGGGGGAGGCCGCTTCGGGAAATGGTCCCTTGACGAAGACGCTGACGGTGCTATCGACAGCGGCCTTTTCTTGGAATGGCATCACTTCGGGCATATGAATCCCTAGACGAAGAGGCAAGGTACAATCGACTGCAATACCTTCCAAGATGAGCGCAGGGCTTCATCACCCCCTAACCTCTGATCTTCAGCAAATCTGCACGGTGCGGCCTACCAACTTTGTCTATAGCATAGAGTCTGCAGTTGATCTACGCAGTCTTTCTACAAGACGCAGTTCTTTGGTTATGGCGCATGCCATATTGCCTACTGAGATCCAGTTTTCTTCAGAGTTAAGCATAATGCCCACGAGAGTTTCCACTGTTGGTGACCTCCCTAGGTTATTGCTTAGCTCTAGTCTTTCCGCGTTAAATTTCGGACAGACGAAGAAGACATGTTCGGCGTCTTCAATAACACTTCCAGCACAGAAACTGCAAAACGGATTTTCGTCGTACTTGAATCTATGAAGGTACGACTTAAAGCACCCATGACCAGTTAGTATTTGGGTGAGGTAGTAATCTACCTCACCATGACGCCTGTTAAGCCACGGTTCCAAATTTGGAATTAGGCGGTGCGTCCATCGTCCGTTCTGTGATGCCTCCCAGCGCATCTGCCACACTGCTACACTGCGGTCTCGCGCTATCCTACGTTTGGAGGACTTAGGCAGTTCGAGTGGAAGCGAATCGTATGTCACGTTCTCGTTCGCAAGAAGATCTATAGGGGGAGTACCCGCAATAACCAGCGCTGCATCCGAGGAGACAGTTCGGAACGAACAGCATACTCTAAGTGCACAGATACGATACACCGATTCCATGCTTCGTAAGTAGGAGCTGAATCTGGTTGCCTCGACCCATATGGGGGCTGCGTACAAAAGTATTGATCTGACGACAGTAACTATGATCTTTCTACGGGTTTGTCTAGGACCTCTGGTATTCGACAAAATTCTTGTTAGCGCTGCAGCTGCGCCTCCCGCTTTTCCACTTGCATATAAAAGATGCTGCTTAAAGTTAAGCCTATGATCTATCATAACGCCAAGGTATTTAACGAATGGTTTCGATACAATTGTATGTTCACCAACCGATATTCTAGCGGTCTCAACGACTTTTCTGCTGCTTATTAGCACTGCCTCGGTTTTGTGCTCAGCCAAACTGAGACCCGCTGTATTCAGCCACTGCCGCACTGCTATAATCGCTTGGTTGCACTTATCTTCAACCTCGTGCAAATGCTTTGCTACTACTATGAGGGCAATATCATCTGCGAACCCGATAATATGGGCCCTCACTGGCAGCTGTAGACGTAGTACTCCGTCATACATTATGTTCCATAGGACTGGACCCAACACTGATCCTTGTGGGACTCCGCCAGTAACTTTATACTTTTCAGTACCCCCTTCTGTTTCGTAGTAGAGAATTCTATCCTCGAGGTAATCTCGAATGATTCTACGAAGGTAGAAGGGAACGCTAAAGCGCGCAAGAGCTTCCAGTATTCTGGTCCAATTCGCAGAATTGAATGCGTTTTTTATGTCGAGTGTTGTAACTAGACAGTACTCTTTGTCACCGTACAACCATCGAGTGCCTGAGATTGCATGGAGTGCAATTTTTTTCACCGCTCCAATTGCATCTATTGTTGACCGAGCTTTGCGGAAACCATACTGTTGGTTGGAAAGATCTCCGGCATCTTTAATTGACGCATCCAGTCTATTGCTTATCAATCGTTCTAGGATTTTGCCGGCAGTATCGAGCATACAAAGTGGACGATAGGCCGATGGATCCTCTATGGATCTAGTATTCTTCGGGATCAACACAAGTCTTTGTCGCTTCCACATTGTTGGGAAGACGCCATCTTTTAGGCATGTATTGTAGAGGTCAACGAAAACCTCTATTTTCTGCTCTATCGCAATCTTGAGCACCTTATTTGGGACTCCGTCAGGTCCGTGGGCTTTATTGTCTTCAACTTCTTTGGCTATTTTTAGGAGCTACTCATTGGTTACATTTTGAAAATTTTGTAACTCTGTTTCAACTTCTCTGTTTAGTGCTGGCGTGTCGGGTTGTTGTGGAAATAGTGTGTGGACTATGTTCCTCAACAGTATGGGACACGTAGGAGTTGGTTGCCTAAACGAAGAGAGCTTCTTCATAACGAGCTTATATGCAAAGCCCCAGGGCTGCTGTTCAGCGTCGTCGCAGATTTGGTTGACACAATGGGATTTACTCATTTTTATGGCCTTTCTAAGTTGAGTTCTTGCGGCTTTGAAACGCCACTGGTTTGGTAGAAATTCCTCTGTGCCTCTCGAGCGATAGTATGTACGTCTCGCTCTTATGCAGCACCTTCACAGGCTTGAAATTTCATCAGTCCACCAGTAGACTGTCGCCCGGTGATTGTTACCTCTACCTTTTCTAACCATCGCGGCGTCGCATGCTCTTATTACAGTCTTCATCACTTGCGAGGCCTTGTCTCTAGCATTGCCAGTTGCAGACATACCTGCGAGCATGACCTCTAGAACGCCGGTATCCAGAGTGCTTTCTTTGAATCTCCTCTGGTTTTTGCACACCCTTCTTATGACGGAGTCTCCCGTGCTGAATATGATTGCGTGGTGATCGCTTCCGGTGTAGTGTTCGCTTACTTGCCAGGCAGTTTTTGGCAATAGGCCGCTACTCACAAAAGTTAGGTCAATTATGGAACCCATCCCAGCTCTTTCAAAGGTGTTTTGCTGTCCAGAGTTCAGCGTAACGATATCTAAGCTCGCAAACGCCTCCAGAAGTGCTTGACCTCTCGAATTTGTTCTTGGGCATCCCCAGTCAGTTGACCATGCATTAAAGTCACCCGCGATAACTATTGGGTGTCTTCCTACAGCATCATCTGCTATTTCTTCTAGAACATTCGTGGCTTCTTGTAGAGTAAGGCTTGGGGGTAAGTAGCAGCTATAGACATAGAGTCCACCTAGTTTAGCCCTCACGAAGTAGTTCATAGATTTTGTGTCTCTAATTTGCTGCTGTCTTTGGCCACAGTACCATATGGATGTTTTCCCAGATCTATCACTGATCTGGTCACCGGAGTTCCTAGTACGATAGGGCTCGCTGAGGATGGCAACATCGGCGTTTACCTCCCGCACGTTTTGCTTCAAGAGATCATGTGCAACTTCGCAATGGTTGAGATTAAGCTGATAGAACCTTATCGTGCTTTAATCTCTCGCAAAGCCTTCTGGTAAAACGGACATTTAATACTCGTTGTCGCGTGCTTTGTGTCAGACTTCTTATGTCTTACGCATAGCCTGCATATTGCTGCGTTTTCGCATGCTTTGGCACGATGGCTCAGGCTGCCACACCTAAAACAGGACTTTGAGCAGTCTTCTTCGCTCTTGCACTTTAATGCAGTATGGCCGAAGTCCATACATTTAAAGCATCTCATGGGGTTTGTTTTAGACCTTATGCGGCAAACAACCCATCCAATTCTAATTTTGCCTGCTTTAGTCAGCTTTGAGGCGCTTTCGGGTGCCAACCTGATTGTTGCTGTTTGGGTGCCTCCATATGCTCTGCGTAGGCTGAGTATGTTGGATGGTGACACCTTCAATTCAGCAAATTGGTGTTTTAGTGCCTCAAGCACTTCCTCTTTCGTTGTGACCTCATCGATATCTTTTATCTCTATTTGGATAACTTCGGTGAGGATTTTGACTTCGGCATTAGTTCCGAGTACCGTTTGTACTGCGTTTTGGAACTTTCCGGAGGCAGGGTCCGAGGTTTTCTCCAGGAGAAGTAGGAGCTCTCCCTTGGCCGTTTTTCTCACGCCACATACATTTTGGCTAAGCTCTTTTAGTTGAGGTTCAGCCTTAACCTGTCTGAGGATATCAGCATAGGAAGCTGCGCCTGTCGTTTTTATTACGATGGCGTCTTTTCGCGGTGGCCTCCTCACTGTGAGATATCTGAATTTATAAATTTGTATTGTTGATTTAGTGGGCCTTATTCCTCCGGGTCTGTCACGTCTGCGTCTCGGCTTAACAGGCGGGCCTACAAGCCGCAGCACTGTTACTCGATGAAAAAAATGCGAACACGCGGGCTTACAAGCCACGGACAATGTTCTGGTTTGAGCAGGCGGGCATACAAGCCACGGACGCTGCTAACAAAAATGTGAAGACAGGTGGGCCTACAAGCCACCGACTCTGTCTACTGCTACTGCAGGGGGCCTACAAGCCACCGACGCTGCTCTTGCCGTTGGATAAACAAGTGGGCCTACAAGCCACCGAAATGTTTATCTATTATCTGTGCAGGTGGGCCTACAAGACAACAACTCTGCTTTCTCCGTTGGATAGACAAGTGGGCCTACAAGCCACCGAAATGTCTATCTATTGTCTTTGCAGGTGGGCCTACAAGCCAACGACTCTGCTCTTAATAAAAAAACATTTCACTTCTCACAATTTCTCACCTCCTCTGTCTTTGCCACTTTCCACTCTTTTCTTCGGTCGGCGTATTTTACTCAAATACTTTTTCGGTCCAATTGCACTCTCTGCTTCACTGTTTTATTATTTGTTTATATAATTTCGATCACTTGCACTCTGCACACTTTTAATGTATAACTCATTCTGTCCTCTTGTTTTCGATTGCGGCCTATTTATACCATCGTCTTCTTGTTGTTTGTGATAAACAAGGTACCGCAATCGAAAGTTCTGGGCTGATTTTCCCGTAACCGAAGTCCCGTACGGTGCAGCCTTGTTGTTGTCTTTCATCAGAATTTGTTTCCACATATGCCCAGCAAATTTGCCTTCTGTTATTCCATATGTGATCCGCTACTTGACTCTGAGCAAGATCACGCCAGCTTTGCGCATGTATTTGCGCACGTTTTGCATGTTTCCAACCTTTTTTTACATGCTTTCCCTTTCTCTCTCTCTTTTCTAATATAAAAGTGTATGGGTGTTATTTTTGTATTCATGTGTTTTTATTCATTATATTAGTTCAGTGTTTATGTATGTGTGTGTAAAAAAATAAAGTGAAGCATAAAAATAAGCAACACTGGCGGTGTTCACCAAGTGTCCTCCTCGCACCTTGGCCGTTGTGCGGCTAAAAATCGCCTGCGATATTTTAGCCGTCACACTCCCCTCCTACTTCGGGCAGGTAACGGATCCTCACCTGTCCTCTTCTCCCGATTTTGATCCGGTACCTTACCCCGTCGATTGTACGGATAGAGTTCCGCACCTCTCCTGGGCGTCTCCCTACCAGCATCGCCTGGACGGCGTTGGTGACAGCCACTGGGTAAAGATCGTCCTCGCAGTCGCTGCTATCGATATGTAGCACCTCGGACCTGGTGCTACCGCTGGAGCTGCTCGGCTTGTGACGCTTGTTAGTGCTGTTGTCGTCTTCGTTGTATTCGTTGTTGTTGTGATGATTGTTGTTGTTGTTGTGGTTGTTGTTGTTGTTGTGGTTTTTGTTGTTGTTGTGGTTGTTATCGTTGTTGTTGCTATTGTTGTTGTTGCTATTGTTGTTGTTGTTGTTTTCGTTGTTGTTCGGTGATTCGATCGGCTGTGGTGGCGATGGTGGAAATTCCACAATTGGTCCTGGGTCTGGCACGTCCTCGTCGCACTCCTGGATGAAGGTGGCCGTAACCCAGACGGTCTTCATCCTGAAGCCCGGCCACCGCGAGACCTCTTCTTCGACGTATAAGTCGAAACGACCCGCAGGCCGAGGCTCCTCTTCTTCTTCTTCTTCATTTTCTTCTTCTTCTCCATAGTTATCGTCACTATCTGCCTCATCTTCTCCTTCTTCTTTGTATGGGTCGTATGGGACCCAGGCTGGCGCTGATGGTGCTTCTTCCTCTTCCGAGGCATTTCTCAGGACCCCAATGGACTCCGCCTCGCTCTCCGTGTCGCTGATGGTTATTGTTGGGATATTTATATTTTCCATTATTCATTTTTTTTTTCGAAATATATTTTTTTTTTCTAAAATTAAACTGCTCAAGCGCGTGGTCACTGATCGAATAATCTCGTGGTCACCTGTCAGTGTGTGGTGACCACCCTCGGTGTCCTTTAATCTTTATATCTTTGTTTCCACTCTTTCCCTCTTCTCTTCCATCTTCTTTCATAAACAACAATGAACATACCCATTTCGGCGTAATTCCTTATGTTGTATCCTGTGTGTTGGCCCTTTTATTTGGGCGGACTTGGCAGCACTGGGTTTTTGACGTTTAATTCTTTGTTTATTTTGTGCTGTTTCGCCATTTTATTTTGAAGCTCATGGAACAGCACATCAACATGTAAGTATTTCTTAATTAATTTATTATTTGTAAAATATTGCTCATTTAAATGTATTAAATGATATTTTCTAGGTTGCTGTGGTTCCTTTTATCAATTCGTCTTCGGGACATAGCTGGTCATAGTCCTTTCTGTTCGTGGTATCATCATGTAAGTATTTATTGTTCGTAAAATCTCTATCATTTAAACTCAAACGCTATTTTCTAATTTAGGTCGATATTTTCAATTTTTCTGGACCTCGCGCCGACTCTCGACGAACCAGAGGCCCCGCAAGAGCCATCACATGGAGTTCAGTTTTTATAAGACATGTGTGTAAATTATCTTTTTTTTTGTTTGTTTTGTGTAATAAACACAAGGCCTGTGTTGTGAGCGCTGTGCTGGCGATCGTCTAGTGTTTTTTCCTTATTTTCGCGGTCCGTCCGTCTAGGTTCGCGGCGTGGCGGCGCATCGTGCGCTGCCCCCTTATTCTTTGGCCTGGCTGCGCAGCGGCGTTGCTCATGGTCGTAAAGGTGACTGCGCAGCGGGCGCTGTCTTGTGTTTTCCAGGTTGTTTTCTTCAGGTAAGGAACTTACTTTTTTTGAAGTACACTGCCGCTCACTTCAATAAGAACACACATTTTAGAGAACAAAAAATGATTTTTTAGTTTACCGTTACAAATTTGGGTAGCATTTGTATTTTTATTTTGTCTTGTACATGATTGTAAACAAATGTGGGGAATAAAGAGAAATACAAAAATTCCCGTTATTTTTCTTATTTACGTTTTTCAATAGCAGTTCCAAATCTGGAGGTTTTTTTTGGTTCACTTCAATAAGAACAGCAACTGAAATCAAGGAAAGTGAAAAAAGTTATGAGACTATACTACACAATTGTGTTTTTTAGTTATGCTTACGTTGTTTAATAGTGAGTAGAGCCGCCTTTGTTTTGTATTACTTCGAAGATTCTATTTGGCATGGAATCGTAAAGGACCTTGATGTAGTTCAAGGATATTTCAGACCAGGCAGTTTTAATTGCGGTTGTAAGCGAGTCTTTATCTTCAAACTGCCTACCCGATTCATAAACTCTTCTTACTAGCCAGCCCCAAACGTTTTCAATGATATTTAAATCAGGAGAGTATGGGGGCCAGTCCAACAAAGTGACTCCTTGATCCTTTATCCACGATTTTACGGTCCGTGCGGTATGGATTGGAGCATTGTCCTGTTGATAGGTCCATTCCAATGGGCCAAATAGATTTTTAAAATACGGGAACGCGTTTTCGAGAACCCATTATAAGCCTTTGCGTTCATTCTCGAAGTTAAGATTTGTAGCTCACATGTACCATAA
This sequence comes from Pherbina coryleti, assembly GCA_943735915.1. NCBI lineage: Eukaryota > Metazoa > Arthropoda > Insecta > Diptera > Sciomyzidae > Pherbina > Pherbina coryleti. The sequence goes on along the minus strand of OX030948.1, from coordinate 121,387,564 downwards.
TATGATATGGCACCCCACACCATTACACCACCCTCGCGACTATGAAGACGGTTTAAAAAATGTTCTTCTTTCCTTAAAGCATGAAAGTAGTAATTATATCCGTCTGGGCCCTCCAAATTAAATTTCTTTTCATCAGAAAAGACGACAGAATACCACTTATCATTCCAGGCCATAGTGTTTCGGGCAAATAACAAGCGTGTATCTTTGCGAACACTATTAAGAGGTGGTTATTTTTGCAGTTTCATACGCTTTAGATGCTTTGCACTTTTTATAACTCTTTTTACAGTCGATACGTTAATAGACAAATTCGCCTTTATTTTTGCTGCAGAGTGATGTGAATTTGATGCTGCTCTGATAATTGCCCTTCTCTCAGTATCCGTGGTAGCTTTTTTGGTTCGTCCTTTCATGTTTGTTCCGTAGTTGGACTGGTTCTTAATAAAGTGGCATACTACTGTGGAGCTTCTTCCGATTTTTTCAGCGATTTCCCTATAGGAAAGCCCTATATCACGCAAAGTCTCTATTTTAACTTTTTCCGCCACTGTCAATGATTTTCCTCTGCCCATTTTTGCACAGAAGACTAATAAAGGTCGAAAATTTAAAATCCACACCTGATCACTTTGAAGATTTGATCGAAACTGAATCTAAACCAACTGTTCTTATTCAAGTGAACCAAAAAAAACCTCCAGATTTGGCACTGCTATTGAAAAACGTAAATAAGAAAAATAACGGGAATTTTTGTATTTCTCTTTATTCCCCACATTTGTTTACAATCATGTACAAGACAAAATAAAAATACAAATGCTACCCAAATATGTAACGGTAAACTAAAAAATCATTTTATTGTTCTCTAAAATGTGTGTTCTTATTGAAGTGAGCGGCAGTGTATATACTGCAGCTGCAGATGTGCAGTCTTGCAGGCAGTGGTGTGGCTTCGTGCGTGGTAGCGTACGCGCCTACGCTGCAGCGTATGCAGTTGTGTGCGCGGCAGCGTATGCAATTGTGTGCGCGTCAGCGTATGCAGTTGTGTGCGCGACAGTGGTGCTGCGCTTCCAGTTGTTGACGCAGGTGGTGCTGCGCTACCAGTTGTTAACGCAGGTGGTGCTGCGCTTCCAGTTGTTGACGCAGGTGGTGCTGCGCTTTCCAGTTGTTGACGCAGGTGGTGCTGCGCTGCCAGTTGTTGCCGCAGGTGTCGCTGCGATTCCAGTTGTTGACGCAGGTGGTGCTGCGCTGCCAGTTGTTGACACAGGTGTCGCTGCGGTACCAGTTGTTGACGCAGGTGTCACTGCGATTCCAGTTGTTGACGCAGGTGGTGCTGCGCTGCCATTTGCTGACGCAGGTGTCGCTGCGATACCAGTTGTTCACGCAGGTGTCGCTGCGATTCCAGTTGTTGACGCAGGTGGTGCTGCGCTTCCAGTTGTTGACGCAGTTGGTGCTGCGCTTCCAGTTGTTGACGCAGGTGGTGCTGCGCTTCCAGTTGTTGACGCAGTTGGTGCTGCGCTTCCAGTTGTTGACGGAGGTAGTGCTGCGCTTCCGCGTAATTTTAGCTACGATTCCGGGTCAGACTGAAATAGTTTCAGCTGGCTGATATGGGCTGTCCTCGTTCGGGTTTCTCTTTCGCGCTTAACGCGTACTATCACTGGGGATATAAAATTGATGATTTTATATGGGCCATCGAACTTCGGCCAGTGAGATTTCTGGAAGCAGTTCGTCCCAGACCCGTTGTTGCTCACCTGTGAACTGTGCTATCATCGTCTTGATAGTCCGATTTGCGCGCTCTGTTGGGTTCTCCTGGGGTGTATATGGGGCAGTGAATTGGTGTTTCACTCCTAGTTCGTTTAAGAACTTTTTAAATGATCGACTCGTGAATTGGGCGCCGTTATCCGTGACGAGGACTTTTGGGACGCCAAATCGCGCTAGGATGCTCTCGAAATGTGCGTTGGAGGTGATCGCTGGTCGCCTTGCGCAGCGGCATCACTTCAGTCCATTTCGAGAATTTGTCGAAAAATACCAGGAGCATTGTGTTCCCATGTTTGGACCTAGGGAGGGGTCCAACGAAATCAGCGCATACAATTGACCAAGGCTCTTCCGCAATTTGGGTAAGCATCTTACCAGCGGGACTTTGTTGGCTTGGCTTGTAGCGCTGGCATGATTCGGAACGACGAACATAACGGCCAATATCGCGGAACATGCCTGGCCAATAGTATTTATTGGCTATTATTTCAATTGTTTTCCGTATTCCTAAGTGGCCGGCGCACGGGCTATCATGGTTCTCTTTCAGAACCCTGTCTCTCGAATAACTGGGCACACAAAGTTTCCAAGGAACGCAATCTTCGTCGTTCGCTTGGCTTGCGATGTGTCTGCACATCTGCCCCTCTTCCATAACGTAGTCTGGGAACTTCTCTGGGTTTTCCAAGACCTCTTGCATCTTTTTACGCAACCAGTTGCACGTATTTTCTTGTGCATCTTCCATGGTTGATTTACGCAGCATCTCTTGAGGCTGTCGAGACAACGCGTCAGCTACTACGTTGAGTTTTCCTCTGCGGTATTGTATGTCAAATGTGTGCTGTTGAAGCTCCAATGCCCACCTCGCGATGCGACTAGATGGACTTTCTATTGAGCTCAGCCATTTTAGTGACAAATGGTCTGTGATCACTGTGAATCTATACCCCTCGAGATATGGTCGCATTTTCCGGATTGCCCAAACTATCGCTAGGCATTCTTTCTCGGTAGGAGAGTAGTTACATTCCGCCTTATTGAGGTGTCGACTTGCGTAAGCAATAACTCTCTCCTCGTCTCCCTGACCTTGTGTTAGCACTGCTCCAAGGCCGTAGTCACTGGCGTCGGTTTGTAGCGTGAACTTTTCATTGAAGTTCGGACACGCTAAGATTGGTGCCTCAGTTAACTTGGCCTTGAGAGATTCGAATGCCTCTTCCTGACTCTCACTCCATTTCCAATGCTTTCCTTTTCCCACGTCGATACCATGAAGCTATTCCCAGCACTCGTCGTAGCTCCTTCGTGTTTGTGGTTCGCTGTAAAAGTTTGATCGCAGATATTTTCTCGGGATCTGTATGTATCCCCTGGTTGCTTAGGACATGGCCTAAGTATTTTATCTCTTCTTGGAAGAATTCACACTTTTCGACATTGATTTTAAGGTTAGCCGCCCGGAGTCTACGGAACACCTATTTTAGGTTAGTCATGTGCTGTTGGAATGAATTCCCTGTGACAATTATGTCGTCTAAATACGCAAAGGCATGTGGTTCCATCTCAGGACCAATCACTTGATCTAATGCTCTCTGAAACGTCGCTGGAGCTGAATGTAATCCAAACGGCATTACTCTCCATTGGTAAAGACCTCGACCTGGTACCGTGAATGCTGTGAATTGCTTACTATTTTCGTCCATAGGAATTTGCCAATAACCATTTTTCAAATCTAAACTGCTTATATATTTTGCGTCACGCAGACGGTCCAAAATATGATGAATTCGTGGTATTGGGTAGGCGTCTGGTATGGATTTCGCATTCAATTGCCGATAATCTACGCAGAGCCGCCATTTTCCTGTCTTCTTTTTCACAAGCACTATTGGGGCACTGTGGGGGCTATGTGAGGGCTCGATACACCCTTTTTCAATTAACTCGTCGATCTTCTCATTAATGATCGCTTGCATTGCCGGGTTTTTCGGGAAGTACCTCTGCTTTATCGGTCTATCATCCTGCATAATTATTTTGTGTGTAGTAATATTGGATAGACCCTCCAGTTTCTCAAACTCCGATAATTCCGCCTTTAAGAAATTATCTATCATCTCCTTCTCCGTCACTGTCTCTTCTCGCACTACTGTGCATAGTGGGGAAACGTTAGCACTAGTTGTCACCTCGCTACTTTTTAACGTTATGGTGTGGCCGCCGCATGTAAGCGTCGCCTGGATTCTTATAAGAAAGTCCATTCCCAAAATTACATCGTCCACTATGTCGGGTAGCACAAGTAAAGGGATCCGGCAAGCATCATTTCCCATTCTTACGTCTATGACCAATGATTCGCTCACGGATCGCACAGAGTTGTCGGCCATTCGTACGATGATGTCTTCCTTTCTCTTCTTTCCTGTGTTGGCTAATCTTTCAGCTAACTGCTGACTCACAAAACTCCTGGTGGCTCCTCTATCAATAGTGGCCTCTCGAACTTCCTTTCCGAGGGTAACAAATGCAAAAATGTGGGCTGCGTCGTGTTGTAGGCTTTCTACGGAATGCGAGGGACCGTGTGTGCTATCCCCGATAGGCCTCGCGTCTATCGGGTGTTCCGTCCGTTTCCCAACTGCCGACGACAACATTCCATCGCTTTTACGCCTCGTTTCCCACACTCCCAACAGAATATTACCCATGGATTCTGGCATTCGTGGCGCATGTGGCCATCTCTGCCACATCGTCTGCACGCTGTTCGTGGATTGATGGGTGCCTCCGGAGCTTGAGTAACCATGCGATGACGTTCCTCTCTGGGTCTTTGAACCGGTGCTCGAATGGGTGCCTCGTCTGCATGTATGCATTCGAAGTCTTCAGCCAACGCCATGAGCTCTTCCAGATTAACAAAATCTTTCCTTTTTATATAGATCTGGTACTCTTGCCGACTGTTCCTGAAAGTTCTCTCGAGTTTTTGCTGTTCGCTGTAACTTGAATGTCGCATCAAGCTCTGTAGCGCCAGGACATAATCCTTAAAAGATTCGCCAGGGTGCTGATGCCTCTGCCTTATGTCGTCGTCCAATCTTTCGAAATATCTCGCTGGCAGAAAGAAATGCAAAAAGTCTTCTTTGAAGCTTCTCCATTCGCGCCACATCCGATTATTATTTCGAAACCACGTCAAAGCTCGGTCTCTTAATAATTCAGGCATCGTTCGGGGAAGATGGTCTTTTCCGAGGCCATACACTTCCGCCAGTTCTTCTACACGCTCAATGAACGCAAGTGGGTCTCGGCCACCGTCGTACTTCACAGACCACTTTCTCACTTGGTCAATCACAGTAGCGTACGGATTGTGGTTGTACTGCGCCAACTGTGGTTGTACTTCGGGCATTACTCCGTTATACGTCGGCGTAGCTATATGGGTATACGCCGATCCTGTTGGTTCTGCGGTGGACATCGGTATTTGTTGAGGAACGACAAGCTGACCAGGGGAAGGACATCTTGCATGCTTTGCTTCCAGTTCGATGAGGCGTTGTTGCACCTCCGGTTTTTGGTCTGGCTCTTGCGCAAACGTAGCAAATCTTTTCCTGAGTTCTTCAACAGTACCTTCGCCGCTGGAGTTAAATTCTCTCGCGTAGGCCAACAAGTCGTCTCTTCGCAGTGCGTGTATCCAGGCTGTTCGTACCATGATTCTTTCGTGAGTTGCTTTTCCTGTCGTTTTCCGTGTCTATTCCTGTGAACAATAGTCCCTGTTCGGGCGCTACTTGCTTCCCATACCGGGAATCGAACCCGGGCCTTCTAGGTGAAAGCCAGATATCCAGACAGAGGAGGTGAGAAATTGTGAGAAGTGAAATATTTTTTTTATTAAGAGCAGAGTCGTTGGCTTGTAGGCCCACCTGCAAAGACAATAGATAGACATTTCGGTGGCTTGTAGGCCCACTTGTCTATCCAACGGAGAAAGCAGAGTCGTTGGCTTGAAGGCCCACCTGCAAAGGTAATAGATAAACATTTTGGTGGCTTGTAGGCCCACTTGTTTATCCAACGGCAAGAGCAGCGTCGGTGGCTTGTAGGCCCACCTGCAAAGATAATAGATAAACATTTCGGTGGCTTGTAGGCCCACTTGTTTATCCAACGGCAATAGCAGCGTCGGTGGCTTGTAGGCCCCCTGTAGTGTGCCCATACATGTACACACTGCCGATCCTACGTTTCATCAATTCTTTTTGTAAACAAGCGGCAATGCATTGAGTGACAAATATGCTTTCACTGCACTATCGATGTGCGCTGCACTCAATGCATGCGAATGTTGTAGACACTCCGCATCGGAATTGAGTGCATTTTCAATACTCACTCAATTTTTATGACTGTGCCTAAATTTCATTCGTCAACCCAAAATATGAAATTTGGAGACACTAATTTAAGTGCGAGAATGAAACGCAAAGTTAAACATAAGTATTTTAATATGTAAATATAGATTAACTATAGATCTAGATTTTAAGTATAACAGTTTTTGTAAAGATATAAAAAGCCGGTCTTGGCAAAGAATAAATCAGAATTTAACTACTAATTCAAGTCGGCAGATCTCTGCCTTGTTTTAATATTAATATTCTCTTCTTGCCTTGAACTTTGTTCAAGTCGGCAAGAATATAGCTATAGCGAAGGCAAACTCTGCCGCTATAAACAAAAATCTTACTTAAACTTCCCTATACACCTTACATGGCGATCCTGCCACTCCGACTTGGAGACTAAAATTATTGTGAGACACAATTATCGCTGAATTAATGGACGAATACGTACCACAGAAAACGACGACATCAGCAGAAGAAACACCGATTCCTGTCTACACTCCACTACCCATCGGTCCAAAACCAATAACGATTGAGGATTACAGAAAACGTCTGATGCGACGGGAGGAAGAAAAGCTGACAGCGATTCCCAAAGTAGACATCGGGATTCCGAAGAAACGCGGTGGCACTAAATTCAAGCTACGCAAGCGTTTGGCACACCTTCTAAGCATCACAAGAGAAGAAAAGCAGCTAAGCTGGGACGTTGCTAATGCGATATGGTTAGATAAAAAAAACCAAAAATAAATTTAATTTGAAAAAAAAAAATTTTAATTACAAAAAAAAAGACCTTATAAATGAAATAAAACTTATTCAAAACTCAAACAATGAATCGAGCAATACTCTGTAAATACCAAGGTTGTTATGGTATACTGTTTAATGAGCATTGCGCAAGGTGTAGTAAAAAAATAATAGATATAGGGAAAATAATATATTTTCAATACAATAACAATAATTGGCACCAAGAATGTTTTAGATGCGCTAAATGTAAAATTAGGTTAGGTTAGGTTAGGTTAGAAGGGAGGGACAACTTAGCGTTGCCTACACGGGGGCCTATTGGTCCATTGTGGTTCCCTATTTTCTGCGGTCCTACTATGACAAAATCAACTAGGTCTTGCTAGTCACTGGAGCGAGGTTGGTTGAACCAACCGGTGCTCCGTATAAATCTGAAAAGATCCATCAGTGGTACATCCACGAGCTCCTGCAGTTCTCCGTACACTCTGCTTCCCATGTGGCGAAGTCGGCGTTGTTGGAGGTTAGGACACTCGCAAAGCAGATGTTTGATGGTTTCTGTTTCCTCGACATCTCCACAGCTTCTGCAGAAGTCTGGGTGCGGAATTCCCAATCTCGTGGCCATTGTGCCTATACAACAGTGCCCCGTGAGGACTCCTACTAGGATGCGAGTTTCCTTTTTACTCATTGAAAGTAGGGATTGGGTCCTTTTTTCGCAGAGTTTAGGCCATAGGTGGCGAGAGATAACACAGTCGTCCCTGTTTGACCAGGAGTTGTTTGTGTTATTTCTGGCTTTGTCGTTTATTCTTTTCTTGAATTCTCCGATTGGAGCCATAATCGACCCGATCGCAGAACTTCTTTCCAGTTCTGAGCCCTCCCTTGCCAGTCTGTCCGCTATTTCGTTTCCCTCTATGTCACGATGACCGGGGACCCAGCAGATATTGATCTTGTGGGGAGGACTCATTCTGATGAGAGCTTGTCGGCAGCTCAGTACAGATTTCGAGTTTGTTGTTTCACTGCGGAGTGCTTTTATCGCAGCTTGACTGTCCACAAAGATTGTTATCCATGATGGATTGATGTTCTTTGTTAGGATTGTCGTAGCCGCTTTTTCAATCGCAAAAATTTCTGCCTGAAAGACACTACAGTAATCTGGTAGTCTGTATGACAAGGATAATTGTAGTGCACTGCAGTAGACTCCGGCCCCCGTGCCATTCTCCATTTTGGATCCATCAGTGAAGATCTGGATGTCGTGTTCACTGAAAGGGTGGTTCGAATCCCATTCTTCTCTTTTTGGAAAGGAGAATGACATATTCTGCCGAAACTCTATTTTCGGGGTGATGTAATCCGAGGTGGTGGCGAGATCCTCAGGACTATACTTTGTGAGTATAGAGGCATGTCCATGCGTCCAGTGCCTCCAAAGCTTAGCTTCCTTAAGTCGAAACGCCGCTTTGGTTGCAGTGGATTTCATGTACTCGTCCAGGGGGAGAAGGTTCAATATGACCTCCAGGCCTGCCTGAGGCGTTGATAGGCTGTGCACCTGTTATTCCTAGACAGGCCAGTCTCTGTACTCTAGAGAGAGAGTTGAGGTAACTTGTCTTCTCAGTGGCCTTCCACCATACAATCGAGCCGTAGGTTAGTATGGGCCTGACGATAGCCGTGTACATCCAATGGATGACATTGGGTTTCATCCCCCAATTTGTACCGAAGGTTTTCTTGCAAGCGTAGAAGGCACTGGTTGCTTTCTTTATTCTTTCATCAGTGTTGCTTTTCCAAGTGAGCTTTGAGTCAAGGATTACTCCGAGATATTTTGCTTTATTGGATAGCTGCAGGGTTCTGCCATTTATTTTTGGGAGGCAGAAATTCTCAATCTTGTTTCTTTTTGTGAATAGCACCAGTTCGGTTTTATCGGGATTGACCCCTAGTCCGTTTGATACTGCCCACGAGACAGTTTCTTTAAGTGCTGTTTCTATCATGTTGCTGATGGTTGAGAGGTGCTTCCCTCCCACCAGCAGTACGACATCGTCAGCATATGCTGTCACTTTAAAGCCTTTTTCGCTGAGAGTAGTCAGCAGTTCGTTTACAACTAGGAGCCAAAGCAAGGGAGATATGACTCCCCCTTGAGGTGTTCCTCTTGAAGTTGTTTTCCTTGCTTTACTGTTTCCGATTTGTGTGTTGATGATTCTGCTTTTCAGCATTTCAACAATCCACTTGGTTATCTTTTCTTCCACTTGTAGATTTTCAAGAGCTGCCCTTATTGAATCTGTGCTTACATTGTTGAAAGCACCTTCGATATCGAGAAAGGCAGCTAGGGTGTAATCTTTGAAGTGGAGGTTTCTCTCAATTACCGAGACTACCCCGTGTAGCGCTGTTTCCACCGACTTACTTTTAAGGTAGGCGTGTTGTTTGCTACACAGGTTTCGGTCATTAAGGAGCGATCTTATGTGTTGATCCAGAATTCTCTCTAATGTTTTCAGTAAGAAAGAAGAGAGACTAATGGGTCTATAATCTTTTGCGGTGGAGTGAGTAGCTTTCCCAGCTTTGGGTATGAAGACTACTTTCACCTCTCTCCAATTTACGGGCACATAACCCAGCCTTAGGCAACTGTTAAAAATTTTTAAAAGCCAGGTTGAGATAGCCGGCAGAGCGTGCTGAAGCATAGCGGGGGTGATACCATCGGGTCCAGCCGATTTATACGGCTTGAAAGATTTAATCGCCCACTCTTTTTTGTGCTCTGTTATTAAATTGGGTATATCAGTGTGGGTTTCAGGGAAGATGCTTCTGGATCTGTACGGGTTCGCATGTATTGCGGGATCGGTACAGCCAGGGAAGTGGGCTTCCATGAGTAGTGTCACTGTCTCCTGGCAAGTTTCCGTCCACGAGTTGTCTGGGCGTTTAAGGTAGCCCGGGGCTACCGGATCCTTTGATAGGATTTTGCGTAGTCGGGCCGCCTCGCTAGTGTTCTCAATGGATTCACAGAAAGATTGCCACGATTTTCTTTTAGCTCTTCTTAGGTCTCTAGTGTAGGAATTGAGAGCAGATCTGTAAGAGTCCCAGTCTGCCTCTTCCTTGCTTGACCTGGCCCTGTTATGCAAACTTCTAACCTCAGTTCTCCTCGCTTTGAGATCGCTGTTCCACCATTTTTGTTTGAGATTGCGACTCCTGGAGATGGGGCAGAACTTGCAGAAAGCCTTATTCATTTTCCCTGAGATGAAATCGACTGCACTGTCAATTGCTATACTGTCAGAAAGGTCATCCTTACATGGGTGAGAGATCTGAGTTTCTAGCCATCTAGTGTATTCAGTCCAGTTCGTTCTTTTTGGGTTTCTAAATGGTTCTGTGCGAGTAGTGTTCTCAAAATCAATATTAAAGAGTATCCTAAAGTGATCTGAAAAAGAATCGATAGGAGATACCCTCCAGTTTCTAACTAATTCCCTATTTATTCCTAGTGCAAAGGTGAGGTCGAGAATCTCCTCCCTGACTCTATTATGGAAAGTGCGATGGTCTCCCTTATTACATAATGTCAAGTCTGAAGTAAGGAGGTATTCAAAAATGGACTCACCTCTTCTATTGATGTCCTTGCTGCCCCATTGAATGTGGTGTGCGTTTGCGTCGCAGCCCAGCACCATAGAGATGTTCCTGGTGCTAGCGTATGTCGCTAGGTCCCGGACTGCCTTCGGTGGTGGGTCTGCTGCTTCATATGGCATATAGGACGAGGCCAAAATGATTGGGTGATCATTTGACTCCGCCCTTATAGCCACCGTGTCTCCGTCGCTGAATCTGTGAAGAAAAAGAAAATTTAGAGATTTCTTCACAAGAATGCAACTTCTTATCTTGTTACCTTCAGTGGAGTGAAACAGGTTAAACTGCTTCGCCCCTAGTCCTTGTACCCTATTGGCTATTAGCCAGGGTTCCTGGATTAGGGCTACGTCCACATCCTTCTCCTGCATGAAGATCAACAGATCTTCAGTGGCTGCTTTGCAGTGGTGCAAGTTAATTTGCACTGTCTGCAGCATCAGCGCCTTTACCCTCCCCATGCACCCTGACTTTCACTGCCCCGAGCCCAAATTTCAGCACCCCTGATCGACCCCTGATCAGATCTACTGAGGTTTTGTCCATGGCAAAGGTAAGTTCTTTACCGTTGCCATTGGAACCCTTTTTGGACTCGAGTAGTTTCCAGTCTTTCACGTTGGCCCAGTCATTCTGCTTTGCCAACAGTCCAACTATGGAGCTGTCCTCGTGCGCAGCAGGAGGTGGGATCCAAATTTTGGCTAGTCGGTGAAGCGGAAGTGCTGCGCGGGGTAGTACCTTGAGCTTGGCCCCCTCCCAGAGTTCTCCTATATTAGAGATGGTATGGGAGAGGAACTCAAGTGACTTCCCGTTGCTGCACCCGACGATCTTCACCCCCCTGGCCCACCCAGCACCGTCAAACTTATACTCCTCGGAGTCGCCGTTTTCGGTATTGGCCATCATCTTCTTGAGGATCTCGTTCTCCACAAGCAGCCATCTGTCCAGCGATATCCTACCGTCCGGATTTTGCTGGTCGATGATGGCTACCTGCAGGTCACTAGGCGCGCCTTCGAAACCAGGGGAAGGTCTGGGCCTTTTGGGTCCGTTTCCTCTGGTTTCATCCTCGGATCTTTGCCGTTTGGCCTGCAATCCTGAGGTTCCGGCGCGCTCCCCGGTGGAGACTCTGCCTGCCAGGTCTCGAGATGTCCCAGAAGGGGTTCTCGAGTGTCCGGCAAGCACAGCCTTATAAGATGGCTTCACCATGCACGGAGTAGGCGCGGAGATAGTCTTTATCTCTTCTTTCTTCGAATCGGATTTCCCCTTACGGTTCTTCCTGGACTTGGAAGTTTGTGAGGGGGGATCCGCTTTCCTGGGTGCAGTCTCTCCCTCGCCGTTCGCCTTAGGGGCAGTAGCTAAGGGAGGGATTGCGGGGGTTTGTGGGGCTCTGGGTTCGAGAGAAAGACCAGCTTCCTTTCTCTCGAAGAGCTTCACAAGCCGTTCGTGTTTTTTTATTAATTTTTTGTCCCTGACTACCAGTGAAACTGGGTCACGGGCCATCATCCTTTTCAGGAAGCGCTTCGAGCTCCTGTAGTTGGAGCGAGCTTTGATGGTCCCTGGGGACAACGGAGTTTTCACCTCTATTGCGGTGGTCTCCAATTTGGAGTCATCCAACAATTCGTCCTCTGTGTCGGTGCCGATACAGGTAGCGGTCGAGGGAGGATTTGAGTCCTCCTCAGTGCTATCCAGGTAAAGGCGTCCGATGAAAGGAATTGAATCGGAGGATTCCTCCGAAGGGGGAACTAGGGTTGCGGACGGAAGGCGAATTGCCGGACAAGGGGCTACGAATAAGCTGGGGTTGGGGTTGGTCCCGGCCACGGACACGTTTAGGTTGGACTGAGACAAGGGCACGGACAGACTGGGGTTGGACAAGATGCTCACTGTCTCGGACGAGGTTACAACAGGCAGGGAGGATTCGGCCAAGGGTTCGGACGTTGGGACATTCGGTTGCCTCGAGAGGCTAGATTTTTTTGGTTCTTTGTCTTGATTTTTATTCATGTTTGGACCCACGAGTGGCGGAGAAAGGGTGGTCGATCTGCGCAGAGATCCGCAGTACGCAGACAAGGCTTATTACATCCGGAGGGCGCCAGGTATCCGGATGGCTCCGTTAGCGACTGGGCTTTTTAATACTGGGCCCCCAGCCAGGCTGATTCTCGGTACGGGTCGCATGACGCCTTAATCCGGCCCAGACCTCTGTCCGATGGTTGGAGATCTGCAGATTGAGCGTCCAGCTATGGAACAGCTTTGTCCCCCCAACTGTAGTCTCCAACCTTAGCTAACCGCCGTTCTTGCGAACACTGTAGCAGTTATTTCCAGCTGGCACCCACGTGGAGGGTTAGGAAGAGGATTTTTAGCCAGCCTCAAAATTAGGTTAAGTAGATTTCAGTTCATAGAACGCGAAAAACAACTATTTTGTAAATACTGTTGTAATTTGGATTATTAAAAAAAAAAACAAATATATTATATACTCTACATAAAAATGGTTTAAAAAAAAAAAAAAAAACTTATTTATAAAAAAAAAAATTTTAACAGATGGAAAATATTATTCAAGAGGTAGATAGAATATTCAAAAACATACGAAAAATTTATACTAGAGGCTACACAAGAGCCACACTAATTGCAAAGCAACAGCAGCTAGATGATTTAAAATAACAATTTGACTTTTTGGCAAATCAATACAAAGACAGCAAAGAGTTAGTAGCTTTGAAATTAGAATTCAGCAGCATTCATTCAAACTCAATAAAATTAATCTCAGAACAGCTTAAAACAACTGAGGGTGAAATAAGAATAGAAGAAGAAGAACAAGAACAAGAAGAATCAATAAAAATAATGGCAGCCTTTAGTCTAGAAACCGCCTCAAAGGCATTACCCACTTTTTCAGGCAATTTCAGAGACTTAGAAAGTTTTCTTATTACAGCCGAATTGATTAACAAAACGTTAAACGATGAAGGTAAGATCGATTTCTTACAATACATATACCATGCAAAATTAACGGCTAATGTTCGCACCGCACTAGGTAGCTATTAGAAACCATCAAACTTTGAGATTCTAAAACAACAATTACAAACCAGATACAAAGATAACACAACCATATCACAATTACAGACAAAACTTAACAATTTACAACAACGGAACTTGAGAATACATACTTACAAAGAACAATTACTTAACATAATAGAAGGGCTAAATAGACTAGGAATCGAAAGTTTAGGAACTCAAGCCACAGAACTCGAGAAAAACGTCATAATAAAATGCAATAACAAAATTGCACTCGACGCATTTAAGAAAGGTCTAAATGAAAATTTGAAATCAACTATTTTCGCTGAGCGACCAAAAGACTTATTGGAAGCAACAGAATTAGCACTCGAACTCGAAAATGAGTCGTTGACTTCACCAAATGCAATCATGCACTTTCAACGGTCATTTAACCAACATCAAAACAATAATAACACCCGCTATATCTCAAGACAAAACGTAAACACAAACTATAGGTACAATGAACCAAGAACATACAACAATAATTTCAATAGGAACCAAAATCAAAACACTTACAATAACAGAAATTACGCTAACCAAGGCAGAAACAGCAACCGAAATAAGAACCAAAACAACATATACACAAATAACCACACAAACCGAAACATACGAATAGTAAACAATGAGGGAAACGAGCAGGGCTCGGAAGACATAGTCTTTCCGATCAGCCAAAATTGAAGATTTTTAAAATCTCGGATACAAATTCTAACTTTATAAAAATAAAATACAAGAATAATTTTATGTCTGATCGACACAGGTGCTGATATTTCTTTATGCAAAATCAGTAAAAAAGTAAATGATGATTTTTATAACCCAGACCAAAAATGCAAGTTAACAGGCATTACAACCGAAGAAACTTTTTCACTAGGTAGCATTAATCTAAACCTTAATTTTGGAGAGAAATACTGTAAACATGAATTTCAACTAGTAAAATTCGAATTCTCAATTGAAACCGATGGTATATTAGTGTTGTGTGTACACAACCAAATTAAACAAATAAACAAATAAAACAAAACAATAAAACAAATTTAGACCACCTTGTCTCAAAATATGAAATGCTGAGCACATGTGAATGTAATCTGATCTAATTTGGCGACGACAAAAATAGTGACAATTAAAGAAGAATGATTCATAAATTACAAATTTGGTTTAGCGCGAGCGTTCACTTATGTTGGAAATAAAAAAGACAAGATCATATTGCAGTGTGCACATGGTCAGCATGTGAGGGAATGTGTCGATATGCATATTCATGAGTAACATGTTAAAGTAGCGCATCTGATGAAACGATTAATTTCTAAATTGGAATTTCTTAATTCTGAGAAGCCAATATAGAATCAATCAGAGTAAAAAGGAAGCATTGTGATTTTTAATATGTGACTTGAGAAAATGCAAGTCTTAACTTTGTTTATGATTGGTTACAAAAATATAATTGGAAGAATAACTGGAAATGGGGTGTGTCTTAGATATAAGAACATGTTGTAAATTTAGTATTTAAGCAAGCAAATTTGAAAAATAAGACAAGTTATTGAGTTAAGCGAAAGCTGTCTTTTTAATTTCGAATATAATCAGAGCGGCCTTGAGGCCTTAGTTATCAGCGTGGCTCGCTTAAAAGCCAAAATATAATAGGGAAATTATCTATAACATGGCGATCCTGCGGACACCGTTCTTGCGACAAATATAAAACCTAACATAATATAAAGCCTAATGTCATACTCAAGAGTAGGGTTAGATGAGCTATTCGAGCAGTTGAACCAACCAGCAACATTTGTAGAAGTTGAATATGTACCAGAACATGTAGCGCAAGGCAATACAGTTCCACAGATATATATTCCGACACCATTGACAGCTGGACCAAAGCCACTCACACTGGAGCAATACCAGCAAAGACAGTGCAAAAGGACACAGCAAGAAGAGGATAAACATAGAAAGAAGTCGAGAGGAGGCAAAGCAGTAAACTTGAGAAGAAAGCTTGGTGAGCTATACCGCGTGATCCATCTGGCGTCAGGTGAAAACAAGAAGAAACTGATAGCTGAACTGATCAAAGCAAAAGAAGAACTACATGATACCAAATATTACAGAAGTCTACAGACAACTCACGATGCTTGACCAGAAGAGCAAGGAAACCATTACAATCAATGAGAACATTGAAAATAATCTAGGATCAGCTGTAACAAAAACCGAGATTCAGCAGACAACACTAACCATTCTATCAACAATAATCATTATTTGCATATTTATATACATAGCATATAGAATAAATCAATATTTTAAAGCATACGTTCAGAAAAGGATAAACAGAATTCAGAATGTTTAAAGTAATTATCATAACAGCTCTTTTGATAATAATAATTTCTGTTGCATTATATAAAATATATTCTTATTTTAAAAATTATGTTAAGAACAAAATACTTTTATCAGTAATTGAAAATATATAATCAAAGACAAAAAAAAAAAAAAAAGTAATTATAGATATAACAATGTCAGAATTTGCTACAACATGCTTTTACCAAGGATGTTTTGGAATCCTTTTTAGCGAACACTGCTATAAATGTAAACGAAAAATTATTGATATTGGAAAAGTAAGATATTTATCTTACAAGAAAAATAGCTTTCATTTCAATTGCTTCAGATGTACTATTTGCGAACTGAAAATTGGCAAAAATGGCTTTCATTTAAAAGAATCAAGAATAATTTGTAACAAATGCGCATAAATAATATAAATGGAGAGTGAATATGCTTTGCAAATACTTGTGAAGTTAAAAAAGAGCCCAAATAGGACGTATACAACTGAATTCATAACAAAGACTTTACTTGACTTAAAAAATTTAAGACTGCAAATAATTGAGGATCAAGAGAAGCATAATTTTGATCAAATAACAAAAAAAATAAAATCATTCTTAAAATCAAAAGAGGAAAATTTAACAACCACAATAGCTTCATTTGATTTAGTAACTGCTTCTAAGTTGATTCCTGAGTTTCAAGGAGACTTTCGAGATTTAAACAATTATATAGGGTTAATTGAATTTTATCATGATACTTTAAAAGATGATACACAACAAAAAACACTAATTAAGTTTATACTAGCCACAAAATTATCAGAAAATGTAAAAAACAGAATACTAAGTGAAACAAAACCTGAGACTTTAGAAACATTAAAAATCATACTACAAAAAACATTCAAAACGAAAAAGACAGTTTCAACATTGCATCATGATTTAACCAAGATGTATCAAGGAAATTTGGAAATCACAGCATTTGCATCTAAGATAGAAAATCTGTTAGCAGCATTGAATGAGTTGCAGATAAATGAGCAAGGTGAAGAGCACCGTGAATTAATAGTAAGGCTGAACGATCAAACAGGAATGACAACGTTCAAGAATGGGTTAGTTGAACCTTTTAAGTCAGTCGTTTTGGCAGCTCGCCCAACAACATTAGGTGATGCAATCAGGGTAGCTACAGAGGTCGATACGACAAATAACAGTAGAGTAATGCATTTTAACAGATTTCCAAGAGGTCGAGGACATTTTAATCAAAACAGGCAGAATCATTTTCATAATAAGAATTTTAGTAATGGAAACTTTAACCGGAATTTCATTCAAGACAGAAATAAGAATAATAATAACAATAGAGGTTACGGCAATAATATAAATAATAGCTATAGTAGAGGTGTGCACAATCTTAGTAGGTGCACAATCTTAGAGGTAATAACAGTAGAGCGAATAATAATAATGGGCATAGATACAATAATAATAACAATAGGACCAACAACCAGGGAAACTAAGAAGCCCCCGGTATCCGGAGACTGGGGAACTCTTACATAAGAAGCGGAGAGAAAATAAAAAATATAGAATTATAAATGTAACTCGATCAAATGAGATATCAAATTATGTTAGTGTTAAGATAGGTAATATATAGTAACGTTACTAGTAGATACTGGAGCAGACATCTCCTTATTAAAAAATTACATTTTAAATGATTATATAAACGATAATGATATATGTAAGATAAATGGAATAACTAGTGAAACAACACATTCATTAGGAAGCTCAAATATTAAATTAAAATGGGAGGATAGGATTTTAGCACATCAATTTCATATAGTAGATGAAAATATAAACTTGTTATCAGATGGGATTTTAGGTAGAGATTTTCTTATAAAGAATAATTGTAAAATAGATTATGAGACGTATACACTAACAATTGCGGCAGATGAAGAAGAGTTTGTAATACCAATGAACACGCAAATAATAACTGTTAAAAACTTAAAAATTCCCCCAAGAGCAGAGTCAGTAATAGCTGTGAATATAGATGTAGTTGAAGAAAGCATAGTTTGTGGTAAAGAAATTAGTAAAGGAGTGTTTGTAGCAAACACGATAATTCCAGCACTAGGAGTTAAGCATGTACAATTTCTAAATACAACACCGGATGAGATTTTTGTACCAAAATTGACGCTGGGTACAGAAAACATGAAAAATTATGAAATATTTCATTATAAGAACAGCTTACCAGATGAGTATAGGTTTCAAAAAATTCTCAAGGAAATTAAGATAGATAATCTAGATAAGCAAGCAAAAGAATCAATATTAGAACTTTGTAGTGATTATCAAAACATTTTTTATATGGAAGGCGAGATTTTAACGAAAAATAATTTTTATGAACAAAAAATTACAACAGTTGATAAGTCACCGGTATACATTAAAAATTATAGAATACCACATTCTAATTTACAGGAAATAAAAAAACAAGTTGATAAGCTATTAGATGAAGACATAGTTGAACCTTCCGTTAGTCCATATAATTCACCTCTGTTAATAGTTCCGAAGAAGAGCACGGGTGAAGAGAAGAAATGGAGGCTAGTAGTTGACTACAGATCTTTGAATAAAAAAATTGTGGATGACAAATTCCCATTAACTAGACTTGAAGATGTTCTTGACAAGTTAGGCAAAGCGAAGTTTTTCTCAACATTAGATATGACAAGTTCATTTCATCAAATTCCGCTACACCCAAAATCAAGGCCATTAACAGCTTTTTCGACTGATTCAGGTCATTTTCAATTCAAACGTTTACCTTTTGGTTTAAAAATTTCAACGAATAGTTTTCAGAGAATGCTTTCACTCGCACTAAGTGGTTTGCAAGCCTCAGCATTTTTATATGTTGATGATATAATAGTTTTTGGCTCAAGTTTAAAAGAACATAATAAAAATTTGATAGAAGTTTTTAAAAGATTACGTAAATATAATTTAAAATTGAATCCAGGTAAATGCAATTTCTTAAGACCAGAAGTAGTTTATCTTGGACACCTCATAACGGATCAAGGTGTAACTACGGATCCTAGCAAATATAAAGTAATAGAAAATTATCCAATACCAACAGACGCGGATGAAGTACGTAGATTTGTAGCTTTCTGTAATTATTACAGACGTTTTATTAAAAATTTTGCTGATATAGCAAAACCATTAAATCAATTATTAAAGAAGAATGTAATTTTTAGCTGGTCACAGAGTTGCCAGAATTCTTTTGAAAATTTAAAACAAAAACTGATGTCACCACCAGTATTAAGCTACCCAGACTTTTCAAAACCTTTTATCTTGACAACTGATGCTTCAAATTATGCACTAGGAGCTGTTCTTTCTCAGGGAGAAATAGGAAGTGATAGACCAATAGCATTTGCGAGTAAATCACTCAACAAACATGAGGTAAATAAAGCAGTAATAGAAAAAGAATTATTAGCAATACATTGGGGAATAAATCATTTCAGACCATATTTGTATGGAAGAAGATTTAAAGTGTATACAGACCATAGACCACTAGTTAGTTTATTTACTCATAAGGACCCATCTTCAAGATTAACAAGAATAAGAGTAGATTTAATGGATTATGATTTCGATATTATATTTAAACAAGGTAGCATGAATACAAATGCTGACGCGTTATCTAGAATAGAGTTAAATTCTGAAAAATTAAAAGAAATGATACCGGTAAATAATATAAGTGCACTAACGAGAGCAATGAAGAATAAGAAAGCAATTAATGGAGTAAATGAAAATAATAAGAATAAGAAAACAAGTAAGGAAGTAAATGAAATATCCGCGGACACTTCACCATTGAAGACTGATCATCTTCATATATGGGAGTGTATATCAATATCTGACACCAGAGGAGTGCAGAAGTTAAAATGTGAACATGCAAAAGAAATTAATAAAGGCCACACTTGTGAAATATATAAATTCAATAATATAGTACATGTTAGATACAATCATAAGACATTATCAGAATTAAAATTGATTTTGAAAAAATTGTTATCTTATACAAAACATGAAAAGCTGAAGAAATTAGCGCTAGCAAAGAATGATAGAATATTTAAAGATATATCTGTGCACAAGTTTAAACAAATATTTAATGAGTTAGAAGAAAATAATAAAGAGAATTGTCTAGACATAATATTATATACTCCACCGAAAAGAATTGAGAAAATAGAAGACATGAAGAAATTAATAAGAGATAATCACGATACAAAAACTGCAGGACACTGCGGTATAAGAAGAAGCATAGCCAAACTAAAACAGAAGTACGTTTGGAAAGGTATGAATAAAATGGTTAAGGAATATATTAACAAATGTGACATTTGTAATCAAGTAAAAATCACTAGGTACACAAAAGAAAGATTAACTATAACAGAAACACCAAACACATCGTTCGATGTTGTCACAATAGATACAGTAGGTCCGCTTAGACCATCTAATGCATATAGATACATACTTACTATTCAATGTGAACTAACAAAATTTGTAGAAGCTTTTCCACTTTTTACAAAAGATGCAGTAAGTGTTGCAAAAACAATAGTAGAAAGATTCATACTAAAATATGGTTGTTTTAGAAAATTAAAAACAGATAAAGGTACTGAATTCACGAACGAATTATTAGTAAATATATGCAAAATGTTGAACATAGATAAAACCACATCAACACCATATCATCATGAAACGTTAGGAACAGTAGAAAGAAACCATAGAGTTTTAAACGATTTTCTAATGACAATGGACGGAAAAGACAACTGGGATGAATTGTTACCTTATTATACATATTCATATAATACAACTCCGCATAGCATAACGCAATACACACCATTTGAATTAGTATATGGAAAATTATGTACCTTACCATGTGAAATTGCAAACAATGAAGAAAAATTTTATAATTTAGAAAACTATATTAATGAATTTAAAATTAAATTAAAATATGCACATATGAAAGCAAAAGAAAATTTATTAGAAAATAAGCAAAATACGTTAAAAAAGCAAAAATATATTAATAAAGCTAATTTTAAAATAGGAGATTATGTATATTTAAAAGTAGAGAATAAGAAAAAATTAGATAAACCTTTCAAAGGCCCTTTTGAAATTATATCTCAAAATGGACCTAACAGTACTATTAAAATAGATAATAGAGAAAAAGAAGTACATAATAACAACTTAATAAAAGCTAGAAATATGTAGAATCTTAATATTATCAATTATCATAAAATAATTTTGTCATTTAAAAATAACAAAATCATTTTTTTTTAAAGGGTGAGGGTGTTGTGTGTACACAACCAAATTAAACAAATAAACAAATAAAACAAAACAATAAAACAAATTTAGACCACCTTGTCTCAAAATATGAAATGCTGAGCACATGTGAATGTAATCTGATCTAATTTGGCGACGACAAAAATAGTGACAATTAAAGAAGAATGATTCATAAATTACAAATTTGGTTTAGCGCGAGCGTTCACTTATGTTGGAAATAAAAAAGACAAGATCATATTGCAGTGTGCACATGGTCAGCATGTGAGGGAATGTGTCGATATGCATATTCATGAGTAACATGTTAAAGTAGCGCATCTGATGAAACGATTAATTTCTAAATTGGAATTTCTTAATTCTGAGAAGCCAATATAGAATCAATCAGAGTAAAAAGGAAGCATTGTGATTTTTAATATGTGACTTGAGAAAATGCAAGTCTTAACTTTGTTTATGATTGGTTACAAAAATATAATTGGAAGAATAACTGGAAATGGGGTGTGTCTTAGATATAAGAACATGTTGTAAATTTAGTATTTAAGCAAGCAAATTTGAAAAATAAGACAAGTTATTGAGTTAAGCGAAAGCTGTCTTTTTAATTTCGAATATAATCAGAGCGGCCTTGAGGCCTTAGTTATCAGCGTGGCTCGCTTAAAAGCCAAAATATAATAGGGAAATTATCTATAACATGGCGATCCTGCGGACACCGTTCTTGCGACAAATATAAAACCTAACATAATATAAAGCCTAATGTCATACTCAAGAGTAGGGTTAGATGAGCTATTCGAGCAGTTGAACCAACCAGCAACATTTGTAGAAGTTGAATATGTACCAGAACATGTAGCGCAAGGCAATACAGTTCCACAGATATATATTCCGACACCATTGACAGCTGGACCAAAGCCACTCACACTGGAGCAATACCAGCAAAGACAGTGCAAAAGGACACAGCAAGAAGAGGATAAACATAGAAAGAAGTCGAGAGGAGGCAAAGCAGTAAACTTGAGAAGAAAGCTTGGTGAGCTATACCGCGTGATCCATCTGGCGTCAGGTGAAAACAAGAAGAAACTGATAGCTGAACTGATCAAAGCAAAAGAAGAACTACATGATACCAAATATTACAGAAGTCTACAGACAACTCACGATGCTTGACCAGAAGAGCAAGGAAACCATTACAATCAATGAGAACATTGAAAATAATCTAGGATCAGCTGTAACAAAAACCGAGATTCAGCAGACAACACTAACCATTCTATCAACAATAATCATTATTTGCATATTTATATACATAGCATATAGAATAAATCAATATTTTAAAGCATACGTTCAGAAAAGGATAAACAGAATTCAGAATGTTTAAAGTAATTATCATAACAGCTCTTTTGATAATAATAATTTCTGTTGCATTATATAAAATATATTCTTATTTTAAAAATTATGTTAAGAACAAAATACTTTTATCAGTAATTGAAAATATATAATCAAAGACAAAAAAAAAAAAAAAAGTAATTATAGATATAACAATGTCAGAATTTGCTACAACATGCTTTTACCAAGGATGTTTTGGAATCCTTTTTAGCGAACACTGCTATAAATGTAAACGAAAAATTATTGATATTGGAAAAGTAAGATATTTATCTTACAAGAAAAATAGCTTTCATTTCAATTGCTTCAGATGTACTATTTGCGAACTGAAAATTGGCAAAAATGGCTTTCATTTAAAAGAATCAAGAATAATTTGTAACAAATGCGCATAAATAATATAAATGGAGAGTGAATATGCTTTGCAAATACTTGTGAAGTTAAAAAAGAGCCCAAATAGGACGTATACAACTGAATTCATAACAAAGACTTTACTTGACTTAAAAAATTTAAGACTGCAAATAATTGAGGATCAAGAGAAGCATAATTTTGATCAAATAACAAAAAAAATAAAATCATTCTTAAAATCAAAAGAGGAAAATTTAACAACCACAATAGCTTCATTTGATTTAGTAACTGCTTCTAAGTTGATTCCTGAGTTTCAAGGAGACTTTCGAGATTTAAACAATTATATAGGGTTAATTGAATTTTATCATGATACTTTAAAAGATGATACACAACAAAAAACACTAATTAAGTTTATACTAGCCACAAAATTATCAGAAAATGTAAAAAACAGAATACTAAGTGAAACAAAACCTGAGACTTTAGAAACATTAAAAATCATACTACAAAAAACATTCAAAACGAAAAAGACAGTTTCAACATTGCATCATGATTTAACCAAGATGTATCAAGGAAATTTGGAAATCACAGCATTTGCATCTAAGATAGAAAATCTGTTAGCAGCATTGAATGAGTTGCAGATAAATGAGCAAGGTGAAGAGCACCGTGAATTAATAGTAAGGCTGAACGATCAAACAGGAATGACAACGTTCAAGAATGGGTTAGTTGAACCTTTTAAGTCAGTCGTTTTGGCAGCTCGCCCAACAACATTAGGTGATGCAATCAGGGTAGCTACAGAGGTCGATACGACAAATAACAGTAGAGTAATGCATTTTAACAGATTTCCAAGAGGTCGAGGACATTTTAATCAAAACAGGCAGAATCATTTTCATAATAAGAATTTTAGTAATGGAAACTTTAACCGGAATTTCATTCAAGACAGAAATAAGAATAATAATAACAATAGAGGTTACGGCAATAATATAAATAATAGCTATAGTAGAGGTGTGCACAATCTTAGTAGGTGCACAATCTTAGAGGTAATAACAGTAGAGCGAATAATAATAATGGGCATAGATACAATAATAATAACAATAGGACCAACAACCAGGGAAACTAAGAAGCCCCCGGTATCCGGAGACTGGGGAACTCTTACATAAGAAGCGGAGAGAAAATAAAAAATATAGAATTATAAATGTAACTCGATCAAATGAGATATCAAATTATGTTAGTGTTAAGATAGGTAATAATATAGTAACGTTACTAGTAGATACTGGAGCAGACATCTCCTTATTAAAAAATTACATTTTAAATGATTATATAAACGATAATGATATATGTAAGATAAATGGAATAACTAGTGAAACAACACATTCATTAGGAAGCTCAAATATTAAATTAAAATGGGAGGATAGGATTTTAGCACATCAATTTCATATAGTAGATGAAAATATAAACTTGTTATCAGATGGGATTTTAGGTAGAGATTTTCTTATAAAGAATAATTGTAAAATAGATTATGAGACGTATACACTAACAATTGCGGCAGATGAAGAAGAGTTTGTAATACCAATGAACACGCAAATAATAACTGTTAAAAACTTAAAAATTCCCCCAAGAGCAGAGTCAGTAATAGCTGTGAATATAGATGTAGTTGAAGAAAGCATAGTTTGTGGTAAAGAAATTAGTAAAGGAGTGTTTGTAGCAAACACGATAATTCCAGCACTAGGAGTTAAGCATGTACAATTTCTAAATACAACACCGGATGAGATTTTTGTACCAAAATTGACGCTGGGTACAGAAAACATGAAAAATTATGAAATATTTCATTATAAGAACAGCTTACCAGATGAGTATAGGTTTCAAAAAATTCTCAAGGAAATTAAGATAGATAATCTAGATAAGCAAGCAAAAGAATCAATATTAGAACTTTGTAGTGATTATCAAAACATTTTTTATATGGAAGGCGAGATTTTAACGAAAAATAATTTTTATGAACAAAAAATTACAACAGTTGATAAGTCACCGGTATACATTAAAAATTATAGAATACCACATTCTAATTTACAGGAAATAAAAAAACAAGTTGATAAGCTATTAGATGAAGACATAGTTGAACCTTCCGTTAGTCCATATAATTCACCTCTGTTAATAGTTCCGAAGAAGAGCACGGGTGAATAGAAGAAATGGAGGCTAGTAGTTGACTACAGATCTTTGAATAAAAAAATTGTGGATGACAAATTCCCATTAACTAGACTTGAAGATGTTCTTGACAAGTTAGGCAAAGCGAAGTTTTTCTCAACATTAGATATGACAAGTTCATTTCATCAAATTCCGCTACACCCAAAATCAAGGCCATTAACAGCTTTTTCGACTGATTCAGGTCATTTTCAATTCAAACGTTTACCTTTTGGTTTAAAAATTTCAACGAATAGTTTTCAGAGAATGCTTTCACTCGCACTAAGTGGTTTGCAAGCCTCAGCATTTTTATATGTTGATGATATAATAGTTTTTGGCTCAAGTTTAAAAGAACATAATAAAAATTTGATAGAAGTTTTTAAAAGATTACGTAAATATAATTTAAAATTGAATCCAGGTAAATGCAATTTCTTAAGACCAGAAGTAGTTTATCTTGGACACCTCATAACGGATCAAGGTGTAACTACGGATCCTAGCAAATATAAAGTAATAGAAAATTATCCAATACCAACAGACGCGGATGAAGTACGTAGATTTGTAGCTTTCTGTAATTATTACAGACGTTTTATTAAAAATTTTGCTGATATAGCAAAACCATTAAATCAATTATTAAAGAAGAATGTAATTTTTAGCTGGTCACAGAGTTGCCAGAATTCTTTTGAAAATTTAAAACAAAAACTGATGTCACCACCAGTATTAAGCTACCCAGACTTTTCAAAACCTTTTATCTTGACAACTGATGCTTCAAATTATGCACTAGGAGCTGTTCTTTCTCAGGGAGAAATAGGAAGTGATAGACCAATAGCATTTGCGAGTAAATCACTCAACAAACATGAGGTAAATAAAGCAGTAATAGAAAAAGAATTATTAGCAATACATTGGGGAATAAATCATTTCAGACCATATTTGTATGGAAGAAGATTTAAAGTGTATACAGACCATAGACCACTAGTTAGTTTATTTACTCATAAGGACCCATCTTCAAGATTAACAAGAATAAGAGTAGATTTAATGGATTATGATTTCGATATTATATTTAAACAAGGTAGCATGAATACAAATGCTGACGCGTTATCTAGAATAGAGTTAAATTCTGAAAAATTAAAAGAAATGATACCGGTAAATAATATAAGTGCACTAACGAGAGCAATGAAGAATAAGAAAGCAATTAATGGAGTAAATGAAAATAATAAGAATAAGAAAACAAGTAAGGAAGTAAATGAAATATCCGCGGACACTTCACCATTGAAGACTGATCATCTTCATATATGGGAGTGTATATCAATATCTGACACCAGAGGAGTGCAGAAGTTAAAATGTGAACATGCAAAAGAAATTAATAAAGGCCACACTTGTGAAATATATAAATTCAATAATATAGTACATGTTAGATACAATCATAAGACATTATCAGAATTAAAATTGATTTTGAAAAAATTGTTATCTTATACAAAACATGAAAAGCTGAAGAAATTAGCGCTAGCAAAGAATGATAGAATATTTAAAGATATATCTGTGCACAAGTTTAAACAAATATTTAATGAGTTAGAAGAAAATAATAAAGAGAATTGTCTAGACATAATATTATATACTCCACCGAAAAGAATTGAGAAAATAGAAGACATGAAGAAATTAATAAGAGATAATCACGATACAAAAACTGCAGGACACTGCGGTATAAGAAGAAGCATAGCCAAACTAAAACAGAAGTACGTTTGGAAAGGTATGAATAAAATGGTTAAGGAATATATTAACAAATGTGACATTTGTAATCAAGTAAAAATCACTAGGTACACAAAAGAAAGATTAACTATAACAGAAACACCAAACACATCGTTCGATGTTGTCACAATAGATACAGTAGGTCCGCTTAGACCATCTAATGCATATAGATACATACTTACTATTCAATGTGAACTAACAAAATTTGTAGAAGCTTTTCCACTTTTTACAAAAGATGCAGTAAGTGTTGCAAAAACAATAGTAGAAAGATTCATACTAAAATATGGTTGTTTTAGAAAATTAAAAACAGATAAAGGTACTGAATTCACGAACGAATTATTAGTAAATATATGCAAAATGTTGAACATAGATAAAACCACATCAACACCATATCATCATGAAACGTTAGGAACAGTAGAAAGAAACCATAGAGTTTTAAACGATTTTCTAATGACAATGGACGGAAAAGACAACTGGGATGAATTGTTACCTTATTATACATATTCATATAATACAACTCCGCATAGCATAACGCAATACACACCATTTGAATTAGTATATGGAAAATTATGTACCTTACCATGTGAAATTGCAAACAATGAAGAAAAATTTTATAATTTAGAAAACTATATTAATGAATTTAAAATTAAATTAAAATATGCACATATGAAAGCAAAAGAAAATTTATTAGAAAATAAGCAAAATACGTTAAAAAAGCAAAAATATATTAATAAAGCTAATTTTAAAATAGGAGATTATGTATATTTAAAAGTAGAGAATAAGAAAAAATTAGATAAACCTTTCAAAGGCCCTTTTGAAATTATATCTCAAAATGGACCTAACAGTACTATTAAAATAGATAATAGAGAAAAAGAAGTACATAATAACAACTTAATAAAAGCTAGAAATATGTAGAATCTTAATATTATCAATTATCATAAAATAATTTTGTCATTTAAAAATAACAAAATCATTTTTTTTTAAAGGGTGAGGGTGTTGTGTGTACACAACCAAATTAAACAAATAAACAAATAAAACAAAACAATAAAACAAATTTAGACCACCTTGTCTCAAAATATGAAATGCTGAGCACATGTGAATGTAATCTGATCTAATTTGGCGACGACAAAAATAGTGACAATTAAAGAAGAATGATTCATAAATTACAAATTTGGTTTAGCGCGAGCGTTCACTTATGTTGGAAATAAAAAAGACAAGATCATATTGCAGTGTGCACATGGTCAGCATGTGAGGGAATGTGTCGATATGCATATTCATGAGTAACATGTTAAAGTAGCGCATCTGATGAAACGATTAATTTCTAAATTGGAATTTCTTAATTCTGAGAAGCCAATATAGAATCAATCAGAGTAAAAAGGAAGCATTGTGATTTTTAATATGTGACTTGAGAAAATGCAAGTCTTAACTTTGTTTATGATTGGTTACAAAAATATAATTGGAAGAATAACTGGAAATGGGGTGTGTCTTAGATATAAGAACATGTTGTAAATTTAGTATTTAAGCAAGCAAATTTGAAAAATAAGACAAGTTATTGAGTTAAGCGAAAGCTGTCTTTTTAATTTCGAATATAATCAGAGCGGCCTTGAGGCCTTAGTTATCAGCGTGGCTCGCTTAAAAGCCAAAATATAATAGGGAAATTATCTATAACATGGCGATCCTGCGGACACCGTTCTTGCGACAAATATAAAACCTAACATAATATAAAGCCTAATGTCATACTCAAGAGTAGGGTTAGATGAGCTATTCGAGCAGTTGAACCAACCAGCAACATTTGTAGAAGTTGAATATGTACCAGAACATGTAGCGCAAGGCAATACAGTTCCACAGATATATATTCCGACACCATTGACAGCTGGACCAAAGCCACTCACACTGGAGCAATACCAGCAAAGACAGTGCAAAAGGACACAGCAAGAAGAGGATAAACATAGAAAGAAGTCGAGAGGAGGCAAAGCAGTAAACTTGAGAAGAAAGCTTGGTGAGCTATACCGCGTGATCCATCTGGCGTCAGGTGAAAACAAGAAGAAACTGATAGCTGAACTGATCAAAGCAAAAGAAGAACTACATGATACCAAATATTACAGAAGTCTACAGACAACTCACGATGCTTGACCAGAAGAGCAAGGAAACCATTACAATCAATGAGAACATTGAAAATAATCTAGGATCAGCTGTAACAAAAACCGAGATTCAGCAGACAACACTAACCATTCTATCAACAATAATCATTATTTGCATATTTATATACATAGCATATAGAATAAATCAATATTTTAAAGCATACGTTCAGAAAAGGATAAACAGAATTCAGAATGTTTAAAGTAATTATCATAACAGCTCTTTTGATAATAATAATTTCTGTTGCATTATATAAAATATATTCTTATTTTAAAAATTATGTTAAGAACAAAATACTTTTATCAGTAATTGAAAATATATAATCAAAGACAAAAAAAAAAAAAAAGTAATTATAGATATAACAATGTCAGCACAATGCTACAACATGCTTTTACCAAGGATGTTTTGGAATCCTTTTTAGCGAACACTGCTATAAATGTAAACGAAAAATTATTGATATTGGAAAAGTAAGATATTTATCTTACAAGAAAAATAGCTTTCATTTCAATTGCTTCAGATGTACTATTTGCGAACTGAAAATTGGCAAAAATGGCTTTCATTTAAAAGAATCAAGAATAATTTGTAACAAATGCGCATAAATAATATAAATGGAGAGTGAATATGCTTTGCAAATACTTGTGAAGTTAAAAAAGAGCCCAAATAGGACGTATACAACTGAATTCATAACAAAGACTTTACTTGACTTAAAAAATTTAAGACTGCAAATAATTGAGGATCAAGAGAAGCATAATTTTGATCAAATAACAAAAAAAATAAAATCATTCTTAAAATCAAAAGAGGAAAATTTAACAACCACAATAGCTTCATTTGATTTAGTAACTGCTTCTAAGTTGATTCCTGAGTTTCAAGGAGACTTTCGAGATTTAAACAATTATATAGGGTTAATTGAATTTTATCATGATACTTTAAAAGATGATACACAACAAAAAACACTAATTAAGTTTATACTAGCCACAAAATTATCAGAAAATGTAAAAAACAGAATACTAAGTGAAACAAAACCTGAGACTTTAGAAACATTAAAAATCATACTACAAAAAACATTCAAAACGAAAAAGACAGTTTCAACATTGCATCATGATTTAACCAAGATGTATCAAGGAAATTTGGAAATCACAGCATTTGCATCTAAGATAGAAAATCTGTTAGCAGCATTGAATGAGTTGCAGATAAATGAGCAAGGTGAAGAGCACCGTGAATTAATAGTAAGGCTGAACGATCAAACAGGAATGACAACGTTCAAGAATGGGTTAGTTGAACCTTTTAAGTCAGTCGTTTTGGCAGCTCGCCCAACAACATTAGGTGATGCAATCAGGGTAGCTACAGAGGTCGATACGACAAATAACAGTAGAGTAATGCATTTTAACAGATTTCCAAGAGGTCGAGGACATTTTAATCAAAACAGGCAGAATCATTTTCATAATAAGAATTTTAGTAATGGAAACTTTAACCGGAATTTCATTCAAGACAGAAATAAGAATAATAATAACAATAGAGGTTACGGCAATAATATAAATAATAGCTATAGTAGAGGTGTGCACAATCTTAGTAGGTGCACAATCTTAGAGGTAATAACAGTAGAGCGAATAATAATAATGGGCATAGATACAATAATAATAACAATAGGACCAACAACCAGGGAAACTAAGAAGCCCCCGGTATCCGGAGACTGGGGAACTCTTACATAAGAAGCGGAGAGAAAATAAAAAATATAGAATTATAAATGTAACTCGATCAAATGAGATATCAAATTATGTTAGTGTTAAGATAGGTAATAATATAGTAACGATACTAGTAGATACTGGAGCAGACATCTCCTTATTAAAAAATTACATTTTAAATGATTATATAAACGATAATGATATATGTAAGATAAATGGAATAACTAGTGAAACAACACATTCATTAGGAAGCTCAAATATTAAATTAAAATGGGAGGATAGGATTTTAGCACATCAATTTCATATAGTAGATGAAAATATAAACTTGTTATCAGATGGGATTTTAGGTAGAGATTTTCTTATAAAGAATAATTGTAAAATAGATTATGAGACGTATACACTAACAATTGCGGCAGATGAAGAAGAGTTTGTAATACCAATGAACACGCAAATAATAACTGTTAAAAACTTAAAAATTCCCCCAAGAGCAGAGTCAGTAATAGCTGTGAATATAGATGTAGTTGAAGAAAGCATAGTTTGTGGTAAAGAAATTAGTAAAGGAGTGTTTGTAGCAAACACGATAATTCCAGCACTAGGAGTTAAGCATGTACAATTTCTAAATACAACACCGGATGAGATTTTTGTACCAAAATTGACGCTGGGTACAGAAAACATGAAAAATTATGAAATATTTCATTATAAGAACAGCTTACCAGATGAGTATAGGTTTCAAAAAATTCTCAAGGAAATTAAGATAGATAATCTAGATAAGCAAGCAAAAGAATCAATATTAGAACTTTGTAGTGATTATCAAAACATTTTTTATATGGAAGGCGAGATTTTAACGAAAAATAATTTTTATGAACAAAAAATTACAACAGTTGATAAGTCACCGGTATACATTAAAAATTATAGAATACCACATTCTAATTTACAGGAAATAAAAAAACAAGTTGATAAGCTATTAGATGAAGACATAGTTGAACCTTCCGTTAGTCCATATAATTCACCTCTGTTAATAGTTCCGAAGAAGAGCACGGGTGAAGAGAAGAAATGGAGGCTAGTAGTTGACTACAGATCTTTGAATAAAAGAATTGTGGATGACAAATTCCCATTAACTAGACTTGAAGATGTTCTTGACAAGTTAGGCAAAGCGAAGTTTTTCTCAACATTAGATATGACAAGTTCATTTCATCAAATTCCGCTACACCCAAAATCAAGGCCATTAACAGCTTTTTCGACTGATTCAGGTCATTTTCAATTCAAACGTTTACCTTTTGGTTTAAAAATTTCAACGAATAGTTTTCAGAGAATGCTTTCACTCGCACTAAGTGGTTTGCAAGCCTCAGCATTTTTATATGTTGATGATATAATAGTTTTTGGCTCAAGTTTAAAAGAACATAATAAAAATTTGATAGAAGTTTTTAAAAGATTACGTAAATATAATTTAAAATTGAATCCAGGTAAATGCAATTTCTTAAGACCAGAAGTAGTTTATCTTGGACACCTCATAACGGATCAAGGTGTAACTACGGATCCTAGCAAATATAAAGTAATAGAAAATTATCCAATACCAACAGACGCGGATGAAGTACGTAGATTTGTAGCTTTCTGTAATTATTACAGACGTTTTATTAAAAATTTTGCTGATATAGCAAAACCATTAAATCAATTATTAAAGAAGAATGTAATTTTTAGCTGGTCACAGAGTTGCCAGAATTCTTTTGAAAATTTAAAACAAAAACTGATGTCACCACCAGTATTAAGCTACCCAGACTTTTCAAAACCTTTTATCTTGACAACTGATGCTTCAAATTATGCACTAGGAGCTGTTCTTTCTCAGGGAGAAATAGGAAGTGATAGACCAATAGCATTTGCGAGTAAATCACTCAACAAACATGAGGTAAATAAAGCAGTAATAGAAAAAGAATTATTAGCAATACATTGGGGAATAAATCATTTCAGACCATATTTGTATGGAAGAAGATTTAAAGTGTATACAGACCATAGACCACTAGTTAGTTTATTTACTCATAAGGACCCATCTTCAAGATTAACAAGAATAAGAGTAGATTTAATGGATTATGATTTCGATATTATATTTAAACAAGGTAGCATGAATACAAATGCTGACGCGTTATCTAGAATAGAGTTAAATTCTGAAAAATTAAAAGAAATGATACCGGTAAATAATATAAGTGCACTAACGAGAGCAATGAAGAATAAGAAAGCAATTAATGGAGTAAATGAAAATAATAAGAATAAGAAAACAAGTAAGGAAGTAAATGAAATATCCGCGGACACTTCACCATTGAAGACTGATCATCTTCATATATGGGAGTGTATATCAATATCTGACACCAGAGGAGTGCAGAAGTTAAAATGTGAACATGCAAAAGAAATTAATAAAGGCCACACTTGTGAAATATATAAATTCAATAATATAGTACATGTTAGATACAATCATAAGACATTATCAGAATTAAAATTGATTTTGAAAAAATTGTTATCTTATACAAAACATGAAAAGCTGAAGAAATTAGCGCTAGCAAAGAATGATAGAATATTTAAAGATATATCTGTGCACAAGTTTAAACAAATATTTAATGAGTTAGAAGAAAATAATAAAGAGAATTGTCTAGACATAATATTATATACTCCACCGAAAAGAATTGAGAAAATAGAAGACATGAAGAAATTAATAAGAGATAATCACGATACAAAAACTGCAGGACACTGCGGTATAAGAAGAAGCATAGCCAAACTAAAACAGAAGTACGTTTGGAAAGGTATGAATAAAATGGTTAAGGAATATATTAACAAATGTGACATTTGTAATCAAGTAAAAATCACTAGGTACACAAAAGAAAGATTAACTATAACAGAAACACCAAACACATCGTTCGATGTTGTCACAATAGATACAGTAGGTCCGCTTAGACCATCTAATGCATATAGATACATACTTACTATTCAATGTGAACTAACAAAATTTGTAGAAGCTTTTCCACTTTTTACAAAAGATGCAGTAAGTGTTGCAAAAACAATAGTAGAAAGATTCATACTAAAATATGGTTGTTTTAGAAAATTAAAAACAGATAAAGGTACTGAATTCACGAACGAATTATTAGTAAATATATGCAAAATGTTGAACATAGATAAAACCACATCAACACCATATCATCATGAAACGTTAGGAACAGTAGAAAGAAACCATAGAGTTTTAAACGATTTTCTAATGACAATGGACGGAAAAGACAACTGGGATGAATTGTTACCTTATTATACATATTCATATAATACAACTCCGCATAGCATAACGCAATACACACCATTTGAATTAGTATATGGAAAATTATGTACCTTACCATGTGAAATTGCAAACAATGAAGAAAAATTTTATAATTTAGAAAACTATATTAATGAATTTAAAATTAAATTAAAATATGCACATATGAAAGCAAAAGAAAATTTATTAGAAAATAAGCAAAATACGTTAAAAAAGCAAAAATATATTAATAAAGCTAATTTTAAAATAGGAGATTATGTATATTTAAAAGTAGAGAATAAGAAAAAATTAGATAAACCTTTCAAAGGCCCTTTTGAAATTATATCTCAAAATGGACCTAACAGTACTATTAAAATAGATAATAGAGAAAAAGAAGTACATAATAACAACTTAATAAAAGCTAGAAATATGTAGAATCTTAATATTATCAATTATCATAAAATAATTTTGTCATTTAAAAATAACAAAATCATTTTTTTTTAAAGGGTGAGGGTGTTGTGTGTACACAACCAAATTAAACAAATAAACAAATAAAACAAAACAATAAAACAAATTTAGACCACCTTGTCTCAAAATATGAAATGCTGAGCACATGTGAATGTAATCTGATCTAATTTGGCGACGACAAAAATAGTGACAATTAAAGAAGAATGATTCATAAATTACAAATTTGGTTTAGCGCGAGCGTTCACTTATGTTGGAAATAAAAAAGACAAGATCATATTGCAGTGTGCAC
Source organism: Pherbina coryleti (assembly GCA_943735915.1). Classification (NCBI taxonomy): domain Eukaryota; kingdom Metazoa; phylum Arthropoda; class Insecta; order Diptera; family Sciomyzidae; genus Pherbina; species Pherbina coryleti. The sequence continues at coordinate 121,353,191 of OX030948.1, read as the reverse complement.
ATGGTCAGCATGTGAGGGAATGTGTCGATATGCATATTCATGAGTAACATGTTAAAGTAGCGCATCTGATGAAACGATTAATTTCTAAATTGGAATTTCTTAATTCTGAGAAGCCAATATAGAATCAATCAGAGTAAAAAGGAAGCATTGTGATTTTTAATATGTGACTTGAGAAAATGCAAGTCTTAACTTTGTTTATGATTGGTTACAAAAATATAATTGGAAGAATAACTGGAAATGGGGTGTGTCTTAGATATAAGAACATGTTGTAAATTTAGTATTTAAGCAAGCAAATTTGAAAAATAAGACAAGTTATTGAGTTAAGCGAAAGCTGTCTTTTTAATTTCGAATATAATCAGAGCGGCCTTGAGGCCTTAGTTATCAGCGTGGCTCGCTTAAAAGCCAAAATATAATAGGGAAATTATCTATAACATGGCGATCCTGCGGACACCGTTCTTGCGACAAATATAAAACCTAACATAATATAAAGCCTAATGTCATACTCAAGAGTAGGGTTAGATGAGCTATTCGAGCAGTTGAACCAACCAGCAACATTTGTAGAAGTTGAATATGTACCAGAACATGTAGCGCAAGGCAATACAGTTCCACAGATATATATTCCGACACCATTGACAGCTGGACCAAAGCCACTCACACTGGAGCAATACCAGCAAAGACAGTGCAAAAGGACACAGCAAGAAGAGGATAAACATAGAAAGAAGTCGAGAGGAGGCAAAGCAGTAAACTTGAGAAGAAAGCTTGGTGAGCTATACCGCGTGATCCATCTGGCGTCAGGTGAAAACAAGAAGAAACTGATAGCTGAACTGATCAAAGCAAAAGAAGAACTACATGATACCAAATATTACAGAAGTCTACAGACAACTCACGATGCTTGACCAGAAGAGCAAGGAAACCATTACAATCAATGAGAACATTGAAAATAATCTAGGATCAGCTGTAACAAAAACCGAGATTCAGCAGACAACACTAACCATTCTATCAACAATAATCATTATTTGCATATTTATATACATAGCATATAGAATAAATCAATATTTTAAAGCATACGTTCAGAAAAGGATAAACAGAATTCAGAATGTTTAAAGTAATTATCATAACAGCTCTTTTGATAATAATAATTTCTGTTGCATTATATAAAATATATTCTTATTTTAAAAATTATGTTAAGAACAAAATACTTTTATCAGTAATTGAAAATATATAATCAAAGACAAAAAAAAAAAAAAAGTAATTATAGATATAACAATGTCAGCACAATGCTACAACATGCTTTTACCAAGGATGTTTTGGAATCCTTTTTAGCGAACACTGCTATAAATGTAAACGAAAAATTATTGATATTGGAAAAGTAAGATATTTATCTTACAAGAAAAATAGCTTTCATTTCAATTGCTTCAGATGTACTATTTGCGAACTGAAAATTGGCAAAAATGGCTTTCATTTAAAAGAATCAAGAATAATTTGTAACAAATGCGCATAAATAATATAAATGGAGAGTGAATATGCTTTGCAAATACTTGTGAAGTTAAAAAAGAGCCCAAATAGGACGTATACAACTGAATTCATAACAAAGACTTTACTTGACTTAAAAAATTTAAGACTGCAAATAATTGAGGATCAAGAGAAGCATAATTTTGATCAAATAACAAAAAAAATAAAATCATTCTTAAAATCAAAAGAGGAAAATTTAACAACCACAATAGCTTCATTTGATTTAGTAACTGCTTCTAAGTTGATTCCTGAGTTTCAAGGAGACTTTCGAGATTTAAACAATTATATAGGGTTAATTGAATTTTATCATGATACTTTAAAAGATGATACACAACAAAAAACACTAATTAAGTTTATACTAGCCACAAAATTATCAGAAAATGTAAAAAACAGAATACTAAGTGAAACAAAACCTGAGACTTTAGAAACATTAAAAATCATACTACAAAAAACATTCAAAACGAAAAAGACAGTTTCAACATTGCATCATGATTTAACCAAGATGTATCAAGGAAATTTGGAAATCACAGCATTTGCATCTAAGATAGAAAATCTGTTAGCAGCATTGAATGAGTTGCAGATAAATGAGCAAGGTGAAGAGCACCGTGAATTAATAGTAAGGCTGAACGATCAAACAGGAATGACAACGTTCAAGAATGGGTTAGTTGAACCTTTTAAGTCAGTCGTTTTGGCAGCTCGCCCAACAACATTAGGTGATGCAATCAGGGTAGCTACAGAGGTCGATACGACAAATAACAGTAGAGTAATGCATTTTAACAGATTTCCAAGAGGTCGAGGACATTTTAATCAAAACAGGCAGAATCATTTTCATAATAAGAATTTTAGTAATGGAAACTTTAACCGGAATTTCATTCAAGACAGAAATAAGAATAATAATAACAATAGAGGTTACGGCAATAATATAAATAATAGCTATAGTAGAGGTGTGCACAATCTTAGTAGGTGCACAATCTTAGAGGTAATAACAGTAGAGCGAATAATAATAATGGGCATAGATACAATAATAATAACAATAGGACCAACAACCAGGGAAACTAAGAAGCCCCCGGTATCCGGAGACTGGGGAACTCTTACATAAGAAGCGGAGAGAAAATAAAAAATATAGAATTATAAATGTAACTCGATCAAATGAGATATCAAATTATGTTAGTGTTAAGATAGGTAATAATATAGTAACGATACTAGTAGATACTGGAGCAGACATCTCCTTATTAAAAAATTACATTTTAAATGATTATATAAACGATAATGATATATGTAAGATAAATGGAATAACTAGTGAAACAACACATTCATTAGGAAGCTCAAATATTAAATTAAAATGGGAGGATAGGATTTTAGCACATCAATTTCATATAGTAGATGAAAATATAAACTTGTTATCAGATGGGATTTTAGGTAGAGATTTTCTTATAAAGAATAATTGTAAAATAGATTATGAGACGTATACACTAACAATTGCGGCAGATGAAGAAGAGTTTGTAATACCAATGAACACGCAAATAATAACTGTTAAAAACTTAAAAATTCCCCCAAGAGCAGAGTCAGTAATAGCTGTGAATATAGATGTAGTTGAAGAAAGCATAGTTTGTGGTAAAGAAATTAGTAAAGGAGTGTTTGTAGCAAACACGATAATTCCAGCACTAGGAGTTAAGCATGTACAATTTCTAAATACAACACCGGATGAGATTTTTGTACCAAAATTGACGCTGGGTACAGAAAACATGAAAAATTATGAAATATTTCATTATAAGAACAGCTTACCAGATGAGTATAGGTTTCAAAAAATTCTCAAGGAAATTAAGATAGATAATCTAGATAAGCAAGCAAAAGAATCAATATTAGAACTTTGTAGTGATTATCAAAACATTTTTTATATGGAAGGCGAGATTTTAACGAAAAATAATTTTTATGAACAAAAAATTACAACAGTTGATAAGTCACCGGTATACATTAAAAATTATAGAATACCACATTCTAATTTACAGGAAATAAAAAAACAAGTTGATAAGCTATTAGATGAAGACATAGTTGAACCTTCCGTTAGTCCATATAATTCACCTCTGTTAATAGTTCCGAAGAAGAGCACGGGTGAAGAGAAGAAATGGAGGCTAGTAGTTGACTACAGATCTTTGAATAAAAGAATTGTGGATGACAAATTCCCATTAACTAGACTTGAAGATGTTCTTGACAAGTTAGGCAAAGCGAAGTTTTTCTCAACATTAGATATGACAAGTTCATTTCATCAAATTCCGCTACACCCAAAATCAAGGCCATTAACAGCTTTTTCGACTGATTCAGGTCATTTTCAATTCAAACGTTTACCTTTTGGTTTAAAAATTTCAACGAATAGTTTTCAGAGAATGCTTTCACTCGCACTAAGTGGTTTGCAAGCCTCAGCATTTTTATATGTTGATGATATAATAGTTTTTGGCTCAAGTTTAAAAGAACATAATAAAAATTTGATAGAAGTTTTTAAAAGATTACGTAAATATAATTTAAAATTGAATCCAGGTAAATGCAATTTCTTAAGACCAGAAGTAGTTTATCTTGGACACCTCATAACGGATCAAGGTGTAACTACGGATCCTAGCAAATATAAAGTAATAGAAAATTATCCAATACCAACAGACGCGGATGAAGTACGTAGATTTGTAGCTTTCTGTAATTATTACAGACGTTTTATTAAAAATTTTGCTGATATAGCAAAACCATTAAATCAATTATTAAAGAAGAATGTAATTTTTAGCTGGTCACAGAGTTGCCAGAATTCTTTTGAAAATTTAAAACAAAAACTGATGTCACCACCAGTATTAAGCTACCCAGACTTTTCAAAACCTTTTATCTTGACAACTGATGCTTCAAATTATGCACTAGGAGCTGTTCTTTCTCAGGGAGAAATAGGAAGTGATAGACCAATAGCATTTGCGAGTAAATCACTCAACAAACATGAGGTAAATAAAGCAGTAATAGAAAAAGAATTATTAGCAATACATTGGGGAATAAATCATTTCAGACCATATTTGTATGGAAGAAGATTTAAAGTGTATACAGACCATAGACCACTAGTTAGTTTATTTACTCATAAGGACCCATCTTCAAGATTAACAAGAATAAGAGTAGATTTAATGGATTATGATTTCGATATTATATTTAAACAAGGTAGCATGAATACAAATGCTGACGCGTTATCTAGAATAGAGTTAAATTCTGAAAAATTAAAAGAAATGATACCGGTAAATAATATAAGTGCACTAACGAGAGCAATGAAGAATAAGAAAGCAATTAATGGAGTAAATGAAAATAATAAGAATAAGAAAACAAGTAAGGAAGTAAATGAAATATCCGCGGACACTTCACCATTGAAGACTGATCATCTTCATATATGGGAGTGTATATCAATATCTGACACCAGAGGAGTGCAGAAGTTAAAATGTGAACATGCAAAAGAAATTAATAAAGGCCACACTTGTGAAATATATAAATTCAATAATATAGTACATGTTAGATACAATCATAAGACATTATCAGAATTAAAATTGATTTTGAAAAAATTGTTATCTTATACAAAACATGAAAAGCTGAAGAAATTAGCGCTAGCAAAGAATGATAGAATATTTAAAGATATATCTGTGCACAAGTTTAAACAAATATTTAATGAGTTAGAAGAAAATAATAAAGAGAATTGTCTAGACATAATATTATATACTCCACCGAAAAGAATTGAGAAAATAGAAGACATGAAGAAATTAATAAGAGATAATCACGATACAAAAACTGCAGGACACTGCGGTATAAGAAGAAGCATAGCCAAACTAAAACAGAAGTACGTTTGGAAAGGTATGAATAAAATGGTTAAGGAATATATTAACAAATGTGACATTTGTAATCAAGTAAAAATCACTAGGTACACAAAAGAAAGATTAACTATAACAGAAACACCAAACACATCGTTCGATGTTGTCACAATAGATACAGTAGGTCCGCTTAGACCATCTAATGCATATAGATACATACTTACTATTCAATGTGAACTAACAAAATTTGTAGAAGCTTTTCCACTTTTTACAAAAGATGCAGTAAGTGTTGCAAAAACAATAGTAGAAAGATTCATACTAAAATATGGTTGTTTTAGAAAATTAAAAACAGATAAAGGTACTGAATTCACGAACGAATTATTAGTAAATATATGCAAAATGTTGAACATAGATAAAACCACATCAACACCATATCATCATGAAACGTTAGGAACAGTAGAAAGAAACCATAGAGTTTTAAACGATTTTCTAATGACAATGGACGGAAAAGACAACTGGGATGAATTGTTACCTTATTATACATATTCATATAATACAACTCCGCATAGCATAACGCAATACACACCATTTGAATTAGTATATGGAAAATTATGTACCTTACCATGTGAAATTGCAAACAATGAAGAAAAATTTTATAATTTAGAAAACTATATTAATGAATTTAAAATTAAATTAAAATATGCACATATGAAAGCAAAAGAAAATTTATTAGAAAATAAGCAAAATACGTTAAAAAAGCAAAAATATATTAATAAAGCTAATTTTAAAATAGGAGATTATGTATATTTAAAAGTAGAGAATAAGAAAAAATTAGATAAACCTTTCAAAGGCCCTTTTGAAATTATATCTCAAAATGGACCTAACAGTACTATTAAAATAGATAATAGAGAAAAAGAAGTACATAATAACAACTTAATAAAAGCTAGAAATATGTAGAATCTTAATATTATCAATTATCATAAAATAATTTTGTCATTTAAAAATAACAAAATCATTTTTTTTTAAAGGGTGAGGGTGTTGTGTGTACACAACCAAATTAAACAAATAAACAAATAAAACAAAACAATAAAACAAATTTAGACCACCTTGTCTCAAAATATGAAATGCTGAGCACATGTGAATGTAATCTGATCTAATTTGGCGACGACAAAAATAGTGACAATTAAAGAAGAATGATTCATAAATTACAAATTTGGTTTAGCGCGAGCGTTCACTTATGTTGGAAATAAAAAAGACAAGATCATATTGCAGTGTGCACATGGTCAGCATGTGAGGGAATGTGTCGATATGCATATTCATGAGTAACATGTTAAAGTAGCGCATCTGATGAAACGATTAATTTCTAAATTGGAATTTCTTAATTCTGAGAAGCCAATATAGAATCAATCAGAGTAAAAAGGAAGCATTGTGATTTTTAATATGTGACTTGAGAAAATGCAAGTCTTAACTTTGTTTATGATTGGTTACAAAAATATAATTGGAAGAATAACTGGAAATGGGGTGTGTCTTAGATATAAGAACATGTTGTAAATTTAGTATTTAAGCAAGCAAATTTGAAAAATAAGACAAGTTATTGAGTTAAGCGAAAGCTGTCTTTTTAATTTCGAATATAATCAGAGCGGCCTTGAGGCCTTAGTTATCAGCGTGGCTCGCTTAAAAGCCAAAATATAATAGGGAAATTATCTATAACATTAGGTAGAGACTTTTTGAACAAATTCCTTTGCAAAATTGACTACGAAACATTCACTATATCGATTTTAATTGACGATTCACACATTACATTGCCTATGCACTCAAAACCGCATAACACATTAATAATAAAAGTGCCACCAAGAACAGAAATTATTCAACCAATTAAACTGCAACTAACGGAAGACAAAGTAATATTAAATAAAGAAGTACAAGAAGGTATTTTTCTTAGTAAGTCAATAGCTCCAAAAAACGGCATGACACACATAAAAATTTTAAATACAACAAATGAAGAAGTGATTTTGAATGGCATTCAGTTGGAAACCGATTCTTTAAATAAATATGATATTTTAAATTACGACAGCAAAAGACCTATACACCCACAAAATCGTTTCAGTAAAATTTTGGAAATACTAAATATACAATGTAACGACACAAAAATTAAAGACGAATTAAAAGACATTTTTAAAAAATTTCAAGATGTATTTCACTTAGATAACGAACCTTTAACAACCAATAACTTTTATAAACAAAACATAACAACGACAGACAACTTACCAGTATACATCAAAAATTACAGACTACCGCACGCCCAAACAGACGTGATAAATGAACAAGTTCAGAAAATGCTAAGGGACAATATTATCGAACCATCACTCAGTCCATACAATGCTCCACTCCTTTTGGTACCAAAAAAGAATACAGAGGACAAAAAGAAATGGAGACTTGTGGTCGACTTTAGAAAGTTAAATGACAAAATCGTCAATGACAAATTCCCTTTAACGAGACTAGAAGATGTTCTAGACAAGTTAGGTAGAGCAAAATGGTTCTCAACCCTGGATATGACCAGTTCATTCCATCAAATTGAACTAGAAAACAAATCACGACCTTTGACAGCCTTCTCTACAACAAACGGACATTTTCAATTCAAACGGCTTCCTTTCGGACTGAAAATCTCTTCAAACAGTTTCCAACGCATGCTCACTATTGCACTAGCAGACTTAGAATCAAATGCTTTTCTATACGTGGATGACATAATTATCTATGGATGTAGCATAAATCACCACAACCAAAATTTAGTAAAAGTTTTAGAAAGACTTCAAAGATACAATTTGAAATTGAATGCAGCCAAATGTTGTTTTTTGCGACCAGAAGTAGTATATTTAGGACATCTTATCACGAGTGAAGGAGTCAAGACTGACCCAGCCAAATACGACACTGTAAAAAATTATCCAGTTCCAAAGAATGCAGATGAAGTTAGGCGATTCGTCGCATTCTGCAACTATTATAGAAGATTCATTCCAAATTTCGCAGACATTGCAAAAAGCCTAAATACACTCTTAAAGAAAGCCACAAAATTTACATGGTCAGAAGAACATCAAATAGCTTTCGATACACTGAAGACACTACACTTTACTACAATACCCAGATTTTAGCAAACCTTTCATTTTAACGACTGATGCCTCAAATTATGCTTTAGGCGCGGTATTATCGCAAGGCGAAATAGGTAAAGATTTACCAATATCTTATGCCAGCAAATCTTTGCAAAAGCACGACATGAATAAACCAGTCATTGAAAAAGAATTATTAGCTATTCATTGGGGAATAAACTTTTTCAAACCATACCTTTACGGAAGAAAGTTTACAGTGGTAACTGACCACAGGCCACTGATCTCCTTATTTTCTCACAAAAACCCTTCCTCAAAAATGACCAGGTTTCGACTAGATCTATGTGACTTTGACTATGACATAATATATACAAAAAAAGGTAGTATGAACACTAACGCAGACGCACTCTCAAGAATTCAACTAGACTCTGAGACTCTAAAAGAAATGATACCACAAGAAATCGATGAAAAAGTAAAAAGAACGTTAATTATTACAAGAGGCATGGCAAATAAAGAAGCCATAAAAAAAATGAGGATAGTAATGAAGAAATTTTTGTAGATGGTGACAACACCCAGAAGTCTGATCAACTTCCGATATGGGACTGTACATCCATTACTGACGTCAGGAATATGAAGAATTTAAAATTTTATGAGGCGAAGAATAATGAAACTAAAATATATATTGAAAATAATATAGTGCACGTAGGATACAGCGATAATTCAATGAATCTAGATTCGATTATGAAGAAACTGATATCTAAAATGAAAAATGAGAATATTAAAGAGCTAGCGCTAGCCCACAACGATAAAATATTCCAATTATTTACAAATAAAAAGTTTAAAGAAGAATATATAAAAATACTAGAAAGCGTTAAGAAAAGAAAAAGTCCTCAAAGTCCTCAACTAAGAATACTCATTTACGAACCACCAAAAAGGATACAAGACGACCTAACGAAATTTCAATTAATTAACGACTACCATAATAACGGCCACTTAGGTATCAGGAAAACACTTATAAAACTCAAACAACGATATGTTTGGAAAAACATGATCAAGATGGTAAAGAAATTTGTGTCACGTTGTGACATATGTGCAAAAAGTAAACAAACACTCCACACAATAGAGCCACTCACGTTGACAGACACCCCTAGCAATAGTTTTCAGATATGATCAATTGACACTGTAGGACCATTAAGAATTTCAAACGAGTACCGCTACATATTGACAGTACAATGCGAACTAACAAAATTTGTAATTGCACACCCAATGTCAACAAAAGATGCAGACACTGTTGCAAGAACATTAGTTGAGTAATTCTGAAGTAATTCTGAAATACGGCCACTTTCAAGTGTTGAAATCAGATAATGGTACTGAATTTAAAAACGAGCTAATGCGTAACATATGCACACTTTTAAAAATTAAACAAACCTTTTCAACACCATACCATCACCAAACGATAGGCTCTCTTGAAAGAAACCACAGGGTACTGAACGAATTTTTATTGACATCAACTACTGACCACGAATGGGACAAGTGGATCCCATATTTTACTTTCACATACAATACGACCCCACACATAGACACAGGGTATACACCACATGAATTAGTCTACGGAAAACTACAACGCTTACCAAATGACATTTATGAGTCACAAACAAAGTTTTATGATTTTGACAACTATCTGAGCGAGATGCGTGCCAGATTAAATTTTGCTCTAAATAAAGCCAAAGCAATGCTTATACGAGCCAAAGAAAAACGTACTAATAAGAATTTAGATTATACGAATATACTTAAAGCAGATATAGGAGACTTAGTTTTACTTAAAGTAGAAGATAGGAAGAAAAATCAATTACCTTATAAGGGCCCACTTAGAATATTAGATAGAATAGGTGTTAATACCATAATAGATTATAATGGAGTACATAAAAAGGTATATAACAACCAACTAAAATTATACAAAAATAATTTAAGAAATTAAAATACACTTAAAATACAAAATATATACAAAAATAAATAAATCTATTTCCTAATATATTACTTTTAACACATACTTAAAATTTTTATAAACAATGTAAATTTACAATATACAAATAGAAAAATCATTGCAACCCCTAATTTTTCTCTTAAGGGTGAGGGTGTAGTGTGCCCATACATGTACACACTGCCGACCCTACGTTTCATCAATTATTTTTGTAAACAAGCGGCAATGCATTGAGTGACAAATATGCTTTCACTGCACTATCGATGTGCACTGCACTCAATGCATGCGAATGTTGTAGACACTCCGCATCGGAATTGAGTGCATTTTCAATACTCACTCAATTTTTATGACTGTGCCTAAATTTCATTCGTAAACCCAAAATATGAAATTTGGAGATACTAATTTAAGTGCGAGAATGAAACGCAAAGTTAAACATAAGTATTTTAATATGTAAATATAGATTAACTATAGATCTAGATTTTAAGTATAACAGTTTTTGTAAAGATATAAAAAGCCGGTCTTGGCAAAGAATAAATCAGAATTTAACTACTAATTCAAGTCGGCAGATCTCTGCCTTGTTTTAATATTAATATTCTCTTCTTGCCTTGAACTTTGTTCAAGTCGGCAAGAATATAGCTATAGCGAAGGCAAACTCTGCCGCTATAAACAAAAATCTTACTTAAACTTCCCTATACACCTTACACCCCCTGCAGTAGCGGTAGACAGAGTCGGTAGCTTGTAGGCCCACCTGTCTTCACATTTTTGTTAGCAGCGTCCGTGGCTTGTATGCCCGCCTGCTCAAACCAGAACATTGTCCGTGGCTTGTAAGCCCGCGTGTTCGCATTTTTTTTTCATCGAGTAACAGTGCTGCGGCTTGTAGGCCCGCCTGTTAAGCCGAGACGCAAACGTGACAGACCCGGCAGATAAATGGACAGCCATGTAAATTTGAAGTAGACTCTGGCTCAGATTATACTATAGTGTCGTCTCAGACTTTCAAGCGGTTGCTATTGGAGAGGTATTGGAGATGTTGACGTATGTTATAACAAACGTCAGATAAGAGAATTACCTCTAGTTATAGTAAACGGAAACCAAAGTAATGTTTTAGGGTGTAATTGGTTTGATGCTCTTGGAATAAGCGTCCAGGGAGTCCTTGCCATCGAAGAATCGTTTTCTATTAAAAAATTTTAGCTAAATTTCAGCATTTATTTTCTACAGAACTTGGTAAATTCACTGGAAAACAGGTTTTTTTACGTATGGACAATAATTCTATTCGGGGCCTTGTTGAAGCTGAGCTTGACCGCTTGAGGTTTTGACACGTTTTGATAGATCGGGTTTACATTTACGAAAAGATAAATGTAAATTTGGAGTCTCAACAGTTGATTGTTTAGGTTTTAAAATCGATAGTCTTGGTATTAGGCCATCACCAGACAAAATCAAATCCATTCAAAATGCTCCTGTGCCTCAAGACAAAAAGCAACTCCAGGCTTTTCTTGGGCTGTTAAACTTTTACCACTCATTTCTGCCGAATCAGGCAACTATTGCGGAACCATTGCATCGTCTTTTAGAAAAAATAAGAATTTTGAGTGGAAAATAGAGCACCAGAAAGCTTTTAATAATTTTAAACAGTTAGTCCCTTCTGAAAATGTTCTCGTTCACTATAATGAAAATATGCCACTCATTCTCGTTTGCGATGCCTCACCGTATGGCATTGTCGCCGTGTTAAGTCATATATTGTCTGATAAGTCTGAGCGACCTATAGCGTTTTATTCGAGAACCTTATCGACGTCAGAAAGGAACTATGTGCAAATCGACCGAGAAGCTACTGCCATCGTAGCTGGCGTGAAAAAATTTCACGATTACGTGCACGGCAGAAAATTCACCTTGGTTACTGATCATCGTCCGCTTCTAGGTATTTTCAATACAACAAAGCAGACTCCAGTTATATTGTCGACTGTTATGCTTGGAAGTACACATCATCAAATCCACGCTATCTCAATCTGCTATCAGATCATAACGCTCGATGTTTGCAACCATGGTCTGCCAGATGTCGTCGGTTCCGTCAACGGAACAGCTTTTATATCCGGCGAGTTTGAAAAGTTTATGAACAACAATTTAGTACGTCACTTTAGATGTGCACCTTTCCACCCATCATCTAACGGGCAGGCTGAACGCATGGTTCAAACAACGAAGAATTTTCTTAAGAAAATGCCAGTGAATTCGGACATAGAGCTCAACCTTATTCGGTTCGTATTTAACCAACACATAAGTCCACATGCTGTAACAGAAAGATCACCAGCTGAGCTTATGTTCAATCGCCAACTGAGAACCTACTTCGATAAGGTCCAGTGCAACGGTTAAGCAATCTTTTTTTCGACTTTGTACTTTGAGGGAGATCTTGTATGGACTCGCAACTACTCATCAGGACCAAAGTGGATACAGGGCCATATCCAATAAAAAAACGGGCCACTATCCTATAATATTCGCCTTAAAGACGACAGAATGGTAAAACGCCACTTAGATCAGCTTAGAAGCCGTACCTCTCCTGTTGATTGGGAACCAAACTTATCAAGCAATGTTGTGATCTCTGAACCAGTAAGCGAAGCCTCTTCTAGGTCAACAGATGATGCAACGGAAAATGATCCTGATAAATTGTTCAGAGCTTTTGCCGCAGCAATCAACACTACCAAACGTGACGCAAGATACGCCACTATCATCGGTTTCGTCGCCATGCTGTCAGTCTGAAGATGGACACAGATCATCGCCAGCTTATCAGACGCCACGACGTTCGAAGCGTCATAAAAAAGTTCCAAAATACTATTCTGCAACTGGGCGTTAAGAGGTGTTAAGTACTGATCCGACTGTGCAATTGCTTTTCCTCATTCTATATTTCTTCGGTATACACACAAAACTGCACAACGAAAGCATGAGTGCAAGCTGCAAGCAGATCGACTTTGTCACTTCATAACGGGCAGCCGACAGGCAAGGTATTTCGGCCGACTGGATACCTTTAAGTCCCGTCTTTTTTTTTTAAATACAACATAGCCGAATTAATTAAAGTTACTCATCCGTTCGATCAATATAAATAAATCTTAACGATTCTTATCGTAAAAACTTTTTTAACGATGAAAATAAACTTGTGTACATTCAAATACACATAATTAAGTATGTTACGAATTTTTTTGTTTTGTTTTTTTTTTTTTTTGTTATTTCAGCTTTTCGCAATTTGGACCTAATTTTTTGAATCCAAAACGGTGGCAACGATTTCTTAGCTCTTACAACAGATAACTGAAAATTTTTTTAGTTCATCTAATACTACGTTCATACATCTAATACTAGTATGAACGCTATGCCATGAATAAATTAATTTGTCATTAATTACTTCACTCCAATCAACTGCGTTCATACTAGCTCTCGTTATTAATTTTAACAGTTTTTCCTTTCTTCCAAAAATTTCGTCTCTTCTACTGTTTTTTGTCCATATCGAATTTTTCTATTCACAGAAATGACACCTTGTGATGCCATTTCTTCGATTATTTATCGAAAAGATAAGTGCTGACACCGATTTGATATGATTTTGATGTGGATGGTAATTTGTGATAAATTACTTATTTTAAAGTAGTTTCGTTTCCAAACTTCCCATGGTGAAATTACTTAATGTAGGCATGATTTATGCATAAATCAAGAATGAGCCGTAAATTACGATGATGAAAGCAAAGTTTTTGTAACACTTGAAACTATGAGATTAATTATAATCAGCCAATTTAACCACTTACCTATTTTTGGCGACATTTTGAAAACAAAAATTGAAAAATTATCCTATTTTTTACATTTCAAACGCTCTAAAAATTCGAGTTTTAAGTTTTTAAAGATGAATGCAGTAAATGCAGAAACCCGATTAGGGGGGAAACGGGAGTGCGGTGTGAAAGAGTGTGCGGAAAGTGCTATCATACTGCAAATAAGTGTTCTGGGCTTGATCAATAGAGCAACAATATGTTAGCAACAAATAATATGATTCGATGATTGTATGCAATATATTCGAAACGTTGATATCGCTTTGGCGGAAATTCGTGCAGCAACAACAAAAAATTAGTGCAATTTTAGAGAATATAAAAAAGAGTTCACTGACACTTTAAAAACAAATGAAAAAGAAAAAAATCTTATGGAGGCAATAGAAAATCGCTACAGGGAGAGATTAAACGCGTTAGTGGTAGTGCAAGAAAAATGTGGAAGTAAAATGAGCGACGTACAAAAGAGTATAATGGAGTTTGGAGAAACATCAATGAAGCAAAGTGACAAAATATGCAAAGAAATGGATAACAATAAATAAGAGAACAAAAAATCATGCGAAGAGGTGAAATTGCTCATAATTAATAAAAGCAGCGATAATCAAAGAGAATCTTATGCATCGAAGTTAAAGAGTACAGTGAAGAATTCACCAGTTTTACTGAATCCAAAAACAACTCAAGGCAGTGACATAACAAAAAACGGAATAAAAAGTAAAATAAATCCAACATCATTAAAGGTGAAAGTTAACAGCATAAACCATGGTATAATAATACAATGTAGTATTGACAACTGCTTATTTTCTCTTCTACAAGAAAATAACTCTTGTCAAAAACAGCTGCTTGTGAAAATGCATCTGCAGCTACTGAAGTTGTTTTTTTTCACTTCAACGTTTTCAACATTCTTTGTGTTTCCAATGGCCTATTGTGAGCGCTCTCTTTTTGAGTATATTTTTTGACAGGAGATGGTTTCCCAAACAACTGTCAATACTACCTTGCAATTATTATACCATGAGCATAAACAATGGTCACAACGGCGCGGTGACGATTAGATGCGAAACTAATGAAGAGCGTAATATATTGGCAAATGAAATGAGAGACAAATTGAGTGACAAATAAGAGATACTATTGCCGGGTATGCGTAATCTAAAAATATTGATCAGTGGATTGAGTGAAAATATAAGCGAGGAAAGGTTGGTTCAGGCAGTAAAAGATCAAAATAATATTCAATTTAAATCCATAAAATGCATAAAAATTTATAGATCATTTAAAAACCAACGAGAAACCAACGAAGCAATAAACATTGCGTTGATTAAAATTGATGGTGAAGCATGTGAAGCTGTAATGAAAGATCAAAAACTTAATTCTAAATGGGACAGGTGTGCGGTATACGAAAGTCTAAATGTAGTACGTTGCTTTAAGTGTTAGGGCTTTAAATATAAGTCGAATATATGCAAAGAAGCTGTTCAAATTTGTGCGAAATGCGGTGGAGATAGTCATTCTTATAGGGAATGGCAAAGTGCAACTCTTAAATGTAAAAACTGTTTGAAGATTAAGGAGCATCCAAAGCAAATTTGGTGGTTGATGGTATTAGTGCAATATAAAAATACAACGTTGACTTTAATAGCAGTAAATAGATCCCCAGGCAGGCGAAACACTCCGGAGAATGTTTTTACGATTTCTTGCGTGAAAGATTTGAAGATATAGTAGTTCGTAGAGATTATGATAATGTAGTCATAATAAAAATAAAATAAAAGTAATAAAAGTGTAGTCATAATGGTCGATTTTAATATAAGTTGGCTAATAAATTCTTATAACAAAAATCGCATTAAACAGTCGTTCGTGGATTACTCTTATATGCAACTAGTGAGTGAACCAACGAGAATGACAATGAATTCGTCCACTCTAATTGATTATAATTTAACAAATAAAACCAACATCATAGTAAGAGCTAAAAAAGAACTTAAAGTCAGTGACGAATCTATAAAGATATTAATTGAAGCAAATGACAAAAAAAAAAAAAAAAGAAATAAGTAACTGGCCATTTCAGCCCTTGAAAGGACTTTGACCTAGCTTCTTATGATCAATTGTGTTGTGCGTGTTATTAAGTTTGTACACAATTGACCGAGAACCGGACCTACATGTTTAACGCAGACTCCGAACGGCGATGAATGGAATATTCTTGTTCTCAAGAAGCTTTACATGGCATTTCGATTACTCTCTGAGGATTGACATTGTCTGCAGAGAGGTGGCGGCCGTACAAAAAAATTATTTTAATTCAAATAATTTTCTGTCGCTGCTGGGGTTCGAACCCAGGTCTCCAGGTTCGTTGACATAGAGGCCACGCACTTTAACCAACTACGCCACGGACGCCACGAAATAAATACGTAACGGAAATTAACAAAGCGAAGAACATATTTATTGAAAATGAAATAGAACGTGGAAATAGTCATAATTGACCCAATATTATTGCACATAATTAATGACGCAATGTTCATTGGTGTGTTCCCGGAATGCTGGAAGAAATCAGTCGTAGTACCAATAGAGAAAGTGAAGAATGCAGAGAAAGCGGAAGAATTTCGTCCAGTAAATCACCTCTATCACACACTACGGCGTAATCTCCGTTTTAACTACGCTCACAACTCTGATATCATGCACTACGTTTTTGTTTCGAAATGCTCTCCGTCAAATTCGAAATTTGAAAAGGTGGCATCACGGTCTACGCAAAAGTCGTATTGACATATTTTCGCGCGTAAGTTCTAAGTTGTTTTATATCGGCGGAGAGCAAACAATTTTTATAAAAATAGGCGAATTTGGAGCCTAAGAAAATGTAAAAAATTAACGTATTTTAGTAAACCTACAGGCTCAATTTTAATTACAATTCGAAAAGGTCCAAGCTTACAACAAACAGCAACCAATATAAAAGATTGGTCGATATGATGTCTGAGCGGCTTGGTCCGCCGACTAAAGAAGTGGCATGTTGGAAAAAAGTAATTAACGTTCACCCTTCTGTCTACTTAAAAACCACTTTCTCCACCGAAAAAACTCGTGGTTGACCCTTGATCTGTTTTGGCGTTTTCTTCAAACATTCTTTCTCCCTCCTTAGATTGAGTTTTACAGTTTTCACAAAAAAAAAATATTGTTCTTTACAGGTGTGGATCGATTACAAATGCTACAATAAACGTAAATTCTCCATAAATAAATTAGAAGCTAAAGCGGCGGAAACAACAAAATGCAAACTTTTAATAATTTGGAAGAAGCTGTTATTAGGATGACCGGCCTAGAAACATCCACTTCTGGTATCAAAGGGTGTAGGAAAATCCGTTCGCAAAATTTCAATGTTGTAAACGTTTCCCAAGATTTTGAAGAAGAAGGCTTATTGAAAGAGGTCGAAGATGCTGAAAACAATTGTGATACTTCTATGAGATCACAACCTGCTAACGATCAGTTAAATGCAAAAACGCCAGGAGCAACTGCAAAAAGTCTCGTACAACAACAAATCTCATTGCAAAAAGATTTCTACGAAAAACTCTCGATTTCTATAAACGCCAAGAAGAGAGATTAGCAATAGTAGCAACGAGTCTGAAGCGGCCAAACAGGGTAAATGAAAAATGCTTGAACTCCTTGAAATGCTTGAAAATATCCTCCTCTCACAATTAAATAACAATTATAAATCCATGCAGCAGCCGCGCCTCCGCTGACGCTTTTTTAAACGGAAATCGGTAGAGCTCGATTCTGTGAAAAAAGCATGCCCCTCAAAATTAATTTTTCTGTTAAAAAAAAAATTTCTGTTAAAAACAATAGCCGTTAAGAACAACAACCCCCAAAAGTATGCTTTTTTTAATTATAACCCTACGCTACGCTAGATGGCGCTGTCTTCACCGTTGAAAAAACCGGAAACCATCGATAAATAGGTATGCAAACTTAAACCATGCTCACAGCAAACAAAAACATTAAATGTCGGCTTTATATTTCATGTAATTGTGAAAATTTTATATAAGTTAGAGAGTTCAAACATGAAGTTTTCTCCCAGTGAGGATCAAGCAGACCAACAAGTGCTAACATCAACATTGCACGATCAGTACTTTAGGCACACCAAAGGCTCAAATTGTGACATAAAAACCGCCGCCTGATCACTATCAACCGCCCTACTTACCTCCGAGAATGACGTATTCTACGTCAAAATTAAAGTTTGACCAATACGCATAAGCATTTGTAATTGTCTTATTTAAAGCCGCTTTACATTGTCCTACAGTGTGCTACGACATATCAAAATTTTCATGTATAATAGAATGTAGAATGGTGTAAACAACGAAAAGCAAAGTGTGTTCGAACCTGTTTTGATTTTTTTGACATGTCGTTCTACATTTTAATTTTTAGGTTTGTTTCTAATTTCATCACACATTCTATTCGACCAGAGATGAGTTTTATAAGATTTCTTCGAATTTAATTTATTGGAAATCACCAAGCTGCAAGTAAAATTTCATCAAATGTTTAAAAGCAAGCAAAATAATGACTGCTTCTATTTTTAATGCACAATTGGCCCTTATAATGCTTACAATAGCTGCTATGTCCCGATTCATTTTAAGAATTTTCAATTTTTAAATTTTTATTGAAAGAAGTGCAATGTGACTCTGTGCGATAGTCTAAAAGAGAAAATTAATTTCTTTACACAAAAATTAAAAAATGACAGTGTGATAAGATTCGGTTATACTTTATATCTCACATGTCGTAACACACAGTAGGACAATGTAAAGCGGCCTTTACCAACATGACATTAATGCTGTAGTAACCTTTTCGGTTGTAATACGAAAATGGTTCTTCTTTTGGAGGAATCAGTTTAACATGCGTGCCATTGACACACAAAACGACACTAGCAAATTTTGCTTTTCTATAAAAATCGTATTTGGCCTCCCTTTTTTCAACGTCGCACAATGGGGTAATTTATGCCAAAAGTGCAGATTAATTAAAAAAGATACAGTTGTTTCGACTATGGCGTAACACAAGACGTAGAATTAGTCAATTCGCTTTTAATGACATCTTTTTTAAAAACTATTTAGCAAGATATTTATTCCATACACCTGAGCATATGACCTTTAAAAGAGTGCCGTGGAGGGTTAATATGTATGACCGACCCCCATTACTTTTGCAAAAGGAACATTTTTGCCTTTGACACCTATTCCCTCCGATCACTCCTTAGGGGGGCTCCCTTACAAATATTATGGTTTTTGAATATTTATTCCATACACCTGAGCATATGACCTTTAAGAGAGTGCCGGAAAGGGTTCATAGGTATGACTGACCCCCATTACGTTTGCAAAAGGAATATTTTTGCCTTTAACACCTATTTCCTCCAACCACTCCTTAGGGGGCTCCCATACAAATTTTATAGTTTTTGTTTATTTATTCCATACACCTGACCATATGACCTTTAAGAGAGTGCCGGAGAGAGTTAATATGTATGACCGACCCCCATTATTTTTGCAAAAGGAACATTTTTGCCTTTGATACCTATTCCCTCCGACCAATCCTTTGGGGGGCTCCCATACAAATTTTATTGTGTATGTGCCGGAAAGGGTTAATATGTATCACCGATCCCCACTTACTTTTGCAAATGAAACAGTTTTGCGTTTGACACCTATTCCCTCCGACCACTCCTTAGGGGGGCTCCCATACAAATTTTATGGTTTTGTCCATAAAACCGGAAACTGTCGATAAATAGGTAGCAAGTTTAAGCAAACAAAAACATCAAATGTTGGCTTTATATTTCATGTAATTGTGTAAAATTTATATAAGTTGGAGAGTTCTAACATGAATTTTTGTCGCATTGAGGATCAAGCAGACCAACAAGTGCTTACATCAACATTGTACGATCAGTACTTTAGGCCCACCAAAGGCTCAAAAAGTTATATAAATACCGACACCTGATCACTATCAACCACCCTACTTACCTCCGAGAATGACGTATTCTACGTCAAAAAACGTTCAAGGTACATAGTGATGTTAGGTACCCGATGAAAAAAGATAAAACTCTGCATCACTAGGTGAAATAATAGTTGAAAAATATTCCACCGTTTACCCGCAATGTAGTTTGAAAGTCATAATTTCTTTTCTCTTTGAGTGTGCACAGTAACAAACGTGTTTATTCGATATTTTTAATTTTTTTTTTTGTGTATTATTTTTACAAAACTACAAAAAAGTACGATGGAACCTTCTTGTTCAGGTATTTAAGCAATACAAAATTAAGGTTAAGCAGACGCTTAGGTTGCAAAAAATAATTCAAGCGGATGCGCGTGTGGAACTTTGTTGTTGTCGAGTGCAAGCTAAGCCGAATCGTAGAGGCAGATGCTTAGGTTGCAAAAATTTATTATGCGTGTTCATCAGTTAGCTGTGTTAACTTATATATATAAATTTATTTATTTTAATTTAACCTTAAAAAGTTGGAGTTTTCAATATGTTAATAGAGATATAGTTGTGTGTTGAGTGGAATTATAGAAAATTGTTTTGATTATCGTAAGCTATGAACATTCAAGCTATATTATATAAAAAAAAAGTTCCGTCAATGCTGCGTACTTTCGCGGTATTTCAATTTTTTTACTATAACTTACATGTCACGAATTTACGATTTTATTTCGAAAAATAAAACAAATAAAAATAAAGTATAAAATAAATCTAAAAACTAAACAGATTTTGCGGCTTTTTTTTTTTTTGTTGTATACCAGTTCTCTTCTTCACTTTTTTTTTGCTATCCGCTTTTTTTTACCCTACATTATGGAAGCGGCATATTCAGTGCACCTTTTCACAATTAAGGTAGATAGTTGATGTTTCTTTCAAAAACCGGCTTTTTATATATTAAAAGAAGCAGATGAATGTGTTAAGCTATTAAATTGAATTGTATTTGTTATATTTGTAAGACATTGTTTGCCCTGGCGAGTCTGTAACGCACTTGCTGACACCAAATCAACACTCGTCTGCTATATATATGGCGCAAGCAGTAAAAATTTTAACCAAATTGACGACATGGTGGAAAGAGAGATTAAAACTGACAATCCTCAATTTGGATTATCCATCCTTCATGGATGGATTCGATTTTTTGAATGCCTTATCCATCTGTCATACAAATTGCCAGTAAAAAAATGGCAAGTAAGCTCAGAAGACGATAAAGGAATTACTTTAAAAAACAAAGCTCGTATTCAAAAAGAATTTAAAGAAAAAATTGACTTAATTATCAATCGCCCAAAACGGCGGCTTTGGAAACGCAAATGACGGCAATACTGCCAGAAGATTTTTTAAAAATCCAGAAATTTCAGCACAAATTACAAATATCGACATTGAGTTAATAAAAAAGATTCATACATTGATGATTGCGATTTCAAGTGGACATAAAATCGAAGTTCAAAAGTTTCGTGAGTTTGCTTTAAGTACTGCTAGATTGTTTGTTAAACTATACTCCTGGTATTGTATGCCTTCAACAGTGCATAAATATTTTATTCATGGCCCCGAGATAATATCTTTTGCTTTATTGCCTATAGGTCAATTATCTGAGGAAGCTCAAGAATGTAGTAACAAAGATTTTAAAAACTTTAGAGAGCACTTTTCTCGTAAATGTAGTCGCCACAAGGGCAACGAAGACATTTTTAACAGGTTCCTAATCACTTCTGATCCCTTAATATCTGGCAAAAAAAAGCTGTCAAAAAAGACACGGGATTTGCCCACAGAAGCTTCAAAAGTCTTGAAATGTGCAATACGTGATCCTGATGTCATTGATAATGCTGATGATGATAATGGCGATGATGATGGTGATGATGATGATGGTGATGATGATGACGATGGTGATGATGATGATGCTGATGTTGCTGTTTTTGGTGATTATCTGAATCAGTCAGATGATTACTGATATATAATTAAAAAAAAAATTAAAATTTTTATTAAATAATGTTCACTTTTTATTACATTGTAAATTACAAAAAAATTCCACTGAAGTATACCTTTTTACAGCTTTATTCAACTTTTTCATCGTTAATTTACCAAGAAAAAAAAGTATTGGGTTGTTAGAGGAGTGAGATGACATAACGTCCACCGACTAAGGTCCATGGACATTATGTCCAAAGCAAAACGGACAGAAGGTCCATGGACATTATGTCTGTTTGAAACGTACATAATGTCCAAATGCGAGATACAAAAAAACTATTGATTTTGAGACTTGGGGAAAGTACAAATTAAATTCGAACGATGGCGACATGCTGGCCCGGGTTCGTTGCGCGCCGCGACATGTTGAGACAATACACCCAAAAATTTGGGCTTTTATTCATAATGAAAAATCGACGATCAAACGGGCCATCGGTAGCTTAGAACGCAACAACAATTTAAAAAGACACATATAAAAGTAGAGCAGATGATTCAAAGCTACATCTACAGCAGTTATCGTTTTAACATTTTCCTCGAGTTCGCGCTGTCCACGCTTCAAACGACCTAAATGACACCGACTCCAAGACTAACGCGTGAGCAACTACGGCAACAAGGCCTTCGTCCAAAAAACGAAAATACACCGAAGTCAGAGAGTGGCAGTTTGACTTCTTTTAGCGCTGCACTTAATGCATTGGAAGATCGTTTGAGCGTAAAGCTAAAGGTTGAAATAGAACAACTAGAGGACCGTCTTCCAAAGCACACCGACAGCATTTTCGATCGTCTCTCGACTGAGATAGCAAACGTTGAGACTAAATTAAGCCACCAAGTTAAATGCGAAGTTGCAACTATTAAAGAGTACGATTTAAAACTCATCTCTCTTGAACATCGCATCGAACTTCTAACCTCGCGCTGTGATGAGCTTGCTGAAGATCTGAAACGATGCTCCCCAACATCAAACACCAACAACGACAAAAACAATAATGCAAACAATGATGCAGTTTTTGTTGGAGTACCTTTCAAAGCAGACGAAAGTATTAAGAAAGTCTTTAATCTTGTGTGCCACTCTATTGAGTTTCAACCACCACAACTGAAAGATATTTTTTGTATAAAGCCCAGAACGATTAATCCAAACCACGATCCTGTGATAATCATCAAGTTTTACACCCCTTACGATCAAAATCGGGTTCTAAAAGCATTCGGTGATTATCGAAGACGAGTTAAGAAAGCCGTGAATCTCAGAAATGCTGGTTTTGAGTCTGATCACAATGTGTTTATCCATGAGTGTCTCAGTGTTGACACTAGAAAGCTGCTAACATGCCGCTATTGCATTTAAAAGACGTAAATGTCTTTACAACGCTTTCACAATCCGAGGTTGTGTTCACATTCGTCTACACAAAGGTTCTCCCAGTATTCCCATTAACAATACAAGTGAACTTCATAGTGCTGTTATTTCTGCTGGAAGAAGTAGTGACACTAGCCCTGAAACGAGCCCTGTTGATGAGGTTGATGAAGTTGATACTGCCTGAGCTGAATGTTTTTGCATCATTTAACATATCTTTTTTATTATATCTCTTTGGTCTTTATTCATACTTGATTTCTTCATTCTGTTTCCATACAATATGTTTATACTGATATCTTCCTTCTAGTTTAACGTTTTTGTTCTCTTGTTCACTATATTGTATTACAGTATCTGTATTTTAAACACCTGTTCTGCAAATGCTCGTTTTTTCAGCTTAGCGTATCTCCGTGATGAGTTCTTTTGATCATAATCGTGGTAGTTCCAAGGACAGTATTTATGCTTTAATCCGAATACTAAGCAGACAAGAGAAGGGATTACAGGTATGCCACCTAAATGCGCAAAGCTTAAACAAAAAAATTGATGAGTTTCGGTACATATTTGAGAATTCCGGTATGGACGTAATTTGTGTGTCCAAAACATGGTTTCAGCCTTGTGTTCAGGATATTGTATTTAGTGTAAAGGGCTATAAAATATTTCGTGCGGATTCAAGAATCTCATGCTGGTGGTGTTGCAATTTTTGTTAAAGATGGTATTACATGCAATTGTATAAGTAAATCAGATCTACATGATGACATTGAGATCCTATTTGTTGAGGTAATTTATGAATTTAAGAAATTGCTTGTTGGTTCAGTATATAGGCCCAATCGTAACATCAATACTCAAAACTTATTTCAGAAAATAGAGTCGGTAGCATATTCTTATGATGATATTGTAATATGTGGTGATATCAATAGTGATTTACTGGTAGAAACACACTTAGCTGAGGACATGTGTGCTCTTGGTCTTACATCGCCTAACTATACAATACCTACGCATTTCACCGAAAGTCGAAATACTTTGCTAGACCTCTTTTTTGTTGGTGATCGTAATAAAGTCTTACTCTATGATCAACTTTCCGCTCCCGTTTTTTCCCAAGCATGACCTTATTTTCCTTTGCTATGATTTCCAGCTTCATGTACCTGAACAAAAAATAACTTATCGTGATTTTAAAAAAATTAATTACAATTCACTCCAGGTAGAGCTAAAGCTTGTCGACTGGACAGAAATTTTCTCCATGCTATCAGTAAATGACCAGGTAGAATTTTTGCAACGTAATGTCAATGCTTTATTTGAAAAATGAGTCCCACTTAAGACTAAACTAATTAAATATCATGAAAGGCCTTGGTTTTCAAGTTCGATTAAAATTCTAATCAAGAAACGTGATGTAGCTTACAACAAATGGAAACTTCTGAAAACACTGGAACGTTATAATCTCTTCCGAATATGCAGAAAAAATATAGTTAGGGCGGTGAAGGTTGTCAAGTTGACATACTTCGAAAATAAATTTAGTTTGGCTATGGACTGCAAAAGGAAGTGCAGAATAATTCGGCAACTCGGAGTCGGTGGAAGTTCTCCGTCCGCTGATACAAGCGTAGATGTTGAAGACCTAAATAATAAATTTATTGATATTCCCATGCCGTTGCCAAATGGAAATTTTTGTCATTACTCACAAAGAAATCCTAGCTCCAGCTCTTCTTTTAGCTTCCAATGCGTTGAATATGGCGAAATAGTGCGATGGAATTCATCCTAAGTTTTTAAAATTACTCCTACCCGCACTGCTACCTTTCATTAAGCACATCTTCAACATAATTATTACCAAATCAGAATTCCCTGCAATTTGGAAAAAAGCCAAAATTATTCCCATTCCTAAAACTGGAAACGACTATCGTCCCATCGCTATTTTGCCATACTATACCTAAAGTTTTTTAATCTCTTATGTACAAACAGACAAACAAATTTTTTATGTGAAATAAACTTTTAACTGACAGACAATCCAGTTTCCGACCAAAACACAGTTGTGTAACTACCCTACTAGACGTGACTGACGAAATTAGAAATAATCTTGATCGAAATGAAGTTACTTTCTTGATTCTCCTTAATCACTCGAAAGCTTTCGACACGGTCGATCACCAAATTTTATGTTCAAAATTGTCGAACATGTTTAATTTTTGCGCAACTGCCACCCGACTAATGAGCTCATATCTTGCTAATAGAAAACAAGCAGTGAATATCGGCAGCGCGACCTCAAAATTTTTAAGCGTGAACTGTGGCGTACCTCAGGGATCTATAATGGGTCCGCTTTTATTCTTGGTCTACATTAATGACTTACCTTCTGTTCTGCACCGTTGTGGCATCCAAATGTACGCTGATGATGTGCAATTGTATACTAGCTGTCGCAAGTCTGATATTCACTCATGTGTTGCAAGTTTGAACGAAAATTTGCGTAAAATTAATGATTGGGCATCTGCTAATGGTTTATGCCTTAACCCTTATAAGTCGAAATGTCTAGTTATTGCCAGAAAACCAAATCTCAGCTCGACCCTACCGGAAGTCATAGTAAATGGAACATGTATTGAAGTTGTAAAATCAGCAAAAAATCTGGGTATCACCTTCAATAGTACTTTGGATTGGACGAATCACGTCAATATTACTGTAGGAAAAATATATGGCATGCTACGTAGTCTGTGGGCTACACAATATTTTATCCCTTTTATGCTACTGGCAAAAACGTATCTCGTCCCCACTTTACTGTACGGATTTGAAATTTTCGCTTACTGTGATGCTACAAGTAAACGCAAGCTGAACGTTGCTTATAACAATATCGCTCGTTATGTCTTTGGACTTAAAAGAACAGACCGCATATCACAGTACACAAAACAGATATTCAGTATGTCTTTTGACCAGGTTTTGAACATGAAGGCGTTAGTCTTTTTGCATAAAATTATCATTACTAAGGAACCTATTTATTTATACGAAAAATTAAAATTTCTAAGATCGCAGCGTGGTAACAATTTAGTTCAACCTAGGCATGTTTGCTTAGCGTCGGAACGGCAGTTCTTCGTTAATTCAATACGTCTTTGGAACTCGCTTCCATCCTATTTACAGCGTATTTGCAATGCAACCGTGTTTAAATCTAAGCGTTCAGATTATTTGCCTTCTCTTTAACAATCTATTCTCTTTTCCCCTTTATAATTTCTTAATATATATTGTATTTTCTACTTCATTGACTTCTTAATTTTATTTTCTTTTTTTTTCCTTTATTAATATTTTTTATAAATTCAAATTAATATCTTTGTTTCAATTTTACCAAATTGTTAATGGTTTTTTTAAATTCAAATTTGTAATTTTAATTTTTAATTTTTTTATTTTTTACATATAAAATTATGTTTTACATATGACATTCAGTTGATTTTATCGCCAAATATGTTATCGGCGCTTAACTATAAGTTTATTCTTGTAAGCGCTCAAATTACATTAAGTTAAATAAACAAATAAATAAAACGGATGAACAATCGCCCAAAACTGCGATTATCGCCCAAAAGTGAAATGAAAAATAGCCCAAAATATTGGCTTTTTATTCATAATGAATAACTGTCCCAAAATACGATGAACAATCGCCCAAACGAAAGACAGAGGCTCTCCGCAAAATCGCTCAAAAAAAAAGAAAAATCACCCAAATGAAAAATGACCCAAATATATGAAAAATCGCCCTAAACGAAAAAACCAAATTTTACCCAAGAAAACTAAAAAAGGGCTCTCCGCAAAATCGCCCAAAAAAAAAATCGCCCAAAAAAAAAAAAGAAAAATCACCCAAATGAAAAATAACCCAAAAATTTATGAAAAATCGCCCAAAAGGAAAAAACGAAAACTCACCCAAAAAAATGAAAAATCGCCCAATATTTTACATTATGTTCCCACAAGAGATACAAAATTCCCTTGTACGAAATGAGCATTTTCAAGGCCACCATTTTTTTTTTAAGTCTATTTTAATTCAATCATTTGATGAGATAAATACTATTTATTTATTTTTTATTAATATAGTTATTTATTAACCACTGTTATTAGCACGAAAACTCTTATTAGAACTATTATTGCAACGATAAAAGGTACTGGGTAAGCTGATTTTTGAATTGCACTACTACGTTACTAATTAATCTTAATTGTGTACAGTGGCGGATCTAGGATTCGAGAAAGGGGGGAAACAAAAAATTATCCAAGGGGTGGGGGGGGCTAAAGCCCTTTCAGCCCGTATGTAGATCCGCCACTGATTGTGTAGGAAGTGCGTTAAATTTAAAAATTTAATTCATTTTAATTTTATATAATCTCATACTTAAAAATCTATAAAAACATTTCGTACAAGGGAAAAATACTGATTCTTTTTCAAAACAACAAAGAAAGAATGACGGCGGAGGTGGTGGGGGGGAGCAGGGCGGGGCGACGGGTGGCGCGCGCGATCCGTCGCACTACGCGTAATCCGCCGCGCCGCGATGCGCGAGCGCGGTACTAAATATTTCCTTTGACTTGACCAAGCAAACTCAAGCAAATGATGCAAATACAAAAGAAGAACCGCTGCTTTTACTTTAAATACGGTTATCTCTAAGAACTGATTGACGTTTCTTATTTAATATTGAAAACGAAAGATCACCAAAAAACAAACGAAAAATTTCCCAAAAACGAGAAGTGAAATTTCGCCCAACATATTTGGGTGAAATTTCGCCCAAAAGCAAAAAACGAAATTTTACCCAACAAAAATGCAAAATCAACCAATTTTTTCATATGAAAAATCACCCAAATTCGTATGGAAAAAAATTGGGTGATTTTTCATTATTTTTTTTGGGCGATTTTGCGGAGAGTCTAAAAAAGGGCCAAACATTTTTGAAAAAATTACCCAAAAACAAAAAATAAAATTCACCCAAAAAAATGAAAAATCGAATAAAAACATATTGTACAAGGGAAAAATACTGATTCTTTTTCAAAACAACAAGTTTATTTGGTTATCAAAAAATTTCAAAATGACGGGGGAGGTGGTGGGGGGAGCAGGGCGGAGCAACGGGTGGCGCGTGTGATCCGTCGCACTTCGCGTAATAAATATTTCCTCTGACTTGACGAAGCAAACTCAAACAAATGATGCAAATACAAAAGAAAAACATAAGGGAGGGGGTTTCAAAAATATTTATGTACGTTATATATATAAAGGGTAGTTAAATTTTAAAGGCCGATGTTGATTTTGAATAAAACACAAATTATTGAGGAAATTATTGTCATTTCTTTTTATTATGATAATATTGGTATGGTTCAATTAGGCATGGAACAATATATCGGCTAAATGGCAGCCTCGACCTCGGCGGCACGCGTTGATCCGATGGTCCAAATTTTCGATGACGCCGAGGCATAAGTGAGGTTCTATGCCGTTAATGTGTCGAATTATCTCATCCTTTAACTTTTGAATTGTTGCTGGTTTATCGACGTACACCTTTTCTTTCAAATAACCCCAAAGAAAGAAGTCCAAGGGTTCAAATCACATGATTGGCGGCCAATTGACATCGCCACCACGTGAGATAACACGACCATTGAATTTGTCGCGCAAAAGAGCCATTGTTTCGTTAGCTGTGTGGCAAGTGGCACCGTCCTGTTGAAACCACACATCGTCCAAATCCATATCTTCCAATTCGGGCCATAAAAAGTTCGTTATCATCTCACGATAGTGAACACCATTCACAGTTACTGTCTGACCAGCCTCATTTTGGAAAAAATACGGCCCAATGATGCCGCCAGCCCATAAACCGCACCAAACAGCCACTCTTTGTGGGTGCATTGCTTTTTTGACAATCACTCTTGGATTATCATTCGCCCAAATGCGACAATTCGGCTTATAAACGAATCCACTGAGGTGAAAATGAGCCTCATCACTGAAGATGATTTTCTTCGAAAATTTATCATCCACTGTTGCCATTTCTTGCCACCATTCTGACCGTGTAAATGCAAGTCTTTATGCATAATGTTCATCAACGACGAACGTGAGAGGTGCAATTGTTGGGCACGACGACGAGTTGAGGTGGACGGCTTTTCAGCCACACTATCGCGAACAGCAGCAATATTTTCTGCAGTACGAGCTGTACGAGCATGCACTGGTGTTTTCACATCTCCTACAGACCTGATTTGTTCAAATTTTTGCACGATTTTTCCGATTGTACACACATTTGGACGATTAAATTGACCGAAAAAATCACGAAGTGCTCGAAATGCATTTTGATTTGAAAGCCCATTTTCATAATAAGCCTGAATAAAAAAATTGAGAAATGTCAAATGAAATGCAGAAAAAACTTGACATTTAGGTGTGGTTTATATTCAACATCGGCCCTTAAAATTTAACCACCCTTTATGTACATTAGAGCGGGTTAATTTTTTTTTTTTTTCAAAAAATCGTAGGCGTGGATAATGTTCTACGGAGCAAATTCAACTTTGCTCAAGACACCGTTATAGCATGTTCAAACCGACTTCATTTAACGTGTTATTCGAAAAAAGCTTTTTTTTTAACATCATCGTTCATACTGCTTTAACTTGTTTCAAAATGTCAGTTTATTTGTTTATATTTTGAAAGAAATAAAAAATTGTTTATTCAAAAATATAAAAAAAAATAAAAAGAAATAAAAAAAATAACAAAAAATTCAAATAAATTCAAAAATTTGTCAAATAGTAAAGAAAAATTTGTCAAAGAATTTATTTGTTTACATTAAAAACTTCAAATTAAAAAGCTCTTTTCAGATTTGGCTGCGTTTAAAAAGCAAAAAAAAGCTTTTCTGACGTTAGCAAGAACACAAACCAGTAATTTAACGAGTTTCGAAACGTGTTAAATCATTTAACACGTTAAATTTCCAACAACAATTGTACGCATATAACTTCATTAGAACTTCATTTGAGAACTCGTTTTTCGATTTAACTTCATTAAATTGATTTAACATAATTAACTGCTCGGTTTGAACATGCTATTAGTCTAAAATCTATTTCGAGCCTCTGGTTTTTCAAAAGAAGGTTATAATTTGTGTTCTGCTGCAATATGTGAAAAAATTATTCCTCTTATTGGAAAAAACTTTGCTACAAAAAAAATAGCCATCCACATTTCACTCCATATTCACTCCATGATTGTGTGGTGCTCAGGATTATTTTTTTGGGCTATATACCACAAGCTGACGCTGGGGTGAAGATAATTATAATAATAAAAGTTATTTCTCTGTTTATTTGACCTGAATACAAATCTAAAAGGTCAACATAAAACCAACATCAAAATAAATAAAAACTACAAAAACCGGAATTTTTCTCCATTACTGTATAAAAAGGAATTTTACGTCTACACTTCCGATACTATCGAAACTGTGGGCTTTTAAATTAAAACTGTGCGGTGTTTGGATATATTTTATCCAAAAAATGCGGTGTTTTTTTGTGACTTCAGGTTAAGATTGTATGTGTGACTGTTTACAGCTACAGGCGCAATATTGCAAAAACAAACAAAAACTGGAACAGAATTCAGTATTTTAGCAATACGTGTAGAAACAGCTACAAACGTTTACAGCATAGGGGTGTGAATATTTAAAGTAAATTATAAAAAACCCATGTTTTTCTTTTTGGTACTCTTAGCCCACATAATAAACATCAGTACCGGCGTTGACCGGTGTGCGCTCGTTTAGATAAACATCATTATTAGACTTATACTAAAACTTACAAAAAATAATTAGCTGCCAAGATCTGCCAAAACAGTTTTTGTGAATGGAAAACTAATTGCGTTTTGTTTAAAAAATTCGAGTTTTATTGATTTAAATTGCAATTTTTTGCATCATGCTTTTAGACTTACTTTGAAAGGGCGAGCTAAGCCGAGCAAATGCAACTGCTTTTGTTTATTTTTTGGTCACAACAACAAACACAACTAGTTTTTTGTTTTGTTAACACCCTACCCTAGAAGAATTTATTTATTTCAAACAAAATATTAAATAATTTAATAAATTTTCTGCAAGAAACAATTAATTCAGGATCATTAAAGCCACCGGCATAAAAGCAATACAAAGTATGCAACATGAAAAATACGAGCTCTGAAAAGTGAAATCTATGTCCAAAAATATGCACCAAAAAATTGCAAAAAGTATATGCAAAATGGTTCGAAACAGTTTAGGTTGGCTTAGTTGTTTTTTTAATTAAAAGAAAATTATTAGGTATTTTTACATAATTTTTTTTTTATTTTTTTAATAAGAGTCGAATAAAAATTTTTCTAGAGCACCGACAACCTCTCACGATAAAGCTGCAATTTATAAAAAGTAGGCGTGAGAAATATTTTATGTGGGAGGTGGGCGTGACCGAAAATATTTTTTTTCAGTTCTGCGCAAAAATATATGTGTCCGTACTGTCCGAGTTATTTTGAAATCGGGCCAATATGAAAGAAAATATGACGTTTTAAATTTTCTTATAGTATAAAAGGTGGGCGTGGTTGTGGACGCCACTGTGCGACGTAGTACATGTTAGGGTGAATATGCTAACGACGGAGAATAAAATACTAGAGAAAGTGGTACATAAGCAGCTCAATGAAAACATTGAAAACAACAACATGTTATCTAAGTTCCAGTCAGAATTTAGATCACAACACAGTTGCGAGGCGCTTATAAACTTGGTTGTTTCAAGGTCGAAAACAGAAATAGACAGCAAAAAGTTATCGTGGCAGTATTTTTAAATATGCAAAGAGCGTTTGAAACCATAGACAGAGAAGTTTTGTTGTATAAGTTACATAACTATGGCATAAGGAATACAGAACTATAATGGTTTCGAGGATACTTGAATGGAAGAAAACAGAGGACCAAGGTAGAGAATGTATTATCAGAGGAAGAGTCAGTAGAGCTCGGTGTTCCGCAGGAAGCTGTGCTTGGAACACTACTTTTTACTATACAGTACATTAATGATTTTGAACGGTTCCTAGAAAACGCAGAATTATGCCTCTTTGCAGGCGACGCACTTTTATATGTAATCACTAATGATTGCGTATCAAAAATTAACGAGGAGCTTACAAGGGTGGTTATATCAAATTTAAAAATGAACAAGTTGAAACTTAACATATCCAAAACTAAATCTAATAAATGGAGAGTCGATTATGGGCAGTAATATAAATAATGAAAGAATTGAAAGAGTAAAGGAAATAAAATATTTGGGTACAATTTTGATGAGTGAATGATTTGATGAGAATCTAATGTTTGATGTACACATAAATATGCATGTAAAAAAATAGAAAAAAAGATAGCATTTTTTAAAAGAATAAGGTGCAAGATTTCTATGCGAAGTGCCATAAAAATGTATAATACTATGATAATACCACACTTTGAGTATTCTTCTACGATTCTTTTTTTGCGTACAGGTCAAATGATGGAAAGATTACAAAAATTACAGAATAGGGGTATGAGGTGTATCTTAAAATGTAGTATGTTAGAACCGATTATTAATATGTTAAGTATTTTAAAATGGATGTCAGTAAAGCAAAGTGTGAATATGAATGTTTTGGTATTTATTTTTAAGATAAAACATAATTTATTACCGCAATATCTCAGAGCGCAACTAACTTATGTAGCAGACTCACAGCAATACAATCTTAGAAATAACAATAATTTTTGAACAGTAGCTTCTAGTAGTGCACAAAACAGTTTAATGTATAGAGGACTAAATTTAAAGAAGAGCCTACCGTATTCTTTGAAAATTGAAACAAATGTACTTAATGTTAAGAGAAACATAATTGCATTTATACAAAATGAATATGATACCTTTGTAAAACACGCAAATTTTGTAAATATTTAAAAATTGTAAAAACTATTTCTTAATAGTATACATACATACATACATAAACAGTAGGGCGGGTCGATTTAAAAATCGCTCAATGCTCTGTGAAAATCGTATTCTAGGAATCAAAATAAGAAACTTCGCCGAAGGAACCATACCTCTAAAACGAATTCTGATGTCCCCCAATTTGGGTCGAACTTTTGGGTAGGGGCAATTTTGAAAAATTCCACTTTGACCCATTTAGAGTGCTCCAATCGAGTCCAAATGTATGACCGACCCCCACTAACTTTGGAGGCCCGACCCCCCCATGCCAGTGGCACACCCCCTGGAACCCCCTGTGGGGTTCCCCATACAAACATTTAAAAAATCACCATTTTTGGCCTTTACATGAAAAAATCAGCGAAATGGCTATGTTTTTTCTTTATTTTTATTTATAATAATATTTATTATTTATTTATAATAATATTTATTTTTTCTCTTTTGAAATTTATTAAGTCAGAACATATGTAAATGAAAAAATTAATTTAAGTTAGTTATAGAAAAGAAACTAAAAAAAATTATTGTTTGAAGTCTTTTTTACTTTCAAGTCTGGGCAATTTCGCACGGCTCTCTAGTGTCGTCGCCATAATGGCTGAATTAAAATACTGCGTAAGGTCGGTCGGCCTTTGACAGCTAGACTAGAAACAATGGGTTCTTATGAAGCAACACAAAATATGACTTCATGCATTGCGTCGACCTCATCCCGTAAAAACGAATTTGAGGGGGTGACGTACGATCAACGCTATGAGTAGCGACATGCTCTACTAGCTCGTGCTTTTGACATTCCATATTAACGCTGGGTTGCATTTTCGTTGAGAAATGCTAAAATGTGGGTATTCTTGGATTCCGATGGAAAACTCAGATTTTCATAGGATTATCGTGGGAATTTATATTTTGATGCGAGTTTTTTTTAAATTGATTAAATTTTTTAAATTAACATGCTGCTTAAGTAGTATAAAAATGATTTTGATGAATTTAGCATGATATTAATATTATTAAAAATATACATAAAATTTATACATTTTTTAGTATATTATAAATACTATTATGAGGGTATTCATGCAAAATGGCAAACTTATATATTAGGCAATTATATATTGTAACGAGGTTGGTTGAGGACGAATACCCTTAATATTATTGTTTGAATAATATAACACATAAAGGAATGTTGTATTTTTACTTTGAAAAAATAATAGTACATGCAAATTTATTGCTGCTAGCAAGATTTGCAATTGCCCACAAAATGTCAAATGATCAATATAAAAGCATAATAAAAATGAAATGATAAATATTAGACATGTGCATGAATGTGTTTGAAAAAAATTTTCAACTGTGAATACTTGTGCAGTTAATTTTGTTTTTGTAAAGCTGTACCCAAGTACTCACTAATTACAAGTGATTCAGCGAGAATTGTGCAAGGGGGCGTGGCAACTCGAATCTGCAATATTGAATAACTTTGGAATTATAGGTCGCACAACATTGGAATTAGGTGTTCGGCCTCGATTTACATGTGCCGTTCCACTGGTAAAATTTTATTGGCGTTGGGAAAAGGGCGTGTCACTTTTTCGGCTGCCCAAATTGTGGGTATAACTTTCGAACTATTAGTCACACATCAATGAAACTCGGTAAGAATGTACTATTTAGTCTTGTTCTTTGACTGGAAAAGTTGAGTGAGCATTGGACAAGGGGGCATGGCACCGCCTATATAAGTCAAACTTATGGTATCAAATAGCTTTGGGGTTAAATGCCGCGTTGGTCAAGGGGGTGTGGCATGAATTGTACTACAGCGCCATCTGGTGTTCAATATTGGTTAAACAAGCTAGCAGCAGAACACTCAGTGTACATGAAAACCACTATATACCGATTTTCTTAAAATTTTTAGCTAAGCACCCTCTGGTGTTCAAGCGGGATAAAAATTGATTGAAATTGCCCCAAAACACGCACCGTACCAAAAAACATGTACACACAAATTTACATGAATATTTCCATACATATTTCCAAATTGCTTTCGTTGACGAAATATCCTACATTTTAAGGCCTGACTATAATAGCCACATGCTGGCATACGCTAATGCCAAAATTTAAACGAAAAGCCAGCAGGCTGTTGTCAAAATCAAAAATGTCTATAATTGCCATATACTGACTTTGAGAAGTGTCACAAAATTGTTTGTTTTTATTTGTGCTTTTTTGTGAGATTTTTTTCAAAATTATTGTGGAAAATAATATAAAAAAATTTAATCATATGAAGCCTTTCCTGTTTAGCTTCAATTATTACTTCAAAAAATTCGAATATGCAATTATTTGACATTTGCCTATGCTGTGAGCGATTTGAGTCGCTCTACAAAAAGCCACTGAAAGTCAACGAAACTTAACGAAACTGTGGCAATTCCAATTATGGGTATGCTCATATATTTACATGGGCTCGCTTTCATTTTGACAGATTCGTCTGCCAGCATGTGGCTATTATAGTCAGGCCTTTAATCTCAAAATTTGCAAAAATTTCGGCCAAAATCAACAGTAATAATAATGATAATAATAAATAGCAGTAATTTTGACAAAAACAAGAATGTCATTATTTTTCTTCAATCACATTTTATAAAAAAAACATATTTATGTGTATATATATATATATATATATTAGGGTGGCCCTTTACTGTATGCGCAATTTTTTTTTTTATAAATTGAATATGTGCGGTACCCTCGTTTGTTTCTTATCATGCCAAAATTATATTCTGAAAATTTCAGGAAAAAATAATAATATTTAGACGTGCCGCAAAACGAAACTTCATTCGAAATACACATTCATATAGAAAAAAATTGTTTTTTTTTCAACAATAATTAAAATTAAGACAATTTTGTGGGATTTTTTAATCAACAAAACATAATATCGCATTAGGCATATAATTTATTTTTCCAACGTGCTATCATTCGTCGAAAATGGTTGACTAATACGAAAATTACAACATTTTTATTGTTTTTAAGAAATATTTTTTTTCCGAAAACAAATGAAATTAATGTAATCATTTTTTTTTCCAATATTTTATTGGCGTATGAGTATAAACATTTCTTTCCAAGGAGATATTATGTGTCGAAATCGGGTAAAAAATGCAGAAACTCAAAATTTTTTGTGGAGCAAAAAAACATTTTACAAAAATACTTTTTTCGAAAATACATATGTAAAATTAATTATTTTGAAAAAAGTTTATGTTTCCAATTATAAATTGTATAAAGTTTGTACGTTCCTAACACAACAATAACAACAAAAAATAAAATCTTAATCAATAGATTTGTTTTTTTTTTATTTTTTTTTTATTTAAATTTAACACCGTTTATTATTCATAATTGTTTTTACTTTAGTTATTGCTCGTAGGGCCGAAATAAAATTTCACGACTGTATCCTGGATATTTCTAACGATAGTCCCGAATAATCTACATTTAAAAAAGTAAAATCTTTAAATTCTCAATCAAACAATCAGAAATACATATATACTTTTAGGAGATAATCCCGTTAGTTAGTGTTTTTAGTTAGGAGGCTATTAAAATCAGTTATTAATTTAACCGCATGTTAAGCTGTGTCGTTCAGTACTATTAGAGAAGTAATGATTTTCAGAACATCGGTGTAGTCTTTTTGAGATTTCCAATCTTCCGAATGTACTTAAAGAAAATCTGTTCCAATTTTGAAACGT
Organism: Pherbina coryleti; assembly: GCA_943735915.1. Lineage (NCBI taxonomy): Eukaryota > Metazoa > Arthropoda > Insecta > Diptera > Sciomyzidae > Pherbina > Pherbina coryleti. The sequence goes on along the minus strand of OX030948.1, from coordinate 121,316,221 downwards.
TGGGAAAGTTCCATCGATGGTGGTGATAAAAAGTCGACGATATTTTTATTAATAAATGTTTCTACATCTTCTTTGGATAAAAATACTTTCTTTCTGCTATCACTTTCAAACTGGTCATCTTCCTGGATTTTTTTAGCCATGTCAACTTTAATTTCTGTTGTTTCGTCGAACAACACAAAAGGAGGAGAAAAGGTACATTTGTCTATCTGGGTAGAACTAATACTCATGGAAACTGTAATTCATATGATATTTTTCCTGTGCTCTTTCTACATTATAATACTCGTAAGATCTCAAATAACAAAGCTAAACCAATTTTTAATTATTATACAAATCATACTTCTTTCCCGCTTCTTCTCCTCGAGTTTGCGCTTCCTATGTTTTTCTTTTTTTTCCCCCGATTACGTTTGAGCTTCTGCCATGCTCTTCAGACGTCATCAACGTCAATCATGCAACCGGGTCTTCCATTTTCTCTCTGGAGTAGTAAGAACTGGCTGTCTTCCTCTATTCGGATTAGGTGCAGAACGTCCCTGTGTGAAATATCAAATAGATTGTAAAATTCATCGCAGAATAAAGTTTTTTCTGTTGTGCATTTCTGACTTCTTTGTAAATTTTTCGAACATTTGTGCAAATCTAACAACTTTTGAACACATCGATGGGGGAACTCGCAGGTATGCTTGCCTTTTTCCAAAAATCTATGCAAGTTAAGATCACCTTTTATTCAATAAGTAAATTGTAAATGTAAACAAAATTGTATCTTAAAGATTCAAGAATGGTTTTGTCTTAGATTCTTTTTTTAAGCTTAAAATTTGTTATGTCAGCAAATATTCTGGCTGATGCAATATTTCATCTTGTCATGAAATACTTTTGTTTATAATAAAGCAATCAAGCCATCCTCACTTTTGTTTATATTAAAAGCCTTTAAATAAGAGAAGAACTGATTTTTACAGATAGGTTTTTAGTCCAGCTCAGCCACTTGAGTTCCTAGAGTGTTTAAGTGAAGTGAATAAAAAATAATAAACATTTTTAAAAACACAGAAAGTACAAGTGTTTAATTAATTTGCATTCTTCTATAGTAAGACTTCCACTTGAATTCAAAGATAATTTCACTGTTTTTATTTTAAAAATAATACTTGAAGGACATATATGTTATGAAGGTAACCAGTGTATTCACTTTTAATAGATTCAATTACATATATTTTTTGTTTTAAATGTAATAAGTTGATCGGTAAAACATAATTGTAGAACGTTAGTTAAAATAATTTTCGAAAAAAATTAAATTTTTTTTTTCGCTCGACAAAATAGTTGTAGTTTTCTCACTTTGTAGCCAATTTCAACGGATGATAGATCGTTTGTGAGATAATGTTATGTTAAATACGATATTATGTTGAGTAGACTAGAAAAGAACATTAAATTGTCTTAATTTTAATTATTGTTGGAAAAAAAACAGTTTTTTCTAATATAAAGGCATATTTTGAATGAAGTTTCGCTTTGCGGCACGTCTAAATATTAATATTTTTTCTTGAAATTTTCACAATATACTTTTGATATGATAAGAAATAAACGAGAGCACCGCACATGTTCAATTTCTAAAAAAAAAAATTAAGGGCCATTTTAATATATATGTATAAAAATATCGATAAATCAAAGACAAATTTTTTGCCATAAAAACTAAAATGTATTTCCAGAAATTAAATTTTAAATTTTAATTTAATATCACATTTTATTATTAAATTGCAAAGCGTCCATTTATTTTGAAGCTGCTAGTCCGAATTTTCACATTAATATGTGACATTTTTCATTATTTCGCAGTTTATATTACACTTAATAAAAATATCTTAGCTTTCTATAGCAGGTTTTATGGTTCTTAATGAGTTTATGACAATATCTTTTAATTTTTAATTGATTAAAATTATAATTGCATGATTTCGGAAAAAAGGACGTTTTGTGGGATTTTTAGTATAGCTGCTTTTATTGGCATCACCAAAATGACAGACGCACGATCTGTCAACGCAACATTGAGTTTTGCAAAGTTTGAGGTCGTCCGTTTTGACAGCTTATATCGTAAAGTTTTTACAACGGAGACCAAAGTACGGTCAAAGGCCGACCAACCTAACGCAGTATTGTAATTCAGCTATAACAGCCTCTACATTTTCCGGTATAACCCGTTTGGAAACGTTAGCTAGCAATTGAACATGTCGTTCCGTTCCTTGTATGTGTGATGGAATTTTTGGATCATTAAACGGTGGATCATCTTGTTTTAAATATTCTTTCAATGTATCGTACGGAATGCTTCGCGTGAATGGTGGTTCAAATACGTTATTTATGTCATTCATATTGATCATTTCCGTGTAACTTGTGCAATTAAACTTTATATCTGGTTTTTTATAAGCTCTAAGTTGCGTTGGGTCGTCAACATCTGTTCGATAGCGTAGAATTATCGCGCTTTTCTTTGCTATCAAACAACATTGATAACAAGATATTTTCCGAATGCGCATAATATGAATTATCTGTAATTACTTGATTGACAATTTTGCGTAAACGAGGTTCTAGAAATCGTGACCAACTAATGAAGTTGAAAAATAATGCACTGCCGTACACGACAGAGCTGTAATACTTGATATTGAAGTTCATTGGCACATAACATTTAATTATAAATTGAACCAGAATTCTTAAATTTGCATCTGGATTTTCCGTTGTCACATATAATCGTAATAATCTAGCGGCCTTGGTGAGCCACCGAGAATGTACAATTTTCCCTGGTTTGATGTTAGCCAGATCCACCGAAACCACGCCGCTAGAAATTGCATGGGCCATGTCGTATAAGTACTTCGAATCGGTGGAAAATTCAATTTTTTTCTGGAGCTTGGGCATATTTTGCAACTCAATTTTCTGGAAGCCGTCCACCACCTGAAAATATATAATAATAAAATAATTAAAAATGGTTGACAATTATAATAAATGATTGATAGCAATAACTTACCGGAAGAGTTTCACAAGTTTCGATTTGACGGCTCAGTTTTCCGGTTGCCGATCTTGGTCCAGTGCTGGTTGATTTAACCAAAGCTTCAAACAAATGCCGAAACGGAAGTTCGTTGAAGTGTAGAAGGCAAACGAACCAATGAAATGGTCTTTTTAACAGCAATTCGAATCGTCGTATAATTCCACCGTGTGGGCCAGTGTTTGTTGGCTCACCGTCAGTGCATATTCCAATAAATGCATCCAGTGATATATTCTTATCGTTGAAAAAACCATTTAATTTGGTTGTTTTGTATTCAGCGGTTTCATGTTCCAGTCTTACGTAACCAATCAATTCAGAATTGGGTTCTCTCAAAATAACAAGATGAGGTTCTTTTACCATCCTAGTATGATACTTCTCATCAACTTTAGCTGTCGTTAAAGTATCATCTTTTCTGCCATCGAATGAAAACGCTAACAAATTGGTATGATCTAACCGTGTGCGAACCACTTCTTGTCTGCATTTCTCTTTTTCTCTGCGAACTTTCGATTTATCCATGATGAGAGGTTTGCCATGCTTATCTTTCATTTTAAAATCTTGGAAAAGAGCGGTTCCCAATGCCGATGCTACTCTATCAGGCACGCCAAATCTGTCACATACCAAGGCAAAGTTAAAACAATCGTATCTCTCTGCGTATTGTGAACTTGTGCTTCTATCCATATCTTCTTGAACCGGTGGCGGTGCGTTTTTTGAATCATCGGGATCTTGGTATGTTGACATTGATGACATAGACGTTGCTCCTTGCTCTTCAGTTTCCATCAAAACTGCATCCATTGTTAGTCTTCTCTGATTATTTTGATCGTGCATGAACTCTTTGAGGCGTTCGGTAACCCAGCCGCATGCACATGGAGCTTCCTTCAAATCCCATTTATATGTTCCAATGTAAAAAATTGTTTCCAGAGATTTTACATACTATGTAAATTGTTGGGTTTTGTTTCTTTTCTTGATTTGCTCTTGATACTTGTCAAGCAATTTATTCAATTTATTAAATACACTTTTTTTCAGCATTATTTCCATACCAAGTTTTTCCCAAATTCCATTCAACTTATCTTGTACTTGAATAGTGAATGATTTATGGGAAAACTTTTTTGTTCTGTTTTAGCACGTTCGCTTAAGTAAAAATAATATCTCAAGATATCCAGATGGGTTGGTAAATTAAGATCAGTCAAATCAGTAGACACACCAAAAACAGTAACATCGTGCTTGGGTATATGACTCATTGGGTTCTCGATAGTTGTTGATGTTGTTGTTGCATCATCTTGCGATGTAGAGGATGGTGGATTCATTGTAAACTTTTTGATTTGGAATGGTCAACTTCACTTATTATTTTTTTTTTAAATATTTTTTTATCTGAAATTAACACTTCACACTTTGAGTTCTTCACAACGACTTAATGCATTCACAAAAACTGTTGCGTTATATATGGTCTACGAGACGAGGTAATAAGAATGAAATGGTAATTTCAATTTTACCTGCTGTGTCTTGTGGTGGCTTAAAAACGCACACAAGCAATTTTAGGATCTGCAATTGTGTCACAGTGATACCTTAATTTTTTAAAAGGGTTGCGGTACATTCCAGTCATACCTTAGTTGTTAAAATGTTTGCATAAAACGCGCATTTCTTAAGAAGGTGCCATAAAATACCCACAAAAAGGGTTGTAAAAACAACCTTCATTTCTTAAGTAGTTGCTATAAAAAAACTACACAAGTAAGTTTACGACATGCAGCTGTGTCTTATGGTGCCTTAAAAAACGCACACAAGCAATTTTCCGATTTGCAATTGTGTCACAGTGATACCTTCATTTTTTAAACGGGTTGAATAAATTTCTAAAGAGAAAAAAACTCCAAAAAGAAAAAAACAGGCATTTCGCTGATTTTTTCATGTAAAGTGCCAAAACTGCCGATTTTTTAAATGTTTGTATGGGGAACCCCACAGGGGGGTTCCAGAGGGTGTGCCACTGGCATGGGTGGGTCGGGCCTCCAAAGTTAGTGGGGGTCGATCATACATTTGGACTCGATTGGAGCACTCTAAATGGGTCAAAGTGGGATTTTTCAAAATTTGCCCCTACCCAAAAGTTCGACCCAAATTGGGGGACAACAGAATTCGTTTTAGAGGTATGGTTCCTTCGGCAAAGTTTCTTATTTTGATCCCTAGAATACGATTTTCACAGAGCAATGGGCGATTTTTTTGCCTCCCAACAAATCGACCCGGCCTAATAAACAGGCATGTTCTGAAATCCACCTCGGAATTGGATCGGAATCGGATTTCATTTCCGATTCCAATTTAAAAAGGTGTTCTACATTCCGAGTGGAAAGCAATCAATGTAATCGGATTCGAACATTCGTTCGAACATGCTGCTTTCTGAACTCATCAACTAAATGACAGAAACTCTGACACTTGCTCATAAGAAAAATAAAAAGTTCAATTGAAGTAAAATGAATATTTTTTAAATATGAGAATTATAGTGATTGCTGCATTATTTCTTGAAAAGGTAATCAAAAATTGATACAAAAATAATTTTGCAATCGCAACATATTTGAATAAAATGTATTATATACAGGGTTGTTGTGAAAACCAAGTCTGATTTGGTGTCATGGAATCTGATTGGTTTTGCTTCTTTTCGAACATAAACGAAACCGATATTCGAAGCAGCTGTTCTATTTTACTGTCAACAAAATTGTTTTTCTTTTGTATCAAATTATAAATGTTGATAGTGTGCGCGTTTTAAACATTTATTTATTGAACAATAAAGATTTATTTAAACAATAAAATTTTAAAAGACAATATGAGTGCCGCAGTGGTAGCGTTTTTGTTAATGGAGGAGGACGAAATTGATGAAAAAATAAAACGGAGAGTTTTAAGAGATCACAGCAATGTCCTACAGCTGCCGGAGTCAATGTGAAAAAAATTTAAGTTTTGGTATGTGTTTACAAATGTGTACAAATGTTCATTTTGCAGTTTCATAGCTCAATATCGGCTCAACTAAGTCCATGTACTTACATTTCAATAAATTACCATAAAGCAAACACAAAAAAGGCACAATTGTTTAATTCTGACAGCGATCAGCTGCTCGATTTATTTCCGATAAGCAAATCAATAAAATCGGTTTCTGTGACACCTAAAACAGACACTGAAACCGGTTCGAACATAAAATCGACAAAATCAGAATTCATGACACCTAAGCGAAATTTTTGTCGGTTTTAATTCTGATTCCGATAATTCTGGTATCGGAATTATTCTGATAATTTATAAAAATACTGACATTTTTAAAAATGGTTAAAAAGCTGCAAAAAAAAATGTAACATTAAAAAAGTAATGCCAAGTAAATGCCAAAACTAAAACATTGCAGCATTTCAGGAAATTAACACTTTCATTGCTTTTTTAATGAAAAATCATTGAAACATTTACAATCCGTCAACAAAAATTTGATCGGATTGGATTTCAGTTTAATTCCGATAAATCGGATTACAGAACACCTACAATCCGCCAAATATCAAATATCGGATTCGAAGATCGGAATCGGATTGCAGAACACCTTTCATTCAAATGTCATCGAAAGTAAATCCGATTCCCAAGAATGATAGAAAAATAGATTACGCATTGCACAGCTCCGTTATGTTGTTTACTTTTCATTTTGACATTTCTAGCTACGAACAAAGTATTTTTTACGATCATGACGTCACGCTTGACCAAGTTTGTTACTTGAATCTTTTGCCATTGTTTCATATTTGTTCACATTCTGGACAAGACTTGACAGAAAGCCATATCGTACGCTCTTATCGTAAGTCTATCGTGACGTAGATGCGCAGATTGTTGAAAATCCTAAAAAATCCGCAGATCTGCGCAATCTATGTTTCTATCATTCTTTTCCGATTCCGACGTGAATGAGATTTCAGAACATGCCCGATAGTGACACTTTCATATAAACCAAAAAATCGAAAATTTGTCTTTAAAGTGAAAAAGATCCCTTAAAGGCAGTTTTCATATCGTTCCTTCTTTTATAGAAAATAAAATAAAAGTATTTCAACATTATCGAATCGAATTATATGTGCGAAAAAATAAAGAGAGCCTTGCAATTTCTTTAACTCGTTTCTTTAACTCGCTTCTTTAACAAAATAGTGGTATTTATGTATATGTTTATGTAGCATATTGATAAGACACAGTAGTAATATAGGTAAAAGTAGTAGAATGTGTATCACTTACACTTATCGGCGTAGAAAACATTACTTTAAAAAAGACAAGATAAGAAAATCGCTAAATAACACAGAGGAGCAGTGAAAAGAAAAGAGCACCAAGATGAAAACAAATCAAAATAAATTAATTTCGAACGCAGATTTAAAAATGCTACATTTTTGCCATCAGCTCGTGGTTAAGTTAAAACAGACCTTTTTTTAATAAATAGGTTCCGTAGTTTTTCTAAATCCTTTAAATTTATTATTTATTTATTAATTATAATTGTATTTAAATAAAAATGTTAAGTCTATGAAATGAAAGCTTTTACATCAGAGTTCTTGAGCTAAGAAAATTTCTTTAAATACATATGTTGGCCGATTTCGATCGTCATTAAAATTTTTTATTAAAAATGTTGGGTATTTCTGGATAAAAATGTCAATCTCAGAAAGTGCTACAAAAATGTTTTAATTAGGTTTGTGTGTAACAATGGCAATGTGTGTGGTGACTGAGTACACCTTTGCTCGTTTGGGTTCGTTTTATTCCACTTATTTTTTTAACTTTTTGACAAGGTATTTGTATCAGCGACTATTATCATTGAGCAATATCAAAAAAACTTAAACATTAATTATTATTTTATGATTTTAAAAATTTTGCTCAGATATAAAATAGTAATCTGATTTTATCTTTTAAATCTTAAATAAAAATCGCCTTTTGATTAATATTTTTTTGCTCAAACAAAACTATCATTAACATTACTATGCATTACTCTTTCCGTACTTTTTTATGAAAAACACTTTTTTGAATTTTGTCACAAGGGAACACTGGCTCCGTTTACAACAATCCAACGCTGATACGACTTAAAGTGACTTGGCCGACTGAAGTTCGTTTAAGGTACGACTGAAAGTGAGTTGTCCGACTGAAGTTTGTTTAAGATACGACTTAAAGTGAGTTGGCTGACTAATGTTCGTTTAAGGTACGACTGAAAGTTAGTTGGCCGACTAAAGTTGGTTTAAAGTACGATTGAAAGTAAATTGGCCGAGTGAAGTTCGTTTAAGGCATGGTGTAATTAAGAAGGTAATCGTGAATTTATAACATCTCTCAAAAAAAATTTTACCTACCCTTGTCAAGAACAGCTGATGGTTAATTCCAAGCAAAAGTTGCAAGACAATCTCTTACAATTTTTTATTGAGTGCAAGCGATTTGACACTTTTCCGCAGTTTGTCTCATTATTTCTTACTTTCTCAAAATTTGTTGACAACCGTAGGGAAATAAGTAAACATCCAAGAATGATAGAAAAATAGATTGCGCGGATCGTAAAAATAATTTTCAACGATCTGCGCACCTACGTCACGATAGACTTACGATATGGCTTTCTGTCAAGTCTTGTTCAGAATGTGAACAAATATGAAACAATAGCAAATGATTCAAGTAACAAACTTGGTCAAGCGTGACGTCATGATCGTAAAAAATACTTTGTTCGTAGCTAGAAATGTCAAAATGAAAAGTAAACAACATAATTTTTCTATCATTCTTGGTAAACATCACGTTTACCTTGTTAATTACACCATGGTTTAAGGTACGACTAAAAGTGAATTTGCTAACTGAAGATAGTTTTGGGTATGACTTAAAAGGAAATAGCCGAAAAAAGTTAATTTTTGTTATGAAAATGGCAATAAAAGGTACGGCTGACTTTGATGCGTTCATAATTATTGTTAATAAAAATCAATATTTTAAACAAATTTCATTAAAAAATAACAATTGGCCCTTTTATTATAAAGCTTAACAAGAAACATACAAATTTTGATAAATAAATGAAATTGTAAGCGATTTTATAAGTGCAGAAGATACAAATAATGACACCGATCAAAAAAGGGATAGCATAGCAAATACTTTAAATTCATTTCGTTATTAGTTGAAATTCATTTCTTATTGCGTTAGAAATTGTAAAAAAATTTATTTTTTTTTAATGTAAATATTAAAAAACAAAATCAATTTAATTGATATTAAAACTAATGTAAAAAGAACATAAAAAACATCAATAGCCCTATTACGGTTCACAACAATAAATTTCTGTGTCTTCTATCAAGTAGACACAACAATCGAGTAGACACAACAGAAATGCCTTATGATGGTTCACAACAATACATTGCTGTTTCACTTGATTGTGGAAAGTATGTGGAATTTGTTACTTATGACAGCTCGTCAAGTTGCCACTTCAAATTCTCATTAAAACACAATTTTTCCCACAGTAATTTAATGCCACGAAAATCCCACACATATTAAAACTACGGCAAAAATACCAAAATACGAGGTTTACATTTTAAAATGGGCATAATTCATAAGTAAATAAATCATAAATATATTTTTTTGACTAAACAAAAAATAAATAGGCAGCGAAATACTAAAAAGCCGAACTGTATCAAAGGAATGGCTTTTTCCCATAGCAATTAAAAAGTACCACAAATAAAGTATTTCAAAATAGTGGCAACAGTGCAACTGGTAGCTATCAGCTGACAAACAAAACAAAACAAATTAGATTATTTGCTGCCAAATTTATTAATTGTGCAAAATTTGTAATTAAAAGTGATGGAAAAGCTCAACTCCTCCCAAAAGCTATCCTGTGCCTGCTTGCTTTGTCCAAAATGTCGCTGTCCTCGAGCAGCGCTGGATTCTGCTCGATTTTATTTAGTTAGTTTATATAGTTTATTAAATACATTTAACAAAAAGACACATTTTTAATCAATTTCACATTAACCTTACCTTGCTAAAGCCATTTTTCTGCCTAACGCTGCTACAACACAACACCAAACTAGCTGTCTTCAAATTTGACAGATAAGAATACAATTGAGCACAACTGCTGTGCTGCATAATAAGTGTATTGAAGACACAGGCATTGTTGACAGACAACAGTGGAATGCATTCAGTTGTATTGTTGTGTACCGTAATAGCAAATTACACATTGAAGACAGAAATTACTGTTGTGTTGTGAACCATAATAGGGCTACAAATCTTCTTGCGCAAAATTTGTATTCAATTCCCTTTTTTTATTAATTCACACATATAAAGCAAGCCGGTTTGATATTACTTTAAAACCGCTAAAAGATTTGTGGAACACGTCATTTCACTCGCTTTTAGCTTTGCAAACAAAAATTTTAATTGAAAAAGTGAAATGTGGAACAGCAAGTTTCGAATTACATCGATTTCGATGCCAATTCGAATGAAAGTGAAATGCAGAAACTAACTAATAAACTGTTTTACCAAGCACATTCACCGAAAGCAATATTGCAATATTTCTAAGACTTGTTGCGTTTGTTTAACGCAAATTCTCTGCAAGTCCATTATTTACAAAAAATTAAAAATCACCAATAGTACCAAAAAACACTTTTTATTCTTTCAATAGCTAAAAAAGGAAACAACCAATATTTTTCTTGAACAATATTCTTAACATGCTTGCCAACACAACAACAAAAAAATCGTACCAGCCGGACCAAAACAGCCCGCGAAATTTCAAAATTTACTTCTTCATTTTATACGTATACTACACCGAGAAAAAATGCAATAGTTAAATCACCTAAGTCGGCTTAGGTAAAAAGAATTATATGGAAATTAGAAACTAATGCTTATTCACCAAAGTAATATATTGTTTAATACAATGCTTTGAGAGCATTTACTTCGATACCCTGCCAAAAAAAAAAGTTTGATTCACCCAAGCCAAGAATATAACATTTTAACCAATAGTGTAGGTAAATCACAGAAAACTTCGACACTTGATCGAAATGGTATGAACATAATATATCATCGAAGCCATTTGTGTTTTTATAAATAAATTATACATGATTTATTATGAAATTATTGTACAAACAATTATACAAGACAAACCGAGAGGTCCTACATAAAAAAAGGTTAAAACGTTATATAACATATTAAGCATAGCTTTGTTGTTGTTTGCTCGCGTCGAAGTTATTGTTGCATTGGGTATTTTGCTTTGTATTTTCTTGCAGCGCACACACAAACTGATGGCAAGTCTTTTGTTGTTGCGTGTTCGCATCGAAGTTGTGGTTGCTGTGGGTATTTTTCTTTTTATTTTCTTGCAGCGCACACACAAAGTGATGGCAAGTCTTTTGTTTGGATTTACTGAGTGCGCATTACACTTAAAAAAACAAATGACATTATTTTGCTAGATTTTATTTTTATAACATGTTTCATGTTTACAAAAAGGCAATTTTAATTTTTATTAATTATACATATATGGGGCATTCCACGATAAAGAGGAAAATGAGATGAATTTTGGTGATTCTTTATTAATCTTTAATTTGGTATAAAGCTATAGCTGAATAAAACAACAATTAAAAAACTAATACAAATAATTAATTATTTCCATATTGTTCCTTGTCCCGCAAGTCACAAAGACCTGTGATCGCTAAGTCCGCAGCTTTACGAATATTAAAAGCCTCTTAAATCTTGGATTGTTGCTATATAAGTTAAAATTAACTTTTATTTTGTGCCTTTTGTTTATTCGGGCAAAAATAACGGTTACTTTTGACTTTAATTTCGTGTCATCAGCGCGCATATTTTAAATAATGTTAAAATAATGGTAACTGGTTTTTTTTTAACGCAGGTCTGTTATATTTAGGATTTGTTATTTTTAAGCCAGTTAACGTAAGCGCATTTTGCTTTATTGTTGTTTTGCATGTAAACACAAATACGCAGACTCGCGTAAATAAAAGTAGCCCTTGGACGTGTTTTTTGTGCCTCGTATTTTTATGCCCTGTCTTCAGTTGCCAATTTCATGCAAAACAGAGTTTTAATAATTATTTAAATATACGCTTAAAGTATTTAAATATACTTTGTTAATATACGCTTAAACTGTGAATAGCCTCTATGTGTTAACACACGAAAATAAATTTACAAAATCTATTTAAAATGCAGGCACATCTATAATTAGATGATGGCTATTTCAGCCCATGAAAGGACTTTGACCTAGCTTCTTAGGATCATTTGTGTTGTGCGTTTTATTAAGTTTGTACACAATTGACCGAGAAATGGACCTACAGGCTCAACGCCGACTCCGAACGGCGATGAACGAAATGTTCTTGTTCTCAAGAAGCTGTACATGGCATTTTGATTACTCTCTGAGGTTTGCCATTGTCTGCAGAGAGGTGGCGGCCGTACAGAAAAATTATTTTAATTCAAATAATTTTCTGCCGCTGCTGGGGTTCGAACCTGGGTCTCCAGGTTCGTTGACATAGTGGCCACGCACTTTAACCAATTACGCCACGGACGCCACAATTAGATGAATATACATTTGTATATTATCATAAAATGTATATCATCATAATGAATGTATATTTTTATTCTAAGGGTATTTTTCAGGGACCGAAAATAACTGCTATTTTCGAAATTTCAATTCAAAAGTCAGGCGGAAAAATATGTCTTTTCGATATCTTAATAAAGCAGTACGATGCTTGTTATCTAAGAAATAATAATCTTAAAAGCTTTTTATTTATTTGACTTTTTTAAAAAAGTCAAAAAATAATTGTTATTTTTACTGATTTTGTTTTAGTCAAAAATAACAGTTAAAATTAAACTTTTATTTTTCCAGTCAAAAATAAAAGGTCAAATTTGACTTTTATTTTTTCGGTAAAAATATAAAATATATTTCGGCCGGGTAAGCTTGAAATTATTATAGGATATTACTGTCAAATTTTTAACCTTTATTTTTAATAGAAAAAATAAAACGCAAATTGTAATTCTTATTTTTTACTCAAAAATAAAAGTCAAATTTTATCTTATATTTCTGACCGGAAAAATAAAAGTCATATTTTAACTTTTATTTTTGACCAAAAAATAAAAGTCAAATTTTAACTGTTAGTTTAGACCGATTATAAAAGTCAAATTTTAACTCTTGTTTTTGACCAAAACAAAAAATCGGTCAAAAAATAACTATTATTTATTGACTTTTTTAAAAAACGTATTTTTTAAATATTGAAATAAAAATTTCAGTTTAAGATGGGAAGAGCTAATATTATAAATAAAATACACAAATTAAAAACAGGATAATATTTACAATATACATATAATGGAAAAGATATAAAATAGCAGCTCTATTTTCGCCTTACAAAAAAGTGTCGGTTTTGTATTTACATTTGTGACAATTTTTACGGTGTACAGTGCGCCAGTGCACAATATACGACTTTTGCCCAACTGTAGTTTTCACTCAAGTCACTCATTTGATTCGGCTTTAAAGTATACGATAACATGTGTGTACTTATCACCGTTCTAAGGCTGCGTGCATACTGAACGGGGGTTCAGGCAGGCAGAGGACAGGCAGTCAAAAACATATTAGAGCAATAGACAACACAACTGTCGCGCATCTCTTTTGCCCCTATGCGTTTTTGCCTGCCTGCCTGCTTTGGCGTTCGCTGTGCACGCAGCCTAAAACATTCCAAAGTTACTCACACAGAAATCGAGCCACGTGCTCTGCTGTCCAAATTATTTTTTTGTTTCTTCAACAAAGAAATTAAAAATTTACAGCTATTATTGCATTGGTGTTGAATTTGAAACTGTCGTGTGATAAATCGGCAGAGCAGAGTTTTGTTTCATTACAGTTGGATTTCTATTTTTGACCAGAGCGGTTGGGTCATTCCTGGTGGTACGGAATCACACAGTGTGTGCCAATAGGCATAGGTAAGAAGTGGTACAAGATGGCGCAAAAATAACCTTCCGATGTTTTTTGGCTGTAATTTAAAAAAAAATTAAAAACTTTGATTCTTCTTGTGGATTATTTTTATTTGGTCTTTTAATATTTTTTACATCAAGTCGAGAATATGATGTCATGTAAATGGCCGCCGCCACAGTTGATTGTCATTTGAGCCCTTTTTATGGCATTTTTCATCACTTCGGCCAAAACTTCCGGCGATAGGTCCTCACATTCTTGACGGATATTGTCTTTAAGAGCTGCAAGAGTCTGAGGCTTGTTGACATAAACCCGCGATTTCAAAAAGCCCCACAAAAAGAAGTCTGGAGCGGTCAAATCAGGCGATCGTGCTGGCCAGTGCAAATCGCCAAATCGGGATATTAGCCGCCCGGGAAATGCATCCTTCAGCATATCGGTTGTGGCACGTGCAGTGTGTGCCGTTGCACCGTCCTGTTGGAACCACATGTTTTCCAATCCCAATTCATCAAGTTGCGGCAAAAAGAACTCGTTGATCATTGCTCTGTAGCGCTCACCATTCACAGTAACCGTTTGGCCCGCGACGTCTTCGAAGAAAAAAGGTCCGATGACTCCTCCAGCAAAAACAGCACACCATACAGGGACTTTGAGCGGGTGTAATGGCTCTTCGTGGGTTACACGCAGATTTTCAGTGCCCCAGAAGCGTAAATTTTGCTTATTTACGTACCCGCTAAGATGGAAATGGGCCTCATCACTCATGATTATTTTTAATGAAAAATCATCTTCCTCTTGGTGGTGATTAAGGATAGCTTGAGCGTATGTTAGATGCGATTGGCGGTCAGCAGCTAACAGCTGATGCACCTTCTGGACTTTGTACGGAAACATCTTTAAATCTAGTACCAAAATTCGCTGTAAAAACCGTCGACTGATACCCATTTGCGTGGCACGTCGTCTGGTCGATGTCGACGGCGCTTCCATGACATCCTCGGCTACAGCAGCAATATTCTCTGCAGAACGGCTACTCCGGGGTCTGCCACGCCTGGCAGCATCTCGTGTCTTCGAGGCGAGCGGCTAAACGTCGCAGTGTTTCACCAGTAGGCGTTGGACGGCCAGGAAATCTGCGGCGAAATTCACGTTGTGCCAAAGTCACCGACCGATTATTGGTCAAATAAATAGTCAGCAATATTCCGCGTTCTGGAGCAGTGTAGCGTAACATTGTTTATTAACGTGTATTTCGCATGTGTTTACTACACAAATGTCAAAACAGAACTGACATTAGGGGCCAATCACAAAATTTATAGCATTTTCTGATAGGAGGATTACTTTTGCGCCACCTTGTATATACATAAATATGTATTTTATAGGAAATAATAAATTTAATTGAATTTTAATTATTAGGTCTGTTTGTGCAGTCCAGAGTTTATATTTTTCCAGATTCATGTAATTTTTCACCACAGCAGTTGGGTTCGTCTTGGGATTCAAAGTGTGCCGGCGAAACAAGAATATACATAGGTACGTAAAATAAATTAAAGTATAATAATTAACTAACAATTGATTCTTCCATTCCAGTTAAATCTAATTTGTTAAAACAGCACTTCGATTCTTATTTTCAAAATCATCAGTGTGTGTCGGCGAAATAATAATACATATACATAGGTACGTAACATAATAATAAATATACACATAGCCTTTAAAGTCTGCGTTCACTTAACTAATTTTTTTAAGAGAAGTAAAAACACAATGCAAATGTGTAGCTCAAATGAATTTTTTTACTTAAATTTGTTTTATACTTTCTTAAGTTCAAAAAACAAAAACAAAAATCCAGATTCCCCTTTTTAATTTTCATGATAACGGGATCTAAGTGAAGCAACAAGCAAATATATCAACCATAAAGTCTGCGTTCAGTTTGCTTCTTATGATAATACCGTTACTTTTTACGAAATTGTTTCTTCTTTTTTAACATTATCCATTCCTTGTTATTAACGGGTGTTTTTTTTAGGGGTTTGTTTTTCGAATAGAGATAAAACCGGCATTTTGTGGTCCAATCTGGCAACTCTAATGTCATTTATGTTCAGTTTGGTTTGCCATTTCATCATGAACAGGTTGACAAAAGAACAACGCTTGCAAATCGTGCAAATTTATTTCGAAAATTCAGTTCGCGAAGTTTACATCGCAAAATTTTGTTCAGTGATGAGGCTCATTTTTGGTTGAATGGCTACGTCAACAAGCAAAATTGCCGCATTTGGAATGAAGAGAATCCACATGAGATCCTTGAGACGCCATTACATCCACAAAAACTGGCTGTTTGGTGTGCTCTATGGGCTGGTGGAGTCATTGGGCCATACTTCTTCCGAAATAATGCTGGAGAGTCAGTTACCGTTAATGGAAACCGGTATAGAGCCATGATAACCGACTATTTTGTTCCCGAATTGGATGGCATGAATGTGGATGAGTTGTGGTTCCAACAAGACGGCGCTACATGCCACACAGCGCACGTCACAATCGATTTATTGAAGGAAACATTCGATGAGCGCATAATTTCGCGGAATGGACCTGTCAATTGGCCACCAAGATCGTGTGATTTGACACCATTGGATTATTTTCTTTGGGGATATGTGAAGTCGCTCGTCTACGCCAACAAACCAGAAACGTTAGGGGACTTGGAGACCAACATTCGTGGTGTTATTGCCGACATACGGCCCCATATGCTCGAAAAAGTGGTTGAAAATTGGACCTGTAGAATTGGCTTTATTCGAGCCAGCCGCGGTGGCCACATGCCTGAAATCATATTTAAACATTAACGGCATAAAATTATCCTTCCAATAAAGCCAAATTGATGGACATTTAAAGGATTTTCTTGTGTTTTATTTCAATTCGAAGTTCTATACCTCTAAAAAAAACACCCTATATAATTGATCGTTTAAAGAGCTCAGTTGCGCAATTTGTTTAAAAGTTTTAATAATATTAAAATATGGAAGCCACAGGAAAAGAAATTAGTGTGTCGGAGAGAAAAATTATTATTAAATTGTGGAAAGATGGAAAAAGCTTCAGAAAAATTGGCCAAACTGTTGGAAGAACGTACTCATTCGTTGAGCGCGTAGTCAACAATTTCAAAGAAACCGGAATTTTAACATCTAAGCTGCGGTCAGGGCGTCCAAAAATATTGTCAGTCCGGGAAGAACGTAAAATTATAAATATGTTAAAGGTTAACCCTCGAATAACATCAACACAAATTGTTGAAAATGTTAATGAAATGTTTAAAAAAAGAATTTGTGCCGAAACAGCTAGAAAAATTTTACGTAAAGCAGGGTATCATGGCAGAGTCGCTCGAAGAAAACCATATATTTCACTTGTGAACAGACGAAAGCGCATTGAATTTGCTCAAAACTATATAAATAAGCCGCCGGAATTCCGAAAACAAGTCATATTCTCTGATGAAAGCAAATTTTGTATTTTCGGCATAAAAGGTCGTCAAATTGTGTGGCGCAAATCAGGAACTGCGCTGGAAAAACAAAATCTTGTTGGTACTGTCAAACACGGTGGTGGTGGAATTATGGTGTGGGGTTGCATGGCGGCTAGTGGTGTGGGTCAGCTGGAATTTATTGAATCGAGAATGGATAAATGGGGATATCTGCATATATTAAAAAACAATTTGAAGCAAAGTGCAGTGAAACTTGGCTTATCTACGACGTTTTGGTTCCAACAGGATAACGATCCGAAACATACTGCGGAGATCGTTAGACTTTGTACAACGCTCCAAGACAACTTAAAACGCCCCCCCAATCGCCCGATCTTAATCCCATTGAGCACCTTTGGGATTTATTAGAGAAAAGAATTCGTCAGCATGTAATAACAAGTAAAGAGGCTTTGCGAAGTGCTATGCAGACAGAATGGACGAAAGTTACAGCTGAGGAAACAGAGAAGTTGGTAGATTCAATGCCAAATAGGCTAAGCGAAGTTTTAAGACAACGTGGCTATCCAACAAAATACTAAATTTTATTTTTTCATATATATAATGCTTGTATAACTTATTTTAACACTGAACGCAGACTTTCTGGTTGGTATATTTACCTGTTGTGGCATTGTTTTCCCATTATCTCAAAACTGAAGAGGTGAATCGAGATTTATGTTTTTGCTTTTTAAACTTTAGAATGTAAAGAAGAAATACACGAATAAAAATTGATTTGATTTATATACTTTTGTTGTGTTTTTGTATCACTTAGAAAAATTTGTAAGATGAACGCAGATTTTGTGGGCTATGTGTATGTATTTAATAAAATATATATATTACTTTGAATCCATAAATGGCTGACTTCATAAACGCATTTATGCAAAGCATCAGTTGAATTTTCTTTGAATTGTTGCAAAATAAATTCACCAAAACTGCGCAACTGGATAGTTATTTTTAGCCATGCTTCATATTTCTTCATATCTCTAGTGTTTACAGTCAGATTTTAAAGTTCAATGTTTTTGTCTCAAGGAGACCAATATGACATCTATAAAAGTCATTGACCTTAGGTGCACCGTTCTGCCACTTACCCTCCAGATCTCAGTTCCTACCATCCTAATGCACCACCCTAATATCAAAAAATAAAGCTCTTAAAATATCATTAATTTTTTGCTCAGAAAGTATATCGATATTTCCAGCAGAACTATTTTTAAAAAACTTTGAATATTTTTTGCCGTACGTAGGGCTCCCTTTTTTCATTTTCATCATATCATCGGTATTAAAAATCTGACCATATTGAATGACATATCGATATTTTTATCTGAAAGAGACCAATTATTTTTTCTCCAAAATAAAAAAAAAAATATCTGGAGGGGTAGAACTAGAACGGTGCACTTGAGATCAATGACTTCTATAGATGTTATATTGGTCTCCTTGAGACAAAAACATTGATATACCAAAGTTTAAAATCTGACTGTAAACAGTAGAGATATGAAGAAATATGTCAATGCGCGACCCCTACGTTCGGTCAAAATTGTCAAATTTTTTTTCGTAATTGTCTTGCAAAAATGCGTCATATTCGCTGGTATACAGCGCACTTTTTTTGAGGTACAGTCTAATGTACATAGTATGGTTGTATGGAAGTAGTATGGTAGGTGGTCGTTTAAAAAATATTAAATAAATTATTAAAATAGAAAGAAAAATAACACCCTCATGATTTTTGGCAGATGGAAAGGTAATAAAATGAACTTTCTGAAAATATTTTTTTCAATTTTTAAAGTGGGGAAAAAACCTATTTTTATGACTTGCAAAATTTGACCTTGAAGTTTAGAAACTTAAAAAAATAATTTTTTTTTTTTATATTTTTATAAACAACAACTATTTATTGTCTTTTCGAAAATACCTCAAACGTGAAAATCGAGTTTGTTTTGTTGAATACTTATATGATTTTTCAACACTGAAAAAAACGAGCACAAAGGTGTTGTTTTACCGCTTGATTTTCAATTTAGAAAAATTTTTGAATTTCTACATTAAAAAATTGCCTGCACAAAATTGAAAATTTAAAAGATGAACTCGAAGTTCATTCAGGACTCTCGAGTTTTTTTCAGGGGAAGTTGTGGGAGGAAAAGTGTGAAATTTATCCCGATAAAATACTTGTTCCTTACTTTTTATATGTAGATGATTTCGAAATCAATAACCCTCTCGGTTCACACGCAGGATCGCAGTGCATAACAGCGGTTTATTATTCCTTCCCTACCTTGGAAAACTTGTCTGAGCTAAGTCACATTTTTGTAGCAGCTCTTTTTAATTCTAAGATCCTCAAGATATATGGTAATGATCTCGTTTTAAATACATTAATAGACAGTTTAAAATCTTTAGGGGTTAATGGAATTAACATAAGAATATCAGATGGCAGCAATGTGGAAGTTCACTTCGTCTTGAGACTTGTTTTTGGAGACAACTTAGGATTGAACCAATTATTAGATTTTAGCATATCGTTTTCAGCAAATAAGTTCGGCCGATTTTGTAGGGAAAGCAAAGAAAGCACTCCCGTTTTGGTTATCGAAAATTTCGAAAGTCTTCGAAATAAAAAAAATTATCAGAATGACATCAAAATTGATAATGCTTCTGTCACTGGCATTTATAAAGAATCTTTGTTCAACAGCATACCGTCTTTTCATGTAACAACAAACTTAGCAGTCGATGTAATGCATGATGTATTCGAAGATAAGATATTCGACAAATGCCATTACATATTTCATAAATAATAAAATATTTACACTAAATAAACTAAATGCAATAAAACATAAATTTTCTCACGGTGAATTCGAAATTGGGAATGTTTTCAAGCCAATTACTGCTCAGCATTTAAAAAATAAAAAACTGAAGCACTTAGTTTTTTATTTTAGCGAGAGAGATGTGGACATTCACACATTTTTTTTAATTGATGGTAGGCGATTTTGTTCCAGCTAATTCCGAAGTATGGATTTTCATATGTGATTTCATTAAAATATTGGACCTGCTTTTGATGGCCAAATTCACTAACGAAAATATATAAGAACTTGCTATCCTTATTGAAAATCATAATTTGCAGTACGTTTTTTTTTTTTTTTTGGATTCGCCCGGAGGTAAGAAATCTTCATAGATACGTATGACCCGCGCCATACGCATGCACGATTTACATTCTAAGAAGTTCCCGGATCAGCCGGACTGATAGAATGCACCTACGTGCTAAAACATACCACCTGTTGGCAAATAAAACCCTCCACTAAGCACAATTGCTTGGCCTTTCAGCGGAAATTAAAATTATATAAAATTTGAGAATTTTTGTGCTTATGTAAGCTTCATAAACATCATCGAATAAAAGCACATTCTTCATAATACGAAGCAATACAAGACAACATCCAAAGTTATTTATTAGACCATATATAACCGCATTTGTAATTGTTGTCGTTCGGCTTGGGGCCACTGTCCAACCCAAGATCCTACGTGGAAAAGAGATGCAACTCTCAAACACCAAACCAATACCAAACATAGCACATATATACAAGTATATATTGTGCAGGCCCAATATATTTATATATTCGGGTCACTAAAATAAGGGAACACCGAGCTTAAGTTATTATTTGGATATGCATTTGGGCCAACGCAGGTAAAAACTTGTATGGAAAAGAGATAAACTCTGACACAGCAAGCCGAGAGACACGGTATACATGGTCAATAAAGAACTAAAGATCTAAAATAATTTCATGAAAAAATAAAGCAACGAAACTGAATAAAACGAAAACTTAAAGTATCTATTATATTCGATGATGCTTATATGTTAAATCGTAAAATCTACACAATTATCGCGAGTTATATTTGTTATCACAAGGAAAGTATTCAAATGTAATATCATTTTGCGTTTTAAGACATCCACCGAGTCAGAAAAATTTATCAAGTTCAAGTTGCCATTGAAATCACGTTAAGCTCTTTAATGATAGTTTAAAACCAAAGTTTCATTTCTTGACTCATTATCCAAGGATAATCCAATTTTGTGGACCTGTGAAATCATTTTGGTGCATGAGGTATGAAGCTAAACACAGAGAGCTTAAAATGTATGCTAAAAATACTTCCAGCAGACAAAACGCTCCATTAACTTTGGCCAGAAAATACCAGCTAAAGTTTTCATACTTTTTGATGAATAGGCCTACTCATAATTTAGAAGCAAACAAAGCATTTCAATACAGAAGTGCCTTTATCAATTTCATTTTTCAGGAGTTAGCTGTTACTAAAAATGGTTTACTACCTTTTCTCAAGTTTATACCAACGGATTGCTGTACAAAAAAGGACTTTATTTAACCGAAAGTAAAGAATTCTCCACTGAAATATATTGCATTGAAGAAATCATAAAAGTAACAGCTGGAGAAAACTTATATATTTTATGTGAAACAAAGTCATCGGATTATAATGATCATTATGTTGCGTTTGAGCTGCAGCCACGGTTGCCACTTTGGTACAATTGTACCAAAATTGGTACATTTATTTTCGCTTGGTACATAGGCACATTATTTTCTGAATTGGTACATTTTGTAAAAGTTTAGAAATTTTACAAAAATCGAAATTTGGTAGCACTGTTGGCGTAATGTTCAGTGTCCGAAGTTATTTTCAGTGGAACTTCTTGTTGCATAAAATTCTACCTTTATTCTGAGGGAAAGAAAGAGACAAAAGTACAACATCATAATTGAAAGGAAGATGAAGAACATGGATTTTTGCGTCAATTTTTGTATAAATTACAAAATGTAATTTACAATTGTTCAAGTGTGTGCCAGTGGAAGGAAAAACGCTACTAATGGAAAGGTATTTATAAACACTCGATATTCAATATCATATTATATATAATAATATTTTGCTTGCAGATATCTCTTAGGAAAAAAAATAAAATCTGATGCCAATGATTGGGTAGATTTAAGGGAAGCGTCCACTTCTGACTGCGAAAGTGAAGCTGAATGCAGCAGGTCGTTTTTTAATTTTTATTAAAAATTGTAAAATTTTATTTTATAGTGTTAATGTTCCTTCCCAGTCAAAGACTGACTGACTGACAATTCAAAAAGAATTTTCGTCCAGAATGGTTGCAATACATGAGAATACATTTTGTATCGTCTGCGAGAAATCGTTCGTGAACCACTTGCCACACTTTCACAGACATTCAAAGAATACTTTGCACTGCCAAAATAATGAAAAAAAAAAATTAGATCACAATGGATGTATGTATTCTTGAAAGCCGAAAATACATTTTTAGAAAAGCAAGTTCGGCAGGTGGAACTTGCGCTTGTTATGTTCTCCATTATGCATAATCTACCATTCTTCTAATGAACTTTCTTTCAAATTTGTGATTGGTATGCTGTCTAGACTCACAAATTGCTAAAACTTTAAAATGTGGTAGAACTTAATCAACGCAACTGGCGAATATAAAATAGAAATAAAATTTTATAAATATTATATAAAATAATTAAATATTTTTGTTTTGTTCACATAAAAAAAATAAATAACTGGCCATTTCAGCCCTTGAAAGGACTTTGACCTAGCTTCTTATGATCAATTGTGTTGTGCGTGTTATTAAGTTTGTACACAATTGACCGAGAACCGGACCTACATGTTTAACGCCGACTCCGAACGGCGATGAAGGGAATGTTCTCGTTCTCAAGAAGCTTTACATGGCATTTTGATTACTCTCTGAGCTTTGCCATTGTCTGCAGAGAGGTGGCGGCCGTACAGAAAAATTATTTTAATTCAAATAATTTTCTGTCGCTGCTGGGGTTTGAACCTGGGTCTCCAAAGTTCGTTGACATAGCGGCCACGCACTTTAACCAACTACGCCACGGACGCCACCGTTTTGTTCACATACATACAAATATACACGAATGAATGTTGTAAAACTTTTGTATTACAAAAAATTGGTACAATTTATTTCTTTTTGGTACATTTTTACGGAAAATTTGGTACGAAAAATAATAAGCGAGTGGCAACCGTGGCTGCAGCATTCCTTTACACTTAAAACACCCTGCAAGACATGACTAACCGAAACTCCAACACAATCACAACTTTTGCAGCAAAAACTAATACATTCTCAGTTATTTCACATTTTTCAGTTTTGTTAGAATGAGACAACAATAGAAACATTAAAATTACTGAGTTGTCAAAGTTAGCGCCAAAGTAAGTTTCTTGTCTGCTGTGAAAAGTGTAAGTTGTAAAAATTGTTATTAAGAAATACAAAAAAGTGATTAAAATGAATAAAAGAAACTTTTCGAATTGCATGAGCAAAGAAAAAAAGAAGTTTATTGATAGTGTTTCAAAATTCAAAAGACTTGAAGAAGTCGAACAAACGGAATGCGTTGCTTCGACGAGTGCGTCTGCTTGTGGTATCGGTCAAGTGGACAGTGCGTCAATTTATTGTAGTGACAATGCGTTTGATGCGGAATCGTGCAGTGGTGATTCAAGGATCTTTGGTAATGTTGATGAGAGTAGTGATGTAGGTAGCGAGAAATGCAGGGAAATAAAATCGTGGGTATTAAGGCATAATATTTCACAAAATGCACTAAGCGATCTGCTTCAGACTGTGCGTAGAGTAGGCGGAATAGGCGTCAATGATTTGCCGCTATCGGCTAAAACACTTCTAGGGACAAGCAGGGAAAAAGTTAAAATTCAATCAATTCCAGAGGGTGAGTTTATTTACTTAGGTATACAAACATATTTTAGCTCAGATTCTTTCAGTTATCTGGAAAACTCATTAGAAATTTTAATTGATATAGGTATTGATGGTCTTAAATTGTTCGATAGTTCCAAAAGAGTATTATGGCCTATACTTGGAGCAGTTGTTGGTTTCCCTAAAGTGAATCCTTTCACCATTGCTTGTTTTTCTGGAATGAAAAAACCAGATAATGTAGACGACTTTTTAAAAGAATTTTGTGGAGAAGTAATTTTTTTAAGAGAAAATGGTCTCCAAGTAGGTTTTAGCGATGTTAGGAAAAAGTTCAATGTCCGTCTGTTCACTTGTGATTCCCCAGCACGAGCGTTTGTTACAGGAGTGCAGTACTTTAATGGTAAAAATGCATGTCCAAAAAAAATGCATCATTCCTTACATTTTAGAGAACAAAAAAGTTTGCTCGAGATTTCTGGGTTTGGGATGGTCTCTCAATTTCCTTTGGATGTAATGCATCTCGTTGATTTAGGCGTGACAAAAAAGCTTCTTCAATTAATAATAAAAAATGGTAATATTACAGAAATGAATAGAAAGATTAATTTCCTTTCCGATTATGTCCCAACGGAATTTGGTAGAGTTTCAAGAAATTTGAATGAAATTAGCAATTGGAAGGCGACAGAATTCAGACAGTTTTTATTATATACAGGAATTTTTGTTTTGAAAGATTGTGTCCATTCCAATTTATATTATCACTTTTTGTTACTGCACGCTAGTATAAGGCTCTTGTCTTGTGAAAAGTCATGCATAGCAGAATCAGATGTAGCTCAGGAAATGTTGATAGAATTCGTTAATTGTTTTGGTCATATTTATGGAGACCATTTAATTAGTTTCAATGTTCATGGCTTATTACACTTAACAGATTGTGTTTTGCAATATGGACCTTTAGATAGATTTTCTGCATATAAGTTTGAAAACTATATGCAATATTTGAAAAAAATTATTAAAAATCCCAGCAAAATATTACAGCAACTTTATTTAAGACTTCAAGAGCGCCAAGGCCTAGAATCTCATCTTCAAAATAGTTCCAAAATAGGTTCATTTAATATAGATCCCAAAAAAGAAAAAGATTGCTTTTGTTTTAGCGAGAAAACAGGTCCTTTAAAAGTCGTTGATAATCACACGAGTAATTCGAATACTTTTGTTTGTCAGGTATTTGGAAAAACCGAAAGTTTTTTTAATGAACCACTTCAATCATCCCCCGTTCTTGGAATAATTCTAGGAAGCCAACTTAAAATGGAAACTATTCTAATTGATAGGGAAGAAATTTTGTAAAAGTTCTTTTGTATTCCGTTTAATAGTAAGTTTATTCTTGTACCACTATTGCATCACCTTTTCCATAACTTTTTAAATTAGTACTTAAGAAGCAACGCATTCCTATAACAACAGTTTTTTATTGCATTTTTATTTTCGTCTTTGTTAGTTATTTTTATTGCCTTGAAAATTCTTATAACTTTAATTTTTGTAATTTTTCATGTTATGGAAAATATATTTAAGTTGCGATAACAATTAACATGACCTCCATGGACATTTTTATAACTGATTCGGAATCAGAAGAAGGAAATGGTAAGAAAAACATTGAACTACTCCGTCTTGTATATATAAAAAAATTGTGAATTTTTTGTCTTTCAGCTCAGCACTTACGAGTAGTAAAGCGCATTTTTAAGGCCCAATCATCCATCCCCCCCAAAAAAAGAAAGTCTGTGGAGAATTTTAATGAACTGGCTTCATCTACTCCTTTGGCAAGTAGAAGCCAACAAGATGTGGAAAACATTATGCCACAAAATACCAATAATCACGGTGAATTATAGTTTATTTAGTTTATATATTTATTTTTATAAATTTTTTATGATTTCTTAAAAACAATTTTGATATACTTTTTTACAGAAGTGATTAGTCTACTAAGGTCAATTTTGCGGGAGCAAAGAAATCTAGACAAAAGAATGACAAGGATAGAAAACAACGTGAGTTTAAAATAAGTGAAAACATAAAACAGTACAAATAAACAAAATTATTTTATGATAGATGATCGAAAAAAGTGAGCTGATGGCTCAAAACAAAATTTTACGTGAGTGTAAGATTGTAATAAGGAGAGTGCATCAATCAGTAAGCCTGATGACAGGAGAAGTTGACGACGCAGAGATGGTTGCAATTTCCAGCACACTGCCACTGATGTCGTTGGAAGCTGCCGCAGAAGTTGAGGCAAATCTTAACCGGCAGGAGTATGCTCAAGCAATGGTAATTTTTTTTATGAAACTCATATGCAATTCATTCTTACATTTTCTTTTTTCTAAATAAGAAAACATATCTTCATAAGCTTAAGGGTGCTTCGGAGGACGTCGACGGCGTATTAAGAAAAATGTTTTCAGACGAGCTGCTGAACATTTACAATTGGGACGGAAGGTGCAACAAGAAGGCCCTTGCACACATGTCATTGATTGACAACATTTTATCTGGTAAATAGTTTGTCATTTACTCTATTGACTATTTTATGATTCATATCGTATTTATAATTTAGACGTATTTAGAAGTGTTGGGCGTTTCAATTTCATATTTATATAATTTTTTCTATTTTTTCTATTTTATTTTTTCTATTTGTTTACATTTTTTCTATTTTATTTCTATTTTAGATGTATTTAAAGCAGTAGGGCGATTAAATTTTGAGAAAGAAATAAAAAAAGCTGTGGAGAAGAGCCATAATCGCCTGAAGCAAAAAAAAAGGGCGCAATTAAAAGAGAGCAGAAAATAACATTCTAATAATAAGTTTTTTCTGATAATTTTCTTTTAATAAGTTTAAGATTCTGATAAGTTTTTAATATTTTTTTATTTCACAGAATTCACTTTATTTATTAAGTTTTTTTAATGAATTTTTTTAATTTTGCTTTTTTATGCATTATTTTAATTTTACTTTTTTTCAGTACTCACATTTAATGTTAAATATATCGCACACTCTCTTCAAAAGTGACACAACTCGAAATTTTTCAACTTTGACTTTTTAATATTAATCAATTCGCAATGCATATTTCCATCGACTGTCGAAATTTCGTTTGAATCCGATTGCTCGTTAGTTTTTAAAAAATAATTTAGTATCCTTGTTTTGTTGAAATTGCTTGAAAAGGAAATAGTTTTTTGACTCATCTGGAAAATTCAAAATTTTAAGTTGTGTCACTTTTGAAGAGGGTGTGCAATATATTTAATTTGTACTGAGTTTTATATAAAATTAATGTTAGGTATATTTATAATACCAACCCATATATGTAATATCAATTGCTTTAAATCTTTATATGATCTCAAACTACATTTTAAGAATGTGATAAAACATTTAATGTTTAGAATATATTTTACTTTGTGCTATTTTATTATATACACTAAAAAAAACTATTTAAACCAAAAATAAAATATGAAATATGAATTTATAAATGAAAATATGCAATTTTTAAGAATTTTTTGACTATGCGTTAGTCCTACCTGTTTTATACGTTACGTTTTACCCTTTTGCACGTTAGTGCTACATAATTTCTACGTTACATTTAACTCTTTTGTACGTTAGTGCTACATATTTTGTTCGTAACGTTTAACTGTTTAGCACGTTATATCTAACAGAATGTAAGGGGAAGCCTACCTCATATTTACATTAGGTGTATTAGTTAAATACTCGGTTAACTTACCGGTAGTATTAACATGAGTAGGCGAGACAGCTATAAGTGAAAGTATACCTGACACTTCATGAGTAAGAAAAGGATGGCATTATTCATGTACATGAGTTTCGGGTAGTTTTTTCACATCGCTCTTAAGAAACTCATAGAAACTGCTTCATATAGCCTACCCTAAACTTTCGTTAGCACTATCAGTTAAATTACCGATTAATTAACTAGGACTGTTCTTGCAGGGCATATTGTGTTTTCCCTCTTTTGTTTTTGATGGCCCTCCTGTGTATTCTCACAAAATTCGAAGCGGAAAACAGTTGATAAGAAAAAACATTGCTTTATATAAATATTTGTCTTGAAATAAAAATTTATCTGTAACAAGAAGAATACTAAATAGCTATGTCTTTCTGTTAGATGCTTATTTTTATAAAGTATTCAATCGTAAATAAACTTAACTAACTTTTGATTAACAGTTTCAATCATTGCATTATAAATCAAAATATTATCGATAACGGTTCAAGTTGCACTGCGTTGGATCCAAAACCAACGTATGACGACTCTAATCAGTTTGAAGACACATTGGAAGATAGCCTAATTTTAAGTGAAGCGTCTTTCATAATTGATTATTGGAGCGAAGAAGAAACTAAAGAAACCAATTTGCTGTGCGAACTTGTACAGAGCTGGGGTTTCGGTATTGAAACTTACAAATTTCTTCGAAGTAATTTTTTTCCATTAAAACTTTTTAGGTACATAATAATTTCAATTATAATAGTGGTATTCAGAATTTTGTGTATTTAAGATTGCAAATTTGTGCAATAGTAAATATTTGCCAGCAACCCTGAACGCCCATTTTGTTTTATTTTGTCACACTCGTTGCAAACCACACAATTAACAGCTGATAAGTGAAAAACGAAAATATTTCTAAAAATACATAATAAATAATTTAAACAAAAATATTTATATTGAATGCAATGCCGAAAAAAAGTTTTAAGGAACAATTAATCGATAGTTTAATAGACGAAGCTGCTGAAGAAATTATATTCAACGAAGGTATGAGAGATTGTAGGCATGATTTCAGTTAATAATTTATTTTTTACAGAAATGGAAAGTGATGATGACCAAGTGGACGCAATTCTTGATGAATTGACAGAAAATTTATCTGTTGTGATGGAATGTCGTCGAGGTTTTTACAGCGTAATACCTAAGTCAGATAGTTGGTGTAATAACATTTTACCAACACTAGACGAAGATAGATTCCGACAAATGGTGAGAGTCAATAGAGACCAATTTGCGATGTTGGTAGACTTAATTAAAAACCAGAAGGATTTCAACAAAGCACATTCGTGTAAACAATTTCCTGTCGAACTGCAATTAGCAATTACTCTTTTCCGGCTTGGCTCATGCGGAGAAAGCGCAACATTTAGAAAAATTGGAACAATTTTTGGAGTTGGGGATGGCGAAACTATTTCCATCATAGCTAATAGAGTCTTCAAAGCGTTTTTGAGCCTCCAATCAAAATATATTTATTGGCCAAATGACAACGAACGATCACAAATAGTATCACAAACATTTGACGAGCTCCCTTTTTGTATTGGGTATATCGATGGAACGGAGATAAAACTAGCAGAGTCCCCAGTACAAGACCATACGTCATACTTCTCAAGAAATCGCATATACTCCATCAAAGCACAAGTTGTTTGCGACTATAAGCGAATAATTCGTCATGTCGTGGTTGGTTATCCTGGAAGCTGGCATGATGCTCGAATATATCGAAACAGCTCAGTCTTTAATCAAAAGGAGCGGTATTTTTCTTCACAGCAATGGATAGGAGGGGACTCGGCATACCCTTTATCTGGCACATTAATTACCCCTTATAGAAGCAACGCAAGGCAGCTCGATAGAAACGCCCAAATTGCTTTCAATTTAAGGCATAGTAAATATCGAGTTAGAGTAGAGCATTGTTTTGGTATTCTGAAAGAAAGATTTGGAAGCCTTAAGGAGCTAAGGATGCGTCTTGCTAACAAAAAGAGCCATACACTTTGCTGCGATTGGTTTGTTGTGTGCTGTATTATTCACAACATTTTAACAATTAATTCAAGTTCAAGTTCCTTTGAAATGAATACACCTACCTCCACAGAAGATACAACTGAAACTGATGACCTTTCACTGAATAATGCTGGAGAATTGAAAAGACAAGCCTTATACTCATTAATGTTTTCTTAAATAAATTCATTTTAATTATCATTCATTTCAAATCATTTTTATTATAAATAAAAAACTCAAAAAGTTAAAAAATAAAAAGTAAACATAAATAGGCACTTATTTCTATGTCCTTAAATAAATAAAAAAAAATACTGAAAACAAATTTTTGAGGTTTAGGCCAAGCATGTTGACAACAAGACAACATGAAAAACAAAGAAGGCAACAACCAACAACAACAACAACGGCTCTGTATAGAGCAAACTCTCTAGAGGAAAGCCGTTGTTGTTGTTGTTGGTTGTTGCCTTCTTTATTCTTCATGTTGTCTTGTTGTCAACATGCTTGGCCTAAAGCTCAAAATTTTGTTTTATTAAGGCACTTATTAAGACTAAAAAAAAAATATATAAAAAACTACTTCTCCAAGTGGTACTTGTATTTAAGTTCTATTTCGAACTTTTGAATGCGTTCATCTTTTTCGATTTCTAAAATTTTTAATCTTTCTTCTTTTTCTAATGCCAGTTCTTTCAACTCCAACTCACGTTTCCTATTTTCTATTTCAGCTTTTATTTTTTCCTCCTCTAGAACCAACTTCCTGTCTTGCAAAGCAAGCTCTCTGTCATGCTTTTCTTTCTCCCATTCTATTTTAATTTTCAGCATTTCCGTTCGCTCCGCCTGGAAAGCAGCAAGGTGACCGGCTGATGACTTAGGAGCAGATTTTTTCATTTTCTCCGCAAAGTCTTTGGCTTTTTTCGGAACAGTCGAAGGTGTATTTTCCGGTTCGTCTAAAATTTGTGACAGCTGCACTGGTGAAGGACTTTCACTTCTGTGAATATTAGAATGATCTTCTGGAGCCTCTGGACTATAGATCACTTCGACGTCATTCAAAAAGTAAGTGGTTTCGTCCATTATTGCAACGTCACCACTGTCCATTACCTCGAAATGAGCATCTATAAGTTTCTCACCGAAAATTTGGTTCAGTTGCTTATAATAAGGACACATTTGCAACACTTTTCCTGAAAATTAAATTTCTTTGACATCACTGCGTCACACTTCAAAGAGATTCGCTTACCTTCAACACTCGAAATTCCGGCATCCGTCTCGAGAAGTCCAGCGCCTGTTGAATTACTCCAGTCATTCGCTTTTTTAAATGTAGACTTAAGGTGTCTGACCTTCCACCTAAGCAACTCCCATGGCACGTCAATGCCACTCATTTCTATAAATTTTTTATAGAAGATTTGAGCAGTTGGCGCCTATAAAAGTAGTACAAATTAATATGAGGCTAATTACATCTAAAACAGTGGCAAGCAAATTCTTTTGGAAGAATACTTGCACTGAACACGACTGCAGCAACAGCGCATGTGTCTGAACCGTCGACTATAAAATACATTTCTTATACTAACCTCAATTTCCGGAGCTGCCTGGAGATAATTTAATATTTTAAGGATGTCGTCCTCCGTCCACTTTTTATTTGGTTTTTCTCTTTTTCGTTTTTTTGATTGATCCATTTGTTATTTTTTAATTTTTACTTTATTTTTTCTTTTTAGCTGTCAACTTATCAGCTGTTCATTTGCAATTCAGTATTGCAAATATAAACTATGGGTTTTAAGTGTTGCATATTTGCACAAGCGTAGTAAGTGTATCTCTGTATATTTTGTTTGTGTAGAGTAAAAATATACTCTACCATTTTGCAAATGCTACGATACAAGACCATTTGCACCTGATTCTGAATACCACTAATGTCTTTTTTTATAGCAAAAAATATCACACTTGAAACCTTGCAAGTTATGAAAGGGCGACATTTGGATGAGCTATTTTCATCTTCACAATTTCATTTAAAAGTTCCTTTTGAAAACAAGCTAACAATCTGGCAAAATAAACAGGTTAGTTAGTAACTGTTTCAATACAATTAAGTCTTTCAGACAAAAAAGTATTTCAGTTTGTTAAACCATACCAAAGCAAAAACCCATGTAAAGTAAGTGTATCCAAATGTCTTTCATTTATTTTACAGAGAGATCTTAATGCTAGCACCACAACATCTGATACGTTAATTGAAACATGGATTAAAAAGCATGGTAGTTTGTTGACCAATATATGTGAATGTTCAGAGCCTTCGACATCGAATTCTTTAAATTATGTACATAGTGATTTATTAATAACAATACATTCTGCTTATTATCACAAATTTGCTTTTTCAGATCACTGTAGCAGACAAAGACAAGGAACAAAGCTCATTAAAGCCTGCAGACAGACATAACAAGCTTTGTTCATCGAATAATTCAATATTATATAGAAACTCTGTGAAGCTAACAGTGAAAAAAATCAAAGATTTGTCAGAACAAATAGTGAAATTGTTTCCAACTGAAAGTCAGGTGAACTTGTGTGCCATACGAGCTGTCTCAATACTGAAATGAAATGACTTTTTTGTTTATTTTAGAAAACCTATTTTATTGCACGGGGAAAATTTCCACCAAAAGGAAAACTGTGGGATAGATATCAAACCCAACTTAGAAATATAAAAAAGCTCAGCCAATTCTAAACAGAACCCAAGCGATGAAAATTGTGTTTCGGAAAACCGCCAAGAGAACTCAAAACAAATAATAACGGTAATAATGGTTAGTTTAGTCTCGTGGGACTTTAACTGTTGTTTTTCTAATCGCGACTTTGAAGCACTTACGAAAATGGGATGATGTAATTATTAAATGGACACAGACAGTTGAATATAGGAGACACTATATTGACGAAAATTCTGATTTAAACCTTCTACAAATTTTGCAACAATGGCCATTGTATAAATTTTCAAAAGCTCCAGAATTGGTGTACATAGACTTTGCGCACTTAAAGAGTAGAAAAGAATTCTTTTTCCAAAAATGGGAGCGATTCCTTTTAAAGGTTCCAGAATTATATGAATTGCGAATAAAGGATCCAATTGCAAAATATGTCTACAATGCGTTCATTGCAAAAAAAATCGCTTCACAACAGGTAAACAATAATTACATAAAAATTTTTATATGATGCACATATTATTTCATCATGTTTCCCAGACGCCATCAATTACCAATGCATGCATCTTCTGCACTCGGTTTTGGTACCAATATCAAGAGTAATAAACAAGAAACGAAGAAAATTCACAATAGCAGACTCCCAGAATGCGTTTACGCTGATTGTCGACGAGAGCGGTGATATTGAAGAAAAACGCGATATTTACCTTAAAAACGGTACATTCATGCAGCCCTTTATTATTGTTGTCGGTGATCAATTTACAATAACACATTTTTATGTTGCGTTAGATAATGGGTCTCATTGTTGATTCCGTTCCGCAGGATTTCCGCAATCTTTCCGTAAGGAAATTTCATTTCCTATTGTTGATTCCGTCATGTGAAACTGCATTACCTACTTTGTTTTTCTTTGTTCCGCGATTTTAAATCGCATTGTTGATTCCGCGAATTCGAAATTTTGCTGTGTTTTCTTTCAGTTGATAATTGTTTGCGGAAAGTGAGCTTTAACTTAGGAGTATTGCAAAAATGTAAGTTTTACGACGCAATTTCGAACATTTTATGAAAATACTTATCATTTAATTTCATTCAGGAATAAGAAGCAGAAGTTCACCACAAAAAGCCAACTGGAGATTATGGTTGAGAGGATGAAATCGAACACAGATATTGCCCAAGGGTTCAGTCAGAGAGCCCCTGGCGTATTGTCGCAATTCTGGGAAGACCTGTCTATTACCCTGAATGCATGCGGGCCTCCCCATAAAGATCCTGCAGGATGGAAAAAAGTATTGCGCCTTCATGCGCTTGGTTACACAAGGAGTAATTTTTTTGGTTTTTAGGTTTGGACTGATTTCAAATGTGGAGTAAAAAAGAAACTTTCCAGAAACAGACAGCAACTTAGAGGAACTGGTGGAGGTCCTTTCAAGGAAGTTCCTTTAACTCCCATTGAAGAGGATGTAAGCTGCATGCTAAACTTTAACACTTCAATCGGTGGGATTCCAACAATTACCAGTTTTGGTAATCCCAGTGCAACCGTAAGTTCAAACGCTGTTCAAGAAGGACTAACAGAGTCAACGGAACTACATTCAGCAGCCAGCACTTGCTCAAGAGACAGCATGCGTTGAATCAAACTCAAAAAATAGTGGTAACGTTTCGGCTGCCAGCCCAAATTATTCACGTCCAAGCAAAAAACCAATTCAACACCAAAATGAGTTATTGAAAGAGCAGATTTCCGTGCAAAAAGAACTTGCATCAAAGGTTTCGAAAAATTTAGAAGAAATTAAGAAACAAAGTGGAGACAGATACAGAGTACTGAGGGATATTAGAAGAAATTTATCAGAAATTAGTGAAAGTAAGAAAAAGCAAACTAAACTAATTGAAGAACAATTGAATGAACAAAAAAAGCACAATTTGGATATAAAACAAATAATGAATGAAAACCTCAACATAAAAAAAAGACTTCTAGAGTTAGAATTACAAAAGTTGAATAATTTCTAAATAATATTTTGTTCCTCCTATATTCTTTATTAATTTTTTTCCTTTTTAATTTTGAAAGCATTCATTTTTTATTTATTTCTTTTTAATATGTATTTTTATTTAATTCTTTCTTCAATCCTTCTTTTGAGTTAAATGTACATATTAAAAACTATGGAAACATGTATATAAAATAATAATAATAATAAAACTTAAAAATAATCCAAAATTCTAATTCGTATGTCATTTGCCTCATCAGCAACGAAGTCAGCGATCAAGGTATTATCATCACTTTCGTCTTCTTCGTTTGATGGTAGTGAAATGTCTTCATCGGTCGCATTATAGTGAAGCCGTATGTTGTGAAGAGCACAACATAAATTTATTATCCTAGCCGCTTTAGCTGGATCATAGTGTAGTCCTCGCTCCGATAAAAGACATCGAAATACGGTTTTAAGGACGCCAATGGTGCGCTCAACGATTATTCTTCCTTTCGCATGTGCGATATTAAATTTTCGTTTTCGGTCACAAGAAATTGGCTCTCTAAACGGTGTTAGGAGCCAAGGTTGTAGAGGATATCCCTTGTCACCTAAAAAACGAATAGCCTGATAATATTTATATTGTCAATATAATTTTTTTATTTTACCTAAAATTATTGAATGCATTCCATTTCGATGTTTTGAGGCAAATACATTTTTTGCATCTTTCATTTCCCATATGTGGGAATCATGGCAGCTTCCGGGGTATTGAGCAGATATGTATCTTATTTGCATATTATAGTCGCATATCTAAAAAAATTATTTTATTGCATAAAAAATATCATAATTAAGGTAGAAAAGTATTCACAATCATAACATTTATACTATAGTAACCCTTTCTGTTAAAAAAAAGGTGTTTGTCGTTTTTGGGTGCCTGTATTTTCACATGGGTGCCATCAACAGCCATGGTGATTCCAGGTATACCACATTTTTGAAAAAACGCTGTCTTCGCTTCTCGTTCTTCATCACTATTCATATGAAGAGATATCCACTTAGAACAAAGGCGCACTTCTAAAGCATCCAGAACTTCAGAAAGAATTAAGGAAAAAGTTGACTGTGCCACATTAACATTAAAATCTTTTCCAATTCCGTGCTGATAGCTGCCTTCTGCTAAGAATCTTAAGCAAGCAGCAAGCTTTTGTGTTGCGGTCAGTGCACCTTGTCTTTTGCCCTGCACAATGCTACTTTCCAATTCTGACAAGACGTATTTAAAAGCATCTTTATTCAGTCTGAAATTTTGCTGAAAGCTGAGGTATTCAAAAGGATGTTATTTTTTTTTTGAATCAAACAAAATTCAAATTAGTAATGCATTACTTACACTCTATCGGTCATATCTAGGATGTTTTTCGCAGTGTACCTTAAGAATCTTCTTTCCAGCCTCATTTCGGTACAATCTGTCTCATCAGATTCAACAAAATAGAGAGCAATTGTGTCCATTTCACAAAATTTTTAAATATTTATTTTATATAACACAACTGCCAAAAAAGCTTAGTGCTGCATAAATTTAAAGTTCACTTGAAGAATCAACAAAATGTATCGATATTTGCATCACTGCCATAAAAAAAAATTTTAATTTTTCAATCGATCAAAAGGTGCGTTCCGCAGAAAATGTCACAATCGTTGATAACACAGTTCGTTCCGCCGGAATCAACAATTGAAATAATTTCTATTGTCGACAATGCTTTCCGCAACGGAATTCATTCCGTACGGATTCAACAATGAGGCCCAATATAAAATTTCAATTCAACTCATATTAAGGTGCTCTAGAATTTTGTTTTCAACTTTTTTACGTGCTTAATTTAGAATACCCCAATACTAAGTATGGACATTTGTGCAAGAATATTTTTTTGGCATTAAATTAGAGCAGCAATATCCAACTATTGACACTTTTATAAGCGATCTAAATGCTTAATCGTTTTTTACTTTTAAATCTATGTTGTAAAATTTATGCATAATAAATGCATAATATTTTCAACTTTGTAAGTCTATGTTGTACAATTGGTAAATGTATGTATGTCTATTTACATTAAATAAAACATTTTTTCCTAAAAAAACAATTATCATTTCTGGTTCATTTTACTTAGAAGTTCCATCTAAGTGCTTAGGTAATTTTGTACAACAGCAATATACTAAATTTTACCTAAGTACATTTCATACATGTTTTTAGATATTTTTTTACACAAGCAATATACAGTACTTTACCTTAGTAAGGCCGTGTGCTATTCGGAAACTTTTCACTCGGATGATGAAATTTTGACAGTGTGAAAGAGAATATTTGGCACTTGTGAGGTGAATATGACTGTCAAAAATTCATGTAGCCCCAGGGGCTAGTATAATTTTTGACAATCAGAAAGAGAATTCTTGACACAAGCAAAAATAAAAAAAAAAACACTTGTGAGTTTGTGAGTCGTAAAGAAGTTCAAAATTTTGTGTTTTCGACAGCATAGCAACCAGAATCCCTAATTTTCAATATATATCAACAATTTCGCAAATTAAATTAAATTCTTGTGCTAATGCACTACCAAAATCTAAAACGTCAACATTTCTAGTTGTCAACATTTCATCGTCCTTTTGGCACAGCAAAAATTACAATTATATTTCAACAGACACAAATTGTATTCAACTCAGTAAATTCTCTCCTACCACGAGTGAAAAGTTTCCGAATAGCACACGGCCTAAATGTATATTTTATACTTCTCGTACATGTATATATATGTATATTAGGCTGCATCGTTTTTTTTTTTTTTTTTTTAATTTAGTTCTAATAGCATTTTTCTGATGCTTTGATTCATTAATAAGAAAACTGTGCAAGGAGAAGATCCACAATTAATTTCTTCAGTTGGCGCCATGGCCTAGAAAGTTAGTATATCGCGAAAATGCGACTTTTTCGTAGTGGTTTGATAAATATTGATCTATATAAAAGCGTATACGCTGAACAACAGTGTAATTTTTTTTATCAATAGAGTATATATGGACTTTTCCGAAAAAAATAAAAAATCATGAATTTATATTCCATTCCATTTTTCACTACGAAATTTTGAACAGTTTTTTGCAAAAATTTTTTCAAATTCATGAGAATATCACACTTTCTGAAAAAGTGCGCCAGTTAAGTGATGTAGTCTCTTCTAGCTTTTTATAGTACTATTCAATATCTTTAATTCAAGTGCTTGATGAAGTCTCTAGGTGCTCTGGAACCGAAGTTATGGTATTTTTCAGATTTTGTAATTTTAGTGGTTTCAAATCTGCGAACGCTCATTTGCCACGAAATAGTGTTATAAGTAGTGTAGATAATTAATTCTTTACTATTTAATGGAATTGTTCAATATATTGATCAATAAGGCTCATGCTATTAATTGTCCACGCAGTGAGTTTTTATTTTATATGAAGCTTGATGAAATGTAAGTAATCTATATATAGATAGGCGTAGGCAGAACTGTTAAGAACCATTTTCTCCCGTGTTTCCTAACCGATTTTGATAATTTTTTTTTTTAATCAATAAGAGTAGGGAGAAGGAGTATACCGAATATCTACGGTGGGCGTGGCACATCCCATGCAACCCAAATTTGCAATATCGAATAAATTTAGAGTTATGGGTCACACAGCCTCGGATATCGGTATTCTACCTTAAATCACACCTACCATTCCACTGGTTATATTTTATGGGCGTTTAAATAGGGGCGTGGCACTTTTCAGCAGCTCAAATTTTTGTTGTTCAGCGTATACGCTTTTATATAGATCAATATTTATCAAACCACTACGAAAAAGTCGCATTTTCGCGATATACTAACTTTCTAGGCCATGGCGCCAACTGAAGAAATTAATTGTGGATCTTCTCCTTGCACAGTTTTCTTATTAATGAATCAAAGCATCAGAAAAATGCTATTAGAACTAAATTAAAAAAAAAGAAAAAAACGATGCACCCTAATGTATATATATTTATTTATTTAACTTTGATAGTTCATCAAAGTTTTTTGTTGAAAACTTGAATACTATGTTCGGCAGATTAAGCAAGCACGCTAATATAAATTGTTGAAGTCACAATGTATAAATTACAAAATACTTCGTTAGTTTATCATCCAAATCAATATCGGTAAGTTAACATGTCAAACTTAGGTTTTTTTTCTAAAAACTTAGGAGGCTGAAAACTGCCAAAGCCATGGTATAAATTATATTAGGTTTTTTATCAATTTTACATAAGCTTTTTCCTCGGTGTAGTGATTCCCGGCGCGCGTTGCTACACCCGGCAAGTAAAGGGTCCGCCACATAACTTTTTTTTTTGAAAATGCTATAAAAAAAACTACTGAATATTTTCTCAAATTTCTTTTTTTATTTGAATGTACAATCCTACTGGTTAATAATGGAAAATAATTTCAATCAAATGGCTGCCTCGGATGGCCATGCAGTAGCCTACACGATCGGTCCAATTTTTAAGCACATTATCGATTGTGTGCAGCTGTATTTCACCAATGGCTTCACGAATATTGTCCTTTAAAGCGTCAATTATCTCTGGCTTGTCAGCGTAACACTTATCTTTGAAGGCACCCCACAAATAATAGTCCAACGGTGTCAAATCGCAGCTCCGAGATGGTCAAACGACATCAGCTCTGCGGCTGATAATGCGATCTTCAAAAACAGGGCGCAAAACATCGAGTGTAGCTTCGGCTGTGTGGCACGTAGCGCCGTCCTGTTGAAACTAAATGTTGCCAATATCCTCCTCTTTAATTTTTGTGAACAAAAATTCGTTCAACATGGCCCGATAACGATGGCCATTGACTGTAACGGCCACTCCTTGCTCATTTTCAAATTATGCCTCTGGACCAAAATCCGCACCAAACAGTTACTCGTTTTGGGTGCATCGGCTTTTCAATGTATGCGTGCGGGTTTTCTGTGCCCCAAATGCGACAATTTTGCTTGTTTACATACCCGCCAAAATCAAAATGAGCTTCATCTAAAAAGATGATTTTTTTGGCAAAATCGGCATCTTCTGTAAGTCAATCGCAGGCCCACTCAGCGAAGCTAAAACGCATTGGATGGTCAGTTGGCTTCAACTCCTGAACCAATTGGACTTTGTATGGCGTCTTTATGCAAAATTCGTTTCAATAATGTCTCCGAAATGTTCAATTGTTGAGAACGACGGTGAATTGATGTTGATGCCGCTTCACGCACACTTTCTGCCACAGCAGCAATATTCTCGGGTGTACGCACTGTTTTTGGCTTTTCACGCTTTGGTTTATCGATGAGGATGCCAGTTTCTTTCACTTTTTTCACAAGATAACGAACATACGGAGCTGACGGTGCTTCTGTTCTTCCAAAATCCGTACGCAATTTTCGCACACATTCTGCAACATTACCATGATTTTCAAAGTAATGTCGCAATATTTCCCAGCGTTGTTCAAGCGTATACACAACTATATTTGTTCAGCGGAAGGATAAAACTAATTATCTGTCAAATCAGACATGTGCTAAGTATTACCATTTACGAAATAAGCACTAGTTGAAAGAAAAAAACGTTAGATGGCGGACCCTTTATATTAAAAAATAATAAGTAAATTCAAAACTTTTATTAGGCCCTTAGTCTGAAACCACGCTCATGGTCCATTGTCCGGCTATGCTATTATGAGTTTCAATGTTCTGTGACTTTTAGTTCCATAGCTAATATGTATCGAAAATCGGGCCACACCCCCTTTTCCAATACACGTACCAGTTTTCCAGTAGAAAGACTTTGGCAATTAGTTGCTCCATACTGAATTGCATTGTTTTGCGACGTTTAGTTTCAAAGATATTCGATATTAAAAATTTGGCTTGTATTGTCGGAGTCACACCCTCTTTTCCAATGCCCTTCCCAGTTCTCTTGTAGAAGGACATCAGCAAGTGCTAACTCAATTCTGAGTTACAATGTTTAGTTACTTTTACTTAAAAAGCAATTCTGAATCGAAAATTTGGCTTGTGATATGGATACAGATTATACAGGCTATAACTTTTGATTGATACGAGATACTAAGATAATTTTCTCTAATAAATTATTTGTTTAGCTTGTATATTTATTAAAGACTATAAAACCACAATATTGAAAAAAAATTTTCTTCAAAAAAATCACTATACTATATAGTATACTTATACTACAACGCCATCTGGTGTCCAAGGTGGATCAAAGAAGATAGCGCCATAATATTCACCGTACTTGAAAACCAGTATATATCAATTTTCAATCTTATCGCATTATCGGCTTAGGAGCTATTGGCGGTTTTGTAAAAAATTTGTACTACAGTGCCATCTAGTGTTCAATATGGATCAAAGAAGCTAGCGTCAAAACACGCACCGTACCAAAAAACACAAATTTTCATGCTAATCAGATGAACGATGTAGAAATGCATTCAGGACACACAAACGTACATTAATTTTTATATATATAGATAAACTTGTATATTAGAGTAAATAAAAAAAAATTGATTTTTTTCGTAAATCAACCAAGCTCGTTAAAAAATAGGATGGTTATATCAAAATATAAAAACCAAAATTTAAACATTTTTTTTTTAATTTTTAGATAGTGCTACCAGCGATCTTCTGTTTTAGTTGAATAAAATCGTGGAAAAAGCCTTAAAGTTTAAATATTCATATCTCTCTCATTTTTTAAACTTATAATTATGAAACTTTCATCGCATACGTTCAATAACCCACCATTAATAAAAACATGTTAAAATTTTGGATTCTAGATCTAAAAATTTTTTTTTGTAGGTCCTTGAGGATTAAAAAAAGAATCGATTGTAACTATGTTTCGCATGGGAAAACAATATTTTTTTAATGAAAACCAATTCCTCGACAACCATTCATTCCATTCATCGACATTATTGTGTAGACGTCGAATTAACTTGGATAGTACAGTTATGGGGAACTAATGCTGTGGGGAACTTTTAACAAAAAACACATTAAAACAACTGAAATAAATTTTATTCTGCCTTCTTAGTCAAAATTACTAGTGATAACCAGTAGCGGATCTACATACGGGGTGAAAGGGCTATAGCCCCCCATCTGCCCCTTTTAGAATTTTTTGTATGGGGAAAAACGCCCTAAAAGCCGTTTCAGCTCCCCCCTCGGGCTACAAACTGTAGTTTCAGACCCCCCTCCTCCTCGGGCGAATCATAGATCCGCAACTGGTTATAAACCCCCGAAAATCGGGTACAGGTTCCTACAATTCGCATAAGAGTGAGTTTATGTCTCAAGTTTTTTTGCCTTCTTTCAACTTTAAACGCTCATCCCCATATGCATGGATATTAGATAGGAAATTAGATATATTAGACCACTGGCGGTTTCCCGGTGCTGGCGCGGTAGTGTGCGTCTCATATGCGTCTACCATGCTGCTATGTATCACTATTTTTTCTCTTGGGCAGCGCTTCTCGCTGCTCTTATAAAAACTTTGTTAGTTTTAAGTTTTCACTAATAAAACTGACCTCGGTCAATAAAGTTCGAAAAGCGCCGCGTTTTCTTCCTTATATTTTAAAGCTTTTAATAAGTGCTTTCTCCCCTCTCGATATCCGAAAGGTTTACACAGTCCATCGCGAACCGGGTTTTTTAAATAAGTAAACCGCGATTGTGCAAAAAAAATTTCTTGAAAAAGAAAAAATAAAATTTAAAAAACAAAAAACAGTGGGTTTTAACAAAATCATTAAAAAAAGAGAAAATCAAAAACAAAAAAACAATATTTATAAACAAAAGAAAAAAGTTCTGTGAACAAAGTGCGAGTTAAAGAAAAAATTATTCTTTAACTAGTGACCAAACAACAAAAAAAAACACAAGCATCAGCAACTGCAGCATCAACAACAACTGCAGCAACAGCATCGCAAACACCAGCGGCATCAACAACTGCAGCATCAACAACTACTGCAGCAACAACAACAACAACAACAACAACAACAACAACAACAAATCCATCAATTTAAAAAGAAAAAGGAAAAATCAGGTGAGGTTTTTATTCTAATTATATTTTTGATTATATTGATATATATATATATACACTAGCTGGTACCCGACGCGTTGCTGTCGTAGCGGAAATGATCTCTATCTCTATCTGAATCTCAAATTCAGTCAATCTCAATCTCAATCTCAGTCTCAATCTCAATCTCAAACTCAATCTCAGTCTCAATCTCAATCTCAATCTCAATCTCATCTCTATCTCTCTATCTCTATCTATATCTTTATCTCTATCTCTATCTCTATCTCTATCTCTATCTCTATCTCTATCTCTATCTCTATCTCTATCTCTATCTCTATCTCTATCTCTATCTCTATCTCTATCTCTATCTCTATCTCTATCTCTATCTCTATCTCTATCTCTATCTCTATCTCTATCTCTATCTCTATCTCTATCTCTATCTCTATCTCTATCTCTATCTCTATCTCTATCTCTATCTCTATCTCTATCTCTATCTCTATCTCTATCTCTATCTCTATCTCTATCTCTATCTCTATCTCTATCTCTTTCTCTTTCTCTATCTCTATCTCTATCGCTTTCTCTATCTCTATCTCTATCTCTATCTCTATCTCTATCTCTATCTCTATCTCTATCTCTATCTCTATTTCTATCTCTATCTCTATCTCTATCTCTATCTCTACCTCTATATCTATCTCTATCTCCATCTCTTTATCTATCTCTAGCTCTAAGTGGAACGACTTGTGTAAATTGATAACCAAATTTCGAGGCTATGCTACTTATAATTCCAAAGTTATTCGATATTGCAAATTTGGCTTGTATGGGCGGAGCCACACTTCTTTGTTCAATGACGTTTTAGTTTTCTTGTAGAAGAATATCACCCAATAGTAATTCCATACTGAATTTCGTAGTTAAACGACATTTAGTTCCAAAGCTATCTGATATCAAAAATTTAAAGTGTATGGGCGGAGCCACACCCCCTTTTCAAAAGCCCATCCCAATTTTTATTGTAGAAATATATCACGAAGTGGCAACTCTATACTGAATTTCATTATTATACGGCATTTAGTTCCAAAGCTATTCGAAATCATAAATTTGAATTGTATGGGCGGTGCCACACCCCTTTGGCCTATACTTGCTCAATTTTGCCAGTCGAAAGACAGGACTAAATAGAACGTTCTAGCCAAGTTGCATTAATGTGTGACTTATAGCTCGAAAGTTAT
This sequence comes from Pherbina coryleti, assembly GCA_943735915.1. NCBI lineage: Eukaryota > Metazoa > Arthropoda > Insecta > Diptera > Sciomyzidae > Pherbina > Pherbina coryleti. The sequence continues at coordinate 121,272,678 of OX030948.1, read as the reverse complement.
AACGAAAATTTGGTCTGCTGAAAAATTGCCACGCCCCACGTCCAACGCCCATAAAATTTTACCCGAATTCCGATGCTACGCGACCTATAACTTCAAAGCTATTAGCTATCGTAGATGTGGGTTGTATGGGAGGTGCCACGCGCCCTTGTCCAATGTTCCGTGACTTTTTTCCAAAACCTTCGCGTGACAATTACAAACAAACCCACAGAAGAAAGTATTCAATTTGGTCTAGTCGTTTTCTAGTTTTAAGTGGCCGAACAAACCAAGATTCATTTTTATATATATATATATATATATATATTTGGTGTACATCCCAGTTTTGGGTGTACAACCAAAATTATATGATTTTTTATATTATTTTTTATTTCAACTTTATTTAACAAAAGAATTTTCACAACTGAAATACATTTTTATAAATTTTGATAACTTAAAAGTAAGGAACTTAAATTTGAATATTATTTTAAAGTGAAGTGTTTTTGTGTAAAGTGTTTGTTGTATGTAGTGTTTAATATATGTTCTATGTGTAACTCTGTGGGCACCACATTATTTTGTTGTGGTGGACACAAAAAATATACTTTTTTTTGTTTAAAAAATTTTTATGAATTTTATTTTTTTAACAATTTATTTTTGAACTTTTGAAAACATCGAACACAATTTTATAACTAAAATAATATACAAAATTTTTGATAAATAAAAATTGACAATTTTGAAATCTTAAATAATAATTTTTTAAATAAATGTGTAAGTGAATATTTGTAAAGTTTGTATGTTGTTTTGTATGTTGTGGTGTCGGTGTTTATATGTGGTGGTATTGAGTCACCACATTATTCCCCCTCGCTTCTGAAAAATTTTGGTCGTGTTGGCTAATAGGTTAAAGTGTACTTTTTTAGTGTTTTTATGTTTGGTTAAATGTGTCTGTGCTGTTTCGGTGTCTAAGGTGGCGGGCTTAATCCTATCAATGTTGACTGTTATGTTAGTGTTATTTTTACGAATTGTGAAGTATTTCGGTGTTCTCTCAATAACTTCGAAGGGACCATCGTACGGCTCTTGTAGTGTTTTACGAATTGTGTCATTACGGACAAAGACAAAGTTACAAGTACTAAGAGCTCTAGGTATATATTGTTGGAAGTTGGTGCTGTGATGCGCAATGTTTGACTTTTGATTTTCTACGACCTCTTTAAGTTTGGATAAGGTGTCCGACGAATTAAAGTTCTGACTGCTGTGAATTACTAGTTGTTGTGGTAGCCTGAGTGTTTGACCAAAAACCATTTCAGCTGGTGAAGCCTTAATATCTTCTTTGACCGTGGACCTAAGTCCTAGAAGAACTAGTGGCAACTCTGTGTACCAATTTGTGTGGTTGTTACTCGCTATTAGAGAAGTCTTAAGTTGGCGGTGAAATCGTTCTACAATCCCGTTAGCTTGTGGATGATAAGCAGAAGTGGTAATGTGTTTGCTTCCTAGTGTCTTAACGAAGTTTCGAAATGTTGTGGACGTGAATTGAGGACCTCGATCGGAAGTAATTTCCAGAGGAACTCCAAAACGTGAGATGTATTCCTTTTGAAGTGTATCTACGATAGTACTGGCGTTGGTATCTTTAATTGAATACGCTTCGGGCCAACGTGTGTTTCTGTCAACTAAGGTAAGTAGATATCTATAACCTTTAGATATTGGTAAAGGGCCAACTAAATCAACGTGCACATGCTCAAAACGACCGTGTGGTATGTCTATCTTGTGTGGGATTGTCTTCGTGTGTCGATGTATTTTAGCTCGTTGGCATCTAACGCATTCTTGTGACCATTTGTTGATTTGTGTGTTCATTTTGGGCCAAAAATATCTTTGTGTTATGAGACGTCGAGAAGCTCGTGTACCTGGGTGTGAAATATTATGTAATTGTTCAAAAATTTGTTTGCGTAATGTTTGTGGAATGTATGGACGTGTTCCTGAACTTGTTTGTTCGCACCAAATTTTAATGTTAAGTATTGGAATGTGTATTTGTTCGAATTTGTAAGTGTGTTTATTTAGTATATCTTGTAGTTCTGGATCTGTATTCTGTTCTTTGTGTAGAGTTCTGAGGTTAATCTCAGAGGTTGTGAAAGCCTCTATCTCAGCTCTTGAAAGTGCGTCCGCTACGGTGTTTTCGGTACCTTTAATGTGTCTGATGTCGTTGGAAAATTGTGCAATGAATTCTAGGTGTCGTGTTTGTCTTGGGCTTCTCTCTGTTTTTGAATGTAATGCTGAAGTAAGTGGTTTGTGGTCTGTGTATATAGTAAATGTTCGTCCCTCTAAATAGTGTCTAAAGTGTTTAATTGTAAGGTAAATTGCTAAAAGTTCGCGATCGAACGTACTGTATTTTGTCTCTGATGGAGATAATTTCTTTGAAAAGAAAGCTAGTGGTTCTGTTTCCTGATTGTGTTCTTGTTGCAAAACTGCACCGATAGCAGTGTTAGATGCATCCACAGCGATAGAAAGTTTTGCTTTGCTATTAAAATGATTAAGTAGCACTTCCTTAGTAAAACTTTCTTTTATCGTTGCGAATGCTTCTGTTGTGTTTTCTGTCCATATTAAGTGTTTGTCCTTTGTTTTTGATGCTGAAGTTATCATATCATAAATGTGTGTGAGTGTGTGTGCTAATTTTGGGATGCATCTGTGGTAGTAATTAATCATCCCGATGAATTTCAGCATTTGTTTAACTGTTTCTGGTTTTGGATAGTTAAGAATGCATTGAATTCTATCGGGAGATGGTTGTATGCCTTTGTTTGAAATGTCATAACTTAAAAAATTTATTCTGTCTACGCCGAAAATGCATTTGTTTGGTTTGATGTTTAGTCCGTAATTGTCTAGTCGTTCAAAAACTAAATTTAGATGTTTAACGTGTTCTTCTTCTGTTTCGCTGGCCACAAGAATGTCTTCGAGGTATACAAATACGAAGTCTAGTTCTCGTAATACTTCGTTGATAAATCGTTGGAATGTTTGAGCTGCATTTCTTAAACCGAATGGCATTCTCAGAAACTCAAACATTCCGAACGGTGTTGTAATCGCGGTTTTATGTATGTCTTGTGTGGCCATGGGGATTTGGTGGTATGCTCTAACTAGGTCTAATTTTGAAAATATGTGTTTATTGTGTAAGTCTATAGATAGGTCGTGTATGTGTGGTAGAGGGTAGCGGTCTGGGACTGTAATGGCATTTAGTCTTCTATAGTCACCACAGGGTCTCCAGTCGTTCACATCTTTTTTGGGTACTAGATGTAGTGGAGAAGCTGACATGGAGTCTGAAGGACGGCAGATACCTGCTTTGATTAAGAAATCAAATTCCTGTTTGGCAATTTTGTATTTATTGGAGTCAAGGCGTCTTGGTCTTGAAAAAGGTAACTGTCCTTCTGTAGTTATGTGGTGTTCTGCTTTGTGTTTAACTGGTTTGTTGTAGTCGGGTTCTGCTGTTAGTGATGGGTAATTTTTGAGTATATTTGTATATTTGTTGTCTAGTGTAATTAGTTTGGGTAGTGATGTTTCTGTAAATGCTGTGATTGCGTTAACTGATAGTTGTGTAAGTGGATCAATGAGTTTCTTGTGTTTTAAGTCTATCAAGAGTCCATATTTCGTAAGGAAATCTGCTCCTATGATGGGTCTTGTAATGTCTGCTAGTATAAATGTAAAAGGGAAATCGCGTCTTAGTTTTAAATTTACGTTGAGTAATTTCTTGCCGAAAGTTGAGATTGTGCTACCGTTAGCTGCTGTTAGAATTAAGTCTGAATTTTTCTTGTGGGCTTTGAATTTATTTACTGGAAGTACGGAAACTTCTGCTCCACTGTCTATCAAAAAGTTTATATGATTGTCGTTATCGTAAATAAAAAGGCGGCGTGTGAGTATTGTTTGACTTCCATCATTAGCCGTCGCAATGATGGAGTCACTTAGTTTGTTGTTGTTGTAACTTATCCTGATGCTGTTGTGATTGTTGTTGCTGCTGTTGATATTTTTCTGTTGTTGTTGTTGTTGTTGTTAATTTTGCTGCTGTTGTTGTTATTGTTAATGTTGTTGTTGTTGCCTGTTCCACCTTACCGGCAGGTGTAGGGTCTTGTTTGTTGTCGTTGTTATGACGTTGTTGTTAATGTTGTTGTTGTTGCCTGTTCCACCTTACCGGCAGGTGTAGGGTCTTGCTTGTTGTTGGACGATGATGTTGTTGATGCTGACGATGGTAGAGGCGAGTGATGCTGACGATGGTAGAGGCGAGCGTTTCAGTTGCTGTAATTGTTGTTGTTCTAGATGCTGTTGCTGCTGTGCCTGAACTACCAAATTACTGGGTGGCGTTAGTTTTTGTAGTTGCTGTTTTTCGAGGCGGTATAGGAAGAAGAGAAATTTACTCTTTTATCACTTGGACGGATTTTCAAATTTCGCAAATCCTTTTTATTGTTATGGCTGGACTAGTTTCTGTGTTGTGGTTCTTCCAGATTCGCAGGATCGCCAGTTGTGGTGGACACAAAAAATATACTTTTTTTGGTTTAAAAAATTTTTATGAATTTTATTTTTTTAACAATTTATTTTTGAACTTTTGAAAACATCGAACACAATTTTATAACTAAAATAATATACAAAATTTAAATAAAACTTGACAATTTTGAAATCTTAAATAATAATTTTTTAAATAAATGTGTAAGTGAATATTTGTAAAGTTTGTATGTTGTTTTGTATGTTGTGGTGTCGGTGTTTATATGTGGTGGTATTGTGTCACCACATATATATATATATATATATATATACTTACTTACTTATCTGGCGCTTACAACCGTAAGTCGGTTTTGGCTTCGTATAAGAAATTGCGCGAGCCATTTCTGTTCTGCGCTTGCTGGCGCCAGTTGGAAACACCAAGTGTAGTCAAGTTATCCAACACCTGATCCTTCCAACGAAGATGTGGGCGTCCTTTTCTGCGACCACCACCGGGCACCGAATCGAATATTTTTTTCGCTTGAGCGTCGTTTTCCATTCGCTCAACATGACCTAGCCAGCGGACCCGCTCGATTTTAATACGCTTAACTATGTCGATGTCAGCGTACAGCTCATACAGCTCGTGGTTCCATCGAATTCGGTACTCGCCATTGACGCAGATTGGACCGAAGATCTTACGAAGGATCTTTCTCTCGAAGGCTCTTAATGTCTTTTCATCAGAACTGCTCAACGTCCAGGTTTGTGCTGCATATAATAGGACAGGCATGATTAGTGACTTAAAAAGCGTGAGTTTTGTTCGTCGAGAGAGGGTTCTGCTTCTCAATTGCCTACTCAGCCCAAAGTAACACCTGTTGGCAAGAGTTATCCTTCGCTTTATCTCAATACTGACATCGTTGAAAGAGTTTACGCTGGATCCCAGGTAGACGAAGTCCTTAACAACCTCGAAGGAGATGTTGTCAACAGTGACGTGGTTTTCAAGACGCTGGGACTGTTTATTTGTTGACACTAGGTATTTCGTCTTATCTGCGTTCACTACAAGAACCATTCGACTCAACTCTTTCGCTAACCTGGAGAATGCTGCGCTGACTTCGTGCGTATTATGGCCAATGATATCGATATCATCAGCATACGCCAGCAGCATAATAATTTTGTAGAATATCGTGCCACTGCGTCTCAAATCATCAGCTCGGATGATCTTCTCCATCATTAGGTTGAAAAAGTCGCACGATAACGAATCACCTTGTCTGAAACCTCATTTGGTATCGAATGGAGGAGTGAGGTCCTTCCCGATTTTAACTGTGCTGCTGGTGTTGCTCAGTGTCATTCTGCAAAGGCGGATGAGCTTTGCAGGAATACCAAATTCAGACATGGTGGAATATAGATGATTCCTTATTGGACTGTCGAAGGAGGCTTTGTAATCGACAAAAAGATGGTGTGTGTCGATTTGTTTTTCTAGGGTCTTCTCCAAGATTTGTCGTAGCGTAAATATCTGGTCTATGGTGGATTTGCCAGGTCTGAAGCCACACTGATAAGGTCCAATCAGCTGGTTTACGATGGGCTTCAGCCTTTCATATAGTACGCTCGACAGGACCTTATATGCGATATTCAGAAGGCTTATCCCACGGTAGTTGGCGCAAATTGTGGGATCGCCTTTCTTGTGGATTGGGCAGAGCACACTGAGGTTCCAATCGTTTGGAATGCATTCTTCCGACCATATTCTGCATAGAAGCTCATGAATGCATTTAAATAGAGCTTCGCCTCCATTCTTGAAGAGCTCAGCAGGTAGGCCATCGGCTCCTGCGGCTTTGTTTTTTTTTTTTTTTTAGCTTTGAACCAAGGATTTCAGGTGGAATACCTATTCAGTCAAGTCTGCTTTGGTTCGAAATGGGGTGATAGATTAGTGGGAAGGAAAGGGCAATCAAGTGAAACACGTATAGGATGTTCTAAGCGTGGTGGAAAGCCAAAGTAAGTAAGAATCAGAGGCAAGTGTTATGCCTTTACCTCAGTCAATTCAAGTTATAAGGCAATCTCTTCCACAAACTTCTCTACCATCAACGACAACTTCAAGTTGTAAATATTGATGAATTTTTGATTTCAGTAAATTAGAAATGAGGATAGAAAATTTAGAAAGGTTTTTAAAGCGAAGGACCGTGGCCTGGCCGGGAATCGAACCCGTGACCTCTGGGGTGGCAGTCGAGCACGCTACCAACTCGACTACCGAGGCCGCCCACTCTGGATATCTGTCACTAGATTCCCATTTTCATCCTTGCAGGAAGAGGCCCCGGTCTTGAAACCATCGGCCAGGTGTCTTATTTTTTCAAAAAATTTTCGGACCTCATTCCTGTCACCATGCATCTCAATTTTCTCGCACTCACACATTTCCGCTTCCCTGTTCTATCGCCTGAAAATGCGTCTCTCTTCCCTCCTCTTCTCTTTGTATCGCTCTTTAGCAGCACGCGTTACAACCGACTGCAGGGTGGCTTTGTAGGCGGCATCTTTTTCTGCAGTGGCGTCGCGACACTCTTGGTCGTGCCACTGGTTTCGGCGAGGGCGGTGATAGCCAATCACCTCTTCGGCAGCCGTACGCATAGAGTGGGAAATGTGATTCCACTGCGCGCATATATCGTCGATCGGAGGAGTACTTTCTTGAAGCAGGAGTGAGAGTCGAGTAGCGAAGTCTTCGGCTGTTTGCTTTGATTGCAGCTTTTCGACGTCTAGCTTTCTCTGTGCTGGATTGCGTGCATTCTTGGTTGCGCACAGGCGTGTACGGATCTTGGCTGCGACAAGATAATGATCCGAGTCTATATTGGCACCACGGATCGTGCGTACATCTAAAACACTAGAAGAGTGCCTTCCGTCAATCAAAACGTGATCAATTTGGTTGCGCGTCTTTTGATCAGGAGACAGCAAAGTTACTTTATGAATATTGAGATGCTTGAATCTAGTGCTACTTACGACCATGTTTCGCGCTGCGGCAAAGTCAATCAGCCTCATTCCGTTATCGGAGGTATTGTCGTGGAGGCTGAACTTTCCGACTGTTGGACCAAAGATATTTTCTTTTCCCACCTTGGCGTTGAAGTCACCAAGCACGATTTTTATGTCGTGGCGGGGGCTGCGCTCATAGGCAAATTCAAGGCGCTCGTAGAAGCTGTCTTTGGTCTCATCGTCCTTGTTTTCTGTCGGAGCGTGCACACAAATCAGGCTTATGTTAAAAAATCTTGCCTTGACACGGATTATGGCAAGTCGTTCGTTCACAGGTGTGAATCGCAGAACATGATGTCGTAGTCTCTTGCCAACCACGAATCCGCATCCAAATTCGTGCTTCTCCGCATGGCCGCTGTAGTAGATATCACAGGATGCTTGCCGTGAGCAACCCTGTCCCTTCCATCGCATTTCTTGGATTGCAGTGATATCAGCTTTGTATCTTTCTAAGATATCTATCAGTTGGATAGAGGCACCATCCCAATTAAGAGTTCGGACGTTCCAGGTGCATATCCGTAAATCATTGTCAGTTTTTCGTTTGCGGTAGTCGTCATCAGATTTGGGGATAATTTTTATCTTTTTTCTTTAACTTTTCATTGAAATGTGTTATTACGCGGTGGGCTTTAAACCCAACGCACAAGCCTTTAAAGGCAGGGGGAGCCCGCCGCTCAGATTAGCCGTCAAACTAACGGTTGCCAGTTTGCCGTTTCTAGAGGACACCACGCAAAGGTTTGAGTCGACTTGAGACGAGTTCGACATGGATAATGCTGGCCTCAACAGGTTGAGGTAGTCAGACACGTTGCCATGTGAAGATCGCCCCCTTGATCCTCACGCGTTGCCTTGTGAGGATCGTCCTCCATATATATATACACTTAACTCTTTTTTTTACACGGTTTCTTTTTACACGGATTTGAAGTTACACGGTTGAAAAAAAAATTTTTTTGTAAAAAGTTTTTAATCTAGTACGGTTTCAAAATCACTGTCTTGTAATTATGTTTGTTTTTACCACACTTGGAACTTAAAAAGCCAAAAGTTCAACTTTCTATCAGGGTGCGGAAAAATTCGTTCGCAAATGATTAAAATAACGAAACGAAAAATTTCAAAATAGATGAACGTTCGCACTCGATAGAAGAACTCTCTGCTTGCGTCGTTATATTTATCACTGATAAATTTGTCAGCTTCGATTTTTATCGGACGAATTTTTCACACAACAACAAAAAGCAACAAACGTTGATAAATTTGTCAGCTTCGATTTTTATCGGACGAATTTTTCACACAACAACAAAAAGCAACAAACGTGCTATCGTTCATGTCTAATGAGCGTTTGAAGAAAAAATAATTTTTTCGCTGTTGTGCATGCGTCGTCGGTTTGTGTTGATTTTTCGTGTACACGTTTGTGTGTCAACGATTTTGGAATGTGGTAATTCTCATGGTAGTTTGTGGTAAAAATCTCTCGCGTGGAAAAAAAAACCTCGAAATACCACAAAATACCTCAAACTACCACAAAATACCTCAAATTACCACAAAATACCACAATACCTAAAAATACTTCAGAATAAAATTTGAGGGATTTTGCGGTATTTTGAGGTAATTTAAGGTATTGTGGTATTTTGTATTTGAGGTATTTTGCGAGTGTGGTAATTTGTGAGAATTAAGGCCCCTATTAGGTACGACAACTCAACTTAAGTTGAGTGTGTAATTTGTAAATTTGTATTGTCTATTACACATTTGAGGTACATATGTGTCTATCGACTGACAAGTATGTATCTCAGAGATGTGTATGTATTTTTTGTGGTATTAGGTTTAACAATGCAACTATGTCTCGAGTGTAAAAACTGTCAAAAACTTACATCTGCTTTGAGCTAGTTGTATAGCGTCTTTAGAGGTGCCCAAGCCCTATGCACTTGGTGCACATTTGTTTTTGTAAAAGCACTTAGGCATAGGCTGTGTATTCTAATATACACACACAGCATTCCGCACTAAGCAATACAAAATACACAAACAAATTTGTCTTTTTTGTTTTTGATCTTTTTTCGTTGCTTATACCGAAGTGCAAGCAACAACACTTTCGTATGCTTTGTTGGTACATTTTGGTGACAGTGATCTTCTACGTAGATTTTGTTGTTGTCTAACATAGTATGCTTTCGTTTACGAAAGGTTGCAGGATTTTATATGTATTAGTGTTTGCACTTCCATAAGAAAGTTTTGGGCACTCCTGCTCTATACTATTATTTCCTTGCTTTATTACTTGTGAACAAAATACATATACACAAAAATTGAAATTAATGCGAACAGCTGATTCATTTCAACGAAAGTGTCAAAATTTCGGTGTAATCATGCTCCAATAGAAACAGCAATTTTACACCACAGCTCAACTGAAAATGTATGTTATGCGTAATATGGCAAAAAAGTTCAGTTGAGGTGTCTTAACTCACGTCAACTTAAGTTGAGTTGTCGTACCTAATAGGGGCCTAAGTGTGAGAAAAATATAATTTTGGTGGTAATTTCACCTGGCGACACTGGTACAAACGAACGTTCCTGAATTTTTTCTTCAAACGCTCATTACAAATGAACGATAGCAAACGAACGTTCGTTGTTTTTTGTTGTTGTGTGAAAAATTTGTCCGAAAAAATACAAAGCTGACAAATTTATCAGTGATAAATATAACGACGCAAGCAAAGCGTTCTTCATTCATTCGTAAGAATATGCGAGCACAATTTTATGTGAAGAGAACGATAATTGAAAACAATTATATTTCAAATGTTCTTCGCACCCTGCTTTCTATACAAGATTTTTTAATAAAAAAATCGACGGCGCAAGACCTTTCGGAAAGAAGTTCGACGGTTCAAACTCTATTACCAGACGAAAGTCACCATTGGATAATTTGATGGATATCTCCAGTGATGATACCGACTTTAGTCCAGTTCGTCGCAAAAAATTGCGCTTGTTATCAAGTAGCGACGAGTAATTATGTAGCTATGTAGATATTTTTTCTTTATTCTATTCTAATTTTTCTGTTCTTAATTCTGGATCAACAGATTTCTTTGTTTTTTGCTTGCTCTACCAATTTTTCACCTGTATGCATTATGTATTTTAAGTTTTGATGGTCAATAAAATGCCATATGAACATACAATTTGTATGCATATCTGAAATTTTATAGTTTTCAACATTTTTTACACGGTTTTTCGAAGTAAATATAGAACTATATTTATCTTACACGGTTTTCAGATGACATGGAACGTATCCCCCATTTTACTATAGGAAACGCCTCTTTTTTTACACGGTTTTTTTTACACGGATTTCTGAGGAACGTATCTACCGTGTAAAAAAAGAGTTGGGTGTACATATATATTTTTCGCATTATATTTCATTTATTAAACATAGTACTAATAAAGGAGAAATAGTGACTTTTTTAAAAAAAATTCACCTTATTCGCCAAAATCACGCGGTTCGGTTCGGTTAATTCCTAAAGTGCAGGTTTTAGTTTGGAAAATTGTATATAGGTATGTATACATATATACATATATATGTGGTGGACACAAAAAAATATAGACTTTAATATTATTTAAATATTTTTTATTAATTTTATTTTTAACAATTTGTTTTTAAACTTCTAAATACATCGAACACAATTTTATAACTGAAATGATATACAAAATTTTTGATAAATAAAAATTGACAATTTTGAAATCTTAAATAATAATTTTTTAAATAAATGTGTGAGTGAATATTTGTAAAGTTTGTATGTTGTTTTGTATGTTGTGGTGTCGGTGTTTATATGTGGTGGTATTGAGTCACCACATTATTCCCCCTCCCTTCTGAAAAATTTTGGTCGTGTTGGCTAATAGGTTAAAGTGTACTTTTTTAGTATTTTTATGTTTGGTTGAATGTGTGTGTGCTGTTTCGGTGTCTAAGGTGGCGGGCTTAATCCTATCAATGTTGACTGTTATGTTAGTGTTATTTTTACGAATTGTGAAGTATTTCGGTGTTCTCTCAATAACTTCGAAGGGGTCATCGTACGGCTCTTGTAGTGTTTTACGAATTGTGTCATTGCGGACGAAGACAAAGTTACAAGAACTAAGGGCTCGAGGTATATATTGTTGAAAGTTAGTGCTGTGATGCGCAATGTTTGACTTTTGATTTTCTACGACCTCTTTAAGTTTGGACAAGGTGTCCGACGAATTAAAGTTCTGACTGCTGTGGATTACTAGTTGTTGTGGTAGCCTGAGTGTTTGACCAAAAACCATTTCAGCTGGTGAAGCCTTAATATCTTCTTTGACCGTGGACCTAAGTCCTAGAAGAACTAGTGGCAACTCTGTGTACCAATTTGTGTGGTTGTTACTCGCTATTAGAGAAGTCTTAAGTTGGCGGTGAAATCGTTCTACAATCCCATTAGCTTGTGGATGATAAGCAGAAGTGGTAATGTGTTTGCTTCCTAGTGTCTTAACGAAGTTTCGAAATGTTGTGGACGTGAGTTGAGGACCTCGATCGGAAATAATTTCCAGAGGAACTCCAAAACGTGAGATGTATTCCTTTTGAAGTGTATCTACGATAGTACTGGCGTTGGTATCTTTAATTGGATACGCTTCGGGCCAACGTGTGTTTCTGTCAACTAAGGTAAGTAGATATCTATAACCTTTAGATATTGGTAAAGGGCCAACTACATCAACGTGAACATGCTCAAAACGACCGTGTGGTATGTCTATCTTGTGTGGGATTGTCTTTGTGTGTCGATGTATTTTAGCTCGTTGGCATCTAACGCATTCTTGTGACCATTTGTTGATTTGTGTGTTCATTTTGGGCCAAAAATATCTTTGTGTTATGAGTCGTCGAGAAGCTCGTGTACCTGGGTGTGAAATATTATGTAATTGTTCAAAAATTTGTTTGCGTAATGTTTGTGGAATGTATGGACGTGTTCCTGAACTTGTTTGTTCGCACCAAATTTTAATGTTAAGTATTGGAATGTGTATTTGTTCGAATTTGTAAGTGTGTTTATTTAGTATCTCTTGTAGTTCTGAATCTGTATTCTGTTCTTTGTGTAGAGTTCTGAGGTTAATCTCAGAGGTTGTGAAAGCCTCTATCTCAGCTCTTGAAAGTGCGTCCGCTACGGTGTTTTCGGTACCTTTAATGTGTCTGATGTCGTTGGAAAATTGTGCAATGAATTCTAGGTGTCGTGTTTGTCTTGGGCTTCTCTCTGTTTTTGAATGTAATGCTGAAGTAAGTGGTTTGTGGTCTGTGTATATAGTAAATGTTCGTCCCTCTAAATAGTGTCTAAAGTGTTTAATTATAAGGTAAATTGCTAAAAGTTCGCGATCGAACGTACTGTATTTTGTCTCTGATGGAGATAATTTCTTTGAAAAGAAAGCTAGTGGTTCTGTTTCCTGATTGTGTTCTTGTTGCAAAACTGCACCGATAGCAGTGTTAGATGCATCCACAGCGATAGAAAGTTTTGCTTTGCTATTAAAATGATTAAGTAGCACTTCCTTAGTAAAACTTTCTTTTATCGTTGCGAATGCTTCTGTTGTGTTTTCTGTCCATGTTAAGTGTTTGTCCTTTGTTTTTGATGCTGAAGTTATCATATCGTAAATTTGTGTAAGTGTGTGTGCTAATTTTGGAATGCATCTGTAGTAGTAATTAATCATCCCGATGAATTTCTGCATTTGTTTAACTGTTTCTGGTTTTGGATAGTTAACAATGCATTGAATTCTATCGGGAGATGGTTGTATGCCTTTGTTTGAAATGTCATAACTTAAAAAAATTTATTCTGTCTACGCCGAAAATACATTTGTTTGGTTTGATGTTTAGTCCGTAATTGTCTAGTCGTTCAAAAACTAAATTTAGATGTTTAACGTGTTCTTCTTCTGTCTCGCTGGCCACAAGAATGTCGTCGAGGTATACAAATACGAAGTCTAGTTCTCGTAATATTTCGTTGATAAATCGTTGGAATGTTTGAGCTGCATTTCTTAAACCGAATGGCATTCTCAGAAACTCAAACATTCCGAACGGTTTTGTAATCGCGGTTTTATGTATGTCTTGTGTGGCCATGGGGATTTGGTGGTATGCTCTAACTAGGTCTAATTTTGAAAATATGTGTTTGTTGTGTAAGTCAATAGATAGGTCGTGTATGTGTGGTAGAGGGTAGCGGCCTGGAACTGTAATGGCGTTTAGTCTTCTATAGTCACCACAGGGTCTCCAGTCGTTCACATCTTTTTTGGGTACTAGATGTAGTGGAGAAGCTGACATGGAGTCTGAAGGACGGCAGATACCTGCTTTGATTAAGAAATCAAATTCCTGTTTGGCAATTTTGTATTTGTTGGAGTCAAGGCGTCTTGGTCTTGAAAAAGGTAACTGTCCTTCTGTAGTTATGTGGTGTTCTGTTTTGTGTTTTACTGGTTTGTTGTAGTCGGGTTCTGCTGTTAGTGATGGATAATTTTTTAGTTTATTTGTAAATTTGTTGTCTAGTGTAATTAGTTTGGGTAGTGATGTTTCTGTAAATGCTGTGATTGCGTTAACTGATAGTTGTGTAAGTGGATCAATGAGTTTCTTGTGTTTTAAGTCTATCAAGAGTCCATATTTCGTAAGGAAATCTGCTCCTATGATGGGTCTTGTAATGTCTGCTAGTATAAATGTAAAAGGGAAATCGCGTCTTAGTTTTAAATTTACGTTGAGTAATTTCTTGCCGAAAGTTGAGATGGTGCTACCGTTAGCTGCTGTTAGAATTAAGTCTGAATTTTTCTTGTGGGCTTTGAATTTATTTACTGGAAGTACGGAAACTTCTGCTCCACTGTCTATCAAAAAGTTTATATGATTGTCGTTATCGTAAATAAAAAGGCGGCGTGTGAGTATTGTTTGACTTCCATCATTAGCCGTCGCAATGATGGAGTCACTTAGTTTGTTGAGTTATGTTGTGTTGTGTTGTGTTGGGTGTCGTTTTGACCGAATGAGCATGGTTGTTCGCATTGTCTAGCTGCCCTTCCGAACCTAAAATGGTATCTACATACCCAGTTGGCAGGTCGTTGTCGTGACACACTTCTTGACGGGGATCTACGTCTTGAAAATCTTCTAAAATTAGTTTCTCTCGAGTTCAAACGTGAATTATTTCGGTATCGTTCGTTTTTTAATTCTTGGACCTCAATTGCTAGTTTGTTGAAACTTTATAGAATTTTCGACGTTGTTTCAGCAAACGATTGCGTTATCATCGCAAGCTCGGAGTTTTGGGTGTTTTTTGTCATGCGCTGGGCATTATTGCCAAATGAAGCGACTTCGGATTCTGACATAACTTCCCACAAATTGTCAGCTAGTTTCAATTGTTCTTCTAGCTCTCTATGACCAGATCCGGTCAAAGCAATATTAAGGCTTTTGGGGAGCTTGCGAAGCCAAATTTTATAAACTAAGTCGCTATCGACTGTAGTACCGGCTAACATAATTAGTGACCTATAAAATTGAGATGGCTTTTGGTCACCCATCTCGGTGCCAGACAAAATTTTGTCGAACCTCTTGGCTTCACTTAAAGAGTGTCGGTCAATCAAAGTTCTCTTTAAGCCTTCATACAAATTTGAGGAAGGAGGTTTCTGTATGAAATCTAGCACTGTTATAATTACCTCTTGAGGTAGAGCGGTTACGAGGTACTCATACTTTGTCTTGTCAGTAGTAATTCCTTTTGCCTGAAATTGTATTTCTGCATGGGCGAACCATGCGTCGGGACAAGTGGTCCAAAATTGTGGCAATTTTACTGACGTTGCTTGTACTTCAGGATGCATTGGTGCATCAAATGGATTGGCTAGATTCGGTTGGAATTGTATGAGAGGGCGATGGTCACCTTCGCCGAAATGAGAGTGATGTGAGAGAGGGTTAGAAGTATGTAAGGGAGTGGGGGGTTGTCTGGGGTGGGGTGGTGGTGTGTGTGAAAGACTCATCGTGTACCTTGAAATGTGTTTCCTAAAATGTGTTTCCTAAAATGTGTTTCCTAGTGCAGTAGAGTGCCTACGGATGTAAGACGATAAGTTTCTTCCGACCCTATCGTCTTACAAACGTTTTAAAATCTACGGTGTGTGCCTCGTGCGAATCTAAATTAAAAAGCAACCTGTGAAAAAAATTTTATAACATGTCAAAAAAAAAAATTACAAAATTTGATACAATTTTTGAAATAATAATAAAAAAAATTAATATGCCGATATCTTTGTTGTTGTTGCCGTTGTTGTTGTTGATGTTATTGTTGTTTTTGTTGTTCTTGTTGTAACTTATCCTGATGCTGTTGTGATTGTTGTTGCTGCTGTTGATATTTTTCTGTTGTTGTTGTTGTTGTTGTTGTTGTTGTTGTTAATTTTGCTGCTGTTGTTGTTATTGTTAATGTTGTTGTTGTTGCCTGTTCCACCTTACCGGCAGGTGTAGGGTCTTGCTTGTTGTCGTTGTTATGACGTTGTTGTTGATGTTGTTGTTGTTCCGTTATCTTACCGGCAGATATAGGGTCTTGTTTGTTGTTGGACGATGATGTTGTTGATGCTGACGATGGTAGTGGCGAGAGTTTCAGTTGCTGTAATTGCTGTTGTTCTAGATGCTGTTGCTGCTGTGCCTGAACTACCAAATCACTGGGTGGCGTTAGTTTTTGTAGCTGCTGCTGCTGTTGTTGCTCGGTGATAGTGGTATTCCGACCTTCGGTTCAAAAGGTCTCTTCAATATAGGTGAAATTTCTCTTTTTTGGTGAGCTGGACTTTGATCGGATAAGCCTTGGAGTAATTTCAACTTTTGGTTCTTGCAACCTCAATAATGTTCTTTTGTTTTTGCACTGGCAGGATCGCCAGTTGTGGTGGACACAAAAAAATATAGACTTTTATTTTATTTAAATATTTTTTATTAATTTTATTTTTAACAATTTGTTTTTAAACTTCTAAATACATCGAACACAACTTATAACTGAAATGATATACAAAATTTTTGATAAATAAAAATTGACAATTTTGAAATCTTAAATAATAATTTTTTAAATAAATGTGTAAGTGAATATTTGTAAAGTTTGTATGTTGTTTTGTATGTTGTGGTGTCGGTGTTTATATGTGGTGGTATTGAGTCACCACATATATATATATTTGTTTTGCCAAATTTTGCCAAACAAAATTGGCGGTAAAACTAATTGTATATATATCGTATTATATACAAAGTTTCTTGATACCTACTTGCGGAGAATTATTTATTCGTTCGATATTATTTTCGTAAAAAAAAAAACAAGTTTGTTTTGCTCACGCTTGACTTTCAAAAAGTCTAATTGCGTCTTTTTCTAAAAGTTACAAAAACAAAAATATTAGTACACCGAGTTGTATTGAATTTTTGGAGCAGAAAATAACCAAAAATTCAAGGCATGCAGCAAGAGTCCCAGCAGCCTTTCTGCACTCTGGCTCATTAATTTGTGCATTCCTCTTTGTGCGGTGTCCGTAGCGATCGACGCCAAAGCCGCGTTTTGTGCTTGCTAATAACAACCCCAAATTGTGTGTTAAAACTATTTATTCTCTCACACGCTCAATTTATTGTTTGCGTACAAAGCTTAGACTGCATCTCGTGCCTGCTGCGCTTGATGAACAGCTCTTTAGCTTGCTGTTTATACTTGTAGTTGAGTAAATAAGCCGCACAGTGGGACCAAGGGATCAATTTGCAAGCAAAATTGACTTGGTCTTTTTTCGTAGGAAAATTGCACTGTGGGCAAGATACAAAGTTTAGCAGGCACAATTTATTGGAAAAAAAATATATATAAATAATTAATTTAATATACTATAAAAAAAGCTCTTCTTCTCCAAAAGAGCTACTAAAGAAAATAATAATCAAATAAATTAAAATAAATAAAATATAAACCAACTTATAGCGAAAAAACAAAATTTATTTTACAACTTAATTTTCTGAAACAAGAAAATAGTTAAATTAAAATTTAATTTTAACTGTGCAATATATTATTGTATATATTTAATCCAATCGTTATTTTATACCATTTTTGCTAATTTTTTATAGAAGTTTCCTGAGTTGTTGCTCACATTTTTTATATAAAATTTGGTGAATTTTTTTTACATTGTTTTTTTTATATACATTTAAATAATTATTTTAACAAGAAATAGACACAAAATGTCAACTTTAAAAACATTTATTCGTCTGTCCGATGCGCTGGTCGAGTTTGAAACGGATTTTAATGCCGTGGTAACTCACGACGTTTTCTCCCTGGAGGCTCAAAATGAAGAGCTAAAAGCCCAGTGGAGAAAAGTCAAAGCTGCTTACGATGCTTGCTTGGAGAAATCAATAAATGACGATGATTCAGAAGTTGAATCAATTAAAAAGAAGTATCGCAGCTACTTCCATTCATACATTAGCGTAGCAGGAAGAATTTCTGAGTTTTCTCAGAATAAGCCCTCGAAGCAAACCATTGCTTCTGAGCCGGCGCCGGTCATTGGGCACAGCATGCCTGTGCCACCATGCGATACTGAGATTTTCAATGGTGATTACCTCTCATGGCCATCCTTTAGGGACATGTTTACGGCTATATATATAATGAATTCGCGGCTAACTTCAGTGGAAAAACTTTTCCACTTAAATCAAAAAACACGCGGTGAAGCAAAAGAGATTGTGAGAAAATCTCCTTTAACGAATGATGGTTTTGCTAAAGCTTGGCAAGATTTGTGTGACCGATACGAAAATAAGCGTGTCATCGTCAACAACCAATTAAAAATATTATTTAACTTACCACAGGTGCCAAAAGAATCTGGCACAGAACTTAAAAAACTCCAGAGAGATATCAATGGTTGTATTTTTGCTCTAAAAATGCACAACATTGATATCAGCAACTGGGACGCAATCTTTGTCTACCAATGCTCGACAAGATTACCAGAGATCACGCTCTCCTTATGGGAGCAATCCATTTCAAATAAAAATGATATTCCGAAATGGACAGATCTCGACAATTTGCTCACAAGTAGGTTTCAAACTCTTGAAACCGTGTCTGATATTCGCAGCTCTTGTGGCGCAATACCACGACAAAACTCGATATCCTCCTCCAATTCGAAACCAAACCAGAGCAATTCATCTGGTAAAAAGTTAAATACCTATCAAATTAAAATAACCTCAGCAAATTGCAAGCTGTGCAATACAGAAAAGCATGCATTGCGCTTTTTTCCCCGTTTTCTTAGAATGGATATAAGCAATCGCTTATCAATTGTTCGCAAACACAAATTTTGCATCAATTTTGCAATCAATTGTATTGCTTGGTACAGCAATGGTGACCGTATGTCACCTAGGATCAGCCTACACAACTAGAGCTCTTATAGACTCTGGCTCTGAAGGTACGTTCGTATCTGAGAGATCGCAGAAGCTATTGAAGTTACCCACAAGAGCCATAAGCGCTCAAGTTTCGGGGCTTAATAACGCAGTTTCAGCGTAAGTGACAAAAGCTTTCGATATAATTCTCAGTTCGCCTAGAAATAGGCAATTCCAAATAGAAGCTACAGTTTTATTGCTGTCTCGCTTAACTGGGAATCTGCCGTCATGCTTCATTGATCCTTCTTTGTGTAAGAGTTTGCCTGACTTACAACTGGCAGATCCGCACTTTTTCGCGATCAAGTTGATGTACTTATCGGTGGCGATTTGTACCCTGCCATAATTCTCGACGGCATTCAACGAAACATTCTTGGTTTACTTCTAGCTCAAGAAACAGTTTTCGGCTGGATATTCACAGGCCCTATGCCTTGTAGCGAAATATCTAGTTTTACAACTTGTTTGAGCCATTATAGTGAAGTTGCGATCGATCAACAGATCGCACGTTTTTGGGAGTTGGAGGAACTACTTTAAAAAACAATTTTCATCCCAGTCTGATAAGTTTTGTGAGGAAAACTATCAGAAAACTACAAACCACGATAGCAAAGGTCGATATATTGTTACCTTACCATTCACAGATCGATTCTGTGCGTTACCGGTAACAGCAATATTGTTACCGAAACTCGTTACCAGTCTTAGAAATTGGTATTCACTCGGTTACGCTTTCAACAGTCGTAAACCTTATTGAAATGAAGCTATCTCTTTTGTGTGGTGAAATATGAACAATGGAAAGTGAGACAATGGCAAACCTCAGAGTAATCAAAATGCCATGTAAAGCTTCTTGAGAACGAGAACATTCCGTTCATCGCCGTTCGGAGTCGGCGTTAAACATGTAGGTCCGGTTCCCGGTCAATTGTGTAGAAACTTAATAACACGCACAACACAATTGATCATAAGAAGCTCGGTCAAAGTCCTTTCAAGGGCTGAAATGGCCAGTTATTTATTATTTGTATTATGTTAAGTTTTTATATAATATTTGTTTTTCTTGGCAGGATATATGCACGCACTACGCCGGCGCAGCTGCGGTGTTATATCTATTTAATTTATAACTATATTAATTATATGTAAATTAATATTACACAGTGAATTGCTATAAATTTTTATTCATTGAAAAGTGCTGAAGTAGCAGCAACAGTGAATTTGACATCGTTTTTTATTTTTATTTGCTCCGATTTCGATATGAGGATTTTAAAATTGAATTAATTACTCAAAATACGAGCACTTTTTTAATGCAAGCTAAAAATTGTCTTCTGGTTTGCTTGTTACCACCTAAAGAGATGGTAACAATATTCACCGGTAACGCTTGGTCGCAGAATACCAACAGAGTGTTGAACTTACTAAAAGGTGAATTTCTACGTTAACAAGATTAACGTTACCGCGACAGAATTGATCTGTCAAAAGTGGATTGCCAGATGATATTAATCTTGGATTTTCTCGAGGCATAGCCTTCAAGCAATGGGCTAGAAGTGAAGCTCGATTGAACAAAAATGCAGATTTAAGGACGCAGTATGCAGAAGTGGTGAATGATTACCTCAAAATGGGTTATATGGAAAAAATCCCAGCTCCAAAATTTGAAAGATCACCATCTCATTATTATTTACCGCATCATGCAGTAATAAAACCAGAGAGTACTACAACAAAAGTTCGGGTAGTATTCAACGCGTCAAGTCCCACTTCAAATGGGGTCAGCTTGAACGATGTGCTGCACGCAGGCCCAGTTCTTCAAGCTGACTTGACGCTTCTGGTGCTGAAATGGCGGTTTTTCAAATATGTTGTTAATGGCGACATTCAGCAGATGTACTGCCAGATTCTAGTTGACCCAAAACATTCTGTTTTCCAACGAATTCTGTTTAGAAGTTCACCCGATGAGTTGATTCAGGATTATGAACTTAAAACAGTCACCTTTAGCCTAAACTGTGCTCCATATCTAGCAATTAGCACCATGCTGCAATTAGCACATGATGTTCAACAGCAGTTTCCTCTCGCTGCAAAAATTTTGCGACATTTTACATATGTCGATGATGCTCTAGCTGAAGCTAATGATGCTGAAAGCGCAATTAAAGCTAGAAATGAGCTTATCTCGGCTTTAGAGTCTGCAGGTTTTACTATGCGAAAGTGGACTGCGAATGCTTCCAGCATTTTAGCAGACTTGCCTACAGAGCATTTTTTGCATGAAGACTTCTTGAAGTTAGAAGATACGAGCTGTGCCAAAGCATTAGGAATTCGTTGGAATGCCACTTCGGATTTATTCTATTTTACTGCCAAGCGTCTCGAAATTAAATCATCTTATACACAACGTGAAGTCCTGTCCATGATAGCGCAACTGTTTGATCCTGCAGGTTGGCTGGCAGCTATAGTGGTGACAGCGAAAATTCTAATGCAGCGTATCTGGTTGGATGAGATAGATTGGGATGAAGATCTCCCTGCGCATAGTTTTCAGTCTTGGCAAACATTTCCACCATGTCGGAAAATCCTTTTGATTTTCAATCTCTCACTCCAGGTCATTTCTTGGTCGGCGGCCCACTGCTTTCGCCAGTGGAGCCAGAAATAGCTGAACAGCCTCTAACTCTTGACAATCGCTGGCAAAAAATCGAGGCGATGCATCAGCTCTTCTGCCACCGAAATAGGTTGCGTTGCGCGACCTATAGTGAAGCTGGTCACACTACCCTCGACCTAGCTCCGTCACCATTTATTTTTCTCTTAATTGTTTCTTTTCTCTTCTTTTCTTTTCTTTTCTTTTCTTTTCTTTTCTTTTCTTTTTGTTTCCGTCTCGTTTCAGGATGTCTACCACCAACATTGTACGTTACTTGATCGAAGAGATGCTTCTGCTGACGGACTCTGAGATGGCCATGAGTGAGAACGATACGGTGCCAGTTCCGGCAGCCAGCATACTCTAGCCACAATCCCCGGTGCGGAGTGGGCTGTCCCGCGTGGTCCCCGTCGTGACGCGCAGCGACATGATCCCAAAGTGTCGGTTGTGCTCCATGGAGCACAATCTCATGTCGTGCCGTCAGTTCATAGCTATGAACCTGGAAGAGCGGTTGAGAGCAGTACTTTTATTTAATTTAATTTTTACTGCTCCAACTGCCTTTCAGCTGTTCATATGCGAAAGGACTGTCGGTGCGATGTGAAGTGACGTCACTGCGGTGAAGATCTCCACAGCATGTTGCATTCCCACACTCGGGTCCGATCAAGTCGAGCCCACTCACGAAGACCACGTGGAAGACGTACCCGTGCGAAGCACCCAAAGCTGCAGCCTGCATCCGCAGCTGCCCTAGAAGCAACGAGGTCTGGGGCGGAACCGAAGAGTTCGTCTTGGAAGGGTCCGCAGTCGACGTTCCAATCTGCGTCGTCGTCGAGGGATGCCGTCCCGAAGCGGTCCCCTTCCAAGAAGAGACCACAGTCGATGCTACCGTTAGCGTCATCGTCGAGGGACAAATTACCGAAGCGGTCTGCCCACAAGACCAGCAGCGGCGAGCCTCCAGAGAGTGGTCTCTCTCCTCCCCACAGTGGTGGTAAGTACTTGGGCCAACGGAAGAATGGTCCAAGAGCGAGCTCTGCCTGACTACTGCCTTCCGCAAACGCGAGTGGCCAGAGAGCTGGCTGTGAAGTGGAGACTTCCAACTTCGATAATCGATGGAAGGGAAGTCTGCACATATTTTTCTTTTGGGCAGCGCTTCTCGCTGCTCTTATAAAAACTTTGTTAGTTTTAAGTTTTTACTAATAAAACTGACCTCGGTCAATAAAGTTCGAAAAGCGCCGCGTTTTCTTCCTTATGTTTAAAAGTTTTTAATAAGGGTTTTCTCCCCTCTCGATATCCGAAAGGTTTACAGGGTATAATATATCTAATTTCCTATCTAATATTCATGCATATGGGTTTGAGCGTTTAACACTTTAACTGCCATACATACATACGGTGTGCCTCAATAAAATGTCCACGTATGCTCTGAGGCACAACGTATGTGCCTCAGTATTTGATTACGCATTATAGTTCATGGTTTAAAATAAGTACCTCGAAATGCAAATCTGTTAACGTTGTTCAATTCCGCATGGCCTGGCATACCTAAAACTATCTTTAGCGCATCATTTTTATACCCCCACGATTATAAAAACCCCTTTTACTGGGGTATATTAATTTTGTCACTCCGTTTGTAACGCCCATAAGGAAGCGTGGTAGGTATAGAAAAGTATATACATTAGAGTGGAACGAATTTTTAACCTCATAGGCTTCATATATTTTTGCAAACTACGAGTAAAAAAATAAATTTCTGCATCTCTAGTTTTTTTCTGCGACATAACTTTTGACTGCGCCCGAGGATTTATATATTTCATTGTCAGACTTTTTTCTTCTAAAATCCAAAAAAGTTAGGAGCTAATTTTTTGATGCAAACCTCTTCATTAACGCATAAATAATAACTTGTCAAGAGTTCCCTTTGATACCTTGTATGCGCTAGAAGATATTCAGGATCAAATATCACCGAAATCGGTCATTCGCTTATATCTCCGCTCCTCTTTGTAGGACAGAAAATATGCTCAGAACAAAATTGTAGATCAGATAATTCTCTACAAAAATGCCCTTAACAGTTTTAACATAAAACAAACAGTTTCTACGCTATGCGACTAAATATGTTTGAACAGCGCAAAGTAGAAATTCCATATTAACTTTGAGTAGAGCGGAGATATATTCAAATTATCGAATTCGGTGATCTTTGAACCAGAATACCTTCTAGCGCATACATGGTATCATAGGGAACTCTTGGCAAGTTATTATTAATGAGTTAATGAAGAGGTTTGCATCAAAAAATTAGCTCCTAACTTTTTTGGATTTTAGAAGAAAAAAGTCTAACAATGAAATATATAAACCCTCGAGCGCAGTCAAAAGTTATGTCCCAGAAAAAAACTAAAGATGCAGAAATTTATTTTTTTACTAGTAGTTTTCAAAAATATATGAAGCCCATGAAGATTTTTTGCTTCCATACATTTCGTTCCACTCTAATATACATATATTCTTTATTCATATATTCATTTTTTTAAAAATTTAAAGCAGTGGGTTTTCAAGTAGTTTAAGCTATGGGTCGATCAGTGAGCGAGTAAGCGAATGCTCTATGAAATTATTATATACGAATCTTTAAACGATTTTTCGATGGGTAAATTTCAACGGGAATATATGGTCACAAGGAGTTTTTTACTCAGAATTTCATGTAGAATTCGAAACTGGATATTAGTACCATGGAAAAAAATTACTCCTATCTAATATGCACACCCAAGCATAAGGGTATGAGCGTTTGAAGTTGAAAAAAGGCAAAAAGACTTGAGACATAAACTCGCTTTAATGCGAATTGTAGGAACCTGTACCCGATTTTCGGGGGTTTATAACCAGTTGCGGATCTATGATTCGCCCGAGGAGGAGGGGGGTCTGAAACAAGAGTTTTGTAGCGCGAGGAGGGAGCTGAAACGGCTTTTAGGGCGTTTTTCCCCATACAAAAAATTCTAAAAGGAGGAAGATGGGGGGCTATAGCCCTTTCACCCCGTATGTAGATCCGCCACTGGTTGTCACTAGTAATTTTGACTAAGAAGGCAGAATAAAATTTAATTTAGTTGTTTTAACCTGTTCTTTGTTAAAAGTTCCTCACAGCATTAGTTCCCCATAACTGTACTATCCAAGTTAATTCGACGTCTACAAAATAATGTTGAAGAATGGAATGAATAGTTGTCGAGGAATTGGTTTTCATTAAAAAAAATATTGTTTTCCTAGGCGAAACATAGTTACAAGCGATTCTTTTTTTTAACCCTCAAGGACCCCAAAAAAAAAAAGTTTTGATCTAGAATCCAAAATTTTAACATGTCTATATTAATGATGGTCTATTGTACGTATGCCATGAAGTTTCATAATTATATGTTTAAAAATGAGAGAGATATGAATATTTCTGCCTCAACCTGGTGAGGCCAGCATTACCCATGTCGAACTCGTCTCAAGTCGACTCAAACCTCTGCGTGGTGTCCTCTAGAAACGGTAAACTGGCAACCGTTAGTTTGACGGCTAATCTGAGCGGCGGGCTACCTGCCTTTAAAGGGTTGTACGTTGGGTTTGAAGCCCACGACGTGCCCAAATTTTGGAAAAACACAGTTCAATGAAACAATTAAGAAAAAAAGATAAGAATGATCCCCAAATCTGATGACTACTACTGCAAACGAAAAACTGACAATTATTTACGTATATGCACTTAGAACGTTCGAACTCTTAATTGGGATGGTGCCTCTATCCAACTGATAGATATCTTAGAAAGATACAAAGCTGATATCACTGCAATCCGAGAAATGTGATGGAAAGGACAGGGTTGCTTACGGCAAGCATCCTGTGATATCTACTACAACGTCCATGGGGAGAAGCACGAATTTGGATGCGGATTCGTGGTTGGCAAGAGACTACGACATCATGTTCTGCGATTCACACCTGTGAACGAACGACTTTCCATAATCCGTGTCAAGGCAAGATTTTTCAACATAAGCCTGATTTGTGCGCACGCTCCGACAGAAGACAAAGACGATGAGACAGATTCTACGAGCGCCTTGAAGAGGCCTTTGAGCACAGCCCTCGCCACGACATAAAAATCGTACTTGGTGACTTCAACGCCAAGGTGGGAAAAGAAAATATCTTTGGTCCAACAGTCGGAAAGTACAGCCTCCACGACAATACCTCCGATAACGGAATGAGACTGATTGACTTTGCCGCAGCGCGAAACATGGTCGTTAGCAGCACTAGATTCAAGCATCTCAATATTCATAAAGCAACTTGGCTGTCTCCTGATCAAAAGACGCGCAACCAAATTGATCACGTTTTCATTGACGACTCTTACTCCTGCTTCAAGAAAGCACTCCTCCGATCGACGATATATGCGCGCAGTGGAACCACATTTCCCACTCTATGCGTCCGGCTGCCGAAGAGGTGATTGGCTATCACCACCCTCCCCGAAACCAGTGCCACCAGGAGTGTCGCGACGCCACTGCAGAAAAAGATGCCGCCTACAAAGCCACCCTGCAGTCGGTTGTAACGCGTACTGCTAAAGAGCGATACAAAGAGAAGAGGAGGGAAGAGAGACGCATTTTCAGGCGAAAGAAAAGAGAAGCGGAAATGCGTGAGCGCGAGAAAATTGAGATGCATGGTGATAGGAATGAGGTCCGAAAATTTTTCGTAAAAATAAGACGCCTGGCCGATGGTTTCAAGACGGGGGCATCTTCCTGCAAGGATGAAAATGGGAATTTATTGACAGATATCCAGAGTACACTGATTATGTGGAGGAAACACTTCTTTAGGCTTCTGAATGGCGACGACGACAACAATCCCGCCTAGAGATGATATCCTGGAAACCCCAATTGTGGATGACAGCGTTGAAGTTCCGCTGCCCGACCATAGTGAAGTCTTGAAAGCTATAGATCGGCTTAAAAACAACAAAGCCGCAGGAGCCGATGGCTTACCTGCTGAGCTCTTCAAGAATGGAAGCGAAGCTCTATTTAAATGCATTCATGAGCTTCTATGCAGAATATGGTCAGAAGAATGCATTCCAAATGATTGGAATCTCAGTGTGCTCTGCCCAATCCACAAGAAAGGCGATCCCACCATTTGCGCCAATTACCGTGGGATAAGCCTTCTTAATATCACATAGAAGGTCCTGTCGAGCGTATTATGTGAAAGACTGAAGCCCATCGTAAACCAGCTGATTGGACCTTATCAGTGTGGCTTCAAACCTGGTAAATCCACCATAGACCAGATATTTACCCTACGACAAATCTTGGAGAAGACCCTAGAAAAACAAATCGACACACACCATCTTTTTGTCGATTATGAAGCCGCCTTCGACTGTCCAATAAGGGATCATCTATACTCCATCATGTCTGAATTTGGTATTCCTGCAAAGCTCATCCATCTTTGCAGAATGACACTGAGCAACACCAGCAGCACAGTTAAGATCGGGAAGGATCTCACTCCTCCAATCGATACCAAACGAAGTTTCAGACAAGGTGATTCCTTATCGCGCGACTTTTTCAACCTGATGGAGAAGATCATCCGAGCTGCTGATTTTAGACGCAGTCGCACTATATTCTTCAAAAGTATTATGCTGCTGGCGTATGCTGATGATATCGACATTATTGGCCATAATACGCGCGAAGTCAGTGCAACATTCTCCAGATTAGCGAATTAGTCGAGAATGGGTCTTGCAGAGAATGCAGATAAGACCATATACCTAGTGTCAACAAATAAACAGTCCCAGCGTCTTGGAAACTACGTCATTGTTGACAACATTCCCTTCGAGGTTGTTAAGGACTTCGTCTACCTGGAATCCAGCATTAACTCTTTCAACGATGTCAGTATTGAGATAAAACGAAGGATAACTCTTGCCAACAGGTGTTACTTTGGGCTAAGTAGGCAATTGAGAAGCAGAGCCCTCTCTCGACGAACAAAACTTACGCTCTATAAGTCACTTATCATGCCCGTCCTATTATATGCAGCACAAACCTGGACGTTGAGCAGTTCTGATGAAAGGACTTTGGGAGCCTTCGAGAGAAAGATCCTTCGTGAAATCTTCGGTCCGATCTGCGTCAATGGCGAGTACCGAATTCGATGGAACCACGAGCTGTATGAGCTGTACGCTGACATCGACATAGTTAAGCGTATTAAAATCGAGCGGCTCCGCTGGCTAGGTCATGTTGAGCGACTGGAAAACGACGCTCCAGGGAAAAAATATTCGATTCAGTGCCCAGTGGTGGTCAACGCAGAAGAGGACGCCCACATCTACGTTGGAAGGATCAGGTGATGGATAACCTGACCACGCTTGGTGTTTCCAACTGGCGTCAGCAAGCGCAGAACAGAAATGGCTTGAGTGGAAAACTTCAAGTCGATATCTCAAAAATAACAAAGTTATAACCTAGTGTGTAAACCACCCTCTAGAGTGCGCAGTGCTGGCCCTTACTTTCAAACGCGTTTTTCTCGAAACCATGAAACTCAGTGAACCGATCGTTTTGATTTTTTTGCAGACTTATTTTATTCATATTACTTATTTTATTCACGGACGCTTTTTAGTGGCGTCCGTGGGGAAGTTGGTTAAAGTGCGTGGCCGCTAGGTCAAAGAACTTTGGAAACCCAGGTTCGAACCCCAGCAGCGACAGAAAATTATTTGAATTAAAATAATTTTTCTGTACGGCCGCCACCTCTCTGCAGACAATGGCAAACCACAGAGAGTAATCAAAAATGCCATGTAAAGCTTCTTGAGAACGAGAACTTTCCGTTCGTCGCCGTTCGGAGTCGGCGTTAAGCATGTAGGTCCATTTCTCGGTCAATTGTGCACAAACTTAATAACAAGCACAACACAATTGATCATAAGAAGCTAGGTCAAAGTCCTTTCAAGGGCTGAAATGGCCAGTTATTTATTTTTTTTTTTTTTATTTTATTCATAATAATCTCGTACTTGTCATAGGATTCTTTTTTCGTAGCTTCGTCCATTAGTAATAGGCAAAATAATGACGAATTTTTGCTCGAAAATTGTTAATTTACTTTCGTAAGTCCGCCATTTTGTGAAAAATTAATATTTTCAAAATCGGCTAAGACAAGTACGAGTTTTAAGTATCTAGTTTAATAATATATTTAAGTTTTTTGTTTCAGATGAATTTAGAAGCAATCTTGGTCTCCGTATTTCATCTTTTTTTTTACAGCGCTCTAAAAAATGCTGTATCTATGTTAATATTAAATTTTTTTTAATGAAAAAACACTAATCATACTCTTGAATGTATATATTTTAAGGTATAAAAACCCTCATTTAAAAATATCCCTTAGGTATCCTTAAAAAAATTCGCAAACATGACCTTTTTTCAGCCTTTGGGTATATAGGCCCCCTTAAGAAAAGTTCGTTTTTAAAAAGAGACAAAAAAATAAAATTATTTCGTTTGTAAAAAGTTTCAAAATTTCTGCAACGCACTGTTTAGAGCTTTTATGTGAACAATTTTGTTTTTTAAAAATAATTAAGATTATCTACGATTTTTATACAACAAATATGTTTTCATAGATTGAGGCAAATGTAGTTCTTGGATACGTTCTTCCAAATTATTTCGTCCAACTCTTTGACGAATAATTCTTCTGCATAAATCCATTAGAGGAAGTGGTTCAGCTGAAAATAAAACAAGGTTTAATTATCATTATAAGATATTAATAAAGAAGATATTAAGATATTTTCTTAAAATGGCAATTTTAATCACTATTATATATTTTATATAACACGTATTTCATGTATTACGTATAATACTTACAATACAAATATTAAAAAAGAAACCATACAATCGGCAGTTCTTTATAGAAACCCCATTATTTATTACTAATAAAAATTGAAAAATTACAATTAGTTACTACTACTACTATACTATTACAGCCGTATTCATTACAATATTTTATAATTGCTTTGAAACGTTCAATATTTAAAAATGTTTTTTATTTTAAAGTCTTTTAAATTTTGTTATTCATAAACATGTTGTAGCACAATAGCAAAATAATAACAAAATAATAACAATTTGATATTCGCTTTTGTTTTTTGATAAAGTCACTTTATATGGGAGGTAGGCGTGGTTTTCGTCCGATTTTTTGGAAGTGCATATTAAATAGCAAAGCTTATATGCAATTTTAAGTCCATAACGGGTTATAACTAAAAACCTGCACTGAGTTTATTCACGTCAGAAATTCAAAATATAGTATTAACACATACTGAAACAATACTTTCTAGTTAAATTATAATCTTATAAATACAAGTTAACACACGGCCCAGCTACCATTCCGCAGACGAAGCGTGTTTCTTTGGCAACCTGATTCGCACGCGCGGACTAACCAGCGTCGACGACCTGGAAGGCAGGGACGATACGCAGCAGCAGCGTGCAAAGTCAGCAGATTTAGGGTAGCAAGTAAGTTAGAGAACTAGGCAATATGTTTACTTTAAATGTAATAAAGAGTCTAGTCTAATATATAACGACAACTTGTGGAGTTTCATTCTCTGAATTAAGGATTGGTGAAGTACAGTTGGGTAGTTAATACTAGCCAACACGACCAAATAAATTATTTTATACTTACATTTTATTTAATGAACTTCAATAAATGTGCTTTTGTCGGCCACCCGCCGTAGTTTTGACCGTAGTTTTTGAGAAAACACGTTGTTCGTCATTTGTAATGATTTCCTTAAGATACTTTCAGATACGACGTATGAAGTGCTTCACATTTTTGTGATAATAGTTATGAATAAATGGAACTAAAATTTAGCTTGGCGTCCGTGGCGTAGTTGGTTAAAGTGCGTGGCCGCTATGTCAACGAACCTGGAGACCCAGGTTCGAACCCCAGCAGCGACAGAAAATTATTTGAATTAAAATAATTTTTCTGTACGGCCGCCACCTCTCTGCAAGCAATGGCAAACCTCAGAGAGTAATCAAAATGCCATGTAAAGCTTCTTCAGAACAAGAACATTCCGTTCATCGCCGTTCGGAGTCGGCGTTATACATGTAGGTCTAGTTCCCGGTCAATTGTGTACAAACTTAATAACACGCACAACACAATTGATCATAAGAAGTTAGGTCAAACAAAGTCCTTTCAAGGGCTGAAATGGCCAGTTATTTATTTTTTTTTTTTTTTAAATTTAGCTTAAGGAATAATTTTGATAGATCACTATATTTATTATCAGTCCACTTGTCTTGAAGTATGGCTCCGAAATTCATTTGTCAGAGACAGCCATATAAATCATAACGTTCTGTACAAACTTCTTCTTGTATTTATATTCTACATCAGGAGAGCTTGAAGATATGTCATTTGTTTAAAATTAACCGTTTCCTGTCATTTGTGGTGTACTTAGTATAAAACAACTCTCATTATCCAAAATGAACGATTTTCCATTGTAATTTTTGACCATCCACCGAAATTGAAATTTAACTTATTGAATTCTTATTATACAAGAATAATACAAGTTAACACACGGCCCAGCTACCATTCCGCAGACGAAGCGTGTTTCTTTGGCAACCTGATTCGCACGCGCGGACTAACCAGCGTCGACGACCTGGAAGGCAGGGACGATACGCAGCAGCAGCGTGCAAAGTCAGCAGATTTAGGGTAGCAAGTAAGTTAGAGAACTAGGCAATATGTTTACTTTAAATGTAATAAAGAGTCTAGTCTAATATATAACGACAACTTGTGGAGTTTCATTCTCTGAATTAAGGATTGGTGAAGTACAGTTGGGTAGTTAATACTAGCCAACACGACCAAATAAATTATTTTATACTTACATTTTATTTAATGAACTTCAATAAATGTGCTTTTGTCGGCCACCCGCCGTAGTTTTGACCGTAGTTTTTGAGAAAACACGTTGTTCGTCATTTGTAATGATTTCCTTAAGATACTTTCAGATACGACGTATGAAGTGCTTCACATTTTTGTGATAATAGTTATGAATAAATGGAACTAAAATTTAGCTTGGCGTCCGTGGCGTAGTTGGTTAAAGTGCGTGGCCGCTATGTCAACGAACCTGGAGACCCAGGTTCGAACCCCAGCAGCGACAGAAAATTATTTGAATTAAAATAATTTTTCTGTACGGCCGCCACCTCTCTGCAAGCAATGGCAAACCTCAGAGAGTAATCAAAATGCCATGTAAAGCTTCTTCAGAACAAGAACATTCCGTTCATCGCCGTTCGGAGTCGGCGTTATACATGTAGGTCTAGTTCCCGGTCAATTGTGTACAAACTTAATAACACGCACAACACAATTGATCATAAGAAGTTAGGTCAAACAAAGTCCTTTCAAGGGCTGAAATGGCCAGTTATTTATTTTTTTTTTTTTTTAAATTTAGCTTAAGGAATAATTTTGATAGATCACTATATTTATTATCAGTCCACTTGTCTTGAAGTATGGCTCCGAAATTCATTTGTCAGAGACAGCCATATAAATCATAACGTTCTGTACAAACTTCTTCTTGTATTTATATTCTACATCAGGAGAGCTTGAAGATATGTCATTTGTTTAAAATTAACCGTTTCCTGTCATTTGTGGTGTACTTAGTATAAAACAACTCTCATTATCCAAAATGAACGATTTTCCATTGTAATTTTTGACCATCCACCGAAATTGAAATTTAACTTATTGAATTCTTATTGAACTTATTGAATTCACCGTCTGTAGTGGCGTCCGTGGCGTAGTTGGTTAATACGTTGCCTGCCGACTACGAGATAACTCTTAGATTGCGTTCCCTTCTAGGGAGCCAACTACGAGTTATCTCGTACTCACTAAACACGTACTTTTTGTGTAGCTACGAATAAAACCGTATTATATCAGTGCTAGTATCGATAAAAGCCAACTACGAGATAATTCGTAGGTCCTTTTTCGCCTAAAAAACATAATTTTGCTTTTTGATGATACTTGTGATCTAGAAATAGAGTTTTTAGTAATATAATGTGAAAAAATCAAATTGTAATTTTTCCCCGTTTTCTGAAAATTAAAGTGTTAAAGTGTTAAAGTGCGTGGCCTCTATGCGAACGAACCTGGAAACCCAAGTTCGAACCCCAGCAGCAACAAAAAATTATTTGAATTAAAATTTTTTTCTGTACGACCGCCACCTCTCTGCAGACAATGGCACACCTCAGAGAGTAATCAAAATGCCATGTAAAGCTTCTTGAGAACAATAACATTCTTCTGTTCATCGCCGTTCGGAGTCGGGTTTAAACCTGTAGGTCAGGTTCTCGGTCAATTGTGTACAAACTTAATAAAACGCACAACACAATTCATCATAAGAAGCTAGGTCAAAGTCCTTTCAAGGGCTGAAACGGCCCGTTATTTAATTTTTTTTTTTTTTTATTTCACCGTCTTAATATTTTGTCGCTGCTGACATGGGATATGCCCTAAATCCAATAGTTTTTAATAGTTCGTATAGATGTAAGAGATGTCGTAAATAGGTTACGTAATACAGGTAATATAGCTTTTGGCCAAAAAGGCTTTTTTATTACTAATGAAGAAATAAATAAAAAAAAAAAAAAATAAAATTTGCTCATCAGTGTACTCTAGAGATCGCTGGTTCTTTCTGACTTCAATATTGAGTGATTTTAATGTTTAAGAAATGTATGACATCTTTGTTGTCAAAAGCAGTTATAAGCTATTTAATTTTTTTTTTAGTCATAAGAACTGGTTTTCTTTCGGAACGAGGTTGCCTATCAATTCGTGGTTTTCATTCGATTTGGCTAATTTCCGTACTTTATCTTTATTTTTTAGATACAAGCTTTATAGCCCTATTACGATTCACAACGCAACAGTGATTTCTGTCTTCCCTGTGTAAATTGTTATTATGATAGACAACAAAGCATGTGAATACAATCCACTGTTGTCTTGCAACACTGTTGTGTCTTCTATATCCCTTTTATGATCCACAACAGCTGTGCCAGCTTGTATACTTTTTCTGTCAAAATGACAAGATAGCTGCATTGGTGTTGTGTAGTGTTAGTGGTAAGCAGAAAAATGGCTTCAGCAAAGTAAGTTTAGTTAGTCGCAGCTGCGAAAACTCGATATAGAGCTGAAGCAATATAAAGTGGATTTGCTAAAAGTTCAACTGGAGGAATTGAATTGAGAAGCTATAATGTCACTAGCGATACCCGGCGCGCGTTGCTGCACCCGGCAAGTATATTGGAAATAATAAGTAAATTCAAAACTTTTATTAGTCCCTTAGTCTGACACCCCGCTCATGTTCCACTGCCCGTTACAGTTTCCCAGTAGCAGAACAGCACTCCCAGGTGACAATTTCATTATGAGTTTCAATGTCCTATGATCTTAGCTTCCATAGCTATTCTGTATAGAGAATCGGGCCACACCCCCTTTTCCAATGCACATACCAGTTTTCCAGTAGAAAGACTTTGTCATTTAATAACTCCATACTGAGTTTTATTGTCATGCGACGTTTAGAAAGCTATTCAATATCAAAAATTTGACTTGTGTGGTCGAAGCCATAACCCCTTTTCCTATGCCCGTCCCAGTTCTCTTGTTTATTTATAAAAAAACTTATTGAATCACACAATGTCAATTCTATAAAGTAAAAAGTCAGTCGTTTGTTCCTTTTGTTCATTTATAAATTACAGGCAAACCACCGTCAAAACATGTGTAGAAAAGTTGCATGCAGCGAAACAAATAAACATAAGTACATACATCAAGTCGGATTGATTCTCATTCTCATCAAAAAAATCCTCGACATGCTAAAGGTGGTCAGTGAATCCCCTTTAAATAAAACTGTGTTAGATTAATTCACCAGATCAAAACAAATTTGAACATATTAGAATGTACTTCGGTCCAATTAGATTTAAGCGCAGCAAAGTATGTATGTATATGTATTTGTTTGTTTGTTTTGTTATGTTGTGCTTGCTGAGATCAAAAAGAGTATAGTAGAGAGCAACATGCAGTTAATTGAAGCTCTCGCAGCACAAACGCATTAAAAGCTAACGACCAAGCAATGCATGGCATTCTGGATGATTTTTTAAAAAACTTAACACTTTAATTAAAGATACTTATTATTGAAATTTCGTAAAGAAAAAACCCAATGATCCTTTTGTTGCACCAATGTGATATTTTAAAAATTATTTCATAAATATCGGACCAGTTCTTTTGGAGTTTTGCGGCAAGAAAAAATTTCACTTTCATTTAATATAATAGTATAGATGAAGACTGATTTTTTTTTATTAAAAAGTTCCTTATTTTATGTTATGAAGAGTGATTTTTACTGTTTGTTTGTTTAATTAATAAGTTCCTTATTTTATAATGTCATCAAGACTGATTTTTTTATTGTTTGTTTTTGTTTAATTAATAAGTTCCTTTATGCCATGGAGACTAATTTTTAAATTTTTTTTACACTGAAGTACTGAAGTACACGAATAAATTAAAAACATGCACTCTTTTTAAATATTAAAACTTACGTTTTCTCGGGTAACTCAAATGGATTGGAGCGGTCTCGGAGTTGTCTTCTGATTCGTGCTGGCGGCACATCATCTTCGTCGTCACTTGACCACAACGCAAATGAAATTTCCATTTTTTATTTTAATTAAAAATTTAGCACAACAAACAAATTCTGCAGAAAATAAATCTGATTTGTTTTGTTTTTAATTTTTCTATCAGCTGATAGCTGCCAGTTACAAGGTTGCCACTATTTTGCAGAACAATTAAATTTGTGGTATTTTTTAATTTCTGTGGAAAAAGGTAATTCCCATGATAGTTTTAATTTAGGCACGACTACGATTCCCGGTGAGGTGTGATTTAAAAGTTTTTTCTTGTAAAGAACAACAAAAAATAAGTTTGGTAGAACAAAAAATCGATACCTCAAGTAGTTATCAAGTTATCGATTTTAGAAAAAATTTGTTCTTGCTGCAAGATCTGTTTAAAAAAATTTATATCTTCGTCACTATCCAATGGATGGAATAAATTGTCACGTCATTGCAAATATAATTAAATTGTCTTTCAGAAAAATTACAAATCTTATATGTTATATACCAAATGAAAAATAAATTTTTAAATTTTAATAATTTTCTTTCTATAATGTGTAGTAAGAACGGTAATTTTAAAGAAATAAATGGTTTTATGTATTTTAAATTAACATACAAATGGCTATAAAATATGAAATACTCAAAGAAATTCATTAATTTAAAATTTATGTGAAGACTTCATATATGACCTTTTCAATAATACCTTCTATCAATATCAATTATATACACTGAATCAAATAATTGCACATACAGCAGTTCATTTTCCATTTAAAGCTATATTTTTTACAAAAAACGTTTTAAATATCGAAAACTTTTCTTAATATTTATTGGATGGTATTATTACATTCCAAAAACGATTTATAACACTTTCTGAAAATTAGGCTTCATTTATGAAAATAATTTAAAAAAGTAATCTAATAACTTGAACTCAAAAATTGTACATACGTTGCTTTAATTTAAGTATTTTATAAAGAACTTAATAGCTAGTATGGTATCCATTTGCATTAATGACCTCTCGTGAACGGCGTTTCATCGATTCCACCGATTTGGATGTATCATCCGGCGATATTTTATTCCACTCTTCTAGGATAACTGGTTTAAGCTGCTCTCGGTTGGTTATCTCATGCTGTCGTACTTTACGCTCGAGCAAATCCCAAAGATGCTCAATAGGATTGTGGTCCGGTGATTGAGGGGGATGTGGAAGTGTCGATTTGCGGTTGTAGACAAGCCAAGTTCTGATTAGTAGTGAATTATGCTTGGGATGATTATCATAATCACGACTGAGTTCTAATTTTTCAGCACTAGCTCTTAACATTTTTTTTAAAATTGATAAATATTGAAATTTGTCCATTGTAGTTTCAACGAAAGCTAAGTTTCCAGCACCGTTAGCTGCCATGGCGTCCCGTACCATAACATTTCCACCTCCATGCTTTACGGTTGGCGTTAAATTTTCTTTATTAATACCATGTTCACACTTAGGCCGAAAAGCGGCTTTTCGTACAATAATGGCTTTTCAGCTGAAAAGCTACATGATATTAAGTTTTTCGCCATAGAAAAGCTGTCAAAGGAAAAGCGTCTTTTTGTGTGCTTTTCAGCGAAAAACTCTAAAAAGCTAGAAAACAACCCTGTTTTGAAGTCTGTTTTTGTGAGTATAGTCAAAATCTATTACTAAAATTGAGGTTATCACTGATATTTGACATTTCGTCTCTCTGTTTATTTTATGTGTATACATGTAGCCAATAGGAGCATCTTATTTTCTGAGAACAATGAAATGAAAAGCTGCTTTTTAAGTGTGAACACCTTTTTTTGAAAAGAAGTTTTTCAGCTGAAAAGCGTCTTTTCGGCCTGTGTGTGAACATAGTATAAGAGAAGTATTAGGTCTTCGCCAAACGAAACGACGTCAATCTGAGCCAAAAATATTAAATTTGCTTTTATTAACAGAAACAACTTTTTTCCAGAACTCTTCAGGCTTATTTATATATTCTTTGCATATCGTCGTTGCGCATACAAAAAAGGTTATGTGTTTTTGAACAATTTTTCAGGAGACGAAAAAAACAAAAATGTTTTTTAACAATTTCAGTACTATTTTCACATAGCTGCTAACTTTTACATTTGTTAACTTCTGAACCAATAAGAATATCAAGAAACCATTTGGTGAATAGATGGGGCATATATATGGCTATTAAATGGTAAAATAAAAATAAAATCGAAATTTTACACATAGCCTTTTTTGTATGAGCAACGACGATATGCTAAGCGTTCAAGAGCATTATTTTTAGATATAAACGGTTTCTTGCGGGACATGCAACCTTTGTAATCATGTGAATGTAAACAATTTCTTATTGCTTGCGGATTAACGGATGGACCTCCATGTTCAGCAAGGCTTGCCGCAATTTTTGGGTCATCAATTTTCGGGTCCGCTTTTACCATTCGTTCAATTAATCGCTCCTCTCGTATCGACAAGATTTTTGTTCCTACCTCTTCCAGATGCAATACCAAATGATTTATTTCGTTTAAAATTGTTTACAACAGATTGGATTGTTGAACGAGGCTATCAACAATTTTACTTATTTCTAAATAACTTTTTCCTTAATTTTTTAACTTAACGATTAATTTTTTTGCATCTACAGGCACTTTTTTGTGTGTTGAATTCATTTTTAAAAAATTTTAATAACACTGAGTTACAAAATGACACTTTATAAAAGGTGCATAGTTCTCGATAGTCAATCCCGAATGAATTTTGGTTGCTGATTTCAAATATGGACTCCGTTTTTCTCCATCAGCTGGAGTTTTTGAGTTATAGGCAAAAACATGAAAATCAGTTCTTTTTCTGATAATTTTGCTATATCTATTACATTGATCTACCGATTTGTATTACGATGACGAATTCCAATGAAGAAATATTAGACTTTTAAATTTTTGCACATAAAATTACAATATCTTTGACGGTTTTGAAGATATCGACGTTCAAAGTGGAAAAAATTTCACAATTTTACGTAGGCTGCGCTTTTGAAACCCTGTATCTTTAATATTTTTCAACGGATTTGCAAAAACTTTTTTTTACTTGATAGAAAATCTCTCGAATTTTAATAAACATTTTAGTTTTGTTTTTTATTATTTTACATTTTTTCAAAGAAATTAAAAAAAAGAAAAATTTTTTAAGATTCAGTTTGTTAAAATTCAAGTTGATAAGCAATCGATAAAGAAGGACCATGTTTTGCTTACATAAGTAGAAAAATGCCGGGAATAAGTTTAGAAAAGCTTAAAGCTGGTGTAATGGATGGTCCGCAGATAAGGCAGCTAATGAAAGACCCTAATGTCAAAACCTCGATGACTAACCTTGAGCGAAAGGCATGGGTGTCATTTGAGTAAATTGTCAAAAACTTTTTAGGCAATTCCAAAGCAAGCAATTTTGAGCAACTAGTGACCAACATGCTAGACAGTTTTAGGGATCTTGGATGTAATATGAGCATCAAGATTCACTATCTACACAACCATTTATCCCACTTCCCTGAGAATTTAGGAAACACTAGTGATGTACGTGGCGTCCGTGGTGTAGTTGGTTAAAGTGCGTGGCCGCTATGTCAAAGAACTTTGGAAACCCAGGTTCGAACCCCAGCAGCGACAGAAAATTATTTGAATTAAAATAATTTTTCTGTACGGCCGCCACCTCTCTGCAGACAATGGCAAACCTCAGAGAGTAATCAAAATGCCATGTAAAGCTTCTTGAGAACAAGAACTTTCCGTTCATCGCCGTTCGGAGTCGGCGTTAAGCATGTAGGTCCGGTTCTCGGTCAATTGTGTACAAACTTAATAACACGCACAACACAATTGATCATAAGAAGCTAGGTCAAAGTCGTTTCAAGGGCTGAAATGGCCAGTTATTTATTTTTTATTATTTATTTAGTGATGTACAAGGTCAGCGTTTCCATCAGGACATGAAAATAATGGAAGACCGCTACCAAAGAAGATGGGACAAACATATGATGGCAGACTATTGTTGGAGTCTTAAGCGAGATGGTCCTGATACCTTTCATTCCAGAAAGTCACTGAAGAGAAGTTTTTCAAGTCGTAAATGATGCTCAAGGTTAGTCATTGAAGTTTTAAAATTAGGGTCTTTCATTAGCTGCCTTATCTGCGGACCATCCATTACACCAGCTTTAAACTTTTCTAAACTTATTCCCGGCATTTTTCTACTTATGTAAGCAAAACATGGTCCTTGTTTATCAATTGCTTATCAAAAAACCTTATCAACTGTACTTGAATTTTAACAAACTTAATCTTGAAAAATTTTTCTTTTTTTTAATTTCTTTGAAAAAATGTAAGATAATAAAAAAAAGACTAAAATGTTTATTAAAATTCGAGAGATGTTCTATCAAGTAAAAAAAAGTTTTGCAAATCCGTTGAAAAATATTAAAGATACAGGGTTTCAAAAGCGCAGCCTACGTAAAATTGTGAAATTTTTTCCACTTTGAACGTCGATATCTTCAAAACCGTCAAAGATATTGTAATTTTATGTGCAAAAATTTAAAAGTCTAATATTTCTTCATTGAAATTCGTCATCGTAATACAAATCGGTAGATCAATGTAATAGATATAGCAAAATTATCAGAAAAAGAACTGATTTTCATGTTTTTGCCTATAACTCAAAAACTCGAGCTGATGGAGAAAATCGGAGTCCATATTTGAAATCAAGAAACCAAACTAGTCTATAATCAGCTGAAAAATCTCCGGCACCAAAATGTCTGTCGGGCTGTGTAATCTTTCGTAAAGAGCTTTTAAGCACGACTAATTCCTTTCACAAACTGGAATTCTGTTATTAATTTGGCGTAACAGTAGGCGCGTTTTTTCCAACATCCAAATCGGATTTTAATTTGGATTTGCAGCACATTAACTCCTGAGAACCAGATGGCGTTGTCAACACAAAAAATGTAAACAAAAAACATATGATCGGAATAATAATTCGATCCAAAATTAAATTAAATGTATTGTGTTTTTAGATGTTTACTCTGACAAAAAACAAACAATAAATCGAATCTTTTGCTCAGCGCATAAAAAATAATGTAAGATGTATATCTTGAATTAAACTTAAAATAAACTTCAATCTTTGTATAGAATAAAGTTCAATAAACAAATGGAAGCTTTAATTGAATTGCTAAATTCGTCAAATGCATCCAGCTCTTCAAGCGCAGCGTCATCGATGGGGTTATCTGTGTTTGACACCGGAAGTTCAGATGAAGTTAATCATCATGAGACAGTAAAAACCTTCATGGATACTTTACTTTCATACACAGATAAAGATTTCAAGAGGCACTTTCGTTTAAAAAAAAGTACTGCTGTTCATTTGATTGGTATTTTAGATTTGTATTTGCACCATTTAAGGAAACTAATCTTTTTTTTTTACAGATCTTTATAAGCAGTCCGATATATTCAAATTAAAATGTATTAATAAAGGAGGGATTAAAAAATAACAGCGGAGAAGGAAGTATATCTATTTTTGTGGAATATTGCAAATACCGAGCCATTTCGCACCATTGCAAATTTGTTTGGCATATCTTCTTTTGCTGGCTGGTGTGCTATCAATAGGGTAGCAGATTTCATAGTTTCGATTGGCAAGGAACATATAAGATGGCCAAGCAATTTAGGTTCACTTGCAAGTGGCTTCTTCAGCAAAGCACGTGTTCCCGGAGTCATTGGAGCTATCGATTGCAGCAATATAAAAATAAAAGCTCCTGTCAACAACAGCGAAGACTATTTTAATAGAAAAGCTTATTATAGTATTAAATTACAAGCTGTTGTTGACTCAAAAAAAATGTTTTTAGACATATATTGCGGAGAGCCGGGATCACTTCATGATAGTAGAATGCTCAGAAGATCTCCGTTGTACGATCGACTCCATATGAACGGATTCCAAAATATATTTTTTATTGTTGGAGATTCTGCTTACCCATGCCTTGATTGGCTTGTTACACCATACAAGGATAACGGTAATTTGTCTCAAAGTCAAAGGAACTTTAACCACCTTCATTCCGTTACGCCCATAGCAGTAGAAAATGCTTTTGGATTGCTTAAAACGCGGTTTCGCAGAGTAATGTTTTTTACTGAACAAACAAGTATACCTAAAATAGTCAATATAGTTATGGCAGCCTGCGTTCTCCATAATTTATGCATTGCCGATGGTGACGAAATGCAAAATGAGGACAATGAAATAGACACTTCAAACTCTTATGATGACCATACGCCTAATGTCTTCAACAATCGACGAGAAATGGTATTCAATGAATTATTAACTAATGGCCTAATATAAATATAACTTTACCCATAAAAAAGTCATTGTTGTGTTTACTTATTTTTTTTTGTTTATTTAAAAGTTTTCTTAGCAGATAAATTTTTTCGTTTTCTATTTGCATTCTTTCTCTATGCCTTTCATTTTTATTATTCTCTGCTATTTCCGCTAGTTTTATTTTTTTTTCTGTGTAAAATTTTAAAATATTTAATTTTCCCCTATAGTAGGACTCCTTCCGCATTGTTTTTGGAGCAACATTTTGTTTTGCCGTAGTTCCTTCAAACTCCAGCTCATCCACGTCGATGTGTTCAATTTGAGCTTGCCGCTCTTCTTCTGCAACATCTTCGTCCACTTGTATATTATAAGCCGGTTTGCGGACAGGGAGCGGCAATGAGAACTCGATATTATTGGCCTGTCACCAAACAATTCATCCAATTCATTTTGGAATGGCACATGAATACTTCCAGCTCCTGTTCTGTTGCTATTGTCCTTAGCTGACTTGTATGCCTGCATCAAGTTTTTAAATTTGGTTTTCAACATCTCCTCGCTTGTTGGTTGAGTCTGAAAATATTAAAAAAGAAATTAAGAACTTTCCTACCTTATTAACCCTTACAGATATTTACCAAAATACTTTGGCTATGCAAGTCTTCCAAAACATTCGCCATTGCAGTCTCCCGTTTTTTTGCATGACTGAATTCCTCAGCTCTTGCAGCGTACGCATCTATAAATGCCCTGGTTTCGGCTTCTTGCCAGATTCGTTTTCTGTAGTAAAAATAATGTTTTATGTTAATAAACAAAAATTTTAATAAAATTTATTTATTTCTACTTACTTTCCTGTTGTTTCCATATTTAGTATTTGTTAAGCTTTGTTTACGTTCTATTTTTTTATTCTATTATAAAGTTTCTTTCCACTGAACATGCTGCAAACTAAACATAATGCGATCACAGCATCATCTAGCTGTGATGTGTCGAACTTTAACTTAATGCAAATCTTGCTTGAGAGTCGGATTTTGATTTGTATGCAAATCGGATTTAGATGTTGGAAAAAACGCGGCTAGTTTAAATTTTGACATTTAATCGAGCTTTTTACCAATATGATGTAAGTGTATGTGCAATTAATTGAGTTGCAATTATGGGGATAGCCGCTTTGATGAATTTTCGTAAATTATTGAACTCAATAAGTTAATTGTTTTTGTTTTTAATATCATTACTCATGAATAACTAAAAAATATGAAATATGCTTATTTATAAATATTATAAGAATATATGTACATTATTTTAGAAAATATAATGGCTGAAATAAAAAATTATCTACTGTATGTGCAAATTTTTGATGCAATGTATTAAGAAAAATGTAGCCAGTTTTAATGAATCGATTTTGCCTTTAGCCATTCTTTATTTATTTATTTTTGCCTTTAGCCATTATTATTAAAAGTACTTGACGAATCCATTGTCAATGCAAGACGAATCGGAAATTGAAATCGTTTATACTCAAAGGGCATATCAGTTGGGATCATCGGAATCCTCGGAATGAGAACTTCCTCACCTTTGAATTTTTCTTTGAGCATCGACGCGTGAATCCATAGAGCCAGTAGTGAGATATAGCGTCAAAATTCTCACCGAAGCCGAAAATCGTTGTATACAAACTTTCACAGTGATCGGATGAGCGGTTTAAGAGTTTTTCGGCGTTTTTTAATGAGATTTCTACTACAGCGCCCTCTGGTACTCATGACAGACCAAAATAAATAGCACCAAAACAATCACCGTATCCGAAAACCCCTATGCTGTTTATGCTAATCGGATGTGCACTTTACGAGTTTTTTGTCATTTTGTAAAATATTTGTACTACAGCCCCAATGGGTGTTGGGGGTAGGAGGTTTAAAAGTACTTTACGACTTATTATCATACCTATCAAATATAC
Source organism: Pherbina coryleti (assembly GCA_943735915.1). Taxonomy (NCBI): domain Eukaryota; kingdom Metazoa; phylum Arthropoda; class Insecta; order Diptera; family Sciomyzidae; genus Pherbina; species Pherbina coryleti. The sequence continues at coordinate 121,229,679 of OX030948.1, read as the reverse complement.
AAAAAAAAATGTCATTAAAATCGGTCAAGCCGTTTCGGAGGAGTTCGGCCACAAACACCGTGACAATAGATTTTTATATATTAGATATATTTACTTATGAATGCTCTTATATGCTCTTTTTCAAATTTAAATGTCGTATTTTTTAAATGTTTGCTGTTTTTGCGGTATTTTTAATGCTTGTGGGATTTTCGTAGTATTTTTAAATTGTTGTGAGGAAAAGGGTATTTTTATGACAATTTTTAGTGGCAACCTTGATCAGCTGTCATAAGTAACAAATTCCACATACATTCTACAATCAAGTGAAACATCAATGTATTGTTGTGTACCATCATAGCGCCTTTCTGCTGTGTCTACTTGATTGTTGTGTCTACTTAACTTGATAGAAGACTGAGCAGTTTATTGTTGTGAACCGTAATAGGGCTATTAATATCGAGTACCGTGATGTTAGCTTGAAAAATTAAATCGACTCGGGTCGTGGTGCTGATCAAGAATATATATACTTTTCTATACGTACCAAGCCTCCTTATGGGCTTACAAACGGAGGGACAACTAGTAAGAACTGATCTTCGACTGGGCCGAAGTTAAAATACCCCACGTCCGAACCGAAGTATATTCAAAGTCTTAAGCAGCCAAAAAATGTTTATTTGTAAAAAGATTTTTGTCATAGTTTTAACAGAAAATATTCGCCTTTGTTGTTTAATGAAGTCACTTTGTATGGGAGGTGGGTGTGGTTTTCACTCGATTTGGTTGAATTTTATACACAAAGTGCATGTTATATATCAAAATTAATATGCAAAATTTCAAGTCCATATATTATTTTTTGTGGAATTTAAAGAGATTTTACCTTTTTGATAAAGTCACTTTGTATGGGAGGTAGACGTGGTTTTCATCCGATTTGGTTGAATTTCATACTTAGAATGCACTTTAAATATCGAAGCTCATATGCAAAATTTCAAGTCCATACATTAATTTTTGTGGAATTCTTAGAGATTTTACCGTTTTGATAAAGGCACTTTGTATGGGAGGTAGGCGTGGTTTTCGTCCAATTTGGCTCATTTACGAACTTGGCCTTTATTTTTTTAGATAAAAGCTTAAATATTGAATTTCGTGATGATAGCTAGAAAATTACGGCTGTAATCGTGACGACAGACAGACAGACGGACAGATGGACAGACGGACATGTCTAAATTGACTCGGGTGGTGATGCTGATCAATAATATATATACTTTTCCTCCTTATGGGCGTTACAAACGGAGTGACAAAATTAATATACCCCCATTTACGTTTTTTAAACGTGGGGGTATAAAAATAATATACCCCATTCACGTTTTTTAAACGTGGGGATATAAAAATATTAACTTCAAACTAAACAAAGGTTTCAGATCTGCACTCCGAAATGAAAAAGAATGTTCGACTTAAATAGATATTGCATTAATAGTTTATAAAACTAAACTAAAAAAATACAATTTTTCGTGCTTTTTTAAAAATCAAACAATACAAAATCTTTTAAGTATTACTTTTCGAACTACTTAAAAGCCTACACCGAGAAAAAAGCAATAGTCAAATCACCTAAGTCGGCTTAGGTAAAAAGAATTGTATGGACATTAGAAACTTATGCTTATTCAACAAAGTAATATATTGTTTAATACATGCATTTACTTCGATACTCTACCGAAAAAAAAAATGTTTGATTCACCCAAGCCAAGAATATAACATTTTAACCAATAGTGTAGGTAAACCACCGAAAACTTTGACACTTTATCAAAATAGTATGAGCAAAATTTATCGTTGAATACTCCCGGTTTGTTATAGTTCTCGTTTAGTTTTTGTAATGAAAATGACATAGCCTAGATGTTTAACAAAGGTGAGTGTATTTTTTTGGTATTAAATTAGAGCAGTAATATCCACCTATTGACTCATTTAAAAGCGGTCTGAATCCATAAACTTTGTAAATGTATTATTTTGTTTAAATTTGGGCTGTTTTGGTCGTGATATTTTGTAAATGCAAATAAATAATCTCTATTTCATTTTTTTCCTCCGACGTTTTGCTGGGTATTCAGGGATAAATTTTCTTATTGAATCTGCATATAAAATTATACAATTAGTTTGACAATTTAACATACAATTTTTTTTTTCTTACTATTTTAATTTGACATTTAAAAATTTTTATGAAGGTACTTTTTGACGGCACAAACACAAACTTATTAATTAAATATAAAAATATCACAGAAAAGAATTATTTAAATTTGTCAAAAACGTTAAAAATATTGCACATTTGAATTTCAGATTGCTACTGTGTAGATTAGATTTATGTTATCTTTGTCTTCTTTTGTGTTCATTGTTGTCTTAAGGATTTGTTGTATTCGCAAGCTCTCTAATGTGTACCTTTTGTTTGTTCTCTTCTTTTTATCCATAATTTTTATGTTGTCAAAATCAGCTGTGTGGCCGTTTCCAGTATATGTTGAGCCATGGTTGAATAAATAAGGTTGTCGCATGGGTGAGAGCGAGTTCCCATAAATGTCAAATCGAAGTTGACAGCTCATACAAAATCTGAAAACGAAAATTAACAACATGAAAAGCCGTTGAAGTTGTTGTTGTTGCTTTTCATTGATTTTGACAATTATGGGTACTGAGAAGAGAGTACGATCAGCCACGAGAGAACCTTATTTATTCAACTATGATGTTGAGCCAGTCCCGTCGATGCTTTTTCTCTTCTGATGTCCGCTTTGTGTTCTCCCATTCTTATTCCAAGTGTTCTCTTTGTTGTTCCTATGCAAACCATGGTATAATAATACATGGTAGCATTGACAGTCGCTTGGGAAACCATATACTGTCAAAAAATATACTCAAAAAGAGAGCGCTTACAATCCGCCATTGAAAACACAAGCAATGTTGAAAACGAAGTGAAAAAAAAAACAACAATCACAGCAGCTGCTGATGTATTTCCACAAAAAGCTGTTTTTGACAGTTTATGTTTTCCTGAAGAGAAAATAAGCAGTTGTCAATGCTACCATGTATTATTATACCATGATGCAAACCAGATTGCAGTTATGATCTACTCTCCCTTTGCAGCGGATCTCATATACAATGTTGTTTTTTTCTAATTTGTTTATTTTGTCTTTGGTGTTAGTGAATAACTTTTCCAGTGTTTCGTTTGATTTGTGTGCGAATGTTGTATTCTCTCTTTTTATTGTTGTGTGTAGGTGTTTGCTTTCTGTTAGTTTGGGAATGTAGTTTATGCTGAAGAATTGAATTTATGCAATCCAGATTGCTCTTCTGTGGATTGTGTGTTTTTTTTATTTCTTAACCTGTATATTTTATGGTTTATTAGGTTGTTAACTAAGTAATTTGGGTAGTTATTCATTTTCAATGTGGATCTCACTTTCAAAATGTTTTCTGTCTTAAATTTATTGTGACTTATTTCTAACACCTTATTAATGAGATTGTTAGCTGCATTGATTTTTTGTTGTAGTGGTTGTGTGGAGTTGAAATTTATCATTCGTCCCGATGATAATGGTTTTGTGTACCAATTTAAAATGATTTTGTCCTCAATTCTATGTAATTCTGTGTCTAGGTATGGTAACTTTTTTTTTATCTCTAATTCTATCGTAAATTTTAATTTGTCGTGGAACTTATTTAATTTTTATAATATAATGTCTTTATCAACTTCTTTTATGACTGGGAAAATGTCGTCTACATGACTAAGCATTTAATTTCGATATTTATTTTTTTCAAATCGTCTAGTGTGTTGTCTAAAAGTTTGTCAAGTATAATGTCTGCTATGGTCGGTGATAGTGGGTTGTCCATTGGCATTCCAAAAATTTCTTTATATATTTTGTCGTTAAACATAATATAGTTATGAGTTATAAAATTGTGACATTTTTATATTTTTACTTAATTTTTATAATTCTTAAAATTATAATTTGTTGTTGTAGCAACCTGTTGCTTCATAAATTATTTGGCATAAAGCTCTTAATATAATTCTTAAAAAATACGTTTTTTAATAATTATAAAAATTAAGTAAAATAGTTATTTTCTGTTAGACAGAAATTCAGTATTCTTGTGAATTGTTGTTTGGGAATTTTTGTGTGTTGTTCTATCTCTGTCCATGAGTTTAATATTTGTTTGATTGCGAGAAAAATTGGTATGTTCGTAAAAAAAAAACTACGTCAAAAGACACTAATATGTCTCCTTTCACCAATTTGATGTCTTTTATTCTTTCTTTTAGTTCAAATGCGTTCTTAATGTTGTATTTGTCTGATATAATGTTCTTTAAAATTCCACCTATGTGTTTGGACAGTTCGTAGCATGGAACGTTAATCGATGATGAGATTGGTCTTAGTGGTGTATTGACTTTGTGTATTTTTGGGAGTCCGTAAAGTCTTGCACATCAGTTTTCTTTTTTGTCCTATTTCTATATATCCGTTTTTTTTGTAGTTGGTTAATGATCGTGTTGTTAGTTTTTTGTAATTTTGCTGTTGTATCCATCCTTATTGTTTTATATGTATTCTTATCTTCTAATAGTTGTTGAATTTTTTTCCCTATATTCTTCTCTGTACATTACAACAGTTTTGTTTCCCTTGTCTGCATTTGTAATTATCATCTCTTCTTTGTGTTGTCTTATAAACTTTTGGGTATTTTTGTATATTTTAAGTATGAATTTTTCTTTTGTTGTGTTTTTAACCCTAGAATACTAAACATAGCCTGTGAGGCGAAGATAAAAAGACTTCTGTTTACCTCAGATCCAAATATGTGGCCTGCAAAAAAGCCTTTAGTATATGTAATGTATTTTAAAAAATGAATTGTTTTTGTTAATTTTTTTTACTTAATATGTAATAAACATGTTTTTGTCTTTGTTTTAATATATTTTTATTTTTTTTAAAGTAAAATATGGATTTTATATAAAAATCGCCTCCCAGGCGAAGTTTAGCATTAGAGGACTAAAAAATATGTTTAGTATTCTAGGGTTAATTTTCCTTTTATATGTTGCTATTTGGTTTGTAATTTTTGATCTGGTCACCTCTTTTTCCCTATCTTCTTCAATTGTTTGAATGCATTGTTCCATGTCTGCAATTATGTGTATTGGGGAGAAATTATCTTTGTTGATTGGGAGAGCAAACTTTTTTCCCAGAGAGAGCAGCCATTTGCTCTCCTCAGGGAACTGTATATTAGTCTTGTTGATAAACCAGCTGTTGTTGAATGTGAATCCTAAGTTGTGTAGGTATTCGTCTCTTATATTTTGCATCTTAGTAGAATGTGTCTGTTGTGTTTGTGATAATACGTGTTTGTATGACATCGTTTGTTTTTTTGTAAAGGTTGTATATTCTTCATTATTGAGTGTAGCTTTCATGTTTAGTTCAGCATGATAAATATTTTTTCTTAAAAATTTTAATTGGATATTTGTTTGTGTTATTTCCAAGTTGAGAATTTTCGACAGAAATTTATGTTGTGTTTTTTCAAAGTCGTGTTTAATGGTGTCCGCAGTTTGTAAATGTATGTTTATTTATATTAAATAAAACAATTTTCCCTTAAAAAAAATAAAAATTTTTGGTCTATTTTATTTAGAAGTTTCATCTAGGTGCTTAGGTAATTTTATACAACAGTAATATACACAATTATACCTAAGTATATGTACATTTCATACATGCTTTTAGAAATTTTTTTCCACAAGCAATATACAGTACTTTACCTAAGTAAATGTATATTTTATACTTCTCGTACATGTATATAAATTAGTTATTTAACTTTGATAGTTCAACAAAGCTTTTTGTTAAAAACTTGAACACTATGTTCGGCAGATTAAGCAAGCACGCTAATATAAATTTTCGAAGTCACAATGTATAAATTACAAAATACTTCGTTAATTTGGTGGCGTCCGTGGCGTAGTTGGTTAAAGGGCATGGCTTCTATGTCAACGGATCTGGAGACCCGGGTTCGAACCCCAGCAGCGACAGAAAATTATTTGAATTAAAATAATTTTTCTGTGCGGCCGCCACCTCTCTGCAGACAATCGTATAAATTATACTAGGTTTTTTATTAATTTTACATAAGCTTTTTTCTCGGTGCAAACACAATGAGCAGTGTACGTCCGCCGCCGTCGAGTCTCAGCAAAAAAGCTGGTGGCAAATTTATAAGAAAAGTAAACGCCATGGAACGTTTTTAGGAAAAGAAAATATTTTTGACATTCTGTTTGTGTAGCTTTTGTATTCAACTTTAAATTCAATTGTAATTTCAACTCGGCTAAAGTTTACTGGTCGCACCCACCACCATCCGTTAGTTATGATATGTTCATTAATTGAAATACTGCAGAAAATTTTAGTTATTATTATTACGGATCTAGGCTTAAAAAATGTTGCTTCTGATCTTTCTTTTAGAAGTAATTTCTCCTGACTGTTATTAAAATGACTTAAATTATCTGGCACCGGTTTACAAATAATTTTTATACCTCACCAGCATGTCAACACTTCCTACTGGGTTAATTTCCGCACCATTGCTGGCTAATGAAAACAAATCTGACTATTCAGAAGGCATATTCTCTTGCCTTACTTGCTTTAATCATTCTTTTTGTCCTCTATTATCACATTTCCTTCATTTATCTTATATATTAATACGCTAACACAAAACTTGAACCTTTTTCTCAATTTATAGACAACACATTTGAATGAAACTTATATCATTTGAAAGGTCTGGTTTATACCAACTGCAGAATACAGTTTGTATTCAAATGTTTTGCCCTTAAGATAGGTGAAAATTAGAAATTAAAAACACTTTTTCCCCACATAAAAAAGCAACATTGACTCAGACACTTTAACAGAGGTGTGTAGCATTGTTGGTGTTGCTTTTTCTTAATTTCTCTCTCTTCGAGCGCCTCATGACAAAAATAGACCAAATATTCATGCCGTCATGAGACCGCCGAGAGAGCCAAAATTCATTAATCATTCAACGGAGTGGCATAGAATTATTATTTGGGGTGTATATGAGGCACAATAAATATGAAATAACAAAAATTATAGAGCTACGATAATTAACAACAATAAAAAGTGGTTCTACGTTCTTATTACGAAAATTTTTTTTTAAATTAACTGCATCACACTGTCTCTCCGGGAACTCTTTAAAGTAACCAGAATGCACTAAATGCAAAAGCAAAAAAAAAGGTAAAAATATAAAAAAAATAAAAATGAAAGTAAAATAAGGCCAAGTATTAGAACAAGGATTAGAAAAGGATGATTTCCACAAGGACTGAGACAAGGGTAAGGACAAAGATTGGGACATAACTAAAACAATGTTTGGGACAAGATTGGGAAGAGTATAAGAACAAGAAATAGAACAAAGATTTTAACGCAGTAAGAAAAACAGAAAAATCGATATTGGTATGGTCGAATTTCGACCACAGGCGATACTAGTAATTTTTAAATTTGCACACACTGCACAGAAAATAAAAGAAATGATTTATTACCTAAACTAGTTTAGCTAATGTAAAATTTTCTATTTCACCTAATCTTTTCAACAGCTTTTCTACTTACACAGTTTATTAAACAATCATGCATTAGGTAATTCACCTAATTAAAATTTATAAATTCTACTAAAATTTAGCTTATTAAATCATCTAATTCTTCTAGTCATTTTACCTAATGCAAGTTGTCGATTTGTTCGCATAAAATGTTGCATTTGAATGTTAGCTCTTAGGGGTTAATCCTAAAAGAACCAATTGTTTTTTATTTCGTTGTTATTTAATTACACTTTCTTTTTATTATGTGAGTTTTGTTTTTAAAATTTTAAAATATTATTTTTTTCAAGTTGTTTTTTATTTAATTTATTTATGTATCTAGATAATTGGATAATTTGGCTACAAAAATGTAGTTTCCTTACTTTTAAGTGGAAAAATTATCCAAGGAATTGAATGAATTTCCTAAAATAAGTAGTTTGTTTCCTAATCTGAAGTTGATAAACTATTAAAATAAATAGTTGATTTTTCTAAAATATGTAGGTGTCGTTTCCACTCTTAAGTGGGAATGCAATCTAAATCTTATCTTACTTCTTACTATTATATAAAAATGAAACTTGAAATATTGCCTTTTTGGCGTTGATGAAAGTAAACTCAAGAACGGCTGAACGGATTTAAATGAAATTTTCACTATTCAAATCGTAATTAATTGTAGATTAACACTGTATACTTAAAATTTTGAAATATTTCAAAGCTTAGAAGTTATTGGCTAAGAAACTGGCAAAATTCGGTATTTTTGGAAAAATTTAGCTCTTTTTTCCATTTTCTGCTTAAACCGTAAAAGATAAGTGAATATGATATATGGACAAATGAATGATCTTGCCGATTTTAACAAAAAAGTCGATGGTGACGTGCATCTAAGATCAATAGTTTGGTCGTAAAATTCATATATTATTGAAAAATTAAATCATTTTCTTGCAAGCATTGATTTGTTCATTGGCTTCGACGCTGTTATTGCTTGCAGCTAGCAGAATGTTGCTTTGGTTTCGCTACAAAATGCTGCTCAATGCTCAGAAAAGAGATTCTCTGTATTGAACCAGAGAGAGATAGCTCTTTGTTCGCGAACAGCAGAATGCAAAATTTAAAGAATTTTCTCCAAGAGCGTCGTTTGTTGCTGCTGCTTCAATGTTTCATTATTCAGAAAGAGTTTTTCTATTCAAAATGTTGAATAGCTGCGTGTAGAATTCTGAAGCTTTAAAATAGAAGTGCGTGAGATTTATGGTAACAATTTAAGCTTAAATTGAAACGCCGCACAGTACTTTAAGCCCATACAAAAGTGAGGAAAAAATACAAGGAGTGGTTCGATTGTTATGAAATTCTGCATGTTTATGAATTTTTGGTAGCTAATTTCAAATATTGAATCAGATTTTACGTATATCAAGTATTTGCGCCAAAAATTAGGTTTTAATGAAAAAAAACCGAAATTTTCCTATATTAAATTTAATATTAAAGTTATTAGAACTGGTAAAAATAAACAAAAAAAAATAATTTTAAACGATTAAGGCTTTAACTTTTTAATACTGAAAACCATTTGGCAATATCTTTTTTTTTTTTAAAGATAGGCATATAGTTTCCTATGCACTTTTTCGACAAAAATGCTACTACACATGTAAAATAATGTTTTGCAAAAAAAAAAAAAAAAAATATTCGTATTGGTATTTTTTTTTTCATCAAGTTAATATGAGTAAATAAAACTAAATAAAAAATATTTTAAGGTGACATATAGGTTACAAATTTAAAAAAAAAAATTTTTTTCGGGAGTTTTGTTTACATATCATTTTAAAATTTTGCACATATATTTATTAACATTTAAAAAATACAAAAAAAATTTTTCAGAATTTTTGAAGCGGGTTTTGACGTTATTTGATTTAAAAAAAAAATGCCAAGAAATTGACGGTGTGCAGGATATCACCAGTCTGGACCATCTGAGGAAAAAATAAAAAAAAACGAATTAATCCTTGTTTAAGTGGCCACCGCCTGAACTAAGATAATTTTTATTCGACGAAAAAAGAAACAAAATGGCGGCCATTTGAAAAAAATCGATTTTCGGTGTTAAAAAATCGGTCCATTTCATTTGGTGTTCATTTTTCCCTTATCATGTGCTAAAAAGAGTATTTTAAGGAAACATAACCTTTATTTTAATTTTTTTTTTTTTTTGCCTAAAATAACATCAGAATTTAATTTTATTTGTTAAGAAAGAATTTTTATTTTTAGAAATTCTTTAAAAATTATAAACAAACTCCGGTAGAGTGTAAGAAATATGGTAACAAAATAAAGAATAATTTTTGAGAAAACATCAATTTTAGACCATTTTTCAAAAAACGATTCTCAAAGAATCGGAAAAAGTCGGATAAAGTGAAAACAGTTTCTGAAAGAATACAAAAAAAAAAAAAAATTAAAATATAAAAATGAAACTGGAGGTATGTGGAGCTTTTTCTTTCTTGTCTGCTAAAAATAGAACATTTTTTAAAATATTTTTTAAATTTTTTTATAAATTTAAGTAATTTTTTCAAAATAATTTCCAATTTTTTTAACAATATATAAAAACCAAAATTCGTTCATAGATTTTTTAAAAATTAAAAAAAAAAAACTCGAATTGTTTAAAAAATGTGCTCACAACATTTCATTTTATTTTCTTAAGCTTTTTTCATTTTATTTTCTTAAGCTAAATTGAAAACATTTTAAAAGTCATTTATTTATACAATATTTTTCTTGAAATAAAATAAAAAATCAAATGAATTCGGCTAAAATTGCGCTTACAGCAATTTTTTCTTTGCAAGATGTGCAAAATCAAATATTCCACAACAATAAAAATACATAAAAATGGTTGACTTTAAAGAGGTATAGTGTCTACAAAAATTGTTACAACAAAAATCTTGATTTATTCCTATGGGACAAAGTACTGTGCGCCGTGCGATGTAAAATTACATCGCTTTGAAGCTGCGTATTGGTATGGGTTGAATGGTTTTTTTTAGCATGTTTTTACGGCATTACATAGCGTTAGTGCATAATTTCGTCACTGAAATAAGACCTAGGAAAATATTTTAACTTAATATGCTCTTCCCAAAACAATTCACGTTATCCATATATGTAATACTTCTATATTGGCAGCAACCTACATTTTCAATGAAATCCAACTACGAAATCAAAGAGAGACAGCCTACATAAGATTTTGTTGTTTGTAAAGGGTGATTTTTTTGAGGTTATGATTTTCATGCATTAGTATTTGACAGATCACGTGGGATTTCAGACATGGTGTCAAAGAGAAAGATGCTCAGTATGCTTTGACATTTCATCATGAATAGACTTACTAACGAGCAACGCTTGCAAATCATTGAATTTTATTACCAAAATCAGTGTTCGGTTTTTTTTGTTTTTTTGTTCAAATTTTGTTCAGCGATGAGGCTCATTTCTGGTTGAATGGCTACGTAAATAAGCAAAATTGCCGCATTTGGAGTGAAGAGCAACCAGAAGCCGTTCAAGAACTGGCCATGCATCCCGAAAAATGCACTGTTTGGTGTGGTTTGTACGCTGGTGGAATCATTGGACCGTATTTTTTCAAAGATGCTGTTGGACGCAACGTTACGGTGAATGGTGATCGCTATCGTTCGATGCTAACAAACTTTTTGTTGCCAAAAATGGAAGAACTGAACTTGGTTGACATGTGGTTTCAACAAGATGGCGCTACATGCCACACATCTCGCGATTCTATGGCCATTTTGAGGGAAAACTTCGGAGAACAATTAATCTCAAGAAATGGACCGGTAAGTTGGCCACCAAGATCATGCGATTTGACGCCTTTAGACTATTTTTTGTGGGGCTACGTCAAGTCTAAAGTCTACAGAAATAAGCCAGCAACTATTCCAGCTTTGGAAGACAACATTTCCGAAGAAATTCGGGCTATTCCGGCCGAAATGCTCGAAAAAATTGCCCAAAATTGGACTTTCCGAATGGACCACCTAAGACGCAGCCGCGGTCAACATTTAAATGAAATTATCTTCAAAAAGTAAATGTCATGGACCAATCTAACGTTTCAAATAAAGAACCGATGAGATTTTGCAAATTTTATGCGTTTTTTTTAAAAAAAAAGTTATCAGGCACTTAAAAAATCACTCTTTATTAGTATATTTGAATATATGAAAATTACTACACACAAGAAATTGTCAAACCGTCACAGAGGCGGTTGTTAAGAAAAACTTTTGCACCAAACATAAAACCAAACAAAACGTACATATTTCTTTAGCGTAAGTCATAGGTACGCATCATTACAAACAATTATAGCACCAACGCGTGAAATATAATTAAAATTTAAAAAGAAAAATTCAACCAACAAAATTTCAACCATAAAAATTTGAACAACAAAAATTTCTACTGAAATTTTTGAAAATGGAAGCACCGCACCAAAGTTTTTTTTATTTTAAAATTAAATTTTGGGTACATTCGTTTATATATTTTCTCGCTCATATAACAATATATCTGCACTCTAATGTTGGCGAATGTACCTTGAGTGTACTTCCAATATAGAAGTATTACATATATGACGTTATCGAATACGAGTTTTATATAATTGAGCTACAAAGTGTGTTAATTAGCCGAAGTGCGTTGCATAAAAGGTATTTTTATACCATTTAAATAAGTTAGGAGAATGTCTTCGGTTAAGAGCCATGTATCCTTAAATCGACATAAAATTGTCTGTGCTTAATATTTTTCCATGGTTGTTATGCCAAACGAAAGTTAATTATTTTAGCTTACTTTTCCTCAAAGAGACCCTATCGATTTAGTTAGGGTAAGTTGGGGTAGCTTTGACACTTTTTTTTAAAGTGTTAGTACTCCGAAAATTGTCAACCGATTTTAAAATATTTTACTTCCCTATAAAGGTTGATTGTTTGACTTTAAAACATTCAAAGGATATTGTATTATAAAAACCCTAAAATATATTTTTTCAACATTTTCTCAAAAAAGTCGTTTTTGACAATGGGGCCTCTACTATGGGGCACCCTTGACTTTTGAAGGGAGACATTTGACATAAATATTTATTCTCTTTGAGTAATCAAAATACCAGCATTATTAATACTAAAAGTCAATATATCATTTATTTGTATGTGAGTGCAATAACGCAAAAAAAAAAAAAATAATAAAATTCAGTAAATTGTATTGAAAAAATTCAATAGTGTTAAAAAAAAAATAATTAATGTTAAGATCAGATCAATACAACTGAGCTTGTTCGCATATTTTATATATAAATATAAAATTGACATATGTCAAAAGTGCCCCTTTCAAAAGTGTTAAATGTACCCCATATGCTCTTGATTTACTTTTAGTCAAACTCCTTTAGGTTTTCAAATAAATAAAGAATCATGCTCACCTTTTTTAAAACACACTTTCAAATATCAATTAAAACTCGATTACAATCTTCTTAGACATAAATGCCGAAAAATTGCAGTTACTCACTCCCGAACACAAAAACACGTGTTGCTTTTATAATAGTTTTACAAAAACTGTGAAACTTCGTAGCGTTTAGTAAATCACAATGCTGCCAAATTCCTCAAATTAAATTTTTAAGTATAATGCCGCATTATCACCGAAAATGCCAAAGTCAAATGTACCCCAGTTTACCCTACAAGCAAACAAATTCTGAACGATTGCCTAAAACCTTATTTTTATACCCCCACGTTTAAAAAACGTAAAAGGGGGTATATTAATTTTGTCACTCCGTTTGTAACGCCCATAAGGAAGCGTGGCAGATATAGAAAAGTATATATATTATTGATCAGCATCACCACCCGAGTTGATTTAGCCATGTCCGTCTGTCCGTCTGTGATCACGATTACAGCCGTAATTTTAAAGCTATCATCACGAAATTCAATATGTAAGCTTTTATCTAAAAAATGAAAGTCAAGTTCGTAAATGAGCCAAATCGGATGAAAACCACGCCTACCTCCCATACAAAGTGCCTTTATCAAAAAGGTAAAATCTCATTAAATCCCACAAAAAATAATATATGGACTTAAAATTTTGCATATGAACTTTGATATTCAACATGTACTCTGTGTATGAAATTCAACCAAATCGGATGAAAAACACGCCTACCTCCCATACAAAGTGACTTTATCAAAAAGGTAAAATCTCTTTAAATCCCACAAAAAAATAATATATGGACTTGAAATTTTGCATATGAACTTTGATGTATAACTTGTACTCTGTGTATCAAATTCAACCAAATGGAGTGAAAATCACACCCACCTCCCATACAAAGTGATATATCAAAAAACAAAAGCGAATATTTTCTGTTAAAAATATGACGAAAATGTTTTTACAAATAAACATTTTATTGACTGCTTAAGACTTTGAATATACTTCGGTTCGGACGTGGGGGTATTTTAACTTCGGCCCAGTCGAAGACCATTTCTTACTAGTTTTGCTTAAAAAACCCCACCACAGAAAATCAGTTGGAAATCAAATAACTTGATGTGAGATCGACACAATGTAAATATTATGAATGAATTTTATTTTTTTTACGAGAAATCTGCTTTTCCCACGGGCAGTTATATGTTGGTATTTCTAGGATAGGAAATCCCTCAAATCAATTTATTCTTACGAATAACACAAATACATCAAAAAACATTGTTTATACAGAAATTATTACATGATTGCAATTAATATTTCATGAAAAAAATAAACCTATTAAAACGATAATAAGACAAATTTTTTACAAAAAATGCGTTAATTTATTTCAAGATACATCGCGGGCAAAGCTGCGGAGGGTTGCTAGTAATTAGATAATATTTCTACACTTAGTAGGTGGCTTACCTAATCTGAAGTGGACATAGTTTAAAAAAAAATTAGCTAATTCTTCTAATAAATTATGTGTCTTATCGTTTTTTTGGCTGAAGGTACACCAAAATATTTAGGTGCTTTATTTACTCTCGCAGTTAAACTACCCAATATAATTGTAATAATTAACATTTAGAAATTGGTAGCGCACCTAATCAAATTCGTTGACTGAAAATCAACGGATTACTTTAGCTGAATTCACAACATTTTTAGGTAAAAGTTCTACTCTTTTTTTTCTGTGTACTTGCATGGTTATTTTTGTCACACAATTTGTATTGTTGCTGCTTGCCGCTTAACTGCTGTCTTTGGTGCTGTTCGCTGGTATATACCTATAAGGTATGTTTCATATATATAACGCCACTTCAAAATTGTTTATTGCTCTGAAACAGTTTGTTTACAACAAACACAATGTTCTGCAAATATGTTCATCTATGCATAATAATTATAGTTAGCAATTGTGAAGTCTCTCCTGATAACGGTACAATAGTTATTGCAAGAAATTACTTTCCATGCTGTCTCATATTTATAACGCCACTTCAAACTTTTAACTAAATAAATAATAAAACAAGACCTTTTGGTATTTTCAAAGCTTTAATTTGTTAAATAACTGCGCCTTTGACTCTTATAACATTGAAAATACGATTAGGCATACTATCCACTAAGTTTTTTATTATGGTTGGCTCAATTTGGCCCCATTTTTCATAAATAACTGCTTTTAGCTCTTCAACGTTGTGAAATTGCCGGTTATCTTTATAAACTCGACGAGCTAAAATTCCCCATAAATTTTCGATGGGATTAAGATCTGGTGAGCGTGCTGGCCATTCTAGTAAATCTATTGCCTTTGCTTGAAACCAAGCTTTTGTCTCCCGACTTGTATGGATTGCGGCATTATCCTGCTGGAAAACACACTCTGTGTGCACGTTTTCTTCCAAAAACGGAGTCAAACTATTTTCCAGCACACGAACATAATCAGAGCTTTTCATCCTTGAGCTCACAAACTGCGGTTCCAAACATCCTTGTGCTGAAAACGCACCCCACATCATTACATTCCCTCCACCAAAATTTCGTTTGGAGAATTGGATGGGTTCGCGCCGCAAATCGTGCCAATAATGCCGAAATTCATCCGGACCATCCAGATTCCATTTTTTCTCGTCGGAAAAAATGACCTGAGAATGAAAAGTTTTAATATTTGAACCCATTTTAAAAATCATTTAGAAGCTTACGGATGGCCAATTTATACCCATGTTTCTCCTTGCAAACTCTAAACGTGCTCTCTTATGAGCAGTCGTAAGTGCAGGAACACATTTCATGAGTTCATTTCGAATGTGTTTGCACTCATGTAGAACTCGCCATACCGTTGTACGTGACACTTTGTTATCCACAACGTCACGTAATTCTTTCAAACTGCGTGTGGTGTTGCTCGCGGCTCGAATAATTTTACGCTCATCGCGGCCAGAGAGCATTTTTTTTCGTCCTGACCTTTTCGTTTTCCCATACTTTTCGGGATTATTCAAAAAATTTTGGACCACTCTGTGACTGCGGTTTAATCTACGACCGATTTCTCTTACTCCATATCCCTCTTCTTTCAAAACCACGATTTTTCCCTTTTCCTCACAACTGAGTTGAGTTCCACGGGGCATTTTTAATTTACGTTTTTTTATTTAATTTACGTTTATACCGATTGAAAAGAAATGTTAAAAAATTTTAAACCTTACACTTTGAACGCAAATAAACGAATAACTGCAGGTGGCGTTATAAATATGAGACAGCATTAAAAGTTATTTCTAGCAATAACTACTGTACCGTTATCAGCAGAGACTAAAAACTTGCTAACTATTGTTGTCGCACATAGACAAACATATTTTCAGAACATTGTATTTGTTGTACATAAACTGTTACAGAGCAATCAACAATTTCGAAGTGGCGTTATATATATGAAACATACCTTATATATGCAATATATATGTTACAGTAGGTGGAAAAAATAAGTTGTCACACTATTATTTTAAGTTTCTTCTAAAGTATAATTTTTTGTTCGCCTTCACTGTAACTTGTTTACATATAAATGTGAAGAACCGTTATAAGAGAACACTTTTTCGAGCTGTTCTTGCATTTAATCGGCAAATTCTCAATGTATTCTACAGTTTGTGAACAAAGTCGAAAGAGAAGTGTTGCAAAAAAATGTTGTCAAATTAAAAAAACATATATTTTAAAGGCCAATAAAGTAGAAGCCTACAGTGTTTTTTTTTTTGCATTTCCTTAAAATAAGTCAAATCAAACAAAATTACTATTTAAATAAGGTAAATGAGGTTACTTGATGTATAGAAATGGTAATTTAAGTGATAAACTGTTTTTATTTATTTACAAAGTCCTTTGAGCTAAGAAAATGGGAAAATTTAAGCAATTGGTTGACGAGGAAAGAAAAATAATCATTAATTTATTTAAGGACGGACATACGCAAAGATATATTGCAGAAAAATTAAATAAATCACAGACTTCTATTTGGAAGGTCATAACTGCATATAGAAAAGAGAGCAGAGTTACCAGAAGGCAACGCCCTGGACGTCCCAAAGTAACAACAGAAAGGGTTAATAAACGCATATTAGAAATTTCAAACAGCGATCCATTCAAATCAGTCCCAAAAATAAGAGCCCAACTGATAAACGAAGGCAAAGAGGTTCCTTCAGTGTACACTATTCGGAATAGGTTGCGTCAAAATAATAAACATGGCCGCGTTGCACGCAAAATACCATGTCTCAGCAAAATCAATAATGAGAAAAGACGTCACTTTTATGAAGAACATGTACTAAAACCTAAAGATTTTTGGCATAATATACTGTGGACTGATGAGTCCATGATAAGACTAAAATATTCACACGGCATGGTGTACGTTTGGCGCAACCCCAGTGAGGAGCTATCATACAAATCCACTTTACCTACTGTAAAGGCCGTAGAAAAGGGTTTAATGGTTTGGGGATGCTTATCATCAAATGGAACTGGTAACATTATACTGCTACAAGGAAAAATAACTGCTGCTGTGTATTTAAATATTTTAGAAGAACACGCTATTCCTGAAGGCATTCGACTTATTGGACCGAATTTTGTACTGCAACAAGACAATGCGCCTATACACACAGCCAAAAAAGTTTCTGAATATCTTCGAAACAAAAATATAAACGTTCTCAAATGGCCACCGCAAAGTCCTGACTTGTCTCCAATAGAGAACGCCTGGGCTATTCTTAAATTGCGTATATCCGAAGAAAAACCGCAAAATCTCAATGAATTGAAAGAATGCGTTCTTAAAAATTGGACAAATATTTCTAAAACACAATGCATTAAACTTGTGGACTCTATGGAAGATAGACTTGGACAATTGCCTGCTTGTAACTATGGACACTGCGGCTATTAAGGAATTGACAACCTACTTTTGCAATATATATTTATGAAATAATTTATTTTTGTACTGATATGAAGGAAATTAATGTTATGTTTTTTATTAATTATGACCCTATAAACTATTTAAAAGTTTTCAAACAGAATAGTATGTACAAAAGAGAAAAAAATATATATAATAAATTTTTTTAAAAATATGACTTGACAACTTATTTTTTCCACCTACTGTATGTTGCACTTGCGACTGTTCACTTTGCCCGTTATTTTCCTGCTGCCTGATATTTTGAGTTGTTGTTGCACCTGCGAATGTAAAAAATTTCGTCTTGTTGCTTCATACCAATGCTTTGTTGTATTGGTTGTTGACTGTACTCTGTTGAACTTGTAAATTCCACCGCTCTGCCTATGACCGCTCTACCTAGACCTATGATAAATTTGTCACGCATTGCCGTTTCCAAAAAAATTTTCAAATTCGCATGTTGAAGCTAGTGTCAGCACTCTTACTGCCCATTCACTCACTGCTTCGGATGGTTGTTTGGAGAAGCTGTAAAATTTGATTCTCCCGGCAAACCCCAAAACTGGTGTGAGTTGAGTGCCGAAATGTCGAGCTCAAAAATTACAACATCATCTATGTAGACTAGGGTGATTAAAAAAAACATTTTTTCGAAAATCAGCCGAGCTCGTTGAAAAATGGGATGGTTACATCAAAATATGAAAACCAAAACTTAAAAAAATTTCTGACGTAGAATACGTCATTCTCGGAGGTAAGTAGGGTGGTTGATACTGATCAGGTGTCGGTATTTAATGTTGATGTTAGCACTTGTTGGTCTGCTTGATCCTCAATGCGACAAAAATTCATGTTAGAACTCTCTAACTTATATAAATTTTACACAATTACATGAAATATAAAGCCAACATTTGATGTTTTTGTTTGCTTAAACTTGCTACCTATTTATCGACAGTTTCCGGTTTTATCGACAAAACCATAAAATTTGTATGGGAGCCCCCCTAAGGAGTGGTCGGAGGGAATAGGTGTCAAAGGCAAAAGTATTCCTTTTGCAAAAGTAATAGGGGTCGGTCATACATATTAACCCTCTCCGGCACTCTCTTAAAGGTCATATGCTCAGGTGTATGGAATAAATAAACAAAAAGCATAAAATTTGTATGGGAGCCCCCCTAACGAGTGGTCGGAGGAAATATGTGTTAAAGGCAAAAATGTTTTTTTGCAAAAGTAATGGGGGTCGGTGATACATATTAACCCTTTCCGGCACAAAAAACATGAAATTTGTATGGGAGCCCCCCTAAGGAGTGGTCGGAGGGAATAGGTGTCAAAGGAAAAAAATGTTCCATTTGCAAAAAAAATGGGGGTCGGTGATACGTATTAACCCTCTCCGGCACTCTCTTAAAGGTCATATGCTCAGGTGTATGGAATAAATAAACAAAAACCATAAAATTTGTATGGGAGCCCCCCTAAGGAGTGGTCAGAGGGAATAGGTGTCAAAGGCAAAAATGATCCTTTTGCAAAAATAATGGGGGTCGGTGAAACATATTAACCCTTTCCGGCACAAAAACCATAAAATTTGTATGGGAGCCCCCCTAAGGAGTGGTCGGAAGGAATAGCTGTCAAAGGCAAAAATGTTCCTTTTGCAAAAGTAATGGGGGTCGGTGATACATATTAACCCTTTCCGGCACTCTTTTAAAGGTCATATTCTCAGGTGTATGGAATAAATAAACAAAAACCATAAAATGTGTATGGGACCCCCCCTAAGGAGTGGTCAGAGGGAATAGGTGTCAAAGGCAAAAATGCTCCTTTTGCAAAAGTAATGGGGGTCGGTGATACATATTAATCCTTTCCGGCACAAACACAATAAAATTTGTATGGGAGCCCCCCTAAGGAGTTATCGGAGGGAATAGGTGTCAAAGGCAAAAATGTTCCTTTTGCAAAAATAATGGGGGTCGGTAAGACATATTAATCCTCTCCGGCACTCTCTTAAAGGTCATATGCTCAGGTGTACGGAATAAATATACAAAAACCATAATATTTGTATGGGAGCCCCCCTAAGGAGTGGTCGGAGGGAATAGGTGTAAAAGGCAAAACTGTTCCTTTTGCAAAAGTAATGGGGGTCGGTAATACATATTAACCCTCTCCGGCACTCCTTTAAAGGTCATATGCTCAGGTGTATGGAATAAATATTTTTTTAAAAAGATGTCATCAAAAGCGAATTGAATAATTCTACGTCTTGTGTTACGACATAGTCGAAACTACTGTATCTTTTTTTTATTTTTAGATAGTGCTACCAGCGGTTTTCTGTTTTAGTTGAAGAAAATCGTGGAAAAAGCCTTAAAGTTGAAATATTTATATCTCATTTCTCATTTTTAAACATATAATTATGAAACTTTCATGGCATACATACAATAGACCATCATTAATAAAAACATGTAAAAATTTTGAATTTTAGAAAAAAAAAATTTTTTAGGTCCTCGAGGGTTAAAAAAAAGAATCGCTTGTAACTATGTTTCGCATGGGAAAACAATATTTTTTTTAATGAAAACCCATTCCTCGAAAACCATTCATTCCATTCTTCAACATTATTTTGTAGACGTCGAATTAACTTATATAGTACAGCTATGGGGAACTAATGCTGTGGGGAACTTTTAACAAAAAACACGTTAAAATAACTAAAATAAATTTTATTCTGCCTTTTCAGTCAAAATTACTAGTGATAATCAGTGACGGATGTCACTGACAGGGTAAAAGGGCTATAGCCCCCCACCTCCCCCTTGTAGAATTTTTTATGTGAGGGAAAAACGCCCTAAAAGCCGTTTCAGCTCCCCCCCTCGGGCTACAAAACTGTAGTTTCAGAGCCCCCCTCGGGCGAATCCTAGATCCTCCACTGGTAATAAACCCCCGAAAATCGGGCACAGGTTCCTACAATGCGCATTCGAGTAAGTTTGTGTCTCAAGTTGCCTTTTTTCAACTTTAACACTTTAACTGCTACCAGACAAAAAAAATATCGGGTCCTCCGGGCCATTTTTTTTACAGATCTAGTGTATTTTGGTATCAGAAAATCCGAATGAAATATCAGAAAATGTTTTTTTTTTTATATTTCTGTGAAATTTTGAAATATTTTATTGAGGCACAACATATGTACCTCACGGCCTAATGTATACGCTGGAGGTACATGTGCTTTCACTTTGTATAAAAGGTAGGCGTGGTTTTGTACCGATTTGGCTAATTTTCGAACTTGACCTTTAGTTTTTAGATAAAAGCTTAAATATTGAATTTCGTGATGATACCTTGAAAATTACGGCTGCAATCATGATCACAGACAGACGGACAGACATACGGACGGACACCCTATGTGCCTCATGGCAGTTAACGTGTTAAACGCTCAAACCCATATGCATTGATATTAGATAGGAAATTAGATATATTATTCCCATTAGTGTGCTTATTAGATAGGAGTAATTTTTTCCATGCTAGTAATATCCAGTTTCGAATTCTACATGAAACTCTGAGTAAAAAACTATTGGAAATCAACAACTCGATACTTGGTATACTTTATATACTTGGTATACTTTATATACTTGTTAATTATATTTTGTTTGTTCATTGAAATATCTGAATTTTGTTTTATGTGTGTATGAACATTTTTCTTCACTCTGAAAACTGCCTTTGAGTAATATACAGCCGTTGTCAACTAATTAACAAAGATATTTTTTTTTTATAGACATCGGTCGTTTTCTTCTTCAATTCACCCATTAACTATATTTACTTGTTTAATTTTACATATATACGAATTTTTCTTAAAAAAAAAAAAATGCTAATTGTTAAGTTTCTAATAGCACAGTTGGTTTTACAGGAACTTTTATTCAAAAATCTTAAATATGTCTGTGACAACTAATTAGCAACGATTACAAAATACAGTAAATTCATGTTAAAATATGTATTTAAAACTAAACAAAAGTTATGCTTAAGGTCTAATATTTTGTTGGAAAACCTTTTTGCTTCAAAACCGCTGCACATCGTCTTTGCATTGAGAGGATCAGGTCTTGGCATCGCTTTACCGGTATATCGTACCAAGCTTCTTTGACTCTTGCAATTAAATAATCCAGATTTGTTACGTTTAGGGTGCTTACGGCATTTTTCACATCGTCCCATAAATGCTCGATAGGATTTAGGTCAGGACTTGACGATGGCCAATCAAGAACTGTCATAGCATTTTAAACAAAAAAATTGTTGGTAAGTTTTGCCGTATGTTTGGGGGGTCATTATCTTGCTGGAATGACCAAATCACTGGCATATTATTTTCTGCCCAAGGTAGCATAACATTACTTAGTATATCAACGTACTGTTCCTTGTTCATTGTGCCAACAATACGGTGAATTGGACCAACGCCATTTCATGAAAAACATCCCAAAAAAAAAATCGAGCCACCGCCATGCTTAACAACCGAAGAAGTGTACCTGGGATTAAGTTCCTTGCCTTTTGGACGTCGGACATACTTTCTTCCATCAGGACCAATGCGATTAATCTTTGTTTCATCACTCCACAAGACGTATTTCCAATGGTTTACTGTCCAAGCTGCATGATCTTTGGCAAACCCAATACGACGTTTTCTTTGCGAGAGTGTCACCATAGGTTTCTTTCGTCCTTCCATGAAGGCCAGCTTCCACTAAACGGCGGGCAACGGTTCTTTTTCATCTATTATTTCATGCTGGATAACAGCTGCGCTCTTCCTTGGATCAGCTTTCGACAGTCGGATGATCTTTCGATCAATGTGCACAGAAGATTTGCGCGGTCTTTTTTGGCGTGGTACATTTTCCGTGGTTTTACATTTGCGAAAGTGAGTGATAGCATTGAACACCATCCTTTTAGAGCATTTCAATTGTGTCGCTATGCGTCCGTATGAAAGCCCAGCACAGTTTAATTCAATTATAGCGCCGCGCGTACTTGGCGTGCAGCTCTTGGCTTTTCCCATTTTATGAAATGTTACTAATACAGTCTTTCACAGTCTTCACTTTAAAACAATAAAAAATTACCAAAATATTCACAAACTTTGCATAAAAAGTATTAAATCCCTAATGTTAACAAATCGGTGTTAATTAGTTGTCAATAGAAAAAATAACGTTCTCCGACTAAACCTGATTTCACTGCAATAAATTACATGTGACTGTCACTTTTTTTTTTGTAATTGTAAAAGAAAGGCAAAGAAAGAAAGAAATAAAAAAAAACCACTACATTGCCAAACGATAGCGCAATGTGGTAAAGTGCAGCATTTTTGACATCGTTGTTAATTAGTTGACAACGGCTGTATAACTAATTTTATAAACTTAAATAGTATTTATTATTTTAATATAAGAAGTTCTGCAGATTGCGCGCCAAGGATTCAATCTTCAATAGGTTATGGGCCCAGACCCAAAATACTAAAATAATTTTGTGCAAAATCAGGAAACAGACACAACATTAAAATATACTAAGAAGAAGAACGCTATATGGTGGCAGCAACTACAGGACGAATTCCATTACTAAATGGAAGAAACTACGCGACGTGGAAGCCTCAAATGGAAGCCATTCTTCATAAAAACCGCCTATTGAAAATGGTAAGAGGGGAAGAATTAAGACCGGAAATAGAATTGAACTCAGAGTCATCAACGAGGAGCCAGCAGCAAGTTGTAGCAAGGCAGAAAGCACAATAGGATCACGACGATAAGGACATGGATGCGATGGCTGAAATAATTATTTCACTTGAAGTAAATATAGTAAGAATGGGAAGGAATTTCAGAACATCATGTGAAGTATGGTCACATCTTCAAGAAAAGTTTGACCGGAAGTCGACAAGAGGTAAAGTAGAAATGTATCGTAAATTTTTAAATACAAAAGTGGATGAGAATCAATCAATTGCACAGTATTTTATTGAGTTCGACATATGTATTTCGTCATTATCTGAGATGAATATAAATTTGGATGAAGATTTATTAACCACTATTTTACTAGATGGATCACCGACAAAATATAAAGAAATAAGGGCGGCTTTTGACACAGCTAATGACTTTCCGTCATTGAAAGTTGTTCGCTCGAGACTTCTAGAAGTTGATTAATAAATACTTCAAAAATATGAAGAGCAATGGTAATCGAAACAGACCAGGTATGTCAAACAAGAATTTTCCTTTTAATTGTTATAAATGTGGGAAGAAAGGTCACATGGCAAAAGATTGCAAAGTGAAAATTAATATTAATAAAAAATCAACTAAAAGGGTGGATAAATTCAATGGTTTCGTTGCAATTGCAGAAAGTTGCAATTTAGGTAAAACGCTTATAAGTCAGATCCGAAGTGGAACATTTGGTGTGTAGATAGTGGAGCCACATCACATATCGACTGGTTTCTAACTTAACCTCGTAAGTCAAAAATCAAAGTTTTCAGGAGAAGCAAAAAACTGATTTTTTTCTTAGGGGAAGTTAAAAGAGTTCTTAGGGAGTTGTAATATTTTTCCTTATTATGGTCAAAATAATCTTAAAGAATTTATTGACATACAAAATAGAGCAAAATTAGCTGTACATACATTTTACAAACGCTGCAAATGACTTACGAGCTTACTGCTTTTGAAAACAGACTTCTTTTTGTTGAGTTACGAGGTTCCGACTTTTGTCGGATCCAATTTTTTTAGTTAGAATTTGATCCAAATATTTTTTAGTTATTAAGTTTGGAGATTGTTTTAAAAGAGAACTGTGTGTGTAATTTTTTACCGTTTATTATTTAGTTAGGAGTAAGAAAACATAAAAAACTTCAGGCCATTGAAATATATAATAGTAATATTAAGGGCCAATATCAGCATCTGCCTAATAGTGTTAGATAGATTATTTAGAACTTTTTAAAACACAAATTGAATTTTGGATTCAATTCAATAATTTTAAAGTTTAAAGTGGCGTCCGTGGCGTAGTTGGTTAAAGTGCGTGGCCGCTATGTCAACGAACTTGGAGACCCAGGTTCGAACCCCAGCAGCGACAGAAAATTATTTTGAATTCAAATAATTTTTCTGTACGGCCGCCACCTCTCTGCAGTCAATGGCAAACCTCAGAGAGTAATCAAAATGCCATGTAAAGCTTCTTGAGAACGAGAACATTCCGTTCATCGCCGTGCGGAGTCGGCGTTAAGCATGTAGGTCCGGTTCTCGGTCAATTTGTGTACAAACTTAATAACACGCACAACACAATTGATCATAAGAAGCTAGGTCAAAGTCCTTTCAAGGGCTGAAATGGCCTGTTATTTTTTTCTATTTTTAATATTAAGGGCCAATATCAGCATCTGCCTAATAGTGTTAGATAGATTATTTAGAACTTTTTAAAACACAAATTGAATTTTGGAGATATGAGTTATAAAAATTGTATAATAATTATTTTAACTTTTGTATAAAACGTCAGTTAACAGTTCAGTACACTCCACAGCAAAACGGAGTTGCTGAGAGAATGAACAGGACATTAGTTGAGATGGTTAGATGTATGATGATCGAATAAAAATTGCCAGAGTGTTTGTGGGCAGAACTTATACACACGGCAGCATATATAAGAAACCGTTGCCCAACCAACTTAAATTTTAACAAAACCCCCAGAAAAATTTGGACAGGAAAAGTACCTATCATAAAACACGTGCGACAGATTGGCAGCAAGTCTTTTGTCTTAGACAAGCATTTTGGAAAGTCAAAATGGGAAGAAAGAAGTTACGAATACGTATTAATGGGTTATTCAGAAGAGTCAAAGGCGTATCGTTCATGGAAACGAGATACACGAACTATAGTTAAGAACCGAGACGTAAAATTTTTCGAAGATGAATTCAAAGTTGATAGTAAAAATGTTGAAAATGAGGGAAATTATTTTTACGAATTTGAATTTAAAAAGCGTATGGAGAAGGAAAGCAATATTGATAAGGAATGTATAGAAGAAATACATGAAGAAGTCGATGAATCAGAAGAAGAAATTTTCCTTGATAGCTCTTCAGAAAATACAGCAGCTTATGAAAGAGATGTGTCAACTCCACAAGACAGTGATTCTCCACAAAATTCTATAAGAGAAAAGTTAAGATCATGGAAACAGATCTTAAGAAGATCTTGTTCTTGTTTCTAAGAAGCAAGAAACAGTGAAATCAGCAGTAAGTAAAAATCTTCCTGACCCTAAAAATTTCAAAGAAATGTTAGATGCTCCTAATTTAAACGAATGGTTTCGTGCTCTAGACAGTGAGTATACATAATTCATTGATTAAAAATGAAACATGGGAGCTAGTAGATTTACCTGAAGTGAGGTCACCCATAGGATGTAAGTGGGTATTTAAAACAAAATATAGGTCTGATGGTTCCGTTGATAAATTAAAAGCAAGACTAGCAGCCAAAGTGTAATGGGTGTAAATCTTGCCATATATTTTTTATATTTTTTTTTCTTGTTTTGTTTTTTTTATTTTTGGTATATGACACCTGGTCACCTTGTCTTGTCACAAAACCTTACACCATTCAACACTCTAAATGCGTATAAGAGTTCAAATAAAATTCTCCAATGTTAGTTTGGTCGGAAATGGTGATATTGATCTTTTTCTATCCTCAAGAAACTTCTAATTAAATAGTTCGTAAATAAGTTTGAACGTCCCAAAAACCACGAGGTTCAAATCGAATTAGTTTGTATAGACCTCGATATAAAAGTTGGAAAGCTAAATCGGTCATTTCAATTCTGGTATTACAACTATACGTGACTTCTGAGTGTTAGTTTTATATAAAAGTGAAATTTCAATAATTCAGTAATTATTACAAGGAATGTTCAAGAAACATATACAATAAAAACAGGTAAATTCAATTTAAAATTAAATTAAAATATTAGAAAAAAGATAGAAAAGAAAAAACTAAAACATAGAGTGGATATTTTGTTTTACTCGCTTAAACACACAAAATAATTAAAAACTTTCAGAGTTTTCACGCCATTGAGGAAAATACCAGGAAAACTGCCGCTTGCAATTTTTTTTAGAAACGGTTCCCTTTTTTTTTAAAGGTAATTTTACTAAACAAATAAAATAGCGTAATAAAATAAGGTTAATTATTTCATTTTACGTGCAGGGGACCGAGAAAAATTGGCTAGTTTGCAATTTTCTTATATTTCATGGCATGTCCAACATGCGAGAATTTGTTTAGTCCTGCAGGCTGTACATAGGACCTTGGCAGCAACAAGGAATTAGCAAGCCAGTTAGTGATTTTCTCCTACAGACACCATAGCTGAGCTCCTGTTCCCCAATGGTTATCAACAAGGCTACTACAATACATTCAAACAACACATAAAAACAACAACCGACAAGCAAGTTCACCAAAATTAAAATTAAAAGAATAAAGTGCGTAAGTGAACCACTATAAGTACGTTATTAAAACGAGAAAAAGTATATACCCACACACAATTGGGAAAAAATAAAATCAGTCCGCGTGTCCAAAGTGCCTAGCTAAGTCGTGGGTGTCTATAAAACTTAATAAAACTCAAAGAAAGAGTAAAAAGCACAAATAGTCATAATAAAATATATTAAAGAAATGTTGAAAATATTAAAGTTAAGAAAAAACCATTTTTTTTAAAATGAATAATTCTAAACAGAAAAAAAAAACATATCTTATTTGGTAACTTAAAGTAAATTTATAAAAAAAATGGAAATTGAAAATGTGATAATTTAGCATTATTATAAAAAAAAAGGAAGCTTAAATTGAAACTAAAAATAAAAAAAAAAAAAAAACAGGAAAAATAGAATAATCGATCATTAGTTATCTTAATTAAATTTAAAATTCCAAACTTTACAGCAAAATATCATCAACGAGCTGCAGGCCTGGAGATCTCGGATGACGATGTAAGTAATTTATTAATTGATCTAACCTATACCATTAATTTTCTTTTATAATGCTATATTAAATTAATATCTTAACATGTACAAAATTTTTTATTCCTAAAGAATGAAAGGATAATATTTAATAAGCCTTAACCCTAAAGCTAAAGATTTAAAGTTTTGTCAAGAATTTTTTTTCATTCTCAACGCGTTCCTAGACTATGAAGTTAATTCAACGAAAATTTATTTAAATGTTCCAAATTTCATTTTGTTCCTAACAATCGTAGTTTTCCTTCTCAAGAATTCGCACTCAAAACAAATTTGTTCCAATTCCATTTTGTTCCGCTATACTACCAATCAGTGTTGCCAGGAAAAAAAATTTCGCATCGTAACTTTTACTTTCAGCCCGTCGGATTTTCGTCGCGTTTGTCGGAAGCATGATACAATAAGAAGGTAGGGTAAGGAGCTTTGACAAGACCTATTGCTTCTGTCAAAAAGCATTTTAGCAATGCCACTTTTCTGTATTTTTTTAAAATGTGGGACAAAAACTTAGAAAAGAAATAATATATAGGGCAAATAAGAAAAAAATTAAATCAATTATAATTGAAACAATGAATTTTGTAGTAATTTTAAAGCTTTATTTTCACTAATTTACTACTGCCCATACTTTTTTACTTAGCTTTTTGAATTCTTGATTTCTTATTTAAAAATTTTAATTGAATGTGCAAACAATATCTAATAAAAAATTAGCTGATCTTATTGCATAACCTTATTGCATAAAACCCAAAAAATTAGTATTTCCGCGTTTATCATAATTTTCAGCAAGGCATTTCATCTAAAACGCTTACATACTGAAACCATTAAACATGGATTTGTCATGGGATTTTTTCTTTAGATATGGTAGCACTGTATTTTATGGTTTTGACATTAGCAGTAGGTCTTGTCAAAGCTCCTTACCCTACCTTCTTATTGTATCATGCTTCCGACAAACGCGACGAAAATCCGACGGGCTGGTTTCATTGCAAGCAATGCTTAAAACAATGAGTGAAATTAAGTTACTCATTTGTGCCAAATTATCACTTGGTTCTATAGGCGTGCATAGAAATGCAATAACAAAATAAACTTTGGTATGTAAATTCGAATTGCGGAGTTCGTTCGTTTTTTTGCCAAAGCATAAATCTAAAGTTCAGTGCACTTTGGGTTGATTGCTAACAATTTTTCCTGAGAATTTTGGAACAGCTGATTGGCTGAACACTAACGCGAAAGAATGAATGAACTTAATTATTATATATGTATATTATACGTAAAATAATATTTTTGAATTTTTTGTTTTGGAATTATTAAAGTTTTGAATTAATAAAATTTATCATATTTAAATTTAAAGTAAATCAAAATTATGTTAATTGAAATTACTGTAATAATTTACCTATACAATTATTTATCTAATATTAGCTGAAGATTTCAAGAATTACCTAATGCCTAAACTTAAGGGAAAATACGAAAATAAAAAACATTTAAATAAAAGTTATTAACATAAAATGAATTCCATGCTGTAATTTTTTTGACAGAATGACCTAACCCCGGGCAACCATATTAGTGGGGTTTTCAAGTAACGTTTTTTATTGAAAACCATGGATGGGCGGGTGAAGAAGGGATCAGGTCACCAGATCCCATACCAGTTATTATAGGGCTTAAAGGATATAGTTGGTAGGGTGTAGAGTCAGTTTATTTTTTTCCGATTCAAATTTACATAGATTTTTTTTCTTTCTTTCATATCTTAATATGCACGTAGATTTTTTTGTCAAGGATTTCTGTAGTAGGTTAGCAAGCCCCCACCCCCAAAACCGACGAGACTTAGCCTATGCCAGTACGTGCAACCGCGATTCCTACTATAGGTCAGAATCCAAATCCTTAGGTGTTTGAAAGGAAAGAGAGAGACAAGAGAGCTCCTGAACAATGCGAGATCATTATGGCGGTTAGCTGTCCATTTATAGACACGTTATATCAACACTCTTTCGATCTCTCCCACCAGGAAAACATTACAAAAGGTTACTTACAAGAATTAGGTATTAACTGCATGGACACATTTGCTCCAGTAGTTAAGCAAAGTTCACTTCGTCTTGTGTATGCTCTATCAGTTCAAAAGGACTTTACGTAACTTAAAGGAGTTACGACAGCTTGACGTATCAACAGCATTTCTCAATGGTGACTTAGAAGAAGATATATACTAAAGGGTGTTTTTTTTAGGGGTTTGTTTTTCGAATAGAGATAAAACTGGCATTTTGTGGTCAAATCTGGCAACTCTAATGTCATTTATGTTCAGTTTGGTTTGCCATTTCATCATGAACAGGTTGACAAAAGAACAACGCTTGCAAATGGGCCGAAAATGAGATTGATCTCGATGCTGATTTTCATCGCAAAATTTTGTTCAGTGATGAGGCTCATTTCTGGTTGAATGGCTACGTCAACAAGCAAAATTGCCGCATTTGGAGTGAAGAGAATCCACATGAGATCCTTGAGACGCCATTACATCAACAAAAACTGACTGTTTGGTGTGCTCTATGGGCTGGTGGAGTCATTGGGCCATAATTCTTCCGAAATAATGCTTGAGAGTCAGTTACCGTTAATGGAGACCGGTATAGAGCCATGATAACCGACTATTTTGTTCCCGAATTGGATGGCATGAATGTGGATGAGTTGTGGTTCCAACAAGACGGCGCTACATGCCACACAGCGCACGTCACAATGGATTTATTGAAGGAAACATTCGATGAGCGCATAATTTCGCGGAATGGACCTGTCAATTGGCCACCAAGATCGTGTGATTTGACACCATTGGATTATTTTCTTTGGGGATATGTGAAGTCGCTCGTCTATGCCAACAAACCAGAAACGTTAGGGGACTTGGAGGCCAACATTCGTGGCGTTATTGCCGACATACGGCCCCATATGCTCGAAAAAGTGGTTGAAAATTGGACCTGTAGAATTGGCTTTATTCGAGCCAGCCGCGGCGGCAACATGCCCGAAATCATATTTAAACATTAATGGCATAAAATTATCCTTCCAATAAAGCCAAATTGATGGACATTAAAACGATTTTCTTGTGTTTTATTTTAATTCAAAGTTCTATACCTCTAAAAAAAACACCCATTACATGGAACAACCAGATGACTTTATTAAGGAGGCGACAAAGCAAAAGGTCTGCAAACTAAAGAAAGCAATATATGGTTTGAAATAAGCTGGCAGACAGTGGTTCAAGAAACTGGACGCAGTTATTAAAAGTTACCCTCTTAAGCAGTCTAAGTATGACCAATGCCTGTATTATATTCAGAGAGATAATATTTTCATGATAGTTGGAATTTATGTTGATGATATAATTAAAGCATCGAATAATAAAAAAGTAACAGACGAGTTTATATATAAATAACAAGAAAATTTTGATATAAAAGAAATGCAAGGAGCAAAAAACTGCGTTGGATTATAAATTAACAGACAGAAAGAAAAATTATCATTCTCTCAACCTGGATACATAAAAAATTTAGTTACAAAATATGGGTTAAATAATGCCAAGGCAATTAAAAAACCGATGCAATCAAAGATTAAGTTAGAGAAAGATCCAACAATTTCTGGAGAAGGGGAAACAAATAAACAAGACTAAGTATCAAGAAATTATTGGATCTTTCTTGCACCTCTCTGTTTTTAGTTGACTTGATATATGTTGTAGTGTAAATATGCTATCGCAATTTTGTCAAGATCCAAGAAGACAGCATTGGAATGCAGCATTAAATTTAATTAAATATTTAAATACAACGAATGATTATATGTTAACTTTTCATGAAACTGGGTTACCACTTGTTGGTTATGTAGATTCGAATTGGGCTCAGGATACAAACGATAAAAAATTTCTGGCTTTTGTTTTTCACTCTCAGGTGCCGTTATATCATGGGAATCAAAGAAGAAGCGTGTGGTGGCTACATCAAGTGCAGAAGCAGAATACATGACAATGGCTGAAGCCATTAAATCAAAAGAAAAGAAATATCAAAAGAAGCCAGCTACTTTGGATATTTGTTAGAAGAACTCGGTTGCAAATCGCAAGACCCAACAATAATCTATTATGAATCTCAAAGCGCTCAACATATGGCGAAATTTGGTTGTCATCATTCAAGAACTAAACATATTCACTACAGATACCATTTCATCCGTGATGCTATAGAAAACAAAATTGTCGAAATCAAATACTTACCTACCAAAGAAATGCTTGCAGATGTCTTAACAAAACTTTTACCAAATGTGAAGCACAAATTTTGTATTAACTCGATGGGCATGACGACACCAAGTAAATGTTGTTGGGGAGGTGTATTGGAAATCAACAACTTGATACTTGGTATACTTTATATACTTATTAATTATATTTGGTTTGTTCATTGAAATATCTGAATTTTGTTTTATGTTTGCATGAAAATTTTTTTTCACTCTGAAAACTGCCTTTGAATAATATATATATAATTTTATAAACTTCAATAGTAGTTCATATTTTAATATAAGAAGTTCTGCAAATTGCGCGCCAAGGATTCAATCTTCAATAAAAACTCCTTGTGACCATATATTTCCGTTAAAATTTACACATCGGAAAATCGTTTAAAGATTCGTATATAATAATTTCATAGAGCGTTCGCTTCTTACTGTCTGACTCCTTCACTGATCGACCCATAGCTTCATTAATGAGGTTTTTTCTAATCGGGACCACTTATGAAAAATCTAATAATTTTTGGCTTACCTACAGCTCAAGACCTTTTTAATGATATATCAATTGTTGCTGTAGAGTTTGTATATATACTTTAATTAAATTAATGTTTTATTCCTTGCAGTATTGTTTGCTTATTAGCATTTAGAATAATTTTTCGGTGCTTATGCACACCTAAGAGAAGGTCCTGTTTTTCCTTTTAATTTTTAGTATGCAATGAATTGTATTCTTGAATTAAAGAAACCCCTCATTCGGCGGCATCATTCACTACCTTCATTTTGCTGCAAAGTTCCTTACACTTCTGAAAATCTCGTTGCTGTTCCATTCTGAAACACTTTCTTCTAGGAACGACGCAACATCTATTCACAAAAGTTTAAATAGTCGTTCTGCGACAAATTTCTATTAGTGGTACCGATTACTAAAACCCTTTTTAATCATTAATGAAGGTTATTAAAATCCGAGAACAGAACTCTGACATATATGGTACAACTCCAAGTAGCCCGTTACCCATTTTTAGCCCTTTTTATCACATTTTAACCCTTTAAAGACATAATTTTCAAAATTATTCAAACTTTAAAATTCTTTTGAGTGCGAATCTATGTACATAATTAAAGTAATATATTTGTTAAATTTAATTTTTTTTAGTAATTTTAGGCTGTGGGTTTTCAAGTGGTTTAAGCTGTGGGTCGATCAGTGAACGAGTCAGATAGTAAGAAGCGAACGCTCTATGAAATTATTATATACGAATCTTTAAACGATTCGATGGGTAAATTTCATCGGAAATATATGGTCACAACGAGTTTTTTACTCAGAATTTCATGTAGAATTCGGAACTGGATATTACTAGCATGGAAATAATTACTCCTATCTAATATGTACACTAGACCGTACCTCAAAAAAAAGTTCGCCGTATACCAGCGAATATGACGCAATTTTGCAAGACAATTACGAAAAGAATTTTTTTTACCGATCGTAGGCGTCACGCATTGACATATTTCTTCATATCTCTGGTTTTAACAGTCGGATTTAAAAGTTTGAAATATAAATCTTTTTGTCTTAAGAAGACCAATATGACCTCTGTAGAGGTCATTGACCTCAGGTGCACCGTTCTAGTACTTACCTTCCGATCTCAGTTCCTAACATCCTAATGTACCACCTTAATATCAAAAAAATAAAGCTCTGAAAATATCATTAATCTTTTGCTCAGGAAGTATATCGATATTTCCAGCAGAAGTATTTTTAAAAAATTTTGAAAAGTTTTTGCCAAACTTAGGGCTCTTTTTTTTCATTTTCATCATATCATCAGTATTAAAAATCTAATCATATTGAATGACATATTGATGTTTTTGTCTGAAAGAGAGCAATTATTTTTTCTCCGAAATAAAAAAAAAACAACATTCCTTCAAGTCCTTGGATGGCTTTAAATTGATTTTGAGGAATTTTAAAGCTCGTAAAAGAATAAAAAATCTGTAACGCCAATGCTAAAAGAGGTATCAACGCTATTTTTGTTGTGATTTATTAAATATGCAATGTATTATTATTTTATTTTTTCACATTCTTGCAATAACTCCTCCTTTATAGCCGGTGTTGGTAGGTGTTCCGTTGCAACTAATTGCAATTAAGTGATTCATGCTATAATTTTCTTTATTCAAATATTCCACGATGCTCCTTTGGACACCTACTGCAGTGCTGTCAGCGGGCGTAGCATAGCCGATGAATTTTGAATTTGGCTCTTTCACAATGGTGACATGTTCTTCATTCACAACAACGTTACGCGTCACATTTGCATCCATGACTCTTTTTAAAGTTGGCTTTTTTTTCCAATCAAACGAAATACACGTTACCAAATCATCACACTTAGCTGCTGCTAAAGCCTCTTTTCGAAATTTGACACATTCTCTGAATACTTTATTTTTTGTAATGATAAGCCCATCATTACTAATGCCATTGATCGTGGACCGCGCTGATCAATAAAGAAAATTTTTGCTGTGTCTGGAATTTTATTTTAGGTGTTGCAACTACACGGACTGTTGCTTTCAATGTCACACTTGCAACGCGAAATTTTAAACTATTTATTCCAAGCATTCACCTTATATCTCAATCGATTTTTAGAAATTGTATAATAGGTATTCACAAGTACATCAATACGTTTCCGAACCGCTGCTAGGGCTATAATTGGTATGCCGGCACGTTACCACAAAACGATTTCACTTCTAACAGCTTCTTGTTTAAAAACATCAAACTTTCGACTTTTATCACTGTTATGCTGCAGATACAATAAAAAATGAATAACATCATACTCCGTTGGTAATTTGTTATTATTTAAGTCACTTACTAAAAGCATTTTTTTAAAATATTTTTTTAGTCGATTTTTATTAAAAAGGATCAAAACTCATTTCATCAAAACGAAATACATAAACGAATTGCAATAGCCAGTGTTAGAAATTGCTTGACTATTTGCAATGTGGCTGTGGAAAGCGAATCAGCGAAAGTAAAAAGCAAAAGTGAAAAAATAAAATAATAATATATTGTATATTTAATAAATCACAACAAAAATAGTGTTGATACCTCTTTTAGCATTGGCGTTACAGATTTTTTTATTCTTTTACGAGCTTTAAATTCCTCAAAATCAATTTAAGGCCTTCCACGGACTTGTAGGAATATTTTTTTTTTTTTGTTTTGAGAAAAATAATTGGTCTCGTTCAGAAAAAAACATCGATATGTCATTCAATATGATCAGACTTTTAATACCGATGATATGATTTACACTGGATTAAATCGTACTTGTCGAATCGTTCGCAAAAAGTTTTATATAAGAATTCTATGTCAAAAAATATTTTGGTCACATCAGGTGTTCCGCAGGGAAGTCATTTTGGTCCGGGGTTTTATTTTTACTGTTTATAAATGACCTTCCTTCTGTAAAAAAACACTGTAACGTCTTAATGTACGCCGATGCCGTGAAATTTTTTCTAACTTACAAATCGCCTAAAGAACAACAACTCTTAAAATCGAATTTAAATAGTCTAGTAGAGTGGTGTAATTTAAACCTTTTTAAAATTGAACTTAAAAAATTTAAGCAAATGACATTCTCTCGTCGAATTGCTAATACTATAAATTACACTATAAATAATACTAACATGGAAATTGTACACAGCTTTCTTGATTTAGGTTTAATTATGGATCCTAAAGTTCGTTTCAATCTTCAAGTTAATTTGGTGGTAAATAAGGCTAGAGGTGTCCTTGGTTTCATGAAAGATGGGCTAAAGAATTCAACGATCTTTTCACTGCTAAAATACTTTATACCTCTCTTATTAGACCAATTCTTGAATATGCCTCCGTAATATGGAACCCTCAATACATCCACATCGATGCATTAGAATCGATTAAAAAAAAATTCTTACTTTTTGCTTTACATTATCGTTGAAACCCCAATATTATTCTTCCCCCTTACGAAACCCGCCTTAAAATTATTTCCGTGCCTTGCTTAAGAAGCAGAAGAATTATGCTCATTGTCTCCTTTTTATACAAATTACTCAGTGGCGATATAGACTCACAATACCTCCTTTCTTCATTAAACTTCAACATCCCTAGGAGCGGAGCCAGACATTTCCAGCTTTTTAAATTGAGTCAGTGCACTTCTAATTATGCCCTTTACGACCCTTTGCGATGCATGTGTAGTGATTTCAATGGCAACTTGAACTTGATACATTTTTCTGACTCGGTGGATGTCTTAAAACGTAAAATGATATTACATTTGAATAGTTAACACATTCATTGTGATAACAAATATAACTCGCGATAATTGTGTAGATTTTATGATTTAACAAATAAGCATCATCGAATATGATAGATACTTTATGTTTTCGTTTTATTCAGTTTCGTTGCTTTATTTTTTCATGAAATTATTTTAGATCTTTAGTTCTATAGCTTCCCAAGTTTGAAATGGGACCATGAATACCGTGTCTCTCGGCTTGGTGCGTCAGAGTTTATCTCTTTTCCATACAAGTTTTTACCTGCGTTGGCCCAAATGCATATCCAAATAATAACTTAAGCTCGGTGTTCCCTTATTTTATAAATAATAAATAATTATTTTAGTGACCCGAATATCGTCGTTGCGCATACAAAAAAGGCTATGTGAAAAATTTCGATTTTTTTTTTATTTCACCATTTAATAGCCATTTGTATGCCCCATCTATTCACCAAATGGTTTCTTGATATTCTTATTGGTTCAGAAGTAAACAAATGTGAAAGTTAGCCAGCTATGTGAAAATAGTATTGAAATTGTTAAAAAACAAAAATGTTTTTTTCGTCTCCTGAAAAATTGATCAAAAACACATAACCTTTTTTGTATGCGCAACGACGATATATAAATATATTGGGCCTGCACAATATATACTTGTATATCAGTGCTATGTTTGGTATTGGTTTGGTGTTTGAGAGCTGCATATCTTTTCCACGTAGGATCTTATCTTGGGTTGAATAATGGCCCCAAACTGAATGACAACAATTATAAATACAGTTATATATGGTCTAATAAATTACTTTGGATGTTGTCTTGTATTGCTTAGTATTATGAAGAATGTGCTTTTATTCGATGATGTTTATGATGTTAACATAAACACAAAAATTCTCAAATTTCAAATTTTTTTTATTTAATTTTAATTTCCGCTGAAGCAATTGTGCTGAGTTGAGGCTTTTATTTGCCAATAGGTGGTAAGTTTTAGCACGTAGGTGCATTCTATCAGTCCGGCTGATCCGGGAACTTCTTAGAATGTAAATCGTGCATGCGTATGGCGCGGGTCATACGTATTTATGAAGATTTCTTACCTCCGTGCGAATAACAAAAAAAAAAAAAAAAATGATGAAAATGAAAAAAAGGAGCCCTACGTTAGGCAAAAAATTTTCAAAAATTTTTTAAAAATAACTCTGCTGGAAATATTGATATACTTCCCGAGCAAAAGATTAATGATATTTTAAGAGCTTTATTTTTTTGATAGTAGGGTGGCACATTAGGATGGTAGGAACTGAGATCTGGGGGGTAAGCACTAGAACGGTGCACCTGAGGCCAATAACAAAACACATTGATATACCAAACTTAAAAATCCGACTGTAAGTACCAGAGATATGGAAAAATATGTCAATGCGCGACCCCTACGTTCGGTAAAAAAAAAAATTTCTTGCAAAAATGCGTCATATTCGCTGGTATACGACGCACTTTTTTTTTTGCTGGTTATCACTAGTAATTTTGACTAAAAAGACAATAAAATATATTTTAGTTGTTTAGTTGCTAAATTTGGTCATTACGATAGCATTATTAACTCATTAGAAGCACAACTCAGTGCTCTCTCTTCGCGCTTTGACGATCTTGCTGAACAAATTCTAAGCACTCACAACAATTACAACAATAATTTGAACAATAGCGGCAATAACAACAACAGCGCTGATTATTCATCGGATGCAGTACTATTTGGAGTGCCGTTTATCTCAGAGGAAAACTTGAAAAGTACCTCTAACCTCATTTGTCGATCAATTGATTTCTTGTCGCCTCAGCTAAGGGATATTTTCCAAGTCAAGTCTACATCGAACAACGCAAATCCTGTCATAATAGTCAAGTTCTACACACCCTTCGATCGGAATCGTGCTTTGAAGGCTTTCGGCGACTATCGGAGGCGAGTTAAAAAAGCTATTAACCTCAGAGATGCTGGTCTTGACTCTGATAATAATGTTTACTTGCACGAGAGCCTCCCTACCGGCACAAGAAAACTACTGCAAGCGGCGATCGCATGTAAGCGTCGAAAATCTATTTTTAATGCGTTCGCTCTTCGAGGGAGCGTGTACATCAGGCTACATAAAAACGGCGAATGCATTAAAATTAACAACGAAGCTGAACTACCCAAAACATCATCTCTTCCTGAAGACACCAATGAAAAATAATAGTGTGACTGCTTCTTATATGTTTAAGTTATCATTATTTTTATTTTTTTATTATTATTACTTTTATTTTCTAAACTTTCTCTTTTCATCTCTTTCAACTTTTACTTTACACTTTTACTTCGCATCTCTCTCGTATCCGCTAAATGCTTACACGGTTGCTCTATTTTCATCTTATGCCAGATATAGGTACATCTGATTCTGTCGCTTATGAAAATCATAAAACTGTTGTGGAAATTTTATGCAAACAGCGATCAGGCTTAAAAGTCGTACAATTTAATGCGTGAAGCCTGAATGGCTTTAAAATGAATTATGTAAAGCATGTGTTTGAAGATTCTTCTTTTTTTTAATGCAATAACAATAGAGTTTAGCTACTACAGCTTTTTCGCACATTCTCCTCATTAACGCATTCAAAGTCACAACTCAAAAATCTTTGAAATTTTCAACGATATTGATATTAGTGGCTCAAAATAAGTTAATGTGAGAAAAATTTATCCCCCAAAATATGGTTGGGCTCAAGGACAACACAAGACATCACGACTAACCATGCAAAAACATAACCATGCAATTACACAATAGTTTTTAATCTACTCTTGAGTTGACCTTTAGACATGTTAACATCAAAAAAACTACAATTGTTAACTAATTTACTCATACGGTTTAAAGGAGCAATTAACATATAATTTGTTCTACCAAATGGTAAGTAAATTAAATTGTTAGCATTTCTACTGCTTCTACGATTAGAGTTAAAATTTATAAGAGAAAGAAGATCTGGAGAATCGAATACACCGGTGATGAGTTGGTGCAAATAGACGATATCTGCAGA
Source organism: Pherbina coryleti (assembly GCA_943735915.1). NCBI lineage: Eukaryota > Metazoa > Arthropoda > Insecta > Diptera > Sciomyzidae > Pherbina > Pherbina coryleti. The sequence goes on along the minus strand of OX030948.1, from coordinate 121,190,611 downwards.
CTTCCTTCGCTCACTCAATGATTACATTTTTAAAAGTTTTAAGCGATCCTCATAAGGAGGAAGGTTTAAAATGTCAAATCCACTTAAGCCTCTTAGCGCAAACCGAACAAAGCATTTTTGGATTCTCTCTATTCGATCAACATGCACATTGTAACTTGGAGACGAAACTTGACTTGCGTACACCAAGTGAGGACGCACTTTTGCATAATACAACGTTGTTGTCGTAATCATGCTATTGAATTCTTTGGCCCAGCGTTTAATAAATCCAAGCAAAGAAGATGCTTTTTTACAAATGTTATCAATATGAATGTTAAAGAAAAGCTTAGAATCCATACATATTCCCAGATCTTTAACGATATCCACACGACATAAAGCAGTATCTTTTATCTTATAATCAAAAACTATATTATGCCTTTTTCGCGAAAAGGTCATAGTTTGGCATTTATCTGGATTAAGAAATAAATTATTTTTAGAACACCAAACTTCAAAAGAGTTCAGATCGGACTGGAGTAGGGCTGAATTATCTTCAGAATTTATTTTTCTGTTTATTTTCATATCATCCGCATAAATAAGCAGATGAGAGTTTTCAATGATATGGGTCACATCATTAATGGCTAAAATAAACAGAAGTGAACCTAGGTGACTTCCTTGAGGGACACTTGATAACGCAATAAACTCAGCAGACAAAATCCCTCGGAATCGTATTTGATAAGAACGGTCTGTCAAATATGATTTAATCCAGTTTACAAAATATTGTGGAAATCCAATGGACTTAAGTTTAAATAGAATTAAATTGTGTGGTAGCTTATCAAATGCCATGCTTAAATCAGTGTAGATGCAGTCGACCTGGCAACCAGATTCAATGGTGATTAAGCAAAACGTTGAAAAATCGAGCAGATTAGATACCGTAGATCTGCCATTAACAAAACCATGCTGACGAGTTGTTATGACTTCAGGACAGTGAACTTTTACCCGATCATACACGATTCGCTCAAAAAGTTTTGGAATCGATGACAGCTTAGCAATGGGCCTGTAGTTAATAACATCATTCCTGCAACCTTTTTTATAAATAGGACTAATAAATGATTTTTTCCAAAACAGTGGAAAATAACTTTCGTTTATAGATTTATTTAATAACAAAGAGAGTGGTTGACACAAAATTGACCCGCATTGAGTTAACACTGCGGCAGGAATTCCATTATTTATCATATGTAGTTATCATATGTGCTTATGAATCCCCAAAACTTCTTTGGATCAGACAGTATTCTCAGCTTTATATTGTCTAAATATTCCTTATATAATGCAGCTGAGCTATTTTCAAATTCCAGAAACAAACGTTCGTAGGTTTCCAGGTCATTTGAGTCTAAACTACAGGCATATTTCTTCATGCCTTATTCCTGTTGTTGCGACGAGTTTTTAAAACCTTAGTGTACCAAGGGTACGCAGTTTTTCGCAAATTTGAGGCTATATGGTATGGACTGAGAGAACACAGTAAAGAGCTCCGTATAAAAAAAAATTATGGAATTATCAAGGTTATTTCCATTTAAGTAGTCTAAAATAACATTTAGTTTGTTATGAAGTAAATGATTCAACTTCAAAAAGTCAGCTTTTTTAAAATTGAATTCATTAACCTTATCGATTGAACTCGAATTTACTATGCTCCCCCTGTCCGATTTATACCAAATGCTCAATGGTGGATGGTATTCATCAACATTAGTCAGAGCATGAAAGGCCCTCTTAAAGGTCATGAAAGGTCAAAAAGTCTTTCAAGACTATTATAAATACAACTTACTTGTTGTAAGTCAGAACATATATTGTCAACAAATATATGCTCTTGGCGGGTCTTCGAATTTGATGCACAAAAATATGTATCATCGTCGGAAGAATGCCATTTTAAGTCAGGCAGATTGAAATCGCCCAACAGTAAAATGTCGTCATTAACGTCAAGTAGACTTATTATATATTCTATGCAATCCGCAAGGCTTGCATAGACTTCTGCACCGCTCTTTGGGGAACATACGCATTAATAACATATACATTGGAATTACAATGTATAACCTTAACGCATATAAGTTTCATATTAGAAGAGCAGGGAATATCAATTAAGGAACTGACAAAGGAATTCCTTACAGCTAAAAGGACACCACCACCAACAGCAGAAATATTGTTAGTGTGTCTGTCCCTTCTAAAAACTTGAAAACTATTGTCAAACAATTCCAAGTCAGTAATGCTTCCGTTCAGCCATGTTTCTGTTAACGCGATAATATCCTCAGAGAAATTCTGAGACGCCAAAAATATGTCACGTGTTTTAGACGTTATATGCGTTACTGTAGACGTTATATGCGTTACTGAAACCTGGTTTAATGAGGAAGTTAGTAGTTCCTACTATAACGTTAGAAATTACCAACTGCTACGTCATGATAGACATGATCAAAGAGGCGGCGGGATTGCAATCTACTGCAAAAATTATCTGAAAACTAAAATTCTTAGCATGTCGTGTCAATCTGGTGTTGAGTTTTTAAATGTTGAGTTGTCAGGTAATAACCATAATAAAGTTTTAATATCCTGTGTGTATAATCCTAGTCGTAATTGTAGTCTTGAGCCCTTGTTTACAGCATTGTCCTATTGTATTATTGATTATGAACATTTTGTTTTATGTGGGGATTTCAATATAAATCTGCTGCACAATGATAGCATGACAAGAAAATTTCTTGACAATTTATCTGAATTCGGTCTCAACTTAGTAAGTAGCTTGATGCCAACTCGTTTTGCAAACAATGCTCAACCAAGTCTATTAGACATCTTTGTCGTCTCCAATCCATCGTCTGTTTTACTTTTTGATCAGATATCTTTCGTATCTGATCACGTTCTCATCTTTTGTTCATTAAATGTCTGTATCGCACCTCTCGTCTCAGAAACTAATGAAATGTCATTTTTTTATCGTGACTTTAAGTCCATTGATTATGCTCTCCTGTATAATGATCTGACTCTAATAAACTGGACGGACTGTTGGTACTTAAATTCGGTGGATGAAAAACTGAGCTTTCTTATCAATCAGATTAATAATCTTTTTGATATGCATGTACCCGTTCGTACTCGTCGGATCATTAATACCTCTTGTCCTTGGTTCACACTTCTTGTAAAACATGCCATTAGAACCCGTTTCAAAACTTACAGCAAATGGAAGCGCAATCCAACTACTTTAAACTGGGAAGCAGCAAGAAACGAGGCTACCTCTGCTGTAAGATTATCTAAATCGACGTTCTTTATGTCAAAGCTTGATCCTTCACTGCCCTCAAGACAGCTGTGGAACAATTTGAAAGGTATTGGAGTAGGCAAAAAAGAATCACAAAGTTGCAGGATTGACCCAAATCTGATGAACGAATTTTTTGTAGCTAACTCTTCATGTGATAACTCTGATATACATACTCAATTTCGTTGATAGTAGCATTACTGTATCTATAAATGATGATTATAATGAATTTTATTTTAATGCAGTTAATGAGCAAGATGTTGCGCGCTGCCTGAAAAAAATCAAGTCAAATGCTTCTGGGGAGGATGGTATTTCAATTAAATTTATTAAAATCTTGTTGCCTTTTGTCCTTAGTCCGCTCACCCACATAATAAATTATTGCTTCACTTCTTCATGCTACCCTGAAACTTGGAAAATAGCAACTATAATTCCCATTGCAAAAAAAACATTCGCTTCCCAACCAGGTGATTTTCGACCAATAAGTCTGCTATCTTGCTTGTGTAAAGTTTGTGAGTCGCTCATGGCCGAACAGATTACTAATCATATACGCATTTCCGGACTAATGTCTAATCTTCAGTCTGGTTTTCGGCCAGGACACAGCTGTTCGACTGCTGTGGTTAAATACTTGATGATATTAGAACTCCTTATGATATGGGTCACATTACTTTGTTTGCTAGACTTCTCAAAAGCTTTCGATACAGTTAATCATTCAATACTATGTAGAAAACTTTTGCAAAATTTTGGCTTTTCTGTTGCCGCTGTTCGTCTAATAAAAAACTATTTGGTTGATAGATCACAAAGAGTTAAGTCTGGGTTAAATGTTTCGGACCTTAAAAGTATAATTAGTGGAGTACCACAAGGCTCAGTTCTTGGCCCATTGTTATTTACAATGTTTACCAATGATATCTTTACCAGGTGTCAACACGTTAAAATGCACGCTTATGCTGTTGACCTTCAGCTGTATATGTCCAGGCCAATCAGTCTGATAGAAGATCTCTGTGCAAGAGTAAATGAGGACTTAAACATGATAGTTGAATGGGCAAAGAATAATCTGCTCATGTTAAACCCTTTAAAATCATATGTTCTACCAATCATGAAAAACATGGTTGTTGTTCAAGATTTGCCACCAATTCTTCTTAATAACGTGAAGCTCAATTTTGTAAACAAAGTAACTAACCTCTGTTATATAATAAATTCAACCCTGTCATGCGAGGATCATATTAACTCTTGTGTTAAAAAAGTTTATTTTGGGCTCAGAAGCCTGCGAATGACTGAAAGTTTTGTGACCGTAGAAATTAGACGTAAATTGGTATTACAGCTCTTGCTATCTTTAATTACTTATTCGGAAGCAGTATATTGCAAACTTGATTCGCGGTCAGCGCATAAGCTTTTAGTTGCTTTTAACAATGCTGGCAGGTACGTATATGGCCTAAGAAAATATGATCATGTAACCATGTTTTCGAAAAAATTACTTGGAAGAGGCCTATTAAGTCATCTTGAAGCAAGAAGCTGTGTTTTCCTGCATAGAATAATCCATACACAAAGCCCCAGTTACTTGTTCGAAAAACTATCTTTTTGTAGATCTAGCAGAGGCATGAACATTTTAATTCCCAGATATAATTTCATCAACTCAAGTAGATTGTTTTTCGTAAGCGCAATCAGATCGTAGAATTCATTTCCTACAAATATTAAAATTATAACTAATATATATACCTATATATATACCTTTATAATATACCTTTATATAATATAATATACCTTTATATAATATACCTTTAAGCATTCAGTTTTCGATCACTTTTCTTAAAAATCTCATATCTCTTCGTATGCTTCTCTCTTTTAAATCTTTTTATATCTTTCCTCTTCTATTCTTTTGAGTTATGCTCATGATTAACTTATAAGCGGGTATGGGCACCACTACATTTAAAGCTTCTGTGCTGTTTCTGTGGTTCTCTTTTGTCTTTGATTTGTTGTTGCCTTTTGTGTTGCTACATTAGCTTTTGCTCTCAATTCTTATGCTCAACGCTCCCAGAGCGCTCTCTGCCCATACCCGCTTATAAGTGATTTACATTATGTTATACAATTTTCATAGTTGCTCATTCTTACATGCAATATTGTCTTTTTAATATGAACAACCTTAATTTTGATGTTAAGTAGTTTAAGTTAGTGTTAGTTAGTTTTATAATGTTGTTATCTCCGTTATGAATGTGGCATTCAAAAGATTAAATCTTATTTGCCAACAATAAAGCACAAATACAAATACAAATACAAATACAAAATACTTAACGTGTTTTTTGTTAAAAGTTCCCCACAGCATTAGTTCCCCATAACTGTACTATCCAAGTTAATTCGACGTATACACAATAATGTCGAAGAATGGAATGAATGGTTGTCGAGAAATGGGTTTTCATTAAAAAAATGTTGTTTTCCCATGCGAAACACAGCTGCAAGCGATTCTTTTTTTAACCCTCAAGGACTCAAAAAAAAGTTTTTGATCTAGAATTCAAAATTTTAACATGTTTTTATTAATGATGGTTTATTGTACGTATGCCATGAAAGTTTCATAATTAAATGTTTAAATGAGAGATATATAAATATTTCAGCTTTAAGGTTTTTTTCACGATTTTCTTCAATTAAAACAGAAAACCGCTGGTAGGACCATCTAAAAATTAAAAAATTTTTTTTTAAATTTCGGTTTTCATATTTTGATGTTACCATCCCATTTTCCAACGAGCTCGGTTGATTTTCGAAAAAATGTTTTTTTTTTAATCACCCTAATGTCGACGTAACATCGCTATCCGCTTGCTCCATTTGGATGTCAGCGAGTGCTCTCTGAAAGATTGAGGGTGCATTTTTTTGTCCGAAGGGTAATCGAGTGAATTCGTATTTGCCGTGATTGACTGAAAATACAGTCTATTCGATATCTTTTTCCTTAAGGGGTATCTGGTGGGACCCGCTCTGTAGATCCGCTATTGCAAAGTATTTATTTCTGCCTAAGTTTGACATGACCTCACTAATTTCCGGAATTGGGTACCTGACGGGAATTGTGATTAAATTTAATTTTCGGTAATCCACAACCATGTGGCGTCCGTGGCGTAGTTGGTTAAAGTGCGTGGCCGCTATGTCAAAGAACTTTGGAGACCCAGGTTCGAACCCCAGCAGCGACAGAAAATTATTTGAATTTAAATCATTTTTCTGTACGGCCGCCACCTCTCTGCAGTCAATGGCAAACCTCAGAGAGTAATCAAAATGCCATGTAAAGCTTCTTGAGAACGAGAACATTCCGTTCATCGCCGTGCGGAGTCGGCGTTAAGCATGTAGGTCCGGTTCTCGGTCAATTTGTGTACAAACTTAATAACACGCACAACACAATTGATCATAAGAAGCTAGGTCAAAGTCCTTTCAAGGGCTGAAATGGCCAGTTATTTATTTATTTTTTTTTTTAATCCACAACCATTTGATATTTCTTTTCTCCCGAGGACTCCGATTTTTCGGAACGATCCATACAGGTGCATTATAAGGAGATTTGCATGAACGGATAATTCCGTCTTCGAGCAAGGTTTTAAATTGCATTTCGACTTCTCCTTTCATTGCAGTGGGATAGGGATATGAAATCGAATAGACTGGAAGAGGTACACAGTGTTGCGTCTAGAACAAGCTAGCTGGACAAAATTGAATTTCTCGTTTCATGAAAATAACGGAATATTTCAAGAGCAAATATTCTCAAAGTCAGGAAATCACCAATTGTTTTTGTTTTGCTGCTCAGTTGAAATTGACTACTGGTGAAAGAAGGCGAATTTTTTTATTTGTGCATAATTTAAATAATTTTTTTTAATTTATTTCAAAGTTGAGGGTAAGTTGTAATGAAATAAGCATAAAAGCTACAAATTAGTTGTATAGTTTTTTATTAACAGCTTTTCAAACTTGTGTCTTAAGAAAGTTCAATATTTTGTTTATATTTCTAAGTTTTGGAGAGTAGAACTTACTGTTAGTCACCAGTTATCACCATTTTTTTTTTTTTATGAAAGCTGCATTTGTACTCTTTTCTTGGATACCATTGTCTTTTCGCACATATTATTTTTTTTGTCTTGTTTTTTTGAAAGCAGGACAGGATATATATTCATCGTATTATTCTGTGAGAAAAAGTAAACAAGCTTGTTGTCCTCCAGAAAAAGATATAATTTTAGCGGAGACACGAGCCGAAATCAAGCTTCTTCAATTTTAGATCTAACTGCAGTACGACTTGTAAGGGCCCAAAGTGATGTGATCCACAGTTTGTTGCTAAGTAAGTGGGGATGTGACGGGAGCTCAAGTCACAGAAAATACAAACATTTTCAGACCTTAATGCTTCCGATGAGTTAATATTTATGTATTCGTTTGTCCCCATTCAGCTAAATGACGGAAACAAAATCGTTTGGCAAAATCCTTGCCCAGGTTCAACTATATACTGCCGACCTCTTAAGTTAATTTTTGAGAAAGAAAGTACAATGTTAACCCTTTCCGAGACAAACAATATTAAAGATGAAATTAAACACCTGTTACCAACAAATTGCGTTATTAATGATTTGGAAATATCGAAGTCCCACACCCTACTATTCTACTATACTTTAGACCCCTTATTAAATAGTCTGAGAGATCAACCTCGGAAGCCAAAATCAAAAATCCCTAGGGAAGTTTTGGAGTTATTGGTCGAATCTGAAACAGAAGAGTACTCAAGCGAATCTAAAATGAGCTAAAATGACGAAACAACGTCATCCTCAGAAAATTACATATTGTTATTTTTATGTCGAAAAAATAAACAATAATTTTCAATCAAAATTATTACATCACTTTTAATTGTTTTTTTTTTATGATATGGACATTAGCACGTGCTTCTAATAAAGATTTTAGCCCGATTGAAGGGTTTTATATTTCGGATAGAAGAAATAAAAACAACGTTACTAAATTTCAGTATTTATGCACAGAACAATTGAAAAAAGCATTTCGTCCGGCAAAACAATGAAAGCAAAAATGTGGCGTTTGAAAATCTTCTAATAATGCTTAAAGGTCTGTTAGCTGGTGAACGGTGCATATCTGACCCCCTCTCTAGAATATTTTTTTTTGTTTTGACTCCATAAATACAAAAACGTCAAAAAATAATTTTGTCCAGCTAGCATGTTCTAGACGCAATACTGCGAGGTAGTGCAAATTTCTCATTTGACCGTTGTCGTATACGTCAATTTTTCGTTTGGCTCCGAAAAAAGGTTTGGGGATTTTCCGATTGTACTACGGAGTCGTTTCCTTTGGTCCTTGGTCAAATGGTCCGTCCGTATGTCAATCGAGTTCACTGTTTCGGGTAATTGATGTTTTAGTGTTATCTTATTCCTGGGTCCAATTGTAAATAAAATTATCTTGGGTGTGAATTATTACGTTCATATCTTTCAGTGTGTCATTTCTTATTATACCGTTGAAAGAGCTGAAGATCGGAAGAAGGAAGAATTTAATTTTGGGTGTTAATAAATCAAACATATCTTTTCAAGTGTGGTGTGTCACTTAAATGTTTCCTCCTACGAAGTTAGCATTAAATGGTTTCTTTTAAGGGGAGCACAGGGCGCTTTTTTTAATTTTAGGATGACATTTGGGGTTTTTTTTAAATTTTATAAAAAAATAATTTCAATCGTCAGATTATGAAACATGCATTATGAATATATGATATTAGAAACTTGATGTATTGTATATTTTTTTTTTTATAAAATTCGTCAAAGTTGAAACATTTTTAACAAAAATAAGCTCAATAAAACCCAAAAAAGAGAGTTCCTTTTAAACAATAATCAGTTCGAGCACAAAGTATACTTCACGGTTTTGTTTTTTGAATTTTTTAATGTCTTAACCGCCATTGAATTTATTATAAAATACAATAAAAAACATTAATATACAAAAATAGAAAAATCGTAGAAACATGACTGCAAATTTTTCAAGGAATGAAAATTTAAATGAAGTTTAGTAGAAAATATATAGCTTAAAGTCGAAGGCTTAAGCTATCATGAAATATAGTACTTTTACCTTCTGTTTCTGTAAAAACCTGCTGCTTCAAACTGCCATTAAGAAAAACCACTTCATTTGAAAAAAGACTTAACAATCAAATTTTGCCCTAAAACTCACTTGTTTTCAAGACAAATTGTGTATTTAAACTAAAACAAGTAATTTATACTTTACTAGCATACCCATTCCCAGCGTTGCTTGGGAGTACAAATATGATATGAAAACATATTTTAAATAAAGACTCAAGAATCAAATATGTTTAATTTATTTTATTTTATTTGAGAATATTTCTTATTGAAATAAAAAGAGTGGCTTCATATTGAAATGAAAAGAGTTTAACCTTAGTAAAATCAACATAAATACGATATATTGGACTTATGGCAACACTGCAGCAGATATTAACTGAGTGCAACTAACACTCAAGATGGCAGCGCGGTGAGTTTTAGACTCCTCTCTCTCTCTCTCTCTCAACAAAGAGCTTAAGCTATTGCTTGCTGTTTTTTATGCTGCTTATACATAGCATGGGTTAAAATGCATGAGTTCTTAAATCGTTAAATAAAAAGTTTTTCCAAAAACGTAGTACCTAGTAGCAGGGTCGCTTATTATAGCAATTGAATAGTGAAAGAATTATTAAAATCGCTTCAGCGGTTACCCCGTGATTAAACGATAAAAATCCGAGAGAACCCTTTTATATAATAGTATAGATTGGCATAGTCGCGTGTTCACTTTTTTTTTTTATTAACAGCCCTTTTTTCGAAAAACGTGTTACTAAAAAAGAAATCTTTTCATTTTAATCAAAATAAGAGACTAAAGCTACGAAGAAAGATTGTAATTACAGTACACGTTCAATATATATAAGTACAATACCCGATTTAACAAATGTCCAATATAACGAACGGCAAATCTCTTCATTGACTATTCTATATAACGAATTCAAATTTTTTGCTGTCATTCGATTTATCGAACACCTAAGGGCTTCTATACAATGGGGTTCAGAAAATAATGTAAACTGCAATAAAATCAATATTTTACAAGAGCTTCAAGAGGAAGCACACAAAAAATCAAATTAAAGCTGCAAAAACAAACGAGTTTGTTAAGTTTTTTCAAAAATTAATTAAAAGAAAAAAATGCAAATATTTTATTGATATATAAATATAAACTGAACAATTAAAAACTATATCTCTTTGTTTAAAATATTCATTTGATATAACGAATTTTTCGATTTAACGAAAAGGCTGGACAAGAAACCATTCGCTATATTGGACGTCTACTGTATTGTCAGTCGTGTTTAGACATCCGTATAAGATGTCGTGCTAAAATGTCAGTTGAAAGAAATTATGTGAAATGTTCTTTAGTGATAGCCTCTAATAAGATTTTTGCATGCTTTGTTTGTGAAAGTCAGTACCACATAAATTGCATTGAATAGTCTGATGAAAAAACAATTGAAAACTTGCTTAATTGTGAAAATTTTGCCTACAGGTGCTCAAAATGTATTGAGGCACCATTCGGAAGTTCGTTGCCACAAACTCTTTCTAATTTAACACTAGAAGTTGAAAAATTGAATAAAAAATTTGATATGTTTTCTAATAAGTCGCTAATGAGTGAAGGCGGAGTCTAAAAATTAAGTTTTCCGAATGGTTCGAAAGTAAAAAAAAAACACAAGTTTATTTTAATCAATTTAAAATATACTTTATTTATTGAAGCCGTCAATCAACTTCTTAAAATTACAATATCTTTGCTTTATAAAGCTTTGTTTCAGTTTCCAAATATTCTTAAAGCTATGTTTCGATATCTTAATGTTCTATATGTTTCTCGTACCTGTATGTATCTATATGTTAGTGTGTGTACTTCGCTGCGATAGTCAGCGCTGCTGCAATAATTTCAGGTGAAAAGTGCAGTCGCGTGCAAGAATTGCATTTTGTGTGAACGGAAATTGGTCGGCTAGAATTCTCGATAATTGTTTACGACATTTGGAATAAAGAATTATTTAAAGTTTCGATTATGCCGAAATTGTGAAATTACATTAAGTGTGCGAAAGGAAATTGGTCAGCCAAAATTCTTAAGAATTGTTTGCGACATTTGGAGCAAAGAACTATTTAGAATATTGATAAATATGAAACTAAGCGAAATTGTTAAATTAAATAAACTATGCGAACGGAAATTGGTCCGACAAACTTCTTAATAATTGTTTGCGACATTTGGAGCAAAGAATTATTTAGAATGTTGATAATTATGAAACTATTTTACATTATTTTTAAATGGGAGGAAGGGGTTTGCTATAACTCCCCCACCATTAGTTTGAGGCTCCGACGAAGATATATCTAAGACGGTAGTTTTAGAACAAAGATTTTTACTTTTTATTAAAATAGCAATAATTATGGAAATTAATATTATTATAATAAGCAAAGTGCTTATGTTTAAAGTATTTTTAAGACTGTTAATTTTATTGACTTCCGTGATGTCTTTTCTATTATTTTCGATATTTTGTAGATGAATATTATCGAATTCAAGTTTCGCGTTTAAGATGTCTTCTTTGATAGATACATGTAGGTTCGGTAATATAATATGGTCTTTTATCTTCATTTCAAAATTTTTGTAAGTTTTATATTTAATTTCAATATAACAATTTTCAAATTTAAGCAGGTATGTTCCTTCTACAATAGTTTTAAAATCGTTACAATTATGTAAAATTACAGTATTTTGTATATTTTTTGCTTCCTTTATCTTAAAAATATTATATAAACATTGCTTTTCCATTTTCCTTAAGTTTCTTTCTAAATTTTGTATTACTTCCACATGATATTAATTACCGTGGTTGTCTGTTATAATTTCATTTTCTTTTACATATAAGGATTTTTTATTTCTGTTAGGTATGGGTTCGATAAGTATTTTTGAATAATTATTTCGTACAAATCTTGGGATCAAAACTATTATTATAATTTCTCTGTCAAATGAGGCAACTGAAATCTTTATATTTGCTAATGTGTCGATGTCCGTTATATTTCTAAATTCGTCATTTGTCAGAATATTTCTACCTAAAACACCAAGTCTGCTATTGAGAAGAATCTGTTCTATGTCGTCAATGTGATTTATGAGTAAGCTAATGTCATAATTAATTTGGTAAAGGTATTGCATATATTTAACTTCATCTTCTATTGATATTATTCTGTTGCCTACTTCATCTCACCATGTTCCTACAAACTCTTTTATTGATTTTTGTTGTCGTTTAATGTGTGTAGCAAGTCGCTAGGAATATAATTAGTTTTTTTTTATTTGTACCGAGTTTTCTTGCAGTTGCTTAATTATTTACTCAAAATCATAAATATGGGCATAACTTAAAGACATATACGAAACGTAAGACATTAAATTAAAATTTGCTACAATCAGCTACTTAAAACATATTTAGGAATTCCACATGTACCACAGGCAACATTGGCTCTATTTGGTATACCAGTTAGCCATCGAATAGTTAAGCTAATGTCTGAAACCGGAGGTAAAACTAATATGCACTCTTTTCCGTTTTGATCTCGAAGAAGTGCAGACCTGTCAACCAATTGTTAGAAACAAAAATTTATACCCTAACATCAAGTGAAGAGTTAGAAAAATTAAAAGTTTTTTCTTAAAATTAATAAGTCAAGTTTGAAACGTTGACACACGAAGACAATTGGATTAAAAATAAAAAAATCCATTTTCTATGATCTAAAGGTAAGTTATGGAATAAAAGGAAAAATCGAAAAAAAAACAAAAAAAGTTCAAGCTCCTAAACCCCCTTCATATTAATATTCTTTTAAAGCCAGAACATACATTTTTTTATTAGATCGCCTGCTCTAAAAAGCCCATTGAGGATTGTGCGAATAATTCAGGATTATTTCAACCTGGTAATTCCTCGCATCGGCTTGGTGCACTCACCAATTCAGCCTACTTCAAACTTCCTAGTCAGCGCTCCAAGTTTTCTCCCGACATCACATCACCACGGCATATATAAATTGCCTTAACCTTAAGAATCATAATTCATAGAGATCAGTTGCTCCGGTACTTCTAAGTGAAACGTCGTTTTTTTTTTGCTAGAAACAAAATTAAAAAAAAAAAAAAAAAAGCAAGTGGTTTCCTAAACTAAACTTTCGGTAATTTGAAAAGAAAAGTGCCTATTTCAAAAGAAAAGAAAAATAATAAAAAGAAAAAAGAGAAAAAAAGAAAATTTCGATAACAAGACCTAAACAAGTTAAAACAAGTTAAAACGCAAAAAAAAACAAAAAAAAAAAAAAAAAAAAAAAACAACTTAACTTCAATACACATATCTTCAAAATAAATTTTAGATTCCTAGCAATTCTAGCATCATCACCATCGACATCTTATGGAAGGCCTTTCAAAAGAAGCGAGGATGTAATAATGTAAGTTTAATTAACATTTTTATTTTACTTTTATAAACAAAAAAAAAAAAAAAAAAAAAAACAAAAAAAAAAAAAAAAAATCGTCTTGCTAACTTTCGCCTAATAGTTGTTGCTACATACATTTTATTTTATGGTTCTTTGTGTTGCTAAGCTTTACTCTTACCAAGGTAGAGATTGAGCAAAAGCTTAATTGTTTAGCGCCACCACGTGAGAGTTGATCGTGTTGTTACCCGCTTAACATTCAGCGGTTAAGCAAAAGCTTTTATCACTCTCTCATTCATTCAATCTCTTACTTGGTAAGCTGTCATTCATGGTTTGCTTTGATAAAATTGCTATGATTATACAGGTTTAAGGTTTGCTTTGATTTTGTGTATAACATTTATTTTTTTTATTTTCTTAACTCAGTATAAAGAAAAAAAAATAAATGCGTTAGAGATGAGAGAAAAGTATCGAAACATTATTTTTTTTTTTCTCAACAAAATAAATACGGCCAATATACTTAATCAAATAACTTACAAATAATCTTAAATTCTAATCTTGTATTTACTGAGCCACTAGTTTTTTTTCTTTCTGATCACTTATTAAAAAAAACAAAAAAAAAAAAAAAAAAAAAAAAACCAAATGAATAACATGAGTAATGAATAAAATGAATAAATAATAATAATATTGTTATTTAATAGTTTAAGTTGTTAGTAGTTCTATTATCGCCTTAGATATATATGGTAAATCCTAATTCATGTTAGTTTTTTTTAAAATTTGAAGATAGATATGTATATTAAAAAAAAAAAAAAAAAATAGATTAAAATGTTAACACCTTGCATATGAACCATGAGATTAATTTTAGTAATTAAACAAAAATATTTTTTGAATAAAATTTCTGTTTAGAATGAATTTCTAAATTTTTTCTTTCCTGTAGTATGGCGACGTAAGATAGATTTGGGACTATTAAAAACTAATTGTAAATAGTCATGGAGGGTGGGTAAAGATCGCGGATCGAAATAACAACCTAAGATCCTGCGCCGATTCCTTGTTGGCTTTAATAATCAAATTCCTTTTTTCTTTAATTTCAGGGCTAATGCTTGTCCCCTTTTTTTTTTTTTTGGTATTAGCCATTTGTTTCAACTTATGGGTTTCTTCTTTTTCTATGGTTTGTTTTTTTTTATTTATTATTATTAAATATAAGGTTATTGAGGGACTCTGTTAATAAAATGTTACCTCTGCCTGTACGAACGGATAAAGCAGTCAAGAACCACCCCACAGGCTGATTAGCTAGCTGCTTAAACGGGTCCCACCCGACTGCGTTATATCCTCGTATAACTCGCCTTTTTGGTTAACCCATGGCAGAGGTGTTACATGTGGTCTGTGATATTTTGAATTTGTCTAATTATGTCCGTGTTAATGCATACTTGTTTATTATTTTCCGTTATGAGATTTTTATTATTTCCTTTTAAAGTTTCTAGCTGTTCAATTATATTTTTTTCATAGTCGGCGTCCATAGTTCCTGTTATATATTTCAGGCCTTTGCCAACTATGTTAAAGAGTCCTCGCTTGCTTCTTGTCTGCGGAAGTAGATTGTATAGTTTTACTTCTAGGTTTCTGTAGCTATGTAAGACTGAATTTAGCATTGGTCCTTCTAAGTTGGGTTTGTTTTTCATTAGTTTAATGTTGTCCCAAATATGTTCTCTCGTCTCTTCGTATTCTGTTGCGTTTATTATGTGTAGTACTTTTTCATAGTTCGAAATTATTTTGATGTTTTCCATCTTTATATTGACAAAACCGTTATTTTCGTTCAGATTTTGAACCTCCAGCGTCTGTGAAAAGGTCGTCGGTACATATGTCGTCAGTGAAATTAAAATTACCATGGATACGTCCATTTCCTAAAAATACGAAATTATTAAGTCTTAAAATATTTAAATTATTTTTATTGTTGGGTTATTATTATCTTGAAATTTCTTTGGTTTTTTCAAATGGGATTTATAGTATTTGTGTCCTTTTGCTGTGACAATGTGTTCTTCATCTAATAGTTCTGCGATTATTTTCCTAAATTTGGCATGGTTTTTGCCACCTCTTATTTCCTTTAGAAATACTGGTCCCGTTCGTATTTCAACATCTTCCCTATTTTTATTTTGTGTATTGATTGTACGTTCTTTTATATTTTTAATTCGTTCTTTTATTAAAGAATATTCATCTTGGTTTATATTTCCATTACTGAAGTCAATTGGTTTACGGCCTGTTTTTGAATGAATGCTATTGTTATAGAAATTAATTACTTTATAAATTTTTTCTTCTACTGTGTCAATATCCTTATTTGGGTCATGTCTCAAAAGTCTCAAATGTTCATTAAGGGTATTATGCAAACGTTCGACATCGGAATTCGATGTGTGATTATTATTTGATGTGAAGTGGATATTGATATTCTGTTCTCTAAGGAATTCTTGCAAGGGTAGTGCTTTAAAGCCAAGTTCGTTATCTACAATTAGGTTGTTAAAAGTCCTACATTACTTATGTATTGCATAACAGCTCGTTTAAATTCTGTCCATGATCGACTGGATATTTTGATGGCTTGAGCATGCTTTGAAAATTTATCTATCGTGGTTAAGAAAATGTTTTTGTTTAAACTATAAAAAACGTCCATGTGGATCACATCTCTTGGTCTTTCGGGTGTTTCCGTCAATTTAAATTTCTGTTTTACAGGATGCCTTTCGTATTTCTCAACGTTACAGATTTCGCAGTCGTTGATAAATTGGGTAATTCGTTGTTTTAATTTTGGATTACATATGACGTCTTTAAGTTCTAGAAAGTTCTCGTTAATGCCCCTATGATTATTCTTTACACGTTCTGTTTCTATGAAATTAGTAAGTTCACTTTCATCTGTAATGTCTCTTAAAACCTTTGGGCATCTTATAATTTTAAAGGTACCATTGCTATTGTTAAAATTATCATTTATCACCTGCCTAAATATTTTAAAAGTACCTTCATCATCGAAGTATATAGCATTTGTACCTGTTGGCTTAAAATGGTTTTTCACTATTGTAATGATTGTATCAGTGTCCAGATTTTTTACATAAATTATTTTTCTATTTGAACTAAATATTTTCTGACTTTTAATTTTTAAGGATCCTGAATCAATTTTCTTGAAGATGATTTGTGTTTTGTACATATTTAGTGGACATTTACTCTCACATATTATTGGTGTCTCGATTTCATTGAAATTAATCATGGCGCGAGATAGCGCATCGGTGTTTCCGTTCTGTACGCCTTTCTTGTATTTGATGTCGAAATCATATTCGCTTAGACGAAGTCTCCACCGGATAAGCTTGGAATTAGGCTCCTTCATTGAAAAAAGTCATGTCAAAGGACGATGGTCGGTTTCTACTATAAATTTATTTCCGAATGAGTAAGGTCTAAAGTATTGTGTTCCCCAAACAATGGCAAGTAGTTCTTTCTCGATTGTGCTATAATTTTGCTCGTGGTCGTTGAGCGTTCTGCTTGCAAAGCATGTTGGATGTCCATCTTGGGATAACACGGCCCCTAAAGCATAATTGCTTGCGTCGGTTTGTAACGTAAATTGTTTTTTAAAATCAGGGTAAACAAGGACTGGATCATTAACTAAATGTTTTTTCAATGTTTCGAATGCGTTTATATAGTCAAGGTCTTCTATTTTCAATTTTATATCTTTCTTCAAATACTTGGTCATGGGCTTAGCTATTCGCGCATAGTCTTTAATAAACTTGCGGTAATAACCTGTTAGTCCTAAGAATTCTTTAATTGCTTTTTGGTTCTTTGGGAGAGGGAATTTCTGGACACATTCTATTTTTCTTGGATTAGGTTTAATACCGTCTTTGGTTACAATGTGACCAAGGAACTCGGTTTCGTGTTTGAGAAATTCACTCTTATCTAGTTGTATTTTAAGGTTTACATCTCTGAGTTTTTGAAATACCTTAGGTTTTTTAAATACCTTAGTAATCGGCTCTATGTATTCCGAAAGAGAAGTGGAAAAAATGATAATATTATCGAGATATACCAAGCAGATCTTATTAATGTATTCAGATAAAACATTGTTCATCAGCCGTAGAAATGTGGCTGGTGCTGTTTTTAAACCAACAACACTGAACGCTGTTTTGTTTGAATATCCTTCTCTGAAATCTCAATTTGATGGAAACCTTTTGCAAGGTCCAACGTGGTGAAGTATTGACACCGTCCTAGTTTCTCTAATATTTCGTCAATATTAGGAATTGGATATCGGTCATCTATTGTTACTTCATTGAGTTTCCGATAGTCAATAACTAGGCGCCATTTTTTCTTTCCACTCGCATCCATTTTCTTTGGAACTACCCAGACTGGCACTGAATAGGGAGAGTGGCTCGGTCGTATTATTTTGTTTTTAAGCCTTTCCCGTATTTGATCTCTTACTTCGTTTTTGTGAACGTATAGATACCTATAAGATTTTGGCACTATAGGAGCATGTTCGATAGTCCGCATTTCATGCTTATAGGCATTTGTAAACGTTAGGCCCCTTTTCGAATCGTCATTATAAAAAATATTCTTAAATTTTTTCACTACATTTATTAATTTTTCTTTTTCTTCTATATTGAGGTGATCCATTCTAATTTGTCCTAGTAGAGGCTTGTCGTTTTCCTTTTTTATCGTCAAATTTTCGTTGTCTTCATCAAATGTATAAATGCAGAAATTTTCGTTAGTTACTTGAGTGCATTCTTGTTTATGTACTACGACGTCTTTTACTCCGCCGTTTTTAATTTGTAATTTAGCTTCTATTTTATGATTATTTGCTTCATATATACCTTGCATTAATTCTACTTCCTTGTCGTGGGAAGACTTTCCTTCAATATAAACTAAACCTTCTTTATTTGTAACTGGTACCTCAATTTCGTAAGTACCTTTATCTGTGAAGCAATATTTGTTTTCCATATTTGTTAAAAATTTAAGTTCTAATTCTTTTTCACCTATAAGTAGTTTATTTTCTTTAAAATTGATAACACCGTTTAAAGGGATCAATATGTTGTTTCCAATCATACCATCATACATGTTATGAAATTTACTTACAAAAAATTCAAATTTTTTGTCTATATTACCAAATTCTTTGAAGCAAGGGATAGCTACCCTTTCGTTAACTTCTATTATGTGTTTTAGTGTTTGTAAACTCATTGGCCCAGTGGGTACATTCCACTTTGGATCGCATAATCCAGGGTTTATTATAGATTGGGTCGCTCCCGAATCTACTATGAATTTTAACACTCCTAACTTCGTTTCTATTTCTATATGTGGTTAGTTATTTCTGAGGCCGATAAAGGAAAATTTTGGGCTGTTGGATTTATTTCGATTTTTCCGATTTCCATCGGTTCTACCGTTGGTTGAGGGGGATTATTAATTCTAGCATGGTTTCTATTCCTTTCGTTGTTATAATTGTTATTGTTGTAATTATTGCTGTTATTGTGGTAACTGTTTGCACTATTTCGGTTATAGTTATACGAGTTACCAGGTTCATTGTTGTAACGATTGTTGCGGTTATAATTGTTATGTGTTTGATAATTATTGCGATTAGTGTTTGTATTGTAAGGATTGTTTGAATAGTTATTGTTGTAGTTGTTACGAGTAGTCGTATTATTTCTGTGATTGTGTTCATCCTTGTTTTGTCGACTGTTGTTATATCGTTCTGTTGGTCTAGAGGTCTGTTCGTTAGTTCTTCTATTCGGTTTATTTTCTGTTTTATATGGGCTATAATAAGCATAGTTTGCTTCGTGTAATATGTTTATTGCTTCTTCCAATGTTTTAGGATCTCTGCAATATAAAATTGACCTCATCGGTTCGGGCAGTTTTGTTTTAAATGTTTGAAGAGCGGCTTTTATGTTTAAGTTAACAGTTTGTTCAATTTATTCTTCAGTTGTAGCGGTCGATAGTTCTGTCTTAGTCTTTATATTAAGTCTCCTAAGTATGAACTTTAAGTCATTGTAAAATTCTACACTATTATTTCTAAAATTTGTTCCTCTCAACTCATTGAAGAGTTCTTCAATCGATTTTCGGTCGGAAAAGTTATTCAATAGGATGGTTTTTATGTCCTTCCAAGATATAGCATTACTATCTATTTCAATAGCTTCCTTTGCTTTTTTTATTAATTTAGATTTAATTATGTCTGAGAAGATACTTTGTGCTAAAGTATCATATCGGGTCAGTAAGGGGTAAATTCTGTCTATTAGTGTAATGAAGGTTTGAAGTTCGCTTGTGTTTCCACTAAACTCAGGGAGTCTGTCAAGATATTTGAGGGGGTCAGTTGTCAATGATGCCGTCATGTTTGTATTTTCTAAGTTTTCTCTTGTTAGGATATCTCTTTGATTATCTATTGCTTGTTGGACACCTTCGATTGCCCTACCTAATGCGTCAAAATTTTCGTCCATATAAGTTATAATTTATTTTTTTTATAAAATAGGGATTTCCTTAAAATCTCATAGGAAAAATCGTAACTCCGTTTTTGAGTTTCTTGAATTTATACTAAGTTTTAGCCTCCTTTTGTATTTGTCTTATTAAATCTTCTAATTTTCTATTAATATCTGCCTCTGTGTCATAAGAATATAATTCTGCTTGCGTTATATAATAATTTTCCATGAATTTCTTATATTTTTATCACATAAAATAATTTTTATATATAATTTGATAACTTAATATATAGATTCTTACTATGGTATTTTCCTTGTTGGTGATGATAATAAAGTTGTCTTCGTTGTTGTTCTTCTTATTTTTTTCTTCGCCCTTCGTTGATTTGTGATTTGAACTGTTGATTTGTGTTGTTACTGTTGCACTTGTATATTTGAAATATTTTCAGGATTTGGTGCAGAAAGTGTTGAAGTAGTTGGTGTTCGTTGTTCTTCTTTGTAGTTGATTTGCACTAATTCACTTTCACTTACATATTTTCAGGATTTGGTACAGGAAAAAAGAAATTTGTATGTTTGGTTTTGTATTTTCACTATTTTTTTGTAGTGTTTTAAGTTTTTGTTTTAACAGGTAACTGTTCATGAGAGTGTAATTTTCAACAAGTTTAACAGCGATATTCTCTGTTTATTTATTTCACAGGTTTAATAGTTCCAATTATTATATTATTATTTCAAAAGAAATAGTTTCTTTTGATTTCACAAGTTCAGAAGTAATTGATTCGTTTTGTTTTTTCACAATTTTAATGGAAATAGTTTCTATTATTATTTCCAGAGTTTTAATAGAAATAGTTTCTATTTATTTTTTTTTTTTAATGGTTCGCGATACCCGGCTAAACATTAAAATGCACTGTATTACTTTGGGAATACATTCGAGTATCCCATCCTCGTCGCCAATTAAGTTTTCCGAATGGTTCGAAAGTAAAAAAAACACAAGTTTATTTTAATCAATTTAAAATATACTTTATTTATTGAAGCCGTCAATCAACTTCTTAAAATTACAATATCTTTGCTTTATAAAGCTTTGTTTCAGTTTCCAAATATTCTTAAAGCTATGTTGCGATATCTTAATGTTCTATATGTTTCTCGTACCTGTATGTATCTATATGTTAGTGTGTGTACTTCGCTGCGATGGTCAGCGCTGCTGCAATAAGTTCAGGTGAAAAGTGCAGTCGCGTGCAAGAATTGCATTTTGTGTGAACGGAAATTGGTCGGCTAGAATTCTCGATAATTGTTTACGAAATTTGGAGTAAAGAATTATTTAAAGTTTCGATTATGCCGAAATTGTGAAATTACATTAAGTGTGCGAAAGGAAATTGGTCAGCCAAAATTCTTAAGAATTGTTTGCGACATTTGGAGCAAAGAACTATTTAGAATATTGATAAATATGAAACTAAGCGAAATTGTTAAATTAAATAAACTATGCGAACGGAAATTGGTCCGACAAACTTCTTAATAATTGTTTGCGACATTTGGAGCAAAGAATTATTTAGAATGTTGAAAATTATGAAACTAAATTACATTATTTTTAAATGGGAGGAAGGGGTTTGCTATAACTTCTAAACTGCAATCTGAGTCATTGCCACAAAAATCAAACAATAAGAAAAACAAGAATAGCTCAAATTTTGATGTTATGCTTAATATAAACATTGCTGATAATGCTCCTTGCACCCGTGCGCGTTCTCGAGCGATTGGCTCTTCGTCTTTACTTGAGCAAAGAGCTAAAAAATCAGTTCTTGCTGCTTTACAACCTACAATTGCTGAAAATTATTCGGCATCAACTGAGAAACTGCCTCTTTCTTATGTTGAACTAAACTGATGCTGTTGTTGCTGTTATTCAATGCTTAGGTCATGAATGTGTGGGAGTGGATAATGGTCTGGAATTGTGATGCAGTTGAGTCTCCTGTAATCCCCGCATGGTCTTCAGTCGTTTGGGTCCTTCTTATGAACCAAGTGAAGAGGAGATGCGCTAGGAGAACTCGAAGGTCTGCATACACCGATTTTAACCAGATATACAAATTCTGTTCGGGCGATTTTAAGTTTTATAGGATCTAGGTGGCGTGGTCGCGAATATGGTGAGACGCCTTTAGTCTCAATCCTGTGAACCGTTGTGTGTTTCACCTGTTTGGTGTAATCTGGTTCAGAAGAGATTGAAGGAAATTAATTAAGAAGATACGAAAATTTATTTTCGATTAAAGGCAATTTTAAAGAGTAAAAAAAATAAATAAATAACTGACCATTTCAGCCCTTGAAAGGACTTTGACCTAGCTTCTTATGATCAATTGTGTTGTGCGTGTTATTAAGTTTGTACACAATTGACCCAGAACCGGACCTACATGTTTAACGCCGACTCCAAACGGCGATGAACTGAATGTTTTTGTTCTCAAGAAGCTATACATGGCATTTTGATTACTCTCTGAGGTTTGCCATTATCTGCAGAGAGGTGGCGGCCGTACAGAAAAATTATTTTAATTCAAATAATTTTCTGTCGCTGCTGGGGTTCGAACCTGGGTGTCCAGGTCCAAGATTGGACTTACTCTGCTATTCTGAAAATTTCTTCGATCAGTTTTTAATTCAGCCACGTCTAAGTTTATCTTGTCTATATGTTGATAAAAATTTGTTTTTAGTTGTGTTAGATTCTGGATACATTGTTCTACACCTTTTCAAGTTGTAGTTCAGAAAACGTAAATTTCATTTCAGAAAGCGTAATTTGTATTTCAGAACTGTGAAATGTAGTTCAGAATCCGTAAATTGTATTTCAGAAAAGTGAATTGTAGTTCAGAATAGTAAGTTCAAATTCAGAAATTGTAAGTTGTATTTCAGAATAGTAAATTGTAGTTCAGAACAATAAATTGTATTTCAGAAAAGTAAATTGTAGTTCAGAATAGTAAGTTGAAATTCAGAATTCGTTAATTGTATTTCAGATTAGTTAAATGTAGTTCAGAATAGTAAGTTGAAATTCAGAAAGCGTAAGTTATATTTCAGAATTGTAAAATGTAGTTCAGAAATCGTCAATTGTATTTCAGAAATATTAATTGTATTTCAGAATCTGTAACATGTATTTCAGAATATATAAAATGTAGTTCAGAATCTGTAACATGTTTTTTAGAAAATATGAAATGTAGTTCAGAATATGTAATATATTAGTTTTTAACCTTTTCGGAAGTTCTACATATTTTGTTTTTGACTTTACAAATCATTATTTTCCATTTTATTGCAGTTTAAGCCTACGTGCTGAATAATCAAAGTACTTTTTTTAATTCTTTTTTGCAAAAGTGGTTTTATATGTAGAGCATCATGACATATGGCTTGATCAAAATCGTACAGGGGCCCTACTCTGTATTGCGATGCGAAAAAAAAAACGCAAAATAGCGCAATCGGTACTCCGTAATGCGGTAACCAAGTGCGATTTGCTTTTTGAATTCGCATCGTGTTTCATTTTCGCAACGCATTGATTTACGCATTGCAATACGAAGTAAGGCCCCGGCCTTATTAAATTTTCTTTGGGATGTAACTTTTTTAAAAGTTACTAAAATAATGATTATCTATGTACAGCTATCATCATGTACAGCTGTCTATGTACTTACATAAAGCTATCAAATAAATTAATTTTTTTTAATAAAATATATAAAAGAGCGAAGTGATCTTTTTTGTTAAATATGAAATGCAGCTTTTTGAATATTTTTTTTCATTAATTTGCATAAAAAAATTCAAATAAAAATATAAAAAAAATTATATGTAACTATTACATAGTTCTTTGAATTAAAAATTCACTAAAAAAACACTGTGCATTGAATAACCTAAAGAGTAATGAAAATCTACTTGAGGAACACTTGATTTGTATGTCTTAATAATATTAATTCGTAATAGTAACGTTTAAATATAATTTGCTGTGCAAGTGTCTGTTTTTATTTGAAGTTGATATAATGGAGCTTTCAGATAATTGTGCAATATGTGTGATGTCAATGTTGCGAAAAGACGTCTGCAGGCTAATGCCATGCAGGCACCTTTTGCACCGTAAATGTTTTGAGGTGCTGGAAAATCACGAAGTACTAACATGTCCAATTTGCAGAGAAGATGTTGAAGGTATGTGTTTACCTTTACTTCAAAATGTCTAAGAAAAAAGCCATAATTAAAAATATCCAATACAATATCTTCTGAATTGTCCTTCGCAGCATATATTGATTTATTATATATGTTCTAAATTAACAGATAATGTGGCGGTCGTACGTAAGAAGTATCAAAATTATTCAGAACAAGACCGTGACAGGATCGTTGCAGCAGCAAATAAAGGAGAGGATTGGGTGACGTTGGCTGTCTCACTTGGAGTCAAATATAAAACTGCATTTACATGGATAAAGTCGGGACGAAGCGCATCATTGCCTTAGGGAGGTAAAAAACCCAAAGCCTTAACTGCAGACGAAATAAATCATATAATATCTTGGGTCGAGCAAGACTGTTCGATCACATTAAAAAAAATAATATGTAAGGTTAAAGCTGAATTTCTGAAAGATATTTCTTCAACAACCGTGGGTAACTACCTGCAAGGAAGGCTCTTTTCCTGTAAAAGCATTCACCATCAGCCAATCACAATGAATAGCGCACAAAATAAAGAAAAACGTGCATCTTATGTGACAACGTTGAACACCTACATTCAGGCTGGAAAACAAATTGTTTGGATCGACGAAACAAATTTTAATTTATTTTGTCGCCATAAACGTGGACGCTCTAAACGTGGAAATCGCGCGGTTCAGATACTTCCAGCTTCAAGAGGACCGAACATACATTTAATTGGAGCCATTACCACCACTGGAGTTCTGTTGATGGATCGGAGAAGAGGATCGTTCAATGCAACTACAGCAAATGTGTGGATCAACACCCTACTTCAAAAGTGGGAAGAATTTGGAAACCAGTTGGCAGACTTAGTAGTAGTGTGCGACAATGCGCCTTGCCACTCTTCACTGGAAACTGCGGTTGCTACAGGATCAGGTGGTAGGGCAGTATTGTTGCGTCTTGGTCCATATTCACCAATGTTGAATCCAATTGAGACTATATGGGCCAAGGTTAAAACATTTGTAAAATCAAATTTAACTGTGCCCGATGTAAACGGACCTGGCGTATCGGAACAAAGACTTGCATATTTAGAGTCAATAATAGACCAAGCAAAGGCCACTATAACTGGTGGTGACTGTGCACGAGCAGTCCAACATTCTACGACTTACCACTCGGATGCCTTAGCCTTAATCGACATGCAAGTTGGCGAATAATATGTTCATCAATTAAAGCGTAGACACGAATAACGTTGTTTTAAAGTTTTTGGCAAACCTATTTTATCGAAAATTACGCTTTAAAATACTCGCTAAACAAAACAACCAATTATTTGAAACGTGAAATGATTGCAATCTTTTACAGCTCTGGCAATTATACACCTCTTTAAAACGTTTCTTTTTACTCTGCTGTACAATCAAACATTTTTCGATTCCAACGTTATTTGCGGCTAGGCTTCAATTAATCAGACCTGGATTAATTTCAATAAGAGCTTTAATATATAATACTAGCTTTTCCCGGCGCGCGTTGCTGCACCCAGCAATTATATCGCAACATAATAATTATATTCGAAACTTTTCTTAGACCCATAGTTTAACACCACTGTCATTTTCCACTGCCCGTTACAGTTTCCCAGTTACAGTTACAGTTTAAATAGTAACTCCATTTTGAGTTTGTATGTAAATACTGCTACTTTTACTTTCAAAGCTATTCGATAATACAAATTTTAATTGTATGGGCGGAGCCACACCCCCTTATATAATGCCCGTCCCAGTTTTCTAGTAGATGGACATTATCCAGTTTTAGTACAATTGCCGACAGTGAGCATACAAACTAAATTACCAAAATTTAGCCAAATCGACGAAAACCATAGAAAATATAGCATTTTTATTGATTTGTGGGCGGTAAAAGGGGTGTGACAGAAATTAAAACCATCTTGTGCTTGAAAAAAATGTACTGCCAAAATTTCAGTTCTATCCACTCAGCAATTTTGAAGTTTCCAGCCAACACACAGACATCATTTTGCTTTTTGTATATATACATATTTTGAATAAAGGTTATTGGCTATAACTTTTGATTGGTAAGAGATACTGAGATAATTTTTTTTAATAAATTATTATTTTAGCTTGTAAATTTATTCAAAAATATAAAACCACAATATTGGAAAAAAAAATTTCTTCAAAAAAATCAAGGGGTAGGCCTTGTTTTTTGAATCACAAAAATGGTTTTTAATTTTTGCGTAAAATTGAAATAACTTTTGCTTATAAATGTTATAATTTTTGAATAGAGTTGAAAAGTTACGAATTTGAATTTAAATTATTTTTACAACAAAAACAAATTTTGAGCCTTTTTGTGAGGAAAACTCCGAAATTTCAGACCTTTTTTGAAAAAAATATTTAAAATATATATACTCAACTAACGGTATTTTTGCAATAAGATTTTCATAGTACTTTGATGAAGCTTTAAGACGAAAAAATAATTTAACAAAATGTATACAAAAGCAGCGGAGATATTTGACTCGAAAGTCGCAAAATTAAATTTCTGACTCTTTTTTTATCATTTTTGAGCAACGATGTTGCATTAAATATATCGTTGTAGTAAAATTTTTCATAGTTTTCAAGATATGTGACCCGGTCTACGAAAAGGGACCTTCGGTGTGAAAATATCATTTTTCACTTTTTTGGCGATTCGGATAGACTAAGTGCTCTTTCTAATGGCGCAAAGCAGAAGTTTCCAACTCGTAAAGAAGTTTGTCAGGAATTTTCCAAAAAAAGAGCACGCCATTCAGTGTGCGACAATTAAACGTTTACAAACAGCTGTTTTCTCGAAAACTTGTTTTTACACCAAGGTCCCTTTTCGTAGACCGGGTCACATATGTTCATGTTTTTGATGTCAAAATAACGGAAATTTCTTAAGTTTTACTAAATTTAAGAAATATTTTATATTTTGTAAATATTTTCACATGTAACCTAAGAAAACAACTAAAAATAGGCGATTTTGTAAAAAATTTGTACTACAGCACCATCTGGTGTCCAAGGTGGTTCAAAGAAGATACTACCAAAAAACTCATCGTACCTGAAAACTACTATATACCAATTTTTATTCTAATCGCATGAGCAATTTGGGAGTTTTAGGTGGTTTTGTAAAAAATTTGTACTATAGCGCCCTCTGGTGTTCAATATAGGTCAAAAACGATAGAAGCACAACACTCAACGTATATGAAACCCACTGTATACCACTTTTCATTCTAATCGCATTAGCAGTTTATGAGTTTTAGGCAGTTTTGTAAAAAATTTGTACTACAGCGCCCTCTGGTGTTCAAGGTGGATCAAAATTGATAGCCCACAAACACGCACCGTACCAAAAAACTTCTATACACAAATTTGCATGCTAATCGGATGAGTAGTTTAGGAGTCTATTGCGGCCTTACAAACATAAGCTCCTTTTTTATATATATAGATAGATAGAAGATAGCTTTTACCGGCGCGCGTTGTTGCACCCTGCAACTATATGGGAACATAATAGGTGTATTCAAAACTTTTCTTAGACTCATAGTTTGACACCACTGTTATTTTCCACTGCCAAATAGTAACTCCATTTTGAGTTTGTATGTAAGTATTGCTACTTTTGCTTTCAAAGCTATTCGATAATACAAATTTTAACTGTATGGGCGGAGCCACACCCTCTTATATTTTTGCAATAAGCTTTTCATAGTACTTTGATGAAGCTTTAAGACAAAAAAAAATTTAACAAAATGTATACAAATGCAGCGGAGATATTTGAATCGAAAGTCACAAAATTAAATTTCTGATTGTTTTTTTCTCATTATTAAGCAACGATGTTGCATTAAATATATCATTGTAGTAAAATTTTTCATAGTTTTCAAGATATGTTCATGTTTTTGATGTCAAAATAACGGAAATTTTTTAATTTTACTAAATTTAAGAAATATTTTATATTTTGTAAATATTTTCACATGTAACCTAAGAAAACAACTAAAAATAGGCGATTTTGTAAAAAATTTGTACTACAGCACCATCTGGTGTCCAAGGTGGGTCAAAAGAGATAGTGCTGAAAAGCTCATCGTACCTGATAACTACTATATACCAATTTTTATTCTAATCGCATGAGCGGTTTGGGAGTTTTAGGTGGTTTCGTAAAAAATTTGTACTAAAGCGCCCTCTGGTGTTCAATATAGGTCAAAAACGATAGCAGCAGAACACTCAACGTACATGAAACTCACTGTATACCACTTTTCATTCTAATCGCATTAGCAGTTTATGAGTTTTAGGCAGTTTTGTAAAAAATTTGTACTACAGCGCCCTCTGGTGTTCAAGGTGGATCAAAATTGATAGCCCACGAACACGCACCGTACCAAAAAACTTCTATACACAAATTTTCATGCTAATCGGATGAGTAGTTTAGGAGTCTATTGCGGCCTTACAAACATAAGTTCCTTTTTTATATATATAGATATATGAATGTACATAATAATATTCTATATAATATATGTAAGGATTTAAATCCTGTAAACCGATTATGTTGTTTTTAATTGCTAGCATTTTAAAACTGTCATGGCGATGCAATAGTTGTATATTTCTTAACCGTGATTATAAATATAAACCGATACGTCCAATATATAATTTGGTAACTCGAAAAACGTAGTTTTTTAGAAAATCACATTTAAAATATATTTCTCCATATAAATGTACTGAACTTTTTCTTTTAAATTGCTGAAAATCCTTCAAATTTTCAGTTAGGAATTAAAAAAATTGAAACCGTATTGAGTCCAATGCGCGGATTCTCATAAACACCGTCCCTTTAAAAGTTGCTAATAAAAGTTACCAACTTATACGTTGGACGTATCGATATGTATTACACGGGTAAAGGTAATTCATAAGTTGTATGTATATGTACATAGTACATATAAAAGGTCCTAAACTACATTTTATATGTTCTAAAATACATGGTACAGTTTCTGAAATACGTGTTACAGATTCTGAACTACATTTTATATATTCTGAAATACATGTTACAGTTTCTGAAATACAATTAATATTTCTGAAATACAATTGACGATTTCTGAACTACATTTTACAATTCTGAAATATAACTTACGCTTTCTAAATTTCAACTTACTATTCTGAACTACATTTAACTAATCTGAAATACAATTAACGAATTCTGAATTTCAACTTACTATTCTGAACTACAATTTACTTTTCTGAAATACAATTTATTATTCTGAACTACAATTTACTATTCTGAAATACAACTTACAATTTCTGAATTTGAACTTACTATTCTGAACTACAATTCACTTTTCTGAAATACAATTTACGGATTCTGAACTACATTTCACAGTTCTGAAATACAAATTACGCTTTCTGAAATAAAACTTATTAATCTGAAATAAAATTTACGTTTTCTGAACTACAACTTGAAAAGGTGTAGAGCAGTGTCGGCCAAAAAAATACATACACAGTTCTTTCAGTTTTGTAGTAGTGTGCGTCCAAGTGAGAGCAAAGAATCTCTCTTTGGCTTACACTGTGAAAATTTTACTTCGCAGGAGGCTTAAAGAAATTTTTTATTATTAACATTAAGCGGCATTCTAAATGAATGCAGGTATATGAAAGTGAATTGAAATTAATGAAATTTCTTACTAGGTAAATGATGTGCAAAATTATTTATTGTCTAGGGGCCGCGTTATTAATAATAATTAATAATAACATTAATATTAATAATATCAATATGCATATATTTATCATTTATATCAATACTACATATTTATTTGGAAAGTAATCTTTTACGAATAACATTTTACCGACTCCTAATTGTACTAATATAATTTATATTGCATATTACTTCAAAATAAAAACGGGTAGCGCACCCTACTTTCTTCTGACAAATTAAGTTTTCGCTTCCCCAAAACAATTTTTAAAGAAACAATATAATAATTTGCACATTTGGTTGAACATTTTTTATACGTGTAAGCATTTAAAATTACGTAATAAATTGCGAGCATGCGTTGCAAAGAAGCGTCGTGTTAACCAGCCAAAAGCGAAACATCGACTGAGCGCTCTTGCTACGAATAATCGGCAGCGTCGGTGTAAAAGCACGACAGCCAGTTTTATGTCGGTGTAAACTACTGATGTTAACGGCACAGTAATTACTGTTTTATACAGTAATTTGACTACTCATACAGTACGACAGTAATTTTTTGAAATATCAAGTAATTTCAATGGCCGGACAAAAATATAAAGTTTTTTAGAAAAAATTTCCTAAAATGACATTTGTAACATGTCTGTTCCACTCATAATTTTATCATCTCTGGAATTTAGTGCAAAATGGAACGATGCCTTGATAACTTTTCAAATTATAGTGTATACATAGCAAGCACTAACAACTGTACAAAGAAACCATTTTGTGCTTTTACGAAGATCTATGTACGATCATTTAGATGAATATGTAAATCTAAAATTCTTAATTGTTTTAAATGTATTAAGTATCCAAACATATTTGTTAAGTTTGTTTATTATAAGCCGTATTCATAAAAATATTTTAAATTAGCTTAAAAACGTTTAAAAGCCTTTTAAAATTTTCTTATTCATAAACATGTTGTAACTGCTTTGTAGTTATAATAGAAACACTTTCGATTTGAAGTGCGATGAGTGTAAATAATGGTTCGTGTATAAGATAAATTCAATGACTTTATTTATTTGTGACAATTGATATTTAAACATCGAAAGTTTTTCCAAGCTACCCTCTGCATAGAAAAAATTGTAATTTTATTGTGTTTTGTTATATTTTGTAAATATTTTTAAATATTTTGACAAATTTTTTGGTCAAATATTTTTAATTTTTTTTTACATATTTTGTAAATGTTATACTTTGAATTATTTGAATAATTTTTGACAATATTTGTACTGAAATGAGAGCAAATAATTTGCGAGGAGCTTATAGCATGTTTCAGACATTTTTAAAAATCATTTCAAGAAACAATCCTCAAAATAAACAAACATTTTCAAACAGTTTTTGACATTTTGTTTGTATTTGATATATTTTGAAATAACTTTATATATTTTTGATAAAATTTGTGCTCAGATGAGAACAAAAATGCAATTCAAAGGGGTTTTTTTTTTAATTTTTCAACAATTTTTAAAATTATCTCATTTATGAAGCATTTTAAAGAAATTTCTAACGCTATTGAACGTTTATGAATAATTTTTTTTAAATTTTTTTCTTATGAAGGCTTTATAAGAGCCTCACAATTTTTTAAGAATACAGCTAATATGTATAAAAAAACAATTATATAAAAATTTGCGTTTGAATTGATTTTTTATACGTTTTAGTTATTCAGTAATTACACAGTCATTTTTGTTCCAATTCACAGTAATTTTACACCAAAAACAGTAATTTTTCGTGCCCACCACAGTAATTTCCACAAATTATGTTAACATCACTGGTGTAAACATACAAAGTTTCACGAAGCACGCGTGCATAGGCGTCGGCCGACACTGTTTTAGAGGTTTGTTGTCCGAACTTCCAATTACTGAACAATTTTGGTTTTTAGATGCAAGATCATTTAATTTGTCAGCAAGGAGAATTTGTTAATCAACACTTTTGTCAGAGCTAGACGTCAAACACAATTGCAGTCATTGTGGTAGTCTACGAAACCATAATTTAAAAAAAAGCTCTCGACTAATTGTTGAATAAGAACCAACCAAAGATTTTAAATCTCTGTAGAGTTCAGAGGGTTTACGGTCTCCTAATTGAGAATTGGAGAGTAATTGTTCCAATTTTTCTTCGTCGCTTATGGAACACCGTCCAAGGAGTGTTTTTTAATACACTGATACTTGTTTTCGGTGGATGGAGGATTTAAAATATCTATTATTTTCATTATAACTTCTTGTGGAAATGCGTGAAAAACATAGTGAAATTTAAGGAAATCGTTAGTCATGTTTTGATAAAAAATTATCCTTCAACAAGTAAAAACCAAGCCTCAGGACAACTTGTCATGAATGTTGGTAATTTAAAAGAACTTTGAATTAATGGTATTGAAATTGTTTGTATGTTAGGTTCTTGTGTTGTTAATGGAAAAGTATTTACATTCTGCATTGTTATGTTTTGGTTTGGTGTATTGTGTGTAGGTGTGGATGTTATTGATATGTTATTGTTAATTTTAGGTAATTCTAAATCAAATAAAGGGTTATTGCAAGTAAATGAAAGTGTTACATGCATTTCGATTTCAAAATGTTCAGAAGAAGAAAATGCAATAAAAAATAACAACTGGAGGAAAAGTTTACAACAAATATTTTTGAATATGTTAAAAGTCAACTATTTACTTTTAACATATAAAACTATTTTTTTATTTAATTTTTTTTTTTTAAAGTCAACTATATAATATGGTTTAAAAATTTATGAAATTATGTGAATTATAATATGTGGTTCTTTAACCTTAATCGGTCCCTTGTGTAAATTTTACACACACTTTTCAACTTCAAGTTGTTATTTTTTTTAATATAATTTCAGCAAATCAACCGAGCTAGGATTTTGGCTGGTTTTTTAAAAATTTTTTTTTTTAAATAAATAAAATAATGAATAATAAATAATTTTTAACGACTAGATCGCATTAATTTCATTCATCGATAAAAATATGAGTCTTGAAAAAGTGTGTAAAATTTACACACAAGGAACTTTTTCGTTTCTAGAAATTAGGGACCGATGAAGGTTAATAAATATACTTAAGATTGAATATCCATGTGAAGATTCAGCATGAGGATGTGGGTTATTTTGATGGATGCATTAGAATTATATCAGATCAGTGTTCTTGATTGATGTAAGCAAATATTGGTCCATGGAAGGATAATTTAAAAGCATAGCATCATATGTTGATTGTTGATGATTATCTTAATATTCCGTATGTAGGTTGCGTTTTTCGCTATTCGTTTAATGGATTGCTGTGTGTTGTTCCCATTCGTTTAATCACAAAAATTAATTTTGGTGGTATGTTTGATTTTTCGCAAATGTTGCGAAAAGGTTTATTAATTTTATTTTATATGATGCACAATAAGTTTTTGGTTTGCAGTTTTTCTTTTTGTGGTGTTTTGAACGATTTATTTAAATTTTTATTTTATGTATATTTTTGGATTTTAACACATATTCAAATATATAATTTGATGAATTTACAAATTCCAGAGTATATTTTTTTTTTTTTTTTTTGTTTTTGATAGACAAATTTTTGAATTATAGAATTATGTACCACTCGTTGCGCATAACACACCGATTAAAATATTTTTCATACAGTGAGATTACTTCAGGGTTTGTCGATTAATCAATTTTAGGATTCGAATCCGTAAACAAACCACATATGAAACAAAAGTTATCCCGTTTATCGCAGATTTTAACAACGTCTTTATTAATATTTCTTAAAACTGTGGCGTCCGTGGCGTAGTTGGTTAAAGTGCGTGGCCGCTATGTCAAAGAACCTTGGAGACCCAGGTTTGAACCCCAGCCAGCGACAGAAAATTATTTGAATTAAAATAATTTTTCTGTATGGCCGCCACCTCTCTGCAGACAATGGCAAACCTCAGAGAGTAATCAAAATGCCATGTAAAGCTTCTTGAGAATAAGAACATTCCGTTCATCGCCGTTCGGAGTCGGCGTTAAACATGTAGGTCCATTTCTCGGTCAATTGTGTACAAACTTAATAACACGCACAACACAATTGATCATAAGAAGCTAGGTCAAAGTCCTTTCAAGGGCTGAAATGGCCAGTTATTTATTTATTTATAAAACTGATTCACCGCGGCACTGTGGTCAGTATTTATTACTGTAATAAAATCATAGATAAAGAGATATGAAACACTCTGAAAGGTGATACAAAAATTGACAAAAATTTCTGAGATCAGAAAATTGCGCTGCAGTTCTGAGTTTAGAAACTCACTTACTTTATTGTTGTTATCGTCCATAACTAAGTTATTTGTTAATTGTACTTTTGGGGAGATTACGATTTCCGTGGCCCCTCGACTTGAGTATGCAGTCTTGAAGAACGCTTTGAGAAAATAAGATTCGCCGAAGTATTTATCGATATTTCGATTAGTTATCGAGATATCGATTTTTCAACAAAATTTTAACTCAACGGAACCAATATTTAAATTCGGTTATATTTTTGCTAATATTTGTCCGATCTGAATGATTCAGGTGTCATTCGAAAGATATTTAAAATGTTTTTAATATGAAATGAAAAAACAACAAATTTTTTTAAATCGGCCACGCTACAGACTGTCTTTCTCTATAATATGTTTTATTTTTGCATAAAACCGTTATTTTCTCTCAAAAATGCGTTATAAAGATTAAATAAAGATATAATTAATTGAAAGCTGAAATATTAAGCTTTTGTTTGGCTCAATGTTATACTTTTTCTTTCATTTTGGCCGATTTTTGCTGTTATGTTATATTTTAGGTTGAACAGTACAATCATATAACATAGGAAAATGTTTTATAATTGGGCTGAATATATTTCATTTGCTTGGTAAATGGTGCAAGTAAGATCTTCATAAAAGTTTGGATGTATTTTGAGTTATTGAATAATTTTTTTAGTGATTCTGCCTTTTACATAATGCACTTTTCCTGTAAAAGGAGCCAGATAGACATTTATCAAAGGTTGTTTGTTGTATTCTGAAGTACATATTGATATTTTTCCTAATTTTTATAAAAAAGTGCCTTTTACAAATTGCACAATTATTGTTGTTTTTTTTTTGTTTTTTTTTTTTTTTTTGTGAAATAAAATAAGAATCCATATCTCTCTCTTATTAATAATATGATTCGTTTATAACGTTCGAATATTCGTTTTTATTTTACATAGGTGTGCGATGTGCTTGCGATTCTTCTGTGCTTCGTGATGAAGATGAAAGTTGTTAATGTTTATCAACACCTTTTAAACTTTCGCCATCATTGCGGAACTCAAGAACTAAGTCTTTCAACTATTGTTGACTACTATTGGCGTCACTGATTGTTCTGTTTAATCTAGTAACTATATAAAAATGAGAATAATGGTAGAAATAGGGGAAACAAGTATAACATATTATACACCAAACGAAAGGTTAATGTTTCAGCTATTACCATATGTTATATTCTACTTACTTTAATTACGTATTTTTTTAAGAAAATAACGGTTTTATGAAAAAAAAATATATATCATGCCGAAAAATCATCTGTAGTGTAATTAGATTAAGTACCAATTTTTTTCTTTATATCTTATTTTGAAGATATTTAAGGTTTTTATCGAACGATACCCAAGTTATCCCGATCGGTCAATTATTAGCATAGATATAGTCGAATTTACATTAAGACTTCTTTTAGTAAAATTTTTTTTTTAAATCGATAATTCGATAAAAAATCAATATATCGATAAATTCTTCGGTGAATCTTATTTTCTCAATGAGTTCTTCAAAACTGCATATTCAGATCTTGGGGCCACGGAAATCATAATCGTACCGTACTTTTTTATGTTTTGTGGAACAACTGCCTCAACTGTCTTTGGGCGTCCTGAACGTTCGGCATCATTTGTGTCTGTACGATCAAGTTTAAACTCAGCATACCATCGGCAAATGGTTGCTTTTGACGGAGCAGAGTTCGAATAACACTTTCGAAGACATTGCTCAGCTTATACGGTATTTTTTCCCATAAAAAAACAGTGATAAATCAACACACGGAATTGCTTTGAATCCATTATTTTGAAAATATCGGCAGTAGCGTCACTTAAATCACTGCAACTTCTGAACTAAACGTTACATTGTCATGAAATTTTTACACGTATTGTTTGAAGGTTGGAACTATCGAAATATTATACCGATATTTCGTTAGAGGTGCCACCTAGAAGTTAGCCTCGGGACTTATTGGATCATGTGTTACATTTTTGTAAAGCTTAAATTAGTGTACTAGCGA
Source organism: Pherbina coryleti (assembly GCA_943735915.1). Lineage (NCBI taxonomy): Eukaryota > Metazoa > Arthropoda > Insecta > Diptera > Sciomyzidae > Pherbina > Pherbina coryleti. Next base: position 121,154,507 of record OX030948.1, on the reverse strand, counting down.
TACCCAGCGCGCGTTGCTGCACCCGGGAAGTATATTGGAAATAATAAGTAAATTCAAAACTTATTAGTCCCTCAGTCTGACACCACGCGAGTTACATTATGCTAAAAACAATGCTATTTCTCATTTAGTTAATAAGCTCTCATTTAGTTAATAAGCTCTCATTTAGTTAATAAGCTCTCATGTTATTAATAAGCTCTTATTTAGTTATTAAGCTCTCCTTTGTTATAAATTTTATTATTAATTTAGTCTTAAGATTCATGTTCAATAAAGCAAACGTGAAAGTCACGAATTGTATTCTTTATTTTACATAACTGGTGCAGTCTTGAAAAGAACGAACCGAAAAAAAAATAAAAGAAGAAAAACATTATTACCACGGAATTTTTGTAAAATTTTGCATTTTAAGCAATTATAAGAAAAATTTGCATATTCAAGAAAAATATAAAGTTTAAAAAAAAAAAAAAAAAAAAAAACTTTCATTCATAAATAAATTTATATAAAAGTGTGATTAAAATAAAGAAAAAGTACTTTTAACTGAAGAAATTTAAAACTAAAGTGAATTTAAAGAAAAGTTTTTATAAAATTACGTAACACTTCGCGGCTATAAATTTAATTTTCATTGAAAAAAAAAATACATATAATATATATTGTGCTTTCATATTGGAAAGTCTTTCCATGCATATATATATATATATATGCAGTGCTGAATAATAGTTAAAAACTCGTCAAGCAAGTTTAATACCTTTTGCTGAACATTCATTTCCCCAATTCACGAACTATGGCGCAAGCAGAGGGGACTCCACTATCAACCTTTCAACTCTCAATGAACGATATCATCAAAGATGCTCACAGAGTACATGAGTTCAGGGGTGATGGAGCATACGCTCTCTCGTCGTTCTTAAGAGAAGTGGATACTAGAGTAATTGTTAATAAAATACAAGATGCAAATTGGAGTGCAATGAAAAATATTCTCATTCAAAATTTTGGAATAAAAGAGACTTATCATCAACTTTACCAAGAGGCGTTTGCAGCTCGTAATTATAACATTACCGACTATTTTACATTACTTTTAAATATATTATCTAAGTTAAACGAGAAATATGAATATGATGGTAGCAAGCCATTAGAGTTTAGCCCTTTATATACAGAAAAAATTATTTTACGTACATTTTTAAATAACATAAATGCAAACTTAGCTGCTGTAATAATTAACAGAAATATAACTAGTTTAAGAGAAGGTTATAATTTATTGGAGAGTGAGGGTTTGATTCGTAATAATAAGAGATATGATAATAATTTTTCTTCAAATAATAATTTTAAATCTATAAAACAAAATAAACAATCATATTCAAATTATAATGACAAAAATAAAACTAATGAACAATATTTTCAAAATGACAAATATAAACAAAATTTTAGAGGACAACAACAATATACAAAATCTGCTAGCAAAAATTTTCAACAATATTCAAACGGTAACTGGTCAGGAGAAAACAATAACAATAATTCACGACAAATTAACCAATTTAGGCCTCAACATTTTACTGAAAATAGACACAATAATAGCATAAATTCTAGAAGAAATGAAGTAGAGTTTATGGATACAGATCATGTTCAAGTAGATGAGGATGAAAACAATGAGGTATCAAATTTTCATGTAACAGCCTCAAGGGAACACTTCCGTAGATAGAATTAACAATAAAAAATTAAAAAGTTGTATGTTTAATAGATACTGGCTCAACGACTTCACTTTTAAATGAAAATGTTTTACCACATTATAGAAGAATTCCACTTAAAACCGCCTTGAAATTTAAATCTCTTAATAGTGAAACTAAAATTAATTTTGAAATAATAACTGATCTACCAAACGAATTTAAAAGAAATGCAACTATGTCTTGGAAATTGATTAAGTTCGAGGGAAAAAATTTCGACGCAATAATCGGACAAAATATTTTAAAACCACTAAAAGCAATTGTAGACTTAAAAAACGAAATAATTACTATAAATAATTGTAAAATAGAGTTTTTGAAAAAATACCCCTATAGTTTGGAAGAAATTAATCAACTTGATATTGTTAATTTAGAAAAAAAAAACTACCGATCACCTTTTTCATAATTTAAATTTAGAAGAAAAAAATGCGTTAACCAAAATTTTAAATGAATTTCAAGATTTAATATACACTGAGGGTCAACATCTAACAAATACAAATATAATACAACATGAAATAAAAACAATAACAGATAAGCCTATTTATAGTCAAATTTATAGATATCCTATAATCCATGAGAATGAAGTTAGTTCACAAATAGCAGATATGCTGAAGCAAGGCATTATAAAAGAGAGCAATTCCCCTTACAATAGTCCTCTGTGGGTCGTACCCAAAAAGACAAATCTTGCCGGAGAAAAAAAGTGGAGAATTGTTGTGGATTATCGGCGACTGAACGAAATTACAACCGACGATAAATATCCCATACCAAATATCTATAGCTTACTAGACAAACTTGGACGGGCACAATATTTTTCGACTTTGGATTTGGCAAAAGGATTTCACCAAATTCTTGTTAAACAAGAAGACAGGTTGAAAACTGCCTTTTCCACTCCGTATGGACATTATGAGTACGTTCGGATGCCTTTTGGCTTAAAAAACGCTCCTGCAACGTTCCAAAGGTTAATTAATAGGGTTTTGAAAGATTTTATAAACAAATTGTGTGTTGTCTATTTAGATGATATACTTATATTTTCCACAAGTTTTGACGAGCATATTACAAGTATAAAAATAATTATGTCTAAATTAAGAGAAAAAAAAAAAAAATAAATAACTGGCCATTTCAGCCCTTGAAAGGACTTTGACCTAGCTTCTTATGATCAATTGTGTTGTGCGTGTTATTAAGTTTGTACACAATTGACCGAGAACCGGACCTACATGCTTAACGCCGACTCCGAACGGCGATGAACGGAATGTTCTCGTTCTCAAGAAGCTTTACATGGCAATTTGGTTACTCTCTGAGGTTTGCCATTGTCTGCAGAGAGGTGGCGGCCGTACAGAAAAATTATTTTAATTCAAATAATTTTCTGTCGCTGCTGGGGTTCGAACCTGGGTCTCCAAAGTTATTTGACATAGCGGCCACGCACTTTAACCAACTACGCCACGGACGCCACTAAATTAAGAGAAGCTCAATTAAAAATACAAATTAATAAATGCAAGTTTTTTTCGAAAGAAACGTTATATTTAGGCCACGTATTAACACCTGAAGGCGTTAATCCCAATCCTGACAAAATTAGACAAATATTGGATCTAAAGATACCAAAAACCGTTAAACAAATTAAATCTTTCCTAAGCATGTGCGGATATTACAGAAAATTTTTTAGGGATTTTGCAAACGTAGCTTACCCAATGGTTAATTTTCTTAAGAAAGGCGCAAAAATTAATATTAACGATCCTAATTTTATCAATTCATTTGAAAAGCTTAAGCGAATAATTACGGAAGTTCCAGTTCTTAAATACCCAGACTTTAGTAAGCCTTTTGAGTTGGCAACTGATGCCAGCTCTTTTGCAATCGGGGCAGTATTGCAGCACGACAAACATCCTGTTTGCTTTGCTAGCCGAACTCTGAGCGACCATGAGCGTAATTATTCTGTCACAGAAAAAGAGCTTTTGGCCATTGTTTGGGCTGTTGGATACTTTCGTCCGTACTTGTATGGTGTTAAGTTTAACATTACGTCCGATCATCAACCACTTAAATGGTTATACACAAAAACGCAAGGAAAAGATGCAAATCCAAGGCTTTATCGGTGGTTAATAAAGTTAAGCGACTATAATATGAAAATTGATTATATTAGAGGAAGAGATAATCACGTAGCTGATTTTTTGAGTAGAATCAACTCTGATACTCATGAAATAAACTAAGATAGTTACGATAGTTCAAATTCTTTATATAATAATGCAGACGATGATGCCATGACAATGCATTCTCAAGAGGAAGATTTCCATAATCAAATCGGCATTTTAGACACAGTGGTCAATAGATTTCCGATTCAGATTTTCTTCACAAATACAAAGACAATCGAATTTGAAATATATACTGACAAAAAGAAAATTTATATATGTCCAGAAGATCTTAGTAATAATTTAGAAGATATTTTACGAAAACACATTAAAAGTGGCAGAGTGGGAATCTATACAGATTTTGATGATCAGAATTATAATATTTTACAAAAAAAAAATAATGGAAATTTATGAAAATGAGACAAATGTTAAATTTTATAAATGTTCATACCATGCTAAAGACATGAATTCTGAAGAAGAAGCTTTTAAACAAATTCACATGTATCATAGAAATGAAACAGGACATACTGGAATCAATGAAAATTACGCAGGACTTAAAAGGTGTATTTATTACCCAAATTTAAAAACGTTAATTCAGAAATACATTAATAATTGCGACATTTGCAATCGAGTGAAATATGATCGAAATCCAATAAAACCTATATTTGTTCTGACAGAAACTCCAAACGATAGAAATAAAATTATAAACATGGACGTATATACAAATTCAAAATCTAACTTTTTAACTTTTATAGACCGATTTTCGAAATTTGCTACAGCTTTTTATCTTGAGGATAGAAACAATCAAACGATAATTGAGAAATTGAGGCAGTACAAATCACAGAAGGGATACTTCGAAATTTTAATAGCAGATAATGAATTTAAGAGCGTTAATATTAAAGACTTTCTAAAATCAGAGAATATAACTTTACACTTAACCAAATCTAATAATCATACAGGAAGTGCTGATATAGAGAGGTTACATAATACATTGACTGAAAAAATAAGGATGTTAAACATAGAAAATAAATTATTGAGCATTAAGGAAAAAATAAATAAATCTATTGAATATTATAACAACCAATAAATGTAGAATCTGGTAATTGTAATAAAATAAATATACATAAAAATATAACTAATGAAAAGATAAGGTATATAAATAAAAGAAATTTAAATAGAGAAAATTATAAAGAATTAAGAAAAGAAGGGTATATTAAAAATTATAAAAATGTTCGACATAAAGAACAACCTAAATTTATAAAAAGTGAACTAAATAATGTACATGTTAATAATATTAAAAGACAATATAAATATGCTAATAAGCTTGATGTTGAAGGTATAAATTCTATGTAAATATATAAGATATAAAAAAAAACATAGATTTGCATACTTAATAAAAGAAAGTACTTATTTTTAATAAACTTGTAAATATTTAAAGAAAAATAAACTTAAAATGTGCCTCAATATACTTAAATATATATCCTTATTTACGACTCAATTGTTTAATATTTAACTTTTTATTTGATTTTGTTTTAGTTATTAAATTTTAATTTGAATGGCCTTCATTTTAACGAGGGGGAAGTTACATTATGCTAAAAACAATGCTATTTCTCATTTAGTTAATAAGCTCTCATTTAGTTAATAAGCTCTCATGTTATTAATAAGCTCTTATTTAGTTATTAAGCTCTCCTTTGTTATAAATTTTATTATTAATTTAGTCTTAAGATTCATGTTCAATAAAGCAAACGTGAAAGTCACGAATTGTTTTCTTTATTTTACATAACTCGCGTGTTTCAATTTTATTATTCCAAAGATATTTGATACCTAAATTTTAATTGCATTGGTAGTGCCACGCACACTTGTCAAATGGTCACTCAATTTTGCCAGTCAAAGCACACAACTAAATAGTAGGTTTTTACCGAGTTAAATTGATATGTGACTTAAAGTTGAGGGTCTACCTTAAATTTGGGCTGCTGAAAAAGTGCCACACCCCGCGTCCAACGCCCATAAATTTTCACCAGTGGAACGGAAATTTCATTGTAATATCAAATTTCGATGCTGTGTGAATGATAATTCCAAAAATATTCGATGTCACATATTCGCAGAAGGAATTGTCATTTTTTATTTATCAAAAATTTTGTATATTAAGTTGTTATAAAATTCGTATCTCTTGAAGTACACACATAAAAATAAATTGTATCAAATAAAATATAATTGTTCAATTAAAAAATATAAAACTTTTTATTGTGCCCACCACATATATATATAAGAGAGGGGATATTTGTATAGCTCTCCCCCCATTTGTAATGGTGTTGCCAACAGTGACCATATGAACTAAAGTACTAATTTTAGTCTGATAAGACCCAAGCCGTCATTCATTTTCATTAATTTGAGGGCGGTAGAAGGAGGTGTGGCAAAATTGTTCACATACGAACCATGGTACGGCCAATAAGAACACAACAAAGAAAACCTCAAGCAAATCGGACATAAAAATGTACACTACTTTTTATATAAAAAGATTTCATATTTACAACTATAAACTAATGCGCACATGCTTTTCCAGCTATAAACAATATAAGGTATTCTACTATTCCTTGTTAGCTAATATAGATAAATTACTTTCATCAAATTAGTATAAGCATTATTTTGTGATGGCCTAAAAAAGGCATAAAAATGGATCTTGATAAGTGTTTTATCAAAACTTCAACCTTTGTAATGTGAACTTAGCAACACTGCTAATAAAAGCTTTTTATTAGCTACTTGATAAGAGGTGGCAGCATCGCTGCTACTGTTTGGCAGCACTTAGCCTGAGTCGAAAACAGAAACAGCATTTATCTCATTTCCTCGTTCGTGTTTTCGTATAAAGACGAAGTATCGCTTATTTTGCGAGAGTACTACGTCATAGACACTGACTTATATTTATTTACATATGCTTATGTTTACATATTTAATTATTTTTAGAATTTTACTGTAGGGAATTTCATTAAAAAATAAATAGATAATGTCTATATTACAATTAACATTGTTGTTGCTTCATTAGCTCATTTTTTCGATCATGCTTTAAGCAAGGCGTAATCAAAAAAAAGCTTTTAAACACACAATGGAAAAGAAAGAAAAAGCTTTGTATTGCTTAATGCAGCGTTTATGAATAATTTTCTATGAAGTTTTTTAGATGGTATTTGATCCCAAATTTTAATAACTTTTTATGGTAGGTTTTAAAAAAATAAAGTATGCAATAGCTTAAGTTAAGAATGACGCTTTGAATTAGTAAAAGAATTATTAAAATCGGTTCAGTAGGTCTTTAGATTAGCGTACACGAAGATACGTGATAAGCCTTTTATATAATAGTATAGAAATATGTATATATATAAAAATATGTATATATATAGATGTATGTATATTATACCGTACCACCTCCTATGCAAAAAAAAGGCGAATATAACGTATTTTTGCAAGACAATTACGAAAAAAAATTTTTGGTTTTTGACCGAACGTAGGGGTCACGCATTGACACATAACTTTATATCTCTGGTGTTTACAGTCGGATTTTAAAGTTTGGTATATCAATGTTTTTGTCTCAAGGAGACCAATATGACCTCTATAGAGATCATTGACCTCAGGTGTACCGTTCTAGTACTTACCCTCCAGATCTCAGTTTCTACCATCCTAAGGTACCACCCTAATATTAAAAAAATAAAGCTCTTAAAATATCATTAATCTTTTGCTCAGGAAGTATATCGATATTTCCCGCAGAAGTATTTTTAAAACATTTTTGAAAATTTTATGCCGAACGTTGGGCTCACTTTTTTCATTTTCATCATATCTTCGGTATTAAAAGTCTGATCATATTGAATGACATATCGATGTTTTTGTCTGAAAGAGACCAATTATTTTTTCTCCAAAATAAAACAAAATATTACTACAAGTCCTTAGAAGGCCATAAATTGATTTGAATTTTAAAGCTCGTAAAATAATAAAAAGTGGCGTCCGTGGCGTAGTTGGTTAAAGTGCGTGGCCGCTATGTCAACGAACCTCGAGACCCAGGTTCGAACCCCAGCAGCGACAGAAAATTATTTGAATTAAAATAATTTTTCTGTAGGGCCGCCACCTCTCTGCAGTCAATGGCAAACCTTAGAGAGTATTCAAAATGCCATGTAAAGCTTCTTGAGAACAAGAGCATTCTGTTCATCGCCGTTCGGAGTCGGCGTTAAGCATGTAGGTCCGGTTCTCGGTCAATTGTGTACAAACTTAATAACACGCACAACACAATTGATCATAAGAAGCTAGGTCAAAGTCCTCTCAAGGGCTAAAATGGCCAGTTATTTATTTTATTTTTTTATAAAAGAATAAAAAATTGCGAGTGACTTAAATAATACCAAATTACCAACGGAGTATGATGTTATAACTTTTTTATTGTATCTGCGACATAACAGTGATAAAAGTCGAAAGTTGGATGTTTTTAAACAAGAAGCTGTTAGAAATGTAATCGTTTTGTGGCAACGCGCCGGCATACCAATTATAACCCTAGCGGCGGTTCGGAAACGTGTTGATGTAGTTGTGAATAACTATTATGCAATTACTAAAAATCGATTGAGATATAACGTGAATGCTTAAAATAATTTGTTTAAAATTTCGCGTTGTAAGTGTGGTATTGAAAGCAACAATACGTGTAGTTGCAACACCTCAAATAAAATTCCAGACGCAGCAAAAATTTTCTTTATTGATCAGTGCGGTCCAAGATCAATGGCATTAGATGATGTCTATGAAACAGTGTCGATGAGAACTGCCACTGTAGAAGTAAGGTCAGTTGCTGCAACATCGAATGCGGTGTACTCTGCCAGTGTTGGATACGAGCCATATAGCGAGGACGAAGAGGAATTTGAACAAAACGTAAGCGAATCACAGACGATACAAAAAAATTTTGCAGTGGCGGACATATCACTGCGAAATTATAGTTCTGCTTTGGATCGCAACGACACATCAGTTCGCTTTGGTGCACTGCTTGCGACTATGTTAATAAAAGATTTGCGATTGTCGATTTCTGCAAAAGCTGAAGAGGAGATATCTTCCTAAACAGAAGAAAAAATAACTCAATTCTTGGGTGGGCTTATCATTACAAAATATAAAGTATTCAGAGAACGTGTCAAATTTCGAAAAGAGGCTTTAGCAGCAGCTAAGTGTGATGATTTGGTAACGTGTATTTCGTTTGATTGGAAAAAAAGCCCACTTTAAAAAGAGTCATGGATGCAAATCTGACGCGTAACGTTGTTGTGAATGAAGGACATGTCACCATTGTGAAAGAGCCAAATTCAAAATTCATCGGCTATGCTACGCCCGCTGACAGCACTGCAGTAGGTGTCCAGAGGAGCATCGTGGACTATTTGAATAAAGAAAATTATAGCATGAATCACTTAATTGCAATTATGTAGTTGCAACGGAACACCTACCAACACCGGCTACAAAGGAAGAGTTATTGCAAGAATGTGAAAAAATAAAATAATAATACATTGCATATTTAATCAATCACAACAAAAATAGCGTTGATACCTCTTTTAGCATTGGCGTTACAGATTTTTTATTCTTTTATGAGCTTTAAAATTCCTCAAAATCAATTTAAGGCCTCCCAAGGACTTGTAGTAATATTTTGTTTTATTTTGGAGAAAAAATAATTGGTCTCTTTCAGACAAAAACATCGATATGTCATTCAATATGATCAGACTTTTAATACCGAAGATATGATGAAAATGAAAAAAGGGAGCCCTACGTTCGGCAAAACTTTTCAAAAATTTTTTAAAAATACTTCTGCGGGAAATATCGATATACTTCCTGAGCAAAAGATAAATGATATTTAAGAGCTTTATTTTTTTAATATCAGGGTAGTACATTAGGATGGTTGAAACTGAGATCTGGAGGGTAAGTACTAGAACGGTTCACCTGAGGTCAATGATCTCTATAGAGGTCATATTGGTCTTCTTAAGACAAAGACATTGATATACCAAACTTTCCGATATCCGACTGTAAACACCAGAGATATGAAGTTATATGTCAATGCGCGTCCCCTACGTTCGATAAAAAATAAGAAACTTTTTTTTTCGTAATTGTCTTGCAAAAAAACGTCATATTCGCTCGTATACGGAGAACTTTTTTTTGAGGTACGGTCTAATGTATACATATATTAGAGTGGAACGAAATATATGGAAGCAAAAAATCTTCATGGGCTTCATATATTCTTGAAAACTACCCTTAAAAAAATAAATTTCTGCATCTTTAGTTTTTTTCTGCGTCATAACTTTTGACTTCGCCCAAGGGTTTATAAATTTCATTATCAGACTTTTTTTTCTGAAATAAAAAAAAAATTAAGAGCTAATTTTTTTGATGCACACCTCTTCATTTACTCATTAATAACAACTTGTCATGTATGCTCTAGAAGATATTCAGGTTCAAAGATCACCGAAATCGGTCATTTGTTTGTTTCTCCGCTCTGCTCAAAGTTAATATGAAATTTCTACTTTGCGTTATTCAAACATATCTAGTCGCATAGCGTGGAAACTGTTTGTTTTATGTTAAAACTGTTATACTGGCAATGCCGACATGGACAACGACAGGAACAACTTTTTAGGCAAAAGACAAATAAACGAGACGGAACGACTGAACTGAACGAAGCGTGGGTTAAAAACGATAACGACGGACAACAAAGGACAGTTGGAAAAACGGACACGAAGTGCACACAAGTGCGGCAACTGAAAAGTTATGAAACATAAAGTGTAAAAATGTAATCTTAATGATAAATAAAATGTAAAAACTGATCTTAATAAAATATATTAAAATTGAAACATTTGTCTTAAATCAGTGTATATACATATATATATGTAATAGTATACACATTAGGGTGCCACTTTTTTTAAACTTTTAGTTTTTGAGAAGCGCGCAGTGGCATTTTGTGACATTGTATCTGAAACTCAATTCTTAAAAATTTTAGTAAAATCTTATAACAAAAACACGGGCCGCATCATGTTTTTGATGCTTCAAAATAGTGCTTTTTCTTATGAATTTTATTATTGTTTGACAATATAATTTAAACAAAGGTTATTGAAAATAGAAAAAAATATGTACACAAAAAACGTTTATTTAAATTTTGTTCTTAGATTTTCTAAATGATAATTTTTAGAATATTGTTGCCTGAAATTTTGTACAACAATTTTGTTATTAGTTTTATTCCTCTTTCTGCACAATCATTTGTCACCTTAAAATTTTAAACATAATTTTGTGCAGTTTTGTAACCCTCCAAATGGTGCCAAGTGTTTGGGTCTGCTTTAAGAAAACCCGTGGATATTTTGAATCTCTAAAGGTATAATATACGTGTAAATTTATCGAAAATAAAATTTTAAAGAATATGCAAACACATTTTTAAATCGGTTTTAAAAAAAAAACAGAAGTTATAACGGTTTTCGTTAACCTATGTCTAAGCTCCATACAACGTAAATAAAAAACTTTAAACGCGATTTCCTCGAAACTAGTTTTTTTAAAACGGTTCGATAGATAACTCAAAATCTATTGGTTCAATTTCAATGATTTTTTTTTGCATTTTGTTCGATACTTTGTCTTTTAAGCATCCCCCCTAAATTCAAGTATCTATTTTTTTTTTATATATAAATAAAAAAGCGCGCGAAAATGTATCTATTTTTTGGACTTTTTACTTCAACTTCCGCCCCAGGGGTTTAATTAAAAAAAACCGCGGGGATCTTGCGTAGTGGGCATGCTTAATATATGGTTTATGCTTTAAAATGTCATTTGATTTTTTTGTTTTCGATACATGGGAAAGGCCATATCCAACGAACCGTTTTGGATGTCTTTTTTTCAATGCCATTTTCAGCGCCCTCTATAAAAAAGCCAAAACTGTATTTAAAAAAAAAAAAAATATTTTTATAAAGTACTTTTTATGCACAATAACCTGTATGAATTATTATACCTGTATTTCTTATACCTAAAAAAATTTTTTGAAAACAGCTCCTGTTTTTGGTTGTTACACGTATATTATACCTTAAAAACTAGTTTTGTATTTTTAGAAAATAACTCTTTAAGAATGATGGCATTATTTCTATTTATAAATGATTTAATATAAATTGCATTTAATGTAAGCTTCTTTTGTATGTCTTCTTCTTCATCTCCTTGAATTTCTTCATCAATGTCATCAAGACACATTATTTTAACAAGTTGGGCTTTGGTGTCTCCGTCAATTCTGTAGTCGAACAATGCAAAGCCAACGCACTCCTCATGTAAGTAGTTTAAATGGTTTATTATTTTTGAAATTGCAACATCAACTATTTCTTTGATGCCCTTTAATGGCCTTTAATGCCTTTAATGCCCTTTAATGCCCTTATAAATACTAAGTCATCCAATGGAGCTTCTTCTGCTTTATCAGCATTAAAACCAGAAAAAAGAATAGCATTTTATGATAAAACCTGCAACTTCGATTAAACTATTTTTCTCACTTTTAGTTAATTCCGGTAATTGGTTTCTAAATAGTAAAATTTTTAATGATTATATAGCCTCAGACATCCATCTAGCGAAGTGCATAGCTCCAGGTTAAGAAAATTGTATTCCTCCCGGAGGAATTCTGAACAAGAATATAATAATCAATTCCAAGAATTCTTTATAATCATTTCTCGGAAAGTTTTCCGTTATTTTATAATAGGCAAAGGCCAAGTATATGTTTTATTCTAGGATGAATATTCCAATCAAATAATTTGTTTGTTGTATGTTTGGCCGTAACTTCTTAAACCTTTTAAAAATCGTAATTTCTGGTACAGAAGGTAACTCTGCGTTTGAACGAAATACAGCTGCCAAATAATTTCTAAAATATGATGTCGGCAACCTAAGAAAAGTATTTTTCTCTCTTATCTTTTTTCCAAAAGAGTACACGCACCTTTGAGTCTTCCTGTGTTTGCTGAAGTAGTATCAAATACAAATGCCAGTGTTTTTTCTAAAATATAGTTTTCCTCTAGAGTATCATAAACGGCAGAAGATATTTCGAGTCCAGTCCCTGATGGTATGTCGGGCATATTTAATATATGTTCCAATGATGGAGCTAAAGCGATGACTGCTAGAGGGTCTTCTGTCTTGCCTGTCACACTTGTTAAAAGCTTGGTATCCCAATGAATTGTTACTGGTTGAGTATTGGCAGAAAATGTCTGTGTCATTTTTTTACTTTGTGCTTCTCTGAAAGTGTATCTCTGCTTTCGTATAGAAGTTCGATTAATAACAAAAGTGCTATCAACAAATGAACAGCATCTCTTTCACTTATTTTTAGTTTATCTAAAGCAGCAGAGAGTCTAGGTGTTAAAAATTCTTTCCGCGCCCGTTTTGATTTCGGTGGAGAAACATCGTTCTCACCTTATTCCGCATTTTCCGAATAGCAAAAACTGGACCATTCAGACGAATTCAAGTTAAACGCATTCTCAATATTTAAACCTAAAAATAATTGTTACTTTTACTGTCAGAATTTTGTTAATTAAAGAATTGTTAATCCTCAGAAATATTTAGCGCATGCCTATCAGTCATACAATATCATCAAACATTATTTTGATTATGCAAATAAAATTTATATTAAATCGACAACTGCAATAAAAAAAATATTTTAAAAATTTCGGAGTAGTAAATATAATTCGATAGACCAATTGCAGTACATAAAAAAAATATATTAATACGCATTACTACAAAAACCAAAAGGGTTTCAGGAAGTTTGTATAGCCCTTTTAATAAGAGGTAGCAAATTAAAAGTAAAATGCGTAGTTAGAGAATTTTGAAAGTTACAAAACTATGTAAAATGAATATTAAAAACGCAATTTTTATTGCAGTATTGGGTTTAAAACGCTGAAAACTTTTTTATTTATAGCTTAAAAAAAGTGAATGAAAAGTTTTACCTTTTGAAGATGTTGAAGCCTCTTCATATTTTTTCTGAGTTCTTCCTGCTTTTTACGCTTTTGAATTTTTGTTTCTTTTTTCTTTAGTATAATATCAACTCCGAGCATGCAGCCTTTTCGTTTAGAGCATTTTGGTGAGCGATATCAAATAAATTTTTTAAGTCGTCTTTCCAGTCTTCTCTTTTTTTATTATTTTTGGCAGTGTTCCTGTTCTTAGATTTAGCTAGGACTCGACACTCTTCGTATAGGTTTTTAATTTCTTCTCTGCTCTATGTATTTGCTGAATAGGAATTCGAGCTTTTCCCAAAACAAAAAACACCTTTATGACTAAACGTACACTTTCATATTGAGTAAATTTTCTTACTCTCATATTAAAAATATAACTTTTAATATTTGCCATTTGAAAGCAGTTTTCCTCCAACCAATTAATGTTTGGAATAACCAACTAGGTAAATATATTTCCTTAAATTTGGCATTTTATACTCGTCCTCGCAACAAACTGAATATTATAAACTCACGGCTTCGAATCCCCAACTCACACGGTGATTGCCAATTAAACAATCTAGTCGTTTTGTTGTTGCTTTCAATGTGAAACTGTCAAAAACTCTGAGAGCCAGAGTGGATGAACACAGATTGCAACAATCTAAATTTTTTCATTTTGAGATTGCTGTACATGTCGGCAATCAACAATCTGAATAGTGTTGCTGGGTGGCGAAATAAAATTTTCAAGGAAATGTCACAATATGATTGGCGTGTCGTGTGAGCTACCAATAAGAATGTGAAAGAGATTAAGAAAAGTTCATCGATTGCCAATCCAGCAATCCAGTGTGAGTTGGCCAGAACTGATTAGCTGTAACGATTTTATTTGCGCGCAATTTAACATTTCTACTGCAGGGTTGCACAAACCGTAGTGGTTATCAGTAGTTCCGTTTTTAAAAATTAAAAAATGTCATTGATAGATATAGTACTATTTCGAAGAAAATAATAATTTTTTTATTAACTTATAAGCTTTAACTTATAATTCACTATAAATTTATTTCTTAGCTTATGAGCAAAAAAAAAAAAAACATTAAAAAAAAAATTCAAGTCAAATTAAGAATATCGAACATTTTCAAACTCGACTGCGCCACCCTTTAAAATTATTGAAATCTCTTCAAATTTTTAGGATTTAAGTTATAGACAGAACGTCACATTTGTAACATGATATATTTTGTAACATAGTTTATGATGGAAATGAATAAATTAGATGTATTTAATTATTTTACAACGTTTAAAAATATGTCTGTAGTATTAAGTAGTAAGTTAAATATCTTTTTCTTTAGAGAAATAAGCATAGAAATGTTTTGAATTAATACAATTTTTTTTTTGTGTGGTTATATATGGGTGATTCTATGTTAAGAAGCTAAATCATAAAACCACACATAAATTAAAAATTTGCGGAAAACGACAAACATACATAATAATAAACAAAGTTTACTTTGTTACCAGTAAACTGCAATACCTAAATTAACATAGTTTAGTTATAACTGCATGTTAACATTGAAAAAAGTATCTACATTGGCCTGTCTCTTTACTATCTCGCAAAGAAGTCAGTGTAATTCAATACATTTCTAATTGATAAGACATTCAAGAATAATTTATTTCATAAAAAAAAATTAGTAATAAGAGTAAATACTTTAAAAACAAACAAATATTTAAAAAAAAAAAATCCGCAATTTTAGTCGTCATGTTTTAGGTCTCCTACTCTGGACGTTTTATATGCGTTATAAAATGTCGCTAAAGTACTTGTCGTTACAAATTTAAATTTCAGAGCATTGACTTTTGTGTGAAGTTAACAACAAATGACGCGGAAGCCAATCGCGTGCTCTGGGGGCAGTTCGATCATGCCACTCGACATGTGGGGATATGTCGGTGAATATAGTATCTCCACTGGTAAGTTTTATTCCTTTGTTATTCATAGTATAACTTTGTTTGTAATATGTATTAACTTTAATTTCTGCGTAGGTTATCGTATTCCTTTGATTTTTTTTTTAACAATACATACTCTTCTGATTGTGTTCGGTTTTTGGTAAAAATTTCTCTCCCCTGCCGTATTTCCCCTGCGTACCGAGATGCCAGGGTAGAGACCATAAGTCCTATTTGTACCAAATTTCCTAAAATGTATCAAGTGGGGTATAAATTAAACAGCCTTATTCATAAACACATTTTAGAGGCAGCGTAACTTTAAACGTGCTTTAAACAAGAAATCGTTATTCATAAACATTTTTCGCAGTTTTTTAAGAGCTGCGTAACTTAAACGCCGAAATTGGCGTTTAAATGCTGCGTAAATACAACTATGTTTTTTGTTTGTCTTTTCGTTTAATATTAAAGACATACTCCATTGCGCCCTTTGCAGCATTTTTTTATGCGGCGAACACTGCAAATTCATAGGAATTCTTAATTTTTGTAGAGATTATCTATAGTTCAGACACAAACCTTGCAAACATGAGCAAGGAATGAAAAAATGTTTATGAATAACAATTTAAGCAAGGTTGCGTAGGGGCTGCATAAAGCCTTAAACAGTGCGTAACTAAACAAGCGTCGAACGGTTGTTTGAGGAAATCTATTGAATAAGGCTGAAAGAGTTTAAATGTATACAACTTTACGAGTTTACGCAGTCGGTTGTTTTTTGTTTAAATCGATAATTCACTTGTTTCCGTATATCATCTTATTTTAAAACAACACACATTCGTTTTTCTGTGTTTTATACGTTGGTTGATTTTAGAAATGTTTGAATAAGCATAAAGATCTCATTTTTTTTTATTTTATTTCATTTTATATTTTATTTAAATGTTTAATTATTTTTTAAGTTTTTTGTTTTTATGTTTTTATTGGCAGAAAGACATCCTTTTTTTCCTTAAAATTTTTTTAGGGTGATCTGGACAACCCCATGCAACTTTTGAGACCTCTTAGAATACGATTTTTTTTTTTTTAGAATACGATCTAAATTTTTCGATACGCCCTAATGCACACCCAAGCCTATGGGTATGAGCGTTTTAAGTTGAAAAAAGGCAAAAAGACTTGAGACACAAACTCACTCTAATGCAAATTGTAGGAAGCTGTACCCGATTTTCGGGGGTTTATTACCAGTGGCGGATCTAGGATTTGCCCGAGGGGGAAGAGGGGCCTGAAACTACAGTTTTGTAGCCTGAGGGGGGAGCTTAAACGGCTTTTAGGGCATTTTTTCGCTTACAAAAAATTGTACAAGGGGGGAGATGAGGGTTATAGCCCTTTCAGCCCGCATGTAGATCCGCCACTGGTTATTACTAGTAATTTTGACTTACATAGCTGTACTATCCATAGCTGTACTATCCATAGCTGTACTATCCAAGTTAATTCGACGTCTACAAAATAATGTTGAGGAATGGAATGAATGGTTGTCGAGGATCGGGTTTTCATTAAAAAAGTATTGTACAAGCGATTATTTTATATAGTTACAAGCGATTCTTTTTTTTAACCCTCAAGGCCCTAAAAAAAAATGTTTTTAATCTAGAATCCAAACTTTTAACTTATTTTTATAAATGATGATCTATTGTACGTATTTCATGAAAGTTTCACAATTATATGTTTAAAAATGAGAGAGATATGAATATTTCAACTTTAAGGCTTTTTCCACGATTTTCTTCAACTAAAACAGAAAACCGCTGGTAGCATTACCCATCCCATTTTTGAACGGGCTCGGTTGATGATCGAAAAAATGTTTTTTTTTAATCACCCTAATGTATATGTTATGCATACAATTTTTTTTTTTTTTTGTGTATTATAAATAAAAATATTTTAAGGAACTTTTTCTTAATTTTGTTTTTTTTTAATTCATGTGTTTTGTTCTTTTTTTAATTTATTTTTTATGTGTGTAATTCTTATTTGAAAGTTTTTGCGAATTTAAAGAATTTTTTGTGTTATAAGTGTTGTGTAGAGTAAAATTTAATCGGAAAATGATATTAAGTTATTATTATGTATAATTTTAATTCTGTTTCTAATCTTTATAGCTGTGTTTTCTGGTGATACTATTTTAATTACTTGTGTGGACCTTCCCATAGTGATGGAAATTTGTTTTTACTACTTTGATTTTTAATTAAAACTTTTTCTCCAATGTTAAATGTTTTTGGTTTTGAATTTTTGTCATAGTATTCCTAGAATTTTATCTTTTTATGTTTTAAGGCTTGGCCAGCAATTTTGAAACCATGTTGTAGTCTTGCCTTTAATTCATTGGTATAATTTTTGTAATTGTAATTTAGAGATGGATCTTTTTGCAAGCTGGAAGGAATTTTTGCCTGAAATCCGTGACGACTAAAAAATTGCTGGCGATTTTTAGCCGCACAACTGCCGAGGTGTAGTAGGGAAACTCGGTGAACACCACCAGCATTGTTTATTTATTTTTCATTTACATGTACACATGAATACATAAACGCTGAATTATGTAAATAAAGAAACGCATGAATACAAAAATATTAACACCCATACACTTTTCTTACACGAAAACAAAGAACGAGAAAGGGCGAGCTTTTGCTGCATTTGCAAACTGCATTTGCATATGTGTCCGTCTACTCGCTGAACGCAATGCAATGGAAATATGTGAAAGCTTACAGATGAAAGTTCATTTACTGCATTTGCATATGCGTCCGTTTACTCGCTACGCAAGCAAAGTCGAAAATATTTCAACTTTTCTTGCGTTATTTGCGTTTTTTGACAGCTCGTTACTTATAATGAACAGAGAGAAGAAATTAAAGAAACGAGTCAGAAGCTCATTACTTTTAGGGATGGCTCTTGTAAAAAAATCTTAAAAATTTCTATAATTTTTTCATTGTTAATTTTAAAAGAACTTTTTTATACTCAAGATTAAAGATTTTCCCAATTATAAATGAAGACATTTTAAGTATTTTTGTGTAAATACGACAAAAACTCAATTTTAAGAACATACAAAACGTTTTATAATTTTGTAGCCCTGCTAACTCTGAACGTAAAAGTTTTTATTTGTACCATTATTAATTGAATTACTGAATTATTAAAACTATGTTAAATTAAGTAAATTAGTAACCATGTGAATGTAACCAACAGGGTGCGCCAACCTAAACTCATAGTGTAAGGCATGGTTGAATAAATAAGGTTGTCTCGTGGCTGATCGTACTCTATCCTCAGTACACATAATTGTCAAAATGAATGCAAAGCAACAACAACAACTTCATCGGCTTTTCATGTTATCAATTTTCGTTTTCAGATTTTGTATGTGCTGTCAACTGTGATTTGACATTTATGGGAACTCGCTCTCACCCATGCGACAACCTTATTTATTCAAACATGGTATAAGGTATATATTTTTGCAAAAGTGCAGCAAAGCTTATCATACGATTTCAACATAACATTGAGCATCAGCCAGAGATGGAGTTGAAAACCAGTATTTCCTCTACCAGCAATCTAACCCTAAAACAAACATTGGAACGCGAGACACAAGCAGAAACAGTTACAACGAGAAACAAGAGAGGCACAAGAAAATGCTAGAAGTACAAGTAAATACAAATAAAACTCGAGGTACCAGGAAGCATAGCCTAACGAGAGATATATGAAAATACAAATACAACTCGAGTTACCAGCAAGTATAGCTTAACGAGAGATACATGAAAATACAAATACAACTCGAATTACCAGCAAGCATAGCCTAACGAGCAGTGTGGCCACGAGCTTAAAAAAAAGAAAGCTAAATCGGTAAAAAAAAAAGTCAAAACAAGCTAAATGTCTTAAAAAAAAAGGTACAGGTACAGATTCATAGGTACAATAAAAAAATTATGTTTGTAATTCATTACGAAAGATAAACAAAAATATATTTAAAGGTAGTTAAATCAGCCTCTTTTATTCATCACGACTGGATGAAAGATTTAAATTTAATGTCACTTTCTTTATTCAATTGTTAAGACCAATTGTTAATTGAAGAAAGCAACTAACAACAACAACAACTCTGTATGGAGCAAATCACTCAGCAGACTAGACAGTC
Organism: Pherbina coryleti; assembly: GCA_943735915.1. NCBI lineage: Eukaryota > Metazoa > Arthropoda > Insecta > Diptera > Sciomyzidae > Pherbina > Pherbina coryleti. The sequence continues at coordinate 121,134,733 of OX030948.1, read as the reverse complement.
TGTTTCGTTGGCAGCTACACCAACAAAACTTGCATGATTTTCACTGTGATCTACTTGATCGTCATCATTTGCCAGCTACTTCTGAAACCTTTTATCACTCAGCCAATTTCTGCGTACTTTCTGCTTGTATTTACTAAAATTAATATTCTTTAATAATATAAATAAAAAAATAAATAACTGGCTATTTCAGCCCTTGAAAGGACTTTGACCTAGCTTCTTATGATCAATTGTGTTGTGCGTGTTATTAAGTTTGTACACAATTGACAGAGAACCGGACCTACATGCTTAACGCCGATTCCGAACGGCGATGAACGGAAAGTTCTCGTTCTCAAGAAGCTTTACATGGCATTTTGATTACTCTCTGAGGTTTGCCATTGTCTGCAGAGAGGTGGCGGCCGTACAGAAAAATGATTTTAATTCAAATAATTTTCTGTCGCTGCTGGGGTTCGAACCTGGGTTTCCAAAGTTCTTTGACATAGCGGCCACGCACTTTAACCAACTACGCCACGGACGCCACAATTTAATAATATATCCATGTGAAAAAGAAGATAATAAAAACTTTTTTTTCGTATGTTGCTTCATTGGCGGACAGCGATAGGGCGTCATCCGAATCGCTCACAGAGCTCCAGTCACTTTCCGATTTATTTTGCAGTGTATTTCTATAAATATTAATTCCATTACTATTAACGTATATAAACATAAGTGTCAATATTATTAAATACCTGCTTTATTTGCTGACGTTCGACACTTCATAAGAAGCCGCACTTTCCTTTCAGTTTTGTTCCAAATGCGTTTTAGTTGATTTTTTCAAACGATACCACGGAAAACTAATAAAATTTTAAACACGAAAATGCAATAGACTTACTTTTCCATTATCTTATATTAGCACAAATGTCTTCACAAAAATCACAAATGTAGAATTTCACAATAAAATAGGCGGCTTGGTGCGCTAATTGCAACGAAATTGTGACGTTTAACAAATGCTGTAATGCCAGGTGTAAATTTTCAGATATATTTCTTTTTGCTTTACAGTGTTGCATTGAGTTAGGACATTTATTTTACCCAAAACAGATTGAGCATAGCCAACAACTTGCCATTTTTCAGCGTAGTCTATATGCAATATATGGAACAATTTTCTAATGTAAGGCTTCGTTTTCGACAGTTCTCACAAAATGCCAAAAAAAGCTGTTTTTAAAAACCAAAAAGGCTAAACAAAAATGGCCACACTGCTAACGAGAGACACATGCAAATACAAATACAACTCGAGGTACTAGCAAGCATAATCTAACAAGAGGCACGATTGAAGCAGTGAGTTGATCGAAAAATCAGTTGCTGGGGGACCATCGAAGGAATAAGGTTGATCGAAGAGTAGCTGACGGACCACCAACGGAAGAAGGCTGGCTAACCAAAGAAAATCCAAAGAAGATAAAAGAGGAATTTTCACGGCTAACAAGGAAGGAAGAAGAAATTTGACAAGGATAGCAAGTGAAAGCTGAGGACGAAATACAAGGTATTTTATTTTGTTCTGGGAATAGTGGTAGTGTATATACTTAGGCGCACCGTCAGGTCGCACGGGTGGTCAAGTATAGGTCAGGAAGCGCACCGTCAGATCGCAGTGTTCAAGCTAAAGAGCTGGTAGAGTATATACTTAAGCGCACCGTCAGGTCGCACGGGTGGTCAATATAGGTTAGGAAGGGCACCGCCAGGTCGCTTGATTGTGGACGTGACTTTGAAAGGATTATATTAAGCGCACCATCAGGTCGCACGGGACGGAAAAGACACCTAGAAGGCGCATCGTCAGATCGCCACCAACAAGACTAGAGTTTGACTGTCAGGGCGTAAGTGGGGAGTCAGGGAAAAGAATAGCAGCCTGACTAACACAACAGACATCAGCCAAAGCGATAACTCCTGATTGTCAAAACGCACAGCCGAGTCCGACAAACAACATATCTCTCGCCACACCCACACCACATCGCTCGCCACACCAACTTACTTTAACCACTTTTTGTAAACCACATAAAACTAAATATTTTTCTAAATAAACTATATTTTAAAAAAAAAAATCCCAAAACTATAAATTTTTGTGACGAATTTGGACAGCGGCTGAGCATATCTCAGCTATAGAGCCGGAAGACCGGCAGCTCCGTTACAGAATGTATTGTACATTGAAAGTGCGCTGTGTGCTAAAAGAAAAGTGATTTCAAGAGAAAGTAATTAAAGTAAATTATAAGACAGTGAAGTGCAGCAGTTAGATCCAGGAGTATTCAAGGAAAATACGACGACCAAGGCAGAGCAACCGCAGAAAATTGCAAAGGCAAGAGAGGACTTAAGTGAGTGAGATTTTTTTTGTTAAAATCAAATCGAAATCTAAATCGGTAGACATTTCGGTGGCTTGTAGGCCCACCTGCAAAGATAACCGGTAAACATTTCGGTGGCTTGTAGGTCCACTGGTTTATCCAACGGCAAGAGCAGACTCGGCAACTTTCCACATATTTGCCCAGCAATTTGTCTTCTGTTGCTTCATTATGTGATCCGGTTCTAGACTCTGAGCAAGATCACGTCACGTCACGTCACGTCAGCTTTGTGCATGTTTTTGCGCACGTTTTGCAAGTCTCATACGTTTCTGTATGCTCTATCTTTCTCTTTCTTTGTTTTCGTTTAAGAAAAGTGTATGGGTGTTAATATTTTTGTATTAATGTGTTTCTTTATTTATATAATTCAGTGTTTATGTATGTGTGTAAATGTAAAATGAGTAGTAGTAGTACTACTTTATTGAGTCTTTTTTTTTCAAAACGATTTTACATTAAAATAAAAATAAACTATTACTTATCACGTCACGTCACGTCAGCTTTGTGCATGTTTTTGCGCACGTTTTGCAAGTCTCACACGTTTCTGTATGCTCTCTCTTTCTCTCTCTTTATTTTCGTTTAAGAAAAGTGTATGGGTGTTAATATTTTGTATTCATGCGTTTCTTTTTTTATATAATTCAGTGTTTATGTATGTGTGTAAATGTAAAAGGAGTAGTAGTAGTTGTACTTTATTGAATCTTTTTTTTTCAAAACGATTTTACATTCAAATAAAAATAAACTATTACTTATTTGTTAACTTAGCGGCTGTAATAGTATGGTATAATAACAATTATTTATATATATGTTAATAATATTATAATAATAATTATTATAATAGTATAATTATTTACAATATTAAATAATTAATAAATCGACTGCCACATGGCTAGGATAGTATTAATGAAGATTTTGCTCTTGCTCTCGGAGCATTTTAACTGTCGCGTTTTAGCCCGAACACAATACGTGCGACAAGCGGCAGCGCCAATTGTCACTTTTTTTTTTACATGTATTTCTTATGGGACGTATTTTGGAGACTTGTCGCTCAACATTGTCGCGCGACATTGCCGTCGGCTTAAATTTAATTTTAATTTGACAGGCAGCAAAAGCAAATTTCCGCCATTGTTTACATTGGTTATTACTGGTCGCATGCAGCAAACTAAACTGTTGTGAAATTTATGGTAGCGATGGTAGTGAGGGATGTTTTGTTTGAACTTTATTCAGAGTTGTTAAGTCTGCATCATATTCAGAATAAGTACAACTGAATAACGACATAAAAATCCATAAATTAATTCAAAATTGATTTATAAATAAAATTTTAATTCACATTTAAATTTAAAAACTTGATTAATAATTCATTTCAATAAATCATTTTTGTTGTCAATTTTTCAATTTTTTATTCATATGAAAACTATACACAAAGAATACAATTCAAAAAGAACTTTAGAATTTGCAATTGTTTTTTAATATAATTATATTTTAATCGTTATTCATTTTTTTATTCATTGTTCATTTGTTATTCATTATTCATTTGTTATTCATTACTAATTTCTTAGTTATTATTGCTTTTTTATTCATTAATTGATATAAATGTAACGAATAATTAATAATTATTTTTTAAATATGAATGTGAAATAACATTTTTATTTATAAATGAATTTAGCATTCATTGAATAGATTCTTATTTCGTTATTCACTCATTCAACTTTTTATAAATTAAATTAAATTGAATGGATTTCTTTTTCAGCTCTGATTGTGTTGTTATTCTAAACGGCAACTGTTGAGTCGGCTGAAAACAGCCATTGTTTTTTGTTTACTATACATGCTGCTGAAGTTTGCTGGTGTCGCGTGTATTATAATCAAGTCGCTCAACATTTCTCTACAACGACAGATTGGAGACGTGTTGCTCGCCGTTCGTCGCGCGTATTGTGTTCGGGCTATTTGCGTAAATCAAGAATTTACAATTTAATATTTTACAAGAGTGAAAGAGACAACGACAGCATGTACATGTCAAGACATATACATACACTTAATATACTATTTACAAAGACGTGTTACTTCCGTATATACAGTAAGGCGCCTAACAAAAAAATTTGTGCGGGTCCGCCCCTCAAAATAAACTTTGGTCTATGTTATGATGATTCCCCAAATATTTTGGCTCTAGTGATAGCCGTCATCTAGCTAGAATGGTTCGAAAAGACCTCTAAAAATCGCGTTATGCTTGGATAACTTTTTTGCCATGATATTTTTAGTACAAAAAATTGTCACAAATAGTGTAAATCAAAGAGTACGGAGTTCTACATCAAAAATTTTGGGAAATTTGTCTTAACACGAAAGATATTCACTTTTTTGCAGTGTTTTTTTATATATTTTTTTTTGCAATTTTTATTAAAATATGTATAAATCCTCCATCTTTCGCCTGATTTTCAATTCCGAGGTATCATTGAAAAGTAGCTGACTGTTGCTTTTCATTCTTATCACTTATTTGCCTTTTTTATGCTGTCGGTGCAATATTCATCTATACGATTTCAATACGTTTACTCTTAAATTTGAACAAATTCAGTCAATCTGGCTAATATCCGAAAGGAGTTACACATATTTTAATGAAAATTGCTAACAAAAAATTTATAAAAAAATCACAGCAAAAAAGTAAATAACTTTTGTGTTAGGGCAAATTTCCCAAAATTTTTGATGCAGAACTCTGTAATTCTTTGATTTACACTATTTGTGACAATTTTTTGTACTAAAAATGTCATGGCAAAAAAGTAATCCATACATTACGCAATATTTAGAGGTTTTTTCGAACCATTCTAGGTAGCTAACGGCTATCTAACGGTTAGAGCCGAAATATTTGGGGAATCATCATAACATAAACCAAAGTTTATTTGGGGGGGGGGGGACCCGGTCAAATTTTTTTTCCTCCATAGAGAGTGAGGCGCCTAATACAGTAGCCTGATGTATAAGTGAGATAACATTTATCACATATTTGGGCCTATTCGGCGAAATCTGTTATGAAGAAATTCTGTTATTCTGTTATGATTTCCCATACAAATTTGTCAGCTGCTAAAAACTCTGTTACGAACTCAAAATTCGTATTCTGCATGACAAAATCTGTTATAAAATCCGTTATGAATCATAACAGATTTTCGAACTTTCAAAAAATCTATTTCAAATTCAGTTACGAACTCAAAAATAGTATTCAGCGCGACAAAATCTGTTATGAAATCTGTCAAAAACCATAACAGAATAACAGATACAATTTTCAGTCTTTTATCGTAACAAATTTTTAGAAACTGAACATTTTGATATTGAAAATGGATGTTTATTTACGTATTTCACTATGAATGGCTCGTAAAAGGAGGCAAATGTAAGAATATATATTTAATAAATGTGTGTGAGTTTTAAAAATAAGTTTCATGTAGAAGAACCCATAGGTCCACTTTGCTGGAGTAACGTCTAAAAAGCAAGCCATTCGATCTTCCTGACGTGCGTTTCGTGCAGCTTTTTAGGTTGGATAAAGTGAATGTGCGCTTGCTGAGGAACAAATTGGAACGTTTTGCGGTAGCCGTACATATTCCTTTTGAAATTCAGGTGGGTATTTATAAAGTGAATAAAATATGTGGTCTAAAGCGCTTATTCTTAATAGTTACTAGAAACACTTCATTTTTACGGATGTGGATCCTACCAAGCTTCAATAGGAAGCAACAACATTTTTTGCTTGTCTCAACCGAGCACATCGAGGGCGATTGAGATGGCAACAAACCTCATCAAAATGCACTTGGTCAACGACGCCATCAAATTTCCAAGTGGTGCTCTGGATACAGCCGAAATAAAAAGAAGGTAAAAAGTACAAAAAAATAAATAAAAGCAAAACTTCAGCAGTTATTAAAAAATCTATTAGTTTCTTTCTGAAACTCAACATGCCTAATATTATTGGAGTTATCGACGGCACTCACATACCCATTGTTGCTCCACCTGAAAACGATGTTGAGGCACCCGGACATTTGTACGTCAACAGGAAAGGCTATCACAGCTTAAACGTGTTAGCAATAACAGACGCCAATCTGAAAGTGATTTTTGCAGATGCTCGATTTCCAGGTTCGGTTCATGATACTGCCATATGAATGGTTTCACCAGTCAGGTGATTTTTAATGAGTAAATTTACGATTGTTGAAAACCAAAACTTCCATATACTTGGTAAGTTAGTTGGCAATCAATTTTAATGACAATAGCGTTTAATCAAATCGATATGTGTATCTTTAAAGATAACACTGTGCGACAGTCCAAAATACCTGGGAGATAGTGTTATTTTTCTTGTAGGTCTTGTTGAGTTAAAGAACTTTCTATGCTTGAAATTTGCCGGACACCCCCAAAATTTGGACTTACGGTCAAAAAACCGATTTTGCCTACCTTTGCCCACTTATTGGCTTATAACTTACCTGATTGCCAACCGATTATAAAAAAATCTAACCGGATCCTGAAAGACGATACTTGAACCTTTCCAACGATATATATACTGTTTGGGAAAACTTGAGAAAGCTGTGTGTATCACTCTGCAAATACAACTTTTTTTCATTTTTTTTTTACTTTTTTCAACTTTGACGATTGTTCTATACACTAAATTATATTGAGACTACACTAGTCCTGTACGGATTCATAGAAAACATTTATTAGGAATTGTAACGCAATTTAGTTTTTGAAAATTGGTCAGTAATTGACAAAGTTATTCAACTTTTCATGAATAGAGATTTTTTTTTCCAAAAATACATTTTCGGTATTACAACTCAAAAATGTTTGCTTGATCTTTTTTTTTTAAGTCGCCATCCCTAGTTTCATGTTTTAATGACCAGCAATACTCCGAAATCATTTCAATTTTATTTTTTCTTTCCAAAATGTTTTTCTATTGTTGCCATTTCTTGGTGAAAATGTTCTCCTTGCTCACCGCTTAACTGGCCTAAGTTCTCTGGGAAGAAGTCCAAATGCGAATGGAGAAAATTAATTTTTATAGACATGTTGCATCCCATTGCACTATATGCACATAAAAATTCATTCACAACTGCGACATAGTGGTCGCTTCTATGGTTTCCGAGGAAATTAGTGCACAGCGAAACAAAACTCTTCCACGCACGTTGTTCCACGAAATTTAATTTCCTTACAAAATTTGCATCTCTCATGACTTTTCGGATTAGAGGTCCAATGAAAATACCTTTATGTAGTTCATAAATATAAAAGGATTAAAAAGTAATAGATATGAAAAATATACATTTTTAACCTCCTTTTATTTTCGCTTCACTTAATTTTGGAAACACCCCTTTAAGATACGCAAAATCCTCGCCGTTTACATCTAATTTTTTAACGCAATGTTTCATATATCCGAGTTTCAGATGCAGTGCTGGTAGAATAACGTTCTTAGCCTTGATTAAAGCCTATTTTATGTGATATTTTATGTGATACAAATTTTGTAAGGAAGTTAAATTTCGTGGAACAACGTCCGTGGAAGAGTTTTGTTTAGCTGTGCACTAATTTCCTCGGAAACCATAGAAGCGACCACTATGTCGCAGTTGTGAATGAATTTTTATGTGCATATAGTGCAATGGGATGCAACATGTCTATAAAAATTAATTTTCTCCATTCGCATTTGGACTTCTTCCCAGAGAACGAAAGGTTCAAGTATCATCTTTCAGGATCCGGTTAAATTTTTAAAATCGGTTGGCAATCAGGTAAGTTATAAGCCAATAAGTGGGCAAAGGTAGGCAAAATCGGTTTTTAGACCATAAGTCCAGATTTTGGGGGTGTCCAGCAAATTTCAAGTATAGAACATTCTTTGACTCAATAAGACCTACCAGAAAAATAGCATTATCTCCCAGGTATTTCAACTTCGTTCCATTTTGTCGCACTGTGTAATCTTTTAATTAAATAAAAACTATTTTTAACAGTTTAACCGTCTAGGAACAGATAAATAATTTTGATTAGGAAAAAAATACTGACTGCTTTCAAAACATGTCCTTTAGTGATTTTAAGTGGTTCGAAAAAATTTCGATCATTTGGCACCTCACTGGGTCACTTTAGTTGTTTGTATCTTTAAAGATACAGTGTGCACTCCCTGCATGCTTTTGATAAATTTAACTTTTTAGAATAAATGAATTAATAAAAATTTCATGCAATTTACGCAATTTTACATAAAATATATTTTTTCGGTAAAAAACAATAACAATAACAATAACAATAACAATAAGAATAACAATAACAATAAGAATAACAATAACAATAACAATAACAATAACAATAACAATAACAATAACAATAACAATAACAATAACAATAACAATAACAATAACAATAACAATAACAATAACAATAACAATAACAATAAAAATAACAATAACAATAACAATAACAATAACAATAACAATAGCAATAACAATAACAATAACAATAACAATAACAATAACAATAACAATAACAATAACAATAACAATAACAATAACAATAATAATAACAATAACAATAACAATAACAATAACAATATCAATAACAATTATAATAAAAACAACAATAACAACAATACAACAATACAACAATAACAACAATAGCAAAATGGAAATACAATAATTTATATATTATTTTTTCGATTGCTTAACGCCTCAGCAATTTTTTGAATTGCAGCTGCTAATGCATTTTGTGATGCAGTCATATTTTCGATGGCCACGACAATTTTGTCTAATCTGCTCACAATTGCGTCCGCTTGCGCCTTCCTGTTCTCCTCGCTGGTTTCCAATATAACATTCAAATCATGATCTGCAATATATTACTAACACCCCTATTATGGATTTTCATACGATATACGATAGACGCATGCAAGCGTATCGTAAAAATCTAGCTTTCGTATTATCGCTTTCATACGACCGATAGATAGACTATTGTGAATTACAGTAATTTTTATTTACATTTTACTATGATTTAAGCGAAACAGCTGGAATTCTCAGTTATTTCAACATAGGGTTATGGAGTTATTTCAACATATTAAAAAGTTTAAAAATAAAATATATAAACATGTTTCTGATTATATCCATTGCGTTCTATATTAGTGGAGAAAGCGATGGGACACGCATAGAGCTGTGGAAAGAAGGCAGTTGAGGGATGCTTTCAATCCTTTAGAAATGATCTCGACAATGTAAGTAGCTCATATAGTTTTTCATAATTATTTAATAATTATTAAATAAAGAGTATTTTTGCAAGTTTCATTCTAATTTTCGAAAAAAAAAATTAAAAAATTTATATACAATTTCAACTATCGGCCAAGAAAAGTGAACCGCTTGCAAACGTATGAAATTGAACAGCTAACCCGATACGTATCGTTTCGTAATATCATATTTTTACGATAAACGACAAACGCTTACTATCGGATTTAATACGATAAACGCAATTTCGTAATACCACACAACAGAATGCAAGCGTTTATCGTGTATCGTATGAATTCATAATAGGGGTGTAAGTTACGGTCTCTGCATAAAAGACATTAAAACTTACGCAAGTTTTTTGCTGCACTTCTGCGCGGCCGTTTTGTTTTTCGTGCGCTTTGTAGTTCCCCGTTTGACGTGCCAGAAGGCTCCTCATATGACACATTTTGGATTACAATACCTCCCGACTCCTCGCATTGGGAGATATTTGTATCCAAATTGTAATTTGCATCCAATTAGTTGGGTGGTATTAATATCCCACACTGACCCCAGTGACGGCACGTTTAGAGAAATATGTTCTAATTTGGAGCAGCCTGCCACAGTTTGTGCGTTACCGAATATCTCCAGTTATCAAATACCTGAAATTAAATTATATTAACATATACTCGCAAAATAAACAGAAGCCTTACCGTCTTCCAGTTTTCGGATGTGTGTTGCGCTCCACCAGTTGAATTTAGGCTATCAGCCAACTCCTGCCACAACCCTTGAATAGAAGCGTCGGAGTGTTTCCTACTCGCCAGCAGTGAGTTTTGCTCAAGGTAGGAGCAATAAATTTCTTTCTGTTCAATTGAAACTTCTTTCTCGCGTTTTCCTTTAAAAAATTGCAGTTTAAAAGTTGTTTTGATTATTTAACACATACTTACTTTATTCGCTCTGCATTTTGTTTCGTATGTAGAAATTAATACATTTGAAAATTTAAAAATATATAGAATTATTTTCACCCAACTTTTTGTTTTTAATACGCAAACTTTGGCGCTATCTTTATATATGAAAAATTATTTTAAAAAAACAAAAAACAAATTTTTATAACCCACGTTTCAAAAAAGTAAAAGGGGTATATTAATTTAGTCACTACGTTTGTTACGTGGTAGGAATAGAAAAGTATTTATATTCGTGATCAACCACCACCCGAGTTAATTTAGCCATGTCTGTCTGTCTGTCTGTGATCATGATATCAATTAATTTTCAAGCTATCATCACGAAATTCGATATTTAAGCTTTTATCTTTATTAATATGCACAATATTTAATATGCACTCTGAGTATGAAACCACGCCTACCTACCATACAAAGTGACTTACACCCCTATTCTGGCGTTGAAGTGACAGTGACAAAATCGTGACAAAGTGTGGGGAATGACTATTGTCATATTCTTCTATTCTAGCATATAAGTGACAGACCAAAAAATTAAATTTGTCATTGCCAGCTGCCATCACCTACGGAGCACGTGACAAGCTAATTTTTTAAAAGCTTTTTCTTAAGCTTTGGGTGTTTTATAAAATATTACTAACTATTATTTTTTAATTGTGCAAAAAAATCATAAAAATAAAGAAATCAAAAATGGCAGCAGAATTTATAATAATATATTCATCAATTCTTGCCGAAAAATATAATAAAATCGAAAGGCGAAGGCTGCTGAAGCATTTGCGCAATACCACCAATCCCTTTTCTCTGCAGGAATCGGTGTTTAAGCAAACATTCCGGATGCCAAGAAGTCTTTGTTGGGAATTAATTCAACAGCTTGAGCCCCAATATAGTCAAAGAACGGGCTTACCTCTTCATATTCACATATTTACACATGTCAATAAAGTCAAAAAGCTTTTCACCATCATGTGGGGAGTTTCAAAAATGTTCTCCGTGTCACCTTTGATGCAGAATAAAATAACAAGAATTAATAACAAGTAAGTAACACGGTTGGTGAAAAAATTCAATGACAGTCTATTGTCACTTGAACGCCAGAATAGGGGGGTTAGTCAAAAAACAAAAGCGACTATTTTCTATTAAAGCTATGACGAAAATGTTTTTACAAATAAACATTTTATTGGCTGCTTAAGACTTTGAATATACTTTGGTTTGGCCATGGGGGTTCGGCCCGGTCTAAGATCATTTCTTTCTACTTTTAAATATTTAAGTTCTATAAAAACATTTTATTCTTAAACTTGCATTTGTAGTTTTCATAACACAATATAAACATTTATAAACTTTTAGTATAAAATACAAAATACAAATGCTTTAGCCAACACCCATTGCGTGTTGCGACTAAATCTAAAATATAAGGTGTATTTAAAATTATTACTAAAGTTTTTTTTCTGAGTATTTTTTTTCTACAATTATCTGCATTGCACACAGTCATTGTTTCGGTTTTCTTCTCGACTCTCTAGACTTTGTAAAATCATTGATCTGCAAACCTTACAAAATTTGTTTGCTTGTTTGAAATCACAACAGGGAATGCGTTGGGCGTTCCATAGGTGCCATCCAAAATGGCACGTAAGACGTACTGACCAGCAACAGGGCCGTGCCACCAATCGTGCATATGATTGCAAGCAGCCTTAGTGGCAGACATGGCAGAAGACATCTTATATGCGGAACTCACAGAGCGCCACTCTTTTGCACGGTCTCACCAAATTATCCTTGCAGTAAGTCGGCATCCCAGACTGATTTTTTACACACTGTCTCATTTCTAGCATCAGGGAATTTAGTCGAAAAATGATTTTTTTACAGCAATCTGTGCACCTTAACATCCTTGCGTGCATGTAGATCCACCGCCTCGCCCGGCATCTTATAAATTTTCACGTTCACCGAGAGAAAATCCTTGCGTTTCATACTCTTCTTACATGGCATTGAACCAACCATGAAGGCAGCGGCAACATTGAAGCCCACACTCACTGAATCACTTGAAGCACACAGCTGGATCAGTTGTTGGTACAACTTGACGTACTAGAGGTAGTGCACAATCGGCTATTCCATAACGACACCCTCGAGTACACAAACCATATGAGGAATATCGAGCAAATGCAAGATGAGAAGCAATTTCGCCGGCAGCGCCGCTAATAACAACATGTTTTGGCTGCATTTTGTTAACTTAACTTGTGTTTTTTTTTATTTGCTTATGAACGTCAGAGCAGTTGCGTTCCTAGGCTTGGTGACACCCGGGGCGGATACTCATGGTGTCACCCCTATAAAAAATTTATAAATGCAAAAAGAAACCATTTCGATGAGATTAAGTGGTTTTATTATTATCTTTATGTTTTCCGAAAAAAAAAACAAACAACATATGACAAACAAAAAGTATTTGTAAAAAACAGAACAAAAATATTACATTTTCAGGTGTCTACATATTTAGATATGTAGGCATAAGGTTAAAAAGAAAACTTATTTACTTCGCTGTTTTAAAAACTGAAGGAACAAAAACATTACATTTTCAGGTACATATTTGTATATGTAGGTATAAGGTTAAACAAAGAAATCTTATTAATGGCGTTGTCTTAAAAACTAACGTTTCTTACTTTCAGAGCTGCAAAATTTGAAATAACCTCTTTGAAATCAATATTACTTGCAAGCTCGTTTTCAATCGATAAAATAACAAGATCGGAAAGCCTTGCCTGTCCCATGGAAGACCTTAAATAAGTCTAAATTAATTTTAGTTTTGAAAAACTCCTTTCGCATGAAGCTACTGATAAACAAATTGTTAGAAATAATTTCAATGGGACAAAATGGGACAAACATTTTTTAACGTAATGTATTTGTTAGTGTCCGACCGAATATTCGGCTTCGGCTTCGGTATTCGGCATATTCGGCCGATTTTTTAACTTTCGACTTCGGCCTAAATAGCCGAATATTTTGGCCGAATATTTTTACTTTGTAATACTAAAAATATTTTTACAATTCTTTAGGAAAATTTCAGTATAATTCGATTAATTCCGTTCGAAATTCCATACTTGAAACACTTGTTGGTTTTGTTTTTCTCTTTCTTCTGTTCTTCCATAAGTTGGTTTTCGCACGTTGAAAACTTTATTCAAATAATAAATGCAGTGAGTCCGATCCATGATACAATTACAAAGTAAGCTCATTTTAAGATGGCTGCTCAAATGAGCAATTTTGCAACAACAAAGCTGTAGAAGCTACAAACGTCAAACGAAAAAACAATTAGAAAAATTAAAAATTAACAGCTGATTTTGACAACTAGTTCACCCTCCTCTCCAATGTGACCCTACCTTTTAATTATGTATCATGGTCCGACCGACATGGGTTGATAAGATCGTACCAGTTGAACGAACTGGCAGAAAACTCAAACATTTTTTATTTTTACCCGACCGTCTCGATTGATCATACATGATATAAAAAAAAAACAGAGTTACGCTAGAAATTTTCAGTATTGAATTCAAAAGCTACAGTATTGAATTCAGTCAGTATTGAATTTCTGTAGCTTTTCTCGACTAGATCGAAAATCGATTTAAGTATCTTCTATGTCATCCCGACGTTACTAAATCAATTACAGAAATATTATAATTCAACAAAATGACATAAGAGAAATTTAATCAATTTTATATCTAGTTGTAAAAGCTACAGAAATGCAATGCTGACAGAAATCAGGCAGAAAAACTAATGCGTTTAACTCGAACTTAATATTTTTCGTTTTTTGTTTTTACTGAAATAACGAAAGCCAGTACTAAATTTTATCATTTTTCGTACTTGAAAAAATTTTATTAATATTCGGCTTCGGTTTTCGGCCGAATACTTCCACTTGGCCGAACATTCGGCTACTATTTGTACTTTTCTTTCTGTTTGAGAAATTAAAAAAAATATCGAATTGGTGTCACCCCTAAAATGGTGGTACCCGGGACGGACCGCCCCCCGCGCCCCCCATAGGAACGCCACTGCGTCAGAGTACCAGCAGCGAATTTAAATACGACTGAAATATACTGAAGAAAAACAACTGTTTAATTTATAATTAGCCTTTGCCTAAAACAACCCTTAACTTACTTTTCCGCTCTGCATTTTGTTTTGCTATGAATAAATTTATTTACAACAATCAGCTGTTTCATAACAGAAGTTAACGGAATTGTAATAGATTTTTATTTTCGAAGATTGATAACAGGGTGCCATAAAAGTTCGATGTACTGAATACCAATTTTAACAGATCTTTTATGATGGGCATCTGTTACGATTGATAACAGAAAATGTGTAACAGAATAACAGATTTCGCCGAATAGGCCTAATTATTTGTCTTTTCATATTAACGAATACATATTAAAATGTACAAAAACGATTTAAGCATTGATTACATGTAAAACTAAATTTCTAGCTTCAATACTGAAAATGGTTTACTATTTGTAGAACACGATTTCTTTGTTTTTTTTTTCTCTTAATAACGTGTATAAATTTAACATTTAAATATGACTGTTATTTATCCTTATGTAAGGAATTAATGCAATTAAGGTATCACTTATCTTTTAATGATTCTTCTTAAAAACAGCACTAAAATGTACAGCAAGTTAAAAATTGACAGACTTCTTTTCAGATTAAGCTATTCATTTTTTAAAAATTATTCTATAGCTTTTGGCATTATACTTAGTCTTATATAGTCTATAAATAATGTGTATTATAAAAAACAATAGATAGGCAAATATTAACAATATATAATGCTAAAAATAAAAATGGTAGGTTTTGCACTCCACATTATTTCAAAAGAATAAAATTAAATTTAGTATTTAGTTATTTACCCACGATTATGCCCGGGGATGGCTTTCAGATAGTAAGGGATGGGTGACCCATCCGAAACCAATTGGAGATTCTAAAGGACTACTCCAACCGGCGAGTGATAAGGAGAGTGACTCCAATGCTTGCTTGTGACGTAAAAACTTCCTTGATAATTTCATTCTCAGACTAGCTCATATTATTTATAGATTTATTCATTAAAGAAATTGCATACCTTATAATAGGTACAACATTAGCCTCTCTATACACGGATTCATTGGAGAATCTTTTTTTTTGGACTCAAAATCTTTGTCAACACAAAGTCTCAAACTTTTCCTTTCTAGTCTTTCCATCTCAAGCGCGACCGTGGGTGAGATCGAAAACCAAGATGGGAATGCATAGAGTAAAACAGGTCTGATGAGGGTTTTGTAAAAAAGTAATTTGGTTTTTTTTTTTGCATGGCTTTATTCCTGAACAAAATCATAAACATATTTGCAACTTTCCTGGCTCTATCAATATAACCTCTAGCGTGTTGGTTGAATTAAATAAATTGTTAAAATTCACTCCCAAATATTTAATAGTTTTGACGTAGAATACGTCATTCTCGGAGGTAAGTAGGGTGGTTGATAGTGATCAGGTGTCGGTATTTACCTTACTTTTTGAGCCTTTGGTGGGCCTAAAGTACTAATCGTACAATGTTGATCTTAGCACTTGTTGGTCTGCTTGATCCTCAATGCGACAAAAATTCATGTTAGAACTGTCTAACTTATATCAATTTTACACAATTACATGAAATATAAAGCCAACATTTGATGTTTTTGTTTGCTTAAACTTGCTACCTATTATCGACGGCTTCCGGTTTTTTCGACGGCGAAGACAGCGCCATCTAGCGTGAAGACATAAATCTTATAACTAAAAAAAAAAAGAAGCATACTTTTGGGCTCATGTTGTTTTTAGCAGAATCGCGTAGCCCAGTAATTCTGATTAATTTTGAGGGGCATGCTTTTTTAACAGAATCTGTTATTGAAATGTCAAAATTCCGCAGCCAATTAAATAGGGCATATTATCGACAGTGAAATTTTGACATTTGGACTCTCCACATAGGTTGTTGAACTTGGCAGCATTGAGCAAATTTTTCGACTCTTTAGCGTACTAGGTAGCGATTCTTTCATTCTTGCTAAATATTTTTTAAAAAATATGTCATCAAAAGTGAATCGCAGCAGATATCATGCGAATCGCAACAAAGATTATGTGAATCAAAAACGAAAGTTAAAAACCTTGGAAAACAATTCAAAAAGGATTAAAGTGTGCTATACAACTACTGCACAAGCTCAGTCCGAATCACTACATAGAATGTAAGTAAAATTTTCTAGGAATTTTAATATATGCATATGACAGATATGTTTCGCATGTAGCCAAGAAGAGCAAGCTTCCACTTCAACTGCATTCGGTCAGCTACAGCAGCCTCAGTTGACGTAAGTTTAAGTTGTCTTGTATTATTGTTTTTGCAAAGCATTTATTCCATTTAAAGGCAAATTAATTTAGACCAAGCTTCCACTTCAAGTGTTGCACAGAATCAGCTACAATTGCCTCAAATAATGTAAGTATTTGTGTTACTTTTTTATAACTTTTATTACATACTTATATACCAATTCGATATACCATATAGTCAAGGGCAAGAACAAGAGCAGCAACAGTACATAAGGGCTACCAAATATGTCCAAATGTATGAGCGAGCAACAAATCATTTTCAAAAGCTATTTATTGAAAACGATTTTGGACATGTGTGCGATGTATGTGATCGATTGTGGTTCAAAGATGATCTATCTTTAATCCAACCACAGTATATATCACTTCTGCAACGAGAGTTTTCTTCGGAAAATGTAAGCAATTTTCAGGTCTGCGCAACGTGCAAGCAAACATTATCGCGAAAAAAAATACCATTGTTGAGCAAGTCATATGGCTACAAGTATCCAGATCATCCTTTTAATTTACCACCACTAGATCCTATTGCTGAGAGATTGATATCTCCCAGGATTCCGTTTATGCAAATTCGGCGATTACGACAGGAAACAGGAACTTATAAAATAATAGGACAAGTTATTAATATACCTGTCGATGTTGATAAAATGGTTGAACAGTTACCGCGTCAACTAGATGATGATTATGCATTCAATGTGTGTATTAAAAAAAAATATTATACACAAATCAACGTATCTGTGTGGACAAGTGAAGAAACAAACTGTCAAAGACTGGCTTCGTTTTATGGTAACAACACCTTTGTACAAACATTATAAAATTCAGTATAACGAAGAAAATGCTAACAATATTAATAATGATCAACAGCTCTCAACGAGTACAGTGGCAAACAGACTTCCTTCCGATATCGAACTAGATACGATAAATAACGATAATGATAACGACTTGCTGCTGGCGCAACAACACACTATGTTTTGGGATGAAAGTAAATACTTAGATATTGCTCCTGGTCAGAACAAACAGCCCTTAAGCATCATTTTTGATTCATACGCTGAAGAATTATCATTTCCAGCAATATATTACGGTCAATCACGGACATTTAAAGAGGGTGCCAAAGCTACACCTTTCAGTATAGCCACAAGTGAAATAAGACGCAAAGATAGACGTGGTGTAACACCTCAGCATATTCTTTACATGGCTGCTAAGATTTTGCGCCTCAGAGTGATAAGCGGTCTGCATTCAACATTTAAAGTTCACGCAAATGCAAATAACATTACTCGCCAGATGATAGAAGATAAAGATTTTCTTGATGAATGTGTTGAAAAAAATCTGGCGTTTTTGCAATCAATACCAAATTCGATGCATTATTGGAATAAACGCAAAAAAAATTTGTTTGCGATGATAAGACAACTGGGTAAACCAACTATGTTTTTGACAATAAGTGCTAATGAGATACGTTGGCCCCATCTCCTCAGAACACTTTACAAACTAAGTAGAGAAGGCAACGGGGAAGAGCTTAACGATCCAATGAATGAACTGCGAACAATTCAAAGAGCTAGTCTTGTAAACGAGGATCCTGTCGTATGTTGTATATATTTTAATAAAATAGTCCAAGTTATTATACAAATTCTTTCTGCCAAAAAGTCATACAATCCCTTCGGCATCTATCGAGTTGTCGACTTCTTTAAACGTATTGAGTTCCAGCACCGAGGTAGTCCCCACGCTCACATTTTGATTTGGCTAGACAATAATCCAAATGAACCTATATCCGAGAATATGCCCAAAACTATACAACTAATCACTGACCTGTGCTCTGTGTCATCAACAGATTTACCAAACTCTTATGCCAATCAAGTACATAATCACACGTTTACATGCTTCAAAAAAAATGACAATCAATGCCGCTTCAATATTCCCTACTGGCCTATGGATCAAACGCGTATCTTGTTACCTTTGAATAAAGAAGATAATAGATACAAACCATTGAAAAATCGAATTTCTTCATTACACCAAAAGCTTACTGAAAAAACTTATCAGACTCTTGATGAATTTCTTAGTGATAATAAAATGTCTTTGAACTATTATTTAGATGTTATTAAATCTTCATTACGAAGAGCAACTGTTATTTACAAACGAAATATGCAGGAATTATGGACCAACACTTTTAACCCATGGATAGCTAGCGTGCTTAACTCCAATATGGATCTACAATTCATTATCGATGAATATTCCTGTGCAGCATACGTTGTTGAATATGTCAATAAAAGTCGAAGTCGGCATAAGTAACCTGCATAAGCAACTTGTTGAACTACAAATAGATCATCCAGATGAAGATTTTACTGGATTAATGAAGAAAGTGTGTATCAATATGTTAAATACCGTAGAAATGTCGTGCCAAGAGGGAGCGTGGTACTTGCTCAGACAACCTATGTCTGAAGCCAGTCGAGAAGTAATTTTCGTGCCCACAATGTGGGCTAGTGAACGTAACAAAACACACAAGAAGAAGCAGCAAATGGATCGAGAACAAATAGAAGAAAATTCAACAGACATTTGGACATTAAATTTGATGCAAAAATATGAAAGTCGATCAGCCGAATTAGAGCATCTTTGCTTAGCCGACTTTGCAGCATGGTATACTTGGACAAACAAAAGTTCGCATTTCCGATTGAGGCGACATGCACGTATCCTGCGCTATATGAATTATGATATGGCTGATAACCTTACAGAGTACAAACGAGAGATGGTCACATTATTTCTTCCATTTAGATGTGAACATACTGATATAACTGACAATTTGAAATACTTACAGTTATATGAAGAAAATCTAAATGCAATAATGAGTATGCTTGCCAAATATCAACAAGTTGATATCGAAAAGCACATTGAAGAATACAATATATTGTGTAACGAAATACAGGAACACCGTGATGCAGTTGACGCAATGCAAGAGCGTGTTGTACAAGCGGTTGCCTCCACCGATGCTAATAACGACGATTTTGAAGACATTCGCGTTGGAAATCTGAATTCCATTGTGAGACAGCGTACAAATGTAATGACTTCAGCAGAATTCTGTGAAAAAATGCGTATGACTAACCCAGAGCAACGAAACTTTCTTTTGACCTTAATGAAAGCATTAGTAACTAATGATGAAACCATACAAGTATTTTTAACTGGAGCTGCAGGTAGTGGAAAAACTTTTACTTTGAACTTAGCTAAGGAGATCACTAATAGATTCGCTCAGACACATACTACTAGAACGAATGCGTACGTTGCATGTGCTTCGACAGGTAAAGCAGCGGTGGCTATAGGTGGTTCCACAGTACATGCTACTTTTAGAATTGCCATATCAAGACGAGTAAATACAGGGATGTCAAGAGAAACTATACAGACGTATCGCAATGGATTTACTGGTGTCAAAGTAGTGTTTATCGATGAAGTTAGTATGATAGGCACCGATATGCTGGAAAAGATAAGTAGTCGCATGTGTGAAATAACAGGAAACTTTGACGAACCTTTTGGTGAGATAAGTGTTATATTCTGTGGTGATCTTAGACAACTTCCACCTGTCAATGCAAGAGCTATTTTCAAACCACCTAAAAATTCCATATATGGTGCTTTCCTTTGGCAAACACTAAGTTTTTATTCTTTGAAAACAGTGATGCGACAAAGTGACGTAATATTCTCTACTATACTAACCAAAATTGGTAATGGAGAATTGACGGTCGAGGAAACTGCCCTGTTAGAGACTCGATTCAGAACTGTTGAATGGTGTAACGAAAATGTTGTCAATGCTGTGCGACTTTATCATCGAAATTCTGATGTTGACAAATATAATATTGAGGCCATGACATCAAGTGTAATTTCTGAATGTATCGATTCATTTCATGGTTACAATAATCATCAGGAGTTAGTGATGTCAAAGACAAAACTTTACAAAATGAGTGTCACTGAATGCGGCGGCTTACCTTACATGTTAAAACTTTGTGTCGGCAAACCTTTTATGATTACATGTAACATTGACGTTGAAGATGGCATTGTAAATGGTGCTATTGGCGAATTAAAGTACTTAGAATATGGTGAAGAAAATGAGATGCAATTGAATCGAATTTGGATCTATTTTGAAAACAATAGTATAGGTAGTAAGCTCAGAATTAAATCAAGGCCATTAGTCGCCAGTAGACCAGGGGTGCTGTGTAATGAATGGACTCCAATTACAAAAAGACACGCAACAATTTCTATTACATACATCTAAAATCAAATGTAAAAGGATTCAATTTGCATTATCTCCAGCGTGCGCCTTAACAATTCACAAATCGCAAGGTGGTACCTTTGAAGAAATTGTCTTTAATTACCACAGGAGTCAAGATCAGCAACTAGTTTATGTCGCACTATCGCGAGTTACAGCTATTAATGGATTGTATCTTACGAACATTAACAATGATTTCAAATTTTATCACAACAAAGTAAACAACTCGCCAAAGATTAAAGAGCTTAGAGAGGAATTATTACGTTTAGAAAACTATAAACTAAAAACTGTTTACGATGATGCTACACACTTTCTCTCAAACAGTACCTACTCCATAATTAGTTTGAATGTTCAGAGCTTAAGAGCTCATAACGTTGACTTGGAATCTGATAGTGTGGTACAGGCAACAAATATATTATTATTAAATGAAACTTGGCTTATGAACGACCAAAGTGTGAATATAACAGGCTTCAATTTAATCAGCCAATACAAACGTGAAGGAGTAAGAGCTGGTGGTGTTTCTATATACGAAAATTCTAGTAAAGTTTCAACACCTCACATATTATTGGAAGCAAATGATATGCCCAATCGACGATTTGTTGCAGCAGATAAATATGGTGACATATGCGCTGTAGAGGCTCTAATCAACAATAAAAAATTCTTATTGATAACTTTGTACATAAGTCCCAACACATCCTTACAGAATATTGAACTTTTTATCTCTTTAAACTTACTCCCTTATAGTAAAGACGTTAGCAAAATGTGTCCCTTATTGGCAAAGAGGGGTTTTGACTCTATACCGATCATTCTAACAGGAGATTTCAATTTAGATATATCACAAACGGAAAATGAGAAGTTTTTACGTTTTATGAATTCAAATTACAACTTGAAGCTCTTGTCTGAAATATCTTCAACAACATTGGGAAGTTCCTGTATCGACATGGTATTTGTTAGATATATTGACAATATAAGCTGTCACAAATATATTTCCTACTTTTCCTATCATAAGCCAATTTTAATAAAAATTTTCAATAATGATAATTAAATTTCATTCTGTACTGTATAAAAAACCTTTAGTACTTAAAATGGTATGTAATAAATTGTATCTTTTGACTTATAAATTATTAATACATGATATGGAAAAAATTCAAAAATTGTACCAACATTTTCTTTGTTTCAGTATCAATAAGAAGTCTATAACTCGATTGTTTCTAATTTAAATATTATATAATTCTACGTCTTGTGTTACGACATAGTCGAAACTGCCTGTATCTTTTTTTAAAGGGAATCAAACTATCATCCATTCTCAAGATAAGATTACAACTTTCCCTTACCGCCCCTTATTTTCGATCTACAAGGAAACTATATAATAAATAAAATATCTGAAGTGGAAAGTTCAACCTCAAGATTTTGAAGAGCAATCCTTCCCTCCAAACGTTGTCGAAAGCTTTTTCGACATCAAGAGAACACGCCACAGTGCACTATTTTTCCCTTAAACCTGCTGTTACGTCATTATGAACTTTCAACAATGCATGTACTGTTGAGTGGCTTCTTTTTAATCCAAATTGGAAATCGGATATAAATTCCACTGGGCAACCTCTGGAGATTCAACTTTCAGGATAATCACTCTTTCAACGACTTTTCCCACATTAGAGAGAAGAGATATTGGCCGGTAATTATTAATGGAGAAATTGTTAGGTTTTTTGAAGATCGGTAAGAGCCATCTTCCACTTCAGAGGAAAGAACCCGTTCTTGATGCAATTGTTAAATAATATAGTTAGAAATTGAATGCCAGTGGGTGAAGTCTTTTTAAGAGCATAACTAGATATCTTATCGGGACCATACGAGTTTTTAGGTTTAAGGCTTTTTACTAATTCCGATACTTCGGCCTGTGATGTGAAAAACCTACGATCAGGCGGCGATAAGGCAGAATCAATGCTATTGAAGAAGAAAACATGTGGCGGTTTAGATCGTCTAATTGTTTGGGTAGTAGTTTTGACTTCATTAACAAAATCTGCATCTGAGTTAAGCACCCCTTTTTTAAAAATGTCTTGGAAGCATGTTTCGAACGCAGAAATCACTCCTTACTCCCCAAGAATTTCGATATCATTAAAAACATCTTTGTTGCATGAACATTTTTTTGTTTTTTCCTATTATTCTAAAGGCACCCTTAAAAGCCCAAGGGCCAGGCACTATTTTTGAAATTCTATCTCTGAATTGTTTATTGAGCCAGATTCTCACTTTGTCACTTATAATCTTCCTCAACAACATGATTCTGCCTGACAACTCTCTGTAGGGTTGATTGACTCTATTGAAAGAATTATGAAAGTTACCCTTCAGATGTTTTTGCCACCCATGCCTCACTTTGAACAGCTCCTTGATGTCTTCAGGAAGATTCTTATTTTTTTAAAGGAGGCAGGAATTCTCGCAGAATGATTATTCAATGTCTCAATCAAGACATCATTGAAGGAATCGATATATCTGTTAATCTCAATATTTGTAAGGTTATTTTGAGTAGCAACGAGAACATTTTCTCTCTAGTTCATCTCTTAATAATGCCCAGTCAGTATTTTTAAATTACTTACATGTGTTGACAACCATGATTGGCATTACAAAATCTTCAATGCTAATCTTGAATAAGACAGGAAAATGATCCGAAAAGGTCGGCAGAGTTTGAATTTGATAATTATTATTCAAAAAATCTGTTAGGTGCAAGGAAACCAAGAATTGATCCAAAAACGAAGAGCTTCTAGGAAAAGAAGGTGGGAGAGGCAATATTGATTAAAGACTGCAGGTGGTTACGATGCCAATTTTCTAGGGTCTTACCGTTCAAGTTGTACGAGGCGTCCCCCCATCTCAGACTCCTAGCATTCAAGTCTCCACCAATGATAGCGCCATCAAATAAATTTCCTTTGGATTCAATTTTATTTAAGTCATCAATTATTGCACTGGTTCTACAGTTAGTAGGGATATAAATCGAACCAAAAAGCAAGGATTTAAAAGAATTCCTAGTTCTAATTTTAATAGATACAAAACAACTTGGAAAATTAATATCAGGGGCAGTGACAATCTCGTATTTAATATTCTTCTTAACGGCAATCGCTACCCCCTGCTGAAGGTCATTGCGTAATAGGTGGTAATTGCCTAAGTAAACTTTGTGTCTGCTATTTAAATGGGTTTCTTTTAAGAAGGCTATTTTACAATTGCTAGCCCTAAGAATTTTTTGCAGTTCAACCCTCCTGCTGTGTTCAATCAGGAACGTGATGTTAAATGTTAAAATACTAAAAAACATTATTTAACATTTAAAACAACTTGATTTAGCAACTCTTAATAGTGCATTCTCTTCTCTTGTATTGATGAACAGTTGTTAATATTTTTCATAGAGTTTTCGACCTTACCCAGAAGGTCATGTACGTAAACCCTAAATAAATCTTTGGAAAGACTAAAGAATTGGCTCAAGACATTTGGTTTCGGATTATTTGCGAAAACTGTAGGAGGATCATCCTGCCGCCTAAAGTGGCTAGCGTATGACACAGTAAGCACAGGTGGAGTTTTTGGGTTAGTAAACATTTTCTAATTTTTTGAGTTAATTTTTTCTCTTAATTTTTGCAGATTTCTCTTTCTCTGAAGTGCATATTCCTTATAAGCCTCGCAGCCACGATAGCTGGCAGGATGATCCCCCTTACAGTTCACACAACAGGCTCGTTGACCTGATTCTTCGGTTAATAAACATTCACCTGGTTGATGAACATTACTACATTTCACGCAATTATTTTCACAAGCACAATTCTTAGCCATGTGACCAAATCTCTGGCATCTTCTACATTGATAAGGTCCCTTGCTGACTTTAGGTTTTTCCCAATAAACTCGCGTATTAAACAAAAATTTTATTTTAAGAATATCCTTTACTGATCTTCGAGCAGAAAGCCTTACTAAGAAAATGTCAAATTTAATTTTATCTCTTAAAGACCTGGTAGTGGTAAATTTGGTCACTTTCTCCACACCTTCAGGTATTTGAGCTAGCTATTCCTCAAGTATCTCGCTCTCATCATAATCTGAAGTGAGTCCCCTCCCTTTGTATTAAATTTTTCGTTTTTTCTTCTTTCGGAGTATAAGAGTATGCCTGAATATCGAAACACTCTCTGAGTCTCTCTAGTAGAGCCCGATGGGTCACCATATCCTCTGCAAGAAGTTTACTTTTTTGTCCTAAATTCAACATTTTAAAAACTACAGACTTCGCACGCAACTCTTTTACGAGTTGACTTACATTTATATTTTTAATAAAATTAGGAAAGCAAAACCTACCTTGATTTACTCCATTGAGCTTGCCATTTTGGCCTTTGTCAGCACCGCTTGCGTCTCTATTTGTGTCAGCTGTCCGTTCGCTCGCCATCCGTGGATTTAGTTGGTTTTGGTTGACCACTTTCTGTCTCCTGAGTTTGGTTAAAAAAGCCACGTCATTGAAAATTCCAAATCTGTTCTGGTTACTTGACATCGCATCATCAGAATACACGCTGCTGTCAGAAGGGCGCCTTGCCCGCACTTAGACCGTCACTTCTTGACGCTCTTTATGTATGGCATCAGCTAGAGTCATGTTGTCATCCATATCAGCGTCAATGTCAACTTCAACGTCAACTTTTGGCTTTTTCGCTGCACTTTAACTTTTTTTTTTATGCGTAGTGTCACCGCAGGAGAGGGCCACCAACTATTGTGCCGCCTCTGATTTTCTCGGGCTTGCCATCCTAGTCTGCAGGCCAGACTCCATATTGATTAGCATCGCATATACATGTTGTTGTACAACATCAGTTAACTGTTGACTATGTTCAGCAGACTTTGCGCGGGAAAGTGCGTAGCAACGATGTTATAGTACTGCGCTTATGTTGGTTGTTGTTGGTTAAGACCTTGAAAGTTTGCGCCATTTTGTTGCTGCTGCGCATATGCATGTTGTTGTAAAGTGTCGGTTAATTGTTGGTTATTATTTGCACACGGAATTTGCGCAACCCCCCGATGAAAATGATCTGCATGAAGTTGTCTGGAACCAGAATGGTGACGAGCGCCCTGATGTTGGCCAACGTTGACGGTCTTTACAGAAGCGTCGAGAAAGTTAGCCGCGCCCTAGACTTATCTGACAATTTTGTCAGGCGGCTTTTTTAGGCTAGGAAAACCTGCACCTACATGCCCCTCCAAATCCATGGAGCTCAGTGCGCCAACAGTGGCAAACTGTCAGCTACAGCGATTCGAATGATGAATAATTCACTTTTTTCTTTTTTTTTGTCTAAAATATTAGAGTACCAAGAGAAGAAACGTAGACAGAAAAAAAGGCGAAAAGAAATTAATCGTAGAATATTTGCTGAAATTGCTTTATGTCGTTACTGCATAGTTGGTTAAAGTGCGTGGCCTCTATGTCAACGAACCTGGAGACCCGGGTTCGAGCCCCAGCAGCGACAGAAAATTATTTGAATTAAAAATCATTTTTCTGTACGGCCGCCACCTCTCTGCAGACAATGGCAAACCTCAGAGAGTAATCAAAATGCCATGTAAAGCTTCTTGAGAACAAGAACAAATAACTGGTCATTTCAGCCTTTGAAAGGACTTTGACCTAGCTTCTTATGATCAATTGTGTTGTGCGTGTTATTAAGTTTGTATAGAATTGACCGAGGACTGGACCTACAGGTTTAACGCCGACTCCGAACGGCGATGAACGGAATGTTTTTGTTATCAAGAAGCTTTACATGGCATTTTGATTACTCTCTGAGGTTTGCCATTGTCTGCAGAGAGGTGGCGGCCGTACAGAAATATTATTTTAATCCAAATAATTCTTATTACCTCTTTTGTGAACTTTTCATCATTAATAATTAATTTATTATTTATTAAATTTATTGCCCCATTTGAGCAATCTATAAGAATACCTTATTCTTTTGTAATGTGATGAAGTTGACAGTTAAATAGCGTCAGCAAATCATTTCCTATTATTACAACATAATTTAAACTAATATTTTTATCTGTTCTGTTTTTTAGGTTCCGATTCCCTACAGGTTAGCTTTTAAGCGAGCCACGCTAAAACTGAAGGCCTCAAGGCCACTCTGATGAAGTAAAAACTAAAAAGAAAACAAAGACTGTATTTGTTTAACTCCAAATCAGAACTTAACTTTATTTAAAAATCCCTCGCTTATATAATAAATTTTAACAAAGATTCTCATATCTTAGACACACCTCTTTTCAGTCTCATTTCCAATATATTTAATTTAACCAATCATTTAAGATTGTTGTGAACAAATATGCAGACTTGAATTTTGTGTCTTCCGCAGAAAACTGTAATGTCAAATATAAGTTCATACACTGGCCCAAATGTGTAAGTTGCAATATGATCAGCTCTTTGTTAACAACGCAAGTGGTTGCTTGCGCTTAGCCAACATTCGTGATTCATTACTAATTACTATGTATTTCTTTTATTATTTTCATTCATGCCGTTTTATTATTTTCATTCTTACTACACTATTAAACTTGATCATATTGCACTCACGGGTTTCAAGGTTTGCTTATGTAACTGACCTTGCTTGTGACTAGGTGGTCTGTTTATTATATTCTTATTTGTTTGTTTTTTAATTTTGGGTTGTGCACACAACACTATCTGAAATGGGTAACTCAGAACTATTGTTTTGTCATTAAATAAAACGTTTCTTTTTCTAATTTGTGTCCCTAATGTTTGCATTTTATTACCAGCTATTGTTGAGACTGGCGTCCGTGGCGTAGTTGGTTAAAGTGCGTGGCCTCTATGTCAACGAACCTGGAGACCCGAGTTCGAACCCCAGCAGCGACAGAAAATTATTTGAATTAAAATAATTTTTCTGTACGGCCGCCCCCTCTATACAGACAATGGCAAACCTCAGAGAGTAATCAAAATGCCATGTAAAGCTTCTTAAGAACAAGAACATTCCGTTCATCGCCGTAGAGACGGCGTTAAACCTGTAGGTCCGGTACTCGGTCAATTGTGTACAAACTTAATAACACGCGCAACACAATTGATCATAAGAAGCTAGGTCAAAGTCCTTTCAAGGGCTGAAATGGCCAGTTATTTATTGGGGTTATTTTTGAATTGTTTTTCTTCAATTCTCCTATTCTTGATTTTGTCTTAACCTCAATCTACATACTTTATATGTGTGATTAGGTTTGTTGCAATAAGTACAAGTTATTGTTTGTACTTAATTTTTTAGGTTTGGCACATTTTGTCTTGCTAGATTAGAATTGAAGTGATTAAAATTTGGAAAATTATTTTTTCTTTGGTAACAAGATTCCGGCTTAGATTCCAGTGTTGCCTAATTTTTTACAATATTGGCATGTAGGTTTAACTCTTTCAGCGCCAGTGGTTTAAAAACTGTACCAGCTGATTTCACTGTTTTGCGCGAAGATGGTACAGTTTTTAAACCACTGGTACATTTCGTTGTAAATGTGTAAATGAAATAAAAATGTGTAACTAAATGAAATAAAAATATAAAAATGACCAAAACCAAGAAAAAATTTTTTGCCACTTTAAGGGCTAAAATATTTCAAAATATTTGTCGCTGAAAGAGTTAAATGATAAAATTTGGTGTTGCGGAGTTTTCTGCAAGCGTACTGAATGTTCTTCAGCATATGCAATGGTCTTTTTCAAGTCCCGCTCGTTGTGAGCTTTATGGATTAATTTTAAATTTTGATTCCGCAAACCATCCTCGAATACCTGCATAGCCAGTTGATCGTTTTTCGCATGTGGCTAAAATTAGCGAATGTAATATGTTTCCGACGCGTTCGCCATATTCTTTTACAGTTTCTTTAGAACTTTGTTTTGCGTTCAGTGGTTCATTTTGAACAGAGGTTCGCGACCGCTCTTCTTTGTACTCCCTCTCCAGTTCCTGTACCAAATCATTCCATTTGGCATATGATTTGAATTGGATGAATTCAAATGCTGATCTTTCCAGTCGAGTCTGTAATACCTCTAAAATGCAGTTATGTTCCGCATCGGTTATGGCGGATGAAAACAATATGTTTCCGCATGCTATGAATTTGGTTAGGTAGGCTGGATTGGATCTTCCGCGTCAGAATAAAAAGAAGAATCGAAAAATGGTAGAGAAGCAAAGTTCTGAACTACCTGAGCCGCGCTTTGTCTAGTACGAATTTTAAGGCAAAAAAAATTATTCTTTCGCAAAAACTTTCAAGTATTATTATTTTTTTTTTACAATTATTATTTTTTTTTTTGTTTTTTTGTTTATAAAATTGTTTGTGTAAATTGTTTGTGTCATACAAAATATGTTTTTATGTTGTCAAACACGTTGAATAACTATAGTTTTGGCTCCAAAGACAGTAATTTTTCTCTCATTCATATATTATGTAAACAAAAAAATGGTTTGAAAATTTGCCATTTAAACGCACAAAGTTAAAAAACAAGATTGGTGAATTTCGTTATATTTTTGAGGGTTCTGGGGTGGATGTTATATGCGTTTCAGAGACCTGGTTTCAGTCCTGTGTAAGCATTAGTATGGTCAGGGTTAAGGGGTACAACATTTTTTGGGTAGATAGGGTCGGTCTTGGTGGGGGAGTGGAATATTTGTAAGGGAGGACCTTGTATGTAATTTCGTTTGCAAATCTAATGCAGAAGATAAAATTGAGCATTTGTTCATCGAATCAATCCACGGCACAAATAAAATTCTGATTGGTAATGCTTATAGGCCAAATCGACAAATACATACGGAAAGTCTACACCAAAAAATTGTAAACTTAGCCCTGTCATACACAAATATTTTAATTTCAGGTGACTTCAATAATAATGTATTGACTGAAACTCATTTCGCTGATGATATGCAAGCTCTTGGCCTGACCCTAGTAATCAGAATCATGCCCACTCACTTCTCAAATCATATCAATACTTTGTTAGACCTATTTTTTGTTAGTGATCCTGAAAAGATTTTACTTTATGACCAGATCTCAGCTACTGTGTTTTCGAAACATGTTTTAATCTTCCTAGCGTATGACTTCCAACTTACTACTATTGAAAAAAATAAAGAATTTAGAGATTTCAAAAATATTGATTATTTCTCTCTTGAGGCCAAAATTCAAAGCCTTAATTGGAATGACATTTTCTATATGACCACCGTAGACGCACAATTGCGGTTTTTGATGGACAACATTGCTTACCTTTTCGAAAAGTTCGTCCCCAAAAGAACTAAAATCATTAAAAACGAGCAACCACCATGGTTTTCTGGCAGTCTTAAAAACTTAATAGAAAAAAGAAATAAAGCTTATAATCGATGGAAAAGGTTTAAGACACCCGAGCTGTATGCGCGATTTAAGGAATTAAGAAGAAATATCGTAAAGATGATTAAAGTAGCAAAGACCGCCTACTTTGGAGATAAGTTCAGATCCGCTTTAGGAAGCAAGGAAAAAATGGAATTTGATTCGTCAGACTGGTCTTAACAAAGACGTTGCACGAGCGCCCATTAGTGTAGATGCCAACGCGTTAAATAAAAAATTTGTAGACATGCCTATGCCCCCTTCAATAACCAACCTCTATGCCGTTGTCGATAACACCTTTCAGAATTTTACTGAATTTAACTTCAATTGTGTTCCTCAGAGCAATGTGCTGCAAGGTTTTCTTGCAATCAAATCCAATGCAATTGGCCTTGACAATATGTACCCAATGCTTGTTAAGGCCCTGCTCCCAAAATTGTTACCTTTCTTCACATACTTTTTTAACACGATTTTCACCACTTCTACATATCCAGCTGAGTGGAAAAAAGCCAAAATCAAACCTATCCCAATGAGTTTCGTCCCATCGCTATTCTGCCGTACATGTCTAAAGTCTTTGAGTTTGTAATGCACAAACAAATGAATAATTATATTATTGAACATCGACTTCTCACCGAAGTAAAAACAGGTTTCAGGCCAAAAAGGGGTTGTGTAACCGCATTGTTAGACATTACTGAACAAATTCGAGTTAGCATTGATCGCAATAAGCTGACGATCCTAGCTTTACTAAATCACTCAAAAGCTTTCGATACAGTCGATAACCAAATAATCTGCACTAAACTATACGCTTGTTTAATTTTTCAGAATCCGCAACAAATCTCTTAAAAACATACCTCCTAAATAGATCAAAAGCCGTAAATGTTGGCTGTACATACTCGAATTTTTTGCCCGTCAGTAGAGGAGTGCCGCAAGGTTATATTCTACGACCATTGCTTTTTTCAGTTTATATAAATGACTTACCCAGTGTACTTCAAAACTGTAGTATTCAAATGTATGCAGACGACGTACAATTGCTTATTAATTGCCTGCCAAATGATATCGAATACTACACGGATAAGCTCAATGAAGATCTCGAGCTCGTGAATAACTGGGCGATGGTAAATGGCTTATACCTTAACCCCTCTAAGTCAAAATGCTTGGTTGTAAGCCGAATGTCCAGTAACCGGTCATCTTACCCAAACATTATTCTTAACGGTTCGAACATTGAAATTGTACTCGCGGCAAAAAATCTCGGCATAACCTTTAATAATTCATTGACCTGGGCTAATCACATCAACATTTCCATCGGTAAAACATAAGGAATGCTGCGAACCCTCTGGAGTACCCAGTTCTTTACTCCCTTTGAAATTAGAATGCTTCTAGCAAAAGCCTATCTTGTCCCTACCCTTTGATATGGCTGCGAAATTTTTGTAAGCTGTGACGCAAAGAGCGTCCGTGGAGTAGTTGGTTAAAGTGCGTGGCCGCTATGTCAACGAACTTTGGAGACCTGGGTTCTAACCCCAGCAGCGACAGAAAATTATTTGAATTAAAATAATTTTTCTGTACGGCCGCCACCTCTCTGCAGACAATGACAAACCTCAGAGAGTAATCAAAATGCCATGTAAAGCTTCTTGAGAACGAGAACATTCCGTTCATCGCCGTTCGGAGTCGGCGTTAAGCATGTAGGTCCGGTTCTCGGTCAATTGTGTACAAACTTAATAACACGCATAACACAATTGATCATAAGAAGCTAGGTCAAAGTCCTTTCAAGGGCTGAAATGGCCAGTTTTGTTGTTTTGTTGTGACGCAAAGAGCAGACATAAATTAAATGTTGTTTATAATAATATCGCGAGGTACGTTTATGGTATAAAGCGATCTGACCATATCTTTGAAAAACTGAAATTCATGCAATCTAACCGCGGAAAAAACCTAATTTTGCCTAATTATAAATTTCTATCTTCAAAACGTCAGTTTTTTGTCTACACCACTCGTCTTTGGAACTCGCTTTCTCACAATATTCAAACAACTTGTAACGCAACACAGTTTAAAAACAAACTCTTTAATTATTTATCATCCATTTAATATTACCAATAGGAACTTAAGTTTTTCTTTTGTTTTTTGTTCAATTAGTATGATTTCTTAATCACATAATTTTTATTTTTGTTTTTTTCTCTTATCTTACTATTTTATTA
Source organism: Pherbina coryleti (assembly GCA_943735915.1). Lineage (NCBI taxonomy): Eukaryota > Metazoa > Arthropoda > Insecta > Diptera > Sciomyzidae > Pherbina > Pherbina coryleti. The sequence goes on along the minus strand of OX030948.1, from coordinate 121,102,276 downwards.
CTTTTAAAGTCTATTTCAATTTAAAATTTAGAGTAGCTTATTTTTTCATTATAAGCTTTATTATTTTTGTATGAACTACATATGTATTCCTTACGCTTGATAATATTAGCGCTAGTTTTAAGTGAACTCTTGTTAGCGCTAAAAGTCAAATAAATAAATAAATAAAATAATAATATAAGATATATATATATATTAGAGTGGAACGAAATGTATGGAAGCAAAAAAAATCTTCATGGGCTTCATATATTTTGAAAACTACGCTTAAAAAAATAAATTTCTGCATCTTTAGTTTTTTTCTGCGACATAACTTTTGACTGCGTCCAAGAGTTAGATCTGGCATATGTAGACCGACGAACTCAAAAACATCTTCTCCACTTCACCTAGTACCTAAGCGCGAGCCGAACGACTGGAGACCATGCGGAGATTACAGAAGACTGAACACAATAACAGTACCAGACCTCTACCCGTTACCACATATACACGATTTCTCGAACAATTTACACAATACACATATCTACTCAAAACTTGATTTAGTCAGGGCCTATCACCAAATTCCCATGGCCCCTGAGGATATACACAAAACAGCAATCACTACACCTTTTGGAATGTTTTGTTTCTCCGAATGCCTTTGGGTTTGAGAAACTCAGCGCAAACATTCCAAAGGTTCATACATGAAGTACTACACGGACTAGACTTCATTTTCGTTTATTTAGACGACATTCTTGTGGCCAGTAACAATGAATAACAACACTTTGAACACTTAATACAAATTTTCCAACGACTAGAGAAATACGGTTTAAATATCAAACCAAATAAATGCATATTTGGAGTAGACGACATAGATTTCCTGAGTTACAATATCTCTAAACATGATACCAGACCATCCGAAGAACGAACACGATGTATACAAGACTACCCACAACCAATGGTGACAAGCGCATCAAAAACCAAAGATAAACATTTACAATGGACAGACACAACATTACATGCATTTACAACAATAAAAGACAGTTTTGCTAAGCAAACACTAATTAATCACATTAATAGTAAAGCAAAACTATCAGTTGCTGTAGATGCATCTAACACCGCAGTTGGCGGAGTCTTACAACAAGAACACAATATAATACTTCAACCTTTAGCATCTTTTTCTAAGAAATTAACACAAACAGAAACAAAATACAGTACATTCGACTGCGAATTACTAGCAATCTGTCTAACAATCAAACATTTCAGACATCATTTAGAAGGCAATACATTTACAGTTTACACGGATCACAAACCATTAACAAATGCACTCCACTCAAAAACAGAAGGGAGTCTTAGACAAACAAGACACCTTGAATACATTGCACAATTTACTTACACGATAATACACATCAAAGGTACAGACCAGAGAACTGCATAAGCCTACTTGAAACCTATTTCAAGTACTTGCCATAAATATGAGTACCAGCTTGCTTGAACTTGATAATTTTCAATCAATTAAAGCTTGTACTTGAATATAAGTAAGCCCACGTCAGCTTGTGACTTACAACTACGCTAGTTTACAAGCGAACGACACGAAGTACCAAGTAAAGGAAAAACTTGATGTGTTCGTCAAAAAGCTTGAAAAGCTTGAAATTAAAAGCAAGTATCCAATTAATTCAAGTATCCAAATAATTCAATGAAGTGTAGGAAAAACTTAAGCGTATGAAGAATATTTAGGGTTCTATAGATTTCGTGTTTAGCAGTTTTAGGGGGTAGCTGATTTCGAATCCAATGTCAGAATTTTAAAATTTAAGATGGCTGATAGGGTTGCCACCTAATTTTTTTTTATTTTTACGAATTCGATGCTGGGGTGAACACTAGGTATAAATGGGTCGCTGAATCCGAATCCGTGGTCAGAATTTCAAAATTATGAAATTTTTAACCCTATAGGGTTGCCACTAAAAATATGCTTTTTTAAGAGTTTTAAACATTATCCCACAGTTTTAGGGGGTCGCTGATTTCGAATCTGATGTCAGAATTTTAAAATTCAAGATGGCTGATAGGGTTGCCACCTAATTTTTTTTTATTTTTACGAATTCGATGCTGGGGCAAACACTAGGTAAAAATGGGTCGCTGAATCCGAATCCGTGGTCAGAATTTCAAAATTATGAAATTTTTAACCCTATAGGGTTGCCACCTAAAAATATGCTTTTTTAAGAGTTTTAAACATTATCCCACAGTTTTAGGGGGTCGCTGATTTCGAATCTGATGTCAGAATTTTAAAATTCAAGATGGCTGATAGGGTTGCCACTCCTACCTCTTTTGGGTGATATTTTATAAATACCACTATTAATTTTATTTATTAATTCTTCGTCTGCTTCCATAACACTTATCAAAGCACTTGTGTTATCAATTATTTATTTTGCACACTAATTAGCAATTCAATTTACAGCAAGATTTTATAGGCTGCGAAAATAGTGAACGCATATAGCTTAGTTAAGCTGATTGATGACCAAAAACGCATTGGGACAAAAGAGATGCATGACTTGCGTTCTTTATTGCTCTAATATGTTTTTCAGCTTGGAACAACAACAAAACGCTCATACGCGTTCAATATGTTCGCAGCCTTAGAAACTGAGCAGACTGAGCAAGCGCAACAAAATTCTGTGGAAGAAAGTAAACAAGCATGAGCTCGTCGCTTTCAATTCCAAAAATCAGTGTTTTTTAGTTGGAAATTAAGTTGCTAACTAAACTGAACTGACACTAGGGGTCAAACATGTTTTGTTTTTTTTGTTTTCTTAAACTATTTACGACTCGTTAATAGTGTTCACTTTTCAAAGTATGTTTCTTAAAAACACTTTTATGTGGCAACCCTATTTTTGAAAATTTTATAATTTTTAAATTCTGACCACGGATTCGGATTCAGCGACCCATTTTTACCTAGTGTTTGCCCCAGCATCGAATTCGTAAAAATAAAAAAAAATTAGGTGGCAACCATATTAGCCATCTTGAATTTTAAAATTCTGACATCAGATTCGAAATCAGCGACCCTCTAAAACTGTGGGATAATGTTTAAAACTCTTAAAAAAGCATATTTTTAGGTGGCAACCCTATAGGGTTAAAAATTTCATAATTTTGAAATTCTGACCACGGATTCGGATTCAGCGACCCATTTTTACCTAGTGTTTGGCCCAGCATCGAATTCGTAAAAATAAAAAAAAATTAGGTGGCAACCCTATCAGCCATCTTGAATTTTAAAATTCTGACATCAGATTCGAAATCAGCGACCCCCTAAAACTGTGGGATAATGTTTAAAACTCTTAAAAAAGCATATTTTTAGGTGGCAACCCTATAGGGTTAAAAATTTCATAATTTTGAAATTCTGACCACGGATTCGGATTCAGCGATCCATTTTTACCTAGTGTTTGCCCCAGCATCGAATTCGTAAAAATAAAAAAAAATTAGGTGGCAACCCTATCAGCCATCTTGAATTTTAAAATTCTGACATCAGATTCGAAATCAGCGACCCCCTAAAACTGTGGGATAATGTTTAAAACTCTTAAAAAAAGCATATTTTGAGGTGGCAACCTTATAGGGTTAAAAATTTCATAATTTTCAAATTCTGACAACGCATTCGGATTCAGCGACCCATTTTTACCTAGTGTTCACCCCAGCATCGAATTCGTAAAAATAAAAAAAATTAGGTGGCAACCCTATCAGCTATCTTGAATTTTGAAATTCTGACATCAGATTCGAAATCAGCGACCCCCTATAACTGTGGGATAATGTTTAAAACTCTTAAAAAAAGCATATTTTTTGGTGGCAACCCTATAGGGTTAAAAATTTCTTAATTTTGAAATTCTGACCACGGATTCGGATTTAGCGACCCATTTTTACCTAGTGTTCGCCGCAGCATCGAATTCGTAAAAATAAAAAAAAATTAGGTGGCAACCCTATCAGCCATCTTGAATTTTAAAATTCTGACATCAGATTCGAAATCAGCGACCCCCTAAAACTGTGGGATAATGTTTAAAACTCTTAAAAAAGCATATTTTTAGGTGGCAACCCTATAGGGTTAAAAATTTCATAATATTGAAATTCTGACAACGGATTCGGATTCAGCGACCCATTTATACCTAGTGTTCACCCCAGCATCGAATTCGTAAAAATAAAAAAAAATTAGGTGGCAACCCTATCAGCCAAATTAAATTTAAAATTTTATAAAGACATCGGATTCGAAATCAGCTACCCCCTAAAACTGCTAATCACGAAATCTATAGAACCCTAAATATTCTTAATACGCTAAAGTTTTTCCAACACTTCATTGAATTATTTGGATACTTGAATTAATGTGGATACTTGAAATAATTGGATACTTGTGAGCTTACAAGTTTTTGCCGATTTTTTCAAGCTTTTCCACTTTCAGACACGACAAAGTAAGTCATAACAAGTCAAGTCAACGAAAAAGCAGGGATATGACTTGTATCTGTTTGCTATTTTTGTAAGCAGGCTAAAGCTTGGTTTTTCAAGTATGGATAAATTCAATTTTTCAAGTACTTGAAGTTGCTTGAACTTCAAGTAGGCTTGTGCAGTTCTCTGGTACAGACAACATAGTAGCCGATGCACTATCGAGATGCGAAGTCGAAGAATTAAAAACACCCGATATCGACCTGTAACAATTACACAAAGAACAAAAAAATGATACAGAATTAAAGAATATTACAAACAACAATATATACAAATTTGAACTTATTGACATTCCATTTTTAAACATTAGTATCTGTTGCGAAAATTCCACAGACAATATACGGCCATACATTCCACAGACCTTACGTTAAAAGATATTCGAACAGCTACACAACATCTCACATCCCGGAACAAGAGCTTCCAGACGTCTTATCACACAACGTTACTTGTGGCCTAGTATGAACACACACATTAATAAATGATCACAAGAATGCATGAACTGTCAGAAAGCAAAGGTACAACGACACACCAAAACACAACCAAAGAAAATACACATTCCACACGGTCGTTTTGAACATATACACATCGATTTAGTTGGTCCACTACCAATATCGAATGGTTGATCTCGAAATGAATGAAACAGTTGATCTCGTCTATTAGTCGGTGTCGGTAGTGTTTTTGCTTTGTGCTTAATAAAATTGCGTGCTTTTTGTTTAAATTATTTGTTTTGTGTTTAAATATTTGGTACGTATTTTAAATAGTGAGTGTTTTCATTATTAAGAGTACTAGCTGTGTTTGAGTTATATATTGTGTAATATTTAACTCTTAAATTGTAATATTTATATCTCTTTATATTAATGTTAAATTGTCTATTGTTTTTGTAAAAAGTTTTTTGTTAAGTTTGAAGCGCTTGCTTGCATGCTAGCTTGCTTGCAGTGTTGTTTTTATTTTTTCATTCCTCTTTGTGCGGCGTTTTGTTTTTTTTCTAAGCTAAGTAGTGTTGTTATTGTTTTTTAACTGTTGCGCTCACTACTTGGTAAAGTGTATAAATTAAACCCTATAAGCACATTTTTTTTTGTTTCTATACATATATTGCTCAATTGCTCAATTCTGTAAAGAATAATCATGGACTATTTTTCTGCAGAAAATATTGCTGCTTGTTCCCTTAACGAGCTTTGCAGAAGCCAGAATATTCTGAACCCCATGTTCAGCTGTTCTGGTCCATGTGAGCAAATGTTTCATGCTAATTGTGCGGGTATCTCCAAATCGTGCTTAGACGATTTAATGTCTGTCCGGTCTGGTCTTCGCTGGTACTGTGCTTCGTGCAGGGCCCTTTCCCCAGATGAGCTTTATTCTAAAATCAAGTTTTTTGGTGAAAGTCTCAACTTGCTAAATAACAATTTTAGGGATATTGTTACATTTTTTAGCGAAGTTAGTGCCGCACCCAGTATCAGCGTCTACGATGAATGTACTTCACCGGAAAAAATTTCGCCTTCTTTGTCTCAGACAATCTCTTCCGGGACACAAACAAACATTCAGTCTGAAGAAGACCAGAATATTTCTAAAAAGAAGAGGAAAAATAAAAATAAAAATAAAAATAAAAATAATACGCGTCGTATGACGTCTTCAAACCTTCCTCAGGCTAAGCAGCCCTCAGCTATGCCTGCAATAAACGATACTACAATTATTTCTTCACCTCCTTCTAATACTCCTCCATTGGCTAATAGTCCAAATGTGATTTCAACCGAGCCCAATAACCCAATAATTAATTTAAGGGCAGTGTCGAGGCGAAAACTCTTATTCATTTCGCGTCTTCAGCCCGACACAACATCTGAAAATGTATTGACGTTTGTCAAACAAAACATTTTATTTAGACAAAATGCATTCTGTTCATGCAAAAAAATTGGCAACAAGCCTTCCCACGCCTCCTTTATTCTAACGGTTGCAGCTGAAGAGTTTGCATCTGTTCTTAACTCTAAAAAGTGGGCCGATAATATCCTCGTTTCTGAGTTTACGCCTAAAAATAAGTCTAGAAGGACGAATAAAATCGCCCATCAGACCCAAAAAAACTAAATAGATTATCCCTTTACTATCAAAATGTAAGGGGATTACGTTCTAAAACACGCGACATATTTTTGGCGTCTCAGAATTTCTCTGAGGATATTATCGCGTTAACAGAAACATGGCTGAACGGAAGCATTATTGACTTGGAACTGTTTGACAATAGTTTTCAAGTTTTTAGAAGGGACAGACACACTGACAATTTTTCTGCTGTTGGTGGTGGTGTCCTTTTAGCTGTAAGGAATTCCTTTGTCAGTTCCTTAATTGATATTCCCTGCTCTTCTAATATCGAACTTTTATGCGTTAAGGTGTTACATTGTAATTCCAATGTATATGTTATTAATGCATATGTTCCCCCAAAGAGCAGTGCAGAAGTCTATGCAAGCCTTGCGGATTGCATAGAATATATAATAAATCTACTTGACGTTAATGACGACATTTTACTGTTGGGCGATTTCAATCTGCCTGACTTAAAATGGCATTCTTCCGACGATGATACATATTTTTGTGCATCAAATTCGAAGACTCGCCAAGAACATATATTTGTTGACAATATATGTTCTGACTTACAACAAGTTAGTTGTATTTATAATAGTCTTGAAAGACTTCTTGACCTGGTCTTAACTACAGACAGCAACAATGTGATTGTTAAGAGGGCCTTCCATGCTCTGACTATTGTAGACGAATACCATCCACCATTGAGCATTTGGTATAAATCGGACAGAGAGAGCATAGTAAAATCGAGTTCAATCGATAAAGTTTATGAATTCAATTTTAAAAAAGCTGACTTTTTGAAGTTGAATCATTTACTTCATAACAAACTAAATGTTATTTTAGAGTACTTAAATGGAAATAACCTTGATGATTCCATAAGTTTTTTTTATACGGAGCTCTTTATTGTGTTCTCTCAATCCGTACCATATAGCCTCAAACTTGCGAAAAACTGTGCGTACCCTTGGTACACAAAGGATTTAAAAACTCTTCGCAACAACAGGAATAGGGCTTGGAAGAAATATGTCTGTAGTTTAGACTCAAATGACCTGGAAACCTACAAACGTTTGTTTCTGGAATTTGAAAATACCTCAGCTGCATTATATAATGAATATTTAGACAATATAAAGCTGAGAATACTGTCTGATCCAAAAAAGTTTTGGGGATTCATAAATACAAAGAAGAAATCCGATGGATTCCCTTCATCATTCAAAACTGTTGATGGAATTACTGACGATCCAGTCATTATTTGTAGTTTATTTGCAAATCTTTTTAAAGAATCATTTTGTTCGGATTCTTTTGATCCTGATGAGGGGTATTTTGAATATATGAATTCTACTCCCAGAGTTTCTTTGGACTCTTTATCCTTTACCTCAGAGGATATTTTAAAATATATTAGTTCTATCGATGAAGATTTTAGCGCTGGACCTGATGGAATTCCTGCCGCAGTGTTAACTCAATGCGGTTCAATTTTGTGTCAACCACTCTCTTTGTTATTTAATAAATCTATAAACGAAAGTTATTTTCCACTGTTTTGGAAAAAATCATTTATTAGTCCTATTTTTAAAAAAGGTTGCAGGAATGATGTTATTAATTACAGGCCCATTGCTAAACTGTCATCGATTCCAAAACTTTTTGAGCGAATCGTGTATGATCGGGTAAAAGTTCACTGTCGTGCAGTCATAACAACTCGTCAGCATGGTTTTGTTAATGGCAGATCTACGGTATCTAATCTGCTCGATTTTACAACGTTTTGCTTAAACACCATTGAATCTGGTTGCCAGGTCGACTGCATCTACACTGATTTTAGCAAGGCTTTTGATAAGTTACCACACAATTTAATTCTATTTAAACTTAAGTCCATTGGATTTCCACAATATTTTGTAAACTGGATTAAATCGTATTTGACAGACCGTTCTTATCAAATACGATTCCGAGGGGTTTTGTCTACTGAGTTTATTGCGTTATCAGGTGTTCCTCAAGGAAGTCACCTAGGTCCACTTCTGTTTATTTTAGCCATTAATGATGTGACCCATATCATTAAAAACTCTCATCTGCTTATTTATGCGGATGACATGAAAATATACAGAAAAATAAATTCTCAAGACAATTCAGCCCTACTCCAGTCCGATCTGAAATCTTTTGAAGTTTGGTGTTCTAAAAATAATATGTTTCTTAATCCAGATAAATGCCAAACTATGACCTTTTCGCGAAAAAGGAATAATTTAGTTTTTGATTATAAGATAAAAGATACTGCTTTATGTCGTGTGGATGTCGTTAAAGATCTGGGAATATGTATGGATTCTAAGCTTACCTTTAACATTCATATTGATAACATTTGTAAAAAAGCATCTTCTATGCTTGGATTTATTAAACGCTGGGCCAAGGAATTCAATAGCATGATTACGACTACAACGTTGTATTATGCAATAGTGCGTCCTCACTTGGAGTACGCAAGTCAAGTTTGGTCTCCAAGTTACAATGTGAATGTTGATCGAATAGAGAGAATCCAAAAATGCTTTGTTAGGTTTGCCCTAAGGGGCTTGAATGGATTTGACATTTTAAACCTTCCTCCATATGAGGATCGCTTAAAACTTTTAAAAATGCAATCATTGAGTGAGCGAAGGAAGTCTGCTGATATCGTCTATTTGCACCAACTCATAACCGGTGTATTCGATTCTCCAGAACTTCTTTCTCTTATTAATTTTAACTCTAATCGTAGAAGTAGTAGAAATTCTAACAATTTAATTTACTTGCCATTTAGTAGAACAAATTATATGTTAACTGCTCCTTTAAACCGTATGAGTAAATTAGTTAACAATTGTAGCTTTTTTGATGTTAACTTGTCTAAAGGTCAACTCAAGAGTAGATTAAAAACTATTGTGTAATTGCATGGCTAGTCGTGTCGTCTTGTGTTGTCCTTGAGCCCAACCATATTTTGGTGGGTAAATTTTTCTCACATTAACTTATTACGAGCCACTAGTATCAATTTCATTGAATTTCAAAGATTTTTGGATTGTGACTTTTAATACGTTAATGATGAGAATGTGCGAAAAAGCTGTAGTAGCTAAACTCGATTGTTATTGCATGTAAAAAAAAAAAAAAAAAAAAAAAAAAAAAAAAAAAAAAAAAAAAAAAGTTACAGATACCTATTAACCACCATCGATAGAAATACACGTTGGCCTGAGGTTTACCCACAAAAAACACAGAGACTAAAACAATTATAGAGACTTTGAATTGTTTTGAATTGTTTTGACTTTGAAAGACGACTCCGAACGGCGATGAACGGAATGTTCTTGTCCTCAAGAAGCTTTACATGGCATTTTGATTACGCTCTGAGGTTTGCCATTGTCTGCAGAGAGGTGGCGGTCGTACAGAAAAATTATTTTAATTCAAATAATTTTCTGTCGCTGCTGGGGTTCGAACCTGGGCCTCTAAGTTCTTTGACATAGCGGCCACGCACTTTATAGCTAAAACGCAATACTGCGTTAGGTCGGTCGGCCTTTGACCGTACTTTGGTCTGCGTTGTAAAAACTTTACGATATAAGCTGTCAAAACGGACGACCTCAAACTTTGCAAAACTCAATGTTGCATTGACAGAGCGTGCGTCTGCCATTTTGGTGATGCCAATAAAAGCAGCTATACTAAAAATCCCACAAAACGTCCCTTTCTCCGAAATCATACAATTATAATTTTAATCAATAAAAAATTAAAAGATATTGTCATAAAATCATTAAGAACCATAAAACCTACTTTAGAAAGCTAAGATCTTTTTATTAAGTGTAATATAATCTATGAAATAATGAAAAATGTCACATATAAATGTGAAAATTCGGACATTCAAAATAAATGAACGCTTTCGAATTTAATGATAAAATGTAAAATTAAATTAAAATTTAAAATAAATATATATATATATATATATATATATGTATATTGTTTTTTTTAAATGTGATTGCTTGATGTCATTGTTTTTCTATGGTGCGTATTTTGGGGCAATTTCAATCAATTTTTATCCACCTTAAATGCCTCTGGTGTACAAATTTTAAGATTTAAGTACAAATTTTAAGAAAATCGGTATATAGTGCTTTTCATGAACGCTTAGTGTATTTAATAAAATGAAAAAATTTTTTTTTTTTTGGTACCAAAAATACTAACATATCTTCAATACTGCGAACATTTTAATTACAATGAAATTTTTGTAATATTTATAAATTGTAAAACTAATTTAAATTCAAATTTGCAAATTTTCAACTCTTTTTAAAAACTGTAACACTTATAAGCAAAAATAGTTTCAATTTTACGCAAAAATTAAGAACCGTTTTTGTGATTCAAATAACAAGGCCCACCCCTTACAAGTTAAAAAAATAATTTATTAGAAAAAATTATCTTAGAAAATTGTAATAAAACTCGTTAGTAAATCATAAAAAAGTGGAAAAATTCTTTTCGGACTCAGAGACGATTATTTGTTAAGGCATTTCTGGCTAAAGGGTATTTATAGTAAGTTTTATTTTTTATTTGAAAACTACTGGTAACGAAAATTTTTGAGCACAAATATTTCATTTTAATATGAGAAAATCCCACCTCGAATTTTCTTATTCTTTGACAGTGTTATATTTATCATTTCATTCTTATTATGCTTTTATATTTATCATTTGATATTTTGTGTGCAATTGCAAATCTTGCTAGCAGCAATAAATTTGCATGTATTATTTTTTTTTTTCAAAGTAAAAATACAACATTCCTTTGTGTGTTATATTATTCAAACACTGATATTAAGGGTATTCGTCCTCAACCAACCTCATTAAAATATCTAATTGCACAATATATAAGTTAGCCATTTTGCATTAACACCCTTATCATATTATTTATAATATACTAAAAAATGTATACATTTTAATAGGATATATAATTGACTAATATTAATAACATGCTAAATTCATCAAAATCATTACTATACTACTTAAGCAGCATGTTAATTTAAAAAATTTTATCAATTTAAAAAAAACGCGCATCAAAATATAAATTCCCACGATAATCCTATGAAAATCTGAGTTTTCCATCGGAATCGAAGAATACCCACATTTTAGCATTTCTCAACGAAAATGCAACCCAGCGTTAATATGGAATGTCAAACGCACGAGCTAGTTGAACATGTCTCTACTCATTGCGTTGATCGTACTTTACCCCTACAATAGTTTTTTACGGGATGAGGTCGACGCAAAGTATGAGGTCGAATTTAGTGTTGCTTCATAAGAACCCATTGTTTCTAGTCTAGCTGTCAAAGGCCGACCGACCTAACGCAGTATTGCGTTTTAGCCATTAACCAACTACGCCACGGACGCCACTAAGAGCATAGGTAGCCATCATATAATGACCTCCCCATACCATTCATAAGCCAATAAAATTTTGGAACGCTTTCACAGGCAATTAAAAGCCTCACTTATGACAAGTAACAACCAGAAGAACTGGTACTCGGAAATTCCCCTAGTTTTGTTAGGTCTAAGATCCACGGTTAAAGAAGATATCAAAACATCTCCTGCCGAAATGGTTTTTGGACAGAGTCTGAGACTGCCGCGGCAGCTAGTAGTATATAGTGATCTGCCCGTTGGATCTGAAATTCAGATCAGAAATTTTGTCAGCGCTTAAAGAGAAGACTAAAAACATTCAGTCAGATAGCAAGTTTCATATAAGATCAAATCAAGAGTACATACCTCGGGCGTTGAAAAGTTGTAAATTCGTATTCATTCGTAACGATTCCATCAGACACACGTTCAAAATCCGTACGATGGCGCTTTCGAAGTGGTAGACAGAAAACCAAAATATTTCACAATTTTAAAAGGAAGCACTACTGTAACAATTAACATAGACGGACTTACACCAGCATTCTTAGATTCAGAAACTACACAGACACTCTCTTCCACACACAAGCCAAAAAAGAAAGTACACTTTAATTTACTAGCGAACACTACAAAAACCTATGGGGGGCAATAATGTGGTGTCTGCATATCACATACACACCTTCATAAGGCACACAAAATAAAATACTTTACTTTTATAAATTTGAATTTTAAAAATGTTATTTTGTTGATGTCAATTTTTATTTATCAAAAATTATTATAAAAATATATATCAAAACTAGAACATTGTAAAAAAAATAAATTTGTAATTAGAAAATATATGTTCAATACAAATTGTTGTTTGAAGTTATAAAACAAAAATACAGACTCAATAAAAAAGCACCAAATATATATATAGTAAAGGGTCCGCCAAATAACTTTTTTTTTTAAAACAGGGCGCAAAACATCGAGTGAAGCTTCGGCTGTGTGGCACGTAGCGCCGTCCTGTTGAAACCAAATGTTGCCAATATCCTCCTCTTCAATTTTTGTGAACAAAAATTCGTTCAACATGGCCCGATAACGATGGCCATTGACTGTAACGGCCACTCCTTGTTCATTTTTTAATTATGCATCTGGACCAAAATCCGCACCAAACAGTGACTCGTTTTGGGTGCATCGGCTTTTCAATTTATGCGTGCGGGTTTTCTGTCCCCCAAATGCGACAATTTTGCTTGTTTAAGATTAAAATGAGCTTCATCTGAAAAGATGATTTTTTTGAAAAAATCGGCATCTTCTGTAAGTCGATCGCAGGCCCACTTCCCAGCGTTGTTAAAGCGTATACACAACCATATTCGTTCAGTGGAAGGATAAAACTAACTATCTGTCAAATCAGACATGTGCTAAGTGTTACCATTCACGAAATAAGCACTAGTTGAAAAAAAAAAAACGTTAGATGGCGGACCCGTTATATATTATAAATGTTTATAAATTTTACTCAACTGCTTTTTTTTCGTTAATGTTGTTGTATATTTTTGTTGTTGCCAATAGTTTTGTTGCTTCTGCTGATGATTTTGATGTTGTTTCATCAAGAAAAAAGATGAAGATCTCTCATTGAATACGTAGTTTATGTTGTTGATGCCAGGAGGCTCTTAGTAATCCTATAGCTCTTAAAATTTTTGTTTTCACTTTTCCGATGTTTAAGCCTCGGTACGCTTTTAACACTTTGTTTATACATTTTCACAACCGATGTCAAAGCCTCGGTACGATTTAAAATTTGTATTAAAAATTTTGTTTGTTATAAAGTTTGTTGTTTTGTTTTTTTTTTGTTATTCACCATCATTGTTCACACCATCCTTTTGTGTTTCCTTTTAAGGGATGTAGCGTATCCTACCGCTGCCACCAAATGTTGTAGCTTAACGTCTCGTTTCTCCGTGCTTTCCGCTGTTTAAGCGAAGCTGCGACCTTTTGTAATAATTGCGTTGCTCAGTCAATTAGCTCTGTCAGTTTCTGGGCTGATCGGAGGTATTTAAAGGGATTTCAATTTGGTTTCCCTATTGGAATTGTTGGAATTATTGCAAAGGTCACACACACAATTGCAGAAAGAAATGGAATTTCATATTCATGTTCCTCACCTCCCTTTCATTGGCACCAGCGTTGCCGTTTTGCTACAATTGTAGCAAATTTGCTACGTTTAAAATGAAAAGCTACAATGCTACATTGCTTCTTCAAATGCTACATTTTCATAGTTTTAAACAATTTTTGTATTTCCAATAGAAAAAATTGGAAAACGGACACATTATATTTTAAAACAAATAAATATGTTTTAAAATATAAAGTGCATTAAAAAATACATTCACTGTGCGATTCGTTGATGGATGTCAACGTAAAATTCGTTGCTATCTTCACGTTAATGTGATTTTGTGTAACGCTTGAAATGGATAGGTAAGTTGATATACAATTCATAATTTTAAATCAACAAGCTTAAATCCATTGTTTTTTTCTTACTGTGCGTTTAGACCGCCTGAACGAACGAAAAATTCATCGCAAGCAATTTATTGCGATAAAAACGTTGTTCGGCGTACTGTTTACACCGCACGAACATCGATAGCGAACGAACATTATCCGCCATCTTGTATGTTCAGCCGGTCTAAACAGGAAATTGTGCATTCTGCCGAACATTAATAAATGTAGGGTTGATATCTTTTTATTTTTATATTTATAGTATATATTTTTTTTATGAATAAATATACTTTCCGTGATTTCTTCTTTTAAGCTACTCCTTTTTGCTTATTTTTTTTTATTTTAAAACAGCGTAACACTGGATTCGCCCAAAAAGATCGAGGGAAGGTCGATCAGTCCGAACGAAAGAATCTTCGTTCGTTCGCGCTAATTTACTGTTTACACCGGGCGAACAGCGTTCGCGATAAATTTATAGCGAACGGTGTTCGTTCGGGCTAAGTGTTTATACCGCGCGAACAAACAAGGATTCTTTCGTTCTTTCAGGCGGTTCACAGTTAGATTCGTGGTTAAGAAAAAAAGAGTAGAGAAAGTGGAGCAAGAAATTGAAGTGGAGAAAAAATTTATGAGATGTAAGTATTTTAGCTTTTCTGTATTTAGCTCTCATGAGAGAAATTTTTTTGATATTGTTCTATTTATTTGCAGTGAATCTAAGAAAAACTACAGGGAGTTTAGAGTGGAGTGGCTGAAAAAACTTTTATGGCTGTAAAATACAAACTTTTTGCAAGCATGCAAAAGAGTACTGTCAATATTTTATCACATCTTAAAAGACACGCTACGTGTTCTGCACATGTACAAAATGTGGAATCCAGAAAAAAAACAAATATTGAGGGATTCATTTTTGTACGAGGGGAAATAGTAGATCGATAAAATGGTAAAAAACGCAGAATTAACGATTTTCATGTTCTTGATATGTATATTACAGGCTAGTTCCACCGCTTCATTACTATAACTTCATTAGCGTTTTGAAACACCCAATGAGACCTGGCTGGGCTTTTATTAACAAAATTCAATAACAATATTCAACAATAAGAAGTTGTGATAACGATGCAGTGGCACTAGCCTGTAACATTAATATTTATAAAAACAAGAATTGTTCCATTTTTTACAGAGTTTGAAGTGTTTCTTTTAATATTATTTAAAACAATAATTGCTGTTTTTTGGCTTGAATAAAATAAAAATATAAACCAATAAAATTTTCGATAAAAAACAAATTCTGCTAAATAGCTGCCTCTAATTATTATTGCTAGACTTACATTTTTATTTTTTTTGCTACATTGCAGCCAGATTTGATACGTACTTTGCTACGGAGAAAATGTATTGAGTGGCAACACTGATTGGCACACTCTAATGCGCTTAAATTAGGTCGGCTTCTTTCTTCCTTCATGAGCGCCTGTAATTCAAGTCACCGCACTTGAATTGGATCTTGGTCGTTCAGGAAAACAACTAATAATTTTTGTTTATGTTGCGTATGTTGTGACACACTTTTAAAACAGAACAAAAAGGTTGTTTGTCATTTATGCGCTTGTACTAAGAAATCCGCTATACAGTGACTTATATATAGAATGGATTCCAGTACCACAATTACATTTATGACCTTTGTGTGTGGTCGGGATGTACAAAGTGTACGTGGCAATGTTGTGCGGGTCACAACATCTGCAGTCTTCACATGCATCAAGATTGTCGAAGACACGTGCATTTAGTGCAGCACACTTAATGTGAAAAAAGGATTCACACAACCAGCAGTTTACAACTCGGTCGGATTATCTTTAATAGAACAATTGCGGAATTTGCAGAACATGTTTCATAATATTAATTGATAAAATTTAATTTATTAAGTTAATAATATTTTACTGAAGTAAAATGTAGCTTTGGCGACCCTGTTTGAGACAGTTTGAAATCAACAGTTTGAAAGACCCTCGAATTCATTTGGTCATGATAGCAGTTTTTTTTTGTTTTGGCAAGCTTTCGACAAACTTCAGAAAAACAATGAAAGAAAGATTTAGGAAAAAATCGATATTAAGTACTTTTTCTGCTCCAGTTATTTCGTATCATTTCATGCAACTTTTTGTTCAAGGGTTTAATGCAACTTTTTTTATAATACCTTTCAGTCGAAAAGAAGCACTTTTAGAACTTTTTAGCTGCTAAAAGTCAACACATCTAAAATGTTGCTACCCAGCAACTCTGTTTTGATCGTGATTGCTGGCATGTACAGCGTTCAAAAATGAACATACTTTAATCGCCCTAACAATTGTTCATCCGCTCTGGCTCTCAGTGTTTTTTGACAGTTTCGCATTTAAAGCAACAACAAAAATATTTTGAATATCAAACTATCATAGTATAACATGGGCCTAAAAGAAACCAATGTTTGTTGTTGCTATAGCAAAAATCAATAGAAAGAAAAAAGTTAAAATATAGAGTGATGGAAAAAATAATAGAAATGACAAGCACTTTAACATTTCGAAGAATGCTAATAAGTTTTAAAGCAAACTGTATGAATTAGTGTCCGACCGAATGTGAAATTTTGGCCGAAGCCGAATGTTCGGCCAAGTGGAAGTATTCGGCCGAATACCGAAGCCGAATATTAATTTTTTTTCACGTACAAAAAATAATAAAATTTAGAACTGGTTCGAGTTAAACGCATTAGTTTTTCTGCCTGATTTCTGTCAGCATTGCATTTCTGTAGCTTTTACGAATAGATATAAAATTGATTGAATTTCTTTCATGTCATTTTGCTGAATTAAAATATTTCTGTAATTGATTCAGTAACATCAGGATGACATAGAAGATACTTAAATCGATTTTCGATCTAGTAAAGAAAAGCTACAGAAAGCGGCCTCGGTAGTCGAGTTGTTAGCGTGCTCGACTGCCAACCCAGAGGTCACGGGTTCGATTCCCGGCCAGGCCATGGTCCTTCGCTTTAAAAAAACCTTTCTAAATTTTCTATCCTCATTTCTAATTAACTGAAATTAAAAATTCATCAATATTTACAACTTGAAGTTGTAGTTGATGGTAGAGAAGTTTGAGGATGAGATTGCCTTATAACTTGAATTGACTGAGATAAAGGCATAACACTTGCCTCTGATTCAAATTCACATGTTTCTTTGGCTTTCCACCACGCTTAGAACATCCTTCACGTGTTTCACTTGATTGCCCTTTCCTTCCCAATTAATCTATCATCCCATTTCGAACCAAGGCAGACTTGACTGAATAGGTATTCCACTTGGTTCAAAGCTAAAAAAAAAAAAAAAAAAAAAACATCAGGATGACATAGAAGATACTTAAATCGATTTTCGAGTTTTCTGCAAGTTCGTTCAATATGTACGATCTTATCAACCCATGTCGGTCGGACCATGATGCATGATTACAAGGTAGGGTCATATTGGAGAGCAAGGTGAGCTAGTTGTCAAAATCAGCTGTTAATTTTTAGTTTTTCTAATTGTTGTTGTTGCTTATTTCGTTTGACGTTTGTAGCTTCTACAGCTTTGTTGTTGCAAAATTGCTTATTTCAGCAGCTATCTTAAAATGAGCTTACCTTGTAATTGTATCATGGGTCGGACTCACTGCATTTATCATTTGAATAAAGAACAGAAGAAAGATAAAAAAAAAAACCAACATGTGTTTCAAGCATGGAATTTCGAACGGAATTCATGGTATTATATTGAAATTTTGCTACAGAATTATAAAAATATTTTTAGTTTTTACAAAGCAAAAATATTCGGCCAATATATTCGGCTATTTAAGCCGAAGCCGAAGCCGTAGCCGAAAGTAAAAAAATCGGCCGAATATGGCGAATACCGGAGCCGAAGAATATTCGTTCGGACACTAGTATGAATGTAACCCACTGTACACAAAATTTCGATATCGCTACTCTATTTTGTTCACGCTTTTGCGCATAATTCGGTAAAAATATCAGTTGTGCAAACCCTTAAATCAGTGAACTCCATTTCGTATTGGAAAAAATTCTATTATTTTTTCTTTTCTACTTTTCTTAATAATATTGAATATACAGGGTGTTTTTTTTAGGGGTTTGTTTTTCGAATAGAGATAAAACTGGCACTTTGTGGTCAAATCTGGCAACTCTAATGTCATTTATGTTCAGTTTGGTTTGCCATTTCATCATGAACAGGTTGACAAAAGAACAACGCTTGCAAATCGTGCAAATTTATTTCGAAAATAATGGTTCAGTTCGCGAAGTTTACATCGCAAAATTTTGTTCAGTGATGAGGCTCATTTTTGGTTGAATGGCTACGTCAACAAGCAAAATTGCCGCATTTGGAGTGAAGAGAATCCACATGAGATCCTTGAGACGCCATTACATCCACAAAACCTGACTGATTGGTGTGCTCTATGGGCTGGTGGAGTCATTGGGCCATACTTCTTCCGAAATAATGCTTGAGAGTCAGTTACCGTTAATGGAAACCGGTATAGAGCCATGATAACAGAGTATTTTGTACTCGAATTGGATGGCATGAATGTGGATGAGTTGTGGTTCCAACAAGGCGGCGCTACATGCCACACAGCGCACGTCACAATCGATTTATTGAAGGAAACATTCGATGAGCGCATAATTTCGCGGAATGGACCTGTCAATTGGCCACCAAGATCGTGTGATTTGACACCATTGGATTATTTTCTTTGGGGATATGTGAAGTCGCTCGTCTACGCCAACAAACCAGAAACGTAAGGGGACTTGGAGGCCAACATTCGTGGCGTTATTGCCGACATACGGCCCCATATGCTCGAAAAAGTAATTGAAAATTGGACCTGTAGAATTGGCTTTATTCGAACCAGCCGCGGCGGCAACATGCCCGAAATCATATTTAAACATTAATGGCATAAAATTATCCTTCCAATAAAGCCAAATTGATGGACATTAAAACGATTTTCTTGTGTTTTATTTCAATTCGAAATTCTATACCTCTAAAAAAACACCCTATACAAGTATTAAACAATTGTATTCAAATACCGTTTAGAAAAAATTAAGCAAGTATTGCAATGCAAAAATTTTAATAATTTTTTGTGATATTCTACCTGTCGCACCTTGTTTTATTCATAATTGGAAGCGGAGAGCAGTCAACAGATGTTGAGCGCCAATTCATCCGGAAATTAAGAAATTAATTAACAAAATAAAGTGTGAAATTGCAGAGTTATTGAAGTGTTAAAAAAAATGTGTTCTGCAATTAATTTTGAACCAAAGAAGGAAAAACGAGACAGAAAAGGAGCAACCTATGCAAAGTTTGACGTATTGTTGATTCGACAAACTAACTTCTTTCATCGAAAGAACCCATAAAAGAATTAAATGCACCAGTTACTAGTCACGAAATATGAAAGAGATATATAGAAAATGATTTGAAAGCACATTCCGCAAAAAAAGTGATATACTAGAGCAAAGAAGAAAATTCGCAAGAAAGCATCTGATACGAACAAATTGGAAAAACGTGTTGTGACCTGACAAACTAATGTTGAATTTGTTCGGGTCCAATGGAATGCCTCAAGTAAGACGCCCAAAAAATAGTACACATAATCCCAAGTTTACTAGCTTACTTATCTGGCGCTTACAACCGTAAGTCGGTTTTGGCTTCGTTTAAGAAATTGCGCCAGCCATTTCTGTTTTGCGCTTGCTAGCGCCAGTTGGAAACACCAAGCGTGGTCAGGTTATCCAACACCTGATACTTCCAACGAAGATGTGGACGTCCTCTTCTGCGTTGACCACCACCGGGCACCAAATCGGATATTTTTTTAGCTGGAGCGTCGTTTTCCATTCGCTCAACATGACCTAGCCAGCGGAGCCGCTCGATTTTAATGCGTTTGACTATGTAAATGTCAGCGTACAGCGTACAATGTCAGCGTACAATTCGGTACTCGCCATTGACGCAAATTGGACCGAAGATTTAACGAAGGATCTTTCTCTCGAAGGCTCCCAAAGTCTTTTCATCAGAACTGCTCAACGTCCAGGTTTGTGCTGCATATAATAGGACGGGCATGATTAGTGACTTATAGAGCGTGAGATTTGTTCGTCGAGAGAGGGCTCTGCTTCTCAATTGCCTACTCAGCCCAAAGTAACACCTGTTAGCAAGAGTTATTCTTCGTTTTATCTCAATACTGAAATCGTTCAAAGAGTTAATGCTGGATCCCAAGTAGACGAAGTCCTTAACAACTTCGAAGGAGATGTTGTCAACAGTGACGTGGTTTCCAAGACGCTGGGACTGTTTATTTGTTGACACTAGGTATTTCGTCTTATCTGCGTTCACTGCAAGACCCATTCGACTCAACTCTTTTGTTTGACTCTCGGATGATCTTCTCCATCATAAGGTTATAAAAGTCGCACGATAAGGAATAACCTTGCCTGAAATCTCGTTTGGTATCGAATGGAGGAGTGAGATCCTTCCCGATCTTAACTGTGCTGCTGGTGTTGCTCAGTGTCATTCTGCAAAGGCGGATGAGCTTTGCAGGAATACCAAATTCAGACATGGTGGAGTATAGATGATTCCTTATTGGACTAACGAAGGCGGCTTTATAATCGACAAAAAGATGATGTGTGTCGATTTGTTTTTCTAGGGTCTTACGATGGGCTTCAGTCTTTCACATAATACGCTCGACAGGACCTTCTATGTGATATTAAGAAGGCTTATCCCACGGTAATTGGCGCAAATGGTGGGATCACCTTTCTTGTGGATTGAGC
This sequence comes from Pherbina coryleti, assembly GCA_943735915.1. Classification (NCBI taxonomy): domain Eukaryota; kingdom Metazoa; phylum Arthropoda; class Insecta; order Diptera; family Sciomyzidae; genus Pherbina; species Pherbina coryleti. The sequence continues at coordinate 121,081,249 of OX030948.1, read as the reverse complement.
AGAGCACACTGAGGTTCCATCGTTTGGAATACATTCTTCCGACCATATTCTGCATAGAAGCTTATGAATGCATTTAAATAGAGCTTCGCCTCCATTTTTTAAGAGCTCAGCAGGTAAGCCATCGGCTCCTGCGGCTTTGTTGTTTTTAAGCCGAACTATAGCTTTCAAGACTTTACTATGGTCAGGCAGCGGAACTTCAACGCTGTCGTCCAGAATTGGTGATTCCAGGATATCATCTCTATTGGCGGGATTGTTGTCGTCGTCGCCATTCAGAAGCCTAGAGAAGTGTTCCCTTCACATCATCAGTGTACTGTGGATATCTGTCACTAGATTCCCATTTTCATCTTTGCAGGAAGAGGCCCCGGTCTTGAAACCATCGGCCAGGCGTCTTATTTTACGAAAAATTTTCGGACCTTATTCCTGTCACCATGTATCTCAATTTTCTCTCACGCATTTCCGCTTCCCTTTTTCTTTCGACTCAAAATGCGTCTCTCTTCCCTCCTCTTCTCTTTGTATCGCTCTTTATCAGCACGCGTTACAACCGACTGCAGGGTGGCTTTTGTAGGCGGCATCTTTTTCTGCAGTGGCGTCGCGACACTCCTGGTCGTGCCACTGGTTTCGGCGAGGGCGATGATAGCCAATCACCTCTTCGGCAGCCGGACGCATAGAGTGGGAAATGTGATTCCACTGCGTGCATATATCATCGATCGGAGGAGTGCTTTCTTGAAGCAGGAGTGAGAGTCGAGTAGCGAAGTCTTCGGCTGTTCGTTTTGATTGCAGCTTTTCGACGTCTAGCTTTCTCTGTGCTGCATTGCGAGCATTTTTGGTTGCGCACAGACGTGTACGGATCTTGGCACCGCGGATCGTGCGTACATCTAAAACACTGGAAGAGTGCCTGCCGTCAATCAAAACGTGATCACTTTGGTTACGCGTCTTTTGATCAGGAGACAGCCAAGTGGCTTTGTGAATATTGAGATGCTTGAATCTAGTGCTACTAACGACCATGTTTCGCGCTTCGGCAAAGTCAATAGGCCTCATTCCGTTATTGGAAGTATTGTCGTGCAGGCTGAACTTTCCGACTGTTGGACCAAAGATATTTTCCTTACCCACCTTGGCGTTGAAGTCACCAAGCACGATTTTTAAGTCGTGGCGGGGGCTGCGCTCATAGGCCTCTTCAAGGCGCTCGTAGAAGCTGTCTTTGATCTCATCGTGCTTATCTTCTGTCGCAGCGTGAGCGCAAATCAGGCTTATGTTGAAGAATCTGGTCTTGAAACGGCAATATGCACATCCAAGCATATGGGTATGAGCGTTTAAAGTTGAAAAAAGGCAAAAAGACTTGAGACACAAACTCATTCTTATGCGAATTGTAGGAACACATACCCGATTTTCGGGGGTTTATTACCAGTGGTGGATCTAGGATTCAACCGAGGGGGGGAGGGGGTTTGAAACTACAGTTTTGTAGTCCGAGGGGGGAGCTGAACCGCCTTTTAGGGCGTTTTTTCTCATACAAAAAATTCTACAAGGGGGAGATGGGCGGCTAGAGCCCTTTCAGCCCGTAGATCCGCCACTGCTTATAACTAGTAATTTCGACAAAAAAGGCAGGATAAAATTTATTTTAATTGTTTTAACGTGTTTTTTGTAAAAAGTTCCCAACAGCATTAGTTCCCCATAGCTGTACTATTCAAGTTAATTCGACGTCTACAAAAAAATGTTGAAAAATGGAATGAATGGTTGTCGAGGAATGGGTTTTCATTAAAAAAATTGTTTTCCCATGCGAAACATAGTTACAAGCGATTCTTTTTTTAACCCTCAAGGACCTAAAAAAAAATTTTATGGTCAAGAATCCAAAATTTCAACATGTTTTTATTAATGATGGTCTATTGTACGTATGCCATGAAAGTTTTATAATTATATGTTTAAAAATTAGAGAGATTTAAATATTTCAACTTTAAGGCTTTTTCCACGATTTTCTTCAACTAAAACAGAAAACCGCTGGTAGGACTATCTAAACATTAAAAACATTTTTTTTTAAATTTGGTTTTCATATTTTGATGTAACTATCCCATTTGCCAACGAGCTCGGTTGATTTTCGAAAAATTGTTTTTTTTTTAATCAACCTAATAAGTATAGTAAGATTGTGTTTTCTTTTAGCATACAACAGTAAAATATAAATCATCAACAGTTGACATTAAAAAACTTAAAGCTAAAATAGAATAAAAGATAAAGTATTTTTCAAATTAAACAACATATAAAAATGAACAAATAATATCAAAATCATCATCATCAAAATTTTATCATATCATAAAAATCATCATATCAAAAATTTATAACTTACGTAAAATAATCGAGACCAGTGTTTGCCATCCCATAGCCTCGCGACGTCGGCACAAATCGTTTTTTTTTTTCACACAAACACGATCGGCAAAGCTCCCATACTCAGCAGAGAAATACTGCATAGCAGAGCGGTCTGTCATAAAATGAACTTCATGAGGCAAATACCTTGTCATTCAGCAGCGTAATACACAAAATAAAATTTTGGATAATTCTTGGGAATGTCTTTACCTTTTTTCAAAAATGCTTATTATAATTGAAAATAAACATCGAAATAAATTGACAGACAATCATTTAGTAAATCTCATGAGAATTAAATTATACTAGTATCGCCTGTAGCCGAAATTCGGCCATCTGTTTCTGTAAGGTAACGAAACTCAAGTTGTTTTTCACATAATGAATTAATTAATTAATTAATAAAGTAATTAATTAATAAAGTAATTAATTTGCATGGAAATTCTTAATGCTTTCCTTGACGCTATGAGGAAAATTGTGGTAAAGGACAAAAAAGGAAGCATATATCAATCAATAAAAAAAATTTATTCAACATATAACATTCATTTAAATTAAATAAATAAATTAAAAGTAAATAAAGTTACTCATTAACGGTAGAAAAGTATAACAAATAAATCAAGATAAATGATAATTCTCAAGATAATAGAAGCAAGCAGCAGTTTTTTGTTTTTTTAACGCTGAGAGATATTAAGAGAACGCAACAACCATGATATAATTATACAGGTAGCATTGACAAGTATAGATTTTCTCAGCAACAAGGCAACGACCATCTGTCAAAAACAGTTGTTCGTGCAACAAGAATTAAACGAATGTAAAAATAAATAAATTCCGCAAAATATGTGCGTTAAATACACAATTATAATAATGAAAGTTGTGAAAAAATTATGTGTGATATGTGTTTAACGTTTTCCAGCCGTGGTGTTTTAATAATAATTGGAAACTTCTTTAATTTCGTCCATATGCATCTGCAGCTGCTGAGGTTGCTACATTTGAACGTTTTCAACATTTTTTCTTTTGTTTGCACTTAATAACACAAAGTTCACAAGTTATCTTCGTCGTAGTAATAATAATTCACTATTGATTAAATAAAATAGGCTATATTTTGTAAGAAAATGTTTGGTTATTTGCAAGCGCTGAAACATAAGCAATGGCGAAAACATAAGAAATAATTGAACGCTCTCTTTCTAGACATTTTTTTTGACAGATGGTCGTTGCCCAAGCAACTGTCAATACTACCTTATATTATTATATCATGCGCAACAACCACAACAACAACAACAACAATAATGCTACTCAGCTCTTTTTAAGTGTTTGCGTTACTCCCGCATTCTACTCTTGCTTTTGTAAACTACAAGAGTGAACAGAGCTTTGTCGCTTTGTAGTTTCTCATTGCCCATTGGTAAAAAAAAGCGTTTTACATTTGCTCAGTTTTACTTATCTTAATGACAACATATTCGAATAAAAATTATATTGTGCACATCTACTCGAAAATACATATCCATCGATATAAGTATTATGTGAATATGTTGAAGGTAACACAGAAAAAAAGGGAACACAAACTTTTTGTTTGCCTATTAATAGTATATAGATGAAGACATAAATATCAACGAAATAATAAATCAATAGCCTAAATAAGCAGATAGCTTATATCAGATATCCAGATTAATATTGAAATTAATTATGCTAATAATGGATTTTAGATTTTATTTTAATAAATAGTTATTTGAGGATTAGGCCTACTGGGGATACTTCGTTAGAAAAAACGCGTTAGTTTTGTAGACTACCTCAAGGGTAACGTGGAAGCGACTCAAACCATGCTGCAAGGTGCGATTTTTAAAACCAGCAAAGGGTTCCGAATTAGCTTAATACGTGACTGCGCAGTGCACAAGTGGCATTTTTATTTTTTATATTAATTTTATATTATATTTTTTTATAATTAATTATTATATTAATTATTTTATATTAATTTATATTAATTATTAATTATTATATATGAGCAAAATGTTAAATACGTTTTTAATAAGCACATTAAACATTAACACATTAAATTTTTAAGAGTGTTAAGTTCAACCCTTCTCTCAGTCATCGTATACAAGCATACGTTATATTTGTGTTCGTGCGTTCGTTTTCGGCAAACACTGATCAAGATATTAAACATTTTTTTTAATAAATAAAAATAATTAATAACTGACCATTTCAGCCCTTGAAAGGACTTTGACCTAGCTTCTTATGATCAATTGTGTTGTACGTGTTATTAAGTTTGTACACAATTGACCACGAAACAGACCTACAGGTTTAACGCCGACTCCGAACGGCGATGAACGGAATGTTCTTATTCTCAAGAAGCTTTACATGGCATTTTGATTACTCTCTGAGGTTTGCCATTGTCTGCAGAGAGGTGGCGGCCGTACAGAAAAATTATTTTAATTCAAATAATTTTCTGTCGCTGCTGGGGTTCGAACCCGGGTCTCCGAGTTCGTTGACATAGAAGCCACGCACAATTATTATTATAATCAACATTATTTTCAACAAGCAAAGAAGAAACAAAAAAAAAAATCTTAATGTTATAAAAATACAAAAGAGTAGAAAAGAAATTAAGAAAAAAAAGGATTCTTGAAGAGTAAAGTTAGCTAGAATAAGATTAAAAGTATGAGTTAGAGAAAAATGAGTGGTTAGATAGTTTAAGTTTATTCGTACTGACGTTAAGGAAAAATATTCGTTTGTAAGACAGTATGATTTGGATTTGGTTGCTTTTTCTATTCGATGAACTGAATCGTATTTTATGATACAAATATTATGGAGTTCTATGATGTACCAACTTATGCAAAAAGAGACAATTCCTAGCGTTTAAATAGTTAATTATACTGAAACCTAGAATTTCTGTGCTCCTTACTGAAATGTGATCATAACGTCTCATACCATAAACATACACCCTGTTTCAAAATAATAGATCCACTCAAAAATTGAGTGTTTAGTGCACTACTCAATGAAATTTTTATAAACTCTTTTCCATAAAAGTTTCACACAAATAAGAAAAAGCAAACAACAACAATTATACTGTGCTGAGAGTGCCTAACGGTAAAATAACTTGTTTTGTTTTAAACATGCTGCTTATAAACTGTTGCAAAAATTAAGATCCACCATTCTGTTCGCAGTTTTCGAAGGTTTTTGCTGATTTTTTTTTTGTCTAAAGTGTTTTTTAAAATCAAAACTAAAATTTTAACTATGCCACGTGGAAAGAAGTTAACAGAATTTGAAAGAGGGCAGACTACTTCATTAAAAAGTGCGGGATTGGGAATAAGGTCTATTGCACGGAAAATTGGTAGGAGCCATAAGATCGCATGTACCTATTTGCACAATCCTGAAAAGTATGGATGTGCAAAAGGCCGAGGAAGAAAAAGAAAACTGAGTAAACGAGATGAACGTGTAATGTTTAGAGCAGCGAGCAACTCAAGCAAGAGTTGCAAGCAACTTGCGGCCCTAAGTTCTGTGGAAGTGTCTCGTCAATCCATTTGGAGGTCACTGAAGCGTAACTCAAATATAAAGCACTCTCAGATGAAATTGTTTCCACGACTTTTGCCGCGCCACAAAATCGCCAGAATGAAATTTGCAGAAGAAAGTGTTAACACTGATTGGACTTCGGTAAGTTATTATGCGAGTGCTAGTTTCATGAATTTTTACAACAGAATTTTGTATTTAGGTTATCTTTTCTGATGAAAAGAAATTTAACCTTGACGGTCCAGATGGTTTAAAGGGGTACTGGCACGATCTGCGAAAAGACCCACGTTATTTTTCGCGGCGAAATTTTGGTGGTGGCAGTTTGATGGTTAGGGAAGCTTTTTCCTTCAAAAAAAAACCCTGGAAATTCAATTCACTTCAACTCGGATGACAAGTACAGACTACATAACTGTCCTCCGAAGCAGTCTTCTTAGTTTTCTCCGTGAAGATAGTAAACAAAATATGATTTTCCAACAGGATAACGCCGCCATCCACACAAGTAAAGAGACGATGGCGTGGTTTCAAGCCAATTCCGTCGAGGTTTTATGTTGGCCAGCATGTTCTCCGAACCTAAATCCAATGGAAAATATTTGGGGCATTTTAGTGAAACGAATTTATGCCGATAATCGTTAATTTAACACAGTCGCAGTCTGAGACTCTCAGAGCTTAAAACTGCAATCTGTACAGAATGGAGTAAATTGGATGAAAATTTATTGAAATCGCTAGCTTTAAGTATGAAGAAAAGATTGTTTGAAGTCGTTAAGGCTAATGGAAGCCAAATAAATTACTAAAAATATACATATTGTGTTTTTTTTTTTAAATTTATTGAGTGGATCTTTATTTTTGCAACAGTTTATAAGCAGCATGTTTATAACAATATAAATTATTTTACCGTTAGGCGCTCTCAGCAAAGTATAATTGTTTTTGTTTGTTGTTTCTTATTTGTGTGAAGCTTTTATGGAAAAGAGTTAATAAAAATTTCATTGAGTAGTGCACAAAACGCTCAATTATTGAGTGGATCTATTATTTTGAAACAGGGTGTATCTCGTAGTACATAATACATAACATATTAAACGCAACTTGAATTTTCTGAGCAGAATGCTAATCAAGTTTACTGTAAACTAATTCAGAATAAATAATCAACAGTACTATTACTTGAATAACAAGTCTTTTTTCAGTTTCAATAGGAACAAAAGAAGCAGATAGGCGTAGGAGCAGATAGCGTAACGTATAGTACACTTTTTTAATTATATAATTGACGTGATCAGAAGATGATAATTTTGAATTGCTATAAAAACCAAGATTTTTAATCTTTTTTGATTTGTATTGAGATAAACGTCCGTGGCGTAGTTGGTTAAAGTGCGTGGCCGCTATGTCAACGAACTTTGGAGACCCAGGTTCGAACCCCAGCAGCGACAGAAAATTATTTGAATTAAAATCATTTTTCTGTACGGCCGCCACCTCTCTGCAGACAATGGCAAACCTCAGAGAGTAACAAAAATGCCATGTTAAGCTTCTTGAGAATAAGAACATTCCGTTCATCGCCGTTCGGAGTCGGCGTTAAGCCTGTAGGTCCATTTCTCGGTCAATTGTGTACAAACTTAATAACACGCACAACACAATTTATCATAAGAAGCTAGGTCAAAGTCCTTTCAAGGGCTGAAATGGCCAGTTATTTATTTATTTTTTTTTTTATTGAGATAAACAGGCGGAATTTCCAGGAGGTCGAGTTGATTTCTAAATATTGCCAGAATATAAGATTTGCTAGCATTCAGATAGAGATCGTTACAATTTGAGCACGTAGCAATAGCGTATAAATCTTTAGCCTACAACATAAATCATCAACCAGTCCAACGATTATAAAAGTAGAGCTGAATATCATCAGCATAGGCATGCATTATCATATCCTTACAGACGTTAATTCTTATAGTTAGAAAATATGGCATAATTGAAGATGAACGAAAATTCGAAATTTTAATTTTTTTTTTGTTTTCAATATATGTATTAACTCCATCTAAGCTCAAATCTAGAAAAATTTTTCGCCACTCTCAAGTGATTTAAAAGTCATAGGGCTTGAAAGTTGGGTAAATGGACCTCAAAAACTTGTGATTTTTTTTTAATTTTCCAACAAATCCTAGCATTATGGGTATCAAAGGAAGGTTATGCTGTTACTTATTCAACAAGCTATCAATCATAAAAATCCATCCATTACTTTCGAAGATATAGCATTTTACATATTATGCACACTTGGTGGTTCACCCTTTTACGAAATAACCTAAACGTTAGTATAAACATCAAATTAATAAAATGTATTTGAACAAAATGCGAATAAAGAAGACAATGCAGGGATTCGAATGGTTAATGTTAATGTTTAACGGTAAAATGGTGAACATTAAAATTATCATTATTTATGTATTTTTGAACATGGCAGGTTTAAATTTAATTCAAATTTTTAAAGTTTTCGAGTGTTGTGATAGTGGTCCAGTATCATTGGAAGTGGTTAAAAAATTGCAACATTGGTGCCTTCCTCTACGGGAGAACACCATAAAGCGTTCCAATGGGCATTTTTTGCAATTAAAGCCACTGAAAGATAGCATCGATGGATAGCACTGGAGGTGCCACAAATATTATACAAACAATAATAAACAAAGAGTGCGGTGCACAGTATGGATATCGCTGAGGAAGGATACTTTCTTCAGCCATTCCAGGTTGTCGCTGTACCAAATTGTGTCATTCGCTTATTTATGGTTACAAAATGTAACAGACATTAATATGTAACGAGGTGCAGATCTCGAAAAGAACTGCTGTTGACTGGGCCTCATTTCATCGCGAAGTGGTGATCTACAAAATAATCACCCAGCATAAAAAAATTGGAGGCGTCAACACAATTGTTGAAATTGGTCGGCGAAAATACAATCGTGGTCATATGGTGGAGGGCCAGTGGGTATTTGGAGGCGTTCAGCGCGAAAGTGTCAGGTGCTTTTTGGTTCCCGTTGAGGAAGAAGCCAGTTGGTACTTCTACAAATTATAAAGGACTGGATCCTGCCGGGAACCACAATCTACTCGGATTGCTGGAAGATAAGACCATTGTATATTAGGGTGCATCGTTTTTTTCTTTTTTTTTTTAATTTAGTTCTAATAGCATTTTTCTGATGCTTTGATTCATTAATAAGAAAACTTTGCAAGGAGAAGATCCACAATTAATTTCTTCAGTTGGCGCCATGGCCTAGAAAGTTAGTATATCGCGAAAATGCGACTTTTTCGTAGTGGTTTGATAAATATTGATCTATATAAAAGCGTATACGCTGAACAACAGTGTAATTTTTTTTATTAATAGAGTATATATGGACTATTCCGAAAAAAATAAAAAATCATTAACTTATATTCCATTCCATTTTTCAGCACGAAACTTTGAACAGTTTTTTGCAAAAATTTTTTCAAATTCATGAGAATATCACACTTTCTGAAAAAGTGCGCCAGTTAAGTGATGTAGTTCCTTCTAGCTTTTTATAGTACTATTCAATATCTTTAATTCAAGTGCTTGATGAAGTCTCTAGGTGCTCTGGAACCGAAGTTATGGTATTTTTCAGATTTTGTAATTTTAGTGGTTTCAAATCTGCGAACGCTCATTTGCCACGAAATAGTGTTATAAGTAGTGTAGATAATAAATTCTTTACTATTTAGTGGAATTGTTCAATATATTGATCAATTAGACTCATGCTATTAATTGTCGACGCAGTGAGTTTTTATTTTATATGAAGCTTGATGAAATGTAAGTAATCTATATATAGATAGGCGTAGGCAGAACTGTTAAGAACCATTTTCTCCCGTGTTTCCTAACCGATTTTGATAATTTTTTTTTAGATCAATAAGAGTAGGGAGAAGGAGTATACCGAATATCTACGGTGGGCGTGGCACATCCCATGCAACCCAAATTTGCAATATCGAATAAATTTAGAGTTATGGGTCACACAGCCTCGGATATCGGTATTCTACCTTAAATCACACCTACCATTCCACTGGTTATATTTTATGGGCGTTTACATAGGGGCGTGGCACTTTTCAGCAGCTCAAATTTTTGGTATAATCAATGAAACTCAGTAATAACGTACTATTTAGTCGTGTTCTTCGACTGAAAAAATTAAACGAGCATTAAAACAAACCGGCCACACCCCATTTTCCAATGCCCAACCCAATACCCTACTTCCCATATTCGACTTTCTAGTATAAAGAAATCACCAAGTGGAAACTCCATATTTAGTTTCATTGTTATACGGCATTTACTTCCGAGTTAAACCACAAATTTGAGCTGCTGAAAAGTGCCACGCCCCTATTTAAACGCCCATAAAATATAACCAGTGGAATGGTAGGTGTGATTTAAGGTAGAATACCGATATCCGAGGCTGTGTGACCCATAACTCTAAATTTATTCGATATTGCAAATTTGGGTTGCATGGGATGTGCCACGCCCACCGTAGATATTCGGTATACTCCTTCTCCCTACTCTTATTGATTAAAAAAAAAAATTATCAAAATCGGTTAGGAAACACGGGAGAAAATGGTTCTTAACAGTTCTGCCTACGCCTATCTATATATAGATTACTTACATTTCATCAAGCTTCATATAAAATAAAAACTCACTGCGTCGACAATTAATAGCATGAGTCTAATTGATCAATATATTGAACAATTCCATTAAATAGTAAAGAATTAATTATCTGCACTACTTATAACACTATTTCGTGGCAAATGAGCGTTCGCAGATTTGAAACCACTAAAATTACAAAATCTGAAAAATACCATAACTTCGGTTCCAGAGCACCTAGAGACTTCATCAAGCACTTGAATTAAAGATATTGAATAGTACTATAAAAAGCTAGAAGGGACTACATCACTTAACTGGCGCACTTTTTCAGAAAGTGTGATATTCTCATGAATTTGAAAAAATGTTTGCAAAAAACTGTTCAAAATTTCGTGCTGAAAAATGGAATGGAATATAAGTTCATGATTTTTTATTTTTTTCGGAATAGTCCATATATACTCTATTAATAAAAAAAATTACACTGTTGTTCAGCGTATACGCTTTTATATAGATCAATATTTATCAAACCACTACGAAAAAGTCGCATTTTCGCGATATACTAACTTTCTAGGCCATGGCGCCAACTGAAGAAATTAATTGTGGATCTTCTCCTTGCAAAGTTTTCTTATTAATGAATCAAAGCATCAGAAAAATGCTATTAGAACTAAATTAAAAAAAAAAAAAAAAACGATGCAGCCTATTGTATATAGTGTTTTTTTTTTTAAATAATGTCATTATTTATCAAATAGGCGTATGATTGCTTGGAAAACGAGGGTTTTCCACACTTGACAGTAAACCACTCGATTAACTTCGTTGACCCAGAGACTGGCGCTCATACTAATAAAGTTAAAGGCATGTGGAGGCATGCAAAAGCCTCAATGTCGCAATATTGTAGAAAAAAAAACATTTTGAGGGGTACTTGACCAAGTTCACGTTTTTAAAGGAATGCAAGGCCAAAAACAGCGACGTTTTGGTGGAGTTTTTTGAACTGCTGGCGAACTGTATAATCCTATTCAAGCTGTGTTGATATTTAAGCTGATATTTAATTAAAAAAGCTCAACAAAGAAATTTAGTTTTTTTTTATTATGTTTGGTCTTACAGTTACATCTGTATATATTTATTTATTTATAACAAAATTAGAATAATAATTAAAATTAATATCTAATTATAAAAAAGGAAAAAAAGCAGCAATAGCAACTTTGGCCTTTAGCTGCTTAAAGGTGAATTATTAAAAGTTTAATATTATTCATATTAATATGTTTTTTGTCAAGTAGTAGTTTTTTAGAAAGTGTTTCATATCATTAAAATTGAAGTTAAGGGTTGTTGTTAGTGGAGCTGAAAGGACGCATTTAGCGGCGTAGTCGGCGAATTCGTTGCCTTCAATATTAACATAATTTAACGTTTAACGTGATTTAGGGATACTTATCGATCAAAATACTTCTTATTAAGTTGGGATAGTAATCGTTGTTATAGATGTTAGTTATAGCGCTTAGAGATGCGATAGAGTCTGTACATATGGCAAAATTAACGTGTTTGTCTTTAATGTGGTTTAATGCCTCATAAATTGCAATAATCTCTGCCGAAAATACACTGCTATATTGGGGGAGTAAAGATATTTTAACAATGTTGTTGCACGACGCACAATGGGGTATTGTATGCGCTTTTCTGGCAATAATTAAAAAAAAAATTTTTTGAGGTACCAACTTCTTTTTGATACCAGTTTAAAGATAATAAAATTGTTCGTCACTAGCAACAAAAATTGTTAACATGACGTTACTGGTTGAAAAGTTATCGCGGTTAAAAATCAACTTTTTTTGCTTTCGTTCGCGCAGTGAAATTTCTGAAATTTTCAAGTTTTTTAAAGATATAATTTTATTAAAAAAAGATATTTGTGGACAGTTTTTTTAATGGAACCTTCAATTTCGGGTAATTGTAGTTTTTACTGCATACAAATTTTTTTGAGTAAATGTTTAAAAAAACTTTTTTTTGTTGATTAAAAAATGTATTAAAAAAATTAAGTTTTTTGTTATTCAAGTGGTGTTAAAGTGTTTTCTTTTGTGCACCATTGTCATCTAATTGTGATTTTCTTTAAATATAGACTGTCCGTAATAAGTGTTTAGAATTTGCTTGTGCCATGTTTGCCTCTTCGGGATTTATTAAGCTTTTTGTAAGAGAACTCCCGCCGCTATAATCAAAACAAGCAAGTGCAGGCACCCACCAACAATGTAATGCAAGACAGTGTTGTATTTGCAATGCAATGTTTTTTTTAGTTCTTTTTGTTTTGTTATTCTTCTTAAGCTGTTGATGTTGGTGTGCGGTATAGTACAACTGACTTAAAAAATTAATTATTTTTGTAATGTATTCACTGTTTAAATGAAACCCTATTACATGGGTTACTACTTTTGAATATTCTATCCTAATTGATATTGATCTATTTTCTTACAATGTGAATTACATATTCTTTTTAATATTAAAAAAATAAAAGACGAATAAACTTAAAAAAAAAAAATTAAATAGTTTTTAATGTAGCGTGTATTATTTGTCTTTAATGTGAAACCTTGAGTTTGGTTTGAACCTTGCCGAAAAGTCATTGTTGCATACGTTTGTGTTTTATTTGACAATAGTTTGTTTTGTCGTATACTAGTGAAGTATAATTGTGTTAACCCTTTCAGACCCGACGCTTATCTACTGAACATTTTTTTATGATTTTTGGAATTTATGGTCGTTATATCGAATGAAAATATTCTCAATGTTTAGGTTTCGCAATTTACATATCCTTCAAGGATTTTCAGGACACGCAAAATTGATGCAACTTTATCTGAAACCCATTTTTTTAGCAACAAATGATTAAAATTTATTTGAAACACCAAAATTTATTATTTTTTTAATTCAAATGCGTTAACTTCACTAGTTTTACACTGAAGTTTTACGTTCTATATTTTTTGTAATTGAAGACACAATTTACCTCTGCGGCTCATTTTGACAAAACTAAAAAGTTTATCAAGAATTCCACGCGTGTTCAAGTAACGGTAAAGCGAATCGCGGAACAGTGTGAGAAACAAAAGAAAACAATAACAAGCACAATCGATTCATTTCGTTCTTTATAACTTTCGTTAAATAAAAGTGGAAATATTAAAGATAGAAACCACCCGCACAAACGATGCATCGCGGTCTGAAAGGGTTAAATGTGTATTCGGGTATTTGAGTGCAGTTCGATTTATATAAACATAAAATTCGCTGTCTTTTTTATGAACTGCTTTAAACACGTTGTTTATATCTCGTCAAAACTTATTTGATATAATGAAAAGATCTGGGCATTCTCAATTTAGCGATAAATTTAAATATTTGAGAGACGAAATGATGCGTCGAATTAGTCCTGCGGAGGGATATATGAATGATTTTGATGAAATAATTAATCAGTTTATTTCCGCATTTAAGATGCGGTGGGCAAGGGCACATAGAACTGAAGAAAGATTTCTTAATTCAAATCGCGATTGGTTGGCTTCATCAATAGCATTCTCCATTTCTAATTTGAAGAAACGTGGGCGAAAAGAACTGTCCTTTGAAGATTCCAGCGAGAGAACTAAAAGAGCGAAATGTAAAGAGTTAAGAGATTCAACTCCATTATCAGCTTTAGCGTATGCCACAAAAATGAGTTTGCGTGCTGAAGGTCACATTGAAGCATAAAAGTTGTTACATGAATTGACAACTTCACCTGAAAGGGCAATTAAATATAAAAAATTAAAGATAATGATGAAAATATAGGTGAAGTGATGTCGATGTCGAAAGTAGTGATGTCGATTTTTTTGACACAAATGAGAAAGACTTAACAAGCGGCAGTGAATAAAATATATAAAAAAAAAAAACTTAAAATGACAATATTTGTAGGTATGAAAAATTTGTTTTTAATTAAAAAAAAAAAAAAATCCACTGAAGGATATCAACTAATTCTTGTTTTTTTCTTATTTGGACGCATTGTAACTAAAAAAAATGTCAAAAAACTCCTCCGTCTCCTAATTGAATTGATACCATCTTTCATGGGTGAATACCCCACTGTGCGACGTTACGCTGCACAGAGGGGTATTTTCGAAATCTAGCAGGCCAAAAGTCGGTTTTACAAATTTTAACTGTTTTAAAAAAAACTTTTGCAATACAAAAGCCAATATCCAAAGAACAATATGTCTCACTTTTCCCGCCCCTCGCATAAGCGTATTTACCGTTAAAACCGTTGAAACTTGACACTTCTTGCAAGCAAAAAAAAATATTTTTTTTAAGATCTTAGCAATATAAACACTCAGCTGCATTATTATTTGTATATATAAATAAAAAAATAAACTGGCCCTTTCAGCCCTAGAAAGGACTTTGTCCAAACTTCTTATGATCCAATTGTGTTGTGCGTGTTATAAAATGTTTTAACACAATTGATCGAGAACTGGCCCTCCTAGTTTTATGCCGACTCCGAACGGATGTGCATGTTCTCAAGAAATTTTACATGGCAGTATTTACTCTCCGAGGTTTGCCATTGTCTGCAGAGAGGTGACGGCCGAACAGAAAAATTAATTCAATTGAAAAAACTTTCTGCTTTAGATGGAATTGAACCAGGGTTCTCTGGCGTATGGGTCACGCACTCTACCCACTACGCCATTTGTTTATATTGTTATATATAAAAAGCAAGCTATGAATTGTGATTAAGCAGATATATTTGTACACTGTTCGCAGAGTTTTTATTACAAAATTTTAATCAACACGAAATATTCGCGTACTAAAAAAGCTAATGAAAAATAAAAAAAAATGTTAAATTTATATAGATTGCGTACATTTTGGAGATGGGTTCTATGTCAACACAGCCAGAATAAATAAAAGACTAAAAAAGCGCGGTTGTTAATGTTCGTTTTTTTTTACGTAGAAGCGACAATGAAACAAGCAATAGAAATTACAACAACAATAACATAAATATTCAAATAAGGGTTTATTGTTTTTTTATTATTTTGCAGTAACCACAACACAAATCAACTACAATGAAAATACTTGTGCTACAGAATAGTTTAGCGAATTCGACACATAAAATACCGCTCCCAAATTATTTAAAATTGGTGAAATTGCAGCGTTCAACTGGTGTTTGTTTAAACTTATTTGCGACTATGAGATGAAATAGATTGATGATTAATTTTTGCGAACAGTTTTTTGCAGTTTATAATGCATTCAATGTTCGTGTTAGCGTTCGTGTTTCATTTGTTCGTTTGTTCGTATATCGTTCGCTTTTACTTAAGAAAAAAACGAACATTAACAACCGTGCTGTTTTATTCTTTTATTTATTCTGGCTGTATTTACATAGAACCCATCTCCAAAATGTACGCAATCTATATAAAATTTTCTCAGCTTTTAAAAAAATATATGAAAAAAAAATTCAAAATGGGGGCAAGGGCATTAAAATTCGATTTAAGTTTTAAAACATGTTTTTAAGAGTTCTCCTTAAACATTTTAAATGAGGCACTATTTTTTTCGAAAAGTTAATGTTTTTTTATATAAAAGCACATTATTACTTTTTTTTTTTGAGTCGAACAACAATCCATGAAAAATAAAAGAAATCATGATTAAAGCATCTTATTAAAGAAATACGGTAATGGATCACAGCTGAAATATATGAAATAAATTTTTTTACACATTTTCCACCATTTCCACAAAAACATTCTAGATGGTGAGCTCCACAGTTGGCCGATAATTGATGGAATCGCTCATATATAAAAAGCAAAACGTTGTTTGTCTGTCTGATGGCTATAGACTCCTAGTACGAGATGGTTTAGGGAGAAAAAATTTTTGCCACACTCCCTTTTACCACCCACAAATCAATTAAAATTCTGTATTTCAAACGGTTTTGGTCGTATTAGACTAAAATTTAGTAGTTTAGTTTGTATGCTTAGTGTCGGCAACTTTATTAAAAATGGGTTGCCACACCCTCTTTTACCGCTCACAAATCAATAAAAAAACTTTATTTCGGACGGTTTAAGTTGTACAAGGTGGCGCAAAAATAACCTTCCGATGTTTTTTGGCTGTAATTTAAAAAAAATTAAAAACTTTGATTCTTCTTGTGGATTATTTTTATTTGGTCTTTTAATTTTTTTTGTAAATGGCCGCCGCCACAGTTGATTGTCATTTGAGCCCTTTTTATGGCATTTTCCATCACTTCGGCCAAACTTCCGGCGATAGGTCCTCACATTCTTGACGGATATTGTCTTTAAGAGCTGCAAGAGTCTGAGTCTTGTTGACATAAGACCGCGACTTCAAAAAGCCCCACAAAAAGAAGTCTGGAGCGGTCAAATCAGGCGATCTTGCTGGCCAGGGCAAATCGCCAAATCGGGAGATTAGGCGCCCGGGAAATGCATCCTTCAGCATATCGGTTGTGGCACGTGCAGTGTGTGCCGTTGCACCGTCCTGTTGGAACCACATGTTTTCCAATCCCAATTCATCAAGTTGCGGCAAGAAGAACTCGTTGATCATTGCTCTGTAGCGCTCACCATTCACATTAACCGTCTTCGAAGAAAAAAGGTCCGATGACTCCTCCAGCAAAAACAGCACACCATACAGTGACTTTGAGCGGGTCTAATGGCTCTTCGTGGGTTACACGCGGATTTTCAGTGCCCCAGAAGCGTAAATTTTGCTTATTTACGTACCCGCTAAGATGGAAATGGGCCTCATCACTCATGATTATTTTTGATGAAAAATCATCTTCCTCTTGGTGGTGATTAAATAGTCAGCAATATTCCGCGTTCTGGAGCAGTGTAGCGTAACATTGTTTATTAACGTGTATTTCGCATGTGTTTACTACACAAATGTCAAAACAGAACTGACATTAGGATCCAATCGCAAAATTTATAGCATTTTCTGATAGGAGGATTACTTTTGCGCCACCTTGTATTAGACTCAAATTTGGTAATTTAAGTAGTTTGCATGCTTACTGTCGGCAACTGTACTAAAACTGGGTAATGACCATCTACTAGAAAGCTGGGATGGGTATAGAATAAGAGGATGTGGCTACGCCCATACAATACAAATTTTTAATATCGAATAGCTTTGGAAGTTAAAGTAACATTACTTACATACAAACTCAAAATGGAGTTACTATTTGGTGATGTCCTGCTACTGGGAAACTGTAACGGGCAGTTACTTAAGAAACTGCAGAGCTCTATATCACGCTCTACCTGTGGCATCCGATGACCCTTACGATACATAAAATATTGGTCCATGGATCCATAATTATAGAAAATGTTAGCCAATAGGCCAACTACACAGATGGAAAAACCTATGTACTGAGTACATAAATTTATGCACTTATGACAGAAATTTCAGCACACAGAAATTTTATATTTTCCCTGTATTGAGTACATGTTAAAATCTGTATTGACTACTTAAAGATTTTAAAAATTGTATGTACTCATCACAAAATTGTTGTAAACAACTTAATGTAATGAGTACAGTTCCAATGTACATAGTACATTGATTTGTGACTCATTATATATAATTATGTACAGCATTTTTGTGATGAGTACATAAATTTCTTTATTGAGTAAAATTTTAGACAAAATCACAAAATTTCTGTGTGTAGAAATTCCTAAATAAAGTATATAAATTTATGTAGTTAGTCCATAGATTTTTCCGTCGGTGTAGTTTGATATGGTATTCATACTGGATTAAATCTTAATCAAAGACTTTCTTAGAAGATTTAAGTTATTTTTAAGTCTTATCTATAAGTTATCTGCCGCATATATAATGTAAAAAAAAAAATAAATAACTGGCCATTTCAGCCCTTGAAAGGACTTTGACCTAGCTTCTTATGATCAATTGTGTTGTGCGTGTTATTAAGTTTGTACACAATTGACCGAGAAAGGGACCTACATGTTTAACGCCGACTCCGAACGGCGATGAACGTAATGTTCTTATTCTCAAGAAGCTTTACATGGCATTTGTTTACTCTCTGAGGTTTGCCATTGTCTGCAGAGAGGTGGCGGCCGTACAGAAAAATTATTTTAATTCAAATAATTTTCTGTCGCTGCTGGGGTTCGAACCTGGGTCTCCAAAGTTCGTTGACATAGCGGCCACGCACTTTAACCAACTACGCCACGGTCGCCAATGTAGCAGCATTAAAAATGGATTGATCCGATCGTTGATCGAGACGTTTGCAAATGAAGAAGCGAATGACATAAAACAGCAAAATTGTATGCCGTTGAGCAAATCGTATATAAGCGAGACATGTACTGAGTCCATATTTTATGTATTGAGTACAGTTCTTGTAAAATGTTACAAGAAATATTGATTGAGTACACTTGCTGGTATTCCTTGAAGTCTGCAATGTATTAAACACTATAATACAACAATATATACACATAATGTACTGTATTGTATACATTTTTTATTCATTTTATAAATTGAATAAACTTATGTATAACCAGTACACGCTCACTTTACCCAGTACATGCTGCTCTCGTTGCGTTCTCATACAAGACGAAGTACATATATTTAACAACGATGTCTTTGTACTGAGTTTTTCCCTTAGTGTTCCAGAAGAGGCCGCTGAAGCCCGTAATAAGCATATCCGGCAATACCGGCAAAACCTTTCAAGAACATTTTCAAGAGAAACATGCAATAGAGATGTACCAAACAGATTACAGTTAACTTCTGACCCTCTGATAACGAGAATGAGGCCAATACCAAAGAAGATAAGCAAACAGTTTTTAAAAGAAACTATAACCATGCTTCTTCCAGCCGAACCTTATTCCGAAGTATTGCGCGGAGGTGAATTGCTGGAAGAGGAAGATGAACGCTATCAATCGGAATGCAGCAGTTCCTCATCGGAATAAAAAACATCATTATTTGAATACGTATTTTTAAAAATAAAAATTTTTTATCAAAAGTTGATATATTTTTACTACAATATTTGGTTTTGATTTAAGATGTGAAATTTTAGTGGCAAATAAAATCAAGTAAGTATTTAAATCACGTTTTATTGCCAAAATTAGCATTGGTATGCCTTTGGGTTTGATAAGCGTGGTAAAATAATTTTGGCCGCATAGATCTTCAAAATATACATGATTAGAAACTGTTTGCCCAATAAAATCATTTTGGCCGCCTAAATCGATGAAATACCACTATGTGCGCTGTAGCTGATATTGGTGCTCGATTTGCCGCCATCAGTGAAGATAAAAGTGTGCACAAAAAAAAAAAAGATCAAGACCAATTCAACCTCCGCTGTTCAACTTGATCTTTTCAAGAATAACATTTTTTTCATATTATTTTGATAATAAAAAATCTCAAATTGATCTAGAAACATATCATTATCGAAAAATAATCTGAATTATTGAAGAAATGATATGAGAACATGTTAATATAAGCTGAATGTCTTATAGAACTTCGAAAATCAGACAACACAAAAAAAAAACCAATAGTAAGAACTGTTGACATCCGTCGCCATCTTTCTAAGTGAAAAATTTATACGCTCACTCGCTTTTGCTCAGAACAATTGTTTACTTTAACAGCGAATGTGTGAAAAATCGCTAAAAAAATCAATTATATCAGAAATCAAGATGATTAATTGCAAATTGACTAACGTCAAACTGTTTTTTGGCGTAGAAATTTTTGATTTAGACAGATCCAGCAGTTCTTTCTACTTTTTTTTTGTGTTGCCCGATTTCCGAATTTCCATCTGACATTCAGCTCATATTAACATTTTTTCATATCATTATGACAATTTTTCAGATCATGAACGTGTTTTTTGCGGAGTTGTCAAAGTTATTTGCCGGCGCTGCTTGCACTCATTCTCAATTTAGTTGCGAGTTTGCCATTGTTGTTTGCGGACGCAGGAAAGTGCAAATTGTAAAAAACCCAATTGTTTCTTTTTCCGTGATAAGTGAAGTTTAAAATTTTGCAAGGCCGTGAGCTTTGCTGGAACATTAAAACATTAGACATTTATGCTGAAATTATTTTAAAGTGCATAATATTTCGTCCTCATTGAAGTGCAAGGATGTATGTATGTTAACATCATAAGCTGCCGCGACTGCGTCAATTCGGCACCACTTTAACGGCTGCAGTTAAAAACCGTTAGTAAGAAAATATTTCTTCTCCCTTTCTAACATGTTGCCTTCAAGCAGACGTGAATAGACACGCCAACTTTATCTGCCGGCGTTTATTGCGCACATTGCTTATTGCTTAGTTTCTTGTTAGCTTTGATACGAGTTGGACCTTGCCAAGTGTTACTTTAAAGTTTTTTGGACGAACGGAATCAAAAAACATTGGTCAACAGTCTCGCTGGAGTAAAACGTAAGTTGTAATGTATTTAACTGACTATTTAATAAATAATAAGTGTACTATTTAAAATAAAAAAAAAATCATTTGAGTGGAAAAGTGTGCATTTTAACTTTTGAGTGTGTCTCAGCTTCTTTTTTAATTAAATTAGTTAGAACGTGCATAAAATTAAGATTTTTTCTTTTTCAAGCTGTTTCGTTTACATATTATACACAGAACGACGATTTCTAGCATAAAAAAAAATAATGTACAAAGGGCTTCACGGGCAGTCGTGTGCAAAGGCAAATTGTCAAAAAACTTTAAAACGGCAGATTCCATTTGTATTGTTTATGTTTTCTAGGTAGATTCGATCGCTGCCAGATTGGATTTGATTGATTTGAAATTCTTGTAATTTCTAATTTGATGTTGTTAAAGAATGAAAAGAGGTATTCTGCCATAAAACGTAGTTCTACATTTAAAATATAGCACAAAAAACTTTATTAATGGCAAAATTAAATTGTTTGTACTTTCTTTATAATTTAATTTAAAAAGAAAGCGCACACTCATGCAAAGCTTAAAATTATCATTTCACTGTTCAAAATTTTTTTAAAGTTTACGGACACAACCATTTTCAAAATTCAATTCAGATTCCAAATTGAAAAGTCAATAACAATGTTCAAATCCAAATTTAAATAAAAATTTGGAATAATTTTACTTTAGGGCCCACGCTCCTTTTCTATCTAAATGTTTATTTTGAGCGCCTAAATCTAATGTTGCAAAAAAAGGTAGGTTTCAAGTGGTTTAGGAGATAAAAATCGTGAAAGTTTGAAAAATGCGTGTTTTTTCAGAAGAATGTACTGAGCTATGGCTAGCCACTTCTAACTACCGCAAACAATTTATAAGGAATGAATCCAAAACCTTGGAAAATGTTATTGAAGAGTTTCCGTTGTACATAGGAGCCAATGGATATAAATTTGTAAGTAACAGTTGCTCATAGTTTTATTTTGCTTTATGAATTTTGATATGTATTTTGTTTTTTTTGCTTAAAACCTAGATCGACATCGACTTTGAAGATTTATATCCTTTGAAGCAGTAAAAATTAACACTGATATGGAAAGAAACGGTTGTTAAACTTACCAGCTACTACCAAGTCAACGTAAAAGATAAATTTTACAAACAGCTGTTCTCTTCTACACTTGGCAAAATAGATACCAGTAAGAACCTCTTTACGATTCATACCACTAGTTTTATTTTGTTGTAAAATTTCATTGGTTCGTTTTTTCTTATTTCTCACAACAGATTCAAAAGACTGCATTTATTTTATGCTGTTGCATTCAATTTTAAAACCATCGACTCGAATCATCTCAAAGATACATCAAAGGACATTTCACCAGAAGATAACAATTCAGGACTCTGTCAACAGCTGCATTCTTCATCTCAAAACTGTCAACGATCTTCAAAACCAAAAAGAGCATAGAATTAAAAGTGCACTGGAATCGAAAATGCCAATTCAGCCTTACGTAATTGTTGTCGGTATAGATTTTTTAAACCTAACTGAATTCTACGTAAGTTTTGGAAACCACCTGCTTAAGTTCGAATCATTTGTTAACGCTTTGGATATTTGTTTTAAAATTCATCATGTATTTTGCCTTAAATATTCAGTTGAGACTTATCAGGTGGGAGCTTTCTGCAACATTTCTTTTATGAAATTACAACTATTTACGATGTACAAAATTCAAGCATTTTAAGATTCATTCAAAACTTGCGTCAATAAATTCATTCATAAGAACTTAATTTTTTTCTAATTCTCATAAACAATGTTATGCTTTAAGTGCTCCAAAGATTTTTGTCAAGCTTCACTTTTATATTCTCATTTCACACTATATCACGAATTAACAGCAAATGCCATATATAAATGTACTGTGAAACATTGTAACCAACAATTTACAAATTTACAAAAATATAAATTACATATTAAAAGGCATACAAATTTAAAATCATTTCATAATCAAAGCTCTGACAATATTTTAACCCTGCAGTAGTCGCGTACCTAAATGTGACGAGAGTGGTCGCGCGGATTACATATGTAATCCGTTTTTTAAAGTTTAAAATAAGAGATGGAAGTTTGAAAATGCTTAATTATTTGTTTTAATTTTTATTATTACTTTATTTTATAATATATTTATTTAAAAAAACAACATAAACTTAATTCTTATAGCACGTAAAATTAATGAATATCGATTGCAGACAATTGTGAAATTCATAATTTTGCATGACTGGATTACATATGTAATCCGCGCGACTACTGCAGGGTTAAAACTTAATGAATCTTAATGTACAGAGACGAAGAGCGTACCTCAAAATACCTTTAAAAAACACATTGAGCTGATTGTTTGTAATAATCAAGACTCTGAAAAAAAGTTTGAAGAAACAGCAGTTCCATGTCCTGATGCAAATAGTGAGTCAACTGAACCGTTACGTGAAGATCCTAATTTTTTAATGTTTGAAGGGCACATTACAGCAATATGTCAAGAAACTTTAATAGAATTTCATGCAAAAAATTCTTTTTCTAGAAAAGATGTATTGTTTATAACAGAAAAAATAGAAGCTATAACTACAGCCATGACAGATGCTTTGAAAAACTTACTTCTAAGAAACGTACCTGAAAAAAATAAA
This sequence comes from Pherbina coryleti, assembly GCA_943735915.1. Lineage (NCBI taxonomy): Eukaryota > Metazoa > Arthropoda > Insecta > Diptera > Sciomyzidae > Pherbina > Pherbina coryleti. Next base: position 121,057,872 of record OX030948.1, on the reverse strand, counting down.
GATATAACAGAAAGTTTTCTTAGTTTTTGCTCAAATCCTTTTAAAAATATAGGAACAGAATATAAACTTTTTAAAAACCTTGAAATTAATTACAATTTTGCTAAGCCACTGGCCTTCAATGTCAATAATGAAATTACAGAAATCATTAAAAATCATAGGCCCACATTAGATGCTGCTAACGTAAAGGGATGCATTATGCCTATACAATTTCAGATACAAAAACTTTTTGAATTACCCAATGTTCTAGATGAGACTCTGAAATATATAGAAAAAATTGAAAAGAATTCAAAGTTAACTCATTTTGTCAATTCTCTTTCATTTAAGTGTATAACTTCTATATATAAAGATAAAATAGTCATCCCAATATTTCTATACCTAGATGGGTTTGAAGTTAATAACCCCTTAGGTAGCCATGGTAACTTCGATAACATTTGCGGTGTATATTACACGTTCCCTGTTATACCACAGCATTTGTTATCAAAACTAAATTTTATATTTGTTGCAGCGTACTTTAAAACAGCGCATAAAAAAAAATTCGGGAGTGATCCATTCCTAAGGCCTCTTTTGACAAGCTTACAATATTTGGAAGAGACTGGCCTAGACATAAATACACCTATGGGTTCCAAACGAGTTCACTTTGTGCTTTGCAATATCCTTGGTGATAATTTGGGACTTAACGATATCCTGGGTTTTACCACTTCTTTCAATGCAAATTTTTACTGTCGATTTTGTATTCGATCGAAAGATGACATGTCTAAAGATGTTATTGCTGACCCAAAGTATCTCCGAAATTTAGAAAACTATGAAAATGCTCTTCAACAAAACAACGTACAATTGACGGGAATCAAAACAAGTTGCTAATTCAATGAGTTAAAAACTTTTCATGTAACTGAAAAATGTGATGCACGGCTTGTTTGAGGGCATATGCAAATATGACATTTCAGAAATCCTATTGCATTTCATTTCATACGAAAAATTATTTACGATTGAGAATTTCAATAACAGAAAGGATATGTTTGAGTATGGGGAAACCGAAATTGGAAATAAATCCCCACCATTCCATTTACAACATCTTGCAAACAATTCAATTAAAACTTCAGCTCGTGAAATGATGACTTTTATACACTTTTTTACTCTTATTGGTGGTTTAGTTTCTGTTGATAACGTTGTTTGGAAATACGCGGTCAATCTTGTTAAAATTGTTGATATCGTACTCCAAACTGAATTTGATTCAAATATTTTATTTAAATTATCCGAACTCATTAAAATCCATAACGAGGATTACATTCGCTTATTTAAGAAACCACTTAAATCTAAGTTCCATTTTCTTACACATTATGTAGAAATAATTAAAAAAAGCGGTCCAGCAAAACATCTTTGGAGTCTCAGATTCGAAGGAAAGCACAATGATGTAAAACTTTATGCTAGATATATAACGTGTAGAAAAAAAAGCTCAAGCCTGTGTTAGATAACACGGGCGCATAGGTCAGACGTAGAATACGTTAGTCATTAACAGCCTTATTCAATAGATTTCCTTAAACAACCTTTAAACGCTTGTTTAGTTACGCACTGTTTAAGGCTTTACGCAGCTTCTATGCAACCTTGCTAACATTGTTATTCATAAACATTTTCAGCTTATGATTGTAAGGTTTGTGTCTGAACTATAGAAAATTTCTACAAAAATTAAGAATTCCTATGGATTTACAATGGCCACCTCATAAAAGAATGCTGCAAAGGGCGCATATGGAGCATGTCTTTGATATTAAAAAAAAAGACAAACAAAAATCATGGTTGTATTTACGTAACCTTTAAACGCCAATTTCGGCGTTTAAGTTACGCAGTTCTTAAACAACTACGAAAAATGTTTATGAATAACGTTTTCTTGTTTAAAGCCCGTTTAAAGTTACGCTGCCTCTAAAATGTGTTTATGAATAAGGCTGTAAGACATTGAGGATGTCTTAAAGACGTGGCAAACTGGGTAAGCACAATTTTGTTTCTCTGCTTCGCTTATCAATGTTGTGTATGTACACATCGTTCGCTACTTGGTCATTATACTTCTTTTCTTTCTCACACTGGTTCTGTGATGAACACACAGATAGTCGTACTGCTCTTACACATGATGTTATAATACATAAAATACAAACCAAAATTAATACAAAATTTGAAAAAGTTAAATTTTGATTTACTTATAGAATCAAAAACATTTTATGTAGCAATATGATTATTTAAATACAAATCAAAAGAAGACATATTAAATATGTTACGACCATACTTGGATTTTCTTCAATGCATGCATAATGTATTAAAAACTTATAATGAAAGTGACAAACATTTTCTCAATATTTTGTGCTCCAGATCAACACCCCCGTATAACGTATTCTACGTTAAAACATTTCATATTCTTTGAGTATTAAAGCTTCATTGAAGTTTTCCCAATTTCTTAAAACTTATGAGAACGGCTTTCCAAATTTACATAATTTCATAAGAAGTGAATACTTATAAAGAAATTGTAAGTAAGAAATTGTGATAAAAGAAATTGTATTGAAAATTCAGAATTTTCATATTTGATGAATGATGTAAACGAAAAATTTCAAAATGTAATTATATCAATTTTAGAGTACAAAGGTATAACTTATAAACAAAACTATTATGTAACCAAACATATAAACACAAGCATTTAGCTTCGTAAAATTGTAAAATTTTTGATCAGCTTCTCAAACAAATTCTACTTGATAGCAGAAAAATATGAAGTTATACGTTTTAATGAACATTATCAAAGCTATGAATTAGGTTCTACAACCAACCAATTGAAAATTATAAGTATTACTGAGTTTGAAGGTCCTCCAATTCATGTATATCATAATGCAAATGGAAAGCATTTATAAGAAATAAAAAATTTTATGTTTCTATGTACCTAGTCAGTTTTTTATCTTTACAAAGTACCCTTTAAAAATAAGTAGTAGTATTTATAACTAAGTTATATTATTTATAATATGCTTAGTTTTTAAATTTTATAAATCTACAATAAGTTCAAAAATATTCATACCAAATAAAAAAATTATAAGAATATTTGAGTGATTATTTAATTTCAAAAATAACATTGTAGTTTTGCGCAAGACCCTTAACATAGTCCTTTAACGGCAAAGAGTATTTAATGTTATTCGAATATATTAATCTTCTCTCTCTCAAAACTCAAAGAAAAATTCATCAAGTAATAAATGAAAACTGTAGGAACTCATAAAAAGACAAACACAAATTTGTAAGATTTTCTCTGTCACTTGGTAAAACTTTTCTGTTGAAATATAAATTTTTCCCTGTTTAAATTTAGAAAGTGATATTCTTTTAAAAGACTGTTTTCGGATCTGTCACAAAACTGCCGTGAAATTTTACTGGTTTCAAATTTTCGGCGAGATCAAATTGATCTTGCGGAATATGGATTTGATCTGTTCAAAGATAAAAATTGATATTGATCTTTGGGAAGATGAAATTGATATTTTTCGATAATATTTTGATATCAAACTGATCTGTAGAAAGATATTAAATAATATCATATTAGCTGCGTTCGATTCGCCAGTGCTCAACTCAACTACGAAAAAAACGGCTACTCACTTAGCTGTTACTTACTGCATAGTTGGCAACACTTTTGTTTTTACAGGCCACATAAAGTCTGCCAATAAATTAATTTTGTTTTTGTACTCACATTGCATTTTGACAGAATCTATTACTTTCACCTTATTCCGTACACAAACCAACTAAAAATAAATAAGAACCTGGCAACGCAACTTTACTCAACTCAACTGATAATTGACCTATTCTATACTCAACTAGCTGTAGACTTTGTTGTTGTTTTCCCATACAAATTTTGAAATAAGCGACATGAATTGAGTATAGGCTGGCGAATCGAACGCAGCTATTGATATTGAGAAAGATTAAATTGATATTCAAAATGTGATTTCTTCGATATCGTAATGATCTTGGAAAATATCAAATTGATCTCTAAAAAATGATATTGAATAATGTCATTCTGATCCTGGGAAAGATTAAATTGATATTAAAAATTTTATATTTTTCCGTATCATATTAATCTTAAAAAAGATCAAATTGAGATGTTCGAAAATATCATATTGATATGACACCTCTCGGGTTTTTATTGATATGAAAAAATGTAACAATGATGACGAGCTCAAATTGATGATAATTTTTTTTCGGTGTGGTTATTGAAACTTTCTTTAATTTCTAGAAATAGTGCTCGAAAGTGTTGAGGATTAGTATTGGATCGATGAATCGATGTATTGATTGCTGGTGATGGAAGAAGCCAAGAGGGCGGGCTAATATTATTTATTGCATCTATTGGTACATGCGGGATATCGATGTCACAACAGCTACGAATTATTCTCGTAATTGCAGGGAATACTTTCGGTTCTTGATTATAATTAGGGTTGGTTTTAATTGCCTTATAAAGAGGTGTGTTTTAGGAGAAAAGTATAGATTTTATCTGTTTGGTTAAAAGTAGGTCCATTTGATTTTCTAAAGTTAGAATATTTTCTTCGAAGAGCATGTTGTTAATTGGGGTTGTCCTGAAAGCTCCGAGGGCAGTTCTTATGGTGGAATTGAGGGTAGTTTTAATTTTTTTAAGCACAGAATTGGGTGCAAAACCATATATGATTAAGCCATAGTTGATTTTAGACAGAACTAGAGACTTAGCTACTTGTATCAATGAGATAGTGCTGAAATTATATTTGGGGCTGGAAAGGCATTTGATGACATTAAGTTGTTTACATAAAGAGGAATTCAAGTATTCGATATGACTGTCCCATTTGTATTTTTTGTTGATTAATATCCCAAGAATTTTTAGGGAGTCGCATTCTGTGAGGTGGAAATTGTTAACAATTATAGTGCATGCATGAGCAGTTGTGTTTGCGACAGATATGTATAGTCTTGCATTTTGTTGGAGAAAGTTTTGCTCCAGAGTAGTTGCACCAGTTCATTATATCTTCAAACAGGGAATTGAGATCGATTATAGGGTTTTTGTTTTTATTTGATTTTATAATCAGATTGAAATCGTCTGCATACGCACAGAAATCGATTTCTTTATGTAGTGATATAATGCTGCTAAGTTTATTATAGGCAATTAGGAATATTATCACTGAGAGTGGAGACCCTTGTGGGATGCCGTATTGTATTAGTTGAGAATCGGATGTAAAATTGCCTGTTCTAACGATAATTTTCCTATTAGACATAAAATTCTTTAAATAATTTATTATCTTAGGACCAACTTTCCAAGCTGATAGTTGATCTATTACTGTGTGTATGCCTATTAGGGTGGTCCTTATTTTTCGACTTTTGAATTATCCTCATGGCACTTTCTCATTTGATTATATACCTCTAAATATGAAATACGTTTTTTTTGTTTTTGTTGTTGTTAAGATTTAGATGTCGCTACCAGCTGTCAAAATTTTTACAAAAAGCGTTGAAAGACAGCTTAAATGATGGTTTCATTAATTTTTAATTTAGGTGTCTATATCACATTGTACGTGCAAGTGAGACTTGCAAAGAAAATAGCTTCTTATCCCCTCCGCCCCTTGACCCCTCTTTGGTACCGACAAGTCGAGATTTAGCCCGACTCGCACTTCAGTTTTTTTAAGTTATTAACGTGTTGCATTTGTAAAAGTTATAGTGACGTGTTTCAACTTGCAATGGCGTCTACAAGTAGCAGACTCAGTAAAGCAACTAGAAATCAAAGTAATATTTGGCTCATCGGTGAATTATTATCCGAATTAAGCCATTCATCGTTGCCATCCATCAGTGAAGTATTGCGCTTTTTTTTAATACAAAAATGATGAAAAGAAAGAAAGAATGACGAACTTTCAGTTCAAGAAAAGGAAAACATGGTAGAAGCATTCAAAATTGAAGGCACAGATCATTGCTAAAAACAAATAAACCTTGACATCGTACATATCCACGAAAAAAATATCTAAAACTTCGTGAGTAGTAATTTTTTAAGATTCTTCCAGATCATAGGTCTCGCATTTTTTTGAAAAAAGACGTCGAAACCTGGAACAAAGACCCTGATTATATAGCTGCCAAAAATATCGTTCATTCATTGCGAGAAGTGAACGACATAGCTGAGCGCGGTGTTGCTTTAATGGAAGAATATAATAAATTAATTAGTTAAAATGAAGAACAAAAGCAATATTTGCTTTTGTTGGTAAAAGAGTACAGCCATTCCAAGCATAACGCAAGACGAGTCCGTCTCATGGCTTTCGATTTGTTTTATTTTTGGGCTATAGGTTCCTATTCGAATTCTAACAACCCGTGTTTTTTGTTTTTTTTTTTTATCGCCATTCGTTGTCGAGTTATCGACCTTTGAAGTCTGCAATCTTCGGAAATCTTCGGAAAACGCCTAAATTTCAATTAATTGTATCAAAGTCAATTTTCATCAAATTTTTATAAATGAGGTACCGTTTGAAAGGTATTGGAAAGTCGTTTGTGGGAAAAACATATTATTTTAAAATTTTTGATGTTAGGGTTGCCAACATATTTCAAGAAAAACTTATTTGCTAATATCTCAAAAAACGCATAATTTTTTTCGATTTTTTATTTTTTAAAATTGAAGAAGAATGTTGCCTATTAGTTAAAAAAAAATTTATGATGGAGCTTTTATATGTTCTTTCGCAATTTCAATTTTTTTGCAAGTACCTCATCATTTCGAGGCACTTTATCGCCTATAAATTTCATAACGGCTAAAAAATGCAAGAATTTGACCTGCAAAATGGTTAACTTTATTAAGGCCAACATTTTATTCATAGTATTTGATGACCTTACACTTGACCTTGGCATGGAAAACTGGTAAAAACCGAAAAAAATTAAAAAAAAAATATAATTATTTTTTTTTAAATTTTATTTGTATAAAATTAAACAAAGTTTTGATTTTATATTATAGATTATTTTATTCTAATTTGTTTTGATTCAAAAATTTTGAAGATCGGACTTTAAACAAAAAAGTTATGATGGTTTTTATATGCTGATTCGCAAATTATTTTTTTATCGTATGTTGACATCATTTAAGGGCAATTTATCGCCTATCAATTCCATAACGGTACAGTTATTTGCAAAATTTAATCTGCAAAATGGTTTGTCTTATAAGGACAAAAATAAATAAAAGTAAAAATAAATTAAAACTATTTATTTTTTTTTAGTATTTACCAGTTTTGTCTACCAAGGTCAAGTATAAGGTTATCGAAACTTTTAAATAAAATGTTTGTCCTTATAAGACAAACCATTTTGCAGATTAAATTATGCAAATAACTGTACCGTTATGGAATTGATAGGCGATAAATTGCCCTTAAATGATGTCAACATACGATAAAAAAATAATTTGCGAATCAGCATATAAAAACCATCATAACTTTTTTGTTTAAAGTCCGATCTTCAAAATTTTTGAATCAAAACAAATTAGAATAAAATAATCTATAATATAAAATCAAAACTTTGTTTAATTTTATACAAATAAAATTTAAAAAAAATAATTATATTTTTTTTTTAATTTTTTTCGGTTTTTACCAGTTTTCCATGCCAAGGTCAAGTGTAAGGTCATCAAATACTATGAATAAAATGTTGGCCTTAATAAGGTTAACCATTTTGCAGGTCAAATTCTTGCATTTTTTAGCCGTTATGAAATTTATAGGCGATAAAGTGCCTCGAAATGATGAGGTACTTGCAAAAAAATTGAAATTGCGAAAGAACATATAAAAGCTCCATCATAAATTTTTTTTTAACTAATAGGCAACATTCTTCTTCAATTTTAAAAAATAAAAAATCGAAAAAAATTATGCGTTTTTTGAGATATTAGCAAATAAGTTTTTCTTGAAATATGTTGGCAACCCTAACATCAAAAATTTTAAAATAATATGTTTTTCCCACAAACGACTTTCCAATACCTTTCAAACGGTACCTCATTTATAAAAATAGGATAAAAACTGACTTAGATACAATGTATTGAAAATTTTCCAATTCTGCCGTTTTCGGAAGATTTGCAAATTTGAAAGGTCCATAACTTTTCAACGAATGGCGATAAAAAAAAAAACAAAAAACACGGGTTCTTAGAATTTGATAAGGAATCTATAGCCCAAAAATAAAACAATTTGAAAGACGTGAGGTCAATTTTTGAAAAAAAGTACTGCGTTATGCTTGGAATGGCTGAGTATAGGAAAAAGTAACTTAATACTAACAAGTCCCTTGTGTCTTGAAAGTAAACAATTCAGATATCTACATAAAAGGTCTGTACCCGTACTTTTCAAGTAAAAACTAGTAAAATTCGAAATTTTAGAAAGTAAGCATAAAATCTCTCAGAATGAGCAAAACAACAAAAAAGTACTAGAACGCTTTCAAGTAAAAAATAGTAAAACATCGTAACAATCGTTCAAACGTCAACCTGTAAAGCGACCTCTAAATGTCATTTAAAAAATTTAAAAAAAATACTGCAATACTTTCCTATGGTATATAAAACCATAATTACGTGGTGCCCCGCGAAATTAGAGAAAAAATAATTTTTTCTTAGGAATTAGGACCACCCTAATGCCTATTTTATCAAAAACTTTTTCAAAATCCAATGAAACTATTGATAGATGTTTTTTCTGCGATAGACAATCTGCAATCAGGTAGTCTATATATTGTAGAGTATCCGTTGAAGATTTGCCTTTTCGAAATCCCATTTGGTGGCTATCGATTAGTTTATTGGTAGTAGCAAAACGCCATAGCCAAGTAGCAATTATTTTACCCAAAACTTTTGACATACATGGGTTGAGCGATATAGGTCTGTAGGCTTTTACAAGGGTTTTGTCGCTTTTTGGTTTTAAAATTGGTATAACAAGACTTACTGCTTCATTATGTATTTCTAACGAAGAGCTTAACGAACGACGACTATGCGAACGATGTTGCATTGAAACTGAAATATGTATTTCGAACACAGCTTATCGTTAACTCATTCGAAAAGCTTATGTTTGCTACTTACACTCAAACTGTTATACACAAGCAGTTGTCAAACCTGGCACTGCCATATCAAACTTTAGGGAAATTTTCTGTATTTTCTATAAAGATTTCATGCATTTTTTGCGCTTTTCGTGTTTGTTGGCAATGCTTGCTTTGGTTCTTGCCTGTGTTGTAGGTAGAATTGTGGGTTGTGGTGTAAGCTGTGCTGCAGGTTGTTCTATTGGCTACAATTGTGCTGCCTTCGACATAAGCAGAATGATATCATGACCTGCTTCTATTAATTACTTGTAGTTAACCGAAAAATATCACCGCCTTTTGCTTGGATGTTGCTATTCTTTTTTGCAATTTTTTTTCTATTTAGATCTGCTCAAATTAAAATTGGAAGAAAAATAAAAAAAAGTTTGAATTGGCCTCCAGCTGCCTCACAAGCGCTGAAAAATATTGCTTTTTTTTAATATTGAAATTTAAATAATAACTAAATTGTATTAAATTTTTACTTATTAAATTTTAGTACTTAAATTGCACTTACATATATGTTAATATATAAATAAGTTTTATCATATATAAGCATTTTTTTGTTGAAATATCCATTTAAAAATAAATTTTTCTCAACGAATACATCACAACGATAACATGAAAGCATTCGTTTGATTTTGACGTTTAAATTCGGTGTTTCAGTGATCGTTAGAAAAACATATTGCAAATATGTAACTGTACTACGGCATCGTTCGCTAGCTGATCAGCTGTTTTCGTTGTTTGATTCTGTTCGAATACAAATTTCAAAAACACGAACGAACACTGTTCTGAACGAAACTATTGATCGGATAGAAATACAAAATGAAGCCATTAATTTATATTGTTGTGGGATATTATTGCAAAAAATATTGTTGTAAAATTTTATAATTCTGTGTTTGAGAACGACAGAAGCTATACGAATCATGGAGTAATTGATTCGGTATATTCCAGGGGTATTACCTCTTAGTTTTGATGGACTGAGTAAAATTCAAGAATATTAATATCTATTGGCTCATTCCACCAGTTTTCGCCCAGTTAAAAAAAAAAAAGTCGCAACATGTTCTAGAAAAAAATCGACAAAATTATATGTTGTTTTTGTGTCAAAGTAGGTAACAAAAAACATTTTTTAATTTTTTATTTTTAACCGTTAACCAGTGATGGCGCTCGAAAAATTTTTGGCGGGCGCAAAAATCACGATTTAATAGTTTACGGTTTCATTTATATCTCCGTTCCTGTAATTGGTATTGACTTAATTTAAAAATTGTTTGACAGATAACAAATTGACCCAACTTCTAATATAAAATTTCGTAAACTTATTTTTAATAAATAATAAAATTCACCAAACTTATGCTAAAAATTGGTTTTTTTTTCGATTTTCATCACCCTGTTTCAACAACTTACAGGGTTGCCAGACCTAAACTTTTTTTACAGCTACTTTTTCTATTACCTTTTAACAAGATAAGTTGAAAAACTTAATGAAAATGTGTAAGTATTTTTAGTTTTACTGCTTTGAAAGTATGGATTTATGAGAAATGGCACAACTTCAGGACCCTGTATCGGCAAAAGTGCACATTTTAAAATTCAAATTTTTTTTTCTATTTTAATTTCATGTATTGACAACACACTGAAAAAAAATTGGGAGGGTGTTTTGCCTTGTTTTTGAAAAATGATCTTTTGAAAATTATGCCACAACTCAAATAATTGAAAAAAGCAAGATGTTTAGATGCCTCCATATCAAATAGTACACAAGCAAAAGTTTTATAAATCAACGTAGATATTGTTGAACTCACATTTAAAATAGTCCTCTAATTTGGAGAGACTGCTTTAATATTTGTTGGACTTATGAAGTTTTAAAAATTGAGTTTAAATTTAAATTGAAGAAAATGTCTTCCATTGTTGACCCCGTATCTCAAAAAATGCACATTTAAAAGTAATGAAAATCAACACAAATATTGTATAGATGTATTGTTGTAATAATTTTACTAATTTCGAGAGGGTGTTCTAGTTTTTTTTTTCAGGAAAAATACGTTTATATAAACTCTGTTATAAATGAAATAAAAAATAATTTTAAGAAAATGCATGCTTATAAGTTTTTCCTTAGAAGTTGTTTATATTCGTTTTCCATCATTTTATTTTATTTTATGATATTCCTTTTTTGCTAGGCCGGCTTAAAATAGATTTTACTTCCCAAATATTTGAACCTGATATGAATCTAGTCTGAATTGTTGATGTTCTGACTGGTATAAAGCTATGTTTTTGTCTGGTTTTTGGAACCGTTCGAGCGTCCATGAACCTTTGTGCTAAATCGGCTTCCGTGTTTCGTATTTGTTCGCCATCGACATAAATAAATGTGATAAATAAATGTGATTAGAGAACATGGGTTATACAAAAATTTAACATTTGCGGAACAGTTTGAATGTCATTATATTGCAAACTTTCTTTAGCGACAAGTCTTTTTACTGTACCACCTACTCCATCCAGATGCAAAAACTTTTGGATTTAATGTTAGTATATTCCTTGTAGTATACTACGAATGGATGTGCACCTTTTTTGTTAGTGCACATTGTTTTTAAAACGTGTTGTTGTTATTTACTATTAATGAATTTCTTATTATCATCTCATTCGTAGTACTGTTTCTTTTAAAATGTGAGTATTCCTTTTGAGTTCAATAGAAAATATTTAAATGTGCACGAGGGCATTAGTTGATTGTTCTCTGCTCCCAACGCGTTTAGAGTTAGAGTTAGAAATAGCTGTGAATTCAAAAGTAAGTAAATATTTTAAAAGAAAACAAACATTTTATTGAATAATATTTATTTTTTAGTCAAATATGCCGCGTGGAGAACAAATCTTTCAAAATTTGAGCAGGGCCGAGCACTAGGGTTGCGTGAAATTGGCAAAGATATAAAAGAAATAGCTAAAATACTAAACCGCCATAGGAATACGATTAGTAATTTCTTTAAACATCCAGCCCAATGTGGCACTAAACAACGCAGTGGCAGAAAAACCAACATTGACGCTCGATGCAAACGTCAAATTCAACGGCATGCGCTCGTTTATCAAATGAGTTGTGCACAAAGAAAGCGTCATATGGGTCTTAGTATTACAAGAATGAGAGTTTGTCAAATATTGCATGAAAACCCTAAAGTAAAACACCTTTCTATGGTACCAGAACCACACCTTTGCCTAGACATGTAAAAGAGCGTTTAGCATTTGCAGAGAAGCACCAGTTTTGGGATGAGGAATGGAGAAACGTCATCTTTAGCAACGAAAAAAAGTTAAATCTTGATGGCCCTGATGGTTATAAGAAGTACTGGCACCATATACAAAACCCACGGCGTTCCTGCCTCCATCGTGTTCACGGCGAAGGGTCATTAATGGTATAGGCTGCATTTTGTTATGAAGGCAAAACTTAAATTTGCTACATATTGACAAAAATGAATGCGTCAATGTATGTGGGTTTACTTGATGGTGAATTGGTAGAATTTGCAGGCAAAATTTACGGTGATGATTGGACATTTCAACAAGATAATGCGCCCATTCACACTGCAACTTCTACCAAAGATTTTTTTGAGACCAGAAAAATACCATTATTGGACTGACCAGCAAAAAGTCCGGACTTGAACCCCATCGAAGATCTGTGGGGAATATTCTCTGCTAAAGTTTTCAACAATAGACGTCAATTTAACACCGCAAAGGAGTTGAAAGTGACAATAGAAAGAGAATGGGCTAAAATCAGCATGTCCATGTTAAAATCTTTGGTTGACTCGATGCCATCTCGTCTAACCCAACTGAAAATTCGAAAAGGAATACATATTAATTATTAAAAACCTTAACTTTTTGAAAGTTTCACGGATAGGGCTAAAATAAAATAATCTTGTAATCATGCACATATAAATATTTTCTATGAAGAATATTTTCTTTTTATTTTTTTTTAATATAAATAGAATTTGAGTCTTATTTTTTATATATGATATTACTTTGAGAATAAAGAATTATAAAAAACAACCAAAACTTTGATAATTGTTTTTATTCTTATAATTTAATGTATTGAGGTCGAGCACATATAATTTCTTAACTAAGGTATACTACAAGGAAGATACTAACATTAAATCCAAAAGTTTTTGCATCTTATCAGATAGTTTTAGTCATGATACTTCAGCTGTATACACATTTCAAAAGAAACTTATTACTAAAATTAAGGAACTCTTTCCAGCTGTTTCAAAATTGGTTTACTTTTCCGATGGAGCTGCAGGGCAGTATAAAAACCGAAAAACCTTTAGTAATTTATGCAACCACAAAAAAAATGTTCATCTTGATGCCGAATGGCATTTTTTTGCCACATCCCATGGAAAGGGACCATGCGATGGAGTAGGTGGTACAGTAAAAAGACTTGTCGCTAAAGCAAGTTTGCAATATAATGACATTCAAACTGTCCCGCAAATGTTTAATTTTTGTATAACCCATGTTCTCGGAATCAAATTTATTTATGTGGATGGCGAAGAAATACGAAACACGGAAGCCGATTTAGCACAAAGATTCATGGACGCTCGAACGGTTCCAAAAACCAGACAAAAACATAGCTTTATACCAGTCAGAACATCAACAATTCAGACTAGATTCATATCAGGTTCAAATATTTGGGAAGTAAAATCTATTTTAAGCCGGCCTAGCAAAAAAGGAATATCATAAAATAAACTAAAATGATGGAAAACGAATATAAACAACTTCTAAGGAAAAACTTATAAGCATGCATTTTCTTAAAATTATTTTTTATTTCATTTATAACAGATTTTATATAAACGTATTTTTCCTGAAAAAAAACTAGAACACCCTCTCGAAATTAGTAAAATTATTACAACAATACATCTATACAATATTTGTGTTGATTTTCATTACTTTTAAATGTGCATTTTTTGAGATACGGGGTCAACAATGGAAGACATTGTCTTCAATTTAAATTTAAACTCAATTTTTAAAACTTCATAAGTCCAACAAATATTAAAGCAGTCTCTCCAAATTAGAGGACTATTTTAAATGTGAGTTCAACGATATCTACGTTGATTTATAAAACTTTTGCTTGTGTACTATTTGATATGGAGGCATCTAAACATCTTGCTTTTTTCAATTATTTGAGTTGTGGCATAATTTTCAAAAGATCATTTTTCAAAAACAAGGCAAAACACCCTCCCAATTTTTTTTCAGTGTGTTGTCAATACATGAAATTAAAATAGAAAAAAAATTTGAATTTTAAAATGTGCACTTTTGCCGATACAGGGTCCTGAAGTTGTGCCATTTCTCATAAATCCATACTTTCAAAGCAGTACAACTAAAACTACTTACACATTTTCATTAATTTTTTCAACTTATCTTGTTAAAAGGTAATAGAAGAAGAAACTGTAAAAAAATTTTAGGTCTGGCAACCCTGTAAGTTGTTGAAACAGGGTGATGAAAATTAAAAAAAAACCAATTTTTAGCATAAGTTTGGTGAATTTTATTATTTATTAAAAATAAGTTTACGAACTTAAATTTTATATTAGAAAATGCGTCAATTTGTTATCTGTCAAACAGTTTTTAAATTAAGTCAATACCAATAACAGGAGCGGAGATATAAATGAAACCGTAAACTATTAAATCGTGATTTTGCGCCCGCCAAAAATTTTTTTTACTAAGGATGTTGGAGATGTCTTTTTTGTTGTTTGTAAGTTGTGGTGTAGAAGAAGAAGAGAAGGGGTCAGAGATGCAGTGAATGTTATGGGAAATCATTGAGTCTGTTTTGGCTTTCTTAATTTCAAGTTTGAAAAGGGCTCTGGCTTTTTAGTTTAGCATATTAAGAAGGGTTATATCACGTTTAAAAATGATCCATAATTTATTTTTATCTTTTTTTAGTTGACTAAGTTTCGTGTTCCACCAGGGAATATTGCGGATGTGACGTTTTGGTGAAGATTGTGGTATGGATTCGTTAGCAGATTGGAGAATAATTTTTTTAAGATTTTATGCTTCTTTGGTGGTATTTATTTTTATTTATAACAGCTTTCAATAAAGGAAGGCCAGTTGGCGTGGTCGGTTATAAATTTTGGTCGATAATCGGAATTGTTGTGTAGTTGGTTTGAAAAAATGTCTATAATAATTGGAAAATGATCGCTACCTGACAAATCATTGCTGATTTTCCATTCCGCATGTATGGCGAGGCAAGGGGAGCAAAAAGAAAGGTCGATATGGGATAAGGTATTGTGAGTACTAAGATGAGTGGGGGAGCCATCATTGAGGAGGAGAAAGTAACACTGTGTTATAAATGTTGCGATCAATGTCCTTTTTTTGTTATTTCTTTTTGTTTCCTCATGTTCTGTGCCAGCCGTTGTAGTCCCCAGTAACTAAAGCCGGGTTGTTGAAAGGGTTAAAGACATTCTGAAGGTTGTTGATGTTAAAGTTGTCTCTTGGTGGTATATAAGCAGATATTAAGTTAAATTTGATATGTGAGTGGGTATCAATGGTAAATGCTTCTAAATCGTTGTTTTTTGCGATAAGTTTGTGTTGTATTGAGTTATGTACTAGCAGGGATACTCTGCCGTAGTTTGTGGTAGATGTGTTAATGGCATAAAATGAAAAGTTTATTGGAGTAGGGATGTTAACGAGAGAATGGATGTGGGATGGATTCTTGTATTGAAATTATTTTTGGGTTATATTTTTTTATTAAGATTATTAGCTCGTTATAATTATTTAAATAACCGTTCATATTCTACTGAAGAATTGCTGCTATAAAAAAAAGAGAAAAATTTAAACAATAGTAATAACACAGATAGTATTAGTAATAGTAATATAGTAAATTAATTGATAGAATGAAGAGATTAAAATTGACTTAATTGTCTTCAATCATGGAATTATCTGAGTTGGTATCAGACTCTAGCGATCTGGTAGATATAACAGCTTTTTGTGGTTGATTTTGAGTTTAATGCTTTAAATTGATATTGTAATCTCTAAGACGCGTTTCTGGGGAGAATTTTGACTTTAGATTTAGATTGAGATCGTAGGCTGTATGCTATTGATGTTGTAGAAGCGGAGTCGATTGTATCGCTGAGATCGATATCACTATATGTAATTAGATGGTGAGGTGGAACTTCGGGAGGAAAATTAGTTGAGCTTTTGGATACTTTTGTCGAGGATGATTGGCTTGTAGATTGGGAATTTGTATTGTTGTTATTAGGAATAGTGTCGTTGGAGTAAGAGTTGGACTCAGATCTTGAAATTTTGTTGTAAGTTGGAGCATGTTCTGGTTCACGTTGTCTTGCTTCGTTGATGTTATTATTGATATTGTTGTTGTTGATGGAGGTGTTGTTATTATAATTTTTAAGTACAGCAGCGAATTTTGAACCAGTTGAATGGCGCTCATTATAAATACTCTTTGATTTTCTCATGTCAACTTATTGTAAAGTAACAATAACTTGGAGCTCTTTACATTTAATAAAAGTAGGGCATGTTTTGGAGAACACGAAGTGGTCGCAGATGGGGAATTGTTCTCTTTGCAATTTATGCAGACAGACAGGTTAGAACATTCCTCCTTAGAATTTACATGCTCTTTGTTTGCACAGCTTATACATTCTTTATCGCTTTTGCAATATTGTATGATATGGCCAAAGCGGAGGCAATTGTTACATCTTAGTGGAAGAGAGATGTAGGGGCGAGTGTACATTTTTTCATAGCCGATGTTCATTTGGGCAGGAATATTAGGAACTGCAAAAGTGAGTATAAGTAAACCTGTTCCTTTTAATTCACCATTTACGTTTTTTAAGATTTTTTTAACTTCGGTAATATTTTGTTCGGCGAGTTCTTTGAGTATTTCATCTTCTTCCATACCTCTGAGACCGTTAGAGTAAATAACAGCTTTGGATGAGTTGAGCGAATTGTGTTCGGAGACTTCTACTTTAATTGTAGGAGTAAAAGCAATTAACTTTATTAATTTTTTAGCTTGGACACTACTTTTCGTTTTAATTAAAATGTTCCCGCTTCGAAGTTTTTTACAAGCTTCTACTTCGCCACCGCACACATTGTCAATAACTTTTTTATAAGGAATGGAGACACATTAGCGAAAGTTTCATTGGAACCGGCTCTGGTTACAATAAAATATTTTGGACCATCGGTTAAGTTTTTTAAGCATTTCGTGTTGTCAAGGTCAAAATAAATTTTGCCCCTGTCAGGGGGTTGTGTTATCGTGAGTTTTTATTTGGTTTTATTAATAAATGTTTAATATAAATGCGATGTGATTATACGTAAGCACTTATAATACAGTGCGCGAAATTTGCTTAGCCGCACATGATTTTACATCAATATGAATTAAAAAACTAGCAAGAAATGATCTTCGACTGGGCCGAAGCTAAAATACCCCCACGCCCGAACCACAGTATATTCAAAGACTTAAGCAATCAATAAAGCTTATCTGCAAAAACGTTTTCTTTAGAGTTTTAATAGAAAATATTCGCTTTTGTTTTTTGATAAAGTCACTTTGTATGGGAGGTGGGCGTGGTTTTTACTCTATTTGGTTGAATTTCATACATATAGTACACGTTATATATCAAAGTGTATATGCGAAATTTCAAGTCAATATATTAATTTTTGTGGATTTCAGAGCGATTTTACCTTTTTGATAAAGTCACTTTGTATGAGAGGTAGGCGTGGTTTTCATCCGATTTGGTTGAACTTCATACTTAGAGTGTATTTTATATAGCAAAGCCCACATGCACAATTTCACGTCCATATATTAATTTTTGTGGAATTTTAAGAGATTTTACCTTTTTGATAAAGTCATTTTGTGTGGGAGGTAGGCGTGGTTTTCATCCGATTTGGCTCATTTTCGAACTTGACCTTTATTTTTTAGATAAAAGCTTAAAAATTGAATTTCGTGATGATAGCTTTAAAATTACGGCTGTAATCGTGATCACAGACGGACAGACGGACAGACAGACGGACATGGCTAAATCAACTCGGGTGGTGATGCTGATCAAGAATATATACACTTTTCTATACCTACAACGCCTCCTTATGGGCGTTACAAACGGAGTGACAAAATTAATATACCCTCATTTACGTTTTTTAAACGTGGGGGTATAACAAGTTTGGGGTTAACTGAATAATGAAAGACTTAATTTTTTGTTTTGTTATGTACAAAATAATTAAGAATTTGAGAGATTTTATGTTCATATTTTAAGAAAATTTAAAAAATAGTTATAACGCAAGATAAATTCGAGCGAAATTTGCTAACCCGCACCACGTCGAATGTTTAAAAAATAAAATATTTTATATAAAAAAATCAGTGTTTTGACCAATTAATATTAAGTTGGACCTCCATATTTGTATTAAATATTGCAAAAATTCTTTCAGGAAGTGAGCCAATGAATTTTTTGAGTACATTTATTCTTAATCTAGCCACGCCTGCAAAATTGCAATTTTTAATCCCGATATCGTTAAATATTGGCGGCAGTTTCTTAAACAGCTAGTGAAATCATGCCCCAAACATTTTTCAATCGGGTTCAAGTCCAGACTTCTAGCTGGGCAATCAAGCAATGGTATTGAGTGTGATGAAAAAAATCCTTCGACTCCACATTGGGCCAGGAATTTCAATAAGTGGCCAAAAGTCAAATATTTTCTGTATACAAATGATTCTTAAGATTGATAACGGGACTCATTAAGGTACCCTGAGACGAAATATTATTAATATAAAATTAAAAATTACAATTTGGGAGGCATTTCAAGTCAAAAATTACAATTTTTTTTTATTTACATCTAAAATTTGAAATCATCAACAGTATAACTATTTCTCAAACTTCTTTAAAATTTTGAGCACTTTTTGAAAACACATTGAATACAATGTTTTTAATCCTTTTTTCCACACACAAAATACAAAAAAAATGGGGTTTAAAAAAAAATGTGGCGCCTGAAGAAGATTCCCTGAGATTCCGTTCGTTATTGAAATAATTTACATGCTATTACTATCTTTAAGATATTTACTTGAAGAGGGATATGCACACTTTTGCACGTTTTTATTTACTTTTGAGAAATTTATAAAAAACTAACGTCGCACAGTGTAACGAGTTCTATGGGATGGGGGACAACAATAGAAGGAATCATCGTAGGTACATACATGAAATTAAGCATGTGTCATTATTTCATAAATATATAACGCCACACAATATCAATTTTTATCAATATCGGCCACGCCCTTCGCCCACCTCCCATACAAAACTAAGATTAAAAGAGCAATATCTTCAGTTGTAGAAAGTGTAGAGAACAAAATTAACTTGAATTTCATTAAATAGAATAAACACTTTGTGAATCTGTTTAGAAAGAGTTGTTTTAAAACATACTCAAAAACAAAGAAAACCAAAACTGCCTTTTTTTCTTTAATAGCGTTTGAAACTTATAAAAAATTTGTTATTTTCCCCTATAAATTTGCTCATTTTCGCCAAAACATTCTATAGGGAAAGCATCATTAAATCCGTAATTTTGATTTTACGTGACAGATCTTTCGGAAATGTGCTTATAAAACATGATGAAAAAAAAAACCAAAACTAACAAAATATTTTACTTGCCCACTTGCAGAAATCATTTTGAATAACATTAATTAAATATTTAATTAAAGTAAAAAAATTAAAACTAAATATTTTTTTTTTGTCCTAACTCAAAACATATTTCATAGTTATGGTCTGCATTTTTTTATATAATAAAATATATAAATATATAAATAACAAAAGATAAAAAAAACTACAATAACAAAAAAGCAGAAAAAATAAAAAAAACATGGGGATCTCCCCGCAACGTTCACGTGGTGACCCTGGAAACTATATACATGTGTCATTTATGTAGGCTAATTGCGGGTTTTTTTTGTTTCTCGATTTCTAACGTATTTATTGTTCTAAAAGTGTTATTTTCTAAAACCTTGTATATTTATTTTTAGTTCACACATCACATGTCAGATTCGGTAAAAGCAACGCCTTGATCTGTCTCGTATCACGCCTTCTTTTTAATACCACAGAATAAATAATAACCAAACTACAGTTTTTATATAAATAGTGCCACGCTCCATTGTTGGATCCCACTCACTTTTTCTAAAATTCTCGGAAACGATTGTACCCACCCCTATACCCAATTTCAATACCCTAGTCCCAACACTAACTGAGATACGGCATTTTACTAATAGTGAAACGCCTCTTTGTTAAATCCAGTCGAATTTTTCGTCATGCTCGGAAAAGAGCCCACAAAGCACTGTATCGAATTTTAATACCCTAGTCCCACTATTAGACGAGATACGGTATTTTATTGATATTGCCACGCCCCATTCTTGAGTCCCGCCAACTTTTCTAACATGCTCGGAAACGATCCTACCCACCCCTTTACCCAATTTCAATACCCTAGTCCCAACATTAACTGAGATACGGAATTTTATTTATAGTGACACGCCCCTTTGTTAAATCCAGTCCAATTTTTCATCATGCTCGGGAAAATATCCCACAAACCACAGTACCGAATTTTAATAACCTAGTCCCACTATTAGACGAGATGCAGTATTTTATTGATATTGCCACGCCCCATTATTGAGTCCCGCCCACTTATTTTCCCGTGCTTGAAGAAGGTCCTGTGTTAAGTATTCTGTACCAATTTTTATTTAATTCTGTCTATGCATTGCTAAGATATGAGTTTTGGCCACTTTTCAAATTTCTGGCCCAATGTGGACTCGTGTGAAAGGTGAATACTGGCACTATCCTGTTGAAATATTAAGTCAACGTCAGCATTTTCTTCCGTTTCCAATCTTCGTTTTCCAATGGAAAGTTTTAGTTTTGACATTATTCGAGATGCACTTAGTCGGTATTTAGTGGCTTCTTCTTTTATAACATTGCTTTGGTGACAAGTTATCTTCGTCTTTCTCTTAGATTTTGAAGAAGAAATGCCGTATTTACCACTTAATTGGAAAAAAATTCTTATTACTTTCTCCGATCTTTTCATTTGTCGGCTAACTGCTCTATTAGAGACCTGTTTTCTTTTAGAATCTTAATTTTGCATTTTTCAACATCACTCAAAAAATTTTCCTCTGCCATTTTAATATTTAATCTACCCAAAATAAGATTTATCGTCTAAAATATTCAAAAGTTTAAATTTAAAAAAAATCACTAAAACCTCCCAGCAGTAAACAGAACTTACAATTACATCACGTAAAACAAGACTGCGGCTAACCAAATTTCGCTCGAATTTATCTTGCGTTATAACTATTTTTTAAATTTTCTTTAAATATGAACATAAAATCTCTCAAATTCTTAATTATTTTGTACAAAACAAAACAAAAAATTAAGTCTTTCATTATTCAGTTAACCCCACG
The DNA here is from genome assembly GCA_943735915.1 of Pherbina coryleti. Classification (NCBI taxonomy): domain Eukaryota; kingdom Metazoa; phylum Arthropoda; class Insecta; order Diptera; family Sciomyzidae; genus Pherbina; species Pherbina coryleti. Next base: position 121,036,505 of record OX030948.1, on the reverse strand, counting down.
CTTGTTTTTTAATTCATATTGATGTAAAATCGTGTGCGGCTAAGCAAATTTCGCGCACTGTATAATTATATTAAAGGTGTACAAAAATGTTTTATTGTTCACACTGATAGTGTTTCTGATGATTGTTTAGCTATATCACTGAGTTATTGCCTGATGTTAATAATATTTGGCAATAGAAAAATTATTGAATTTGTTATTTTTTGTAATTTTTTCACAATTTTTTTCAATGAAAATTTTGCCACAGCAAACACGACCGGTTTAAATGAAATCAAAATTCAAACTGTACATCTGTATATAAAAACCATGAAAAATTGTAAAAAAAAAATCGCGCGATTTTTCGCCTGCGGCGCTTTTTTTCAACATATGTATATCAAAACATCAATATGTTTCACCTGCAGCTCTTTTCTTTATTCACAACATATGAAAATTTTTTCTAAAATGTCGTTTTAGATGTTTATTTGCATTTCGCTTATATTCATTTTTCAATTTTATCTTTATACTTACGTTTAGGTTATTTCAAAAAAATGTGAACCGCCAAGTGTGCATAATATGTAAAATGCTATATCTTCGAAAGTAATGCATGGATTTTAATGATTGATACCTTGTTGAGTAACAGCATAACCTTTCTTTTGATACCCATAATGCTAGGATTTGTTGGAAAATTAAAAACTAATCACAAGTTTTTGGGGTCCTTTTTCCCAACTTTCAAGCACTGTGAAGAGGTGTTTAGAATGGATAAAAACAGGATCAATATTTATGCCCTAAGGTGCCGATCTATATGGCTAAATATAAAAATGGCTTTACGCCGTACTTTGAAAATAAAAAAAGGAGTTTCTTTTTGTTTAACCAAAAATTAACTAACTTTATTTAAATTATTCTCTGCTATATAAATCAAAAATACCAGTATTTTATTTTGCTGCTGCTTCCAAAACTCCTCCCATGTTTTCCAATGTAAGTAATAAAACTTTAGTTAACCAATAGATTGATCTATTGTGTAACATCTTTTTGTTAAAGAGTTCTTTTCATTTCTTTCATTCACACTAGTTCTAATAATAATTATGCTGAGCTTGCAAAGTCAATGCAGCAACATTGTTTGCGTCAGTCGCTATGTAATACAAATCGTTTGACCCAGTGCCGTTATGAATGAAAGAAAATAAACAAAACGAAAATTAGTTTATCAATTGCAATTCTTTAAATTGTGCCGAATTTCAATTATACCGTAAGCTTGTTGTGCTGTGCCACTACACCCTTACCCTTAAGCGAAAAATTATTACTTGAAATAATTTTTAAAGATTGGAGAAGTTTAGGAGCAGCTTACATATTAGAGTTTTCATAAACAAATTTTTTTTGTTACTTGTTTAATTTAGCAATATGTATATAAGAGTTATTTACTTATATAATATAATATACCATAGTTAAAATATTTTTTTTTGTTTTAATTTTTTTTTTTTTTTTTTTTTTTTTTGTTTGTCTTACAAAAGTATTTTTAAATTCTTAATGTTTAACTATTATAGTCTTTGCTTATAATTATGTTTTTCAGATGATAAATAATATATAAATATTTTTTTTTTGTTTGTGCCCGTTTTTGATATATACACCATGTATGTAGGGGCGTATTGTCTTGCAACAATTTATATATGCTGTTAATTTCTACTAGTAAACATTAGATTTATTGTAATTTATAAAGTGCTATTTATGTATTTCTTTAAAATATTGTTGTGCAATAATTTATGTTTACCATTTATATCTACTAGTGAATTTACACCTAATCTATCAATTATCTTATATGGTCCGTGATAGGGACTCTGTAATTTCCTTTTATTTTCTAAACCTACGAAAACTAAATCACCTATTTCTAATGTTGCTTCATTCTTATTTCTGTCATACTCTATTTTTCTTTTATGTTTAACTGTTTTAATCATATCTCTAGCCCTATTGATAGATGTTTTTAACCTAAGTTTTAATTCATTAGTGTAATCTTCTAAATTATAAATTTTGTCATGTTCATTTGTAATATCACTCGGAAGTGATGGTAGTTTACCAAATATTAGTTCATACGGTGAATATGATGTATCTACGTGAGGAGTAGTATTATACGCAAATGTGTAATAAGGGACCCATTTATCCCATTCTAGGTCATCTGCAAAAGATAATAAATATTCGTTCAGAACCCTATGATTTCTTTCTAGAGCTCCAATAGTCTGATGGTGGTATGGAGTCGAAAAAATGTGTCGCGTGTCTAGCAATTTACATATGTTTGCCATCAATTCATTTTTAAATTCTGTACCGCAATCAGATTTAAGGGTCTTAAAACATCCGTATTTAAGTATGAACTGTTCAACAAGCGTGGTTGCAATTGTCTTAGCTTCTTTTGTTGCGATAGGATGTGCTATGGTGAATTTGGTAAGTTCGCATTGGATAGTTGAAATATATCGATTTCCATTCGACATTTTTAATGGACCTACTGTGTCTATAGATACAGTTTCGAAACTTGTTGTTGGTGTATTCGTTATTGTTAAACTCTCTTTGATATGTCTATGTATTTTATTTCTGTGACACTTTTCGCAGTTATTTATATATTCTTTCACCATTTTTCTCATGTTCTTCCATATGTAGCGTTGTTTTAATTTCAAAATAGTTTTCCTGATTCCTAAATGTCCTCCTGTTCGAGTATTATGATATTCATCTATCAATTTGTATTGTTGCAGTGTACTATCTATATTTCGTGGAGCTCTGTGTATTATTATCTTAATTGGCGAGGATTTATTAATTGTTAATTCATTATATTTTTCTTGAATGCATTCATATCGATATTCTTAAATATATAATCTTGATCATAAAGGGCTATTTCCTTTATCTGTGATTTATTTAAATAACAATGTAGTTTCTCCAACATCGTACCTAGGCGCGAAGGGTCATCACTACATGTTATGTGCACAATATCTTTGTTCAATTTTATGGCGAGTTTACAATTCTTTTTCAATATAAATTTCAATGTCTTTAAATACCTAACGTCATTGAAAGATGTACATTCCCAAATGTGGAGGTGATCAGTCCCCTTATGAGATAAGTCATTGCCTTCAATGCGCTCTTGGTGGGTACCCATATTCTTCATTATACTCGCATTATCGTTTTTTCTTACATCACTCGCATTATTATTTATTTTCTGTTTCGCCTTGCTCCTTGTTATTGCTAAAATCTCTTTCTCTCTACTTGTAGGAATCATATTTTTTAAAATTTCGCTATCATATTTTATTCTAGACAATGCATCATCGTTTGTGTTTATTTTACCTTGTTTGTACACAATTTCGAAATCATAATCTGACAAGTCTACTCGAATTCTTGTCATTTTTGACGATGGGTTTCTGTGAGAAAATAACGATACCAAAGGTCTATGGTCAGTGACCACTATAAACTTTCTGTATATGGTTTGCGTTAAATTGTCGGAAACATTTTTTATATTCACTTTATATAACACTTTTAATATTCTTTTGAATGTTCGATTTTTTGTTTGATCTTCTTTTACAATATTTTAACTTATGACAAAATTAACGAAAAACCAAGTATTACATTTTATGCTACTCGAATCTAGAGGCGATGCTTTACAATTATTTTAAAGTTCCTATTTTTATCGAGTTCGTATAAAAAGAATTTTAATACATAATAAATATTATTAGTTACAATATATATCCTTTTTCTCTCTGAAAGTTTTACAATGTGTTAGCCGTCGAATAAGCACAAAATATATAAGATGTATCTAGTCAATTGTCGTCAGTGTTGTTTTCTTCTTTCAATTTAATGTTTTTGTTGTAGCTGAGTATGAAATATGTTGGTGAAAATAAAAAATTCTAACTAAAAAAAATAAGAATTAAGCAACTATCTGCGTGGAAGACGTTGGCTGTATCGTCTGCGTCTTCCCAATTTTAGCATTTCTCTTCATCAAGTCCATGTTCGAAGAACATAAGTACGGGCGTACTGACGCCGTCGATATCACGGTATTCGCACATGGCTACCATACCGTCGCAGTCCATTGATTCACCTGTGAAGAATTGCAAATCCTTGAAGCGGCCCAAGATTTCCTTCATCTGTTTGTTCATGTTGTTCTTGAAAATATCAATCTGGTCGGGTGCTTTCTCTTCCAATTTGGCGAGTACTTTCTTCATGTAGTCCTTTAGGTAAAGTGTGAATGATTTCTTGTCGCCGAAAGCGAAACATTCTTGCAGACGGTGGTTGAGCACTACATCGACGCCACACTCGACGTTAGTTTCGGTGCCTTCATCAGCTTCTTCAGCCGATGGATTGAAGCCGTCAATCTTGATGTCACCTAAGCTGCGAGATACGAGTCTGCCGTAAACCTCATAAATTGCATCATCGATCAATTTCATTTTGTAGGTATCGGCAAACATTTCATCGCCAGTAATGGTGTCCTTGTAGATTTTCATTTTGTTGCGTTTATAAACAGACAAAAACGTCACAGGTAGGACCGACACGACGATGCCACGCGCTTAACTTCAACAGCGAAAAGCTGGCAGGATCAAAACAATGTGCAGGATCGGTTTGCAGGATCGGTTTGCAGGATCAAAACAATGTGCAGGATCGGTTTGCAGGATCGGTTTGCAGGATCGCCATGAAGAGGCGTTTGGAATGGATAAAAACAGGATCAATATTTATGCCCTAAGGTGCCGATCTATATGGCTAAATCTAAAAATGGCTTTACGCCGTACTTTGAAAATAAAAAAAGGAGTTTCTTTTTGTTTAACCAAAAATTAACTAACTTTATTTAAATTATTCTCTGCTATATAAATCAAAAATACCAGTATTTTATTTTGCTGCTGCTTCCAAAACTCCTCCCATGTTTTCCAATGTAAGTAATAAAACTTTAGTTAACCAATAGATTGATCTATTGTGTAACATCTTTTTGTTAAAGAGTTCTTTTCATTTCTTTCATTCACACTAGTTCTAATAATAATTATGCTGAGCTTGCAAAGTCAATGCAGCAACATTGTTTGCGTCAGTCGCTATGTAATACAAATCGTTTGACCCAGTGCCGTTATGAATGAAAGAAAATAAACAAAACGAAAATTAGTTTATCAATTGCAATTCTTTAAATTGTGCCGAATTTCAATTATACCGTAAGCTTGTTGTGCTGTGCCACTACAACTGTAACTTCTAAACCACTTGAGAGCGGTGAACATTTTTTTCACCATTAGCTTTTTTAGCTCCAAATACACATTTTCAAAAAAAAAAAAAATTAAAACAAATGCATTTTCACTCATCTTCAATTGTTCCGAAAATATATTGCCAATCTTAACTCTTTGCGTTCTTCCGGCAAGATAATTGGTAATTAATGAAAGTGCACTATTATCAAAACCGAATAGAAGTTTAAGCTTGCGAACTAATTAATCATGGTTGACGCAATCAAATGCTTTAGAGAAGTCCAATCTTTGCTAGTAAAAAGTAAAATGCTTTAGAGAATTTTAATTTTTTTTACACTGAAGTACCTTATTTTATATATGAAAATAAAATTAACTAGCGACCACCGGTGCGCGTTGCTGCCCCCAGTAACTATAATAATAATAATAATAATAATAATAATAATAATAATAATATTCCAAGAGTTTTGCCGTTGTTTCAAGAGCTCTATAAATGTATGTATCTTGGTTGCGAGCATTCACCGCGGGCGGCTTGCGAAAGCTTTATATTTTTCTAACTTTCATTTTGTTGTTAACAGACGCTCTATTAAGAAGAGAGCGAAATGTGAGCAGCATATAGATTTGCTCTGAGTTTGATAACATTGTTATCAGCTCCTGTTAATAAAAGAAAAACCAACATAACAACAACAATTATATGCAATTATATGCAAACTTTAATAAGCTATAACTAAAAAAATATAAATTTTTAAGCAATAAAAAGTCCAGTTTGCAAATCTACAGGTCTAAACCTATCAAACCATACTAAATTTATTAAAATTAGACTTGAACTCAAAAAGCCTTACGCCGGACAAAATTTGGGTTTGCGTAATATATATAAGATAATAATGTTTTTTTATATTAAAATTTGTTGTTTATTTGAATTAATATTATAAATTTTGCGCAATAGATCTGCGAGTTCGTCCAGGAACAGAATCACGCTCAATCGCAATTTCTCCAACCTTCTGTACAGGTATTTTGTTTGTATTTTCTGAAGCATCAGTTTCATACTCCACATTGAAATGCTGGCTGATATTATGCAGCGCACAGCACACGTTTACAACTTTTGTTGCTTTATTTGGATTCAAATGGAGTCCTCGCATAGACAACAGGCACCTAAATTTGTTCTTTATAACTCCAATTGTCCTTTCAACAATATTCCTTGCCTTGGAATGGATGGTGTTGTACCTAATTTCTGGCTTTGTCAGGCATTCGAAATGGAGTCATTAGATGATCCTGTAAAGGATATTCAGCGTCACCTGAAAATAATTTCAATGCCTTTTAAATATCACAATGAAAACTTGAAACAGTTCGCACTCGAATCAATTCTCCTTAACTAAGATCCACTCGTTGCTGTTCAATAAGTTGCAAATATTCAATGCCGATAAATTCCATATGAAGGAATCATGGGATGCGCCTCCGTGCCTGGCGTCTACAAAACGAATGTTTTGCTTATAGTCGCACACCTATAAATATATATATCTATATATCATTTGATATTCAAAGTGTCCGAATATATAAAGACTCACCAGCATAACTTTGAGACTTGTGTAGCCTTTCCGGTTCGGGAACATGTGACGAGTAGTTGCTTCTGGTGCAATTATTCTAACGTGCGTGCCGTCGACGCAACCGACAACTCCAGGCAATACATACTTTGTAAAAAAGAACATTTTTGATGCTCGCTTCTCTTCGTCCGTTTGACCACTTTTAATCCAACGCGTGCATATCTTTCACTCTAGGTTATCCAGTACTTCGCTTATTACGACGGATACTGTTGATTGAGCCTGTCCAACTCAAAAATCATTTCCCGTGCTCTTCTGATAACTGCCATCGGCGAAGAAGCGCAGGGCAGTGGTCAACTTCAACATCGGTGGGATCGCAGTCGATTTCGTTCTCTTTTGGAATCGTTCTGCAACCGCATCCAACAAATACCGAAATGCTTCTTTGTTGAGTCGGAAATATTGTGTAGTGTACTCATAAAGTCACTATTACTCCGCAACACTTTTTTATAAAAAACCTTGTACTTGAAAATCATAATTTCCGATAAGCATTTTTCATGCTTACCTTAATACTTTTCATCCCCTTCAGTTTGCGCCGCTAGTCTAATTTAACATAACCCAATGCTTGGCACAAGCGTATACAACAACAACAACAACAATAAAATTATGAGTGCATTGCCCAAGAAGAATATTATGTTACAATAGTGCTAACGACACATTTTAATTCAAGGCCAAAATAAATGCACTTGTTGTTGTTGGTGTTTTGGATTAAAAATTTAAATATGTTAATATATAGAATATGTTAATATGTAAATAATTATGTGATCGACCAAAAATTAAATTGATTGGCGATCGATGTTAAAGACAAAAAGTAAGGGAGGAGTTTAGAAAATACTGGCACAATATTTTTAAGAATAAAAGTGGTAAAAATTGTATATAAACTTTGATATTTCAAAAATAAAGACAGAGATTAACAAATAGCCTATGTGGCTTTAAACCAAAAACATATCTCACTCTTTTAATTAGCCTTTGCGGCTTCACACAAAAAAAAGCCTTGCGGCTGAATAAAAACGCGTGTGCGCCTCTAATACACAAGACCCCCCACATAATACACTACGACCAAACACTTCAAAATATAGTAGTTGGCAACCCTACACAAATTCCACTACAATTGAATAAATCTGTAATTGAATGCACGAATAAATTAAAAACATGCACGCTTTTTAAATATTAAAACTTACGTTTTCTCGGGTAACTCAAATGGATTGAAGCGGTCTCTGAGTTGTCTTCTGATTCGTGCTGGCGGCACATCATCCTCGTCGTCACTTGACCACAACGCAAATGAAATTTCCATTGTTTTATTTTAATTGAGCACAATAAACAAATTCGGCAGCAAAAAAAACTGATTTGTTTTGTTTTTAATTTTTCTGTCAGCTGATAACTGCCAGTTACAAGGTTGCCACTATTTTGCAGAACAATTAAATTTGTGGTATTTTTTAATTTCTGTGGAAAAAGGTAATTTCCATTATAGTTTTCATTTGGGAAGACTACGATTTCAGGTGAGCCGTGATTTAAAAGTGTTTTCTGATAAAAACAACAAAAAATAAGTTTGGTCGAACAAAAAATCGATACCTCAAGTACACTCAGAAAAAAAGCCATATCTTTTTGTGATAAAAAAATCTCTATTTGTTTTTTCTCTTTTTCAAATAAAATTGCCTTCAATTAGAATAAATTTTCACATATTCGAAGAAATATTTCTTCACTTGTCGGAAAGGAAAATATTTCAAGTCTCTACTAATGATAAGTATTTTTTTCGCACTAAAAAAGAGATTTTAGAAACAAATAGAGATTTTTTTATCACAAAAAGAGGGTTTTTGGTTTTTTCTGAGTGTAGTTATAAAGTTATCGATTTTAGAAAAAATTTTTTTTGCTGCAAGATCTGTTAAAAAATGTATATCTTCGCCACTATCCAATGGATAGAATATATTGACACGTCATTGCAAATATAATTAAGTTATCTTTCAGAAAAATTACAAATCTTAGATGTTACCAAATGAAAAATAAATTTTTAAGTTTTAATACGGTAATTTTAAAGAAATGAATTGTTGTATGTATGTAAATATTGTATGTATATATATATATATATATGTATATATATAAACATGTATATATATATGTATGTATGTATATAAAAATGTTTATGCTAATCGGATGTGCACTTTACGAGTTTTTTGTCATTTTGTAAACTATTTGTACTGCAGTCCCAACGGGTGGTGGGGGTAGGAGGTTTAAAAGTACTTTACGACTTATTATCATACCTATAAAATATACAAAAAAAATGTCATTAAAATCGGTCAAGCCGTTTTGGAGGAGCTCGACCACAAACACCGTGACAAGGAATTTTTAATATATTAGATATAGGAGGACCCGGCAAACTTCGTCCCGCCCTAAATTAATTTTTTTATTGAAATAATTTCGAGCAATCACGACTCCACCCAAAATTAATTTTTTATCGAATATTCGTGATCGATAACAAATGGTGACAATCGAATTTCAATTATAATTGAATAATTATACTAATTCTAATAACTAACTGTAATATCCCTTATTCACGCGGAATGTGAGGAGGTTGAGGGAATCACAATTCAGATCAATTCAATGCTTTTTAATAGACAACGTCAGCAAAAAAAAACAAAGATGAAGGCTTTCCAACACGCGAACATGTCAACTATATTGTTAGCCATGCAAGAAGCTTAGGAATTCAAGATTAATAGTTATAGACATATAGTTATACATACATTTTTTCAAATAATTTAACACATACATTATTTTGCACTAAAATTTATTTGCGAAACATTTATATTATTTCCAAATAATTTTGTGAGCGGAATTTCCGTCCCCATATCTATATCTAAAAAACTGAATGCACCTCCATGCTACAGGTGTAGAATGTATAAGCTGCATTTGCATGTTCTACTTGCTCTCTCTCTCTCTCTCTCTTTATATGATCGCACTGCTTTGCGCTCCATTATCTTTATAAACATAATATATTATGTTATCTCTCGTATGTTCTCTTTATTCTTAAGGTAGAAAATAAGTCTAGATTTGATTTAATCCAGCACACGGTCCCATAGTTAATTAAAAAGATTGGCCTTGTGATTCATTGATTGTCATGGCGATGCAAGTCGAACTGAATTTGAATTGAACATTTTTGAAATCGAAAGGTAAATCGGTTAGAATCAATGGGATTCTTGGAATGAGCACTTCCTCGCCCTTGAATTTGCCTTCTCAAAAGCTTTCATCGTTACTCGAATGACATTATTCTTGAGTTGCTTCACGACCAATTTTGTTCCCTTGCACAATTTTGGTTGATTGAGGCTCCGAAGCATGATGATAACAGCTCCAACCTTCGTGGTAAATTATGTGGTGGTAATCCTTGCAAATCAATGAATTCAGGAACACTGTTCGATAATTGGTTGCTTCGTCTGGACACAATCAACTGATTTGAACGAATGTAATTGTCCAGAAATTGCATTTTGAATTATGAAATTCGAATCGATTTTTTTTATTTTTTTTTATTTTTCTATAGAAAATGTATGAAACAACAATTTTTTCGAGAAAATCCCAAATTTTTGATGCGGAGGCGAAAAAAAAGGCAACTCGAATCGGATGATCCGTTCTCGAGTTATTAGCGTTCTTATGTATGCATTTATAAGAACGTATGTAAAGAACGTAAATGTATTTTATGTATACATTTATTCGGACATGACAATCTGACTGTTTTCATTATCCGTCGCTCACTGGCCAGTGTGACTAATAAAAATAGTCAGCTCAACCGTCAGTTTTGAAGCCATGTGGTCTCAGTGGTCTAAGGATCCATCCTCACAGTGGGCAAACAAATAAATTTTTTTTTATATATTGAAATGACAGCTTTTGTGTCCTTTTTGGAGTAAAAAGTGAATATGTTGGAGCTTTTTTTAAATAGGGTTTATTAAGAGCTTAAATTGAATTTATCAACGATAAGAAATTGAATGATAAAATAAAAAAAAATAAATAACTGGACATTTCAGCCCTTGAAAGGACTTTGACCGAGCTTCTTATGATCAATTGTGTTGTGCGTGTTATTAAGTTTGTACACAGTTGACCGAGAAATGGACCTACAGGCTTAACGCCGACTCCGAACGGCGATGAACGGAATGTTCTTATTCTCAAGAAGCTTTACATGGCATTTTTATTACTCTCTGAGGTTTGCCATTGTCTGCAGAGAGGTGGCGGCCGTACAGAAAAATTATTTTAATTCAAATAATTTTCTGTCGCGGCTGGGGTTCGAACCTGGGTCTCCAAAGTTCGTTGACATAGCGGCCACGCACTTTAACCAACTACGCCACAGACGCCACGGAAATTGAATGATAGTTTTTTGTTATTCTAAGGAAACGATGTTATTAGAAAAAGACTCTGTACTAAAATTTTGTGCAATTTTGAAGATATGCTAATGTTTTTGGTGTTAAAATAACATAATTTTCTTTTAATTAATTAGACGAACAGTTTCGCTAGTAGGATAATTTGCGTTTCTTGTAAAGGGGCGGAAGAGGCGTGGTCAAAACTAAGTATGCCATAACCTAATCTAGCCTTCAAGTAATGTGTGTGCCGAATTTGAGTTAAATCCGTCCAGCCGTTAAGTTTTGTTGCCTATTTAAAATAGTCTGATGTGGAAATTCCCATACAAAATTACCAAATTCGATTTTTTCCGATTTTTCCGCTGTTCCTTCGAGTTTTTTATAATTTTTCTAAACCACATCTGTATTAAGGCAAACAATACAAAAAAAGAATTATTAAAATCGGCCGAGCCGTTTCTGAGCCTTAGCAAGACTAACGCACACGCATTTGATTTTTATATATAAGAAGATGAATGCTCTTATATGCTCTTCTCCAAATTTAAACGTGGTATTTTTAAATGTGTGCCTTTTTTGTGGTATTTTTAATGCTTGTGTGGGATTTTCGTAGTATTTTTAAATTTTTGTGAGGAAAAGGGTATATTTATGACCATTTTTAGTGGCAACCTTGCTGCTGTTATCAGCTGTCATAAGTAACAAACTCCACATACATTCCACAATCAAATGAAACAACAATGTATTGTTGTGTACCATCATAGCGCATTATTTACTCTTTGAGGTTTGCCATTGTCTGCAGAGAGGTGACGACCGAACAGAAAAATTAATTCAATTGAAAAAACTTTCTGTGTCAGATGTGCACTCAACCCACTGCGCCACGATGTCAGTATTGAGATAAAACGAAGGATAACTCTTGCCGACAGGTGTTACTTTGGGCTGAGTAGGCAATTGAGAAGCAGAGCCCTCTCTCGACGAACAAAACTCACGCTCTATAAGTCACTAATCATGCCCGCCCTATTATATGCAGCACAAACCTGGACGTTGAGCAGTTCTGATGAAAAGACTTTGGGAGCCTTCGAGAGTAAGTTCCGCCGTTAGATCTTTGGTCCAATCTGCGTCAATGGCGAGTACCAAATTCGACGCTCCAGCAAAAAAAAATATTCGCTTCGGTGCCTGATGGAGGTCAACGCAGAAAAGGACGCCCACATCTTCGTTGGAAGGATCAAGTGATGGATAAGCTGACTACACTTGGTGTTTTCAACTGGCGACAGCAAGCGCAAAACAGAAATGGCTGGCGCAATTTCTTAAACGAGACCAAAACCAACCAACGCACAGTGCGGTATTTTCAATTCTAGCGTGCCAAAAGTCCCAAAAATTGAAATCTGAATTTGATAAAAAAAAGAATTTCAAGAAACAGAAATATATCCAAGAAATAAGAAAACGATTACCAAAATCCAAAATAATGTTTGTATATTTTTTTTAAAATTCGTCAAAGTTGGAACTTTTAACTAACAAAAAAAAATTTTAATTAGTGCAATTTTTGTTTGCATACTTCCAACAAAGATATCTCAGGACCTAACAAAGATATTGCATTCATTTTTTTTTTATAAAAATATTAAATTTATTGTTTATTTAATACTTAGTCTATAAAGAAAAAAAACTTTTAAAAAAATATTATAAAAATTAAAGAAAAATAATGATTTTTTTTTTCAAAAAATTTTTAAAATGCGATTTTCAGTAAGAAAAAAAAAAACAGAATCCAACGATATCCAACGCGATGATTATAACTACAAGAAATATATATATTTTTACTAAACATTTATGAAAAAACCTCGTACGGAAACGGAAAAAATCTTCATTTAAAAATGACTCCAAAAATGCTAAAATTCATATAAAATGGTAAGAAAAATTACAACACATTTAAGAAAAATTGTGTTAATGAAATAGTATCGAGTTTATTTTTTGGAGTAATATTAGATATCGTAAAGTTAACAAGTTGGATAAAATTTTTTAGTATTCATTTGCATGAACTTTATTTTTTTACCGATTTTATGGTATAAATCTACTTTTCTCTACTACAGGCAAACTACTTAGCAAAATTAAATAATTTTTTACACATATTACTATTACAATATAATATATCTGTGTTTAAAATTTCATAATAATATCATATATACTTTTTAAGATATAACATTATTTATCTGTGGATAATTTGATTGTTCAAAAATCTTAAACAACAACAAAACAAACCGATTACGCCCACTTTTTGACAGATGGTTGCAAATGGTAAAACAAAGTAAGAAACAAAATTTCATTGCCATAGCATGCCTACAACCCAAGTTAGGTCGGTTTATATGCTCCAGTTGTATGGGAGGTAGGCGTGCCAGTTGACCGATTACGCCTATTTTTTGCAAAAATGATTTTTTTGGCCTTATTAAGCTGTGTGCAAAATATCATGTCTGTAGCTATAATACTTTTTGAGATATGACTTTTGGCACGCTAGAATTGAAAATAACACACTGTGCAACGGTTGTAAGCGCAAGATAAGTAAGTAAGTAATAAAATTAAATATCTCTCTATGTATAAATACTTTTTGACACCAGTTTGTGATCGCTTCGTCATCTTTATTTACTCTTACACTTATGGTTCCGCGAAAAGAAAATACATTGAAGAGCTTATAAGCGTTTTAATTTAATTCCAGCTTGCAGAATTTTTCTCAGCTCAGGTAAGAGACTTTAAAAAATTAGTACCTTATCAAAGTAGAATCCTGCTCCTTTTTGTGTTACTGGTGCCTTAGCTCTACGTCGAAACTCATCAAAGGCCTTGAGAAAACGAGCTCTATCGTAGGGAGTGTTAAATTTGATGATGACGGCCGAGTTAAGCTGCTGATCGTTGCTGTTTTTCGTGCGGAAAATATCACGAATTTGTGGTACTAGAAAATCAATCGATCGACAAATCTGTTTGAATGTGCTCTTTTAATCTTCAGACTCAACAGAAGGTATGCCAAATATTACAGTATAACAAGAAAAATCTTTTACTGGGGTCTTAATATCAGCTTGAGATTTAAGTTTATCAACTTCAACTTCGAGTGAATTGAGCTCACTCAACTCAACATCAATTCTTATATTCTCTCCTTTAATTCCTTTATGCAGGCGTTAAAAACTACAATTTCACTCTCAACTCTTGAATACAATTTAGTCTCAAGAGCTGACAGTTCTCCCTCTAGAGACGGTTTATTTGTAGCTCAGTGTGTCGTTAAAGCCGCTCTTCCATCAGCTTCATTCATTTGAGCATTAATTGACTTTGCTTCGCTGTCATCAAGCTTAAGCGACTTGTTTGCTGGAAAACGCGCTACATTTGAGTTTGGTGAAGTTTCTTTTCGCTTCCGCGTAATTTTTGGAGTCATTTAGTTTAGAGTTTAAAAAAAAGAAAAAAGGAAACAACCCCACACTCAACAGAACAAACAAACAACAACGAAAAAAAAAAACACAAGAACGATTCAATAGCAAGCACAAAATGGACACAGCACTAACTCAAACTCTAAGTAACCACACAAACATGAGTACACTTTGCTATCACGCCTTCGGCTCTGCTGGAAAACGGTTAAGTATATTAGTACGGCTGATGTTTTGCGTTTGTTTGTAGTAATTTATTTCTTTGTTTCTTTTATTATTAATATTGCGTTGCTTTGAAAAAATTCCATTGACTTCGCAAGTTTTTTATTGATTTAATCTAAGCCAAAAAATGCACATGAAAACATTTAACATATAAATAGTTTGAACTTAAATTTATCACTAACAAAAAAAGACGCTTAAATCGCTGATTATCTCGCACATAAAACAAATAACAGTCGGAGCAGCAGAATATACGTCTGCGTAGTAAAGAAAAATACGTAGTAAAGGAAAAAACTCTTCTTGCGGCAAGCAGTTTGACAGATCAAGAGTCTATAATGTAAAATTGTATTAAGACTTAATCACTCGCTCTATAAGTAAAAATTTAAGAAAGAAAATAGTAAGCGAACGAAAGTGTAAAGAAAAATGAAGAGTGAGCTTGCCGCATAACAGATCCCGTTAGTTTTGTTGTGCTTTATTCGAGTGTGTGTGTTGTGTCTAGCAGAAACTAGGATATTAGACAAAATGTTCTGGAAAGCGTGCTTTTGATTTTTCTTTACACTTTTTGGGCAATTGCTAACTAACTGCTGAGTGTCGGTTGTGTAAAAAATTAAATTGCAACTTTTGTTCGAAAAGAAAACAACCTGTGTCTTTTTACATACTATTAAATTGAAACTTTTTTTTAAAAAAAATATAGAAAACAAATTTGAGCTTTAGGCCAAGCATCTTGACAACATGAAGACAAAGAAGGCAACAACCAACAACTACAACAACGGCTCTGTATAGAGCAAATCACACAGCTTGACTATACGGACTGTTTCGTTGGCCGCTACAACAACTCATCAGTAGTCTTGTATGACTTTTCACTGTGATCCACTCAAGCTAATTAGATTCTACTTATACTGCCAATTATGCCGAGAAAGTTACCCGGAATTTATTTTGACAGAAGAACGCTTAAGTTCTTATCTACTTCGATGCAAGCCTGTATCAAGGTTAACCTACATAGATCGTATCATACTTGTAGGCATAGCCTTAATTCAAGTGCATCTACGAAATTCGATCACAGCGGTGATCGAATTTATTTACGATAACGACAATCACATAAACTTTTTTATAGACAGTGGAGCAGAAGTTTCAGTACTTCCAGTAAATAAATACAAAGCCCACAAGTGAAATTCAGACTTAATACTAACAGCAGCTAACGGTAGTACAATCTCAACTTTCGGCAAGAAATTACCTAGCGTAAATTTGAAACTAAGACGCGATTTTCCTTTTACATTTATACTAGCAGACATTACAAGACCCATCATAGGAGCAGATTTCCTTAAGAAATATGGACTCTTGATAGAAAACACAAGAAACTCATTAATCCACTTACACAGCTGTAAGTTAACGCAATCACAGCATTTGCTGAAACATCAGTACCCAAACTAATTACACTAGACAACAAATATACAAACATACAAATATACTCAAAAATTAAAGTTTATTACAAAACAGAACACCACATAACTACAGAAGGACAGTTATCATTTTCAAGACCCACACGCCTTGACTCCGACAACTACAAAATTGCCAAACAGGAATTCGTCTTTTTATTCAAAGCAGCCATCTGCCGTCCTCCGACTCCATGTCAGCGCCTCCTCTACATCTAGTACCAAAAAAAGATGTGAACGAGTGGAGGACCTGTGCTGAATATAGAAGACTAAACGCAATTACAGTCCCAGACCGCTACCACACTTACACGACCTATCTATTGACTTACACACCAGACACATATTTTCGAAATTAGACCTAGTTAGAGCATACCACCAAATCCCCATGGCCACTCAAGCCATACATAAAACCGCGATTACTACGCCAATCGGAATGTTTGAGTTTCTGAGAATGCGATTCGGTTTAAGAAATGCAGCTCAAACATTCCAACGACAAACAAAGTACATATTAAGAGAACTAGACTTCGTATTCGAATACCGCGACGACATTCTGGTGGCCAGCGAGACATAAGAAGAACACCTTAAACATCTTAATTTAGTTTTCGAACGACTAGACAAACACGGACTAAACATTAAACCAAGCAAATGTATTTTCGGCGTTGACAGAATAAATTTTTTAAGTTATGATATTTCAAACAAAGGCATATAACCATTACCCTATAGAATTCAATGCATTGTTAACTATCCCAAACCAGAAACAGTTACACAAATACAGAACTTTATCGTGATGATTAACTATTACCACAGATGCATGCCAAAATTAGCACACACAATCACACACATTTATGAGATGGAAATACTTAACCAGAGAACGCAAATAAACTAAACGATATCCGAACCGATCGCTCAGAGGGTAATACAAAACCTTTATTTTTCATTAGTTTCGTTCGTGAGGGCTACCGAAACACGAAACTTTTCAGTGGAAGAGAGAACTAACGTAATTTTTATAATTTTTGCTTACGTGTCAGTATAGAAAACGAAACCAAATCAAACGTTTCATTAATGATCATTGGTATGCAAAAGGCATTGAACCAGAGAAGGGCACGAACCTCAAATTTGAGGAATGACGTCACATTTTTGTATACACATATAGCAGTCAGCGTTGATCAGCAGAGCTCAGTATGCTACGAAACTTCAAGCAGGCAAGTTCGCGTTCGTCTGTTTCGCTTTTTTATATGATTTTTTATGCTCTTCTCTGCTTTAGGTACACTGTAAAACAATCGACATGGAATTTGAAATGGAATGCTTTTTTCGTTAAATGCTAAAAATGAGTTGGAATGCTTGCTGTGTGACAAAATAACTGCTGGTAATCGAATAGACAATGCAAGAAGGCATTATAAAACATTTCATTCAAAATTTGGAAAAATTAGCAATGATGATCGCAGACAGTTATTTATCATATTGAAGCAAAGTTTCGCTGATTCTGTGGTTGATAATAATGTACAACCTGACCTTAATTTGATAAATTTTGAAACTTATAAACTTAAAGCGTCATATGTTGTGGCTTCAGCTTTAGCAACACAATGCAAACCACCCTTGATGATGGGCTATATATAAAAAAAGTTATGAAGTCTGTACTTCATTAAATTAAATTATTTGAAAGTCCCTTAACTTGCACTATTGAACACTTTTCAAAGGATATACAAGCGGAGTTAATGGGTTTGCGAAATAATATTTTTTTACCAACTGTGTCTGGCATTGACTTTTGGAGACATATTGATGAGTCGATTTATCCGAATGTTATGGAAAGTATATACAAGCTTTGCTCAATGTTTGAAAGTACGTACATTTGTGAAAGTTCGTTTTCTTATTTAAAAATTTTCAAGAGCAAGATTCGTAACAAATTATCAGATGAACATCTCTCAAACTTGATGTTAATCAAATGCTGCGAAGAAGAATTAAATTTAGACGAGTTGATCGAATGGGATCATAAACACAACAATGTGTAAAGTTTGCATGACTAATGTAAATTTTCGTTTTATTTATTTTTTGCCTTTTCTGCACAACCGCAGCTTTCAGTGTAGCAAGCTGAGTGCGACACATATACATTGACATAATGTCGGTGTGTGGTGTGCCCATCTCTGCATTGAACTCAAACTCCGTGGAAAGAGTCAGCATGCGAATGATGCTTGCCTCTTCTATCGCGTTGATTTCGAATCTGAAGTCAGAATTTTAAAATTCAAGATGGCTGATAGGGTTGCCACCTTTTTTTTATTTTTAGGAATTCGATGCTGGGGCGAACATTAGGTAAAAATGTGTCGCTGAATCCGAATCCTTTGTCAGAATTTAAAAATTATGAAATTTTTAACCCTGTAGGGTAGCCACCTAAAAATATGTTTTTTAAGAGTTTTAAACATTATCTAACAGTTTTAGGGGGTCGCTGATTTCGAATCTGATGACAGAATTCTAAAATTTAAGATGGCTAATAGAGTTGCCACCTATTTTTTTATTTTTACGAATTCGGTGCTGGGGCGAACACTAGGTAGAGATGGGCCGCTAAATCCGAATCCGTTGTCAGAATTTCAAAATTGTGAAATTTGTAACCCTGTAGGGTTGCCACCTAATAATATGTTGCTTTTAGAGTTTTAAACATTATCTAACAGTTTTAGGGGGTCGCTGATTTCAAATCTGATGTCAGAATTTTAAAATTTAAGATGGCTAATAGAGTTGCTACCTATTTTTTTTTTATTTTTACGAATTCGGTGCTGGGGCGAACCCTAGGTAGAAATGGGCCGCTGAATCCGAATCCGTTGTCAGAATTTCAAAATTGTGAAATTTTTAACCCTGTAGGGTTGCCACCTAATAATATGTTGCTTTTAGAGTTTTAAACATTATCTAACAGTTTTAGGGGGTCGCTGATTTCGAAACTGATGTTAAAATATTGAAATTTAAGACGGCTGATAGGGTTGCCACCTAATTTTTTTAATTTTTACGAGTTCTGTGCTGGGACGAACACTAGGTAAAAATGGGTCGCTAAATCCTAAGTCAGAATATCAAAATTATTATTAGGTGGCAGCTCTATTGTTGAAAATATTATAATTTTTAAATTCTGACAACGGATTCGGATTCAAATTAAATTCAATTTAATTAAATTAAGTAAAAAATATATTAAACCTTAACCGATTGACATGAGTTTTTGGCAAATAGCTTTTTTCGATGGAATCTACTAATTTCACGCGACTACAGCTGGCGCTCACGTTTGGAAATGCTCGTGTAAGCTTATTGACGTACAGGTTCATAGTATGTGCACGCATACATATCTATTCTTACATGCATTATAGTATGTATATCGCAGTCGAGTCAGTCAAGGCCAAAGAGTTGTGCTCGATTTATGTGAAGGCCTTTCAGATATAAATGTCACTTGTGATAATTTCTGCACCACATATCAATTAGCTGAGGAGTTACACAAACGGCGAATGACCATTATCGGAACAATTCGGCAGAATCGAACTGAGAGTCCACCAGTTTTGAGAAATATGCGGAAAAAGCCTGTTTTTACACAAATAAAGACGGTGTAGATACGCTTGATCAAATGGTTGGCACTTATCGATGCAAGCGAAAGGTCAATCGATGGCCTATGGCATTGTTTTGCAATTTACTTGATATAAGTGGAGTTAATGCGTTCGTTAATTTCACTTCAATTTCAATCAAAAACAGTAACAGGAATATTCGTCGTAGACTGTTCTTGATTGAGCTTGGAGACGCTATGGTTATACGTGGTCCAAGAGTGGCACAACCCGAAATACTAATAATCTCAACAAATGCCGCAAGTGTTCCAATTCATCCCATTCAGCATGCGTCACCAAAGCTTGGTCGTTGTTACATTTGTACTAGCAAAAACAATCCTAATGTGTTTGCAACAAGATGTGATTAATGCAAGAAATTTATCTGTGCAGATCACAAATTCAATGCATGCTTGAATTGTGGCAATAAAATATTTTAAAATTATCTTATACTTGCCAAATCGACAAGATTTCAAATTTTTTTTTTTTACTTTTTTCGAAATATGTCCAATTTTTGTCCTGAATATCAATTTTTTTAAATATATTTAACTTTATTCATAAAAAGAATAAATAGTCTTTAAATTTTATTCATAAAATTTGTGATATTTTTATTTCTTTTTAAAGGTTTCTGTATATATGCGCGCGCATACTTAAGGAACTTTTTAGGGTTATGGGTCTGAGTTACCGATGAGGGTTAATAAGAAAATCCCTTTTTTTTGGCTTTTTAAATATGCACCTAATGATTTTTTACAAGAAAATGTAGAATATGAAACCTAAAGACACAGCATAACTCCAAGCGTTCTGCTGTTGTTTACATAACTTTCTAGTCAGTGCACACTTCTTTTTCGAATCGTGCCTAATATTGCTTTGGTTTTAGTTTGTTCTTGTTCTTCTCAAGCGACAAGTGCTCTCTGTAGTGTTAGGCTTGATTTCATTCATGAGAGCAAAACATAGCAAAAGCTTGCACTACAAACGAGTGCTTTGAAACGCATTTCAAGCGCACTCGTGCAGAGGTTTACTATATACACTAGAGCAGGCCTGATCACAAAGGTGGCCCTTTTGGCCCTTGTTGTAATAATTGGCCCATTTATTAAAATTGAATAAAACTCACATTTTGTATGCGCCAAATTTACGACGAAATGCACTTGTGAAAATTAACTATGACAAACAACAACAATATACATATCGAAACGCACAAGCGCGTGGCGCGACCACCAAAAACATACAGCATTGTTGTTGTGCGTGTGTTTTGTTGGTGGAATAGAAATTCAGACGATCTCGTGTTCTGCTACGCATGCTTGTCGCGTATGTATTTTGTTTTTGGGATTTTTTTATCAACACATTCTATGCATTTGCAAAAAGCAACAAATTAGGTTGCCGTCGATGGTAGTGATGCTAAAATGTTCGCTTGTGTTGTTGTTAATGTATTTTGTTGTTTATTTAAACCAGGCGATTATCTTTCTTAATTAGGCTTTGGCCCTTTTATTCATTTCGCTGATTAGGCCTGCACTAGAGTGTCGCTTATTTTGCGATTTTTGGAAATGTCAAAGGGCTGAAAGATTTTTTATGCGTTTTTATATTCTAAGAACGAAACCATAACAATTTTTTTTACGACAACGTTTACCCGTGCCAATCGGGCTCGAAAGTTTCGAAAAAATGTCCATATTAGACCATATTTGCACAAATTAAAAAATAAATTTTTTCTCTGCTTTTTGTAAATGTTTTGCATTTTTTGGAAGACATACATAAGAAACATGATATCTACAAAGTTTTTTATGGTGGGCGTGGTTACCGCCCCTGCTGTGTCGAAATTTCTCCCTCAGTCTTTTCCCACTTTTTCATGAAATTAGTGCAATTTAGGTATTAAAATCAACAATAAATAAATACATTTTTATGATGCTATTTCAGTATTATTATAGTATTATTACATTTCATTAAATTCACGTTAGGTACTTCCAAAAATTAACAATAAATTAAAAAAACTAGAATTTTACACTGCGGCGGGCGCGCAACAAGCTAATACCTACAAGAAGTCTTATTGCGGCTTTTCAACCGAAATCATCGTTTTTTTTTATAAATAAAAAATATCAAAAACCAAAAATGTATGCCCCCTGAAGGGTTTAATTATAATTAGAAATACAAATTAATGATAAGTTTTTTTTAAGAGTACAGTAAATTATCACAAATTAGAACCACTTTGTTCCACGCGTGGTTCTAATTTCTGAAATGTTCTAATTTCTGGACTTTTTTTCACAGAAATGTAAAAGAAAGTAATGAAACTTATTAAAAAAATTTATGTTAACACAAAAGAATTTTTATTTATTAATATTTAACGTTTTTTTTAACATAAATTTCATATTATTCCCCTATTTATATTTATATCAATGATCAAAAATCACTTTTAAATTTAATAAATAATGCAACGTCCAGAAATTAGAGCCAGGTTCTGATTTCAGAGCGTTCAATATTGAAATGGCAGGTTCTAAGTTCTGGTTCGAATTTGTGAGAGTTTACTGTATTTTTTTTTTTGACAGTTCGAGAATATTTTTCGAGTATTTTGGGCCACAATAAGTAGGTTTTGTAGCTGCGTTTCTAATTTTGTAAGCTCGAGAAATTCTTGAGCGAGTTGTACCCCATGCTCCGCAACTAAATTTACAACACAAAGATATATATATAAGATATATATAAATAATTTTTTACTCTCTGGTATTCTTCATCTTTTTCCCATTCGTCAGGGTCATATTTTAAAAAATTGCATGTCAAACTAAACCTACGAAATAGATTTGTTGTTCGACAAGATGCAAAACAATCTAAATCTTTTTTTGTCCATTCATTTAAAGAATTTGGGTTTGCGATTGGATGATTACATGGAAACTTCTGATTTTGCAATGCTGTCACCATACTGCGTTTTCTCTCAATAGAAACCGCATCATCGAAAAAAGCGAGTGCTACAAGTTCTTCGCCAAGGTACCAAAGATGCCGACCAAATTTTTGACTTGCAGCAATGGAAATTTTTTGTTAATTGTCTTGTATGCGACTCTTAAAAAAGACAGATCCTGATTTGGAGCTTTTATGCTATTAGTAGCTTCAAACCAGACTGATGTATAGTAGAACTATAAAAATACAGACTTGACGGATTCCGATAATAATGAATAGCATAGAAGCTCCAAATAAGGATCTGTCTTTTTTAATTAATTTGTATTTCTTATTATAATTTAACGCTCCAGGGGGCATACATTTTTGGTTTTTGATATTTTTTATTTATAAAAAAAAACTATGATTTCGGTTGAAAAGCCGCACTAAGACTGCTTGTATTTATTGCTGATTTTAATACCTAAATTGCACTTATTTCATGAAAAAGTGGGAAAAGGCTGAGGGAGAAATTTCAACACAGCAGGGGCGGTAACCACGCCCACCATAAAAAACTTTGTAGATATCATATTTCTTATGTATGTGTTCCAAAAAATGCAAAACATTTATAAAAAGCAGAGAAAAGATTTATTTTTTAATTTGTGCAAATATGCTCTAATATGGACATTTTTTCGAAACTTTCGGGCCCGATTGGCACGGGTAAACGTTGTCGTAAAAAAAATTTGTTATGGTTTCGTTATTAGAATATAAAAAAGCATAAAAAAACCTTTCAGCCCCTTGACATTTCCAAAAATCGCAAAATAAGGGACACTCTAATATACACAGAACACAAACCACTTACTTCAGCATTACATTCAAAAACAGAAAGAAGCCCAAGGCAAACACGACACCTAGAATTCATTGCACAGTTTTCCAACGACATCAGACACATAAAAGGTACCGATAACATCGCAGCGGACGCACTTTCAAGAGCTGAGATAGAGGCTTTCACAACCTCTGAGATCGACCCCAGAACTATACACAAAGAGCAGAATAAAGATTCAAAGCTACAAGAGATACTAAATAAACACACTTACGAATTCGAACAAATACACATTACAATACTTAACATTAAAATTTGATGCGAACAAACAAGTTCAGGAACACGTCCATACATTCCACAAACATTACGCAAGCAAATTTCTGAACAATTACATAACATTTCACACCCAGGTACACGAGCTTCTCAACGGCTTTTAACACAAAGATATTTTTGGCCCAAAATGAACACACAAATCAAGTAATGGTCACAAGAATGCGTTAGATGCCAACGAGCTAAAATACATTGCCACACGAAGACAATCCAACACAAGATAGACATTCCACACGGTCGTTTTGAGCATGTTCACGTCAATTTAGTTGGCCCTTTACCAATATCAAATGGTTACAGATATCTACTTACCCTAGTTGACCAAAACACACGTTGGCCCGAAGAGTATCCAATTAAAGATACCAACGCCAGTACTATCGTAGATACACTTCAAAAGGAATACATCTCACGTTTTGGAGTTTCTCTGGAAATTACTTCCGATCGAGCACCTTAATTTTCGTCCACAACATTTAGAAACTTTGTTAAAAATCTAGGAAGCAAACACATTACTACTTCTGCTTATCATCTATGTACAAGCTAATGGGATTGTAGAACTATTACACCGCCAAATAAAGACTTCCCTAATAGCGAGTAACAATCAGATAAATTGGTACACAGCGTTTCCACTACTTCTTCTAGGACTCAGGTCCACGGTCAAAGAAGATATTAAGGCTTCACCAGCTGAATTGGTTTTTGTTCAAACACTCAGTCAGAACTTTAATCCGTCGGACACCTTGTCCAAGCTTAAAAAGGACGTAGAAGATCAAAAGTCAAGCATTGCGCGTCTCAGCACCAACTTCCAACAATATATACCTCGAGCCCTTAGTACTTGTAACTTTGTCTTCATCCGCAACGACACAATTCGTAAAACACTGCCAGAGCCGTACGATGGTCCCTTCGAAGTTATTGAGAGAATACCGAAATACTTCACAATTCGCTAAAATAACACTAACATAACAGTCAAAATTTATAGCATTTAACCCGCCATCTTAGACACTAAAACAACACAGACACATTTAACCAAAAATAAAAATACAAAAAAAGTACCCTTTAACTTATTAGCCAACACTATCAAAATTTTTTAGAAGGGAGGGACACAATACCACCACATACAAATGTTGGAGTGGTGACACAATACCACCACATACAAACACCAACATCACAACATACAAAACATACACTTTACAAAATACTCACTTACACACTTACAAATTATTATTTAAGATTTCAAAAATTGTCAATTTTTATAAATAAAACTGTATTCATTGAAATGTGACATAAAAAATAAATTGTAAAAAATAAATTTAAATAAAAAATAAGAACTATTTATTTGTGTCCACCACAACATATCGATCAGTCAAAGCAAAGCTCGCAATGCAATGTTAATTTCTATTTTTCTTGTAGCTCTTACGTTCCACATTGTTGAAAGCTCGTTTACTTCTGTCCCATTGTTTATAGATATAGTTTGCACCAAATTTTTGGCTGCCACTAAGTAACAAAAAACAAAAAAAGAAAAAAACGGGTGCATTATTAGACACACGAGAGAAGCTAAGCTATATCGTAATTTCATAGATTTGGTAATTTAATGCCATTTTTATACCCCCACGTTTAAAAAACGTAAAAGGGTATATTAATTTTGTCACTCCGTTTGTAACGCCTATAAGGAGGCGTCGTAGGTATAGAAAAATATATATATTCTTGATCAGCATCACCACCCAAGTCGATTTAGCCATGTCCGTCTGTCTGTCTGTGATCACGATTACGAATGTTCAAGCTATCATCACGAAACTCTATATATATACTTTTATGTAAAAAATAAAGGTCAAGTTCGAAAATGAACCAAATCGGATGAATACCACGCCTACCTCCCATACAAAGTGACTTTATCAAAAACGGTAAAATCTCTTAGAAATCCACAGACATTAATGTATGGGTTTGAAATTATGCATTTGAGTTTTGATATTTAATATACACTATGAGTATGAAATTCAACAAAATCGGATGAAAACCACGCCTACCTCCCATACAAAGTGACTTTATCAAAAAGCTAAAATCTCTATAAACTCCACAAAAATTAATATATGGACTTGAAATTTTGCATATGAACTTTAATGTATCACGAATTCCACCAAAAAGTCAACCTCATAGGTCAAAAATCAAATTGTAAAGAGAGAAGAGAAATTATATAGAATATATTCTATCGAATTCGGACAACACGTTTTAAGTTGAATTCTTCAAGATAACGATAGTTTTTCTTTGTTTTTTTTTACTTTCGCGTGGTGAATAAGTTGAACGAAAATTTTGCAGTTTTATTTTTATATTTGCCGTGAGGGTGTACGCTGTTTATTACAACAATTAAAAAAAAAAATGTTTGTTTCAAATTTATTAATATTTTCCTAATAATCATACATATATATGTATAAATAATTATCAACGACATACCGTGGTAAGAGCAGTTAAATAAATTAAGAAAATATGTAGCATGTATTTGTATTTGTATTTGTATTTTATTATTTGATATACCAGTGCTGCAAGGTAAGAACCTTATGATTAATGCACTGACATCATAGATTTGTTGCATTTTCGAACATAACAATAATTTTAACAATAAGATAATTAGATTAACAAATTTAATTGAAACTATACTAATATTAATGAGTAAATTTATATAACAATAAAAAACAAAAATAATGCCTCTTTCAGAGAATTAATGACAAAACAAGTAATTTGATTAAATTTTTACTTTACGAAATTTTAAGAAATTTAAATACATAGGGAATGAAAATATAAATTTTACGAAAGAATAAATATTATTGCAACGATGAAAGATGAGAAAATAACATTTTTTTAAATTGCACAGCGTTTTGAATTGATCTAATAAAAGGAGGTAAAGAGTTCCAAAGACGAATTGCAAATATATAGAATTGCCTTTCAGATGTTAAACAAAAGTGACGCAATTGAATCAATGAGTTGGACCGATTGGAACGAGAAGCAGTAATACGGTTGTGCAAATAAGTCGGTTCACCAGTGTATAACACCTTATGTAGCAAGAGTAAAGTACGGAATTTAAGAATGTTCTCAAAGGTCAGGTTGCAGATTTTTATTGCATATTGGGATACATGATCTGTACGTTTTAGTCCAAAAATATATCTAGCTATATTGTTAAATGCAACACTTAGTTTTTGCTTACCAACAGAATCGCAATTAGAAAAAATTTCGCAAGCAGATAGAAGCGTGGGGAGGATGTAAGCTTTGGCTATAAGAAGTCTTATTTTAAGAGGCGTAAAATGTTGTGAAACTCTCAGTACCCTAAGCATTCCATAAACCTTGCCTATTGTAGTGCCAATGCGTGTGTTCCAAGTCAAAGCCCTATTAAAAATAACTCCAAGATTTTTAGCTGAATCAACGAAGTCAATCGAGGAATTGCTCAATGTAATTTTAGGAAATTCCGAAATATCAACTAGTTTTTTAGATATAACTATACATTTCGACTTTTTTGGATTCAGACACAAACCATTTTCACCTGCCCAAGCTGCTATGCGTGCTAAGTCGTTGTTGATGATAGAAATACAGTTGGAAATACAGTCATGTTTGCAGCTTAAATACAATTGAACGTCGTCAGCGTACATGTGGACTTTGCAATTTTGAAGAACCGTGGGCAAGTCATTAGCATAGATGGAAAACAGGAGAGGCCCAAGAACAGAGCCCTGAGGTACTGATGTCATGTTATGGACAACTACAGCTTGTGATCTATTAGAAAGATAAGACCTGAACAGGTGTGCTGCTGTATGAGAGAAGTTAAATAGGTTGCTTAATTTCGTATAAAGGATGCCATGGTCGACTGTATCGAAGGCCTTATAATGATCGAGAAGAATTAAAAAGCTGATTTTTTATCATCCAAGCCTGCTCTAATCTCTTCAGCTACATCTATTAGAGCTGTAACACAACTCCTCTTTGCCCTAAATCCTGACTGCCGGTCGGTTAGCAGCTTATTGTCGCAGATAAATTTGCTAGCTTGATGGTATAAAATTACTTCAAAAGCTTTAGCCAAGTAAGATAGAATAGCAACAGGTCGATATTCGCTGACAGATTTGGGTATCGGAATTATTTTGGCTTGTTTCCAGTATTTTGGGAAGATAGAAGTAGTGAGAATTGTATTGAAAATGTGGGTTATGTAAGGTAAAACAACAGGAAGTAAGATTTTTAGAAATAATGGATGGATTTCATCGAAACCCACGGCGCTTGATTTTATTGACAGCAGACTAGACAATACCTCATTTTGATCGACGCCACAGAAGGAAAAAGTTACACCTGGACTGAGTACGGAGGACGAAGAACCGCTTGAATTTGTGCAAATAATATCATTAACTATGGGCATATTAACAAAATTCCGGTTAAGTTCATTCACATCGATAGCATCGCTTGCAGCAGACAATTTTTTACCTACTCCAATTTCTCGAATTTCTTTCCATATCTTTTTCGAATCAACTGCATTTTTGTATTTTTCACCATAAAATCTCCTCTTTGCAACTACTATTTCATTATTTGCCTTTTTCCACAATTCTTTATACTCAGCATAAAACTCTGGTGTTTTGAATTGCTTCCAGCGGTTGTAAGACACGTTTCGTGCCGTTATAAATCTTTTAATATGGGCATTAAACCAAGGCTTTTGCTGAGTTTTAACATTTTTTGTTTTGATTGGCACAAATTCATTAAATAAGTTTAAAATATTTTGCTGCAAATAATTAACCTGGTTATCAATCGATGGCATGGCATAAATGAGTTGCCAATTTATTTTTTGTGTGTCTTGTATGTCATCAATATGTTTAAAATCACGAAAACTGAACGAAAACGGTGACTTTTCCATGTGAAAATCAAAAGCAAGGAAGATAAGATCATGTTTGGAAAAATTTGGTGCTGATAGCTGATCGTAAAGAAGTACTTTGGATAGGTTATTTACAAAAAATAGATCTAGGAGAGTATTAGTAGAATGTGTAAAATGAGTAGGTGTGGAGTTATTTACTGAAAAAAGTCCTAAATCGCGCATGTCATTAGTAAAGTGACTTTCCATAATTATGTTGCTATTAAAGTCTCCTGCTATTATAGTGAGCGCATAAGATAAAGATAGGTTTTAAATCCTGCTTATGAGTGATGAAGTGTCTACATTACGATTTGGACGATAAACAGTACCAATTAGCATTTTCTCACAACCATTCGAGACCGAGATGAACACAGATTCAATTGCACTATCGGGAGCAGATTTTTGAATAAGCTTACAGGGAACATTATTTCGTACATAAATAGCCACACCTCCAGCATGTCGTTGTCTGTCTGCTCGAAAAATTTTAAATCCATTTAACATAAACAATACATCAGGAATTTCGGTGTTGAACCATGTCTCTGACACACAAATTCAATTCATCCATTTTATTCACTAAACTTTGTGCGTTAATGTGACAAACCTTAATACAGCTTCTTTGCTTGCATAGGATACGTATCAAATAAAATAAATTGTCTTTGGAACTATTAGGATTACCCGCAATGTTCATTGTATAGAATGTGTATAACGCGTGCATTATTCTAAGACACATGTTGCAATAATATTAATCCATAACGATATGTAAAAAAGATATGAAATGAGCAAAAAATGAGGAAAAAACAAAAATAAGAAGAGTTTGAATATAAAAAGAAACTTATAATAAATAATAAACATAGTTGACTCTTCGTATCAGGAAGCACGAAAAAAGTAAACAAAGCAGCTTCGGTTATGCGACTATCGAAAAAATTGAAAAAATTGACCATCGCCTGTGCAGTTGTTGTTGTGTTGCTCGGTAGATTCAGCTGCAATGAGTGTCTGTAGTTTTTCTATGTTCTTTACGCATTCTGCTTTTTCGCCCTCTCTGCGCTTAACATAAACTAAACCACGGTAAGAAAACGCAGCCACAAGTTGTTTTTGCCTTTTAGATCGTAGGGCAGCTTGCAGAATTGTATAGTTGGACTTAGTTGTGCGTGACAATATTGATGTATGTTTCAATGCAGACTCTAATATAAGAACTTTTTTGCGGAAAATGCTGTTATGTGTGGATATTGAGATGGCAAAGCAGATTGAAAAAAATTTTTTTTACTATTTCCATAGAAAAAAATTCCACGCGTTTCGCACATGTTACACTTTTTTTTATACAACAATGTAGTTTTACACACTATGGGGTCGTTCATAAATTACTTTACCAATTTAGAGGGGTGGAGGGGTTTTAAAATGTATTACGAGTAATACATGTAAGTAATGATATGGAGGGAGGGGGGTCTCATATATAGCAAAGTGTACAAAAATAAAAAACTCCAAAAAATTGAAATTAATACACCCTTCATTTAAAAAAAATGTCCATCCTTACATCTTCACTAGACGGTCAAACGTTTAAATTGAAGGTTAACTATTGACAAGTGTCAATATGAATCCTCATCAGTGAGTTTCATTTCATTTAACCCTTAAATGCCCAGTGTATCTTTTTGGATGCAACCGAGAAAATAAGCTATTTATTTTAAAATATTGCAAAAATTAAAATGCTGGTATGTAGTTTGTAGTCAGGAAATTGTATATATAAAACAAAAACTTAGTTATTGGCATAACTTTGTTGGTTTGGGAAATATTGACCGTCAAATTAAAAAATAGTTTTTTTTAATTTTTAAGGAAAGTTCGCTTTTTTACATGAAATACCTTTGAAACTATTAACAATTTTAGGGTATCATTTAACAAACAAATTTAAAGTTATCATAAAAAGAATCGTTTTCCACGTTTTTGCCTTGAACTCCTACAACCAAGCTGATTGATGGTATACGTCGGAATGCCCACTGTATCTTTTTGGATAAAACTATGTTTTATTTAATAACTCGTAAGCAAAAATTTTTTCCAAAAAAATAAAAACGGGGTCGTGTTCAGGGGATCATTTAGCACAATATAATTTTTTTTAATGAAATCGGTGTTTTTGGGCATTTAAGGGTTAAAATAAATCGGAATAAAAATTATTATTCAAATAACTCAATTTTAAGGAATCATATTCACAAAAACACTGAACTTGGTGCTGTACGGGTGCAGCCTTTACGGGTACTCTCTCAAAGGCCAGGCGAATTTCTTTGCATAAGGAATGAGGATACACCTGAATAGGTCCACATGTTATCTGTTGAAGAATTTGAAGAGTCCCCAAAGTTCCAGCTCCTTCAATTCCAGTGATTGAGAGCATCGACTTTTGGATCGAAGATAGAATAGTTTTTATCGATTAAAATAATTGATTTTCAAGTTATGACATAAGAGATTAAAAAAAAAGAAAATTTTTAATTCTTTTGTTTTGTATTTCAGTTTTTAGTAAATATGGTCGAAGGTAATAGTAATATGAACGTACGCTGTAATTGTACGTGACGAATGTAACATGTGCGTGACGGTGTTTAAAGTTGAAAAAATTGTTTATATTTTTTTTTTCTCAAATAACTTAACTACTAATATAATCTAGGATAAATTCTTATTGCTGTAAAAAAATATGAAAATTCTATCTGAAGTCAATTCGCAGAACTTTCAGATAGAAGCTGACATCAAATTTTTAAAGGGTAAATTTTGTAGCACGTTCGTACGCTACATTTTGCTTAATATCGCCGAAATTCATAAATTCATAAAACCTTTACACGTTTTAAATAGACCGTAAAATTAATTTTTAAAAATTGCAAAAATTTCGCAAAAATTTCTTCTTAAGTAAATCAGTTGCACACACTGCTCCTGAAGTAACTTCAAGTTGACCTAAAATGGCAACGTTAACTGAATGTCTCCAAGTGTTTGTAATGTTTTTCTGATGAAATATCATTTTGAATTAAAATCCCAGCTGATTTCTTTTTGAAAATATCTCAATTTTTGCATTTTAACGTGATTGAACCACCTTGTACATTAGACAGCGCAATATATTCAAATATAAAAGTGTTTATATATGTATGTATGTATGTATATATATATATATATCATATACCTACGTGTGTGTGTGTGTGTAAAATATTGAGAATCGGGATATTGTTTCCACACCATCTACTGAGATAAATATCGTGGCGCGTTTTTTTTTTTTAAAGTGGTATCCCCTGTAGGCCTATTCCACTATCCCCACCTATCATAAAATTCAAGCTAGTGCTGGAGACTGTAGACGTCCTCAACGACCTGGCTGCGCAAAACAATAAAGTTACTCTACAGTGGATTCCTGCCCACTGTGGTTTTGACGGGAATGAAAGAGCAGGCTCCCTGGCCAAACAGGGAGCATCATCACCACTCACAGGACCGGAACCGTTCTGTGGGGTTGGTAAGAATCTGTTCAAGCAACACGTCAATAAAACCTCATTCCGCGAATCTCAAGACATCTGGAAGAACTGCTTAGGACAGATATGCACTAAGCAAATATTCCCAGAACTTTCTCCCAAGAAATCGAAATTTCTTATTAACCTAGGGAAGAAAGACCTAAAGATGATGACCGGAATCATAACTGGACACTGCAAACTAAAGAAACACCTACACAAAATGAATCTCGCTACTGATTCATTATGTAGATTATGCCTTGAGGATGAAGAAACCTCCAGACATATTCTCACAGAATGTCCAGCCCTTCTCCATATAAGAAAGAGAATCCTAAATAGCGAAATAGTCTCTCAAGGACACCTTGCGATCCTCAACCTCGAAAATATTTTATGTTTTCTGAAAAAAACTAAAGCAAACGAACTGCTTTAAGAAAAGAAAAGGTATGGCACAATAGGCATCACAAGATCACAAGATCACAAGATCACAAGATGCCGCAGTGCCAGAGCTGAATTAGCTCGCCACAAGCATATCTATCTATCTATCTATCCCGTCCCGTCCATAAATTACGTAATCACTTTTATACTTAAATTGGGTCAAATTGGACAGCCTCTAAGAAATATACATCTATCATTTATTACAAATGTTGCGAAGTAAATGTCACTGCAGTATTTTTTAAGCGACTTGAGTATGATGAATCTTCAATAAGATTAATTTTCAATCTCTCCCAAAACTTGTTAAATTCCCTGTGAATCGACTCTCCAGCCGGAATGATCCCCATTGACATTCTAGCAGATGAGATGAGGAGAATTTACCAAAGGAGATCCACATTGCCAACGGAAGCTAACGCAACCAGGATGATCAAAGAAGAAGAAAGAACACGATCTATGGACCTATGGCAATCTCGGTGGAATAATTCACCAAAGGGTAGATGGACTCACACCCTTATACAATCAATCGATGTATGGATAAGCCACTTAACGCAGTTCCTCTCTGGCCACGGTGGATATCGTAGATACATTTTCCGACTTGGACACGATACATCTCCTTATTGCCCGGAGTGTCCAAACCAGGAGGAAGACGTGAAGCATGCAATATTTGACTGCAGTCGTTTCACGGAACTGCGAGGAAATCTACCAAGTCCAGAATTGCTTATAGAGCGGATGGTGGATTCAGTAGAATATTGGATGCATATCTGTGCACTCGTCAAGAATGTACAAGGTGAATTGCGGAGAGCTGAAACTGAAAGAAGATAAGCAGGAACAACAGAAACACCGGAGTAGCATAAATTGCTTGCCAGCCCCACGAAGTAATACCTAGTGGCAGTCCCGTGGGGAGAGTGGCGGAAGTGTGCAGGGTGTGGTTTAGTACGTAGGCGCATACCTGAAATTTTAGTAAGGAATGCGAATCGTGCAATGCCAATGGCACGGGCCACGGGTATCTATGAAGATTACACATCCCTTTGGCGCATCAAAAAAAAAAAAAAAACGTAGGTATAATATATATGTAAATATATATAAATATATATAAATATATACAAACATACATCCATACATATATAAACACTTTTATACTTGAATATATTGCGCTGTCTAATGTACAAGGTGGTTCAATCACGTGAAAATGCAAAAATTGAGATATTTTTAAAACGAAATCAGCTAGGATTTTAATTCAAAGTGATATTTCATCCGAAAAACATTACAGACACTTGGAGACATTCAGTTTACGTTGCCATTTTAGGTCAACTTGAAGTTGCTTCAGGAGCAGTGTGTGCAATTATTCGCAAGCTGTAACAGTGCGTGACATGGAATTCATGATATAACATGCTCTCTGTGTATGGAATTTTACGAAATCGAGTGAAAACCACGCCTACCTCCCATACAAAGTGACTTTATCAAAAAACAAAAGCGAATATTTTCGGTTTAAACTATAACGATAATTTTTATACAAATAAACAGTTTATTGATTTATTGATTTTATTGAAACAGCCGAAGATCATTTCTTACTAGTTTAATTTTAAACTTTAAAATAACATAAAGCAAATGTGACGTCCGTGGCGTAGTTGGTTTAAGTGCGTGGCATCTATGTCAACGAACCTGGAGACCCGGGTTCGAATCCCAGCAGCGACAGAAAATTATTTGAATTAAAATAATTTTTTCTGTACGGCCGCCACCTCTTTGCAGACAATGGCAAACCTCAGAGAGTAATCAAAATGCCATGTAAGACTTCTTGAGAACAAGAACATATTCCGTTCATCGCCGTTCGGAGTCGGCGTTAAACCTGTAGGTCCGGTTCTCAGTCAATTGTGTACAAACTTAATAACACGCACAACACAATTGATCATAAGAAGCTACACTAAGGGAAATAACGCATATTAACATTATCCACGCCTGAGTATAAATTTTATTTAAATATTTACGTGGATAAATCAAATGTTTTCCTTACAACTCGTTTTTTTCCCGTATTTGAATTTTATTTATACCACACACGTACACACATATTCCATACAAGCAAGCAGCAACAGCATCGCACACGTACACACATATTCCGACAAGCAGCAACAGCATCGCACTTTGTTCCTGCAGTATATTTCTTGCAGTTGGGGTTCTTATAGTTCTTATTTAGTTAATGTTGCAAGAGTAATATAGCATGAAAGTTTGGCAATTATGATTTGTGAATGCCATGGTGAGTGCGATGCATGATGAAATCATGTAGGGTGGAGTGACAACTCGGTATTTTCTCAAGAAGTTCTTGAGACGGTTGTCATTTACCTGCATAATTTCCTTCTTATTCTCTAGCTTACTTTTTTGTTTATAGTTTTTACTATTTTTGACATTTGACGCCATATTATTGTACCAACTGTCAAAAATAGTAAAAATTACAGAACGAAAAAAGTAAAAAGGAAAATAAAATATACCACCAAATGGCATTCGATGGACACAGCTCGTGGGAAATATTCAAATAAATTGTTTTTCAATTTCAATATTTTTATATAAATTTTCCTTAAATGCGATAGTTTTAGTTTCAAATAGTAAATATTTGAAAAATATTTTAATATATTCGTGCATAATTTTAATATATTTTTTATTAAATTCTTTTTAAATACTTTAATATTTTATTTAATTAAAAAAGTATTTAAATAAATTTTAAATATTTACGTAGTCGATTTAAGTAAATGCGTTATTGGTGCAAAAATGACTCGCTTTTTGGATAAATTAAAAAAGTTTTTGGATAAATTTAATATTTTTTTCCCTTAGTGTAGGTCAAAGTCCTTTCAAGGGCTCAAATGACCAATTATTTATTTTTTTATTGTTTTTTTAAAGCAAATTAAAAAAAAAACACACGTTAATCTAATCTTCACTTCAATTCCCAAGGAGGGCAAGAAATTATTTTTAATTTAACATTTTCTTATTGCAATAACTGCAAGCAAAAAACAACATCAATTCTTAACAAAAAGGTATCGGAAAAAAGTGTTGTTTTTGAGATTGCACTCCAGGAAATCACAGAATGAGGCGTAAAAAGCTTCACTTTAAATAAACTTAGAGCTCGTGAACAAAGTCTTATTAACAGTGGTCAGCATTTGATTTCAAAATATGACATTAATACGAAGAGTTTATTCTGTTTTTAAAAACAAAGTTATTAATAATTAAACAGATTGAAAACAAATTTGAGCTTTAGGCCAAGTATGTTGACAACATGACAACATGAAGATGAAGAAGGCAACAACAACAACGGCTCTGTTTAGAGCAAATCACACTATGACGGAAAAGTTGCCCGGAACTTTATTTTTGAAAGAGAGAACGCTTTTTTAGAATAGTAACTGAATTCTTATCTACTTCGATGCACCCTGTGTCAGGGTTAACCTAGATCGTATCATACTTTCAGGCATAGCCTTAACTCATGTGCATCTGTGGTTGTTGCCTTCTTTGTCATCATGTTGACTTGTTGACTTGTTGTATACTTGGCCTAGTGCTCAAATTTGTTTTCAATATAAATAATGAAAGGTCATATCCAAATTTTAATAATTATAAAATCTTAATATTTAACTTTCTACGTTATTCTAAATTTTAACCCGATATCTGATATGATAATTTTTAAAATTAATCGCTGAATCAGCAGCAATATTTAGTGAAAAAATGGTAACTTATATTGAATTCTAACATTTTTTCAACTTTCAATTATTTTCGTTATCAACATCTGATAAATTGTGGTTATGAAGTAAATCATTTTATATCTTTATATATTCAATAAATAATAGGCATGGATTCCGAAAACTAAATTAAGTTTCCTTTACGTAAAGTACAAGGTTCATGGATAAATGATAATAAACGGTTTTTTATATTATTTTGGGCGCGTTGTAAAATCAAGGTTGAGTGGATAACAAAACGCGTATCTTTATCACATCTAGAGGATACATAATAGAGGTTGCGATCGATACTTTTCATATAGTTTCCGTTTTAATATCACTTCAGAATAATATTTGATTTATTTCAGCGTATGAACAAAAAGAAAAGTATGTACAAACTGTAGTTGTGTTGAAGTTGACAAGAACCTTCCTTTCAGTCTGATTGCTAGTGTTTAAGATGGCTCACGTCCAGTTTCTTCAACCTCCCAGTAAATGGTCCCAGTAAGTTTTTAGTTGTTTTTTTATTTTAAACACTAGACTCGGATCAACAAATACCAGTAAAGGCTAAGTCGCAAAGGCGCGTTAGGTCGGTCGCGCTTTGACCGTACTTTGATCGTACTTTGGTCAACTTTACG
This sequence comes from Pherbina coryleti, assembly GCA_943735915.1. Taxonomy (NCBI): domain Eukaryota; kingdom Metazoa; phylum Arthropoda; class Insecta; order Diptera; family Sciomyzidae; genus Pherbina; species Pherbina coryleti. Next base: position 120,999,735 of record OX030948.1, on the reverse strand, counting down.
GGATGAACTGTCAAAACGCTCGACCTTATAATTTTGAAATCATAATGTCGCGTTAGCGTGTCGTGCGTTTGTCACTTAGATGATGCCACTGTACGCAGTCAAACCAAAAAAATCCTACAAAGTCTGAAATCCCCATATCATAATGTATGTGGTAGAAGTACATGATGGCTGTATTTGTTTATTCATTTTAGGTATTCATATTTTAATAGTTGTCGCTATTAATAAATAAATTATATGCTATTATATGCTTTATTATTTTAATAATAAAGAAAATAATTACAATTTATTATGTTTAATAAATAAATGTTTCTGCATATCTAACCAGCGTAGAAGTTATATTATTTATATAATAAATAAACATCTAAGTTATATGTTGTATTACATTGCTGAAGATTAACAAAAACAATAACAAACGAAAAAAACTAAAGCTGATATTTATTTTACAAGATTAATTTATTTACATTTTTACGATTTTACAAGAATAAACAAACTGTTTCTTATAAGTTAACAAACGAGCGGATGTAATAGTATGGCCTGCTTAAACTGTTACAATATTAAGTATTAATAAGTCGACTGCCATATGGCTAGTATATTTTTACAGAAGAACTTGCTCTCGCTCTAGGAGCATTTTAACTTTTGATTTTGACGTTATGTCGTGAATGTACAATTAAACACTAAAATATATATACAAAAGTAAAGAGACAACGATAGCGCATACATGAATACACATGAACGCCAAACTTAACATATATTTACAGAGTTGTTGATACTTTCTCAGGTCATTTTTGGAGCAACAATAGCCAATAGCTCTTCCTTTTCCTTTGTAAGGCATAAGCTTTATATATTTCACAGCCTCGATAGCTGGCAGGATCGTCCCCCTTGCAGTTCGCACGATAAGGTTTCAAACCTGATTCCTTGGTAACGGTGCATTCACCTGGTAGGTGATCACCGTTGCATTTAATGCAGTTATACTTGCATGCGCAATTTTTGGCCATATGGCCAAATTGATGGCATCTTCTGCACTGAATAGGACCAGAGTTTTCTTTGGTTTTTCCCAAACAATTTGCGTACTGAAGAGATATCTGATTTTCAAAATTTCCGTCGCTGTTTTACCAGGCGGTAGTCGTACTACAAATAAGCTATATCTAACCTTGTCCCTTCGCGACCGCGCAGTGGTAAGATTTGTCACCGTATCTACTCCTCCTGGAATTAGAGCCAATAGCTCTTCAAGGATTTCCTCTTCCCTGTACTCGGATGTAAGCCCTCTAAGGACTAAGTTAACTGTTTTTTCCTCCTTGGGGGTAAAGGAGTACGCTTGAATGTTAGGGCTCTCTGTCAGCTTCCCGAGAAGCTCCCTATGAATCACCCTATCTTCCACATAAATTTTACTTTTATGCCCTAAGTTAACAATTTTAAATACAATAGATTTACTACTTAAATCTTTTTTCCACTTACGTATATCAAAATTTTTAATAAAAATTGTAGGGGAGCAAAACCTACCTTTTTTGCTTTGTTGAATCTTGATGTTCGGATTGTTTTCCTTGTCTTTAGTAGGATCCATCTCTCTGTTGACTGCTCCTTTATTTATTTATTTATTTATTTATTTATTTATTCAACTATAAACAGTATTGTTTAACAGTTACTTAAAAGTTATTTAACAAAGTTATAATAAGAATATGTTTAAAAATGGCTAAGCATAATACAATTCTTAAAAGAAACCCTAGTTTGGGTTATATCAATATTTATACAAATAGTATTAAAAGAAGCACTCATATTATAAACTGGATCCTGTCTACCATAGTTTGTCCGGCGATAGGGAATTTGAAAAAAATTTCTTTGCCTAAAATTCCTTTCAGGCGCATATATATTAAATAAAGCAAGCAATGGTGCACAATCTAAGTGATTCATTACTATATCACGCGCAAACATAGCCAGAAAATACTTCCGTCTAAACTCTAAGGTTCTTAATCCTAAAAGTGCACAACGAGATTCGTAAGTTGGCATAAACTCCCAGCGAAGTTTTCTTATCGTCATCCGAGTAAAACGTCTTTGAATGTTTTCAATTCTAGATACATGCACTGCATATCTTACTGGCAACACCTTCTTCTATGAGTTTCTGCTTATTAGTATTTTGTTGATGCTGCTGTCTAATTAGGACCTCGCTGAGGTCTAAGTCGTTTAAAATAGAAAAACGATTGTCGATTCTTTTCGGCGCCTGAAGATCCTCTACCGACCCAGATCTTGATGCAGCGCGCCTCCCTCCTCATGAGACTGTGTTTCAGTCTTCGTTAATTGCTTCAACAATTTCCATACTATTGTCGACGTCAGCATTTGCTGAGTTGATAGTAGTAGCCCCAGTTGCTAGCGCTACCAGTTGCTGCGCTGCTTCACTTTTCCTTGGGCTAATTAGGATTTTCGGATTTCTGGGCATCATTTTTGAATAAAGCTTTCTTTCTTCATCCTTTTTTTCAGATCATTGATCCAGAGTGAGCAACTAGGGCCACACAGCTAGAAGCACACTCCCGCGCTTTTTATGAGGTTCCCGCGTTTGTTTTTAGCGTCACTGTTGAACACCAATACATAAGCAATTTACCGTAGCAATCAGAACTAAAAACCGCCACCATTCAAGACCGCAAACCCGAGTCTCCAATGGCGGAACAGCCCTCCGCTACGCCAAACAGCAGCTCCGTATTAAGGATCCGCACAGTTCCAAGAGAAAATACAACATGCACAATGCAGGCCTTCGCCCAGCACCAGCAACTTGAAACAGCTAACAGCACAGCACAGCAGTGACTTGAACAGCCACAGTGCAGCAGCAACTCCACAGACAACACAGTCCAGCAAGTAACAGATACAATTAATCTTTTAAATTGATTAAATTTCACTTTTATGTTGTTTTATTTTATTTTATTTTGTTTAATAAAAGCTTTTTAGCATAGAAAATTTCACGAGAAGAATCACGTGCGCGTTTCAGAACGTCCAATGGCCGACCTCCATCAACAACAACACAAGCAGGTACTGAAAAATATTCGCTTCAAACAAAGCAACAACCGTAACATAAGCAGCCACTGATGTTATGAATGATTTATCTTGTAAAAAAGTCAAAATTAAATTACATTCAATACAAAATATTTTCATGAAACAACAAATACTATGCAAACATGTCTTTACTACTGCAACTCAACAATGCTCATATATTTAGCTAACTCAATGAAAATACAACCCTGCGCTATCGGCAAATGTCAAACGCGCGACCAAGTTGAACACTTCCCAACTTTTTTCAGCAGCTCGCGCTTTGATCGTACTTTACCCCTTCTTACGAGATTCGAAGATATTTACGATACAAAGTACGATCAAAGCTTGAGGTCGAATTATGGATTGCTTCATAACAACTCGTTGTTTCTACTTTAGCTGTCAAAGCGCGACCGACCTAACGCGCCTTTGCGATTTGGGTATAAAGAATTTTTGAATGCTGCGTTACATCACAAAAGCTATCCAAAGCAAATATTAGAAACATATTTGTTTATGTTCACTATGAACTAAAGTATAGTTTGATATTTTTAAACAGAAGTATGCTTTTAATGACACACTGTTTTTATAATAGCCGAAAATATGATTCTAGAGATCCGTTTTTGCTTCTTATTTCTTAGATTACAGATTGCGTTTCTCTGTTCAGATTATGAAATATGCAGGTTTTTCGTTGCTTTTGGCTTTCATTTCTATTAATGTTGGAAATTTTCATAAGAAGTTACAATAAACCGCATTCGTATATATTAATAGGATTGTTCATAATATCGACCCCCCCCCGCCTATGTACCCAATTATCGTAAGCTCAAAAATGAAAATTTTACCGGAAAGAGTCTTTTGTGTTTTTTTTAATATGTGTTTTGAATTTATATATTTTTGATTCACGATTTTATTATTACTTTCCCCTTTCCTTACTATTTCAATAAAATAGGTATGTAACTGATGTTAAATTAATAAATGGAACAAATTTTTTTTTCGAAAAATTGGCGCTTACGGTAATTCGGCGCATAGGGGACAATATGCATGGTGTGTCAAATAAAATCTTAGACAGGCTCTAGAAAACATGTTCGAAGCAACAAGTAGAGCAGTTATTTTTTAGTGGCATAAACTTTTTTTGGTCGGCAGAGACGCTGGAGACTGACAAACAAACAGGAAGGCCAATTTCAGTTTGAACGCCTGAAATGATCTAAAAAGTAAGAGATTTTAGTGCAGAAAACAGCAATGTTTCAGTGAGAATGATTGAAGAGACCTTAAACATCAGCAAAGAGAATATTCGAATAATTCCTCACGAGGGTTTGGGCAAAACAAAGATCTGTGCAAAATTTGTTCCTCAGACATTGAATGATTCGTCAATTTTTGACTCGAAATCAAGTGTGTGTCTTAAATCATCCGCCGTATTGACCTGATTTGGCATGGTGCGACTTCTCTTTATTTCCCAAATTGAAAATGAATTAGAGAGGCTACTTTTTTAACGACCTTCCGACCATCCAAGCAGCCTCGACACGGCCACTGGAGGCAATTCCGCAAAATAAACTAGAGCAGGCATATGAATTACCATTGAATTGCTGTTACAAGTGTATTAAATCGGGATGAGAATATTTTGAATAAAAACACCAAAAAAATAAACAAAAATCTTGTTTTAATGTTTTATAGAGCCTGTCTGGGATATTATTTGACACACCGTTTACATATAAACCATTTCAACTATTAAAATCAAGTTACTTAATTATTTCATTCAATTTTGAATACAACTTGTAAGAAAAGTTTGCGTTACAGATGTTTTGAAATTAATTGATAGATAATATTAAGTTTGTAATATCCTTCGAATAAAGACTCCGCAATGTCAACTTACGATCTAAGCCGCCAATATATCTCATTGTTATTTCGCAATGCCCCCAAACAGCTGAAACAATTGGGTAGAGTTTTTTGCCTTTTAATCCTCTGAATGCGATTCCAAGGTACTGCTGGTCCACAATAAAGCTTAATGTCCCTTCGTCCATATCAAGCGCAACTAAAAATTTATCTGGAACAAGAAAAGCTTCATCATGACGTAGAATAGTTGGATACGTAATTCCAGCACAGTTTTTCGAGTCGTGGTATAATTTATTCCGTCCTAAGTCCCAACCCCAACTATGATCGGATGATCCAACAAGACTTTGATAACCAACTGAATGAAGTGGTGCTTCACATGTTGCTACACCAACTACTGCATGGGTACCTCGTTGACGAGTTGGCCACAAAATTTCCCACACATGGAGACCCTTTGTCAACCCAATTTTAGCGCGTATGCAGTCTGTACTTTGGGCAACAGGATGTCTATGAAACGTTAATTTGTCGTCTTCTTTCACAAATATATTCAACGATCTGTCTTCTGTATTCCAAGAATGTTTTAATTGAATTTCACGGCTGGCAGGTGGCATATCTAAGAGAATATCTATACGAGCTGGTTTAGTAAAATCTGCCGCTAGTTCTCTGGGTATTATATGTTTAAACGGTGTTTGCGAATCATTTTGGTTAGCATTTTTAACACCGCCACTTATTTTTTGGCCCATGTTCATACCACGGCAGCTTTGCGCTCTTCTCTGATCGATCACTACTTTATAGGTACAACTTAAGTGCTCAAAATCTCTCTGTCCCAGTCGGGGTATCACACCTCTGGTAGATAATAAAATGTATTGTGGTCTTCGTCTATCGCTTGGCCTTAACGTAGGTGTCCGATCACCTTTATATCTGAAAAAAAAAAAATGAATATATATATATATATATATATATATATTGACAGTATATGAAATAATATGAAGATCTACTTTTCTAAAGTCTTGACAATCAGTTCGTTTGAGAATGACTAATAAAAATACAAGCTTTTTATTGTCATATGCAAATTTATTGTCATATGGTAATAATGCCATAAATATTCATGTCAAATACAAAAAAAATATAGCAAAAACTAATCATTATAGTTTAAATTTAATTATTTTAATAAATTTTCAACAATATACTTTCTAAATTTTAACGACATTGATATGTATGTTGCTTGCCATCCCAAATTTTTAGTTTTTTTTTCTATAATTACCAACTTCGACTAACAAAGTTTGACACAAGATGTAAAAGCTACCCTGCAAGACATGCCTGAAACTCCAACACAATCACATGTAGTGTACCACACTTTACCACTTTAATATAACATGCTTAGTGTAGGGTACTTTAAGTTCTTATTATTTGATGTTACAACATTTAATAATTGGGTCACTATTTCGCTCACAGCAAGTAAGCCATTTGATTGAGCTGTGTAAAATGCAGTGAAAGCTTTTCTTACATTTGCAAATGTGTGACACCATAAGAATATGCTATGTAAGAATATTTGAAAGTAAGAATATGTAATAGTATGTAAGCACTCAATTCTTTTGTTAGTTTTAAGAAAAAAACTCAATTGTAAGAACTCAAATTTTGGTCGCGAGCCCCTATAAAATCGGGTGCTCGCCAAATAAAGAACAGACTCGAAGTTAAGCATACTAACGGCATTGTTGCCACTGTTTTTATTTTTTCAAGTACCTTAAGAGCGGCCTTGTGGCCTAATATTGTGGCGCGACTCGCCTAAAAGTCAAAGAATAACACATAAGATATTATATGGCGATCCTGCGACATAAAACTGGTATCTTCTGATCCTGCGACTACAACACAAGAATACTTCTGATCTCAGACTCTTAACGAAATCCCTGAACATTTTTATTATGAGCACACCAACCGAACAGCAAATAAACCAATTATTCAAAAAATGGGAAAAACTTGCGGAACAGCACATTGAAGAATACACACCGGAGGCACCAAAGAATTATAATCCACCAATATATACACCAATACCAAAAACAGCAGGCCCAAAGAGCCTGACAATTGAAGAATATAGGAAAAGGACTGAAGGTAAACTCCATCAACAGAGGGAAGAAGCAGCCAAAACATCAACAAAAATAAGGAAAACTAGAGGTGGAAAAGCGGTGAAGAGAAGACAGCGGATTGCTGAACTTCACAGAATAATACCATTGGCCTCTGGAGACAATAAAAAGAACCTAATAAAAGAACTTAGGGAACTAAAGTATGGTGTGGACAATAGTGCTCCCGAAGGCAAAACAAACCATCATGGCAACTACAAACAACAACACCAACAATAACAACAATGGCGATACGAGCGTGACTGCAGACAACACACTGTTAACAGTTTTAATAACAGTTGTGGTAATGTTTATAATATTTTATATAGCATACAAAGTACACATGTACTATAAGAACTATATTAATAAAAAATTAAATGCATCTAATAATGTTTAAGTAAAAAAAAAAAAAAAAAAAAAAAAAAAAAAAAAAAAAAAAATTTTTTTCAACATAAAACTATACATCCATATAAATGGAAAGAGCTAAAGAAGTTGTAGAGTCTATAGAGAGAATAATCAAAAATATAAAAAAGAGTTCGAACAGAAAATATAGACAAGAAACTGTAGAAGCAAAATTAGAAGAATTGGAAGATTATAAAAATAGATTTATAGAACTTACACAAAAAGTTGAGCTAAAAGAACAAGCAGATTTTAGTTTAATAAAAAAACAATTTGAAGAAAAATATATATTAGCAAAAACTTTATTACATGAACAAATAGATAGTATAGAAGAGGTTGCAAAGGAATCAAAAATGACAGAACTAAACATAGACCTTGCCATCAAGGCAATACCTTTATTTAGTGGTAATTATAAAGAATTAGATGCTTTCCTAAAAATTACAAAACTATTATATGATGGACTTAATAGAGATTCAAAACCAAAATTAATAGATTTAATAATTAGTATTAAACTAAGCAGTAATGTAAAATCCGCAATTTTTTCTGTTTCAACACCAACTACTTACGATGAGTTAAAAAACATACTAACTTCATCATATAAAAACCCGTTAACAATTCCACAAATACATACAACACTATCTAGTCTGACACAAAGACGTCAACCGATAAGTGTTTTCAAAGATAAAATTCTGTCACTCATCAATGATTTAAATACTTTACAAATCTCAGAACTAGGTGCAAATGCAACTACTCCCGAAAAAACTGCCATAACGAAAATGAACGAAAAATATGCCCTGACAATTTTTAAAAACGGTCTTGAAGAAAATGTAAAACAAACTGTTTTCGCGGCACAACCAAATTCTTTTATTGAGGCAGTTAATTTGTCACTTGAACTTGAACAAACGCAAACAAATTCTGTTATGCATTTTAGTTCACAAAATAATAGAAACAATTATTTTAATAATAACCGAAACAAACGAAGAAATTTTAACAACAACAACAGACGCTACAACAACAACAACAGCAATCGAGAGTTTAACAACAACCGACAAAATAATAACAACAACATGCAGTACTACGACGACAGAAGTCAGAACAATTTTAGAGGCAATAACCGTAACACTTCTTTTGGAAACCGAAACCAAAATAGCAATCGCAACACAAATTCTGGAAACAGAAATTACAATAACAACGATGACCAAAATTTCAACAACAATAGAAACCCAAGACGCAACATACGAACAATCAGTAGTGAAGAAACTGAACATGATAATGAGGACAGACCAACGGCTGACCAACAGGGAAACGTGAGAGGCGCGGAATAAGTAAATATTCCAGAACGCCAAAACAGAAACTGAAAATATACAAAATATCGGATAAAATAACGAACTACATTTTAATAAACTGCAATAATGCAACAAAACAACTGACCTTTCTCATAGACACTGGTGCAGACATTTCGCTTTGCAAGACACAAAAATTAAATGATGACAATTTTTATTATCCAAATGACAAATGTAAACTAACCGGGATAACAAAAGATGAAATATTCTCTTTAGGAACAATTGACTTAGATTTAAAATTCTCAAACGTAAATATTAAACAAATTTTTCACATAAGAACCCTTCCTCTAAAATGACTAGAATACGTTTGGACTTAAGCGACTATGATTTCGAAATAGTTTACAAACAAGGCAAAATGAATACCAACGCGGACGCACTATCACGAATAAAAATCGACTCAGACATTTTAAAAAATATGTTTCCCAATGATAGAAACAATGACGCCAAGAAAACACTAGTAATAACAAGGGGTATGAAGAATAATGAAAACAAGCGCGAAAATCCTACCGAGAATGAGAACTGTAGTAACCCATCGGAGCCTGATCAACTTCATATTTGGGACTGCACGTCCATTTCTGATATTAAGAACGTAGTAGGAATAGAATTTTTAGTTGATAACAAGCATGCATGCAAGAAAAAGTATATTTATATAGAAAGAATAAAGAATAAAGTAATTGTGAGATGTAGCGAAAATCTAGCAAAATTAGTTTTGACTCTAGAGAAGTTAACGTCTAAAATGAACGCAATGAAAATTTACGAGCTCGCGTTAAAGAATAACGATAACATATTTAATTTGGTACCAAAAGAAGAATTTAAAAAATTGTATAATGAACTGCAGCAGAAATATTTCAAAGACCATGGCAAGAGTATAAAAATATTAATATATGAACCCCCTAAGCAAATAAGAGATGAAGTAATAAAATATAAATTAATTGACGAATATCATAATTCAATTCACGGCGGTCATTTGGGAATAACAAAAGTCGTTAACAAATTAAAGCAAAAATACATTTGGAAAAATATGAGACGAATGGTAAAATCTTTTATAAACAATTGCGAAATATGTCAAAAATGTAAACAAACCAAACATATTAAAGAACGCTTAACAATTACAGACACACCAAATACAAGTTTTGAAAAAGTATCAGTTGATACTGTCGGACCATTAAGAATTTCAAATGGTTATAGATATATTTTAACGATGCAATGTGACTTAACGAAATTCGTTATAGCACATCCAATGCCGACAAAAGATGCAAGAACCGTTGCAACAACGCTTGTCGAGCAACTCATATTAAAATATGGTTGTTTTAAAGTATTGAAATCCGATAGAGGGACAGAGTTTATTAATGAATTAATGAAAAACGTATGTAAATTGTTACAAATTAAGCAAATATTTTCAACCCCATATCATCATGAAACCATAGGAGCATTAGAAAGAAACCATAGGGTACTTAACGAATACCTTTTAACAATGGCAAACGACTATGAGTGGGACAAATGGATTCCTTATTATACATTCACATATAATACAACCCCTCATATTAATAACAATTATTCACCTTATGAGTTAGTATTTGGCAAATTACCTTATTTACCAAATGAGATATCAAACAGTAAAACCATACATTATAACTTAGATGATTATGCAGTAGAGTTAAAGAATAGACTAAAAGTATCACAACAGAAAGCTAAAGAACTAATAAGTATAGTGAAGAATAAGAGAAAATTAGAATTTGATAAAAATAGTAATCCTTCAAACTTTAATATAGGAGATTTAGTTTTAGTAAAAGTAGAAAATAGAAAAAAGAATGTTTCACCATATATTGGTCCATTTAAAATAATTAAAAGATTAGGAGTGAATTCAATAATTGATAAGAATGGAAAACTTAAAGAATTACATAATAACAACTTAAAAAGGTTTAATAATGTTTAAAAATTTGTACTTTAATTATTATTCAGTAAGCATCATCAGAAATATATATATTAAAACAATAAATTTAATGAAAATCATTTAAGTTTATTTAATCTTACAAAAATAATTTTCATCTTTAGGGTAAGGGTGTAGTGTACCACACTTTACCACTTTAATATAACATGCTTAGTGTAGGGTACTTTAAGTTCTTATTATTTGATGTTACAACATTTAATAATTGGGTCACTATTTCGCTCACAGCAAGTAAGCCATTTGATTGAGCTGTGTAAAATGCAGTGTAAGCTTTTCTTACATTTGCAAATGTGTGACACCATAAGAATATGCTATGTAAGAATATTTGAAAGTAAGAATATGTAATAGTATGTAAGCACTCAATTCTTTTGTTAGTTTTAAGAAAAAAACTCAATTGTAAGAACTCAAATTTTGGTCGCGAGCCCCTATAAAATCGGGTGCTCGCCAAATAAAGAACAGACTCGAAGTTAAGCATACTAACGGCATTGTTGCCACTGTTTTTATTTTTTCAAGTACCTTAAGAGCGGCCTTGTGGCCTAATATTGTGGCGCGACTCGCCTAAAAGTCAAAGAATAACACATAAGATATTATACACAACATTTGCAGCAAAAACTAATACATTCTCAGTTATTTCACGTTTGTCAGTTTTGTTAGAATGAGACAACAGTATAAACATTAAATTACGCAGCAAAACAAGCTGAGGGTGTGTAAAAAAACTTTAAGAGGTGCAAGTGTAAGTCACGCAATAAATAATATCCTAAAATAATAAATAAAAAAAAATAAATAACTGGCCATTTCAGCCCTTGAAAGGACTTTGACCTAGCTTCTTATGATCAATTGTGTTGTGCGTGTTATTAAGTTTGTACACAATTGACCGAGAACCGGACCTACATGCTTAACACCGACTCCGAACGGCGATGAACGGAAAGTTCTCGTTCTCAAGAAGCTTTACATGGCATTTTGATTACTCTCTGAGGTTTGCCATTGTCTGCAGAGAGGTGGCGGCCGTACAGAAAAATTATTTTAATTCAAATAATTTTCTGTCGCTGCTGGGGTTCGAACCTGGGTTTCCAAAGTTCTTTGACATAGCGGCCACGCACTTTAACCAACTACGCCACGGACGCCACAATATCCTAAAATAACCAATTTAAATGATGGTGGCCATGGCGCAGTGGGTAGAATATGGAACTTATATGACAGAGGACCGTGGTTCAAGCATCGCATGAGACATAAGGATTTTCAATTGTGTTTAATTAATAAAATAAAGTTCAAAAGTGATTTAAAATAGACAAATTAACATATAACACATTTTTTCTAAAGAAAAGCAAGTTTTCTTTGCTAGAGTAAAAAACAACAGCGTTATTTCTGGGGCTTTGTTTTTTTATTTTCTCAAATTTTTTACTTAAATTTATCTTTTGTAAATACTACCCATTAAAAAAAATAGAAAGAAAAATTTCTAAACAAATTTACAAAATTACAAAAAAAAAAATTTGGCTTCATTTGGTGAGGGGTTTGAACCCGCGCATGTTTGCGTTAAAGGCCAGCGCTCTAACCACTACACTATGGCGGAAAGGTTTTGCGGGACGCTAACTGCTTAGTTAAGTAAACAGCTGAGTTTGTTATTAAAATCTTTACGGAATTTTTTGTTAGTGTGAGCAGAGCAGCTGTGTTCGGCAAGACATTACAATACTTGCGTAAGAAAGAGATATGAAATCACACTTATACGTGAGTTTTGGTTTGATTTTTCACATTGCCCTTAACAAACTGATAGAAACTTTGTTCTACAGACTAGCCGAAATTTCCTACAGCACTACTTGTTAAATAACGAATCATTTAACCAGTACTTGTCTTGCAGGGTAGTAAGGAATTATCTTCGGCTTGGACAAAGTTGAAATACCTTACAGCCATGTTTAAGTATACTCAAAGTTTTCAGTCAATTTTGTAATTTTTAAACACGAATAACTTTTTAAATATCAAAGCCTTTGTGAAAAATTTAACGACCGTTTAATAAAAATGTTGTTTTGCGGTTGCAACTTATGTGCTTTCTGAATAAACAGAAATAACAACCACTGACGATGCTCAAGTATTTCCTCCAAAAATACGAAAGATTTAAGCTGTAAAAGTTTTCATCTGAAATCAAAAAGGTTTTAGATTTACTTTTAGGACATATCGTCGTTAAAAATGTGAAGTTTCGAACCTGAAATCATTACTTTTCAGGAGATCGAAAAGCACATTTTTTACAATTTTAGCATGCGAAAACTAATATCTTAAAAAGTAAGACATGGTCCAATAAGTCCCGAGACTAACTATAGGGTGTTTTTTTATGGGTTTGTTTTTCGAATAGAGATAAAACTGGCATTTTGTGGTCAAATCTGGCGACTCATGTCATTTGTGTTCAGTTTGGTTTGCCATTTCATCATGAACAGGTTGACAAAAGAACAACGCTTGCAAATCGTGCAAATTTATTTCGAAAATAATATTTCAGTTCGCGAAGTTTACCGCAAGCTCCGTCCATTTTATGGTCGACATAATCGTCCATCAGAGCAATTAATTCGGTTAACCATGGGTCGTTTTCGCACTACGTTTACTCTATGTGATAATACGCATCCGCAGAGACGTCAAACAGTGCGCACCGAAGAAACAATTGCCGCTGTAGAGCAAAATGTTGAAGAGGACCCGAATGAATCGATTCTCCACCGTGCACAGCAATTGGAGCTTTGTCCATCAACTTTATGGAAGATTTTGCGCAAAGATCTTGGCTTGCGATCTTACAAGATCCAGCTTGTGCAAGAATTAAAGCCGCGAGACCATGCAATGCGTCGTGATTTTGGTGTATGGGCCGAAAATGAGATTGATCTCGATGCTGATTTTTATCGCAAAATTTTGTTCAGTGATGAGGCTCATTTTTGGTTGAATGGCTACGTCAACAAGCAAAATTGCCGCATTTGGAGTGAAGAGAATCCACATGAGATCCTTGAGACGCCATTACATCCACAAAAACTGACTGTTTGGTGTGCTCTATGGGCTGGTGGAGTCATTGGGCCATACTTCTTCCGAAATAATGCTGGAGAGTCAGTTACCGTTAATGGAGACCGGTATAGAGCCATGATAAGCGACTATTTTGTTCCCGAATTGGATGGCATGAATGTGGATGAGTTGTGGTTCCAACAAGACGGCGCTACATGCCACACAGCGTACGTCACAATCGATTTATTGAAGGAAACATTCGATGAGCGCATAATTTCGCGGAATGGACCTGTCAATTGGCCACCAATATCGTGTGATTTGACACCATTGGATTATTTTCTTTGGGGATATGTGAAGTCGCTCGTCTACGCCAACAAACCAGAAACGTAAGGGGACTTGGAGGCCAACATTCGTGGCGTTATTGCCGACATACGGCCCCATATGCTCGAAAAAGTGGTTGAAAATTGGACCTGTAGAATTGGCTTTCTTCGAGCCAGCCGCGGCGGCCACATGCCCGAAATCATATTTAAACATTAATGACATAAAATTATCCTTCCAATAAAGCTAAATTGATGGACATTAAAACGATTTTCTTGTGTTTTATTTCAATTCGAAGTTCTATACCTCTAAAAAAACACCCGTTACTAGGTGGCACCTCTAAAGAAATAATATAATATATATCGATATAATATTTCGATAGTTCCAGCCTTCAAACAATACGTGTAAAAATTTCATGACAATCTAACGTTTAGTTCAGAAGTTGCAGTGATTTAAGTGACGCTACTGTTGATATTTTCAAAATAATGGATTCAAAGCAATTCCGTGTGTTGATTTATCACTGTTTTTGATGGGAAAAAATATCGTCTAAGCTGAGCAATGGCTTCGAAAGTGTTATTCGGACTCTGCTCCGTCAAAAGCAACCATTTGCAGATGGTATGCTGAGTTTAAACTTGATCGTACAGACGCAAATTATGCTGAACTTTCAAGACGCCCAAATGAGGCAGTTGTTCCACAAAACATAAAAAAGCACACAAAATGGTATTGGCCGACCGTAAAGTGAAGGTGCGAGCTAGCTGAGGCTTTGACGATATCGAAAAGCAGCATTATATTATATTAAATCGGCCCCATTTGAAGAAGAAAAAATATTCTTTTACACCAAGACAATGCACCGTGTCACAAATCGATGAAAACGATGGCGAAAATCCACGAATTGGCCTTCGAATTGCTCATCCATCCTCATCCATCGTATTTGCCAGATTTGGCCCCCAGCGACTACTGGCTCTTTGCTGACCTCAAAAAAATGCTTGCCGGCAAGAGATTTGGCTCCAATGAAGAGGTGATGGCTGAAACTGAAGCGTATTTTGAGGCGAAGCACAAATCGTTCTACAAAACCGGTATTGAAAAGTTAAAAAAGCGGTGGAATGAATGTATTGCTCTTGAAGGAACCTATGTTGATGAATATAGAAGAATATTTGCAAAAAAAAGTTTTTTTATTACTTATGGCATAATTTTATAAAATCACCGTGATGAAACGCAACGCTTACGCGGCGCATCACTTGGATTAAAAATTTGCATTTTATTAATCACTACGTTATTGCGTTAGTATAGGGTTGTCACATGTAAAATAAAACTAGCATCATTATTGCAAATCTTTGAAATATTTAAGATTCACCAAATTTTGACCTGTTGGCAACCATATAAGCTGTTCTTTTCAGCTATCATTAAATTGAAATTGCAATATAAACGCCAAACACTGGCGTACCATTTGCTGCCTGCGGTAGTTTTTTTTTATTTCTTTTATCAACATTTCGAACTGTTGGTTCGTTGTTGCTGTCTTTAGCCTATATTCAAACGATATATGTAAACATTTAAGAATATATGAGTGAAACAAACAGTTATTACCCTTTCAATGCCAACTTATTCGTTTTAACGGCAGCTCAAGAGCAAGTGATGAAAGTGACAGTTCAAGTGAACGAATTTCAAGTGCAGCGTTTCACAAAATGCGAATTTTGTACTGTTTTCACTACGTTATTGCGTTACTCAACGCTGAAGATCACGGCGTGAAGCGTTGCGTTTTATAAATTGCGAATTTCAACAACGCAGCGTGAAGTGATGTGCAGGGATTTATAAAATGATGCTATTAGTCTCGGGACTTATTGGACCTTGTGTTATTATACTGTAGTGTATGTATGTATGTGCATGTCTGCTTAGTTCAATAAATCTACATTCCATTCCCATACTTTGTTTTGCTAATTAAACATACCGTGTCAGTGTATAGTGTTCTTCAGCATAACTCGATCATCTAAAAACATTGAATAAACGAGTTAAAATCATTTTTCACTGTTGAAAATGGTGTCTACTAAGCATTAAACAATTAAAAACAAAATTCTCGGATAGTGTGTCCAGTGTTCATTAGCAATGTTCATTAGCAATAAAGAAAAGCAGCAAAATAAACGAAGAAAGAAAAGAGGTGGCTTCTACACAAACAAAAGGCGGGAGAGGGCCAACCTTAAACGTATATTAAAGCAGCACCCACCGCCACCTTTTTATGTCAGCCAAAAAATAGCGGAAAAGATCATAAAAATTAATAAACAAATAGAAGAACATCGGAAAATACCATTAATAATTATAACACCAACCGGAAAACAACAACAAAGTACCAACAATTTAGAATGACAGCAGCGAGGGAATCATACTAAACATAAATTATATGATTGTAAATCAGGAAAGCGTTAACGAGTCGCATCCTGATAAGGGTCGGAGGCTTTCTAATACCTTGGCCAATTAATTAAGCAAAAGTTTGTAAAGGTATGTATATATTATATATTCACATTTATTTTGCTCTTTCATGTACCTAAATTAGCATTGTAATTTTAACTTCTTAAAAACAATCTGTGCGCTCATCATGTGTGGCCCAATTTACTTGAAAATTTTCACACTAATATTCAAATGCCAAAATCCTAATAAACATGACAATATATTATTACTACAACGAGCTGAAGTAATTAGACGTGTACATTAGGGTGATTAAAAAAAAACATTTTTTCGAAAATCAACCGGGCTCGTTCGATAATAGGATGGTTATATCAAAATATGAAAACCAAAATTTAAAACAAAAAACTAGATCAACATTTTTTTTTAGGTCCTTAAGGGTTAAAAAAAGAGTCGCTTGTAACATGGGAAAACAATATTTTTTTAATGGAAACCAATTCCTCGACAACTATTCATTCCATTCTTCAACATTATTTTGTAAATGTCGAATTAGCTTGGATAGTACAGCTGTGAGGAACTTTTAACAAAAAATAGGTTAAAACAACTAAAATAAATTTTATTCTGCCTCTTTAGTCATAATTAGTGATAACCAGTGGCGGATCTACATACGGGCTGAAAGGACTATAGCCCCCCATCTTCCTCATTGTAAAATTTGTTGTCTGGGGAAAAAAGCCCTAAGCCTTTTCAGCTCTCTGCTCGGGCTACAAAAGTGTAGTTTCAGACCCCCCCTCGGGCGAATCCTAGATCCGCCACTGGTAATAAACCCCCGAAAATCGGGTACAGGTTCCTACAATTCACATTCAGCACAAACAACACGCAGGCCAACACGCGGCTACGATGCAAATACGCACATATTTAAACACAAGAACAACAAAATGCTGAATAGCGCATTAGTTCATCATTCATCATCATATCATTAAAAAGGTCTTGAGCTGTAGGTAAGCCAAAAATTATTAGATTTTTCATGAGTGGTCCCAATTAGAGAAAATCCTTTTTAATTATTAATGAAGGTTATCAAAATCTGTGTATGGAACTCTAACATATCAGGTTCAACTCCAAGTAGGCCGTTACTCATTTTTAACCCTTTTTATCAAATTTTAACCCTTTAAACACACAATTTTCAAAATTATTCAAACTTTCAAATTCTTTTGAGTACGAATCTATGCACATTAGACCGTACCACCTAATTACAAAAAAAAGTCCTCCGTACACCAGCGAATATGACGCCTTTTTGCAAGACAATTACGAAAAAAATTTTTTTTTTACCGAACGTAGGGCTCGCCCCTTTTGCAAGACAATTACGAAAAAAAATTGTTTTTTTTTGACCAAACGTAGGGCTCGCGCCTTAATATATATCTTCATATCTCTGGTGTTTACAGTCGGATTTTAAAGTTTGGTATATCAATGTTTGGTATTGTCTCAAGGAGACCAATGTGACCTCGATAGAGGTCATTGACCTCAGGTGCACCGTTCTAGTACTTACCCTCTAGATCTCAGTTCCTACCATCCTAATGTGCCACCCTATCAAAAAAATAAAGCCGACTCCGAACGGCGATGAACGGAATGTTCTCGTTCTCAAGAAGTTTTACATGGCATTTTGATAACTTTCTGAGGGAGGTGGCGGCCGTACAGAAAAATTATTTTAATTCAAATAATTTTCTGTCGCTGCTGGGGTACTAACCTGGGTCTCCAAAGTTAGTTGACATAGCGGCCACTCACTTTAACCAACTACGCCACGGACGCCACATGTACCACAATACCTATTATACAATTTCTAAAAATCGATTGAGATATAAGGTGAATGCTTGGAATAAATTGTTTAAAATTTCGTGTTGCAAGTGTGACATTGAAAGCAACAGTCCGTGTAGTTGCAACACCTAAAATAAAATTCCAGACACAGCAAAAATTTTCTTTATTGATCAGCGCGTTCCACGATCAATGGCATTAGATGATGTCTATGAAACAGTGTCGATGAGAACTGCCACTGTAGAACTAAGGCCAGTTGCTGCAACATCGAATGCGGTGTACTCAGTCAGTTGCCAGAAGATATTCAACTGGCAGTTCGTCCTTTTATAAAAAACAATGCGTTCTTTTTGCACCCGGAGAATATTTTGTTAACGATGATTACAGACCCTAGCCGCCATGCTTGCAGTTCTTCACGCAAGACCAGCTAGAAGCATTGCAATATTCAAACGAAATAATCAAATTACCAGGTTCGCACAATGAAAATGACTTCATTTGATTATTTTCTTTAGTAAACCTATATAATTTCACAGCTTGTCCATGCCATTCTCAAAACACCGAGCATTTTGTTCATGTAGTACCAGGCCCGTAGCCAGGATTTACCTAAGGGGGGGGGGGGGGGGGTTTGGATTAAAAAAATATCGATAGTTTTTGATATCGATAAATGAAAAGGTATTTTTTATATAATTACCAGAAAGATGGGAAAAACAGTGGCTAGAAATGGACAATACTTTGAAAAATGAATTTGTAACAAATTTTTCACAATAAAGCGACAAACTTGAAAAAAACACTTTAAAACTTTTTTGTACACCAAATACATAAAACAAAAATTAATTTACTTTATTTTTGTTTATTTTATATATCGTTACCTTAATATAGAAAGGCCCTAACTCAATTTTTGCTACTTCACAGGAGAAGGAAAAAAGTAAATAAAAAACAAAGTAATGTAGTTTCGAATTTTTTTAAACGCAGTTTTTTATTAAAAACTACTAGTAATGTAATGCTGCAACAGTTTTTTTTTAATTTTTGTTTTCCCATAGAATTAAGTTAGATAGGGCTTTTTGTAAGTGAATTTCTTGAAATTAATTGTGAGATAGGGCTTTTTATTACTTGCAAGTTTGAAACCAAATGAATTGATAATTTCATTCTTAACATTTCTTAAAACAAAAAACAATTCAATTAGCGATAAAATGTAGTATAAATAAAATAAAAACAAAATACGTTTACATGTTATAAGTTAAATTATTATAAAAATGGTGGCAATCGGTAGGAATGAATTTCTTAAGATCTTGCAAGTGGTCCCATTTCTTTTTGGTGATTGCAATTTTTCCTTCATGTAGGCACCTGGGAGCAATGAATTCAACATTTTTCTTGGACCTCTGTGGAATAAGTTCATATTCTCCGCTTATATCTGTTTTGAAGTACATCAGCCCCGAGGAGTCATATGCTAAGGCGCGCAACATATTTAAGTAGGATCGCCACTGCTTCTGCCTATAGTTGAAAATAGCTAATTAATTTTACTTACATGTATGTTAATAAACTTGTTACCAGGTCGAATCGATGAGTATCGCTTTGGAATACAATCATAATCCAAGAAATAATCGTAACTCAAGTGATAGGCTTGTAGAGGAAATGGATTCTTTCGTGCCTGCGTGATGATCTGCACAAATTGAGAAGGCAAATTTATTTGTTTTTTGGCCATTTTTCTTTCTATGAGAGAATGAGTTGCATCACATACCATTTGCGTATGGCCACTTATCAAATATTTTTGCTCAATTGTTATTCCAGTTTTTTCACAGAAAGTCAGTAATGCATTGGATAACGTTACGTTTCTATTTTGATAAAAACAGCCATCTGAGTACAAGATTATATGATGAACTACTGGTGAATTTGTTAGGAAATTTTCGAAATGTTTAATGATGCACGTTGCAAAAACTGAAGCTACGAGATTTCCATCTGTTTCATCCCATACGTAGTTGTACGATTCGTGTGTGGCAACGTTGTATAGAGTAAAGTTATGTAACTGCAATTTCATTTTATAATAGGAGGCACTTGCGTTCAGTTGGGGCACTAATTTCACGGCTTGCATATCCATGCAAAATACTGCACTTAGCCCGGACTCCGCATTTTTTACGTCGTTTTGCTTTTCTTCTCTCATTTTTTCTATATGATGTCTATGCTGTTCATAGTCTTCGCATGATAGGTTATGGGCCTTATATGAAACGCAAACATCACACTCATCTTTTTTTGGTTTGAATATAGATAAATTTAGATCTCTGAACACCTCAGCAAAAATGGGGTATGATACTTCTATATCTACGTTTTCTTTATTTAAATTGCATTCATCAGAATAAAGTCTGTAAACCTCCTGATAAGAGGAAAAACTCGTTTCTAGGTACAACTTTTTAGTTTGCTTTCTACAATAGTGTGACTCTAATTTTGGTAGGTTATCTAGCCATTTTTGTAGAAAGTCTCGTTTTTCCACATTGCGCCGACCGGTTGTTGAGTTTCGTTTAGATTGGATGCGCAGATGTGAGACTTTTTCGGGATTGATTTGTGTTCCATAATTTCCGCTATTATTAATCCAATTACGTACCATTTTTTCGTTCAATCCCAATGTTGAAAGAAACATTTGTCGGCATACTTGTAAAGGACGTGAACTATATCTCCAAAAATACAAAACTGACTTGGAACGTAATGAATTTTCCGAGCATTTTTTCTTTTGCTCCATAAAGCTTATAAGGCTGGTTACGTATAACCGCTTTTGGTCCCAGGACATCTCCCAAAACAAATTGAAAATTTCTTTTCGCATGTGCTCTGTGAAAGCTGAGCAATGTCTCAACGTGCTTTTTTTACAAAAACGTGACGAGCAACGTACTCCTAGTTGCCTTGCAGGCTTCTGGCAATCTCTTTTTTTCGATGAACTATTATATCAATCACCTTTCATACGATTTATTCTATTTATATTTTGCTGCCATTCCGATTTGTTTGCTATATTTCTTCTTTTACAAGTACCATTATTAAGTATTTCCACATCAGTGTTAGACCTTTCGCTCATTTTGTAGATGTCACTAAAACTTTCACTAACACTTACGCACTATGTACTTTTAAAGACAAACACTAACTGACTGAAGCAAATTTAAAAAAATTCAAATTAAGAAATTGAACTCCTACCATGTATGAGTATGACATACTACGCAGTGAGTTAGGGCTTTTTTTTTTAAAGAAATTATTGAAACTAGCGACCACCGGTGCGCGTTGCTGCCCCCAGCAACTGTAATAATAATAATTAATAGTAATATCCTAAAAAAAAAACTTGTGTGTATCTTGGTTGCGAGCGTTCAGCGCGAGCGGCTTGCGAAAGCCTTACATTTTTCTGACTTTCATTTTGTTGTTAACATACGCTCTAAATAGAAGAGACAGAAGAGAGTGAAATGTGAGCAGCGAATACTTTTGCTCTGAGTTTGATAACGTTGTTCTCAGCTGCTGTTAATAAAAGAAAAACCAACATAACAACAACAATTATATGCAATTATAAGTAAACTTTAATAAGCTGTTCGCCCGACCCGTCCCCCCGTCCGACGTTTGGGGTTTTTTGATAAGCAGTAGCATACAATGTATAAAATTTTTTGTTGAAAATAATAAATTGCAATTGAGGCTTTTGATAAGCAGTTGTCAGTTGTCAAGATAAGAAATTGCATGAACTTGAAATTGAAGCAATTTTAAATACGTTTGCGGTTTTTTGGTAAGCGCTGCATACAATGTATAAAATTTTTTGTTTTTCAATGATTCCTTTAGTTTTTTTGATAAGCAGTTGCATAAACTATAAAAATTTTTTGTTGAAAATAATAAATTGCAATTGAGGCTTTTGATAAGCAGTTGTCAGTTGTCAAGATAAGAAATTGCATGAACTTGAAATTGAAGCAATTTCAAATACGTTTGCGGTTTTTTGGTAAGCGCTGCATACAATGTATAAAATTTTTTGTTTTTCAATGATTCCTTTGGTTTTTTTTTGATAAGCAGTTGCATAAACTATAAAAATTTTTTGTTGAAAATAATAAATTGCAATTGAGGCTTTTGATAAGCAGTTGTCAGTTGTCAAGATAAGAAATTGCATGAACTTGAAATTGAAGCAATTTCAAATACGTTTGCGGGTTTTGTTTGTTTTTTTTTTTTTTTATAAGCAGTTGCATAAACTATAAAATTTTTTGTTTGAAAATAATAAATTGCAATTGAGGCTTTTGATAAGCAGTTGCATACAATGTATAAAACTTTTTTATTTTCAATGCTTCGGAAAATAAAAAATAAAAAAAGAAAAAACAGTTGTGAAATATTTTTACAATACATTTTATTACACAATAAAAAATAGTTGTGAAATATTTTTTAAAATAAATTTTATTATACATTTAGAATACATATATGTATATGTTAATATCTTATCATTAATAGGAAGTCCATCGTGGTTCTTTGAATATAACTGCATATAAATTATAGAGTTTTCTTATACTTTGATATCGTGACCACAAAATTATACAATTGCAAATATCATACGTTTCCTTATCTGAATTTTCAGCAAAACAACAGTCTTCCCTATGTAAACCATGTATTGAATATGAAAAACGAAGAGATGATCTCATTTCAGTTATCATATCCTTAAAAAATTCAACATGATCGGCGTCTATTAATTTTTCATATTTGATTAAGAAATGTTCTAATTCCAGTGATGAAATCATATTTGATTGTTTCAAGTGGGGGGTATACTTTAAACTAATTAGTTTTGTTTTTAATTATTCTTTATTAAAACCACAACCGTGATAAGGTCTAGTATAAATGTTTTCTCAGAGTCGTAATATAAAAATTTTGTATAAAAGTTCAAGCGTTTTACAGTTTCTTTCATAGTCGTTGGTTGTTGTTGATCGTTGGTTTTCATAACTAAGTAATAATAAATTAAACTTTTAAAATGGAGAGCAGGAAAAATACCTTGAAAGCTTTGAACGAGCTTACAAACAAAAGGAAGAGTATCATTCCGTTGAGTAATATTCCACTCAACACGAAATTAATTATATTGAAAGCGAAGAGGACAAATACTAAATTTGGTTGGAAGATCATGTTGGAATTGGAGAAAAACGTTATGTTTTTACCTGTTTTTTATAATGAAATGAGTGATGAAACTCTAGAGAGCTTAAACTCTGGAGATTTCTCTATTGAGAGAATACTTACAAATTCGAAAGATCCAATATATTTCGAATTCAAATTTTCCTGTAAGAATAAATAAAATTAAAAAAATGTACCTATGTTTCAGCCTTTCACCCTTTAAATAAAAATCATAAATAAAGCAAACAGTTGTTTTTATTTTAAATGTAAAATATTTGTACACTTATAAATATGAAATTGATTATCAATAAAACGAACAAATCCAAACATTGATTTTTTATTACAGATAATATTTTTTACAGTGCCTACTTTTTTATATTTATAAATAATTCCCATTAGTTGCTTTAGGAATTTATCTTCAAAAAACCATTCAATATCGCTTCCAATATCCATTTTAGAGGGAGCTACGTGCATCAAGTCAACAGTTTCATTATTCAACACTTCATCATTACACCATTGTTGAATTATGTTTTTCAATTTATAGACTTCTACATTATTTTTAAAATTTATTTCAAAAGTTGGTTTTTCCTTATAACTTTGTGCAGTTATCATAAATTTGGTACTGTTAAATAAATTCATAACATTTATATCTTCATGTTTAATAGAATTATTGCAACTAGCATGTTGAACGTCTTGTTGTTGATGTTGTTGTATTTTAAGATTTTTATTAGGATTTGCTGATTTTCTTCGTTTTTTTAATGCTGGTTCCTTGCTTTCATCATGAGTTTTCTCAAACACTTCGTTGAAGTCTTCATAACATTTCAAAAAATCACTCTCGTCATGGTTTTGTTGTGGTTGTTGGTCTTCTTCATTCTTATTAACATCATCATTATTAGTTTCCTCCAACACTTTATCCAAATTTTCATAATATGTCTGAAGATCACTCAAAAAATCGATGTCCTTGTCAGCACCCCAAAATATATCCTTATTCATTTTTTGTTTAACGTTAGTTGAATTTTTAATTGAAACTAATAAATTTTTCAAAGTGTTGAAACTATTTATAAGTAAATAATATTTCAGTTTGCGGTTATTTTTATACTTATCTACATATTTGTTTGTTTATGAAAAAGAATTTTTTACAATGATGAAATTGAATATAAATACGGTTGTCGACATTATGAAAAATTAAAAATGTCTTTTATACGCGACGAAGTAACAATGGCTAGTAGTGCTGTTCGCGATTTAGTGGATTCGATGATGGAGCCTCAAATTGACGATTGCTTGATTATACCACAGTCGAGTTTTGAAACAGTGAACACAACTGATCATCAATTTTGGAGCGATGTGTGGAGGAACGAACGTGATATACACACATTAATGAAAATGCTGAAAAAAATTATGGAATATTACATCAAGGAAGAGTTGGGAATTGGTCAGGACTACTTGATATCAACAAAACTAGTGCTTGTGAAGCGGGTGGCTGAAACTAATTTATATGTTTTTAAGTGTGAAGTACCAGCACAAGAATTGACAGAAATTGAAAATTTAGCATTAAGCAGAGAAGTTACATTTATACAAAAATGTATATATTATCTAGAAGTGTGTAATGCTAGAGTAAAAATGTATAAGAGTTGTGTAATAAAAAAAATTTTACTATTAGATATTTAATAAAATTTTATTGTTTTTGAATTGAAAAATTGTGTTTTTTATTTTATAAACTCAGGTATTATCTAAATAGTTTTATTGAAACTACAATTTTTACAACGACTTAAATTATATATATTTGTATACAATTAAATAATTTTATTCGCCTCATCTTCCATACAGTTAAATGATGAACAACGACAAGTGTCTGGTCCAACTGTATAATTATCGTCTGACCACGGACAGTTTTCAAAATGTTCACCAAATCGAGAATTTATTTTTCTTAAACTGTTTTTGTATTCCATTTTCGTTTGAATGTTAATAAGTCTATCCTTTTCATCCTCCGGTATGATGTGTGAAAATTTTTTCAGAAAACTATAGATATCCTTGATAATAGACATTTTTATTTTAAAACTACTGTATATTCATATGAAGAGTTTGATAATAAGAATTAACATCAATGATTGTTGGTTTTATAGCATAGTTTGATCGTTCATATAATTCTTGTTTAGTTTCATCATCATCATCATCATTTTGATTTATTACGTTATTATATTCAAAGCAATATATATTAAGTGTACGTAATTCATAATTGCTATAGTAGGAACATTTGATTCGTATTTCAAATGTTTCATATTTCAAATTAAAGTGACGATGAAAAACTCCTGAACTTTCATAAATTCCACCAATTTGCATTTCTTTCTCTATTAGATTTCTCCTGAAAGCCTCAATTGCATCTTCAACAGAAAATTTCCTGCTAGGAGTTGGACTATTTCTATAATAACGATCTACATTTCGTTGATAGAGTGAGTTATGATAAGAAGGCTCTCTGTATGGATATCTCAATGTTGTGGTCGGTGATGGGGTGATTGTATTAATATCATCATATTTAACATTTTCCAATTGAAGGGTTATGTTTACTTTTATTTGAAGTGAAGTATTCGGGATCTGTATGACAAAACTAACCTATTTTCCATATTCAATATTGTAAAAAGAAGTAGTATTTTCATTTTGTTCATGTAAATAATTTCTAGTTTGATAGCATGCAATATGACGTATTTGTAATATTACGTAAGCAATAAATGTAATTAATAAAAGTTTTCTTAAGCTCATGCTTCTGTGTTGAATCTTTCCCCGGCTGTAACTATTTAAGTAATAACCATGTTTAAAGTCTGTATATAGTCTTTTACATCAATAATTCCCACTTTCAATGGTTCATAATTTGGATCTTGAATTCTAATTTTCTCAATTTCACCACTACTTAGAATGATTTCTGTTTCAGTTTCCCGATATTCAAAACAATTAATGCTCAGTCTTCTCTCTTCAAATCTGCTGTCATAAGTACAACGGATTGGAATATCTATATTTTCATATTCAAGATTAAAATGTCGATAAAATGCTTCCTTAGATTCAATAATGCCACCAATATCACTTTCTTTAGTAATTAAATCCTTACGGAAGGCTTCTATGGCTTCATCCACACTAAAAAGTCTTGAAGGTTTTCCTTGAGTTGTACTCTCAAATCTTATAGTTGGTGTTCTTGTTGTTGTTGTTGTTGTTGTTGTTGTTGTTGTTGACAATTCTGTTTCTATCTCAGTACTTGATAGTTCATTTAAATGTAATGGTTCAGTTTCTTTCAACAACAAAAATGATACATTAATTTTCAAGACATTATTATCAGGTAGAGTTAAATTAAATTCAATGCTTTTAGAGTTTTGATTAATAATAGGTAAAGAAGTATTTTCCAATTTCCAAAATGGTACACTGTACACATTTCTTAAAAAGAACATTAATGTTAAAAATAGAATAAATTTCATCTTGTGTTTAGTTCTTAGAGATATACACGCTCCTAAATTTCAATATAAAATGACAAGAATATCTAATCTGGATGGTTTTATATAATAAGTTTTTATTAGTTTTATTTATTTATCATATAGATGATTATGTAACATGTATTCATTTAAAAGTAACGCTGATTTTAAAGCACATCGTATTTGACGCTGTTTCCTTGTTTTATTGTTGTTGTTGTTGTTGTTGTTGTTGTTGTTGTTGTTGTTGTTGAAGTGGTATTGACATTGACATGTTCTTGGATAAATATTATATAATATTGATAAGTTTATTTCATCGCAATGTGAAATGTCTTCGATATTGAAAACAAGTTGTTTTAGAAATTCTTCAATCCACTTTTGCTTCTCCGATCCCTTTACGTACACTTTTCTGTTCTTCAATAGAGATTTTAAATAGCTTTGAACGTTTTTGAATGACTCGCTTCCATAGTCCCATGATAAATTATGATGATTTAATTTTAACCAATTAGATTGATGTTGATCATCTTCACATAGATCCTTGAATTCGAATGGGGCTTTTATGTGGAAGCAGTGGAATTCATCTTCATTTAATACAACTGCTATCTCCTTAAAAAGAAAGCGATTATCATAAATTTTAAAACCTTGCACATCAACAGTTGCAAACATTGTGTTAAATAAATAGCAGCAGTCGTTAGAATTCTTATTTATATGAAACGTAAGCGTATATTTTTTATTAAATTATTTTTTTGATAACATTTGTGAGTGGTATGTATTCATATACTTTATCGTGAATGAGCATACAATAAGCTGATGTACTTGGAGGGACATTTGTTCGAAATTTTAATTCAATTCTAATGTCTATAGGTCCTCCTTTTATACTCTCATTTTGATGAGAGACATCTAAAACAATTATTGGTGCAATGCTAGCAAAATTTTCTGGCGATAATAGCGGTTGTGGAGAACGTCCATAGTATCCTTGTTGAAATTTTTGATACATATCATAGAGTAATGCGTAACGGTTATGATCAAATCTAATGTTGAGGTCGTCATAGGGATATACATCAGAGTTAAGATGAACTTTTACATCCGATAAGTTACAATGTATGAACTTATTATTGTTTTTAAATCCTAAAAGTATATACCGAGGTCTTTCATTTTCACCTGCCAGTTTAACATTCCATAAAATATTTGTACTTTCAACAAGAGAAGGATTATGATAAACATCCCAGCTTCTAAACGATATATTAAGTGGTAGTTTACTATTTATTGTTTTTAACATTTTTAATCGGTAATCGTCTGAAAGTTGAATGTGTGGTACTTTCCATGTGATATTCAAGATCTTTAATACAAGATTATCAGTGGTAGTAGTTGAACTCATAACGTTCTTATCATCTTTAGATCGCATCAAAATCAATTCATGTTTACAATTCACAATTAATTTTTCAAAATCTTCTGCGAATCCAAGTAAATTCTTTAGCGGAGCACAAAAATTAAAATGTCCTGTTTTTAGTACAGTATTATCTTTTTCAAATGGACACCATCCAGCGTTTCGAAGATTTGTACTTTCAAATGTATTAAGCGATACATAATTTTTCATATCTGTTGCAATTCCCAATTGTCTTGTGCGATCAATTTCTACTCCATTCATCTCATAACGAATTTCATCAAATAAATATGCTATACAATTGTTTAAGAGTTTCACAGTTTTTGAAGTAGAACTATCGCTGTTGGATACAAATCCCTCAATATACAAAAGACTCTCACTTGGTAACACATACAAGTCCTGGTTTTGTATTGGTATACGTATTTCATCATTATTTTTAAATGTTTGTAAATATGATGTATAGCTATGATAATCTTTTTTCACTATTCTATCGTCGATAAATGGTTTATACAGAACATCAATTATATCACTCATGTTGGCTTTTTAATTGTAATCCAATGCTTTCTAAAAACTCTTTGTTCGATTTAGTTAGATAAATTCTATGTATGGGTCTATTAATAGTAGGTTTTCTATTTGAATTTGATTCTTTTTTTGATGTTGTCAGTAAACTGGTGAATAAATTGTTATGTAAATGCTTTTTGTTAAAGACAATCATTCCTTATATTGGCTTTAAATGTAGTCTTATTGATATTTTTTCACCGCGAAAATTAATTAGGTTACCACCTTGATCTACAACTTTAAGAACAAGAGTGTTGATTTGTCTTGTGTTAACTGGTAAATATATGACATTAACTGGTATTTCTGTAATTTTGTATCCTGGACTAACTAGAAGGGAGAACTGATGAATTGTATGTACAGATTCTTCATTTATATATGATCCATTGATAATATTACATTCAATAGATATTGTATTTATTTTTGAAATATCTATTGGATTATCAGAAAAATTGACAACATTAGGTTTCAATATTCTTTTACTGAATCCTAGTAATGATCCAATTGAACAACTTCTATCGAAGAAAATTGGTTCCTTGCTACTTTGAATTTCTGTTTGCAATGTGTTGTAGTTTGCTTTTATGTTTAGTAATCCGATGCTATATGATTCATATTCATCAACAATTTTCTCAGATATATCTGTGAATTCATAGGATCCTATTGGTATCACGATTGTTTTATCACCAATATGAAACAAATTGTTTTCTTCATCCACATTTGGAATAGAGTGATAAGAGTCGAAGCTAATCAAACCACAAACATAATCTTGCTTGAGCTCTATAGGCGGAAAATAATTTGCAACAAGTTGTGATGAATTTCCAGTTATTGTTAAAGTAAGCGACATGTTGTTATCCAATCATTAAGTAGTTAACTAAAATATGTTTCTTATACATTATTACATTTATATTAAATCATTTACATCAATCCAAGAATTATGGTCTGAAGAAAAACCTAACCATTTAACAAAAGCTCTATTATTACGTCTTCTTAAAATTTGTTCAACTAAATATGTTTGTGGAAATTTGGTTTTTATTAATTCATATTCATAGAAACCTCCTTTAATTTCATTTCCTTGATAATCTTCAAGTATGTAGGTAGTAGGGTTTGTATTTTGAATAGTTTTGATTTTAAATATTTCAGTTGTCCAATTTGGTGTATAACCTTTTTCAAATGTATGTTTATATTTACTTATTCTTACATTATCATTTAACTTAAATTTTGGTTTATGAAAAATTTTTAGATTGTTATAAACAGTTTTTACTATAAATTTTTCATTTAAAGAATTTACTTCATTGGGCGTCATCTTAATAGTTCTATGAAATGTGTTATTATATTGGTTTACTAGACTTTTATAGTTATCAATCCATTTGTAGGTCCCATTATAGCTAAACTCCTTCCACATCATTCCCTTTAAAGTTCTATTGAAGCGTTCCACTATCGATGCTTTTAAAGTTGAAAATGTTGAATAATGATTGATACCTTTCAATGTCATTAATCTTTTAAAATGTACATTGTAAAACTCTTTTCCATCATCCGTTTGGAGATTTTTTGGTTTACGGTTACTTGTGTTGAAAATATTTTTCATTGCGGTTGTAACGTTTTCTCCAGTTTTGTTTTTAATAGACTCTGCCCATGCCTTCTTTGAAAATGTGTCAATAACAGTTAGAAGGTAACGATAATTCATATTAACATTACTATATGGAATCATTTCCACTAAATCTGCTTGCCACAAGTCATCAATTCCTTTCATAATTACATGTCTTCTTTTAAAATTTTTCCGTGCTTGTTTATGTAGTTCTTCAACTAAATCTCGTTTATTATTCATTGTTATATATCTCGTTATTGTAAGCCTTTTATTTTTGGATATTTTATTTTTAATTTTTTAACCTCGTCTGCATCAGGCTGATTTTTTCCGACTACATATTTAAACAAGTAGTCTTCAATAGTCTTTAAATAATCGGTAAGTTCTTCAAAACTTTCCTTGTAAACAGATTTAATTCGATTATCAATTGCTTTCTCAATTAAATCTACATCATTTTTAATATTATCATTTAGTGCGACATTTAAATCTCTTATTTTATTTTCTAATCTCTTTGTTATATTGTTTTGATTCTCCACAGTAGTATTTATATCTGTTATTTTGTTTTCATACATGTTTGTTATCTTATTAAGATTCTCAAAGAAAAATATACGTGAAATGGCATCATTATCATCATTTGGTAAACCTAAGTTGACAACTCTTTTCATATGTAAATTTAGGTTTTTATTTTCATCTAAATTCCAACTAATAGTATTTCGTAACATTGCTTTGATATTTGCTCCACTATTATTATTTTTCGATACTGAAGAATGACCAAATTTATCAATATTTGAATACATTTTTTAGCTATATAATTATGTTAGCTTCTTTCAACTCTTCAATGATGGATATTATTTCGTTATTATGGTTATTATGTCCAGCAGTTGAGGATGATATAAGTAATCGTAATCTTTCAACTAATTCATTGGGATCATCCCAATACACATTATTCGTTTTATTGTTAATGGATTTTAAAACTTTAAGACCTTGTCCACGTATCAATGCGTTTGGTAAATTGAATATCTTTCTTATTATACGTTGATATTTATAACATTTGGTTCCTTTAATTTGATCATTTGAGTTATAATTACGTTTATGAGCATTTGTAGATAATAGAATATCTTTATAATTTTGCAAATCTCGTTTAGTGAAATGAAGGGGATTTGTGTGAAAAACTAATTCAAATAGACCGGGTGTCATCTGCCATTTATATTTTCCAACAGAAATTTTACTTTCATTGGGGATTTTTAAAAGTTCTTTCCCATATCTCCATCTCCCCATTGAATCTATATTAAATCCATATACTTTATCCAATTTTTTACTATCCATAAGTATTTGTATGTTTTGTTGTAGAGAATTTTTTTGTTTTCGAGTATTATGTGATTGTTTAAGGTGTTTGTAATCTGTGTTTAATTGATCTTTAGCCTTACGTTTAAAATGTTTATATTTTGTCCATAATTCTCGATCATTTTCAATATCTTCTTTTACTCTGTTTTCTTTTTGTACTTCATTTTCTACCAAATTGTGAATTTCCTCATTATTATTATTATTGTTATTATTTTGAGAGTTGAGAATTTCGTTTGATATAATAGGACGATAAATTTTTTTAATTTTATTTTTTAATTGTTTTTTAAATTTTAAATGTTTTTTTGTCTTTAATTTCTTATCCGTTCTTTCATTTTTGTTCGTACTATCAATATTTTTGGTTTTTTCATACTTAACAGGTACTAAATCATTATCAATATCATGAATGTTGACTTTATTACTTGATATTTTATTAGCATATTTATCTTGTTGCAACGAACGTTTGTTCTTATTGCGAAGATCTCTTAATCGCTGTTTAAAATTTTGTTGCAACCCTTTGTTTTTTCGTTTTGTAATAATTTGTTTTTTAACCCTTTGTCTTGCTTCATTTTCAAAGTCAGATTCAGATTCTGTATTATCATTTATTTCGGTTTTGTATTCAACATCATTATCAAAGTTAGAATCTGACTTCACATTATTATTATCATAGTACTTGTTTTCTACATCAGCATATACATTCTCATTTTTTAAATCTTTATCAAATTCTACTGTTTGAATGTTTGGATGTTTGGTGTTTAAACGTTGATAATATTTTAATGACTTTGTTAATTCATTTTCAATGTTGGGTTTTATCTTCTTTGTATGTTGGTATGGTTTGTTATGTTTTAGTTTATTTTTGTTCAATGAACTACGCTTTTTTAAAATTGTTTTATCATTCATTGCTGTATCAAGTGTTGATAGATATTGTGGATCAACATTTAAGTGTATATTTTGAGTGGATTTTTGTGATAGGTCATCATCAATAGCATCCCAAAACATTTCATCATTATTTTCTTTTTTGTTTTTAACAAGTTCGTTGACGTATTTTTTTTCTTTGTTATATTCATTGTGTTCATCTTTATTAAGCTTTCCAATAATTTCATTCAATGGCTTTGAAATAGGTTGAAATGTATTTTCAAGCAAATTAACTCGATCTATTTCACCTAATTTTATTTCCTTTAGTTTTTCCTTTAAGATTTTCCGAGTGTTAGCAAGGTTTGTTAAAACATTAAGGTTTGTATTTATCATGATTATTGTTTCTGTGAGGTGTTTAAAATCTGATAATTATCTGATGTATATCTGATACTGATCTGAGGTGTAACAGGTGGCGATGTGATTTTTATATATGTATGAAATTGTCAAAACCTTTTCGATACCGACCCTTCTTTATAGTATCATCTTTACTTATCACAACAAAACCATACTTATCTTTCCAACATTCATTACAAATCCTTATAAACATTTTAAAATCCATGTCTCCAATAACATGATCATTAAAAATATGTTTTAAATTCATTTCATCTTGTTTGAATATAATAATCATGTTTGCATTATCACGTATTAAATGTTTGGGAATTTTTGTATAGGTTTGACACAAATAAAAACAATCAATTTGTTTATGACGACTCATACAAAAATATTCTCGTATAGTGCTTTGTTTACCACAAATAACATCATCAAATATAAAAATTGAATTTGATTTAGCTTTATCTAGAGTTATAACATCTTCATTTTCTGAGAAAGTGTAGAGATTTATTCCTTTTATCGGCGCAATCAGTTTCTTCAAATATTCATATTTTGGTTGATATAAAGATTTTGAATATATGTATATGTTTTTAAACTTTAAACCATTTGGATTTACAATTAGACTAATCATAACATTAGTTTTTCCACAATTTGATGGCCCAACCAATAAAGCACGTATTGAATTAGGTAAAAGAGGACTGTGAACAATTTTGTTTATTTTATTATTAAATAAGTCAACATTATTAACATTAAGCTGAATACGTTGTTTAATTAATCTCATTTTGAATTCTATATTAATTGGAATATAAATCAATCATATATACTAAAATCATCATTCTCCTTTTATACTCACAACCAAAATGTTAATTTTATTTTGAAAATGGGTATAATATACAAAGATAGTGCTCATCAGAAACAGTTGAAAAGAGGATATGGTTTCATAAACAACTTAATAAATTCATTACCAGTTGAACTTCATTTACCAGGATATCAATTTTGTGGACCAGGAACAAAACTTCAAAAACGTTTAGAAAGAGGTGATAAAGGCATTAATCCATTGGATGCAGCTTGTAGAGAACACGATATTGCATATTCACAATCAAAAGATATAAACACACGGCATCAGGCTGATAAAATTTTATCTGAAAAAGCTTGGCAAAGAGTTACATCCAAAGATAGTGATTTGAAAGAACGTGCCAACGCTTGGTTCGTAACAAATGCAATGAAAGCAAAAATTAAATTTGGAATGGGTATGAAGAGAAACAAGAAAAAAAGTAAAGCGAAAAGAAGGCAAAACAAGCGCAAAAAGTATAAAAAACCTAAAGTGAATGGAAAGAAACTCTTTTCGTTAGCTGTTAAAAAGGGTGTCAAAATGTTGATAAAGAAGAAACCAAATTCATTCAATGATGCATATAAAATAGCCCATAAAGCTGTACAGTCAAGTTTTAAACGCAAAAAATCTCAAGTCAACATACCGCGAGTAATCCCAGTTCCAAAAATAGGTGGAGTCTTACCACTTATACCAATTTTAACAGCACTGGGTGCTCTTGGTGGTATAGCTTCTGGAGGATCAGCCGTTGCAAAAGTTTTAAATGATATAAAAAATGGAAAAGAACAATTAGCTGAAGCTACTCGTCACAATAGATATATGGAATCAATAGCTATGGGTAAAGGATTATATCTCAAACCATATAAACAAGGTTATGGATTGTTTTTACGTCCACATTCAAAAAACTCTTAAGAAAGCTACCTAAAAGACCATTAACCGATGTCGATTTAATAAAATATTGTAAATGTCTTAAATATTTTAGAGGAATTTTTATGAGAGATTCTTTACCAACAAAACCCTATGCTCAAGAATGTGGTATACTTAACTTAGACGATGTTAACGGACCTGGTACTCATTGGGTAGCTTATTATAAAAATAAAAATTATAAAGAATATTTTGATAGCTTTGGAAACTTGCAACCTCCATTAGAACTCATGAATTACTTAAAGACACAAGTATATTACAACTATGAACAAAAACAAAAATACAACACAGTTATTTGTGGTCAATTATGTTTAAAATTTTTATTTCAAAAATACAATATTACATAATATGTAAAATAACAAATAGTTTTTATAAACAGTTGCATAAAATATAAAAAAGTTTTTGTTTTTCAATGCTTCCTTTTTTGATAAGCAGTTGCATAAACTATAAAAATTTTTTGTTGAAAATAATAAATTGCAATTGAGGCTTTTGATAAGCAGTTGTCAGTTGTCAAGATAAGTAGTTGCATGAACTTGAAATTGAAGCAATTTCTAATACGTTTGCGGTTTTTTATTACCCTCCAAGAGGTGGATGCATACGGTTCCCTAACTCCAAAACCTCGGGGATTAGTGGAACACACATCCTCCACCAATTGAGATTTAGGTTCATGTTAACAATTACATGACATAAATATTCTAGTGAAATCCGATCTTTTCGGAATTCCCGGATTGCTGCGTGAAGGGGGTCCGTAATCTCTTCCTCCCAACAGCATCTGCAGAGATCCATAAGCCAGAATTCGAAATATAATCCCGGGCTTAGGGACCATAAATGCTCCAGATAGAACAACGCCGGTACTAGAATAAAAAGAAAATAGCTGAATTAATATATAAACATAACATAATGCGTTAATGCATTCTACTTACATTCAGGGTCAACAGCTGGAGGGTCAACAGCTGGAGGGTCAACAGCTGGAGGGTCAACATCTTGAGCTCCATTGCGATGATTTGCATCCATTTTTTAGTTTAATTACTGAGCTAAAAAGCCCACAGAACAGCATTTATAGGAAAAATTTCAACTATTTATTATCGCATTATTATTTCAATTACTTTACACATACCTTACATAATTATAGTCATCTTACCTTTTCTTATCTCAAAGTTGGTTTGATTCTTTGAGTACTCAGCTTTCAAACAAGGAACTGATTAAATTTTACTACTGATTGTTTTTAAGGAAAAATAAAAGAACGTTTGATATTTGCAATTGTATAATTTTGTGGTCACGATATCAAAGTATAAGAAAACTCTGTAATTTATATGCAGTTATATTCAAAGAACCACGATGGACTTCCTATTAATGATAAGATATTAACATATACATATATGTATTCTAAATGTATAATAAAATTTATTTTAAAAAATATTTCACAACTATTTTTTATTGTGTAATAAAATGTATTGTAAAAATATTTCACAACTGTTTTTTCTTTTTTTATTTTTTATTTTCCGAAGCATTGAAAATAAAAAAGTTTTATACATTGTATGCAACTGCTTATCAAAAGCCTCAATTGCAATTTATTATTTTCAAACAAAAAATTTTATAGTTTATGGACTGCCCTCAACCTTGGCGCACGCCTGCTTATCAGAAAACCACGCGCGAAGGACGGGGCGGGGGCCGGGTGACGTCAACTTCTATGACGCACGCTTCTATGAGTCACGCGGCTCCTGGCTCCTTGCCCCAGAACCCCCATATTATACCTACTGAGCTTGTTCCGATTGTCAGATTGATACAAACAACAATGTACAAAAAACATGCGTCTCTGAAATACAGCATATAAACGATGACAAGTAAATCCCGAAAACCAAACGAATGAAAATTAAATGCTTCCGAAAGCAAAACGAAGCAAAGCTCATAATTGTTGCTTTCGTAGTGCTGCGACAAATTAGAAAAGCAAAATGAAAATCAAAGCACTACAATAATTTCTTATGCTTTCGTAGCACTACGCAGCAAAAAAATTCTTTTTAGTGCTGCTGCTTTTGCTTAGCCTTTCGAAGATTCAGAAAGCAAAGCAAAATGAGCAGCATACGCTTGTCTTGAAAAACTTTAGGTAGCACTACGCAGCAAAATTTTCGTTGCTTTTGCTGTTTTGCTGAAAGCAATTTAAACCCTGGTTAAGATTTGTTGGCTATTTAAAGTAGTCTGATGTGGCAATTCCCATATAAAATTACCAATTTCGAGTTTTCCGCTGTTCCTTGAAGTTTTTGTAATTTTCTTTCTTTCTAAACCACATCTGTATTAAGGCAAACAATACAAAAAAGGAATTATTAAAATCGACCCAGCCGTTTCTGAGCCTTAGCAAGACTAACGCACACGCATTTGATTTTTATATATATAGAATTAAGTCTTCTTATTTTTTATTTTTTTTTTATTTTTATTAATTCAACCCCTATGTATGCTTAAGGATGCACACCCATTTAACATAAAAAACGTGTGTTCTATAATTTCAAAACTGTCGTTTGTTGACTTCAATGTGTTTCGGCTATATATCTTGCTTATCGTTGCACTGTCATTTTGGAATACAGAAAGACGCTAAAAAAATAAAATTTTCAAGACAAACTTCTAAAATGACGATAATTAAGCATCTTATATCATTATTTTAATAATTTACTTGCAAACTTATATCGGTTTAAAATTCTATATAAAAATAACCACGATTAGAATAACGACATTTTCTTGTATTTCCTGACTTTTGTAAAGGCCACAATGAAAAGGTTAGAAAATTTTAAAAAGTTTTTATTATCATTCGGTAAAATTACCAAGAGGTTGTGATCCTGCACCTCCAAAACCAGTGCTAAAAAATACGCAAAACTTGCAATAAGCTGCATTTTCCAATTTGGAGTAAACCAACCATTGCCAATGGTTCAACCATGAATACTTAAATCGGAATGCGAGAACCGCTGGCAGGAAAATTAAAATTTGCGGAGGCACATAAATGCTTTGAAAACTTTCAAGGCGGTTCGAATCGGAAATATTGCTCATCAACTTGGAAATATCGTTATTTGGACATTGATATACTCTCGAAGTCGAAGGCAGTTCCGATGAATCAAATGATATTTCTGGAACAATTTCTACAATCATACACACAAACTTAGAGTTAAAAGAGTTTTCTTACTTGCTCTTACATTCCACCTAAAAGTGATTTAACAATTTACTTAAACCATATTAGTGCCATCGAAACAGTCCATAATATGCTTAAAAATATGGATACTATCATTGCATTAGGTGATTTCAACTTACCTTCTGTATCCTGGAGTATTTCCGATGATTCCGCATTTCTTACTCCTATTTCTGCCTCTGATTGGATAAATGATTTCTTAGATAAGTTGTCCGATCTGTGTCTTCAGCAGGTTAATAATATTCTTAATAAAAATTATAGATCTATTGACCTTGTATTTGTAGATAGATGCACTTCCGTAAATCTCCGTCGTTCGAACCCAGTTTCCTTACCTGAAGACGATTATCATCCAACTCTACAAATAACAATATTACTTGAAAACATAAATGAAAATAAATTAGCTCCAGATACGCGAAATAATAAAATTTTTAACTTTAAAAAAACAGACTATGTTAAACTTAATGCTCTTCTCGCGCATTGGTAAAATTGACTGGTAATTGATTGGTAAAATTGACTGGTCCCCAATTTTAAATAATAGGTCTTCGTACTCTTTTTATGATGTCGAATCTTCAGTGCAGTTTCTTAATGATACATTGCAAAAATGTTTCTCATTATCTGTGCCAAAAAAAAAATAGTAATTTCAAACCTTTAAGCCCTCCTTGGTTAACTAATGAACTTAAGTCTTTAAAAAATTCCAAAAATCGCTTATTTAAAAAATATAAAAAGTCAGGCTCTAATTTAGACTTCGTTTGCTATTCCTCTTGTCGTTACAGATATCAACTATTAAATAAACAGTGCTTCTCTGCCTATATAGCCAAAATAAAAATTCAATTCAAAGATAATCCGAAACTTTTCTACACTTTTGTCAACTCAAAACGAAAAACCTCCAGCTTCCTACCTCTTATGAAATTTAATCATGAAGAAGCATCTTGCGACATCGAAGTTTCCAACATGTTTGCAAAATTCTTTAAAACAACCTACTCCGATATACCATTGAGCATGAGTCTTGAATATCCTTACCTACCACCAGTTAACTCTTTTGAAACCCCCGTAATAGATTCTAATATAGTTATGCATTACCTTCGACAAGTTAAATCTTCTTTTACGACTGGTCCTGACGAAATCCCGAGCTGCATTTTAAAACATATTTCTATTAGTTTGTGTTCTCCGCTATCAAAAATTTTTAACACATCCTTGCACAGTGGTCATTTTCGCTATATATGGAGAAAATCTTATATAATACCTCTTCATAAATCCGGCTCAAAAATTGATGTTTCCAATTACCGAGGTATCACAAAACTAAGCGCAATCCCTAAGTTATTTGAGAAAATTATAACTGATCAAATAACCCACGTTGTATCTTCCTCCATTTCCACCTCTCAACATGGTTTCTTAAAGGGAAAATCTACGTCAACTAACCTCTTGGAGTTTACTTCGCGTGTCATCAAAGGTTTTACTTTAGGACGACAGACTGACGTTATTTATACAGACTTTAGCAAAGCTTTCGATTGTGTCAATCATTATCTTCTTCTGAACAAGCTTCATCTAATTGGGTTTCCCGTCAAACTATTACACTGGATTAACTCGTACTTGTCGAATCGTTCTCAAAAAGTTTTATATAAGAATTCTATGTCAAAAAATATTTTGGTCACATCTGGTGTTCCGCAGGGAAGTCATCTTGGTCCGGTTTTATTTTTACTGTTTATAAATGACCTTCCTTCTGTAATAAAACACTCTAACGTCTTAATGTACGCCGATGACGTGAAACTTTTCCTAACTTACAAATCGCCTGAAGATCAACAACTCTTACAATCGGATTTAAACAGTCTAGTTGAGTGGTGTAATTTTAACCTTTTAAAATTAAACTTAAAAAAATGTAAGCAAATGACATTCTCACGTCGAATTGCTAATAGTATAAATTACACTATAAATAATACTAACTTAGAAATTGTACACAGTTTTCTTGATTTAGGTGTAATTATGGATCCTAAACTTCGTTTCAATCTTCAAGTTAATTTGGTGGTAAATAAGGCTAGAGGTGTCCTTGGTTTCATTGAAAGATGGGCTAAAGAATTCAACGATCCTTTCACTACTAAAATACTTTATACCTCTCTTGTTAGACCAATTCTTGAATATGCATCCGTAATATGGAACCCTCAATACAATGTCCATATCGATGCATTAGAATCGGTCCAAAAACAATTCTTACTTTTTGCTTTACATTATCGTTGGAACCCCAACATTATTCTACCCCCTTATGAAACCCGCCTTAAAATTATTTCCCTGCCTTCCTTAAGAAGCAGAAGAATTATGCTAAATGTCTCCTTTTTATACAAATTACTCAGTGGTGATATAGACTCACATTACCCCCTTTCTTCATTAAACTTCAACATCCCTAGGAGCGGAGCCAGACATTTCCAGCTTTTTAAGTTGAGTCAGTGCACTTCTAATTATGCCCTTCACGACCCTTTGCGATGTATGTGTAGTGATTTTAATGGCAACTTGAACTTGATAAATTTTTCTGACTCGGTGGATGTCTTAAAACGCAAAATGATATTACATTTGAATACTTAACGCATTCCTTGTGATAACAAATATAACTCGCGATAATTGTGTAGATTTTACTATTTAACAAATAAGCATCATCGAATATCATAGATACTTTGAGTTTTCGTTTTATTCAGTTTCGTTGCTTTATTTTTTCATGAAATTATTTTAGATCTTTAATTCTTCCTTATTTGACCATGTATACCGTGTCTCTCGGCTTGGTGTGTCAGAGTTTATCTCTTTTCCATAC
Source organism: Pherbina coryleti (assembly GCA_943735915.1). Lineage (NCBI taxonomy): Eukaryota > Metazoa > Arthropoda > Insecta > Diptera > Sciomyzidae > Pherbina > Pherbina coryleti. The sequence goes on along the minus strand of OX030948.1, from coordinate 120,959,235 downwards.
AAGTTTTTACCTGCGTTGGCTCAAATGCATATCCAAATAATGACTTTAGCTCGGCCCTTATTTTAGTGACCCGAATATATATGTAAATATATTGTGCCTGCACAATATATATTTGTATATCTGTGCTATGTTTGGTATTGGTTTGGTGTTTGAGAGTTGCATCTCTTTTCCACGTAGGATCTTGGGTTGGACAGTGGCCCCAAGCCGAACGACAACAATTTAAAATGCGGGTTTATATGGTCTAATAAATAACTTTGGATGTTGTCTTGTATTGCTTCGTATTATGAAGAATGTGCTTTTATTCGATGATGTTTATGAAGTTTACATAAGCACAAAAAATTCTCAAATTTTATTTAATTTTAATTTCCGCTGAAAGGCCAAGCAATTGTGCTTAGTAGAGGCTATTATTTGCCAACAGGTGGTAAGTTTTAGCACGTAGGTGCATTCTATCAGTCCGGCTGATCCGGGAACTTCTTAGAATGTAAATCGTGCATGCGTATGGCGCGGGTCATACGTATCTATGAAGATTTCTTACCTCCGGGCGAATCCAAAAAAAAAAAAAAAAAAAAACATTAAAAGTAAAATATTAATACCACAACTTGTACTACCGCTCTCCACATAGCTGTCAACATTAAAGCTTTCTTCAACTGCAGGTTACAAAGGAAGTTCTGAAGACTTTTCAGATTCCAAAGTTTTTTGAACGTTTTCTGCAATACAGATGAAATAAAATATTATTCGGATTTTGTCGGTTCCGCATCAAGCAAAAAGTTAATCCAGTAATATTCAATCAATGCAAACACGCAACCAAAAAAATAAACACAGCTTTCAAACAGAAATATTCGGCAACTTTTAAACGCATTTACGCATTGATAAAGGAAAAAAAATCATTTAAATCAAGCACTTACTTTTCAAAGTTCTTGCCTTTTTAACTTCTGGTTTCTGCAGCCAATTAAGTAGAATCATTTTTGTAGTTTTGGCACAGTAAAATTAACAATAGAAACTCTTAAACTCATCTAACGAAACTCAATCAAAATTTCACCACTTTCACGTAAAACCTGTTAACGCAATAAATTCTTAAATTGCTGGTGGTAGACAAAGTTCAATTGAATGTTTCGAACTTTTTTCGATACTTAGCATGTTGATGTTTTCGCTGTTGCTGTTTACACTTGCAGTTTGCACTGTAAGAGAAAAAACACGCACGTGCAGCAAGTATTCGCAAATTGGCAAAGTTATATTAATGCTGATATATTATTTTTTTATACTTTTTGGACCATAAGGGGGGGGGGGGGGGGGTTAACCCTAAAAGCCCCCCTTGTCAACGGGCCTGTGTAGTACATGAATCTGCTTTGGCGGTCACCGATGAACAACGCATTGGCCACATTTTATCAAAACTCGAGAGCCGCCAGAAATATAGCCAACTTGACTCACGTCAAAATTTGATGGATTAAAACCTACATTATTCTTCTATTGAAATACTCAAAAATGATAAAAATAAAAAAAAAATTTTGGTCCTACTTTTGGCAAAAAATTTTCAAAAATTTTTTAAAAATAGATTTGCTGGAAATATCAATATACTTCCTGAATAATATTTTAAGAGCTTTATTTTTTTGATAGGGTGGCACATTAGGATGGTAGGAACTGAGATCTAGAGGGTAAGTACTAGAACGGTGCACCTGAAGTCAATGACCTCTATCGAGGTCACATTGGTCTCCTTGAGACAATACCAAACATTGATATACCAAACTTTAAAATCCGACTATAAACACCAGAGATATGAAGAAATATATCAAGGCGCGAGCCCTACGTTTGGTCAAAAAAAACAATTTTTTCGTAATTGTCTTGCAAAAGGGGCGAGCCCTATGTTCGGTAAAAAAAAATTTTTTTTCGTAATTGTCTTGCAAAAAGGCGTCATATTCGCTGGTATACGGATGACTTTTTTTTGTAATTAGGTGGTACGGTCTAATGTGCATAGATTCGTACTCAAAAGAATTTGAAAGTTTGAATAATTTTGAAAATTGTGTGTTTAAAGGGTTAAAATTTGATAAAAAGGGTTAAAAATGGGTAACGGCCTACTTGGAGTTGAACCTGATATGTTAGAGTTCCATACACGGATTTTGATTACCTTCATTAATAATTAAAAAGGGTTTTCTCTAATTGGGACCACTCATGAAAAATCTAATAATTTTTGGCTTACCTACAGCTCAAGACCTTTTTAATGATATGATGATGAATGATGAACTAATGCGCTATTCAGCATTTTGTTGTTCTTGTGTTTAAATATGTGCGTATTTGCATCGTAGCCGCGTGTTGGCCTGCGTGTTGTTTGTGCTGAATGTGAATTGTAGGAACCTGTACCCGATTTTCGGGGGTTTATTACCAGTGGCGGATCTAGGATTCGCCCGAGGGGGGGTCTGAAACTACACTTTTGTAGCCCGAGCAGAGAGCTGAAAAGGCTTAGGGCTTTTTTCCCCAGACAACAAATTTTACAATGAGGAACATGGGGGGCTATAGTCCTTTCAGCCCGTATGTAGATCCGCCACTGGTTATCACTAATTATGACTAAAGAGGCAGAATAAAATTTATTTTAGTTGTTTTAACCTATTTTTTGTTAAAAGTTCCTCACAGCTGTACTATCCAAGCTAATTCGACATTTACAAAATAATGTTGAAGAATGGAATGAATAGTTGTCGAGGAATTGGTTTCCATTAAAAAAATATTGTTTTCCCATGTTACAAGCGACTCTTTTTTTAACCCTTAAGGACCTAAAAAAAAATGTTGATCTAGTTTTTTGTTTTAAATTTTGGTTTTCATATTTTGATATAACCATCCTATTATCGAACGAGCTCGGTTGATTTTCGAAAAAATGTTTTTTTTTAATCACCCTAATGTACACGTCTAATTACTTCAGCTCGTTGTAGTAATAATATATTGTCATGTTTATTAGGATTTTGGCATTTGAATATTAGTGTGAAAATTTTCAAGTAAATTGGGCCACACATGATGAGCACACAGATTGTTTTTAAGAAGTTAAAATTACAATGCTAATTTAGGTACATGAAAGAGAAAAAGTACTAGAACGGTGCACCTGAGACCAATGATCTCTATAGAGATCATATTGGTCTCCTTGAGACAAAAACATTGATATAAAAAAATAAATTAATTAATAAATAACTGGTCATTTCAGCCCTTGAAAGGACTTTGACCTAGCTTCTTATGATCAATTATGTTGTGCGTGTTACTAGGTTGTACACAATTGACCGAGAAATTGACCTACAGGTTTAACGCCGACTCCGAACGGCGATGAACGGAATGTTCTCGTTCTCAAGAAGCTTTACATGGCATTTTGATAGCTCTCTGAGGTTTGCCTTTGTCTGCAGGGAGGTGGCGGCCGTACAGAAAAATTATTTTAATTCAAATAATTTTCTGTCGCTGCTGGGGTTCTAACCTGGGTCTCCAAAGTTCGTTGACATAGCGGCCACTCACTTTAACCAACTACGCCACGGACGCCACAACATTGATATACCAAACTTAAAAATCCGACTGTAAACACCAGAGATTTGAAGAAATATGTCAATGCGCGACCCCTACGTTCGGTCAAAAAAAAAAAAAATTTCGCAATTGTCTTGCAAAAATGCGTCATATTCGCTGGTATACGACGCACTTTTTTTTTGCATAGGAGGTGGTACGGTCTAATGTACACCCAAGCATATGGGTATGAGCGTTTAAAGTTGAAAAAGGCAAAAAGACTTGAGACACAAACTTACTCTTATGCGAATTGTAGGAACCTGTACCCGATTTTCGGGGGTTTATTACCAATAGAGGATCTAGGAAACTACACTTTTGTAGCCCGAGGGGGAAGCTGAAACGGCTTTTAGGGCTTTTTTCCTCATACAAAAACTTCTACAAGGGGGGGAGATGGGGGGCTATAGCCCTTTCAGCCCGTATGTAGATCCGCCACTGGTTATCACTAGTAATTTTGACTAAAAACATCGAGAGTGCGATGCGATTTAATAACGTAATCACGTATGCATTGCCCTCTCATATTATGTACAATGAGAAACGCTTGTTTTGAAGAACCAGAGTTGCATCGGTTAAAAATAAAAGCGTACTGTTTACATAATAAAATTTGGGGACAAAGGTTGTGTGGAATGGTAATTTAGCTTGGAATTAAGCATGATTCAACTGTTAGATCGTTCAAAAGCTCAATAAAATCCCGTTAGTTTTGACAACTGCTTACTTTCTTTTGTACAAGAAAACATCTCCTGTCAAAAACAGCTGTTTGTGAAAATGCATCTGCAGCTGCTGAGGTTGTTCATGACACAAATACAAGGTAGACTCACATTGGAGAGCAGGGTACGCTAGTTATCAAAATCAGCTGTTGATATTGATTTTTTCTCATTGTTGTTGTTGCTTTTGTCATTTGACGTTTTTAGCTCCTACAGCTTTGTTGTTACAAAATTTCTCATATAAGCAGCCATCTTAAAATGAGCTTACCTTGTAATTGTATCATGAGGTTGTTTTTTTCACTTCAACGTTTTCAACATTGTTTGTGTTTTTAATGGCCGATTGTGAGCGCTCTCTTTTGGAGTATATTTTTTGACAGGAGATGTTTTCCCAAGCAACTGTCAATGCTACCTCTTATTATTATTCCATGTGTTGAACCATGCGAAACCCCATATTCGGAAAATTTTAACTAGTGGTAGAAAATAAGTTGCTACGTTGAATACAATTTCTGTCTATTGAAATATAATTGTCATTTTTGCTGCGCTAAAAGGACACTGAAATTTTGACAAATAGTAATTTTGACGTTTTAGATTTCAGGAGTGTATTAGTGCAAGAACATAATTTAATATGCAAAATTGTAAATATATACTGAAAATGTAATTTTACGCAAATATTTTCCACTTCCGGTTGCTATGTTGTCGAACGCACAAAATTTTTAACTTCTTTACGACTCACGAACTCACAAGTGTTTAATTTTTGTATTCTATTTTTGCTTGTATCAAAAATTCTCTTGCCGATTGTCAAAATTTATACTAGCCAATGTGGCTATATGAATTTTTTCAATCATATTCACCTGACAAGTGCCAAATATTCCCATTCAGACCGTCAAAATTTTATCATCAGCCGAGCAAAATACTTTTCATGGCTCGACCTAGTGTATGGTTTCCACCAGATTGAGCTTGATGAAAAATCAAGAAATATTACTTAATTTTTTACAACTAATGGTTCATATCGTTTTAAACGACTTTCATATGGGCTCAAAATAGCACCAAACTCTTTTCAGCGAATGATGACACCCGCATTTTCTGGCCTAGAGCCAACTCAAGCTTTTTTATATATGGATGACCTAGTTGTAATATGATGTTCTGAAAAGAGCATGCTAAACAATTTCACAAAAGTTTTCGAATTATGTCGCAAATACAACCTGAAAATGCATCCTGTTCATTCTTCATGCATCTCGGGCATAAGTGCACAGACAAAAGCATACTATCGGATGATAAAAAATTTGAAGCTATCAAAAACTATCCTGTACCTACAGATGCCGATAGCAATAGAAGATTTGTTGCATTTTGTTACTATTACCGGAGATTATCAAAAACTTCTCATATTATTCTCGTCACTTAACGCAACTCTGCAAGGAGAACGTCACATTTAAATGGACATTGGAGTGCAACGATGTATTCCAGTATCTCAAGAAAGAATTAATGAAACCAACACTCTAGCAATATCCTGACTTCGAAAAGCGATTTTGCATAACCACTGATGCAACTAAGCATGCATGTGGTGCAGTACTCAGTCAGGAGTATAATGGCAAGCAACTTCCAGTTGCATTTGCCTCCAAAACATTTACAAAGGGAAAGACTAATAAATCCACCACTCAGCAAGGGCTCACAGCCATTCACTGGGCGATTCAACATTTTAGACCATATGTTTATGGGAAACACTTTTTGGTCAAAACAGACCGTAGGCCTAGGTATAGTCAAGCTGTGTGATTTGCTCTATACAGAGCCGTTGTTGTTGGTTGTTGCCTTCTTTGTTCTTCATGTTGTCTTGTTGACAACATGCTTGGCCTAGAGCTCGAAAAACTTGTTTTCATTATCATATTTATTTTCTATTAGCCTTTTCCGGCGCGCGTTGCTGCACCCTGCAACTATATGGGAACATAATAGGTGTATTCAAAACTTTTCTTAAACTCATAGTTTGACACCACTGTTATTTTCCACTGACCGTTACAGTTTCCCAGAAGCAGGAGATCAAATAGTGACTCCATTTTGAGTTTGTATGTAAGTACTGCTACTTTTACGTTCAAAGCTATTCGATAATACAAATTGTATGGGCTTATATAATTATATAATGCCCATCCCAGTTTTCTAGTAGATGGACATTACCCAGTTTTAGTACAGTTGCCGACAGTGATCATACAAACTAAATTACCAAAATGTAGCCAAATTGGCGAAAAACGTAGGAAATATAGCATTTTTATTGATTTATAGGCGGTAAAAGGGGGTGTGACGTGTGACAGAAATTTAAGCTGTCTCGTACTTGAAAAAAATGTACTGCCAAAATTCAGCTCTATCGGCTCAGTCATTTTGAAGTTCCCAGCCATCACACAGACAGCGATTGCTTTTTGTATATATATTTTTGATAAAGATTATTGGCTTTAACTTTTAATAATTTTTAATTCTAAATATAATTTTTTCTAATAAATTAGTTTTTAGCTTTTATATTTTTTCAAAAATATAAAAACACAATATAGAAAAAAAATTTGGTTCGAAAAAATCAAGGGGTAACCTTGCTTTTTGAATCAGAAAAATGGATTTTAAATTTTGCGTAAAATTGAAACAATTTTTGCCTATAAATGTTATAGCTATTAAATAGAGTTGAAAATTAGCGAATTTGAATTTAAATTATTTTACAACAAAAACAATTTTTGAGCCTTTTTTGAGGAAAACTCTAATATTTCAGACCTTTTTTGAAAAAAATATATAAAATATATATACTTAACTAACGTTATTCTTGCAATAAGGTTTTCATAGTACTTTGATGAAGCTATAAGACAAAAATAAATTTAACGAAATTTATAAAAAAGCACCGGAGATTTTTGAATCGAAAGTCACAAAATTAAGTTTTTAATTGTTTTTTTCTCATTTTTGAGCAACGATGTTGCATTATATATGTATATGGTTGTAGTAACATTTGCATAGTTTCATGCTTTTGATATTAAAATAACGGACATTTTTTGAATTTTACTTAATTTAAGAAGTATTTTGTATTTTGTAAATATTTGGATATGTAACCTAAGAAAACCACTAAAAATATGCGGTTTTGTAAAAATTTGCACTGTAGAACCATCTGGTGTCCAAGGTGGATCAAAGAAGATAGTGCTGAAAAACTCATCGTACCTGAAAACCCGTATGTACCAATTTTCATTCTAATCGCATGAGCGGTTTGGGAGTTTTAGGTGGTTTTGCAAAAAATTTGTACTACAGCGCGCTCTGTTGTTCAAGTTGGGTAAAAAAAGATAGCAGAAAAACACTCTACGTACATGAAAACTACTATATAACAATGTTCATCCCAATCACATGAGCGGTTTGTGAGTTTTGGGCAGTTTTGTAAAAAATTTGTGCTACAGCGCCCTCTGGTGTTCAGGGTGGATAAAAATTGATAGCCCACAAACACGCACCGTACCAAAAACTTCTATACACAAATTTTCATGCCAATCGGATGAATAGTAGAGTGTCCCTTATTTTGCGATTTTTGGAAATGTCAAGGGGCTGAAAGGTTTTTTTATGCGTTTTTATGTTCTAAGAACGAAACTTAAAAAATTTTTTTTTACGACAACGTTTACCCGTGCCAATCGGGCCCGAAAGATTCGAAAAAATGCCCATATTAGACCATATTTGCACAAATTAAAAAAAAAATCTTTTCTCTGCTTTTTATAAATGTTTTACATATTTTGGAACACATGCATAAGAAATATGATATCTACAAAGTTTTTTATGGTGGGCGTGGTTACCGCCCCTGCTGCGTCGAAATTTCTCCCGCAGCCTTTTCCCACTTTTTCATGAAATCAGTGCAATTTAGGTATTAATATTAACAATAAATAAATACATTTTTATTATGCTAAAAGTATGATTACATTTCATTAAATTCACATTATGTACATACTTACAAAAATTAACAATAAATTAAAAAACTAGTATTTTAACCTGCGGCGGGCGCGCAACAAGCTAATACCTACAAGCAGTCTTATTGAGGCTTTTCAACCGAAATCATAGTTTTTTTTTATAAATAAAAAATATCAAAAACCAAAAATGTATGCTCCTGGAGGGTTAAATTATAATAAGAAATACAAATTAATTAAAAAAGACAGATCCTTATTTGGAGCTTCTATGCTATTCATTATTATCGGAATCCGTCAAGTCTGTATTTTTATAGTTCTACTATACATCAGTCTGGTTTGAAGCTACTAATAGCATAAAGGCTCCAAATCAGGATCTGCTTTTTTTAAAAGATTTGGTCGCATACAAGACAATTAACAAGAAATATCCATTGCTGCAAGTCAAAAATTTGGTCGGCATCTTTGGTACCTTGGCGAAGAACTTGTAGCACTAGCTTTTTTCGATGATGCAGTTTCTATTGAGAGAAAACGCAGTATGGTGACAGCATTGCAAGCTCAGAAGTTTCCATGTAATCATCCAATCGCCAACCCAAATTCTTTAAATGAATGGACAAAAAAGATTTAGATTGTTTTGCATCTTGTCGAACAACAAATCTATTTCGTAGGTTTAGTTTGACATGCAATTTTTTAAAATATGATTCTGACGAATGGGAAAAAGATGAAGAATACCAGAGAGTAAAATATTATTTTAAAGATCTTTGTATTGTAAATGATGTTGAGGAGCGTGGAACACAACTTGCTCAAGAATTTCTCGAGCTTACAAAATCAGAAGCGCAGCTACAAAACTTACTTATTGTGGCCCAAAATACTCGAAAAATATACTCGACCTGTCAAAAAAAAAAAAAAAAAAAAAAAAATACATGCTCTTAAAAAAACTTATAATTAATTTGTACTTCTTATTAAAATTTAACCCTTCAGGGGCATATATTTTTGGTTTTTGATATTTTTTGTTTATAAAAAAAAACTATGATTTCGGTTGAAAAGACGCAATAAGACTGCTTGTAGGTATTAGCTTGTTGCGCGCCCACCGCAGGTTAAAATACTAGTTTTTTAATTTATTGTTAATTTTTGTAAGTACATAATGTGAATTTAATGAAATGTAATCATACTTTTAGCATAATAAAAATGTATTTATTTATTGTTGATATTAATACCTAAATTGCACTAATTTCATGAAAAAGTGGGAAAAGGCTACGGAAGAAATTTCGACGCAGCAGGGGCGGTAACCACGCCCACCATAAAAAAACTTTGTATACATCATATTTTTTATGTATGTGTTCCAAAAAATGTAAAACATTTATAAAAAGCAGAGAAAATATTTTTTTTTAGTGCAAATATGGTCTAATATGGGCATTTTTCGAAACGTTCGGGCCCGATTGGCACGGGTAAACGTTGTCGTAAAAAAAAATTTTTTTAGTTTCGTTCTTAGAATATAAAAACGCATAAAAAAACCTTTCAGCCCCTTGACATTTCCAAAAATCGCAAAATAAGGGACACTCTAATGAATAGTTAAGGAGTCTATTGCATAGTTACACACAAAAACTTCTTTTTTATAATATTGATATAAAAAGTGGGCGTAAAAGTGGGCGTGGTAAATTTTTCTTCAGTAAAAACTTAAAATGGATTACTATGAACATTTACAAAATAAATTAGCCAAATGGGTGTAGCCGTTTTCCGATTTCAGATAAATGAAAAAAGTGGGCGTAAAAGTGGGCGTGGACTATTTTTCTATCCGTAAAAACCTAAGTTGGGCTATTTAAATTATCCCACCCAAAATATAAAATATATTTTGGGCTATCTAAATTATCCAAATCGGTCCAGCCGATCTCAACTGATACAATTACCAACGAACGACATTTGATTTTTATTTATATAGATGAAAAATTCAAGCTCTAAGCTTACTCGAACGAGATTAGACTTGCAGGAATATGTCTTTACAGTAGAATATCTCAAGGGAAAACAAAATATAGTTGCCGACGCTCTTTCTCGAATCACTATCGATGAGCTAAAAGAACAAAATATACGAACAAATAAAATATATAAAGTGACAACCAGATCTTAAACTCAACAAAATAGGCAAATCTCCGCAAATACGAGTAATAATTCATTAGGATCCAGTAAAATTAATTCAAGAGAAAAGCCTAATGTTTATGAAGTTATTAAATATAAGGACGTTAAAAAATTCGTCAAGTTGACATTGTCACCCAATAAATGCTCTTTAAAGCAAGGGAAAACAATATTAATTCGAATAAATGTTAAAGATTTGTACATTGATGGAAACTTCGATCTAAATCAATTTTGACCACCAGTTTACATGAGTTGCAAAATTGTGGCATTTTTATATGCTTACTTAATTTTTATAATTCTTAAAAAACATATTTTTTAATTGTTGCTTCATGAATTATTTCGCAAAAAGCTCTTAATATAATTCTTAAAAAATATGTTTTTTAAGAATTATAAAAATTAAGTAAACATATAAAAATGCCACAATTTTGTAACTCATGTAAACTGGTGCGAGCACGACCTCCGAAAACATGATGAAATATTATATGTCTGCGCATATAATAAACATCTGTTTTCAAAAAAAAACTTCTTCACGCCTTCTATGGTTTAATACCAACAAAATGTTGGAACCTAGATTGATACGTGATAAAGAAGTAAACAAAAAGCGCAACAACAAAATCTTTGCAGAATCAATGCAGTCAACTTTTTGAAATTTTGCGACTAGCAAAAGAGTAGAAAAACATTGTTTTGATAAAGTATAGCGCTTCTATAATTCCGCTTTGGTTTTATTGTTATTGCGCTTATTAGCTTGTCAAAGTTAGTGGACTGCTAGAACCACTGAGACTACTGATGAGTCGGAGTAGCGTCCGACGAAACCATGCTCTAGTCAGCTTGGTTCGTTCTGCAAAGAACTTTGTTGTTGTAGCAACCTGTTGCTTCATGAATAAATTGGCATAAAGCTCTTAATATAATTCTTAAAAAATATGTTTTAAGTTTTAATTATAAAAATTAAGTAAACATATAAAAATGCCACAATTTTGTAACTCATGCAGAAATAATATTGAGATACCATGGCGATCCCACAGAAGGAGGACATACAGGCATTGCACGTACGTACGGAAAAATAAAAAGGCAGTTTTATTGGAAAAAATGAAAAAAGGACATTACAAAATATATAAAAGCATGCAAACAATACCTCCCCGCAAAATCGCCCAAAAAAAAAAAAAAAGAAAAATCACCGAAATAAAAATTACCCAAAAATTTATGGAAAATCGCGAAAAAAAACGAAAAAACGAAATTTTACACAAAAAAACAAAAAAGCCCAAACATTTTTGGAGAAATTACCCAAAAACAAAAACAAAAACGAAAATTCACCCAAAAAAATTAAAAATCGCCCAATTTTTTACACTGTGTTCCCACACGAGATACGAAATTCCCTTGAACGAAATGAGCATTTTCAAGGCCAATTTTTTTTTTAAAGTCTTTTTTAATTCAATCATTTGATGAGACAAATAATATTTTTTTATTTATTTATGAACCACTATTATTAAAACATGTAATAATAACACGTAAGCTATTATTAGAACTATTATTGCAACGATAAAAGGTATTGGGTAAGCTGATTTTTAAATTGCACTACTGCGTTACTAATCAATCTTAATTGTGTAGGAATTGCGTTAAATTTAAAAATTTAATTAATTTTAAATTCTAATAATCTCATATGTTTAAATGTAAACATAACCTTGGCAATGCAGTTGACTTCACTTTAAACTTATTTTTGCTTAACTTTGGAAATGCAGTGCATTGACTTCGCTTTAAACTTCTTTTTGCTTAACTTTGGAAATGCAGTGCATTGACGTCGCTTCAAAAGGTAATATGATATTTATGTTTGGACGACGTCATTGCACTTGCACAACAAAATATTAAAAGTCTTACGCTGCAAAAATATGCTGAAACACCGGGCATTGCCGCGGTTATGATATTCTAAAACATATATAAGGAAAATTATTCAAAATAAAGAGTCAGTTGTGATCAGTTGTAATCAATCTAAAGTGTTTTAATTAACATAATTCAAGTTTCGGTGGTTCAAGGGCCAGCCGAAGCAAACAATCCCAAGTAGTAGTATTTACAAGGTTTATGTGCCTGTACTACAACCAAACGCAAGGGATTTAACATTGGTGACACCGAGCACAATGGGGTATTTTATGCCAAAAGTGACGATTAATTGAAAAAAAAAAAACGTTCAAGATACATAGTGATGCTAGGTACCTGATGAAAGAAGATAAAATTCTGCATCACTAGGTGAAAGAATAGTTAAAAAATATTCTACCGTTTACCTGCAATGCAGTTTAAAAGTCATCATTTTTTTTCTCTTTGAGTGTGCACAGTGACAAACGTGTTTATTCGAAATTTTTAAAGTTTTTTTTGTGTATTATTTTTTAAAAATTACAAAAAATTACGATGGAACCTTCTTGTTCAGGTATTTAAGCAATACAAAATTAATTTTTTTTTATGAAGTAGTGTTTATATTATATATTAATTTATTTATTTTAATTTAACCTTAAAAAGTTGGATTTTTCAATATGTAAATAGAGATATAGTTGTGTGTTGAGTGGAATTAAGGAAAACTGTTTTGATTATCGTAAGCTATGAACATTCAAGCTATATTCTATAAAAAAAAAGTTGCGTCAATGCTGCGCACTTTCGCGGTATTTCGATTTTTTTACGTTAACTTACATGTCACGAATTTACGATTTTATTTCGAAAAATTAAAACAAACGAAATAACGTACAAAATAAATGTAAATACTAAACAAATTCTGCTGTTTTTTGTTTTTTTTTTTTTGTTGTTTACCAGTACTCTTCTTCACTTTGTTTTTTGTTATCCGCTATTTTTTACCCTACATTATGGAAAGCGGCATATGCAGTGCACCTTTCCACAATTAAGGTAGATAGTTGATGTTTCTTTCAAACACCGGCTTTTTATATATTAAAAGAAGCAGATGAATGTGTTAAGCTATTAAATTAAATTATATTTGTTCAATTTTAACACTTGTTTTCTGATTTGTAAGACATAAATTGTTTGCCCTGCAGTTTGCAGGGTACATGTGAAATCAACATCATTGTTTATGTTTATTAACTATTGTTATTGCAATCCTTTGTTTTTGTATAAAATGTCGTTCAAAGCTTGTTTTGTGCAATTTGTAGTAATAACGAAAATTATGTTCTATATACTATGTAATTCGGTAAAAGGTACATAGCTAATGATTACATTTTGAAGCCGCCATTTAGAATTTAAAATTTTTGACTTCGGATTCATGATCAGCGACCCCACAAACCCCAGTATACAAATTTATACCTCCATTAAACGTTTTTTGCAGAACATAGCTTGTTCATGGCCACCATTTTGAAGCCGCCATTTTGAATTTCAAATTTTTGACTTCATATTCTTAATCAGCGACCCCACAAAAACCCTGTATACAACATTTTACCTCCTTTAAACGTTTTTTGTAGAAATTAGCTTGTTCATGGCCGCCATTTTGAAGCCGCCATCTTGAATTTCAAATTTTTGACTTCAGATTCGTAATCAGCGACCCCACAAACTCCTGTATACAAAATTTTACTTCCATTAAACGTTTTTTGTAGAAGTTAGCTTGTTCATGGCCGCCATTTTGAAGCCGCCATCTTGAATTTCAAATTTTTGACTTCAGATTCCTAATCAGCGACCCCACAAACTCATGTATACAAAATTTTACTTCCATTAAACGTTTTTTGTTGAAGTTAGCTTATTCATGGCCGCCATTTTGAAGCTGCCATTTTGAATTTCAGATTTTTGACTTCAGATTCGTGATCAGCGACCCCAAAAACTCCCTAAGTACAATTTTTGTCTCGATAAGTGGCCCCTGTCAATTAATCGTCACTTTTGCCATAAAATACCCCACTGTGCGACGTGATTAGTAGTAAAGGATAACTCGTTCAAGTGCCAATATCTATATATATAAATAGACGACACCAATCAAGTTCGCCGTTCAACAGATTAAGCACGCAGCCTACACAACCTCATCATCATGGGCATTAATGAGTTATCTGTACAACAGAATGAAACGGCAGTAGCACTGCAAAAAACAATAATGGATTATAAGAAGGCTTCATATGGCCGGCGTACGTCAGATTTCATCGAAGCGAAGGCCAGGGAGCTTGATGAATTATGGCAACAATTTAACAAACTCGATAACATCATTCGCAGCCGCTATGGCAGCGAAATTGAACATCCATACTTTTTCAAGGACATACTGTGAGCGTCAAAAGAAAGTGTACACGATTGGGTTTTATGTTTCAATTTAATTTCAGTCTTTTGCAATACCGTTTGATTCAACTATTTATATTTTTTTAAAATAGGTTTTATTGTTTCTCAATTAAAAAAAAAAAAGAACAGCAAAATCCTACAATAACAAAAAATATTAAATAAAAACCAAAAATACTTCATATTCGTCGCGTCAAAAGAAAGTGTAGTTTTCCGTCAAGTGTGTCGAGGTTTGCTGGGAGTAAAAAATTTACTGTTATCTTTTTAAATATGCTTTATTATTGCGTCTTAAGCTTCGCTTTGATAATTGATTTTATTCTTGATTCAACCGTGCTCGGTACTAGTGCTATTTTATGTATAATTTTTTTTCCGAAAATGGTAAAACAAACCTCTCCAGCTCACGAGTATAGCTTGTGCTAAAATTTTATAAAGAGGGGAAAACATTGCGTGAAATTGGTTCCATTGTGGAAAAAAGCCACAATACAGTGAAAAAAATAATTGATAAATACAAAAAGTATGGAATTTTAGAAAATCATGCCAAACCTGGTAGGCCTCTAAACTTAACGGGCTCCAAATACGATCCATTGTCCGAAATGTTAAAAAAAATCCAACTGAAAGTGCCGTGAAAATAGCAGAGGAAATCTCAGAAACATCTGGTGCCAACGTTAGCGCCAGCACAATTCTTCAAGCACTACATGCTAATGGCCTACATGGACGGGCTCCGTGAAAAAAGCCGTTCATATAAAAAAAAAATCAGAAGCTACACCTTGAGTTTGCTCGAAAATATCAAAATAAGGATATTTCATTTTGGAAAAATATGATTTTAAGCGACGAGAGCAAATTTGAAGTTTTTGGTAGAAAAAAACCAGTAAAAATTTGGAGGATCAAACATAAAGAATTTTCCGAACAAAATGTTATATCCAAAGTAAAGCACGGTGGGGGTTCGGTGATGGTGTGGTTTCAAACGGAGTAGGTAATTTGATATTCATCACTATGAATAAAACAGATTACCTTAACATTTTAAAAGAAAATTTGGCACACAGCGTTGAGAACTTGTGCTTGGATCAAACTTGGATCTTTCAACAAGACAATGATCCCAAGCACACGGTAAAAATAGTGAAGGAATGGTTGCTTTACCACACGCCCATACAATTGGATCATCTCCCCCAATCACCGGACCTTAACCCCATCGAGCATTTGTGGGAACATCTAGACCAAAAAATCAGAAAAAGGATAATTAGTACCAAGGACGGCCTTAAAAGAGCTTTAATAGAGGAATGGAAAAAAATTTCGCCAGAAATAACTGCAAATCTAGTGGAATCTATGCCGAGAAGGTTGCAAGCTGTAATTAAAGCAAAAGGAGAGCAAACAAAATACTGAAATGCATAGTTTTTGTATTTATTTATTTACTGTACACTTTCTTTTGATGCGACGAATGTGAAGTATTTTTGGTTTTTGTTTAATATTTTTTGTTATTGTAAGATTTTTGTTATTGTTTTTGTATAAATTGAAAAACGATAAAGCCTATTTTAAAGACACATAAAAAGTTTAATAAAACCGTATTGCAAAAGACTGAAATAAAATTGAAAACATAAAATTAAATCGTGTACACTTTCTTTTGACGCTCACAGTACATGTAACCATCGCACTATGGTCTAGAACAGTATTTTAGCGCGAAAAAAGTAAAAAGTAATGTGCTATTTTTGAATGATTCAAAGGTATAACGGTATCATTATGACGTATGTCATCGAAATTGTATGAAACTACAAAAAAATCTGTTGATATTCAGACCCGACAACCAGTTAAAGTTGACTCACGCGATGCTTGCTATTTTATGTTAAAACGTAGTAGTCATTACTTTCACGTTATTTTGTCTCTTGTATCAATTGTAATCTGTTTTTTTGTTAATATTGTGTTCAGTGGTTTATCCTTATCATGTCCGATACCAATGATGGTAAGTTTGTGCATTGTTATAGTGTAGAAATATCATAACGGTCAATAATAAAAATATTGCAAGTCATTCTCGAGATATGAGGGTTTAGAAATTGTGCAGGCATTTGCAGGTTTTGGAATTACCTTTTTTTTGTAGTTTAATTTAGGGTCTCAATGTTAGATAAAAAAAAAAGTGCCCTTACGTGCGCCGTCAATTTATTTTTAATTTTTTTCAGTATTGACTCATTTAGAGTTATTCGAGAAATGGCATTCATGTAAGCATCTGGCAAGAGAGATGGCTGGTAATGAGTTGATTTCATATGTTTTGGATTATTTCCCATTCAAGTTCTCAAGCCAAGTTTGGAAAAATTTATTAAAAAACATGAACTACGCTGGAGTCCTTGTCACAGAGACCGCGGGAAGTTTTTATAAGTTTTTGTTAAAAAATGAAGATTGTTTGAAACTATATATAAAATTAGACCAAACAGAAAATGACACTGCTACTCCAGGACATTCTGTGAATTTTAATAGGATTTATCGAACTATTTTCTTCTATCTTCAGACCCGAAAGTTGATTCGAGTTCAGATAGTGAATCATCAGTTAATAAATATTAGCAAAATCGTAATTTAAGGTATAATATACGAGTAACACCCAAAAACAGGAGCTGTTTTCAAAAAATTTTTTTAGATATAAGAAGTTTTTTTTTTTTTTTTAATTTATACAGGTTATTGTACATAAAAAATTCTTTTTTAAAATATATTTTTTTTTTAAATACAGTTCTGGCTTTTATATAGAGGGCGCTGAAAATGGCATTGAAAAAAAGACATCCAAAACGGTTCGATGGATATGGCCTTTCCCATGTATCGGAAACAAGAAAATCAAATGATATTTTAAAGAATAGACCATATATTAAGCATCCCCCTACGGAAGACCCCCGGGGTTTTTTTATTACCCCCCGGGGGTTTAATTATGGCGGAAGTTGAAGTAAAAAGTTAAAAAATAGATGCATTTTCGCACGCTTTTTTGTTTATAAAAAAATAAAAATAGATACTTGAACTTAGGGGGATGCTTAAAGGACAAAATAACGAAATCATTGAAATTGAACCAATAGATTTCGAGTTATCCATCAAACCGTTTTAAAAAAAAACTAGTTTCGTGGAAATCGCGTTTAAAGTTTTTTATTTCTTTGTATAGAGCTTAGACATAGGTTAACGAAAACCGTTATAACTTCTGTTTTGTTTTAAATATCGATTTAAAAATGTGTATGTATATTCTTAAAACTATAAAGAAGACATTAAACAAAAAAAAATTTTTTTTCGAAAAATTTACACGTATATTAACGTGTGTTTGTCATATTTTGTAAATAGTGAAATTAATTTAAGTTAATATCTTTTGTTATCTTTTATTTAAATAAATGTGCGTAAATGTATGTGTAAAAGTTATACACAATACTAAATTATTATTACTACTTTAATTATTATGTTAACATAGTAATTCAATTGATTTGACTTTTTTCGTGCTAAATTGTGACTCTAGACCACTGTGCATCGGTGCGAAATACAGAGATGTCCGAGATTACATGGACAACGCGCTGAAAGCTATCAGAGAAACTCAGGCAGCCGAACAACAAAGGGCAGCCGAACAGCAAAAGGCAGCCGAACGACAAAAGGCAGCGGATCAAAAAGGGATAGCCGAGCAACAGAAGGCATCCGATGAACGGAATTTTGCAATCATTCCTGGCAGTTCAACAACCAATCATGGCGTTCATTCAAAGGCAACGTCTTGTCAGCCAACTCAGTTGCACAACCTTATTTTGAAATAAACAAAAATAATTGGCATTGTGCAACGCATGTTGACTGAATTATTGAATGATAGTACACAACATTCAGTAAACTACTACACCACCAAAGTCAAAATTGTTGAGCATCATTGGCAAACAGTTCAAGACTGGCATGACCAAATTTTGGAAGTTCTAGATGACATCGACTCAGGCAAATATGATATTGAGGCATATTTAAAACTAGAGCTGCAGATCAGCGACAAAATTCTAGAAATCAAGGAGAGAGATGAGCAGAGTCCAAAATCAACGAATAATCAATCTCAGCAACATTTGCTTAAGGTGACGCTACCAAAATTTGATGACGACTATCTTCAATGGAGGCAATTCTACGATCTGTTTACTGAAATGATTCACAAAACACCACTTCCGACCATACAAAAAATGTAGTACCTGAAAACCAACTTGACCGGAGAGGCCGAAAAACTGATTCGCCATCTTTCGCTAACTGAAGACAACTACAGCACAGCCTGGACGATGCTCCAGGATCGCTACAACAACATGCGTCTACTCCCTGCGGTATTATTGGAAAAGATAATTAGACAAAGCAAACATTCGACGGACAATCCTTCTGTGGCAGCTCTGAAGAGCTTGCACGACATAAAACGAGAAAACTTAATGGCACTGGGTAACCTAGGGATAAATACAACATCCTGGGATCGAATACTATTACACATTTTGATAAAGAAGCTGGACAAAAACACTCACATACTTTATGAGCAATCGTTGAGAAATCCAAGAGAGCTGCCATCATAAGTTGACTTTTTTAAGTTTTTGGAGACGCGATTCCAATCATTGGAGGCGGTAGGTCAGAAGGAAAGACCAGCATCAGAGAGAGCAGTATCGTCAGTTGTCACATCGGGCCAAAAGGACAAGAAATGCAGATCATGCAATGATAAGATGCATCCACTTTTCACATGCCCAAGGTTCTTGCAGCTCGCTGTCACGAAGCGGCTGCAGTTCTTGAAAACACATCAACTGTGTATTAAGGGGGGAAACGCAGTCAGACCTTTTTTTCAAAAATTGTTTTTGCATTTTCTTAAAGCCTTAAGTCTCAAGAATATGTGGCGAAAATTTCAAGTCGGTTTCTCAAAAAATAACAAAGTTATAGCCTAGCGAGTGAATCGCCTTCTAGAGGTGCGCAGTGCTGGCGCTTATTTTCAAACGCGTTTTTCTCGAAACCATGATTTCAAAGTCGGTGACTAAGATTTCTCGAAGCTCAGTGGACCGATCGTTTTGATTTTTTTGCAGGCTTATTTTATTCATAATAGTCTCGTGCTTGTCATAGGATTTTTTATGTTTTTAGCTTCGTTCATTTTTTATAGGCAAAACTATGACGAATTTTTGGTCGAAAATCGTTTTTTTACGTTCGAAAGTTCGCCATTTTGTAAAAAATCAATATTTTCAAAAACGGCTTTGACAAGTATGAGTTTAAAGTATCTACTTTAATAATGCATTTCATTTTTTTGTTTCAGATGAATTTAGGAGGAGCAATCCCGGTCACCGCATTTCACCTTTTTTTCAGAGCGCTCTACAAAAACTGCTGTAAAAAATAAATAAATAACTGGCCATTTCAGCCCTTGAAAGGACTTTGACCTAGCTTCTTATGATCAATTGTGTTGCGCGTGTTATTAAGTTTGTACAAAATTGACCGAGAACCGGACCTTCATGCTTAACGCCGACTCCGAACGGCGATGAACGGAAAGTTCTCGTTCTCAAGAAGCTTTACATGGCATTTTGATTACTCTCTGAGGTTTGCCATTGTCTGCAGAGAGGTGGCGGCCGTACAGAAAAATTATTTTAATTCAAATAATTTTCTGTCGCTGCTGGGGTTCGAACCTGGGTTTCCAAAGTTCTTTGACATAGCGGCCACGCACTTTAACGAACTACGCCACGGACGCCATCAAAAACTGCTGTATCCATCTTAATATTAAATTTTTTTTAATAAAAAAAAAAACTAAAAATACTCTTGAATGCGTATATTTTTAGGTATAAAAACCGTCATTCAAAAATATCCTTAAAAAAATTCACAAACATGACCCTTTTTTTCGCGCTCTGGCTGCGTTTCCCCCCTTAATTTCTTGAAGTCGGGACATTTCGCAAAAGACTGTGCTTCAAGAAAATGTACTAAGTGTGAGCAGAAGCATAATACATTGGTTCGTTTCAATGATAACAGTATCCATACACAGGGTGCGGGTAACCGCAACACATCTAGTGACGCAGCACTACATTCTACAACATTGGCAGCATTAAACCAGTCAAAACAAGAAGGATATGTTCTTCTCAGCACCGCAGTAGTCAAACTTATTGCCAACAATGGTCAAACCATCGAATGCAGAGCAATATTGGACTCAGGATCACAGGTCAATTTAATGACTGAAAGGGCTGCAAAACAACTGGGATTATCACTAAGGCCAGCGTCACTACTACTTGAAGACATAGGCAACGGTAAAAAAGATGTCCGAAGTCGCGTTAATGTCAACCTAAAATCAAGGATCCACAGGTATTCCACTCGATTGGAAGCCTTTATACTGCCTCACATAATATCACAACAACCAACGCAGCATGTGAACACGTCAAATTGGGCGATCCCGAAAAATATTACATTAGCAGACCCACAATTCAATTGCCCTGGTAGAATCGATTTTATGATAGGAGCAGAATTTTATCACCACTTATTGACAACTGGAAAATTATAGCTAAAGAATGGACTCCCAACCCTACAGAACACCGTTTTTGGATGGATACTCGCTGGAAAAATAAATAACAGCACCTTAGATGGAGCAACATGCGGAGTATTCACTAAAAATGACGACGAATTAAATTCAAAAATTGAAAAATTTTGGCAATTGGAAGAGGTCCAACAAAATAACAAACTGGAGCGACGTCTTGCAAAGGATATCGACTTAAGGACACAATACGCAGCATTTATGGACGAATACCAGGCATTGGGCCATATGACATGTATCGATAAAAACATCGTATCATCACCATGTTACTTCATCCCTCACCATTGCGTCACGAGGCCCGAAAGCACCACGACCAAGTTACGAGTGGTTTTCGACGCGTCTGCAAAAACATCGTCTGGCGTCACACTCAATGATTTAATGTATACTGGACCATCAAATCAGAGTGAGTTATTCTCGATCTCACTTCGGTTCCTTTGCCCAAGGTTTGTATTCACAGCAGATATTGAAAAAATGTATAGACAAATACTGGTCAATGCGGATACCAGCTAATAGTATGGCGGAAGAACTCATCTGAAGATTTACGTTACTACCAACTCAATACAGTAACATATGGTACTCGTTCAGCACCGTACTTGGCAACAAAATGCCTACAACAATTAAGCAAAGAATTAATTTCCCAACATTCACTTGGAGCGGAATCTGTCCTTAACGATTTTTATGTGGATGATTGTTTAACTGGCTCGGACAGTTTGTCAACGGCAGTTGAAATTCAACGTCAGCTTTCAAAGATTCTTCAAAGTGGAGGCTTTACCTTGCGCAAATGGTGCGCCAACCATCCAAAGTTGCTCCAATCAATCCCAGCAGAAGATCAAGAAGTCAATCTTGATTTTAACAATGACATCAACAATGCAATAAACACGTTGGGGCTGACATGGTCGCCCAAAACCGACAACTTTTGCATTAAGGTAAATCTCGCAGTATCCACTCTAATCACCAAACGAACAATCGTTTCAGATGTCGCCCGAATTTTAGACCCACTTGGAATCCTAGCTCCAGTAGTAGTAACAGCAAAAACCCTAATTCAGCAGCTGTGGCAGCTAAAATTATCGTGGGATGATGAGTTGCCTGCAGAGCTTCACACAAAATGGGCAAACTTTCGTGACAACTTAATGGAGCTCAACAACAAACAGGTGTCCAGACATATCTTCCAACAAGCAAAAAAGAGTTCATTACAACTGCATTCATTTGCGGATGCATCAGAGAAGGCATACGGTGCAGCCATATATGTAAGATCTGTTTGCGAAAATGGAAGCATCATTGTGCGGCTTTTGTGTGCAAAGTCACGAGTGGCGCCACTAAAGGCGCAAACGATACCGCGATTAGAACTGTGCGCGGCCCTCCTCAGTGCCCAATTGTTGGCACGAGTTCGGGAAGATCTAAAATTAAGGGATGCCCAGCATATGGTTGGACTGACTCACAAATCGTCCTCGCGTAGATCAACTCTCAGTTCACGTCATTCCAAACCTTTGTATCCAACAGGATATCAAGGATTCAGGAGCTGACTGTGGCCACCCAATGGCGACACGTTCGATCTAAAGATAACCCAGCAGACGTGTTATCGAGAGGACTGCTGCCATCAGAAATAAAATCATGCAATTTGTGGTTTTATGGGCACTTTTTCCTCCATGGAAGAATGGAATGCTGGCCAGAAGCCTACTCAACGTTGCACGCAATAGAACCTACTCTCGAAAAAAGACAAAGGGTTGTATCGTCAAACGTTGCCGTCATGGATGAATCAAGGGACTTTATTTATGCAATACAACAGGAGTTCATTCAAATCTTTAGTACACATCGTCGGATACATGCTACGATTCATAGAACATACAAAAAAACGAAACGAAGATCGCGCAGCACAGATTTTGCTTACCCCGTGCGAGCAGAAAAAGGCGCTATCCATCATCATTCCTGGAATGCAGTCATCTGAATTTGAAATCGAAATCAACGCTCTTAAAAGGCAGAAATGTGTCAACAAAACAAGTCAATTAAGCGGTCTTAACCCATTTTTAAACGATGAAGGAATAATTCGAGTGGGAGGACGTCTTGAATCAGCTGCCATCACTTACGACGCGAAACATCCAGTAATAATTCCATACAACGACCCCTTGTCAAAGCTACTATTGATATGGTTCCACGAAGAACACTTGCATTGTGGGCCTCAAACCCTGTTGGCTCACCTTCGACAACGATTTTGGCCAATAAAAGGGAAATCTATGACGCGGTCAATCGTACAGCACTGCATTCGATGCACTAAGGCAAGGCCTAAATTATTTCACCAAATGATGGGAGTAGACTTTTGCTGCCCCTTCTGGATCCACTTTAAAATTCGGGGAAAAAAGCCACAGAAGGCTTATGTCGCAGTGTTTTGCTGTTTTTCCTCTAAGGAAAAATTGGAAGTAGTAAGCGATCTAACAACGGAATCGTTTATTGGATGTTTAAAACGTTTTATTGGCCGGAGAGGGCGCTGTCAGAATTTGTACTGCGACAAATTTTGTTGGTGCCAAGAATCAATTGGTAGACCTCAAAGAAGCAATACATAAAGAACGGGCACAACACGCAATCATGAGGACATGCAGTGACAAGGGGATTGCATTCAACTTCATCCCTCCAAGAGCTCCTCATTTTGGCGGACTGTGGGAGGCAGCAGTGAAATCTGCCAAAAATCTGTTCGTCAGAAGAGTGTCCACCGCCTCATTGACATATGAAGAGCTAGAGACAATAATGATGGAAATCGAGGCAATTTTAAACTCTCCACCATTGACTCCGATGTCAGCAAATGCGAATGATTTCAGCGCCCTAACTCCTGGACATTTCCTGATTGACGAACCACTAACAGCACCAATTGATACAACTGCGGCGCCAAGCAAGGCGTCATAATTAACAAGATGGAAACTGGTGTCACACCTAAAGCATGCATTTTGGAACAGGTGGTCACGAGAGTACCTGAATGAACTACAATACCGGCATAAATGAAAAGAGCAAGTTAACAATGTTGAACCAGGAATGATGGTAATAATCAAAGACGACAACTTGCCTCCTCTTCAGTGGCCTCTCGGAAGGATAGTCAAGACCTTTAAAGGGGTCGATAGCGTAGTGCGAGTAGCTGACATTCAAACGGCAAATGGTATACGAAGACGCCCCATTCACAGGCTTGCTCCACTGCCATTACAGGAGCACGGCTCTAATGACGACGTTAGTACATCGACTCAACTCAGCCTAAACGTCGCAAAACCTGAAGAAATCCAACCTGACAAGGATGGATCAGTATTTTCTGCAAAAAAAACCGTATGAAAGGTGGGCGTGTCTGTGGGCGGATTTGATCCAAACTTATATATATTTCATATTTAAGTATGCAAAGCATTCATACCAAATTTGAAAGCTCTCCGTTAATTTTTACTATTATCTGCAAAAAAATTCGTATGGAAGGTGGGCGTGTCTGTGGGCGGATTTGATCCAAACTTATATATATTTAATTTTTAACTGTAAAAAGCATTAGTACCAAATTTCAAAGCTCTAGGTTTATTTTTACTATTTATGGCCAAAACTTGTATGAAGTCCTCCCACTGTGCGACGATACAAATCCCTGGATATCACGAAAACCTTCTGTATTTCTACAAACTAATGGTAGTAGAGGGAGGCATCACAACCAAACACGCCATTTTCAAAATAACAATACCCTTAAGGGGACCACACCAGTTCGAGTTGTATCGATTAATACCAATACCAACTCGTTTAAACAACACTACAGTTGCAATCAAACCATCGACTCAATTTATCGCCGTTACACTGCATCGTGACAAATACTTTCCAACCAATAAATAATTTTTATTTTTATTTTTGCCTTAAAAAAATAAACGCCTAAAAAATATTTTTTGTTAAAAATTTTAAAAGTGAAAAGATAAATAAAACTTTCTGGCTTTAAGTAAAAAATGCACACTCAAAACCGGTCTCTGCATTATGTGCCGAATATTAACTAGTAGTTATAAAATGTCCTTTATTTGAAATCACTGAGCAAGCAACATTGGTTTTGGTTGGTACTGAGAGCAATTAAGATTTTTGCAATGCAGACCAGCGTATATGCAGACTTAAGATATTTTATTTTAACAAATTTTTACTGAAATTGTTACTGCCCCAAATTTGTTTGCAACCTATGTACCAGCAAAGTTCACCAAAAAAAAAAGGCAATACATGCATTGTTACCTTCAGTTGTCACTTTATGAATTTACAAAAAAAAAAAATTATACAAGTTTGTTTACAAAATGTAGAATCCAAGAATTTGTTTTTTAGGGTTGTTTTGAAGTGAATTAATTTTATGTCAGAGTTGCTTAAATTGTAGCAAGTGAGCAAATAATTTGTTGCTAACAATTGTTTTTGTATGAGAGTCTGCTTTGCGAAAGTTATAATGCGCTCAGTGATACTCACTTAATCGCTTTTTCTTCGCTAAATTTTTCTCTCTTTCACCCGAGTCATGGCAACTCCCCCATCTAGCACACTTAGCACGCAGTCAGCAAGCTCTGTCGCATATTGTGCACCTGTGTCGCACAGTTGGCGTACATTGTACGCCTGTGCGTAATGTGCTCCATTTCCCCAACTCTATATTAGATCATATATATCTATTGATAAGAATGACTGGGATGTATAGCTGAAATACTTTACATACTGCTTTAACACAACTGAGGGGTGCACGAATATTATCCTTGAATTAGTATTTGGCAGCATCCCAAAAGGATTTAGTGTCTTCAACACAGTAGACGACATAACACCATTCTATAACGTATATCACTATGCTAAAGAAGTGAAGTACAGACTAGAAATAGCCTACAAAAGAGCTAGAGTAATGCCTTATATGTATGTAATAATAATAACATGCGGTTTCTTGGTTCATCTAATAACTAAACTAGTAAGAAATTATCTTCGACTGGGCCGAAGTTAAAATACCCCCACGGCCGAACCAAAGTATATTCAAAGTCTTAAGAAATCAATAAAATGTTTATTTGTAAAAACATTTTCGTTATAGTTTTAACATAAAATATTCGCTTTTGTTTTTTGATTAAGCCACTTTGTATGGTAGGTAGGCGTGGTTTTCACTCAATTTGGTTGAATTTCATACACAGAGTACATGTTATATAAAAAATTCATATGCAAAATTTCAAGTCCATATATTAATTTTTGTGGATTTTAGAGATTTAATTTTTTTGATAAAGTTACTTTGTATGGGAGATAGGCGCGGTTTTCATCCGATTTGGTTGAATTTGAATAAATTACAAGTGCATATATTAATTTTTGTGGAATTCTAAGAGATTTTACTGTTTTGATACAGTCACTTTGCATGGAAGGTAGGCGTGGTTTTCATCCGATTGGGCTCATTTTCGAACTTGACCTTTAGTTTTTAGATAAAAGCTTAAATATTGAATTTCGTGAGGATAGCTTTAAAATTACGGCTGTAATCGTGATCACAGACAGACGGACATGGCTAAATCGACTCGGGTGGTGATGATGATCAAGAATATACATACTTTTCTATACCTGCCACGCCTCCTTATGGGCGTTACAAACGGAGTGACAAAATTAATATACCCCCATTTACGTTTTTTAAACGTGGGGGTATAAAAATGTTTCCCTAAATATGGGAGTGATCAACTGCCTCGCTCACATCCCATACAACCGGAGTTTGACCCCATACAACCGTTTAAGATAAATATAATTTTAAAGATTAAGGCCGTGTGCTATTCGGAAACTTTTCAGTCGGATGATGAAATTTTCAGTCCGAATGAGCCCCCCAGGGGCTAGTATAAATTTTGAAAATCGGAAGAGATTTTTTGACACAAGCAAAAATAAAAACAAAAAATACTTATGAGTTCGAAAGTCTTAAATAAGTCCAAAATTGTGTTCTTCCGACAGCACAGCAATCAGAAGTTGAAAATATTTGCGTAAAATTCTGTTAATTTTCAGTACACACAGGATTTTCCAATAGGGACTTGACAACTTTGAATTAAAATTCTGATTGCACGCTTTCACTAATCATCGAACTGTCACACTGTCAATTTATTCAGTAAACTTAACATTTGCATCATGGTAAAGTACACGAACGAACAACGTCTGCAAATTATAAAAACTTAGTACCGAAATTCGGAGTCGGTGATCGCAACTTTAAGAGCGTTCAGCATCTTCAGTGACGAAGCTCATTTTTGGCTCAATGGGTTCGTCAATAAGCAAAATATGCGTTCTTGGTCGGGTGAAAATCCACGTGCTTATGAATCACCACTTCGGTGCGGTTTGCATGCCAGCAGCGTCATTGGACCATATTTTTTCACCGACGATAACGATCGTAACGTTACTGTGAATGGCCTTCGTTATCGCGCCATGATTACCGATTATTTTTGCCCCGAATTGGAAGATATTGACTTGGACGACATGTGGTTCCAACAGGACGGTGCCACACAGCACACGTTACGTATCTCAAAAAATGGGCCAGTCGATTGGCCGCCTCTAGACTATTTTATTTGGGGCTACGTCAAGTTATTGGTCTATGCCAACAAGCCGACGACGTTGGATGAGCTCAAGGCCAACATTGAACGCGAAATAGCGGCCATCGAAATAGCGGAGTCATCGAAAATTGGGTCCAACGAATCGACTGCTGCAAACGTGCCCGCGGTGGTCATTTGAACGAAGTCGAGTTCCATTCATATATCTTTTGATTGTACTTCAAGCCGATAATAAAGTTTTAGAAATATCTCAAATGGTTTGCGTTTTATTGGAAAAAAAATTTGTCAATAAGGAAAACTTATTAACAATTCTGCAAGTCAAATTAAATTCTTGCGATAACACACTACCGAAATCTAAAACGTCAAAATTACTAGTTGTCAAAATTTTATCGTCTTTTTGGCAGAGCAAAAATGAAAATTTTATTTTAACAAACAGAACTTGTATTCAACTCTGTAAATTCTTTCCTATCTCGAGTGAAAGGTTTCCGAAAAGCACACGACCAAACATATTAAACTACCACTATTAAAAACAGAGAACGCAAATAAACAAAAACGAATCATTCTAAATTGTTACGTTCCGATCTTTCAAGCGAACGAAACAAAAACGATTCAAACAACAAAAGAACGATTGGGCGTCTGTTTTGTTTTTCGTTTTCTGTTACTAGCGAAACGATATTGATATTGTAATGATATTGTGTTTATAAACTGTATTATAACTAAACCGGAGGATAAAACTCCTTCCTAAAATTGGAGGATAAAACTCCTTCCCAAAATTTTAATAATTCCCTCCTTTACCATATATGTACGTTCAACAAAGCAGTGTAGCCATAAGTTGGAACGTATATTGCAAGAGAAAAGACTGTTAGCTCGTTTTCAAGCTCAGATCAATTCTGTTTTCTTTATTGAAAATATTGTTCTTTTATAATAAAAATTGTCATAGTTATTACAAATTACATTTCATACTTATTCCTATAATATTACATAGTTTCTTAATAGTATTCTTAGTTTCAATCAAAAATACTGTCATAGTTATTGATGACCCAATTTCTTTTGGTTCATCGAATTTCTTGCGTCCAAGCATAATTGAGTCACAATATATGTGTCACAAATGTTTTGCATGCTATTGGATTTGTAAGATGAGATCGCTGCTTTGTATGTGTATTAGTGAAGCAAATGCAGCAACAGCGAATATAAACAAAAGTGTTTAATGTAGCGCAAGCAAAGCGTGCAATAACTTTAATGAGTGTAACTAAGAAGGTGGCAAAGGGGAAATATGTAGATACCCTACACCCTTACCCTTTAGAGAAAAATTTGTATAAATGATTATGCAGAAACGTTTATAAAATTTTTGTACAATAAAGTTTTAAAATAAATTTTTTTTTTTTTTTGTATATGTATAACAATTGCTTAAAATATATTTATATGTATTTTTTTTTTTAAATTCTACATTCCATTTTTTTAATAAATTGTTATGGTATTCTTTTTGTTTACCATTTACATCTAATATAGAGTTTACTCCATTTCTTTTTATTACTCTATACGGTCCGCTATATGGGTTATCTAATTTTTTCCTATTGCCTACTCTTACAAGAACTAAGTCTCCTAAGTCTATATTAATTGGTCTACAAATCTTATCACTAATAATTTTTCTATTTGTTTTTGCTATGTTTAGTAGTTCTGCGGCTTTGTTTATTGAAACTTGTAACCTAATCCTGAGTTCGTTACAATAATCATCTAGATTATAAATAGGTGTTTTGTTGTGAAGTATGTCACTTGGTAAGTATGGCAACTTGCCGAGTTCATACGGTGTGTATTGTGTGTCAACATGCGGTGTCGTATTATGAGCAAATGAAAAATATGGTATCCACTTATCCCATTCATTTTTGTCTGCCAATGTCAGCATAAACGGTACCTAATGTCTCGTGATGGTAGGAGGTTGAAAAAATTTGTTTACTTTTAAGCATTTCACTTATGTTTTCATAAGTTCGTTTGTGAATTCAGTACCCTTGTCTGATTTTAACACTTTAAACATGCCGTACTTTAAAATAAATTGTTCTACTAGTGTGGTTGCTGTTGTTGTCGCGTCTTTTTATGTCATTGGATACGCTACTATGAATTTTGTCAGTTCACATTGCATAGTGAGAATGTATCTGTAATCGTTTGAAATTCTTAATGGGTCAACCGTGTCAATTGTTATTGTTTCGAAACTTGTGCTTGGTGTGTCCGTTATCGTCATTTTTTCTTTTGTGTGCATTGTTTGTTTACTTATTGCACATAGTTTGCAGTTCCTAATAAATTGTTTAACCATTCGACTCATATTTTTCCAAACATATCTTTGTTTGAGTTTTAAAATAGTTTTTGTGATACCGAGGTGTCCTCCGTGGACTGAATTGTGAAATTCATCAATGAGCTTATATTTTATAATATTATCATAAATTTGTTTTGGGGGTTCATAAATAATTACTTTTAGAGGCTTTTCCTTATTTTCAACTTTTTCTTGCTGCAGCTTGTTAAATATTTCTTTAAAATTTGGTGAATGTTTAAAAATTTCATCATTGTTCTTTAGCGCTAATTCATATATATTTAATCTTTTCATTTCTGATGCTACTTCTCTAATAGCGAACCTGGATTCGAAAGATTATCGTTACATCTTACTGTTACCTCTTTTTTATCATATTTTACTTCACCATTATTTTTATATATTTTGTCTTCTATAAATTTTAATTTCTTTGTTTTTGTGACGTCACTCAAGGATGTACTGTTCCAAATATGAAGTTGATCAGTCTTCTTGGATACCTTATCTCCTATACTATTTTTATTTTTTGCCCTGTTTTCAGTAGACATTCCCCTTGTTACTATTAATGCTCTTTTCTTTATATTAATTTGCTCTTCCTCCTCTTTTGGTATCCTGCTTTTACGTATGTCGGAATCTATTTTTATACGTGATAATGCATCGGCATTAGTATTGATGCTGCCTTTTTTGTATACTATTTCGAAATCATATTCAGATAAATCTAATCGTATTCTAGTTAACTTTGAAGATGGAGATTTGTGTGAGAAAAGGGATAGTAGCTGTCTATGATCTGTGACCACAGTAAATTTTCTTCCATATAGATATGGTCTGAAAAAATTTATACCCCAATGAATTGCCAAAAGTTCCTTTTCTATTATAGGTTTATTTATATCGTGTTTTTGTAATGATTTACTTGCATATGAAATTGGTAAATCTTCACCTATCTCACCGTGTGATAGAACAGCTCCTAAAGCATAATTAGATGCATCTGTTGTTAATACAAATGTTTTTTCAAAATCAGGATACTGTAGTATCGGTGGATTTATTAATTTTTCTTTCAATGTCATGAATGCTTTTTGACATTCATTAGTCCAAATAAAAGGTTGATTTTTCTTTAGGAGTGTATTTAAACATTTTGCTATGTCTGCGAAATCTGCTATAAATCGTCTGTAATAATTACAAAAAGCTACGAATCTTCTGACTTCATCTGCGTTCTTAGGAATAGGGTATTGCTCTATTGTTTTATATTTTGCTGGGTCAGTTTTTATGCCTTCACGCGTTATTAAATGTCCTAAGTAAACGACTTCAGTTTTTAAAAAGTTGCATTTACTAGCATTTAATTTCAGGTTATATTTTCTTAAACGTTCCAAAATATCTATTAAATTTTCATTATGATGTTTTAGACTGCAACCAAATACCATAATATCGTCTACGTATAGGAATGCACTTGCATCTAACCCGCTTAACGCTATCGTAAGCATTCTTTGAAAACTGTTTGAAGATATTTTTAAACCGAAAGGTACCCTTTTAAATTGATAATGTCCGTTTGACGTTGAAAAAGCTGTTAGTGGTCTAGAATTATTGTTTAAATTTATTTGGTGGAATGAACTTGTCATGTTCAGTGTAGAAAAATATTTGGCTCTACCTAATTTATCTAAAACATCTTCGAGTCTTGTTGATGGAAATTTATCGTTTACAATTTTTTTGTTCAACTGTCTAAAATCTACTACTAAGCGCCATTTTTTTTCATCATTGTCGGCTCATTTAATAATTTTTGTACTTGTTTGTCAATTTCTTCCGTCTGTGAATGCGGTAAACGATAATTTTTTATGTAAATTGGTGTTTTGTCTGTTGTTTTTAAGTTTTGTGAATAGAAATTATTTCATTTCATTTTCTAAATGAATGACGTTTTGATATTCTTTGAAAATTTCAATTATTGAATCATGAGCATTTTTGTCTTTAATGTCAATTTTTAAAGTCTTAAGCAATTTTTGAAATCTTTCTGGATTATGCTCTTTTGAATGATTAATTTTTATTATTTTATAGAAGTTCAAAGGTTTTATGTCAAGTTCTAATTTTTTCAAAATTATTTCTGTGTCTGTTGTGTTTAAAATTTTTATATGGCATATTCCTTTATTAGGAATTATAGTATTCCCTACAAAAACTCCTTTTAAAATTTATTCACTTAATATTAGGCTGTCCTCTTCTGGGCTTAATTCAATTGGATGTACGATTTCTGTTCTAGCTGGTATAAGTATTTTTGATATTTTTAATGGCTTAGTGTCTATTGGTAAAATTATGTCTACATTTCCTATTAAAAGTGTTAACGTATAAGTTTCATAATCTATTTTGCAAAGGTATTTAGAAAGCAAATCCCTTCCTAAAATTCCATCTGTCTCAATTGGAAAATCTGTGTTGACAACATGAAAATTGTGAAATGTATTTATCTGAAATTTAAAACTGTAGTTCCTAGTGAACTTGTTTCCTCAGTTGTAATGCCTGATAATTTGCATTTTTCTTCATATAAAATATCTTGATTGATCGGTATGCTACTCTTTTTGCAGAGCGATATATCTGCACCTGTGTCTATTAAAAATGTTAATTTATTTTTCCCGTTTTTGCAAATTATTGTTACATAATTTGTCAATTCATCCGATATTCTAAAAATTTTTAATTCTCGTTCCCCGGAAGTGATTCGTTGTCTCCCGGGTCTTGCCCGTTTCCCTGATCGTACACTAAGTTTATTCGCCTAGAGCTGTTTCTATTGTCTCTATAGCTATTTTGTCCGCCTCTTTGTGTGTTTTGATTGTTGAAATTATTATTTTGATTACTATTCGCATAACCATTGCGTTGTTCGTACCTATTATTGTTATTATTTTGGCTGTGATTTTGATTATTATATCTACTTCTTTGGTTGTTATAATTTTTTCTATTGTATGTACGCTATAATTGTTCCTACCTCGTACTGAATTGTTTTGATTGTACGCCCTATTGTTATTGCCGTTATTTCTAAACTGGTTTGGTCGGTTGTTCCCTCTATAATTGTATTGTTTCTTCTAGGTTCTGTATTTACATACATTACTCTATATTGATTTTGTTGTAAATCTTTTTCTACTTCTAAAGCAAGGTCTACAGCGTCGTCAAAAGTTTTTGGTACAGCGGCAAACAGGATCTGTTTATATTATTCGTTAAGTCCGTTCTTGAATACTGTCAGCCTATAGTTACTATTCATTTTTGTTATGACCGAACGTTCTCCTTCAGTCGCCTCAGTTCCTAGTGCTTCTATTTGCAATTTATTTAAATCGCCTATTAGATTTAATATTTCATCTTTATAGTTGCCAAAGCTTTGATTTCTTTGTGCGCAAGATGACAGTGACATTTGAATTTGTGGAATTGATATATTACTTTTAAATCTATCTTTTAATTTTCTTTTAAATTCAATAAAGTTTTGTGGTATTGATGCCGAAGTTATTGCTGTTCTCACTGTTTGAGATAATTTAACAAAAATAACAAAATCTAACAATGCTCTTTGGCCATCTGATGATAAATTGTTATTCAAAATTTCTACGATTTTTAAAAATGGTTCCAATTCTTTTGTGTTTCCATTAAAACACGGAATTGCTTTTACAGCAGTTTATAAATGAAATTCTGCCATTTCTCTTAATTCTGATATTTTATTTGAAATTAATTCTGAAATTTCAAAATAAATTTCTTTAAATTTTAATTTTAATTCTATTATTTCTTTTTGAGCTAAATCCGTTTGTTCCACTAATTGCCTAAATTTTATTTTTATTTCATTCGCCTCAGCTAATCTCTGTTCTAATGTTTCCTTTTTAAAAATTCTATTTTTACTTTTTAAAATTTGAAAATATTCTTATTAAATTATCTAGCTCTCTTTTTATCGGTTCTATATGAAGTAATAAAATTTAAATTTAATGTTTCCTTTTTTTTTGTTTTTTAATTAATATTTAATGTTCATAAGAATTTTTACAATTATATATAACTTGATATTTAATCCCTCAATTATTCTAATTGTTTCTTCATTTTTACAATTTAATTTTATAAATAACAATGACTGATTGATGTATTTATTGCTTGCATTATTAAATATTTATATATATTAATAATACTTGTATGTTAGTATTGTATAATTTGTGTTATTATTATTATTATTAAATATTTGTTATAATGCGTTTTCATATTAAAAACTTATATATTTATCTATGTTGGATAAGCTTTCGTTACTTCCGTTGCAGACACAACAATCTCAGCCGTCTTACTCGTTTCTGGATCATTCGATGAAACTAAAATATCTGCAGCTGATGCTTCGCTTGAACCAATAGCTGCAATTGGTATTTCTTTCTCCACATTCTTGGTGCTGTTTGATGCGGATTTAATATCTTCTTCATTGTCTTAAGAACTGGAAGAAGTATTTTGAAGATGTTTTTTTGTTGATACTTTTTCAATATTATAAAATTCGTTCAGCAAAATGCCAAAATGTTGGGAATTGTTTCAAAAGTTGATTTTATTTTTTTTTGTAGGGGTTTTGCAGGATCGTTACAGATCTGGTAGGGTTGCTTTAGCCTGGTGTATGCAGGATCGTAACAGATCTGGTTGAAGTAACCAGTCTGGTGTCCGCAGGATCGCCATGTAGTGATATTGTGTTTATAAACTGTATGATAACTAAACCGGAGGATAAAACTCCTTCGTAAAATTGGAGGATAAAACTCCTTCCTAAAATTTTAATAATTCCCTCCTTTACCATATATGTACGTTCAACAAAGCAGTGTAGCCATAAGTTGGAACGTATATTGCAAGAGAAAAGACTGTTAGCTCGTTTTCAAGCTCAGATCAATTCTGTTTTCTTTATTGAAAATATTGTTCTTTTATAATAAAAATTGTCATAGTTATTACAAATTACATTTCATACTTATTCCTATAATATTACATAGTTTCTTAATAGTATTCTTAGTTTCAATCAAAAATACTGTCATAGTTATTGATGACCCAATTTCTTTTGGTTCATCGAATTTCTTGCGTCCAAGCATAATTGAGTCACAATATATGTGTCACAAATGTTTTGCATGCTATTGGATTTGTAAGATGAGATCGCTGCTTTGTATGTGTATTAGTGAAGCAAATGCAGCAACAGCGAATATAAACAAAAGTGTTTAATGTAGCGCAAGCAAAGCGTGCAATAACTTAAATGAGTGTAACTAAGAAGGTGGCAAAGGGGAAATATGTAGATACCTCACAATAAACAAAACAAAATGATTGAGCGACGAAGAGACACAAATGAAACCGAAACAACGATTCGTTAAACGATCATCGGAAAACAACAAAAAAATACTCTACTTCGCATTATTTTGCGCAGTTAGCATTTTTTGCGCAGCTTGAATTTTTAGCAGGGTTCGTATCAACAATGATGCCTTAGAATATCAGAATAAAACAGATAACAAAGCAAACGAAAATAAAGAGGACACAAGTATAGAAGCGATATTCCTTGATAGATTCTTCAAATAAAATTTTTTTTCTACGTTCACATATATCAACCACTGAATGATGACAACGCTATTGACAATTTTGACATATTGAAAATTCAAAATTCATCATTCGCATGCCGACTCTTTCCACGGAGTTAGAGTTCAATGCCTTTTGCATACCAGTGATCATGAATGAAACGTTTGATTTGGTTTCGTTTTCTATACTGATACGTTAGCAAAAATTATAAAAATTACGTTAGTTCTCATTTCCACTGAAAAGTTTCGTGTTTCGTTATCCCTCACGAACGAAACGAATAAAAAATAACGTTTTTGTATCTCCCTGTGAGAGAACGGTTCGGATATCGTGTCGTTTATTTGCGTTCTCTGATTAAAAATGCAAAAAACTTTTTGTTGTGGTCAAGTAGTTTTCATTTGCGCAGCATAAGAAATTAAGAACCAAAAAATCGGTACATAGCTGGTTCCTGAAAGATAATGATGTTAATATTAAGTTTATTTGTAAAATTTATTTGTACCAATAATCCCTCCAAAAGTTGAGCTAATGCAATTTCGTTTGCACAAATTCTCCTCATTAACCTTCTGCAACTGACGTGCTCCAAATTTAACAATATTCCTGTCGTGTAGTCTAGCAGACCTCACTTTTAAACTGATTTTTTATGATGAAGTTTCTGACAGTAACTCTCTTGACCCTATTCCATATAACAGCTAATAGTTATTAGGCTAACATAAGAATAAAATTTGAAATAAAATACTTTTTTTAGAGATAAAAACGATTTTTTTATCTTCGAATTTCACGTTTGTACGCACGAAGTTTTGATTTTCGGTGTCTGTCAGACTACGACGTCAGCTGCAGAGGGTTAATCCTAAATGTATGAAGCAGTGGTGTTCACACGCATACTACTTCAACTTTTGTACTTGTGTTAGTAGCTCTCTCACTCTCCGCACTGGCAAAAATTGTTGTGTAGGTATTAAGCAAGAATTGTGTAAAAATTATCATTGTCATCATCATTATCATAATCAGTATCATTATCAGTATCATTATCATTATCACTATCATTATCATTGTCACTATTATTATTATTATTTTGCAAATAACGCATTATCATATGCCTCAAACATTTCATGCAGTGCAAAACACACGACCAAGAAGCGCGAACTTTCACGCTTGAAGTTTCAGCGCCAACTGATTGAGAGAACTTCGTGCATTCGATCGTGTACGTGTTTCAACTCTCGAATAAAGCTTTCGAGTCTCACCACGCGTGGTACCACGTGAACATCACTGTTATAAAGCATTGGAATGGAAAGGTGCAGTCATTATAAAAATATTTTTTATACCCCTACGTTTAAAAAACGTAAACGGGGTACATTAATTTTATCACTCCGTTTGTAACGCCCATAAGGAGGCGTGGTAGGTATAGAAAAGTATATATATTCTTGATCAGCATCACCACCCGAGTCGATTTAGCCATGTCCGTCTGTCTATCCGTCTGTCCCTCTGTCCGTCTGTCTGTCGTCACGATTACAGCCGTAATTTTCAAGCTATCATCACGAAACTCGATATTTAAGCTTTTATCTAAAAAATAAAGGTCAAGTTCGAAAATGAGCCACATCGGATCATAACCACGCCTACCTCCCATACAAAGTGACTTTATCAAAACGGTAAAATCTCTTAGAATTCCACAAAAAATAATATATATAATTTTGCGTATGAGCTTTGATATATAATATACACTCTGAGTATGAAATTCAACCAAATCGGTTGAAACCAGGCCTACCTCCCATACAAAGTGACTTTACCAAAAATGTAAAATTTCTTTAAATTCTCCAAAACATAATATATGGACTTGAAATTTTGCATACGAACTTTGATATATAACTTGTACTTTGTGTATGAAATTCAACCAAATCGAGTGAAAACCACACCCACCTCCCATGACTTTATCAAAAAACAAAAGAGAATATTTTCTCTTAAAACTATGACGAAAATGTTTTTACAAATAAACATTTTTTTGACTGCTTAAGACTTTGAATATACTTTGGTTCGGACGTGGGCGTATTTTAACTTCGACCCAGTCGAAGATCATTTCTTACTAGTTTTTTGTGCAATAAAAACGCAAAGCAATTTTTTTTTTTAAATTTAACCTTAAAACACTAAATATTAATATAGTTATAAGTTTCAGGTGGAATAGTATGGAATATATTAGAAATATCTTACTGAAATGACCTTAGAAATAATTTTACAAAAAAAAATTTTTGTCTTCTATTTTGTCACATTTTGTTTTTATAAAATCAAATCTAGATTTAACAAAATATTACAACAAAATTAAAATTGCACAATATTTTTCACTTCAAAAGTTGTGTTTAATTAAATTTAGCATACTTCTAGAGTATTGTATTCAATTTATCTTCGTTTATTTA
The DNA here is from genome assembly GCA_943735915.1 of Pherbina coryleti. Lineage (NCBI taxonomy): Eukaryota > Metazoa > Arthropoda > Insecta > Diptera > Sciomyzidae > Pherbina > Pherbina coryleti. The sequence continues at coordinate 120,921,530 of OX030948.1, read as the reverse complement.
AAGTTCAAAATTTGATGAACTTCCAAAAAATTACAGAAGTAATTTTGAATTTTAGATAATTTTTTTTTAGTGTTAATTGTCTTGATACACATATGGTTAAGTATCCTAAGAATAAACTTTTTTTTACAAAATATATAATATAATTATAATAATATACTTACTTACTTACTTATCTGGTGCTTAAAACCGTTGGTCGGTTTTGGCCTCGTATAGGAAATTGCGCCAGCCATTTCTGTTTTGCGTATGCTGACGCCAGTTGGACACACCAAGTGTAGTCAGATTATCCAACACCTGATCCTTCCAACGAAGATGTGGATGTCCTCTTCTGCGTTGACCACCACCGGGCACCGAAACAAATATTTTTTCGCTGGAGCATCGTTTTCCATTCGCTCAACATGACCGAGCCAGTGGAGCCGATCGATTTTAATGCGCTTAACTGTTTCGATGTCAGCGTACACGTCAAAGTCTTTTCATCAGAACTGCTCAACGTCCAGGTGCTGCATATAATAGGACGGGCTGCATATAATAGGACGGGCTGCATATAATAGGACGGGCATGATTAGAGCAGATGATTAGACTTATAGAGAGTGAGTTTTGTTCGTAGAGAGAAGGCTCTGCGTCTCAATTGCCTACTTAGCCCAAAGTAACACCTGTTGGCAAAAGTTATCTTTCGTTTTATCTCAATATTGACATCGTTGAAAGAGTTTATGCTCGATCTCAGGTAGACGAAGTCCTTAACAACCTCGAAGGAGATGTTGTCAATAGTGACGTGGTTTCCAAGACGCTGGGACTGTTTATTTGTTGACACTAGTTATTTCGTCTTATCTGCTTTCACTGCAAGACCCATTCGACTCGACTCTTTCGCTAATCTGGAGAATGCTGCACTGACTTCGCGCGTATTATGGAAAATGATATCGATATCATCAGCATACGCCAGCAGCATAATACTTTTGTAGAATATAGTGCCACTGCGTCTCAAATCAGCAGCTCGGATGATCTTCTCCATCATTAGGTTGAAAAAGTCGCACGATAAGGAATCACCTGGTCTGAAACCTCGTTTGGTATCGAATGGAGGAGTGAGGTCCTTCCCGATTTTAACTGTGCTGCTGGTGTTGCTCAGTGTCATTCTGCAAAGGCGGATGAGCTTTGCAGGAATACCAAATTCAGACATGGTGGAATATAGATGATTCCTTATTGGACTGTCGAAGGCGGCTTTGTAATCGACAAAAAGATGGTGTGTGTCGATTTGTTTTTCTAGGGTCTTCTCCAAGATTTGTCGTAGCGTAAATATCTGGTCTATGGTGGATTTGTCAGGTCTGAAGCCACACTGATAAGGTCCAATCAGCTGGTTTACGATGGGCTTCAGTCTTTCACATAATACGCTCGACAGGACCTAATATGCGATATTAAGAAGGCTCATCCCACGGTAGTTGGGGCAAATGGTGGGATCGTCGTTCTTGTGGATTGAGGTTCCAATCGTTTGGAATATATTCTTCCGACAATATTCTGCATAAAAACTCATTAATGCATTTAAATAGAGCCTCGCCTCCATTCTTGAAGAGCTCAGCAGGTAAGCCATCGGCTACTGCGCCTTTGTTGTTTTTAAGCCGAGCTATAGCTTTCAAGACTTCACTATGGTCGGGCAGCGGAACTTCAACGCTGTCGTCCAAAATTGGGGATTCCGAGATATCATCTCTATTGGCGTAATTGTTGTCGTTGTCGCTATTCAGAAGCCTAGAAAAGTGTTCCCTCCACATCATCATTGTACTCTGGATATCTGTCACTAGATTCCCATTTTCATCTTTGCAAGATGCCCCGGTGGTGAAACCATCGGCCAGGAGTGTTGTTTTTTTTTTAAATTTTCGGACCTTATTCCTGTCACCATGTATCTTAATTTTCTCGCACTCACGCATTTCCGCTTCCCTTTTCTTTCGACTCAAAATGCGTCTCTCTTCCCTCCTCTTCTCTTTGTATCGCTCCTTAGCAGCACGCGTTACAACCGACTGCAGGGTGGCTTTGTAGGCGGCGTCTTTTTCTGCAGTGGCGTCGCGACACTCCTGGTCGTGCCACTGGTTTCGGCGAGGGCGGTGATAGCCGATCACCTCTTCGGCAGCCGTACGAATAGAGTGGGAAATATGATTCCACTGCGCGCATATATCGTCGATCGGAGGATTGCTTTTTTGAAGCAGGAGTGAGAGTCGAGTAGCGAAGTCTTCGGCTGTTCGTTTTGATTGCAGCTTTTCGACGTCTAGCTTTCTCGGTGCTGGATTGCACGCATTCTTGGTTGCGCACAGACGTGTACGGATCTTGGCTGCGACAAGATAATGATCCGAGTCTATATTGGTACAGCGAATCGTGCGTACATCTAAAACACTGGAAGAGTGCCTTCCGTAAATCAAAAGGGATCAATTTGGTTACGCGTCTTTTAATGGAGGCAGCAAAGTGGCGTCCGTGGCGTAGTAGGTTAAAGTACGTGGCCGCTATGTCAACGAACTTTGGAGACCCAGGTTCGAACCCCAGCAGCGACAGAAAATTATTTGAAAATAATTTTTCTGTGCGGCCGCCTCCTCTCTGCAGACAATGGCAAACCTCAGAGAGTATTCAAAATGCCATGTAAAGATTCTTGAGAACGAGAACATTCCGTTCATCGCCGTTCGGAGTCGGCGTTAAGCATGTAGGTCCGGTTCTCGGTCAATTGTGCACAAACTTAATAACACGCACAACACAATTGATCATAAGAAGCTAGGTCAAAGTCCTTTCAAGGGCTGAAATGGCCAGTTATTTATTTTTTTTTATTTATTTAGCCAAGTGGCTTTATGAATATTGAGATGCTTGAATCTAGTTCTACTAACGACCATGTTTCGCGCTGCGGCAAAGTCAATCAGCCTCATTCCGTTATCGAAGGTATTGTCGTGGACGCTGAACTTTCCGACTGTTGGACCAAAGATATTTTCTTTACCTACCTTGGCGTTGAAGTCACCAAGCACGATTTTTATGTCGTGGCGGAGGCTGCGCTCATAGGCCTCCTCAAGGCGCTCGTAGAAGCTGTCTTATCGTCCTTATGTTCTGTTGGAGCGTGCGCACAAATCAGGCTTATATTGAAAAATCTTGCCTTGAAACGTATTATGGCAAGTCGTTCGTTCACAGGTGTGAATCGCAGAACATGATGCCGTTGTCTCTTGCGAACCACGAATCCGCATCAAAATTCGTGCTCCTCCGCATGGCCGCTGTAGTAGATATCACAGGATGCTTGCCGTAAGCAAACCTGTCCCGTGGTTACGTGGTGGGATTCAAACCCGACGCACAACCCTTTAAAGGCAGGTTGCCCGCCGCTCAAATTAGCCGTCAAACTAACGGTTGCCAGTTTGCCGTTTCTAGAGAACACCACGGAGAGGTTTGAGTCGACTTGAGACAATTTCGAGATGGATAATGCTGCCCTAACCAGGTTGAGGCAGTCAGACACGTTGCCATGTGAAGATCGCCAACCTCACCCTTACGCCTTGCCTTATGAGGATCGTCCTCGTTACATATTATTATCGATTATAATAATATACAAGATTTAAATGAATAAAACACCGAGTATAATGCAGGCGTGTTGTTTGTTCTGTGGCCGGACACTAAATGAACGAAAACAGACATAACATACTGTTAATATCCTTTATTAAGAGTAAAATCATTGGTTGAGAAATTTTATAATACTGTTTTATTTAGAGCAATTCTTCTTCCTTAATTCACAATTTTTTGATATCTTAAATCTACCTAAAATACTTATCCCTAAACAGAAAGAAAAGTTTTTGTTTGAACACATGCAATTTATTTCATGGCATGCTACCTTTTCCTTCCTTGCTGTGTGCGTATGATCAATTTACTTAGGATCATTTAAGTGATAAAACAAGCGCGCAGCGAGCTTAACAGTTATTGAATTTTCAAGTTCTTAACTCTGAAAAATCTATAATTAAGAATATGGGAATTTTTTTAGTTACCTCTGTAAGACATGTTCAATTCTGAACACATACACAGTAATAACAGTTATAAATATGACAATTGAATTGTTAGTGTTGCCAACATATCCCCTTTTTTTGGGCTGATGGTAATCTGGCGTCTAAGCTGGTGGTGTTTTAACCTGTGCGAGTGGCGTAACTCTTAAGTAAGAAAAGCTGGAACATTTTTATTTAATGTTGGTTGAAGAGATTTCGATGTTGTTTAAGTTCCATGAGGCTCAGTTGATGAGGCTTCATCAAGATGCTCGATTGTTGGTGACTCAATAGGATGTTGTTTGCCTGTAGACTCATCAGGTTGTGGAAGTTGGTAACTTCTGAATATATATTTTCTGTTATCTTTTATCGTATTCTGTCAACGTAGCAAATCAAAATCATACAATAAAGCAGCCAAAGTTGATTTCGCTTTCCTCAGTCCTCGCAGTCCTCAATCTTCTCCCTATTAAGAGTTCAGACTAACTACTGAGACTACAGTAGAACTCCCTATTAAGAGTTCAGACTAACTACAGACTAGTCTACTATTACAAAGTAGTATAAATTATGTATTGGACCAGCAATATCGAAATGAATTCTTTGCATACGGTGATCAGATTTTGGCCAATAAGATAATGTTGTTTTTTGTAATAGTTTAGCTGCTAAAGTGCATCTTTCACACGATTGAACAAATTGTTTAATATCGTCATCAATCAAGGCTTCTAGCTAGTGCCTTTGTTCTCTCAATACCCTGGTGTCCCTTGTGTAACTCCTATAATATGCGAATAACTAAACGCTCGTTGTACATTAAACAAGTAGGTCATTTATTCTTGCATAAAAATTTTCCAAAATTGGTGTGTTTGTGTTTTGCCGTTTGTCATCATTAAAAATTTTAATGACGTCTTGTAAAACTAGATCGGTTTTCGTTGCGAAGCGAATCAAATTGAATCTGAAGGGTAACGCACCAATAATGTCGTCTGCGATTTATTTAATATCGGCTTCCAGTTGTATACAAGCGATGATTGTGTCTTCATTACCCTGCAGTGTAGCCAACTATTTAAAATACTAGTAAATGCACTAGGTCAAAAAATACCAGAACTAATTCAGCCCAAATGTAATATTTCTAATTTGTACTAGGTCAAAAAATATGAGAACTAATTCAGCCCAAATGCTTTTTACATTGCGCAGACTGGTATTATCCCCGTGGTGATGTCATAGAAAAAACCAGTTGTCCCATTCTCGATATGATTTGAGGTAGTATTTTTACTGGCATTTTTTGAACTAGTTGTGATAATAGTATCTTTTAAGCATAGCTGTTAAATTGCGATTACGATTAGTAATCAATTACATTATTTTTTAAAAAGAATTGTAATGATTATATAATCCTTAAGCAAGAATTTTATGATTAGTAATTGATTACGATTACAAATAATCAAAAAATAATAACGATTACTTGAGATTACGCAAAATAATCAAAAATAATCAAAAGTAATCAAAAAAATAATTCGATTACTTTTAAAGATTATCTTTGATTCTTTTTTGATTATTTTAAGAATTTCAATCTAAAGTACGGAATATTTTGTGAAAGTGATGATGAAATTGACACAACTGGTTCTTCACAGGACACCGTTAAACCCGATTAGTGATCCCAACAGACCAACTCTTCTGCTACTTGCATGACAATTCAACTGCTGAAATGATTTGGCAAAAGTATGGCTTGTTGAAGGAACCCTTTATTTCATTCAATACTCCTTTATTGCCCTCAGACTATTTTTATTTGCAGGCATAGTAAACACTCCAAAACGGTAATCATTGTCTGATTTTTCTTTTGAAAAATTAGTTCTTATGAATGCAAATAGTAATTTAAGCTTAAAAGTAAATTTAAATCAGTATTTTTAGAGTAAAATTTTTTGTACCTGAGACTGAAATTCTTAAAATAATCAAAAAAAAAAAACCAAAAATAACCTCGAAAAGTAATCAGATTATTTTTTTGATTACTTTTGATTCTTTTTGATTATTTTGCGTAATCTCAAGTAATCGTTATTATTTTTTGATTATTTGTAATCGTAATCATGTGATTACGATTACAAACAGAAAAGAATCGTACTTAATCAATTATTTTACCTTTTTGAAAAAAAGAATCGAATAAGTAATGATTACGACGAGTAATCATTACTTAACAGCTATGCTTTTAAGCCAATGAAATACTAGCATAACCAAAAGAAGGATTTTCACTGAAATGATTTTGACCACCTGTGCACAGGTATATTTTTACCAGTAAAATACTAGTTTAATATCGACTAGTACAGTTTCATACTAGTATTATTTTAACCAGTAGTTAGCTAGTAGTTTTTATACTAGTTGTGTGCTAATACTAGTTTTATACTAGTGTTTTTGAAACCAGTTTTAAGGCAAGCCGGCATTATACTAGTAATATTACCTGCATTCCCGTGGCACTGGATCAGATCAAATCTCAGTGGAACAACTTTAGTTCAACTTTATAACAATTTGGCACCACTGTCTTGAAACAGCTGTTAAAAAACAAAAAAAAATAAATAACTGGCCATTTCAGCCCTTGAAAGGACTTTGACCTAGATTCTTATGATCAATTGTGTTGTGCGTGTTATTAAGTTTGTACACAATTGACCGAGAACCAGACCTACATGCTTAACGCCGACTCCGAACGGCGATGTTCGAACGAAATATTCTTATTCTCAAGAAGCTTTACATGTCATTTTGATTACTCTCTGAGGTTTGCCATTGTCTGCAGAGAGGTGGCGGCCATACAGAAAAATTATTTTAATTCAAATAATTTTCTGTCGCTGCTGGGGTTCGAACCTGGGTCTCCAAAGTTCGTTGACATAGCGGCCACGCACTTTAACCAACTACGCCACGGACGCCACGAAACAGCTGTTTAATAACAATAAAAATCAATACAAAACAGCATACTTTAGATTTGCCAACTATGTTCGTTTTTAACAAAAGATGCATTAAACTTGGCAGCATTTTCAGATCAGAAATAGTCAGGAAAAGAGCTTGCGTTGTGAATAAAATAGAGCCGCGCTCTTGATCAACGAACACGGGAATGCAGCTATTGTAACTATGTTACAGTATATATTTTTAAATGCCTTAATAAAATTAAATTGAAAATAACTTCGAATAAAATTTTGAATTAATTACATAACTTTTTATTAATTTTGTTAAATGCGAAGAATATAAGACAACAGTCTTTGTAAAACAATTGTCTACATAAAATGGAAGAATAAAAATCAAATCAAATTTTCTTAAATAATGAAAAATATAAAACAACAGTCTTTGTAAAACAATCGTTACATAAAATAGAAGAATAAAAATTAACATTTTTTTAATTCATAGTAATTAAACCTTCCTATAATCGCAAGTTTGTCTCTCGGACCGACAAATCAACAGTTATTGATCAATGCAATTCGATATCTTAAAAAATAAAAAAGTTATAGCCTAGTGAGTGAATCGCCTTCTAGAGCTCGCCCTTATTTTTAAACGTGGTTTTCGCGAAACCATGTTTTCTAAGTCGGTGACCAAGATTTCTCGAAACTCAGTGAACCGATCGTTTTGATTTTTTTGCAGACTTATTTTATTCATAATAATCTCGTACTTGTCATAAGATTTTTTTTTCGTAGCTTCGTTCAATTTTAAGGGGCAAAATAATGACGAATTTTTGGTCGAAAATCCTTAATTTACGTTCGGAAGTCCACCATTTTGTGAAAAATCAATATTTCCAAAATCGCTAATGACAAGTACGAGTTTTAAGTATCTATTTTAATAACATTTAAACATTTATTGTTTAAGATGAATTAAGGAGGAGCAATCTTGGTCACCGCAATTCACCTTTTTTTCAGAGCGCTCTACAAAAAATGCTGTATCTACCTTAATATTAATTTTTTTTTAATAAAAAAAAACTAAGCATACTCTTGAATGTGTATATTTTAAGGTATAAAAACCCTCATTTAAAAATATCCCTTAGGTTTCCTTAAAAAATTCACAAACATGACCTTTTTTTTCGGCCTCTGGGTATATTTCCCCCCTTAAAGGCAGGGTAAGATTTGTTTCTTCTAAGAAAGACTTCTAAGAAATTTCCCCCCTTAACGGCGGGGTAAGGTTTGTTTCTTCTAAGAAAGACCTTTTTTCAAGAATTTTTTTAGAAAAAATTATTAAGGTAGGTTTATTTTACATATAATTATATTAAAGTACAACATTTGAAGAATGTTTCAAAAAGTTTTTGTTAAAAAGTAGAGAGAAATAACGGATTCATTGAAGATCTCCGCAGGTGCCTCGAAAAAAGTTTTCATGCGGTGACCAGCCTACAGCACCACTGGATCATCTGAAACCAATTATGATCCAGTGGTGCTTAAAAAATTACATTTTTGGGAAAATCGATTTAAAGTTTTGTACACTTAGCAACACTTAGTTGGAGGTACGGCCATTCAACCTCTCGTAACTTCGTTAGTTTTTCTCCGAATGACCTAAGAATTGAATACAATATTCTTCAGATGTTGTACTTTCAGAAACAAAAATAAAAAAATTTAAAAAAAAATTTGTAAAACCTTACCCCTTCCCCCCCCCCCCCCCCCCCTCCTCCTCCCCCTTAAAACAGAAACTCGCTTTTACAACTCTAAGGAGAAAATGTTTCATAATTGAGCACAATAATCAATACTTTTTGCTTTTTATATACTATAATTAATATTATTTTTAATGATACCAAGATACAATATACATAACGGCTATCGATTATTAATAACAATTAATAATGGTCGATCGGTCTAAGACCAACGCGCGGGTATGGGTAGTTTAACATAGCCTTGAGGTGAAAAAGTAACAAAAACCAAATAACTACACAAGCTTCTTAACATTTTGAAAATGTCGTTTCTTAACGCTTTGAACCGGTAGTTTAACATAGCCTTGAGGTGAAAAAGTAACGAAACCCAAATAACTACACAAGCTTCTTAACATTTTGAAAATGCCGTTTCTTAACGCTTTGAACCGCTTTTCGCAACAACTTCTCCGGGGTTTCTGAGGAGTCGATTCCATCGATTGACTCTATAAATAAATAAATATAAAGAAATTTTTGTGGTAACTAAAGTTTGTAATGTACCAATTATAACCGAAACAAAAACATTCAAAGTTTTTTAAACGCTGCTTGCAGAACTAGTTCTTCGCTTAATACATTTTTTACATTTTTAATTACGCCATTTCTAAGCATCATCTTAATGGAAGAAATCTGTCGAAATGAATTAATTAATTATTTTGTAAGAAGTCGACGAAAACACATACAAAAAGCTTAACGAACGATTCCTACATCTTAAAAAACGGGAGCGAATTTGATAAAATTAAATAAACGGTTTAAATTTGCAAAATTATGCTTCAGGAACAGTTAAAAACTTTTTGGAAAAACCTTGTCGAGTACTGTAGTTAAAAAAATCGTGATTTTTCTTTTTTTTTTTAGAAGTGTTCACACTTACAAAAAGATCTCTATTCTCACATGCAATTTTTTGCTCTATATCCTCGCAATCGCCTGTTTTTTAAAGCTTTCGCAATGAATTCTTCAGTAACTTACCTTCCATATGCGTTCTTTTCTGCTTAAAATCCTCGAAACTGCTACAGAAGCGGTTTTTACCATCTTTTTAATCTTGGTTGGGCACAGTCGGATGTGCTTTTTGCTTCCATTCTTTTCATTTTGATTGCTATGTGAATATTGTAACAAATAATTGTACTATTTCTTATTTCTTTGGTGTCTATTAAGGTATAATATACGTGTAAATTTTTTGAAAAAAATTTTCTTTTTTTTTTTTTTTTTAAAGTGTTCTTTATAGTTTTTAAACCGATATTAAAAAAAAACAGAAATTATAACAGTTTTCGTTCACCTACACTAAGGAAAAAATATTAAATTTATCCAAAAACTTTTGTAATTTATCCAAAAAGCGAGTAATTTTTGCACCAATAACGCATTTACTTAAATCGACCACGTAAATGTTTAAAATTTATTTAAATACTTTTTTAATTAAATAAAATATTAAAATATTTAAACAGAATTAATAAAAAATATATTAAAATTATGCACGAATATATTGAAATATCTTCCAAATATTTACTATTTGAAAATAAAACCATTGCATTCAAGGAAAATTTATATTAAAATATTGAAATTGAAAACCAATTTATTTGAATAGTTGCCACCAGCTGCGTCCATCAAATACCATTTGGTGGTATATTTTATTTTCTTTTTTACTTTTTTCGTTCTATAATTTATACTATTTTTTGACAGTTGGTGCAATGTTAGGGCACCAAATGTCAAAAATGGTATAAACTATAAAAAGAAAAATTAAGAAAGAGAATAAGAAGCAAATTATGCAGGTAAATGACAACCGGTTCAAGATGTTCTTGAGAAAATACCGAGTTGTCACTCCACCCTACATAATTTCATTAAGCATTGCAATCACCATCGCACTCAAAAATAATATTTGCCAAAAATCCAGGCTATATTACCCTTGCAACATTAACTAAATGAGAACTATAAGAAACCTGCAACTGCAAGAAATATACTGCAGGAATACGACATCATAAGCCAATGGCTTATGATAATCTATCAAAGCTGTCTTAACCTAAATCACATCCCAAAACAATGGCGACACGTGAAGGTAGTCTTTATACCTAAGGCAGGAAGAAGCTCGCACGTAAACCCAAAAGACCTTCGACCAATCAGTCTCTCATATTTTCTTCTTAAAACTCTCGAGAGACTAATAGACCTCTACTTGGGACAAAAAATAGAAGTAAATCCTATCTCACCAGCACAACACGCCTACACCAAAGGCAAATCTGTGGAAACGGCTCTCCACTCCATAGTATCTATCATTGAAAAGTCCCTTCATCAGAAGGAATATACAATGATAGCCTTCATTGACATAGAGGGTGCCTTTAACAACGTCAAGGCGGAGGCTATCACAAATGCGCTGACGGAGCTTGGGGTGGATTCTGCGCTGATAGCACTTATAAATCAAATGCTAGTAGGCAGGATTATAAGCGCGAGTCTCGGAGCAGCATCCACGCTAAGATCTTTACCAAGGGGAACACCTCAGGGAGGAGTTCTCTCGCCTCTACTCTGGAACCTAGCGGTGAATGAAGAGGTGAAACAAGAGGGGTGCAGGGTGATAGCCTACGCCGACGATGTTGCTATCGTCACCTCAGGTAAATATGTGTCCACCCTCCGAGATATTATGCAAAATTGTCTTAACACTCTCGTAAACTGGGTTACCGGCTGTGGACTTAGCGTTAACCCCGATAAAACCGAGTTAGTGATCTTTACCAGACAACACAACTTGCCCACTATTAGTCCTCCAAAACTGGGAAATACAAGACTAACCTTCTCAGAACAAGCAAAATACCTGGGTCTCATTTTAGATAGGAAACTAAATTGGAAACCCAACCTGCTCGAGAGAGCCAAAAAAGCCAATATAGCCCTATACACATGTAAAAAAGCAGTGGGTAGCAAATGGGGATTACAACCTAGGGTAACTCACTGGCTTTATACAGCTGTTATTAGGCCAATATTGTTATACGGTGCTATAGTCTGGTGGCCAGCACTAAGCAAACAAACACACCTCAATATACTTCGCAAAGTTCAACGGTCAGCAGAGCTGTGCATCAGTGGAGCGCTGAGAACCACTCCTACTGACGCACTCGATACTTTGCTCCATCTAACTCCACTAGATATCCTAACAAAACGGATAGCTGCAAACACAGCAATCCGTTTAGAAGCCACTTCCCAATGGAAAGAGGGCACAATAGGACACTCTGACACCAGGAAACTCACTCCTCAAATACCCAAGAATATAGACTACATCACTCAAAAACTTTTATTCCACAAAAAGTTTGACGTATCAATCCCCTCCAGATACGAATGGAATATTGGAAGCCCTCCACCCTAGAATCTACACTGATGGATCAAAACTAGATGGCAAATTAGGGGGAGGAGTCTACTCTGAATCCCTAAACATTAACCATGCCTTTAGGCTCCCCGACCACTGCAGTGTCTTCCAAGCGGAAGTCACTGCCATACATGAAGCCGTTACTTGGCTACAGATGAACGAAATAAAAGATATTTGTATTCTATCTGATAGTCAAGCCGCTTTGAAAGCCCTGGAATCTGTTGAAATAACATCAAAAACAGTCCTAGGCTGCCGCAGATCTCTAAATAAGATGGCAGAGCAGCTCAATATACTCCTATGCTGGATCCCCGGACATAGAGACTTCCAAGGTAACTGCAAAGCAGACGAACTCGCTAGAAACGGTACCATCAAACCCTTATCGACAGATAAGGAACAAATTGGAATACCTCTCGCAACATGTAAGCTACTGATAAATGAACTATCCCTTGAAAACACCAACATCAGGTGGTCAATGGGTAGTACATGCAGCATATCGCGTCAAGTTTGGCCAACACTGAACTTAAGACGCTCAAAAGAACTAATATCCCGTAGAAGGGACCAAATAAGTATTACAATAGGCGTCCTAACAGGACACTGCCTGATTGGAAACCACGCCCAAAGACTGAATACTCCCCATAACGACTTCTGCAGAAGCTGCAGAGATGAAGAGGAAGTTGAATCCACAACACACCTTCTCTGCACATGCCCAGCGCTGGCCAGAAAGCGCCATCTCTTCCTAGGTAACTGGTTCTACAGTGACCTAGACGAACTCTCAAAAACTTCGGTCTACCGAATACAGAGCTTCATAAATAGCTCCAACTGGTTCAAATAGGGTGGAAATAATTAACCCCTGGTATCACAACGGGCCAAACTGGCCTAAGTGTGTCTCATAGGAGACAGCCACGTCAACCTAACCTAACCTACTGCAGGAACAGAGTGCGATGCTGTTGCTGCTTGTCGGAATATGTGTGTACGTGTGCGATGCTGTTGCTGCTTGCTTGTAGGGAATATGTGTGTGGTATAAATAAAATTCAAATACGGGAAAAAACGAGTTGTAAGGAAAACAATTGATTTATCCACGCAAATATTTAAATAAAATTTATACTCAGGCGTGGATAATGCTTATATGCGTTATTTCCCTTAGTGTATCTAAAGTCCATACAACGTAAATAAAAAACTTTAAACGTGATTTCCTCGCAACTTATTATTTTAAAACGGTTCGATAGATAACTCGAAATCTATTGGTTCAATTTCATTGATTATTTTTTGCATTTTATTCGCTATTTTGTCCTTTAAGCATCCCGCCTAAATTCAAGTATCTATTTTTTTTGTTGTTTTTTTTTATAAACAAAAAAGCGCGCGAATATGTATTTATTTTTGAACTTTTTACTTCAACTTCCGCCATAATTAAAACAAAAAACTCCGGGGGATGCTTAATATAAGGTCTATGCTTTAAAATGTTATTCGATTTTTTTGTTTCCGATACACGGGAAAGGCCATATCCATCGAACCGTTTTGGATGTCTTTTTGTCAATGCCATTTTCAGCGCCCTCTCTATTAAAGCCAGAACCGTATTTAAAAAAAAACAAAAATATTTTTAAAAAGTATTTTTTATGTATAATAACCTGTACAAATTTAAAAAAAAATAATAACTTCTTATATCTAAAAGAATTTTTTGAAAACAGCTCCTGTTTTTAGTTGTTACCCGTATATTATACCTTAAACCTCTGCACTCGTTTTTTCTACAACAGTAGATCCAACAGTGCAGAGTTCAGAGCTTAACAGAACTCTGTTAGTCAAGCAGAGCGTATCCAAGTCATTTAATGATACTAAACGAACACTGCAGAGCACTCGTCAGCTTCAAATCAAACCATGTTTGCTTTTTGCTTTAACAGAACACAATGTTGTTCGTTTTATAAAAACAGAACAAGTAATAACAGCAAAAAAATGCATCAATCACATCTAACACAACAGAACCTTGGCGAAGTTATTATTTCTACGATAAGTAAATAGAAATTTTATTTTTACGAATTCGGTGCCTAGCGCGAAAACTGGGTCGGTGAATCCGAAATCGTTGTCAGTATTTTAAAATTATAAAATTTTTAACAAAAGAGTTGCCACCTCAAATGTATTTTTTACGAGTTTTAAACATTGAACAACAGTTTTAGTGGGTCACTGTTTTCGAATCTGATATCAGAATTTTAAAATTAAAGATAGCTAAAAGGGTTGGCACCTATTTTTTTTTTTATTTTTACGAATTCGGTGCTGGGGCGAACACTAGGTAAAAATGGATCGCTGAATCCGAATCCGTTGTCAGAATTTAAAAATTTTTAATTTTGAATGTCCGTGTGTTGTAAATTGTGTTTATGTTGGTGCTCTTCACAACGCCTCATCCGGTGCCAAAAACCAACACAAATTAGCAATAAAAGATTTCGCAAATTTTTATTTTTGTACCGCTCCTCCATTGTTTTTGTTGTATGATGGAAGCGTTCGCCTTGTTCATCAGAATTGGTTGCAACAGAATTGGTTGGAATTTGCTGTACAGAAAGTGTACTTAAAGCGACATTCGAACATTGAGCTGGTTAAACGCTTCCATGAAATCAGTGACAAGACTTGGTGCTGCATTTTCTTTTGGAAGTGGATGTAGTGGCATTGGCAATTCCTCAGAATGTGGTATAGGAAGACATACGAACGTAGTGTCTTGATACACGTATGACTTCTGCATTTTTCGATTAAATTTCAATACCTTTTCGTTGACACAACAGTAGCAGAACTTTTAACATGACGATGGACAGATTTTCAATGACAGGTCAGCCATTCCACATTAAAAGCATCAAAAAAACGTAAATTACGGGTTGACCACCTCCGATTTTGCTCAAACTTTCAGAATTTAATCTTCTCATGAATTAAAAACACTAATTTGAGAAAAAATTTTTACATTTTTTTCAAGTTTTTACGTAACATTAAAATTTCGCCAAAATGGGAGAAAAACTGAAATTGCCTTACTCTTGAAAAATCATATATTCAACACAACTAACTCGATTTTCACGTTTGAGGTATTTTCGAAAAGACAACAAATAGTTGTTTTTTATAAAAAACAAAATTATTTTTTTAAGTTTCTTAACTGCAAGGAGGACGATCCTCACAAGGCAACGCGTGAGGGTCAAGGGGGCGATCTTCACATGGCAACGTGTCTGACTGCCTCAACCTGGTGAGGCCAGCATTATCCATTAGGGTGCATCGTTTTTTTTTTTTTTTTTTTAATTTAGTTCTAATAGCATTTTTCTGATACTTTGATTCATTCATAAGAAAACTGTGCAAGGAGAAGATCCACAATTAATTTCTTCAGTTGGCGCCATGGCCTAGAAAGTTAGTATATCGCGAAAATGCGACTTTTTCGTAGTGGTTTGATAAATATTGTTCTATATAAAAGCGTATACGCTGAACAACAGTGTAATTTTTTTTAATAATAGAGTATATATGGACTATTCCGAAAAAAATAAAAAATCATGAATTTATATTCCATTCCATTTTTCAGCACGAAATTTTGAACAGTTTTTTGCAAACATTTTTTCAAATTCATGAGAATATCACACTTTCTGAAAAAGTGCGCCAGTTAAGTGATGTAGTCCCTTCTAGCTTTTTATAGTACTATTCAAGTGCTTGATGAAGTCTCTAGGTGCCCTGGAACTGAAGTTATGGTATTTTTCAGATTTTGTAATTTTAGTAGTTTCAAATCTGCGAACGCTCATTTGCCACGAAATAGTGTTATAAGTAGTGTAGATAATTAATTATTTACTATTTAATGGAATTGTTCAATATATTGATCAATTAGACTCATGCTATTAATTGGCTACGCAGTGAGTTTTTATTTTATATGAAGCTTGATGAAATGTAAGTAATCTATAAATGTAAGTTATACGGCATTTACTTCCGAGTTAAACCAAAAATTTGAGCTGCTGAAAAGTGCCACGCCCCTATGTAAACGCCCATAAAATATAACCAGTGGAATGGTAGGTGTGATTTAAGGTAGAATACCGATATCCGAGGCTGTGTGACCCATAACTCTAAATTTATTCGATATTGCAAATTTGGGTTGCATGGGATGTGCCACGCCCACCGTAGATATTTGGTGTACTCCTTCTCCCTACTCTTATTGATCTAAAAAAAAAATTATCAAAATCGGTTAGGAAACACGGGAGAAATTGGTTTTACTTACATTTCATCAAGCTTCATATAAAATAAAAACTCACTGCGTGGCCAATTAATAGCATGAGTCTAATTGATCAATATATTGAACAATTCCATTAAATAGTAAATTATTAATTATCTACACTACTTATAACACTATTTCGTGGCAAATGAGCGTTCGCAGATTTGAAACTACTAAAATTACAAAATCTGAAAAATACCATAACTTCAGTTCCAGGGCACCTAGAGACTTCATCAAGCACTTGAATTAAAGATATTGAATAGTACTATAAAAAGCTAGAAGGGACTACATCACTTAACTGGCGCACTTTTTCAGAAAGTGTGATATTCTCATGAATTTGAAAAAATGTTTGCAAAAAACTGTTCAAAATTTCGTGCTGAAAAATGGAATGGAATATAAATTCATGATTTTTTATTTTTTTCGGAATAGTCCATATATACTCTATTATTAAAAAAAAATTACACTGTTGTTCAGCGTATACGCTTTTATATAGAACAATATTTATCAAACCACTACGAAAAAGTCGCATTTTCGCGATATACTAACTTTCTAGGCCATGGCGCCAACTGAAGAAATTAATTGTGGATCTTCTCCTTGCACAGTTTTCTTATTAATGAATCAAAGCATCAGAAAAATGCTATTAGAACTAAATTAAAAAAAAAAAAAACGATGCAGCCTATTATCCATGTCGAACTCGTCTCAAGTCGACTCAAACCTCTACGTGGTGTCCTCTAGAAACGGCAAACTGGCAACCGTTAGTTTGACGGCTAATCTGAGCGGCGGGCTCCCTGCCTTTAAAGGGTTGTGCGTTGGGTTTGATGCCCACCACGTAAAAACAAATTTCAATGAAACGAAAAAGAAATCAGATATAAATGATCCCCAAATCTGATGACGACTACCGCAAACGAAAAACTGACGATGATTTACGGATATGCACCTGGAACGTCCGAACCCTTAATTGGGATGGTGCCTCTATCCAACTGATAGATATCTTGGAAAGATACAAGGCTGATATCACTGCAATCCAAGAAATGCGATGGAAGGGACAGGGTTGCTCACGGCAAGCATTCTCTGATATCTACTACAGCGGCCATGCGGAGAAGCACGAATATGGATGCGGATTCGTGGTTGGCAAGAGACTACGACATCATTTTCTGCGATTCACACCGGTAAACGAACGACTTGCCATAATCCGTGTCAAGGCAAGATTTTTCAACATAAGCCTGATTTGTGCGCACGCTCCGACAGAAGACAAAGACGATGAGACCAAAGACAGCTTCTACGAGCGCCTTGAAGTTGCCTATGAGCGCAGCCCCCGCCACGACATAAAAATCGTGCTTGGTGACTTCAACGCCAAGGTGGGAAAAGAAAATATCTTTGGTCCAACAGTCGGAAAGTTCAGCCTCCACGACAATACCTCCGATAACGGAATGAGGCTGATTGACTTTGCCGCAGCGCAAAACATGGTCGTAAGTAGCACTAGATTCAAGCATCTCAATATTCATAAAGCAACTTTGCTGTCTCCTGATCAAAAGACGCGCAACCAAATTGCCCACGTTTTGATTGACGGAAGGCACTCTTCCAGTGTTTTAGATGTACGCACGATCCGTGGTGCCAATATAGACTCGGATCATTATCTTGTCACAGCCAAGATCCGTACACGTCTGTGCGCAACCAAGAATGCGTGCAATCCAGCACCGAGAAAGCTAGACGTCGAAAAGCTGCAATCAAAACGAACAGCCGAAGACTTCGCTACTCGACTTTCACTCCTGCTTCAAGAAAGCAATCCTCCGATCGACGATATATGCGCGCAGTGGAATCATATTTCCCACTCTATTCGTACGGCTGCCGAAGAGGTGATCGGCTATCACCGCCCTCGCCGAAACCAGTGGCACGACCAGGAGTGTCGCGACGCCACTGCAGAAAAAGACGCCGCCTACAAAGCCACCCTGCAGTCGGTTGTAACGCGTGCTGCTAAGGAGCGATACAAAGAGAAGAGGAGGGAAGAGAGACGCATTTTGAGTCGAAAGAAAAGGGAAGCGGAAATGCGTGAGTGCAAGAAAATTAAGATACATGGTGACAGGAATAAGGTCCGAAAATTTTTAAAAAAAAACAACACTCCTGGCCGATGGTTTCACCACCGGGGCATCTTGCAAAGATGAAAATGGGAATCTAGTGACAGATATCCAGAGTACAATGATGATGTGGAGGGAACACTTTTCTAGGCTTCTGAATAGCGACAACGACAACAATTGCGCCAATAGAGATGATATCTCGGAATCCCCAATTTTGGACGACAGCGTTGAAGTTCCGCTGCCCGACCATAGTGAAGTCTTGAAAGCTTTAGCTCGGCTTAAAAACAACAAAGCCGCAGGAGCCGATGGCTTACCTGCTGAGCTCTTCAAGAATGGAGGCGAAGCTCTATTTAAATGCATTCATGAGCTTCTATGCAGAATATGGTCGGAAGAATGCATTCCAAACGATTGGAACCACAGTGTGCTCTGCCCAATCCACAAGAAAGGCGATTCCACAATTTGCGCCAACTACCGTGGGATAAGCCTTCTGAATATCGCATAGTAGGTGCTGTCGAGCGTATTATGTGAAAGACTGAAGCCCATCGTAAACCAGCTGATTGGACCTTATCAGTGTGGCTTCAGACCTGGCAAATCCACCATAGACCAGATATTTACGCTACGACAAATCTTGGAGAAGACCCTAGAAAAACAAATCGACACACACCATCTTTTTGTCGATTACAAAGCCGCCTTCGACAGTCCAATAAGGAATCATCTATATTCCACCATGTCTGAATTTGGTATTCCTGCAAAGCTCATCCGCCTTTGCAGAATGACACTGAGCAACACCAGCAGCACAGTTAAAATCGGGAAGGACCTCACTCCTCCATTCGATACCAAACGAGGTTTCAGACCAGGTGATTCCTTATCGTGCGACTTTTTCAACCTAATGATGGAGATCATCCGAGCAGCTGATTTGAGACGCAGTGGCACGATATTCTACAAAAGTATTATGCTGCTGGCGTATGCTGATGATATAGATATCATTGGCCATAATACGCGCGAAGTCAGTGCAGCATTCTCCAGGTTAGCGAAAGAGTCGAGTCGAATGGTCTTGTAGTGAACGCAGATAAGACGAAATACCTAGTGTCAACAAATAAACAGTCCCAGCGTCTTGGAAACCACGTCACTGTTGACAACATCTCCTTCGAGGTTGTTAAGGACTTCGTCTACCTGGGATCCAGCGTAAACTCTTTCAACGATGTCAGTATTGAGATAAAGCGAAGGATAACTCTTGCCAACAGGTGTTACTTTGGGCTGAGTAGGCAATTGAGAAGCAGAGCCCTCTCTCGACGAACAAGACTCACGCTCTATAAGTCACTAATCATGCCCGTCCTATTATATGCAGCACAAACTTGGACGTTGAGCAGTTCTGATGAAAAGACTTTGGGAGCCTTCGAGAGAAAGATCCTTCGTAAGATCTTCGGTCCAATCTGCGTCAATGGCGAGCACCGAATTCGATGGAACCACGAGCTGTATAAGCTGTACGCTGACATTGACATAGTTAAGCGCATTAAAATCGAGCGGCTCCGCTGGCTAGGTCATGTTGAGCGAATGGAAAACGACGCTCCAGCAAAAAAAATATTCGATTCGGTGCCCGGTGGTGGTCAACGCAGAAGAGCACGCCCACATCTTCGTTGGAAGGATCAGGTGTTGGATAACCAGACTACATTTGGTGTTTCCAACTGGCGCCATTCGCAATTTCTTATACGAGGATAAGTAAGTAAGTAACTGCAAGGTCAAATTTTGCAAGTCATAAAAATAGGATTTTCCCCACTTTAAAAATTGAAAAAAAAAATGTTTTCAGAAAGTTAATTTTATTACCTTTCCATCTGCCAAAAATCATGAGGGTGTTATTTTCTTTCTATTTTAATAATTTATTTAATATTTTTTAAACTACCACCTACCATACTTTTTCCATACAACCATACTATGTACATTAGACTGTACCTCAAAAGAAAAGTGCGCCGTATACCAGCGAATATGACGCATTTTTGCAAGACAATTACGAAAAAAAAATTATTTTTTTACCGAACGTAGGGGTCGCGCATTGAAATATTTCTTCATATCTCTGGTGTTTACAGTCGGATATTTTAATTTTGGTATATCAATGTTTTTGTCTCAAGGAGACCAATATGACATCTATAGAAGTCATTGAGTTAACTAGTGAGTTAACTAGTTAAATTCATGACTAGCATGATTTTTCGCTGCATGGGTAGGCTTGACTGTGTTGCTAATGAGACGTGATAACATATTCGCCAAATTGATTTGTCGATACATACTCAAGTTCGAAATTGTATGACATGAGTGAAGTGCCCATCGCTGAAGTCGATTTGCAGAGTGTGCAGGGATTCCTTTCTTATTGCCGAATATAGCAAGTAGTGGTTTATGCTCCATTTGTAATTTAAATTTTCTACCATACAAAAATTTATGAAATTTAAAAACAGCTAAACATTAAAGGTAAACCTCTTTTCCGATTTATGAGTAGTTCTTTTCAGCCGGTGTGAGTGCTCTTAAAGAATGACAAATTGTCTTTTCAGAACCATCAGGGAACTCAAGACAAATGTATGCTCGTAGTCCAACGCTTGAAGCGTCTGCTGCAACTTTAACTGCTAATTTGGAAACATAAGACATCAATAACAAATTCGAAGAAAATACTTTTTTCAACTGAATAAAATTATTTTGACACTGAGAAGACTAGTTCCACTTAGTATCTTTTTTGAGTAAAGTCTCTAAAGGTTCACGAAGAGGGCGCATTTCATGGATGAATTTTCCATAACAATAATAAAAATGCTCTTAATTCACTAACATCTTTTAGAGATGACAGTTCTAAAATTTGCGTGATTTTATTCTTATCTGGGCGAATACCATGCTTGTCTATGATAGCTCAATAGCTCAAATACATACAAGAGGTTTTGAATAATTTGCATTTATCAAAATTAACAGTCATATTATATGAATTAAAACGATTAAATACCTCTACGACAGCTTTAACATTATCTTCCTTTGTTTGTGTTGCGATTACAACATCATCTAAATACGGAAAAACTCCATCGATACCAGATAATATTGATTCCATAATTTGTCGAAAAGCTCCCGGTGCAGATTTGACTCCTGGTGCAATTCGATTGAACGTATACAGACCTCGGTGCGTTATTATCACAGAAAGTTTTTTCATATTCGTCAGGTAGCGGCAGTAGAAATGTATGCGGTTTAAGTTGATCGTTAAGACCTGTTGAATAATCTCCATATATACGAAGATGCTTTTCTGATAATAACTATAGGGCCAGACCACTTTGAAAAAGTTATAGGTGTAATGAAACCTCTCGCTCCAACCTTCTTTGTTTGTCGTAGACTGGATTTTTTACTGCGTATGCTATTGGTCTTTTTGGGCGATATATTAGAATTGCTTCTGGTTTATGATTTTCAATGTCCGATTTCATTACGAAAAAAATTTGGAAACATGCTTCGAAGATCAGTATTTGTCGTTGTGTTGCTAATTCGAATATTTCGACACGTTGTGTACAATGAAATAAATGTATCAAATAGATAAAATGCTTGCACTAAATCTGAGCCTAACAAAATAAGATGATTTGTTAGAACTGCTTGTTTTTGCGTCCATGCGTCAAATTCTCTGATGTTTTAAAATTTTTTTTGTTAAAGCATTTCGTGGTTCGTTCTGAGATTTCCACAATGATGGAGGTCCGACTTTGATCCAATTTTGTTCTGATATAATTGTAATATTTTTTTTTTTTTAAAAATCGGGAAGGACCTCACTCCTCCATTCGATACCAAACGAGGTTTTAGACAAGGTGATTCCTTATCGTGCGACTTTTTCAACCTAATGATGGAGAAGATCATCCGAGCTGCTGATTTGAGATGCAGTGGCACGATATTCTACAAAAGTATTATGCTGCTGGCGTATGCTGATGATATAGATATCATTGGCCATAATACGCGCGAAGTCAGTGCAGCATTCTCCAGGTTAGCGAAAGAGTCGAGTCGAATGGGTCTTGTAGTGAACGCAGATAAGACGAAATACCTAGTGTCAACAAATAAACAGTCCCAGCGTCTTGGAAACCACGTCACTGTTGACAACATCTCCTTCGAGGTTGTTAAGGACTTCGTCTACCTGGGATCCAGCGTAAACTCTTTCAACGATGTCAGTATTGAGATAAAGCGAAGGATAACTCTTGCCAACAGGTGTTACTTTGGGCTGAGTAGGCAATTGAGAAGCAGAGCCCTCTCTCGACGAACAAGACTCACGCTCTATAAGTCACTTATCATGCCCGTCCTATTATATGCAGCACAAACTTGGACGTTGAGCAGTTCTGATGAAAAGACTTTGGGAGCCTTCGAGAGAAAGATCCTTCGTAAGATCTTCGGTCCAATCTGCGTCAATGGCGAGCACCGAATTCGATGGAACCACGAGCTGTATAAGCTGTACGCTGACATTGACATAGTTAAGCGCATTAAAATCGAGCGGCTTCGCTGGCTAGGTCATGTTGAGCGAATGGAAAACGACGCTCCATCGAAAAAAATATTCAGTGCCCGGTGGTGGTCAACGCAGAAGAGGACGCCCACATCTTCGTTGGAAGGATCAGGTGTTGGATGACCTGACCACGCTTGGTGTTTCCAACTGGCGCCAACAAGCGCAAAACAGAAATGGCTGGCGCAATTCCTTATACGAGGCCAAAACCGACTTACGGTTGTAAGCACCAGATAAGTAAGTAAATAAGTAAGTATAATTGTAATATCGGATCCTGTGTCGTGCTGCAATTTTAAAATTTTATTATTAATGAGTAATGAAACAAAACCTTTTTTTTTATACAACACTCCTTGCATATACGATTTTGGTGCTTGAGTGCGTTTTCCTGAACTTTTTATTATTATAACTGTGATTTTGAAATGCTTTATTTTTACTTCGCGTAGAAAAATACGTACGAAATCTTTCTTTATGACCGATTCGACCACATTGCGTGTATTTATGTGTTGAAAATTCACAATCGCGGACAAAAAGCATGGTACCACACTGCCAACATGTTCTTCTTGGAAAATCGGTTTTGATTGGCTTGTTCCTTGGCTTCTCGTGAGCGTTGACATGAAAAATTTTCGTCTGAACATTTTCCACCATAGTAGCATCGCGTTTGAGAATTTAAATGCATTGTATTTCCGAAACTAAACTGTCAATTGTAAGGAGTGAGTTCTCAGTTTCTGTGTATAACATGTTTAACAATCTTGCCCGAATGTCGATGTCATTCGGTGATTTTAAACCATTTATGAACTCAAGCATTTAAAATTATCTATCATGAAATTTTTTTCTATCATTAAATTTTTGCACTGACGATTGCTGCATAGGTGACAATGTCCATATCTTCTTTGCGCACATTTTGCATTCACTTCACCCGTAAAGCAAACAGAGTTTCTTTGCGGTCAAACAATTTTGAGAGAGTAGCGACCATATCTTGGAAGGATACTTCCCGAGTTTTTTTTTTTAAGTACATACTTCCATCTTAGTCCTTACTTCCATCTTATAAGAAGCTAGGTCCTTTCAAGGGCTGAAATGGCCAGTTATTTATTTATTTTTTATTTTATAATCGATTAAAATGCATTTCAGTTATAAATAACTGTTATTTTTAAGACAATTTTTTTTTTTTTTGGTTGCCGCATAACTTTTATTTTTGAGGGGTTGACAGATAACGGTTATTTTCTAGAATGAGATCTTTTAGTTTATCAGTGTCAAATATCAATAAAAAGTTTCGCTTTTAGTTTTTTTATTATTTTGTAATGTATTTATGTTTCAATTCAGTTTTACAAACATTATTTGTTTCAAAGTTTCTTCTGAAATATTGCATTGGAGATCACTTGAAATAAGCTTAAAGCTGAGAAAGATCGCTCCACAGTAACTTGAGTTGCAGGTATTGCATGGACAATGCAAGATAATTGCCATAAATAGGGTGAAGCATATTTCTGCTTGCTCCAATGTCCGAGAAGGTCAGCGTCAATGTCTTTACGTGGTGGCTTGAAATTATTAATTTCAGTATACGCAGATTTTACCTTCCTGCTTGTGTCGTCATCTATATCTTCATCCAACCCTAACATTTCCAGTTATCTTAAAGATTTCCTTAGCAAAGATGTAGTGCTTAGATTTGAGGGCTCATCAATGAGAAAACTGGGAATTTAAGTTTCCGGACTACGAACCTTAGCAAAATCGGTATGACGGGAAAATTTGTTCTAAGAAAAATGAATCGAAAAGTTATAACAAATAACACTGCTTCACAAAATGGTACTTTGTAAAAGGTGCAGAGCAGAGAACTGCACAAGCCTACTTGAAATCTATTTCACTTAGGGATAAAACCCCCCCTTATGGTCCAAAAAGTATAAAAAAATAACATATTAGCATTAATATAACTTTGCCAATTTGCAAATACTTGCTGCATGTGCGTCTTTTTTCTCTTACAGTGCAAACTGCAAGTGTAAACAGCAACAGCGAAAACATCAACATCTTAAGTATCGAAAAAAGTTCGATACATTCAATTGAACTTTGTCTACCACCAGCAATTTAAGAATTTATTGCGTTACCAGGTGTTACGTGAAAGTGGTGAAATTTTGATTGAGTTTCGTTAGATAAGTTTAAGAGTTTCTATTGTTAATTTTACTGTGCCAAAACTACAAAAATGATTCTACTTAATTGGCTGCAGAAACCAGAAGTTAAAAAGGCTAGAACGGTGGAAAGTTAGAGCTTGATTTAAATGATTTTTTTTCCTTTATCAATGCGTAAATGTGTTAAAAACTTGCCGAATATTTCTGTATGTTTGAAAGCTGTTTTTTTTTTTTGTAGCGTGTTTGCATTGATTGAATATTAATGAAAAACTTTTTGCTTGATGCGAAGCCGACAAAATCCGAATAATATTATATTTCATCTGTATTGCAGAAAACGTTCAAGAAACTTTGCAATCTGAAAAGTCTTCAGAACTTCCTTTGTAACCTGCAGTTGAAGAAAGCTTTAATGTTGACAGCTATGTGGAAAGCGGTAGTACAAGTTGTGGTATTAATATTTTACTTTTAATGTTTATAACTCTAAGTTTGTGTGTATGATTGTAGAAATTGTTCCAGAAATATCATTTGATTCATCGGAACTGCCTTCGACTTCGAGAGTATATCAATGTCCAAATAACGATATTTCCAAGTTGATGAGCAATATTTACGATTCGAACCGCCTTGAAAGTTTTCAAAGCATTTATGTGCCTCCCCAAATTTTAATTTTACTGCCAGCGGTTCTCGCAAACTCCGATTTAAGCATTCTTGGTTGAACCGTTGGCATTGGTTGGTTTACTCCAAATTGGAAAATGCAGCTTATTGCAAGTTTTGCGTATTTTTTAGCACTGGTCTTGGAGATACAGATCTCAACCTCTTGGTAATTTTACCGAATGATAATAAAAACTTTTTAAATAAAATTTTCTAACCTTTTCATTGTAGCCTTTACAAAAGTCAGGAAATACAAGAAAATGTTGTTATTCTAATCGTGGTTATTTTTATATAGAATTTTAAACCGATATAAGTTTGCAAATAAATTATTAAAATAATAATATAAGATGCTTAATTATCGTCATTTTAGAAGTTTGTCTTGACAATTTTATTTTTTTATCGTCTTTCTGTATTCCAAAATGACAGTGCAACGATAAGCAAGATATACAGTGACTCAAAAAATTGATCGCATGTGTGTAAGCAGTGCGTGTAGCAGTAGATTGTGTACAAATTATTAAAGCCACTACTGTAAAAGTAACGGTTATTAATTTTGTTATATTATTATTCTCATTTGGCAGTAATATATTTAAAAAATTTCAGTGCTTATTTAAGTGTTGGACTGGAAACACTAAAAGTTCATTCGATCAATTTTTTGAGTTTGCTAAAAAATAATAAAAGAATAACCAAACTTCGAAACTATTTTATTGAAGGTGGTCATTAACTTTGATTTTAGTGAGACTTGTTTATTTAAGGTAAAACTAAACTAGTTTTTAAGTTTGTAACTACAAAATGTAATTATTTGAAAAATCTTTCAGATTTAAGCAATATCACCTGAAAAGTTTAAGCAAATTGAACATTTCTTGCGTGAGGGTGTTTCTCATAGGCAAATTTCTCTATCTGTAAAGTGCTCCATTTCAACAGTTAGCAAAGTTCGCGCTCAATGTGAAAATTTGACGATTAAGAACTGCGCTGGACGAAAACCCATTATATCAAATTTATTAAGGCGTCGAATAATACATCAAATTACACATGGGGTACACGATAATGCTGTTGAAATAAATAAATGCTTGAAAATAAATGACGTCATTCATGTTTTGGACGAAACAATTAAAAATCTTCTAGGAAAAAATGATTTTAAAGGTCGCTTTAAGGTAAAGAAACCCTTATTGTCTAATCGCTATAAGAAATTGCGGCTCAAATTTGCCCGTAAGTACAAAAGTTACAGCATTGACGATTGGAACAAGGTTATATGGTCCGATGAAACTAAAATTAACAAATATGGGTCTGATGGGAGGCAGTGGACTTAGACAAAAAAAGGTGGAAAATTATCCAGTAGACATGTTCAGCCAACAGTGAAATTTGGAGGAGGCTCAATAATGCTGTGGGGGTGTATGACTTGGATTGAAGTTGTAAAGTGTCATAAAATTGCAGGAAAAAGTACAGCACAGGACTATATTAATATTTTTAAAGCAAACCTTTTCCAAAATTTGGATATGTTCGGAGTTGTTTTGGAGGAATCGATTTTCCAGCAAGACAACGACCCAAAACATACGGCTAGAATAACAAAAATGTGGTTCCAGGAAAATTCTATAAACGTCTTGGACTGGCCATCGCAATCACCTGATTTAAATCCGATTGAGCACTTGTGGTGGAGCTTAAACGCGGATTGAGGGATGGTGAATGTGCGCCACGAACACTCGATGATATCTGGCAAAAAGTCCAGATAAAATGGAATGTACTGTCACAGGATTTATGCAAAAATTTGGTGGAAACCATGCCACGAAGAATAAATGCTGTTTTGAAAGCACGCGGAGGCTACACAAAATATTAACTTTTAAACTCAAATAATTGATCGAATATGTTTAATTAATTTTTCTAATTTATTTTACTAC
Organism: Pherbina coryleti; assembly: GCA_943735915.1. Classification (NCBI taxonomy): domain Eukaryota; kingdom Metazoa; phylum Arthropoda; class Insecta; order Diptera; family Sciomyzidae; genus Pherbina; species Pherbina coryleti. The sequence goes on along the minus strand of OX030948.1, from coordinate 120,894,170 downwards.
AAATTCTGAAAAATTAAAAAAATAATGTGTTTTTTTATTTAAGAAAAATTAAGTTTGTAAAAATATATAATCTTTTCATAATCCATTTTTTCGTTTTCCTGTAATATTTGTTTTGTAAGAAATTCCTGAACATGCGATCAATTTTTTGAGTCACTGTATAGCCGAAACACATTGAGCTCAACAAACGACAGTTTTGAAATTATAGAACACACGATTTTTATGTTAAATGGGTGTGCATCCTTAAGCATACATACGGATTTCAGTGTCACAGCGGACGCTGTGTTATTAGAATTAACAAAAAAAAAAAAAATAAAATAAGACTTTTATATATAATCTTTATATATAATCTTTATATATAATCTTTATATATAAAAATCAAATGCGTGTGCGTTAGTCTTGCTAAGGCTCAGAAACGGCTGGGCCGATTTTAATAATTCCTTTTTTGTATTGTTTGCCTTAATACAGATGTGGTTTAGAAAGAAAGAAAATTACAAAAACTTCAAGGAATAGCGGAAAAATCGAAAAAGATCGAAATTGGTAATTTTGTATGGGAATTGCCACATCAGACTACTTTATATAACCAACAAATCTTAACGGTTGGACGGATTTAACTCAAATTCGGCACACACATTACATGAATCCTAGATTAGGTTATGCATACTTGGTTTTGACCACGCCCCTTCTTCTGCCCCTTTACAAGAAACGTAAATTATCCTACTAACGTACTTTTATTAGCGAAACTGTGCGTCTAAATAATTAAAAGAAAATTCTGTCAAAAAACATTTACATATCTTCAAAATTGCACAAAATTTTAGTACAGCGTCTTTTTCTAATAACTGCGTTTTCGTAGAATAACAAAAAACTATCAGAAATTCGTATTTCTTACTTTCGATTAAAAAAACTCCGTTTTTAACCAAAAAGGAGGATGTTCTCAAGTTCGTTGGTTTGTCCGCTTTTTTTTTTTTTTTTTTTTTAAATGTATGCACATCGATAACTCCTAAAGCACTTGTGCGATTTCCGTAATTTTTTGTCAACAGATGGATACAAGAGCAGAACAAAATATTTTTCTATTTAATTTTGTTGGTTCACGCACTGCGTATTCAATTATTTTACAAAATGAAAAAAGATTTAAGTTATTCGGACATATACTTTTTGAGTTAGAGTGCAAGCCGTTTCAAAAGATGTCATTTCGAGAAAAACAAAATCAAATAATTATGAGAGCCAATAATCAAGCTGTCTTATAGAACTGCAACAAGGTGTATGTCTAAAACGGCTTTAAATTTTATTCTGTAATTTTTTTTACACATTCTTAGCACATAAGACCTGATAGTTCCAGCATAACTATGATATACATATGTATATGCTTTATATGTAAGATATACATATATGCTATATAATGATGATAATTCCATAAAAGATATCAAATTTGTAAATGACTTACACTTTTACAAGGTGCATAGAAAAGTGAGCCGTTGACAGCCTTGCCTCCTATAGCCTTAACTTTATTAAACTATGGGAGAACATAAGTACGGTACGGCCTTGCTCAAAGCCACCCTCGATAAACGCAACTCCTCGATTATTGGAACACTCACAATATTTACATTGTTAACGCAGTAAATAAACTTAAAAAAAAATAAGTTTTCGCAACTTGCATAAACGAAAGTAATAACACATGGTCCAATAAGTCCCGAGACTAAGTAATAAAAAACTATTTTTTTGCAAATATGCTTCTATATTCTTTAGTGGCGTCCGTGGCGTAGTTGGTTAAAGTGCGTGGCCGCTATGTCAAAGAACTTTGGAGACCCAGGTTCAAACCCCAGCAGCGACAGAAAATTATTTCAATTAAAATAATTTTTCTGTACGGCCGCCACCTCTCTGCAGACAATGGCAAACCTCAGAGAGTAATCAAAATGCCATGTAAAGCTTCTTGAGAATGAGAACATTCTGTTCATCGCCGTTCGGAGTCGGCGTTAAGCATGTAGGTCCGGTTCTCGGTCAATTGTGTACAAACTTAATAACACGCACAACACAATTGATCATAAGAAGCTAGGTCAAAGTCCTTTCAAGGGCTGAAATGGCCAGTTATTTTTTTATTTTTTTATTTATACGAAAAATAACATTTTTTTTTTAACTTGGTTTACCCACTATTTCCAAGACTCCTCCTTAATTTCCATGAATATTTAAAATCTTTAGTTAACCAATAATTTTTAGTTAAAAAACTATCTTTATATTTCTCCTCAAATTCATAATCATTACCATAATAACACAACACAACACACGCTGTCGCTATCATACTTGTGCGGTATATAGCGGCACAAACGTAAAGGGTGCTAAATGCATTGAAAAGAATTTCAGTTAAACGTTTTGTTTACGCTAACACATTAGGGATTTTAATTTTGGTGTTTGACAAAAAAATGTTGCTTATAACTTAAGATTTTATTATTGCCATATGTTGGCCGATTGTATAATAAGAAAATCATGTAGGTATGTAATGCAGGTATGTAGGTATATGTAATGTAGGTAGGTAATATAGGTATGTAAGTACACTACAGTTTTTTGCCTCTCCTGAAAATTTGATTTTTTTTTTGTTTTGAGTTGTGACTGTTTTGTATTTTGTATTTTTAGGTATACGTGATATATTTAAATTAAAACCTTCAACAAATTTGAAAATATAAATGAATATTTTTTTTTATTTATAAACATATATTTATATATTTTATAAATAAGAAAAGGTTTTTCGAACAATTTGTATAAAATTAAAACATTTATTGCAATGCTCTTAAGTAAACAACATTCTTGATTTTTTATCAGATGGATTTTCAACAGATGGATTTTCGACACGGGAGCAAGCAACGTGGAGTTGGCCATGCGAGAAAACTGGATTTTACAAATTTATACTGCATATTTGTAAATATTGTCCTTGCGACTTATTGATGGTAACGGCGAATGCATGGCGCACAGGGAATTGAAGACGCTTAAATTCAAATGGCAAATCAGATGGAATCATTGGGATGCGAGGAATCAAAACGTCTTCGCCTTTGAATTTTCCATTCAAAATTGTTGCTTCTATTAAATTTCTCAATATTTTTTTTTTACGGCAAGCCTGGTGCCATTACAAAGTTTTGGTTGGTTTATGTTGCGAAGCATAATAATAGACGCTCCAGTTTTTAGCTGCAATACATGTGGTGATATTCCTGGCAAATCAAGTGAATTTAGAAATGCTGTGGGATATTCACCTGATTCATGATGGTATCCACTGATTTGAATGCGAATAATGGACCTGGTATTTCATTCAAAGTAGCCTCGTTAAGATAATTGACATTTTGTTCTTTGCGGCCAGTATTGATCGCTCGCTTAACCAAGCACGATTTTTGTAGTTTTGTGCTATGTTTGAGAACACGCTATGAATCAGTTCTTGTTTAGATTCAGTGAAACTACAAAAATCGTTTGGCAGTGTTATCATTCCTGTATTCCTGTTGACTGTCATTTTACCATCCCCAATTTTCAGCAATTGCATTGAAAATTCAGCTGCTGATGGATCGTTTTGCAATTGAACGCGTACGTTTGTTTTAAGTGTGAGTGCTCTTACATTTTTTCAGAGAGTTGAAGATTTCAATCATGCGTTTATTTCATCGGCAGCAGTGGAATTCGGAATGACAGACAATGTTTGTCTAAAGTCCCCAGCTAACAGTATCAAAGCATCGCCAAACAAAGCTTGATTTTCACGTAGATCTTTCATAGTTCTATCCAATGCTTCTAATTATTTGTTGTTAGCCATCGGACATTCATCCCAAACATCGGAATATGAATAGAAATCTTCACCGATCATGATTTCTGAAAGAATCATGAGGCTCTATGAAAGAATCTTGCCTTTTTGGAACAATTGAAGATGAGTGAAAATGGATTTTTTTCACTTTTTTTTTTTTGAAAATGTGTATTTGGAGCTAAAATGGTGGCTAATGGTGAAAAATTCGCCGCTCTCAAGTGGTTTAGAAATGACAGTGCTTGAAAGTTGGAAAAATGGACTTAAAAACTTGTGTTTTCTTTTTAAATTTTCGTACAAAACCTCGCATTATGGGCATCAAAAGAAAGGTTATGCTGTTACCTATTCAACAAGCTATCAATCATTAAAACATCATTAAAAAATCATTAAAAAATCATTAAAGCACACTTGACGGTTCACACTTTTATGAAATAACCTAACCGTAAGTATATGAATATAAGCGAAATGCAAATAAAGTAGGCAATGCAGGAATTTAAATTGTAGCTGTAAATGTTAATCGCACGACATTTTAGAAAAATTTTCAAATGTTGTGAATAACAAAAAGAGCTGCAGGTGAAACATATCATGTCTTGATACACACATGTTGAAAAAAAGCGCCGCAGGTGAAAAATTGTCGAAATCGCGCGATTTTTTATAAAAATTTTTCATGTTTTTTATATACAGATGTTGCTGTAAAACCAAACATAATGAAAAAAACTAAATTTCTTTGTTGTGTTTTTGTATTTAGATGTCACTCTCATCGCTGCTCTCTTACTGGGAATTTCTATTTTCCAACACAACTTACATAGGATTATATTGTTCGCCAGCAGTTTTAAAAAACTCCACCAAAACGTCGCTGTTTTTGGCCTTGCATTCCTTTAAAAACATGAACTCGGTCAAGTACCCCTCAAAATGTTTTTTTTTTCTACAATACTGCGACATTGAGGCTTTTTGCATGTCTCCAGATGCCTTCAACTTTGTTGGTATAAGCGCCTGTTCTGGGTCGACAAAGTTAAAATAGAGTGGTTTACTGTCAAGTGTGGAAAATCCCCGTTTTCCAAGCACTCATATGCCTATTTGATAAATAATGACATTATTTAAAAAAAAAACACTATAGATAATGGTTTTATCTTCCAGCAATCCGAGTAGATTGTGGTTTCCGGCAGGATCCAGTCCTTTATAATTTGTAGAAGGACCAATTGGCTTCTTTCCTCAAAGGGAACCAAAAACCACCTGCCACTTTCGCGTTCAACGCCTCCAAATACCCACTGGCCCTCCACCATATGACCACGATTATATTTTCGCCGACCAAACTTCGACTCATCAATTTCAACAATAGTGTTGACGGCTCCAATTTTTTCATGCTGGGTGATCATTTTGTAGATCACCACTTCGCGATGAAATGAGGCCCAGTCAACAGCAGTTACATATTAATGTGTTACATTTTGTAACCATAAATAAGCGAATGACACAATTTGGTACAGCGAAAACCTGGAATGGCTGAAGAAAGTATCCTTCCTCAGCGATATTCGTAGTGTGCACCGCACTCTTTTTTTTATTTTTGTTTGTATAATATTTGTGGCACCTCCAGTGCCATCCATCGATGCTATCTTTCAGTGGCTTCAATTGCAAAAAATGCCCATTGGAACACTTCATGGTGTTCTCCCGTGAAAGAAGGCGCCAATGTTGCAATTTTTTAACCACTTCCAGTGATACTGGACTATCACTACACTCGAAAACTTTAAAAGTTTGAATTAAATTTAAACCTGCCATGTTCCAAAGTACATATATAACGATAATTTTAATGTTCACCATTTTACCGTTAAACATTAACAGTTTCGAATTCCTGCATTGTCTTCTTAATTCGCATTTTGCTTAATAAATTTTATTAATTTGATGTTTATACTTACGTTTAGGTTTTTTCTTCTAACCGCCAAGTGTGCATAATATGTAAAAAGCTATATCTTCAAAAGTAATGGATGGATTTTTATGATTGATAGCTTGTTGAATAGGTAACAGCATAATATTTCTTTTGATACTCATTATGTTAGGATTTGTTGAAAAATTAAAAAAAAAAATTCACAAGTTTTTGAGGTCCATTTTCCCAACTTTCAAGACCTATAAATTCTAAACCACTTGAGAGCTTAGAAGGGGTTAATACATATATTCCACAAAAAAAATTTTATTTTGAGTTTTCGTTCATCTTCAACTATGCCCCCTTTCTAAATGTTCTGATTGTAAATATTATTGTCTTTGTGATTTTTTTCCTTAAAGGATGTTTTTTGATAAGGTTATTATACTTCCTTACTTTTGAAAAAGATTAGTTGATTACATCTTTTTGGAGGTGTTCAAAGTTCATCAAAAACCTTTACATCAACACGATTGCCATCAATGATGAAACTTAAAATAACCACAAACTATTTGAATTCGAAAAGTTATTCGGGCCTTCCTGTTAATAAGTTAAAAAAAAATTTTTAAAAGTATCACCCCATGATGTTGTAGCGCACCCAACATTATTGCCAAAAATATTGTCGAGGCAAAAACAAAGACGGGTAACGGGTAAGGGGAAAACTCTTTTATATCTTGAATACTCATGTTACTCACCAACTCCTTTAAGTTTCCCGTTATCAAGATGCGGAGGACGATTGAAATATAATTTTTCTCAACAATCGTTCTAGAAAAACAAATTTTACTCAAATAATTCAACGAATGATGAGCAGCGCTCTGCTTGCTTTAATTTTTTACCAAGAATGATAGAAAAATAGATTGCGCAAATCGTAAAATTAATTTTCAACGATCTGCGCATCTACGTCACGATAGACTTGCGAGATGAGCTTTCTGTCAAGTCTTGTTCAGAATGTGAACAAATATGAAACAATGGCAAAAGATTCAAGAAACAAACTTGGTCTAGCATGACGTCATGATCTTTTACCACAGAAAAAAAATCATTGTTTAAAGCATTTTCAATATTATAGCCGTAGTAGCACTAGGTTCAAGCATTTCAACATTCAAAGCTACATGTGTATCCCCTGATCAAAAAACCAAATTGATCACGGTTTGATTGACGGAAGGCACTTCTGCAGTGTATTAGATGTATGCACGATACTTGGTGTCGACATAGACTGCAATCTTGACAGACATTATCTTGTCGCAGCCAAAATCCGTGCTCGCCTGTGTACAGATAAGAATGCGCCCAAACACAGTGAACGTTGATAAGCTGCAATATCAACTGACAGTCAAAGTCTTTGATACTCGACTCTTACTACTGCTATAAAAAAGCACTCCTCCGATCGACGATATATGCGAAGAGTGGTTACGCATTTCCCACTCTATGGGGAGGAGTGACTACCACCACTATCCACGACTATCCCACTATATAAGTGATTGACTACCACCAAACCAGTGGCACGACCAGGAGTGTCGCGACCCCACTGCAGAGAAAGACGCCGTCTATAAAAACATCCTGGAGTCGGTTGTAACACGAGGTGATAAGGACCGATACAAAAAGAGGAGGGAAGAGAGACGAATTTTTGTGTGGAAAAAGGAGATTTTTTAAAAATGCGGCGCTTGACAGATGGTTTAACAATCAGAGCCTCTTCCTTCATTGACGAGAATGGCGATATAGTGACAGGTATCCAGAAGCCGCATTCGACAGACCAATAGGAGATCACATATACTCAGAGTTCAGAATATTCACACATCTTCACTCACAATAATTTGCTTGTAGCGCACAACACGCAATTTTATTTTCTTTACATTTTCGTGTGTAACAGAGTTGGCGTGTTGCGATCATTCTTCATAAAGTTTGCATGAGCTTCATGTACACAAACAATGATCGATCGCAACGGTTTGATGTGTTTTCATCTCGAACTTGTGTTGGCTTTAAAATGTTTATGTTGGAGAATGTTGGTGCCTTTGTAAAGTTCAAAATTAAGAACATTTTTCAGACACGACTTATTCATGTTGAAAAAAATGGTGGTGGTGAAGAGAAAAATGATCAAAATTTTTCGAAAACGACTTGTTCATGTAGGTATAGAAAAATATATGTTTTCTTGATCAGCATCACCACCCGAGTACCCTTATTTGAAGAGGAGAGCAATTTTTTAATGGCATAAAAATCACTCAGTGGCCTGAATATCATACTTTTTCGTAGTACAAAAAGCTAAAGATACATTTGACTACTACGTTTTCTACTACTTGTTTGTTTTGAATTAAAATTATATTATGAACTTCTAAAAATATAATGGTATCATTTTTGACATAAAATAATATTGAAAATATAAAATTTGTGTATGCAATGCACATTTCACAAAGAATTGGTATTTATAATGTTTTTGAGCTTTGAGTTAAAATAAGTAATAAATGAATAGACTTAGAGATAAAATTTTTCGAAAATATGCTGTTAAATATGTGTTAAAGAGTTTTAAAATCGTTTTCTTAACTGAAAGTATGAATATAGTGAGTTTAACATTTATATTGGGAAAAATAAGAGTATTTTTAAAAATGGTTGAAACCTTCAATAAACCATTGATAAAGCATTTTTAAAATTATTTGCTCTCATTTAGGAATAAACAATGTCAACAATAATTTAAATTATTCGAAATATCTCAAAATAAAAAATTTCCAAAAAAAGAAAATAACAAGAAAATTTCTCAAAACATTTCAAATTATTTAATAAATTAAAAAAAATTACAATTTCTTCAGTGCAGAGGGAAACTTAAAAAACTTTTCATGCTTGAATATAAAAATATTGCAATTGTGACAAATAAGACATTGAATTTATTTAATACACAAACCATTAATTACCCTCTTCCCACTTAAAATTGAGAGTGTTCTTATTTTAACTACAAAGCAGCTGCAATATGTTTATGAATAACAAAATTTTAAAAAAGACTTTAAAATTAAAAATTATTTTAACTATACTTTTTAACTAACTATTCAAAGCTATATTAAAATATTGTTGTGAATACGACTGTAAGTAATTAAATATAAATGACGCTATAAAAATTGAAACAAATTTCCACGAATTATCTTCACATCAATAAATGTTATTAAAGTTGCACACTTGTTTGTTTCTTTTTTAACAGAAGCTCATATAAAAAAGGTAGTAAAAAAATGCCATTTTTTCAAGAGCGTAAACATGTTTTTGTTTACATAAAATAAAGGTATTTCAAATATCTGGATAACCTTATAATGATTGAATCATGACCAGAAGTGGGTGGCGCAAGTTCCTGTATGAGACCAAAACCGACCTACGGTTATGAGCTCCGCCAAAGTAAGATAGTAATGAATAATTGCACTTCAATCTGTAGATTTTATTTACAACCTAGCTGTTTGCTACATGGAAACCTTATACATTTGGCTAGACTAGCTCCACTCTAAGAGAATGGAGAAATTTTTGTCCACGCCCCACAGTGGTTTAAAAGTGAATTTAAATACGAACATTTATGGCTTCATATGGCCGATATTAAATTTTTTATTTTTTAAGAATTGTCCAATTAGCATGTTTCCAAAAGGTCTTGGTGAAATCTTTACAGGATTATTGTACAGAAACCATCAAAGTTGATATATAACAAAGAGTTCAATAAATTCTCTGTAACAAGAGGTATAGACGGAGAGCCAGCGCACAAAAAACTGTTTGGATTTAAAAAAGCTGATTTTCTGGCAATTGGTTATCGTAGTTGTGTACACACACATACTGCGGTCAGTCAAGCCAACTGTAGAACAGGCGGGTCATAGCTGCGATCAAACATGTAATTTTTTCGGTGGTAATGAAATGAATTTAAAAAAGTTGAAAATTGTTTGTACAGGTTGGAAATTGCATATAAATAACAGTTATGACAGTCAGTCAGTTTAATGTCGGAACAGAGCTGGTCAGTCAGCCCCAATATATGTACAAAAAATAGGTAACGTGGAATTTATTTGAAAAACTTGAAACTTTTTGTAGGGGTTCCTTATTGCATAGTAACCATAAATAAAATAGTCAGTCAACCATATTGTGGAACAACTCCCGTCAGTCAGCCCAAAAACTTTGCAATTTTTCTTACTTTGTTGAGAGCATGTCAACTCTCCCAGCTCCGATAACCAATTGCTAGAAAATCAGCTTTTTTAAATCCAAACAGTTTTTTGTGCGCTGGCTCTTAGTCTAGTATATTTTAAATTAAATAACATGTAAGCCACTGAAAAAAATAGGGTTTGATTTTTTTAGTCTTAAAGAAATAATATGAAATAACAAACTTGCATAGTTAGACTAGAATTCATTGTATTTTTTTTAAGCCAAATAACTTTTTATATTTCAAACTCCACAAACAGTTTAAAGTCATTTTTGGCAGAGAATAACTATCTTCCGGCGCTGACTGGAGTGCGGTCGTTTAGATAAACATCATTATTGGACTTATACTAAAACATAAAAAAAAACATAAACAAATAACAAAAAAAAATTAGCTGCCAAGACCTGTCAAAACAGTTTTTATGAATGAAAAACTAAATGGGTTTTGTGTAAAAAAATCGAATTTTATTGATTTAAATTGCAAGTTTTTGCAGCATACTTTTAAGCTTACTTTGAAAGGGCGAGCTAAGCAGAGCAAATACAACGGCTTTTGTTTATTTTTTTTTTGGTCACAACAAAAAACACAACATGTTTTTTGTTTTGTTAACACCCTATTTATATATTTCAAACAAAATATTAAATAATTTAACAAATTTGCAACAAGAAAGAATTAATTCCGGATCATTGAAAACACTGGCATAAAAGCAATACAAAGTATGCAACATGAAAAATACGAGCTCTTAAAAGTAAAATCTATGCCCAAAAATATGCACCAAACAATTGCAAAAAGTATATGCAAATTGATTTGAAACAGTTTAGGTTCGCTTAGTAAGTTATTTTGATTACTCTCTGAGGTTTGCCATTGTCTGCGGAGAGGTGGCGGCAGTACAGAAAAAAGCATTTTAATTCAAATAATTTTATGTCGCTGCTGGGTTCGAACCCGGGTCTCCAGGTTCGTTGACATAGAGCCAACGCACTTTAACCACCTACGCCACGGACGCCACACGTGTTATTGTGCGTGTGCGGACGTTGTGCGTGTTATTAAATGTTTATTACGCAATTGATCGAGAACTGGACCTTCTAGTTTTAAAAATGTGCATGTTCTCAAGAAGCTCCACATGGCATTATTTACTCTCTGAAATTTGCCATTGTCTGCAGACATGTGACGGTCGAACAGAAAAATTAATTCAATTGAAAGAACTTTTTGTCAGGTGGAAATTGAACCAGGGTTCTCTGGAGTATGGGCCAAGCATTCTTCCCACTGTGCCACGGCCGCCCATTTGTTAAATGCTGATTTTTCTTAGTAAATTTTCTTTAGTGATGAGACCTATTTCACGCTGGGTGGATACATGAATAAGCAAAATTGCTGTATATAGGGCTCTTAAATCCCCAGGTGATTGTGGAGAACCCATTGCATCCGCAAAAATATACTGTATTATAACCTGAAAAATAACCCATTGCATTATGGTCTGTTCCGTGTTTTTTTGGCCTGGAATTTAGGAAATGGGAAACGATATGTAGTACCAACAAGATGGGGCCACAAGCCACACAACAGCACCACTAGGGCTTATTTACAGCAATTTCCAGGACGACTTATATTAAGATTTGGCGATGTCAATTGGCCTCCGAGATCGTGCGATTTGACGCCTCTGGACTTTTTTTGTTAGGCTACTCAAAAGATTGTGTCTACGTAAATAAACCTCAAACTCTTGAGCATTTAAAGACAAACGTTCGTCAAGTCATGGCCGAGCTAGCGCCGAGTTGTGCACAAAAACCATCGAATATGACATCAAATGGATAAAGTTCTGCAAAAACTCCCGTGGAGGCCATTTAAATGATATTGTATTACGCTATAATAGAAAAGTTGAATATAAAAATAAAAAATTACATAAAAATGTTTAGCAAATCTGCATATTTAATTGTTTTTAAACTTTACTTTCCGGAGGAGGAAATAGATAACTCTTTATTAAAAATACACAAAACCATTGCGGGCTGATTACATGATTAGAGAAGATCTGAGTTTATAGTACATATATTATAAACCTTAATATAATTAATAACCTTATATATAAATTTTGTTATATATATATTAGGGCGTAACGATAGAAACCGATTCAGTTTGATTAGCGATAAAAACTTGCGAATGGATGAAAAAATAAAATAATTGGATACTTTTTTGTTTTTTTTTTTTTTTTTTAACCCATACCAGCCCACCTCCGTGACCTTTTATAAACGCAAAAATATCGATTTTTGCAATTTTTGCCGCATGGCATCCAAATTATTGATGTGACGTCATTGCAATGTATTAAAAAATTGGAGCTAATTTGAATACGAACATTTCTATATACTGCTATCTATCTGAGACATCTTGTTCCCGAGATATATATTTTTGTAAGAAAAATCGGAGGTGTATAAAAATTCGTATTTTTTTTACTTTTTGATTTTTATTAAAAAAACTATACCAGATACGATATTGAAATGTTCTACACCAATTTTCATTAATGCATTACTCATCTTTAAGTTCAAAACACTTAACTCTAAGGCATTCTCTTAACCCATACCAGTTCAACTGCTCCAATATACTCTACTTTTCGTCGATTTTTTTTTAAGATTGATGTAGCTAACACTTAACTTTCGGACTAGAATAGACCAAGTTAAAAATAATAAAAAAATAGGGATCTTTTATGGAGTTTTCTTTTAGTAAATTTTGAATTCAAAGTTTTGGTTGGAAAGCAAAATAATTTCTGTCAGTAGAAAACTTGGTTTTTGGTATTAAAATATGGTATCATGCATCGATGGTGAAGTTTAGCGATAATCACACACATTGGGACTCCCTCGAAACATGTTTTGAGGCCTCTATCACTGTTCTGACACACTTTCTACGGCCTGCGAATGATACGGTAGCTTCGATGCTCGATATCGAAGTTCTTTTCTTCTCCTGCAACATTTAGATCTTCCTTTGAACTGAGGATCAGTGATTTTATATTTCGCCAGACGTACAATTTTGTCTTTTGTAATCAGAAGACTGTGTAAAATTAGTGGTGCTTTTGGGCCTGACGAAACTTTTTGCCAGCGTATCATGTGAACGTAATCCACTAAAGTAGGGGTGGGCACAATTCTTGCTCGTGCTGCGACTGCGTGTAAGCAGCGGGCAAGCAGCGTGCGAAATCAATTGCATGATGAATTTGGGGGTGAATCGGATTGCGGAATGGAAAATCCTCTCTGTAATCCTCTCACAATATGCAATCACAAGAGCGCACTTGAGATTGCGTTAGTACAGAAAAATATGTATTAATCTCACGTACAGAACGATCAAGGCTTCAGTGTTCAAGCGAACGTCAAGCAGGCGACATTTGCGCTGGCCTGTTCCTTGAATAGATGACGAAAATTTGTACACTGTACAAAATTTCATGCATGCAAATTTTTTTATGCTTCTGCATCAAACTGTATAATTTTTTTATTGCAGTAGTTTTTTGTTTATAAATATTTTTTTTCAAATAAATATAAATGCTTTTTTAAATCATCGACCCAGAAGTCCGATTTATTTTTTGTTAAAATCATTCAAGATCTATAACAATTTCTTTCCCAACAAACATTGTGGCGAGTGGTGATTCGTTAACGAATCACTTATGAATCGCTGTTTTTATTGTTTTCGAATAGTTTCGTTCCTACTGCATCAGAGATTGGCTTGATGCTTAAAGAAAGCACCGATTGAAATCATGACTTTGTTAAATTCCATTGATGACGCTTTTAGCATCGATTTGCTATCGAATCGCCTTTCAACATTTTTGTGGTTCGTTAGCGAATCAAGTCTTTAAATTTTAGCGATTCGTTAGCAAATGGCTTCTCTCATTTTTAGCAATTCATTTACGAATCACTACTTTTATTTTTAGCGATTCGTTACCGATTGACTTAAGCTTTATTTTACGATTTGTGAACGAATTCTTATGTCCCCAATTAATTTCGATATTTAATATATCTTTCTGATTTAAAAATTTGTGATTGTTACCTCTTATGTTAATGCGGAAACTTTAAACCGCTTCCCTTTTTACCCCTTTTTTAAACAACACATTCGAATGAAACTTATATCATTTGAAAGCTCTGGTTCATACCAAAATTTTTATTCAAAATATCTGTCATTGAGATAAGATAAGATAAGATTCGTTATCGAATTGCTTTTTTTAGTTTTGGAGACTCGTAAACGAATTGCTTTTTATATTTTTGGGGACTCGTTAACGAATTCCTTTTTTCGGATTTACGATTCGTTAACGAAGGAGGAATTTCTCCCGCTCGCGATATTATAAGTGAATCGCTTCTAATAATTGCTAATGAATAAAATGTACGAGAATGCGATTCGTTAGCGATAACATTAGTGAATCATTTTGTTTGTTGGGTTGTTTCAAAAAATCAAATCTAACATTCTATGAAATTGTTTGTTATATTTTTATTTTCATTTATCATTTTTCCATGAACCCATCGCCGTCCCATAATAAAATTTTGTGCACTTTTAGCCGAGATATACAAACCAAAAAATTTAAAATGGATTGTTTTCAGCTTTTTACATGTCCGTTTGCTTATCTGTATTTCACTTTATCCATCTGTCACTGTGTTTAATTTTTATAATCCGTCCACTACACATTTATTTAATATCGCAGTATAAATAAGAGCAAAGAAAAAATCTCAAATATCTATAAAATTTCCGCAAAAACCACTTTAGCACTACTTTGTTTTCAGTGTGCTTTATAAATAGAAACCGTAAGAGCGAGAGCATGCTGTTGTGAAAAGTAAGTGTTGCATATCTAATATATTAAGAGGATTGCTTATTAAAAGGGAGTTTTTTTTCTTTAAATTACTACCAGCAGCTATAAAATCGCTTTGCAAAAACAACTTCTTGGCATATTTATAATTGTTTTGCAAGAGCATGCAACCATAATAATTCTACATCTGCCTCCTAACATATTTTTAACTAATATTTTGTTAGAACTGAATCACATATCTATTTTGCGCGTAACTACTTAAAAGCAAGTTTAGGACACAAGACGTTATCGAGATATGATTGAATTCAACGTGATTGAATTCAATTAAATTCAAAATATTAAATAGTAAAATTATGCCCACAAAATGCCCATACGGGCAACTTTGCCCACCCCTACACTAAAGAGATGCATGAATGTATTCGATACAATAAAGTGCATCGAGCATTTGCTTGTCTTGTTCACTATTTACTTTATTCCTTTAAGTATAAGCAAACATAATCCGTGGTGTCCGTGGCGCAGTTGGTTAAAGTGCGTGGCCGCTATGTCAACGAACCTGGAGACCCAGGTTCGAACCCCAGCAGCGACAGAAAATTATTTCAATTAAAATAATTTTTCTGTACGGCCGCCACCTCTCTGCAGACAATGGCAAACCTCAGAGAGTAATCAAAATGCCATGTAAAACTTCTTGAGAACAAGAACATTCCTTTCATCGCCGTTCGGAGTCGGCGTTAAACATGAAGGTCCGGTTCTCGGTCAATTGTGTACAAACTTAATAACACGCACAAAACAATTGATCATAAGAAGCTAGGTCAAAGTCCTTTCAAGGGCTGAAATGGCCAGTTAAATTATATATATATATATATATAAGCAAACATAATACAGCATTCCCTTACAAAAAAGTGCTCACTCTACAGCATTTGTTAGCCTCTCACCAAGATATGTACATTCTTATTATTTTTAAATGAGAATATATTTATTTTAAATATATTCGATACGATCAAATCGAGACAATCTAATCAATGCAAAAAACAACGAGCACACCGAGTAAAACAAATATGTTATAGTGAAATAACAACATTCGATGTTCTTTTCTTTGTTCTGATATGAAGCAGAAAAAGCTTTTAAACACAAAACAATAACAACACACATTATTTGTGCGCAACTTGTTGTTTTTTTCGTTAATTTTTTGTTAACCAGTACTAAGTGTCTAGCACCGAGCATATCAACACATTTCAACACATTTCAATTTTACTTTATATGCTTGCTTTGAAGAATTTCTCGTTTGTCTTGTTTTCGATATGCTTTATGCTCATTTGTTCTTGGTCTCTATATTGTTAGTATTTAAATGCTGTTAAAGATAAGAGTTGAATAGAGTAAGCATGCAAACAACAAACGAATGTCTTGCAAACACACACGTGCAGCTCTTTATAATCCACGCACGAGTAGTTCAGCATTGAACTTTCAACTAACGGATAACGGAAACTGCAGCTTCGGATAATGCATTTTGCGTATCTAAAATTCGGCGATATGCCAACGAATGAATCGGGTCTCGATCGTCGTTGCTCATCTCCAAAAGAATAATTTCAGGATGTGTGAAATAGCCATGAGATGAATGCATTTGTTGAACGCGCACATTGTTTTTGCTGGAACAAGGGATACCGGAAACCGTGACAATTTGACGACCCTGTAAATATGTAGTGCACCACTTACACTAGCTGGGTGACGCTTGATTCCTATACTTACCGGAGCATAGACTTTTTTTAAAGTTTCCTTGAGCAATAACTCTTTGAGAAATATTGGTTGCTTTGTTCCATAAGTCTATAACTTCTAACGATTCACTTGTTTTGGCTTCTTTTTAGTCTAACTTTTTATGTTGCTTCGCGTAATGAAACTCTAAAATCACCTGTTGGTAACCTTCACGAGGATCACGGTTTAATATTTCTACCTCTCGACGAAGCATTCCCTTTTTTTTATTCACTTCCACTTTATAGTTGCAAAAACTAGAAATAGAGCGGTTTTGCCACAACAAAGCCAAGAAAACGAATGAAACAACAACAGCCAAACGCCTCAATTCGAAAGAGATGTGACTGAAATCCAACAATAACGAAACAGCCAAACGCAGCAACCCGGATTCAAAGCGACAGGGTTTAAAAAATTTTCCAAAGAGTGTATGTATGTATGTAGTGTTTCAGTAGTAATTGAGTAAGCTATTCAGTAATTTTAATTCTATCAGTTCAGGAACCCAGAAAACATTGAAAAAGTGGAGTTTGGAAGACTTGAGATCGGTATCAAGTTTTTTTTTTTTGTTTAGTTTAAAAAAAAAGAAATTAAAATTTAGTAAATACCTAAGCAGCGCCCGTGGCGTATTTGGTTAAAGTGCGTGGCCTCTATGTCGACGAACTTTTACACACGAACAATTAAAATACTTTTTGTGTACGGTTGCCACCTCTCTGCAGACAATGGCATCCGCAGATGCCATTCCGTTCATCGTCGCTCGGAATCGGCGTTAAAGTGTAGGTCCGGTTCTCGGTCAATTGTGTACAAACTTAATGACACGCACAACACAATTGATCATAAGCAGCTAAGTCAAAGTCCTTTCAAGGCCTGAAAGGCCGGTCATAATTTAATATTTATTTTTTTTTTATTTTAAATACCTAAGCAGAGTTAAGATTTTTGAACTTAAAAATGAGTAATGCATTAATGAAAATTGGTGTAGAACATTTAAATATCGTATATCTCAGGAACCATCAATATATGTATATCTCGGGAAACAGATGTCTCAGAATGCTAAGCAGTATACCGAAATGTTCGTATTCAATTAGCTAAATTTTTTTAGTACATTGCAATGACGTCACTTCAATAGTTTGGATGCTATGCGGCAAAAATTGCAAAAAATTGAGTTTTTACGTTTACAAGTCACGGAGGTGGGCCGGTATGGGTTAAAAAAAAAAATAAAAAAGTAGCCAAGTTTTTTTTTCATCCATTCGCAAGTTTTCATCGCTAAGGAACTGTGATCAGGAAAAAAAGTTCGAGTGTTATTCCCTAATATATATACATGTATGTACCTGTCACGCCTTCGTTTCATTCCGTCATAATTATGAAATTTGAATTTATATTCTCATACTGGATAATAAGGCTTTTCCTTGTTTTATGACTCCATTTATTTAGAGTTAGCTGGAATACACTGAACAGTTTCATATCTAAAACATTTAAAAAACATTAGTTATTTATCTTTAATGAAAATGCTTAGGGATAAGGCTGTGGTTCGAGCCGGAAGAACTCAAGAATTTATATTCTTGAAAAAAAAAAAAAATATATATATATGATAGGGTGTTTCGAAAAATGAACACCCAATTCAACCCCTAGATAATGGAAAGGACGGAAAGACAATCCAGAAAATAATTTTGTTTTTTTTTGTATATAAATTCTTGGTTCCTCAAATAGCGGTTTTCTATGAAAATTGTGTATTTTGTACTGGAGCCCATCTAACGGTACATTTTTTTATAAAAAAACAACATAGATCTCGAGTCACTATTTAAAAAAATTAATGGATGAAAATTTTCAGAGAGATCGGACTAAGTACAAAAGTGTCAGCATATAAATAAAAAACCATTATTTTCCCTATATTCAACAAATTTTGTACTGGAGCCCATCTTACAGTACAGTTTTTTACAAAAACCACCATAGATATCGATTAACCATTGAAAACAACTTATGCATGCAGATTTTCAGAGAGATCGAACTACGTTTGGAAGTGTCAGCATAGAAATAAAAAAAACATTAACCAAATTTTCGATTACTTTTGTACTGGAACCCATCTTAAGGTAGACTTTTTTACTAAAACCACCATATACTCAATTAACTATTTACAATAACTTATGCATGCGAATTTCGAAGAGATCAAACACGTATTGGAGTGTCAGCATAAAAATTAAAAAACCATTATTTACAATATTTTTGACTACTTTCGCACTGGAGCGCATCTTACGGTAGACTTCTTACCAAAACCACTATGGAAATCGATTTACCATTGAAAACAACTTAAATATGCAGATTTACCTAGAGATCATTGGTAATATTTTTTTTCTTTTAATAAGGGTTCAGTTTTTTACCTGTGCCCTATTTCACCAAATACAAATTACAATCACAAAATTGTACTTCTTTTCATTTTAATCACAATTACAAATTTGTGAAGCGTCAAATTTATTGCACGAATCACAAATCAATATTTCACAAAATAATAAACAATTTCACAAGTTTGTAATTAACAAGCTACAAATTGTAAAATAAAATTGAGAATTACAATTCAACAATTTTTACCGTTTTTCCAAAATTAAGAGAAACATGTCAGCAAAACCTGTTTTTACAAGTTTGTGGAAGTCAGTGGGTATGTATTTTAGCCGACAAAATAAAGTATACTAAAAACTGTATAGAAATATTTTTTGGAAAATTTTCTGATAAAATTCGATTTTTTTTCTCGAAGATATCGAATTTTGTGATTATAGCTTGAAAATTGCGGCCATGTTCGTGATCACAGACAGACGGACAGACAGATGGACATGACTAAATCGAATTGGGTGGTGATGCTGATCAAGAATATGTATATATGTGACCCGGTCTACGAAAAGGGACCTTCGGTGTGAAAATATCATTTTTCACTTTTTTGGCGATTCGGATAGACTAATGTGTGCTCTTTCTAATGGCGCAAAGCAGAAGTTTCCAACTCGTAAAGAAGTTTGTCAGGAATTTTCCAAAAAAAGAGCACGCCATTCAGTGTGCGACAATTAAACGTTTACAAACATCTGTTTTCTCGAAAACTTGTTTTTACACCGAAGGTCCCTTTTTGTAGACCGGGTCACATATACTTTACTATACCTACCACGCCTCTTTATGGGCGTTACAAACGGAGTGACAAATTTTATATACCACTTTTACATTTTTTAAACGTGGGGGTATAAAAATTACCCAATAATTCAAACAAGATCTTCTTCTTTTGAATCACTTAAACGAAATTTTTCATTAAGCCGAAAAAAATTATTTATTAAGAAATTTATTGGCGGTCTATAAACTTTTATATTGGATATTTGGGTCTTCTCTTCACTGCTATTACTCGAGTTGCTATGTATTCGCCAGCGCAACTAACTTGTAAATAATTTACTTACGATTTTTTTCTTGTAAAAAATTCGCACAAATTATATACATTTGTGAACAAATAACAGTTTGGTGAAACGGGAAACTAAACATTTGTAAACAATTTACATATTTGTGAGTTGTAATCTACAACTTCAAGTCGCATTTGGTGAAACAAATATCAACAAATTTGTTATAAAACACAAATTTGTGAATTGTATTTTACAACTTTAAATCACAATTTGTACAATAGTGGTGATACGCAAATTATTGATTTTTTACAATTTTGTTAGAATTTTCTTAAAATTCACAAATTTGTAAGATGGTGAAATAGGGCACTAATCTGTGTCCTATTTCACCAAACACAAATTACAATCACAAAATTTTACTTCTAAATCACAATTACAAATTTGTGAAGCGTCATTGCACGAATCACAAATCAATATTTCACAATATAATAAACAATTTCACAAGTTTGTAACTAACAAGCTTCAAATTGTAAAAATAAAATTGCGAATTACAATTCAACAATTTTTACCGTTTCTCCAAAATTAAGAGAAACATGTCAGGAAAAGCAGTTTTTACAAGTTAGTGGAAGTCAGTGGGTATGTATTTTGTATGAGCCGACAAAATAAAGTATACTAAAAACAGTATAGAAATATTTTTTGGAAAATTTTCTGATAAAATTAGATTTTTTTTCTTGAAGATTTCGAATTTTGTGATGATAGCTTGAAAATTGCGGCCATAGTCGTGATCACACACAGACAGACGGACAGACAGATGGACATGACTAAATCGACTTGCGTGGTGATGCTGATCAAGAATATGTATATATACTTTACTATACCTACCACGCCTCTTTATGGACGAAACAAACGGAGTGACAAATTTTATATACCACCTTTGAGTATATACATGTAGAGAAATTACTTTGAGTTGTGTCACTCTCGCACTAGATGGCGCCACATACTCCACTTTCAGATTTCTACGCTGGTTTGTATATTTTTTTTTTTTTTAATATCGACATTGATCAAACATACAAATGAACAGACAGACAGCAATGTACAAACACACACACAGTGTTGTTTTGTTGGTTGAGCTGTCGCATTAGTTGTGTGTGCGGTATGATCCCGTTAAGTTGCGACTTGTTTGTTTGTGTTTTTGTGCTGCTGAGGCAAGCGCATGCGTGTAGCATTTAATTCTTATATGAACTTTAATGGAGTTTGGATGTGCGACTCATTATATTTCTATTAAATTTTCAAAGAAAAAAATGCCATCAAAATGCGTACATAAAAATTGCTACAATGTTTCTACACCATGTGGTTCGTTGTCATTTTTCATTTACCAACTGATCAAAGACGAATGCTTTGGGTCAAGCATTCAGACAATGAAGAATTAAAAAATTTGGCTCAATATGGAAAGGGAACTATAAAATTTTGCGAAAAGGATTTAAATACATCATGTATAGTTCAACGAGCTATAATGAAAAAACTTCTAAAAACCTCCATACCGACTCAGTATCCAAATATTTTCCCATGTACGGAAGATAGCTTGGATCTTTGTTGTGAAAGGCTTTTAACCCTCAAATGCCCAACAACACCGATTTCATTAAAAAAAAAATTATGTTGTGCTAAATGATCCCCTGAACACGACCCCGTTTTATTTTTGGAAAAAATTTTTGTTTACAAGTTGTTAAAGAAAACATGGTTGTATCCAAAAAGATACAGTGGTTATTCCGACATATACCATCAATCAGCTTGGTTGTAGGAGTTCAAGGCAAAAACGTGGAAAACGATTCCTTTTATGATAACTAGACTAACTTGTAATTTGTTTTACTCAAAAATTGTTAATAGTTAAAAAGATATGGCGTCCGTGGCGTAGTTGGTTAAAGTGCGTGGCCGCTATGTCAAAGAACTTTGGAAACCCAGGTTCGAACCCCAGCAGCGACAGAAAATTATTTGAATTAAAATAATTTTTCTGTACGGCCGCCACCTCTCTGCAGACAATGGCAAACCTCAGAGAGTAATCAAAATGCCATGTAAAGCTTCTTGAGAACGAGAACTTTCCGTTCATCGCCGTTCGGAGTCGGCGTTAAGCATGTAGGTCCGGTTCTCGGTCAATTGTGTACAAACTTAATAACACGCACAACACAATTGATCATAAGAAGCTAGGTCAAAGTCCGTTCAAGGGCTGAAATGGCCAGTTATTTATTTATTTACTTTTTTTAGTTAAAAAGATATTTCATGTCAAAAAGCGAACTTTCCGTAAAAATTAAAAAAAACCTCTTTTTTGACGGTCAATAGTTCCCAAACAAACGAAGTTATGCCAATAATTAAATTTTTGTTTTATACTTGCAATTTTCTGAGTGGAAATACATATCCAGCATTTAATTTTTGCAATATTTTAAAAGAAATAGCTTATTTTCGCGGTTGTATCAAAAAAGATACGCTGGGAATTTAAGGGTTAAGTTCATGTATAGAGCAAAATATCGAGTCTAAGCCAACCAGTATTTTAACTCAAACATCAACCATTGCTTGATCGAGCATAATTCATTATATACCATCTCATTTAAAGGCTATATCTTTAGAAGAAGAGACTTATGAGCCCTTTTATGACGACCCGGGCTGAGAATCTATACGAACAAATTAAAAAAAAAAAATAAAAATGGCGAAACTAATTTTTTTTTCTCCTAAACATCCCAATAACTTTGTTCAAAACTCACGCATTCTACGGCACATCTTCAGATCGCCAAAAGCCAAAAAACCGAGTGTCGAAGATATGGTTACAAGCAAAATGAATCAACTCTTTACAAAAAAAGCGTCCCTGTGAGAACATTATATCACTCGTTTTCTTCAATAACGTTACAACTCAAATAAATTAGATTTTTCAGGAGAAGCATTTTAAGTTTTCAACAGACGAAGGAAATGGTGAAATATGGCACTGATCTATAAAGTTTGTTTTTTTAACCGTCGCACAGTGGGAGATTCGTGGCCATAAATAGAAAAAGTATAAGTTTTGAAATTGTAAAATTTTTTTTCTAATCGACAGTTTATACTTGAGATTATAAACACCTAAAAAAATCACTCAGAAATCTTTTAAGGTTTGGTCAGAAAATGGCTCGAAATTTCAACTTTTTTTAATGACAAAAATTTGAGAATATCACTTGTTTTTACTACCTGCAGTTGTAAGTGTTCCACTTTTTTTGTTTTTATAAGAATGGAATTGAAATGAAGATATAATAAAAATATTATATTTATTGTTTCATAAAATGTAGCTTTTTTGTTGTTATTAAAATAAATTTATTTTTTGTGATTTTTTTATAAGCATTTTTAGTGCAAAAAAGCTAAAAAGTTTGAAAACTTTAGCAGTAAACAAAAAAACATATAAAAAATTATTTCCAGTTTTTCAAAATAGTATCCAGAAATATATATATTTATAGAAAAATATGGTTCTTGCTGCCCAAACTTGCCCCAAATGGGTTTAAGGTATAATAAACGTGTACATTTATCGATCCCCCATAATTCAAGAATCTATTTTTTTTTTTTATAAACAAAAAAGCGCGCGAAAATGTATCTTTTTTTCGAACTTTTTACTTCAACTTCCGCCATAAATAAAAAAAACCCCCGGGGTTCTTGCGTAGGGGGATGCTTATATAAGGTCTATGCTTTAAAATGTCATTTGATTTTTTTGTTTCCGATACATGGGAAAGGCCATATTATAAGGTATTTTTTATGTACACTAACCTGTATAAATTTAAAAAATAAATAATAACTTCTTATAACTAAAAAAATTTGTTGAAAACAGCTCCTGTTTTTGGTTGTTACACGTATATTATAAATTAATGTGATTTTTTCTCGTTGAATGTCAATTAAAAAATATTTTATTTATTATATTCAGTGTATCTTCAAAATGAAAATTACATTAAAAGTAACAAATAGTAGGCTGATTTGGCTCAATTTTATGCAGTTGTTCATAATTGCCAGGAAAAGGATTTTACGAAAGAAAATTTTTGGAAAACCCTCCGGAAAAGTCGTTGAATTGGAAAAGTCGAAAATTGTATGGAATTTTGTGTGCAATTGATTCGGTATGGCCTTTCGAATGGAAAAATAGGAAATGCTTAGTGGAAAATCGGAAAATTCCGGAAAAACGCAAAAAAATGTGAATTTTTTTCGACGATATTTTGCATTTTATCGCATGATCTGATGATTTTAAACAATGTAAAGTTGGAAAATGTGGCGTCCGTGGCGTAGTTGGTTTAAGTGCTTGGCCTCTATGTCAACGAACCTGGAGACCCGGGTTCGAACCACAGTAGCGACGGAAAATTATCTGAATTAAATAAATTTTTCTGTACGGCCGCCACCTCTCTGCAGACAATGGCAAACCTCAGAGAGTAATAAAAATAAAAACCATGTAAAGCTTCTTGAGAACAAGAACATTCCGTTCACCGCCGTTCGAAATCGGCGTTAAACCTGTAGGTCCGGTTCTCGGTCAATTGTGTACAAACTTAATAACACGCACAACTCAATTGATCATAAAAAGCTAGGTCAAAGTCCTTTCAAGGGCTGAAATGGCCAGTTATTTATTTTTTTTATGACATATTAATTACAATCATGTAAGAATTTCTGTATAAACAATGTTTTTTGATGTGTTTGTGTTATTCGTGAGAATAAATTAGTTTGACGGATTTTCTATTCTAGAAAGACCAACATATAGCTGCTCATAGGAAAAGCAGCTTTCTCGTAAAAAAAAATAAAATTCATTCATAGTCTTAACATTTGTGTCGATCTCACATCAAGTTTTTTGATTTCCAACTGATTTTCTGGGGTGGCTCATAACCGGGCTCAAATTTTTTTTAAGTAAAAGTGGCGTCCGTGGCGTAGTTGGTTAAAGTGCGTGGCCGCTATGTCATCGAACTTTGGAGACCCAGGTTCGAACCCCAGCAGCGACAGAAAATTATTTGAATTAAAATAATTTTTCTGTACGGCCGCCACCTCTCTGCAGACAATGGCAAACCTCAGAGAGTAATCAAAATGCCATGTAAAACTTCTTGAGAACGAGAACATTCCGTTCTTCGCCGTTCGGAGTCGGCGTTAAGGATGTAGGTCCGGTTCTCGGTTGATTGTGTACAAACTTAATAACACGCACAACATAATTGATCATAAGAAGCTAGGTCAAAGTCCTTTCGAGGGCTGAAATGGCCAGTTATTTATTTTTTTTTTATAAAAAAATTTTTGAGGTTTATAAAAAAATAAAGTTTTAGGCAATCGTTCATAATTTGTTTGCTTGTAACTAAATCGATAGGGTCTCTTTGGGGAAAAGCATGGTATAATAATACAAGGTATTATTGACAGTTGCTTGGGAAACCAGCATATGTCAAAAAAAAGTCAAGAAAGAGAGCGTTCAATTACTGCTTATGTTTTTGCAATTGTTTATGTTTCAGCGCTTGCAAATAACCAAACATTTGCTTACAAAATATTGCCTATTTTATTTAATCAAAAGTGAAATATTATTACTACAACGAAGATAACTTGTGAACTTTGTGTTATTAAGTGCAAACATAAAAAAAATGTTGAAAACGTTCAAATGCAGCAACCTCAGCAGCTGCAGATGCATAAGGACGAAATTAAAGAAGTTTTCAAGTAAAATTAAAACACCACGGCTGGAAAACGTAAAACACATATCAGACATAATTTTTTCACACTTTCATTATTATAAGTGTTTATTTAAAGTACATATTTTGTGGAATTTATTTATTTTTACATTCGTTTCATTTTTGTTGCACGAACAACTGTTTTTGACAGATGCTGATTTCCTTGTTGCTGAGAAAATCAATACTTGTCAATGCTACCTGTATAATTGTATCATGGGGGAAAAGTAAGCTTAAATAATTATCTTTCGTTTGACATAAAAACTATGGAAAAATATTAAGCACAGACAACTTTATGTCGATTTAAGGAAACATGGCTCTTAACCGGAGACATTCCCCTACTTATGTATTTGATGCGGATTATTGTTGAGGATTAGGCCTTTTCGTTGCGATATGCGGAGCTAGCTAAAAACGCATGGTTTTCTTCAACGAACATTTATTAACTTAAAACTACAAAAATGAAAAAACAAAGAGAACAAAAAAGTGATGCGAATAACAGAATGTCAAAAATAATAATGTGAAAAGAGAGTTGCCACATAGGCGCGATCATGCCGGCCGCCTTGAACGGCTCGACTGAGTTCAAAATTACAGAAATTCAATTAATATAAAATTTTTAGTCGAAATATACGTCTTTGGTTGGCAAGAGAGATAGTTTAGCAACTGGGCGCAGTAGCTCTCCTTCGCTGGTTTTTAATCGCACAACGCGCACTAGATCATCGGCTCCTGGGTGACTTTGAATGACTCTGCCAAGCTTCCACTTTGTCGGGGGTACGCGAGCGTCGTGAATTACTACCACGTCATCAATTACAAGGTTTGGCTTCGGACGAAACCATTGGACTCGCTTTTGCAGGCTGACCAAATACTCGTAGCGCCAGCTTCGCCAGAAATGAGATCGTATCTGACTTAAGAGTTGCCAGCGATGAGATAGCGTTCCGCGAAAATCTTCGACATCGGGTTCAGGAATTGTTTTGAGCGGGTCACCAACTATGAAATGGCCAGGCGTCAATATGTTATAATCTTCTGAGTGCGGTGACTGAACAATAAGCGGGCGAGAATTGACACATGCCTCCACATCAGTCGGTAGCGTGTAGAACTCTTCATGAGTTAGTAGAACTTCTCCAAGAGCTCGTTTAAGATGGTACTTAGCTCGTTTTATGCCAGTCTCCCAATAACCACCCATATGTGGGGCACCTGGTGGGTTGAAGTGCCACGTTATGCGGGAGCTTTGGAAATATGAGTGCACGCTCTCGTCGGCCATGCAGCGCTGAAACATAGCGAGAAGCTCTCTGTCAGCACCTGTAAAGTTGGTAGCATTGTCGGAGTATATGTGTTGACAAAAACCTCTGCGATTTGTTAGGCGTTTGAAGGCTGCGATGAAATCACATGTAGACAGGCTGCCGACTAGTTCTAAGTGCATAGCACCCGTGCTCATGCAAACGAAGGAGCAGATGTAGCCCTTTGTGCTCTTGCAACCTCTGCCATGTGAGAACTTAAGAGCATAAGGGCCACCAAAATCAACCGCAGTGTGCAAGAAACATCGTACTGAAGTAAGACGACTGCGGGGCAAGTCAGCTGTTGCCTGCTGAATTGGGCGGCTATTTATCCGAGCGCATTTGCGCTCCAATGTAACTGCGATACATTTGCCGTACATGACTGCGCGCGCCAGGCACCCAGAATCGTCTATGTAGCACCGTTTGCATTATTTGAGGGCCGCCATGCAGTGTGTAAGCATGAATGGCAGCGATGATTGCTTTCGCTAGTCCTGATTTTTTGGGTAATATAAGTTGATGCTTCTGGTCAAAGGTTAGCTCTGCAGCCTTGATCCTGCCACGAACACGGAGCAGTTCATTATCGTCAAGAAATGGGAGGTGGCGCAAAATGCTGCTTCGCATCGAGATAGGCTTTCCTTTGGAAAAGCGTAATTTTTTTCATACTTTACCAAAACAATTTCTGCTTCGTTCAGCTCTGGAATAGTTTTGGGTCCAGACCGTAGAAAAGCGTTGTTCATCTTCCTTTAAGCCTTCAGATTTCCGATGAATCGTCGTTAGTATGCTGTCACTCTCTGAAGTTTGTGGTATGATGAATGTTTGCTCAAAAGTGGCCAATAATCTTCAGTGTGAGTGACATTAGCTAATACTTTCAGCTTTCGCAGCTCCAGCGTTGTTGAGTGCTGCTCTTCAGGAGCACGATGCCAAAAAGCTTCGCCGCCTTGCAACCAAGCGGGACCATGCCACCAAAGCTGATGTTCTAGAAGTTGAGTGCGACTAACGCCTCGAGAAGCACAATCAGCTGGATTGTGTTCTGAGCGTACATGGCCCCAGCAATGAGGAGGCAATACTTCCTGCACCTCAGCCACGCGGTTCGCGACAAATGTCGACCATCGACTTGGATGGCCTTGCAACCACGCGAGTGTAACGGTGGAGTCGGTCCAGGCATAAAATTTGTATTTATTAGGCAGACTGGCTTCGACTTGTCTGAAGAATTTCGCTCCAAGCGATGCAGCACACAGCTCGAGTCGCGGTAATGTCGTATTTTTAAGTGGAGCGGCCTTGGTTCTTGCAGTGAATAGAATTGCGGTGATGGTACCATTTATGATAGTACGCGAGTACAACACAGCGGCGTATGCGCGTTCTGACGCATCAGTGAAGAGATGAAATTCCGTTGAAGTAGCTGATTGTCCAGTGCCGACCCAGCGATTTAATTTAAGCGACGACAACTGTGGCAAATCATTGCGATGATTAAGCCATTCCTTGGCTGTATTTTCTGGCACAACATCGTCCCAGTCGACATTCACGAGCCAAAGCTGTTGCATCCATATTTTTGATTTTATGGTGCAAGGGGAAATTAGGCCCTGTGGGTCAAATAACGTGCTCGTGTCAGAAAGAAACAATTTCTTAGTAAGAGTGTTTGGCTGCGGTTTTAAGTTAACTGCGATTGTCAAGAAGTCATCATCAGTGTTCCAAATTATACCCAAAGTACGAACTTCGTTGTCATCGGCAAGAAGATGTGATGTTTCCCTTGAAACATGCTGAATGTTGCCAATGAGCCGTTTGCAGTTACTTGCCCATTTTCGCAATTCAAATCCGCCACAAGTGAGCACTCTGGAGACATCCATTTGAAGAGCTTTGAGATCTTTTATTGACGATGCGCCAGTGAGTAAGTCATCCATGTAAAAGTCTATCGTGACAACTCGAGTGACTATATCAGACGCATCCTTGGCTGTTTGCTGCATGCATTTTACAGCTAAGTGAGAGGCAGAAGCGACGCCGTAAATCACGCGTAGCATGCGATAGTCATCTATAGGCTCCTTGTTGGAAAATCGCAAAACAATGCGCTGGTAATTGACGTCTTCGGGAGCAACACACACCTGCCGATACATTTTTTCGACGTCTGCTGTCATTGCGAAGCGGTGTGTTCGAAAACGTAGAAGTATCGAGAATATGTCTTCTTGCAACTGTGGCCCGACCATTAAATTGTCGTTTAACGAATATCCGTTAGATGTTTTCATCGATGCGTTGAATACGACTCGCAACTTGGTAGTCGTACTTGTTTCCTTCACTACAGCGTGATATGGCATACAATAGAAATTATTTTCTGTTTCAGAAGAAGATCTGACGTTTTCCATGTGCCCCATTTGCAAAAGTTCTTGCATGAACTCGTTGTAGCGTTTCCGCAAGTCGTTGTTAGTATACAATCTTTCGTAACAAATTGCTAACAGCAACACTTCTAGACTCACCAAGCGTTTTGCAGCTTTTAAATGGCAGCCGCACGATAAAACGACCATTAGAAGCACGTTGATGTGTGTTTTCGAAGTTTTCTTCACAAAGCAATTCTTCTTCAGTTAGATGCCTTTTTGCGGGTGGGTCTTCTAAAGCCCAAAACAAACTTACCGCTCTCGTGAGATCTACATTGCAGTGCAGAGTGGATATTGTATTGCGTGGGCCTTGCGGCGCGGCAACGTTGCCTAAAAGCACCCAGCCTAGTGTTATGTTGAGAGCCATTGGACTACCTGGAGGGCCCTTGCGCAGGCCGGACAAAAGAAATTTGTCCATTTCATCCATGCCGATCAATATGTCTATTGCGGCAGGTGTTGCGTAACATGGGTCAGCTAGCGTTAGGTCTTGGACGTGTGACCAAGGTGACGTATGCACTTTGACAGAAGGCATCTCACTTGTTATTTTTGGCAAAATGAGCGTTTTGATTTGAAAGCGAGTACTTAGCGAGCGGGGCGACAACACAAGAGTGACTTCACCTTTGACTTTGCCTCCTTGCGATGTCCCGATACCGGTAAACAATACATGCGATTGCTCGCGTGGTAAACGAAGCCGTTGTGCACAAGCTTCCGTAATGAAAGAAGCATGCGAGCCGTTGTCAAAAAGTGCTCGCGCGGGCTGCCAGCGTGCAGCGTGATCTTGGATGAATACAGCAGCTGTTGCTAGCAAAATTGTACCTTGAGCTTCGGTACGCAGCGATGATATTAGTGATCGGGTTTGTGGTGAGGTGTCTTTTACCATTAGTGCAAACGCCTCCTCTCTGGGGTAGGCGGTATGCAGCGATGCTGTATATGCATTTAAATCAGCAGTATTTTGTAAAGCGGTGCTAGCTGAGGTAGCATTGTTAGCGGCGTTAACAATATTAGCAGGTGAAGCGGGCGACTCGAGATGCAAGATTGCATCATGAAGAAGCGTGTGGTGCGGTTGTTGGCAACTAGAAAAACTGCGACACTTACCTTCAGGATGCCCTTTACTGAGACAGTTTGTACATGCACTGGTTTGCTTTATGGCGGCCAAGCGTTGCATTGCATCCAAATTTGAGAACTTTTGGCATATATATATTTTGTGATCACCATTGCAATGTTGACATTTGAATGTCTGCCTTGCAGCCGATACAGGCGATTTCTGCTCTGCTGCGTGAAGCGAATTGGTTGATTTTGATGATGTTTTAGTTATGTTTTTCTGCGCAAAACTTGCGACTGGGACTGTGGACAGCATCTCAAGAGAGCGAGCTCGAGTTTCTAAAAATTCTTGCAGATGTTCGAAAGATGGCAAATCATCGCTTACTAATTCCCACTGCTTGCGTGTTTCAAACGATAGTTTAGAGACAGTTAAATAAACTAAAAAGTCATCACAAAATTCCACCGGGCGCCCAAGCGCACGTAAACCTGCTACATGCTGTGTGATAGTACTCACAACAGACTTTATAGCCCCGGCTGTGTCTTTTGTTGTCTTTTCTAGTGTGAATATTGATTTTAAATGACTGTCTACTATAATGCGCATGACTTCGTAGCGCGATATGAGAAGGTGCCACGCCTCGTTGTAATTTGCATCGCTTACTTTTAAACCACTTACCAATTGCAGTGCATCACCTTTAAGACAGCTGCGCAGGTAATGCAGCTTTTGTCCGTCTGACAAGTTTGCGTTCGCGTGAACCAGCGACTGGAATGCGTCGTGAAATGAAATCCAATCAGCGGCATCTCCGGAAAATGAAGGCAACTGCAACTTGGGCAATTGTATCACATTGCTTCTGCATGGTGATCCCCCAGGTGTGCCTCTATTGCTAAATGTTGAAGCGCCAAAAACTTTTGCAATACGATCGAGATTGGATTTTAAAGTTAGGAAAATCGTTTCAGCTTGAACACGTGTTGCGTCTTCAAACTCTACACTTTCAGGGCCGCATGAGATTTCTACCTTCTCTTGCGCTTGGCAGAAACGCGCCCACTGCTCAGCAAGAAACTGCTGATAGCCTTGTACTAATTCCAAATCCATAGAAAGAACGTCATTTTTGCTGGCTTCTAAGCAGCGATTAATTGCTTTGAAGACAGAATCTCGAACTTTCACGTCAGACATTTTACACAGTCACCCGTGTATTTTGTTGCAATTTAATTTGCGTGCAATTTTCGATGTTAATAATATGAAATCCTCTTTAAGTAGTAATTACAATTGGTGGTTGCTTATCCGTGACCGAAGGACCAAAATGATGCGGATTATTGTTGAGGATTAGGCCTTTTCGTTGCAATATGCGGAGCTAAAAACGCATGGTTTTCTTCAACGAACATTTATTAACTTAAAACTACAAAAATGAAAAAACAAAGAGAAGAAAAAAGTGATGCGAATAACAGAATGTCAAAAATAATAATGTGAAAAGAGAGTTGCTACATAGACGCGATCAGTATTTAACCATATTATTCAATGGTATGAAAATACATTTTATGCAATGAACTTCATCTAATTTACACAATTTGTAGCTCAATTATATAAAACTCGTATTCGATAACGTGAATTGTTTTGGAAAGATATTGGTTTTAATAAGTCCTTACCTTTTCAAATGTAAATTTATGTTTATGGAATGAATTAGAAATACTTTGTTCACTTTCAATGAATAAAATCAAATTAAGTCAAAATATTTTCATAGGTCTTATTTCAGTGACGAAATTATACACTAACGCTATTTAATGCCGTAAAAATATGCTAAAATGTCTGAATAATGAAACATTGCAGCACTAATGTTAACGACACAGTAATAACTGTTTTCTACAGTAATTTGACTACTATACGACGTAATTTACGACAGTAATTTTTTGAAATATCAAGTAATTTCAATGGCCGGACAAAAATATAAAGTTTTTTAGAAAAAATTTGCTATAATCACATTTGTAACATCTCTCATCCCCTCATACATTTACCATCTCTGGAATTTTGTGCAAAATGGAACGATGCCTTGATAACTTTGCAAATTATATTGTACACATGGCTAGCACCAACAACCGTACAATTCCAAAGAAACCATTTTGCGCTTTAAGGAAGATCTATGTACGATCATTTAGATGAATAATATCTAAAATTCTTAATTGTTTTAAATGTATTAAGAATCCAAACATATTTGTTTAGTCTTTTACAATTTTCTTATTCATGAACATGTTGTAGCTACTTTGTAATTAAAATAGGAACACTTTCGATTTGAAGTGGGAAGAGTGTCAATAATGGTTTTTATATTAGATAAACTTTTTATTTACTTGCCACAATTTCGTCAACATTTTAATATTTAAGCATCAAAACTTTTTCTGCACTGAAAACAAATGTAATTTTATTACCTTCTTTTGTAAATATTTTTAAATTTTAAATCTTAATATTTTTGAATACGGCCTTTCATTATTTATATTGAAAACGAGTTTTTGAGCTCTAGGCCAATCATGTTGAGAACAAGACAACATGAAGAACCAGCGTTCTCTGCCAAAAACAAAAATTCCGGGTAACTTTCTCGGCATATTGGCAGTATATGTAGAACCTAAGTAGCTTGAGTGGATCACAGTGTAAAGTCACACAAAAGACTACTGATGAGTTGGTGTAGCGACCAATGAAACAGTCTGTATAGTCAAAGCTGTTGTGATTGGCTCTATACAGAGCCGTTGTTGTTGTTGTTGTTGTTGGCTGTCGCCTTCTTTGTTCTTCATGTTGTCTTGTTCTCAACATGATTGGCCTAGAGCTCAAAAACTCGTTTTCAATATAAATAATGAAAGGCCGTATTCAAAAATATTAAGATTTAAAATTTCTGGGAGAGCACGCCCGTAAAATGTTAAGAAAATCATTAGTTGTGTGTTAATCACATAAACAACAAAGTCTTTCATAACAAAATGGTCTCCACACCATGTTAGGTGTACCATCAGTTAAACTAACTGAACCCTAAAAATGGAAGTGTGGAAAAAGGGAGGAGCTAAAAAGCAAAAAACAACAACAACTTCAATATGCTCTGATAGCGGCAAACCACGTGATCGAGTTTCGAAGATGCACATGAATTAAGGCTATGCCTAAAAGTATGTTACGATCTAGGTTGTTAACCTTAGTACAGTATGCATCAAAAAGTAGATAAGAACTCAGTTACAAAAATTCCAGCGTTCTCTGCCAAAAACAAAAATTCCGGGTAACTTTCTCGGCATATTGGCAGTATATGTAGAACCTAAGTAGCTTGAGTGGATCACAGTGTAAAGTCACACAAAAGACTACTGATGAGTTGGTGTAGCGACCA
The DNA here is from genome assembly GCA_943735915.1 of Pherbina coryleti. NCBI lineage: Eukaryota > Metazoa > Arthropoda > Insecta > Diptera > Sciomyzidae > Pherbina > Pherbina coryleti. The sequence goes on along the minus strand of OX030948.1, from coordinate 120,860,802 downwards.
ATGAAACAGTCTGTATAGTCAAAGCTGTTGTGATTGGCTCTATACAGAGCCGTTGTTGTTGTTGTTGTTGGCTGTCGCCTTCTTTGTTCTTCATGTTGTCTTGTTCTCAACATGATTGGCCTAGAGCTCAAAAACTCGTTTTCAATATAAATAATGAAAGGCCGTATTCAAAAATATTAAGATTTAAAATTTCTGGGAGAGCACGCCCGTAAAATGTTAAGAAAATCATTAGTTGTGTGTTAATCACATAAACAACAAAGTCTTTCATAACAAAATGGTCTCCACACCATGTTAGGTGTACCATCAGTTAAACTAACTGAACCCTAAAAATGGAAGTGTGGAAAAAGGGAGGAGCTAAAAACCAAAAAACAACAACAACTTCAATATGCTCTGATAGCGGCAAACCACGTGATCGAGTTTCGAAGATGCACATGAATTAAGGCTATGCCTAAAAGTATGTTACGATCTAGGTTGTTAACCTTAGTACAGTATGCATCAAAAAGTAGATAAGAACTCAGTTACAAAAATTCCAGCGTTCTCTGCCAAAAACAAAAATTCCGGGTAACTTTCTCGGCATATTGGCAGTATATGTAGAACCTAAGTAGCTTGAGTGGATCACAGTGTAAAGTCACACAAAAGACTACTGATGAGTTGGTGTAGCGACCAATGAAACAGTCTGTATAGTCAAAGCTGTTGTGATTGGCTCTATACAGAGCCGTTGTTGTTGTTGTTGTTGGCTGTCGCCTTCTTTGTTCTTCATGTTGTCTTGTTCTCAACATGATTGGCCTAGAGCTCAAAAACTCGTTTTCAATATTTTTAAATGTTATGATAAATTTTCTTGTCAAATATTTTTAATTTTTTTATTACATACACAGCTTTATGACAGCTTATTTGATCCAGTGCTCGATTTAATTTTAAAACTGTCCTATTATTTTAACTAAATGAGGTATCGTTAAAATTTAAATGTAGATTTGTTGATGCAAGATCTACGAAAAAATGTTTAAAAAAAAATATGCGATAAGTAACGAATTGCACTCTGCAAGTGGCGAATACCCAATTGCGCTCACAGCTTATTTGAACCAAACACTTGCGTCTGACTGTAGCGTCCAATAACGGCCCTTTTTTTGCAAATGTTATATTTTGAATTATTTTAATAATTTTTGACAATATTTGTGTTGAAATGAGAGCAAATAGTTTTAGAAATGCTTTGTGAGGAGCTTATAGCATGTTTCAACCATTTTAAAAATCCACTCTTTTATAAACAAACATTTTTAAACACTTTTTGACATTTTGTTTGTTTTTGATATATTTTGATATTATTTTATATATTTATAACAAGTTTTTCGAGCTCTAGGCCAGGCATGTTGTCAACAAGACAACATGAAGAACAAAGAAGGCAACAAGCAACAACAACAACAACGGCTCTGTATAGAGCAAATCACACAGCTTGACTATACAGACTGTTTCATTGGCCGCTACACCAACTCATCAGTAGCCTTTGTATGACTTTACACTGTAATCCACTCAAGCTACTTAGGTTCTACATATACTGCCAATATGCCGAGAAAGTTACCCGGAATTTTTGTTTTTGGCAGAGAACGCTGGAATTTTTGTAACTGAGTTCTTATCTACTTTTTGATGCATACTGTACTAAGGTTAACAAACTAGATTAGGCTATGCCTAAAAGTATGATACGATCTAGGTTGTTAACCTTAGTACAGTATGCATCAAAAAGTAGATAAGAACTCAGTTACAAAAATTCCAGCGTTCTCTGCCAAAAACAAATTCCGGGTAACTTTCTCGGCATATTGGCAGTATATGTAGAACCTAAGTAGCTTGAGTGGATCACAGTGTAAAGTCATACAAAGGCTACTGATGAGTTGGTGTAGCGGCCAATGAAACAGTCTGTATAGTCAAGCTGTGTGATTTGCTCTATACAGAGCCGTTGTTGTTGTTGTTGGTTGTTGCCTTCTTTGTTCTTCATGTTGTCTTGTTGACAACATGCCTGGCCTAGGGCTCGAAAAACTTGTTTCCAATATAAATAATTAGAGGCCGTATAAAAAATATTAATATTAAATATTTTATATATTTTTGACAAAATTTGTGCTCAGATGAGAAAAAAAAAGAAAAAATTTTAAAGGGGCTTATATAAGTTTTCCGTCCGTGTGGCGTCCGTGGCGTAGTTGGTTAAAGTGCGTGTTCGCTATGTCAACGAACCTGGAGGCCGGGGTTCGAACCCCAGCAGCGACAGAAAATTATTTCAATTAAAATAATTTTTCTGTACGGCCGCCACCTCTCTGCAGACAATGGCAAACCTCAGAGAATAATCAAAATGCCATGTAAAGCTTCTTGAGAATAAGAACATTCCGTTCATCGCCGTTCGGAGTCGGCGTTAAGCCTGTAGGTCCATTTCTCGGTCAATTGTGTACAAACTTAATAACACGCACAACACAATTGATCATAAGAAGCTAGGTCAAAGTCCTTTCAAGGGCGTAAATGGCCAGTTATTTATTTGTTTTTATTATTTAATATAAGTTTTCAGCCATTTTTAAAAATATCTCAATTATGAAGTATTTGAAAGGCTATTAAACGTTTATGAATAATGCTTTTAAATTTTTTTCTTATGAAGGCTTCATAATATTTTATGAATACAGCTGATATAATAAAACAATTCTACAAAAATTTGTATAGTAATCCCACAGTTATTTTTTTTCCAATTCACAGTAATTTTGCACAGTAATTTCAACAAATTATGTTAGCATCACTGCATTGCAGCAGCAGCAACAAACGACGCGCTTGGAGAAAATGCTTTCAATTTTACATTCCGCTGTTCGCGAACAAAGAGTTATCTCTCTCTGCTTCCATGCAGAGAATCTCTTTTCTGAGCATTGAGCAGCATTTTGTAGCGAAACCAAAGCAACATTCTGCTATCTGCAAGCAATGACAGCGTCGAAGCCAATCAACAAATCAATGCTTGCAAGAAAATGATTTAATTTTCCAATAAAATATGAATTTTACGACCAAACTATTGATCTTAGATGCACGTTTCCATCAACTTTTTTTGTTGGAATCGGCAAGATAATTCATTTGTGCATATATCATATTCACTTATCTTTCATATTCACTTATCTCAAATTTTTCCAAAAATACCGAATTTTGCCAGTTTCTTAGCCAATAACTTATAAGCTTAAAAATATTTCAAAATTTTAAGTATACGGTGTCAATCTACAATTAAATATGATTTGAATAGTGAAAATTTCATTTAAATCCTTTCAGCCGTTCTTGAGTTTACTTGCATCAACGCCAAAAAGGCAGTATTTCAAGTTTCATTTTTATATAATAGTAAGGTTTTGAGCAATAAAAAATTTTTAAAATTGTAAACTAGCTTTTTCAATTTTATGCCGACTCCGTACGGCTTATGCTTATGTTCTTAAGAAAAATGTTAAAACCCATAGAATTTAAACTTGTATACGAAGAGTTTAATAAGTGTTATATGGAAAGAAATAGATAAGTATAAAAGCTGGGGTTGTCTGTCGGCAAATTTTGCTCAAATTCGGAAATAAAACTTTTTTCCAATACATAATACGAGAATATTTTGTAAAGACTAACTTCAAGATTACCACTTTTGTTTAAAAACGAAAGTGGGCGTGTCTGCGGGCGGATTTGATCCAAACTTATATATATTTCATATTTAAGTATGCAAAACATTCGTACCATATTTGAAAGCTCTACGTTTATTTTTACTATTTTACAAAAAAATTCGTATGGAAGGTTTATATATATTTAATTTTTAGCTGTACAAAGCATTCATACCAAATTTCAAAGGTCTAGGTTTATTTTTACTATTTATGGCCAAAACTTGTATGAAGTCCTCCCACTGTGCGTCGCATATAGCGAGTGGACAAAAATAGAAGGAATTATCCTAGAATCATGAAATTTTGTGAAAATGCGTTCTACGATGAAAGAATTATTTTCACAAAATTTCGTTCAAATTGAATGAATGACACGCCTACCTCCCATATAACCAAAATCGGTAATATGAAATAGTTCTCCAAACTATTATCCTAGATCAATAAAATTTGGTACACATAGTTCGTTTGGAGTTATAAACAACTGCTGTGAAAATAAACTAAATCGGTTCACTAATATGACCACCTCCCTTATAATTGAAATCGGTAATCAGGTATATTTACACAAAAAATTACCCCAGATCATTTAAATTTACTCCACATAGATCTTTTCTAGCTATAAACAGCGGGTGTGAAAATTAACCAAATTGGCCGACTAGCACGCCCACCTCCCATATAACTTATTTTCCAGTATGAACGTAAAGGGTATTTTAGTGAAAAAAAATTTCAGATAATTTGCCATTACTCCTTTTTTTCTTGGCTTTTTTGTTGATAAAGTGTTTTATTTGAAGGTTTTATTAAACAAATTAATTTTTTTTTTTAAGTTTGAGAACATTTTTTTTACTTTTTTATATAAAATTGCTTATTTTTGGCAAAACATGCTTCAGAAAAGAGGGCGTAAAGTCTTTATTATTGAGTTTCGGCAAACCAAGTTTTGGGAACATATTTAAGAAGTGTTGATATTACACATAGTAAAGTTTAAAAAAAAACAAAAATGCTTTTGTTAATTTATTGCGTTTTGAACTTTGTGAAAAATTTGTTATTTTTTCATATAAAATTGCTCATTTTCGCCAAAACATGCTCCAAAAAATTGGGCGTAAAGTCGTTATTATTGAATTTCGGCAAACCAAATTTTGAATACATATTGAGAAAATGTTGATATTTCACATATTAAAATTAAAAAAAAAACAAAAATGCTTTGTTTATTTTATTGTGTTTTAAAATTTGTGAAAAAGTTGTTATTTTTTCATACAAAATTGCTCAATTTCGCTAAAACATGCTCCAAAAAAGTGAACATAAAGTCTTTATTATTGAGTTTCGGCAAACAAAATTTTGGAAACATGTTGAGAAAGTGTTGATATTCGACATACTGAAACTAAAAAAACAACAAAAATGCTTTTTTTTTTGTTATTGCTTTTCAAAGTTTTGGTTTTTTTTAGATTTCTAGAACTTGTCCTTAGTTATACAAAATTTTTTTTACGATTGCTTTTAATTAAAAACTTTTTGCTTAAACACATAAAATATACATAAAATAAATTTTTTGCATATTTTTTGAAATAAAATTTATATCTTATTAAGATATATACAGTGTCAAATTGTAAAAAGAAGAATTTCATCATCTTTTCAAGTGAACTTTTAAAGAGTGGCATGTCCGTAATTGAGAAGATATCGCAAAGTCCTCTTACATGAAGAATATTAATACTCTAAACTAGGGGTGGGCAAAGTTACACGTACGTGTATTTTGGTTGCCCGCTGCTTGCTTCACGGGCGACAGCATTGCTTCATAAATTCGATGGTAAAGGAAACGAGGGACATGCACAAATATAATGAGATAGAGCGTAAGAAGAGCGTTATATAAATTATTATATAGAATTGTGCTGATTGCGCTCAGAGCAGTTCATAATCAATGTTGCATGCCATTTATATAAAAAAAGGGCGTATTATAATTTTACTATTTAATATTTTGAATGTAATCATGTATATATCTCGATAACGTCTTGTGTTCAACCCTTGCTTTTAAGTAGTAACGCGCAAAATAAAAATATGTTAGGACGCTCCAGCGAAAAAATATTCGATTCGGTGCCCGGTGGTGGTCAACGCAGAAGTTTCTAGATCTTTCACTGTGCTGGGAATATGCTCTCTGTCAGACGTTGAATAGCTGCACAAACGTCTGCGGCTGTGAGAAAATTTCAGTGCTCGGTTCGGGATTCCATCAGGACCTGGCGTCTTATCGTCTTTTATGGCATTTGCTATTGCCACGATCTCATCTTCACTTGGCATCGGTGTGGATTGCGACTCGCTCTGTTCATCGGTACGTTGCATCTCTGCCTGTTGAGGGAAAAGTGCTTGTACTACTGTACTTAGAACCAGTGGGTTCGTCGGTGTTGGCCGCCTGAACGCCTTTAGCTTCTTCATAACCAGTCTAAATGCGGTGCCCCATGAGGTGGCATCTGCCTCGTCACATAGCTGCAGAAAACACACGCGCTTGCTTTTGCTGATCGCTTTTTTCAGTACCTTCCTAAGCATTCGGTAGTTCTCATGGAGCTCGTCGAAACGGTGAGTACCTCTAGCTCTGTAGTACAGCCTTCTTGCTTGGAGGCATTGTCTGCGTTTATCGGCGATTTCGGCTGTCCACCAGTAGGCTGGGTTGTAGTATCGCTTGATGGTTCGTCTCTTAACCAATGCAGTATCGCAAGCTCTTCTCGCTTGACCTGCCTTGCTCCATGACCTGCTTCATGACCTTCCTTGCCATAACGATCGTTGTGCCAAGGATATATGTATCGGCCATCATTATTCTGAACACATTCTCGTCCAACATTTCGACTCTTATGGAAGCTCTGCTATTGCTTCTTCTTCGTGCTCGCCTATGTAGTTGTTCGTTCAGCTTATATGTGATAGCTTCGTGATCGCTGTACGTATAAGCATCACTTACTTGCCACTGTGCTTCTCTACTAAGCTCGCTGCTGGAGAAAGTCAGGTCGATTACGGAGTTAAGTCCTGCACTGGTAAATGTTGGCTGAGTTCCAGCATTCAATAGAACAACGTCTAGTGAGGTGACTTTTGAGACCACGATTCCGTCAGCTCTTGGCAGTTTTTCGTGTGGTTTCTTCCTTTTCTTCACCTTGCTAATGACCTTGGTCCACGGTCCATCGTCGCGTTTTGCTTGAGATAGATGCTGCTGCGGACGGAGATTTACTTCCAAACAATCGCAGGACATAGGCATGCCATCCTGGACAGCCCGCTGCTGGACTTTCATCTTCTTTGGTGGTGTTTTCCGCGCTCCTCTTTGACGCTCACTAGCTCTTTTTGGGGTTGCCTTGGACACATTCAAAAATAACGGGTCCGTCTGGCAGTCCTTGTCGGATCGGGAAACAGAGCTGATCGGACGCGGAGTCTCTGTATTCCTTTGGTGTTTTAAACCGTCTTCCTCTACTTCTATAGAGAGGTCTGTGTATGGCATTCTTGTGAGATTGAAAAATCTCTTTATTTCGTGTTGTGCATTTCACCTACTCTTTACGAATTCTGCCAGACTATCGAGGTACAGCTTCAACTTGCCCATTTTTGCAGTGATGGGGTCTTCAACGCTGTCAATTTTTGCGTCTTAATAATCGACTGGACTTGCTTGCCTCCGGACGTGCCTTTATTAGGCGATCGCTGAATTATTGAGCTCCTTGTGAATGGGTTCTCAGTGGGGTCGTTCTAGCTCGTAGCTCTAACTGGTGCAGCGGCCGAATGTGCCACCGCTGCAACAGTGCTAGGTGCAGAAATGCTAGTTGAGGCTTCCAGACTCCTTTCCTCTACCGTGGGAGTACCCACGGGTGGGTTTCCACTAATGTGGTTGCTACCTGGAGTATTAATGTTATTAGCTGACATTTCTACTTAGTGGTGTTATATTCAGGGTGACCTTCCCTTATCCTTTTATACCTACGCACAGGTGTGGATACTGCCGACCCCTACGGTACCCACGCAGACCAGGGAGCCGCCCACTATGGGTCAGACGCTTCTGGTTTTAAGCTTCGCCGCTCTCATCAGCCATCAAGTTTCCGGGTGGCAACTCTGACGCCCAGGTGCCACCACGGGGAGGCACTTGTACTAAGGCAAGCGTGCTAGCACAAGTATGCTAGCATGAGATTCGACTTGGGGCTTAACTGTGAATATCGAGCTGGCCCGCCAGGTTGAGCAATCAGGCTCTTTCACCTTACAGTGTCCACAGTGTATGTATGTATGTATGTATGTATTTATGTATGTATTTATGTATGTATGTATTTATGTATGTATGTATTTATGTATGTATGTATTTATGTATGTATTTATGTATGTATGTATTTATGTGTGTATGTATGTATGTATGTATTTATGTATGTATGTATTGCCTCTATTCTAGTTGGCGGAGTGAGGTGACACAAGTCACTGCGACTCTAAACCATATTCTAGTAGTCACTGAACAGCGACCTGCGTCACATGCGTGACTAAACACAGCTAAATAATGTTTTCGTCATATTATAGTTGTCACTGTAAGCCGCCGTGTGTCGCATTTAAGTGATCTTTTAGGCGCCGCAATTTTTGAAGTGAGATGGAGGCAGAAAAAATGTAAATGAACAAAAATTCTAGTTTATTGATAGAAATTGTTTATAATTAATTATTTTTAGCTTGAAAATAACCACCAGGAGGCAGTTCGAGGAGATGGTCACATATATGATAAAAAACCCATCTGTAGCTAAGGGCTTAAAATATGCAGAAAATTGCTGCATTAATAAAGCCACTTTTGAGGGTAAATGGCACTTGCTGTCCTCAAAGCTTAATAGTTTGGGCCCTCCAATTAGGAATGCTGCAGGATGGCAAAAAGTATGATTTGCAGTCGTCGCCTTGAAGTTATGCTTACGCACATTAATAGCAATAGCATAACTGCGAAGTGACGACTTTTTTAAATGCTATTAAATTCAATCAATTTATTCTAGGTTTGGACCGATTACAAACTGAAGCTCCGCAAAAAATTGGCGCATAACGAAAAGGAGATAAACTCCACCGGAGGTGGGTCATTTCGAATAGCTCACCTTTCAGCCCAGGAAGAACAAGTGTCAAATCTGCTGCATTTACACAAGGTTGCTCAGAGTGATGCGGTTGTGTTCGGTGTCGAAGACGCGGTGCAAATTGGCTCCTTCACCGACACTGCAGAACAGGAGGAGGAGGTGGAACCAACAGTAATGGAAACTGCAGAACCCACACAGCCAACACCGGAACGACCAGAACCACAACTGCAACGGAAGAGGAAGAGGCACGGTCAAAACGACGACGCAAAAATGGAAATGCTTAGTGAGCAAACAAAATGCCTGCAAGACATTCCAAAATTGCTGGACAAGTCCAATAAATATTTAAAAAACATATCCAACTGCATGGAGAAGAAGCTGAGTATTTATAAAAAAATGCAGAAAAAAAAGAAGAAGAAATTGATCTGAGGATGGAGGATCATGAAGTTAAAGCGTCAAAAGCTTCAAATGGAGATATCGAAAGGGTGATATTTTTTGTTTAAATTTATTTTTTAGTTCATAATCACCCCAATCATGAAACATTTTCCCATGGGAGTTGTAAGCGGGAGTTTCCGTTTTCTTCCAAAAAGTTTTTGAACTTTGTCTTAAAAACGGAAACTCCCTTTTACAACTCCCATGGGAAAATGTTTCATGATTGTGGTGAATTAATTTTTCCATTAGTAATTGAAGTTTTTTTAATTAATTTTAAAATGGAGATCTCAAAAGTGTAATATTTTTATTTATTTTTTATTTTTATGTATTAATAACATAAGTATCTGAAGTTCCTTTTAAGAAAATATACATATGTGATATAACATAAGAAAATAATAATAAAAAATTGAAAACATGAATTTAATAAAACTTAATTTCAACATAACTTCATTGTTTACATGCATAAAATATAATTTGAAAATTTTTATAAAGAAAAGTTTATGAATTGAAAATGGAATTCATTATTCTTGTTCTTATAGAAGAGCCATCTTCATCGTCGTCTTCTGGCAAGCCTACGTAATCATCATCATCAGGTAACGCTATTGGATCGTCATGAATTTTGTACTTTAATCTTAAATTATGCAAAGCACAGCATACGTTTATAATTTTGGACGCCTTTTCGGGTGTGTAATGGAGCTGCCCACACCCAATATGCATCGAAATGTATTTTTAACAACACCATTTGTTCTCTCGATAACATTTCGTGCTCTTGAATGAAGCTCATTGAACCTTCCCTCAAAGCTGTTTTCACCTCGATCCCGATGAGCCCTAAAAGGAGTGATTAAATAAGGCTTAAGAGGATATCCTGCATCACCTTAAAATCGAATCTTTGGTATTTGTATGCATGTATTGAGATATTTTCATTAGTACCTACCTAAAAGCCAAGAGTTTCCTTCTGCATTATCACTCGCAAGCATCGTATCTAAGCGACTACTGTTCCAAATGAATGAGTCATGTGAAGCTCCCGGGTTATTAGCATCAACGTATCTGATGCGCATTTCGTGATCGCAAACCTTAAGGAAATATTTTATTTTTGTATACTTGCATTGAAATATTAATTATAAACAAATTAGACTCATACCAACATCACGTTCAGGCTATGAAAGCCTTTCCTATTGTAGTATAAATGTTGGAAACTTTTTGACGGGCATATAATGCTGACATGCGTACCGTCTACGCACCCAACAACTCCAGGAATTCCAAATTTCTCGAAAAACGCCAACTTGATTTCATTTCTTTCAGAATGACTTAGAAATTTTATCAAATCTCTACATATTTCACTTTCCAGCGTAGACAACACTTCTGTGAGAATTGTAGAGAAGGTAGGCTGGGCCAAAGCAAAGATTGGAAGCACTGCGAAACTTCTCTTCTGTGGATTTGATTTGCTTTCAATTATGTTAAGTAAATAAACAAAAGCTTCTTTCGATATTCTGAAATAGCTTAAGAAACTGAAAAGAAAGGAAATTCTGAAAATCTACTTAAACATATATTTAACATTTTGAACTCACACTCTTTCGCGCAATTCTAACGGGTTAGAGCTATCCCTTAATTTTAATCTTTTAATTCTTAAGTTTTCACTATAATCTGCACTATCTGAGATATCAGAAACCGAAAAACATAACACAAAAGAACTCATAATAAATTATTAAAGCTTATTTTCTTATTTTATTTGTGACTTCGTTTTTTATGCACAGCTGTCATTTATTTACCATTTTGAGATGTGTTTAATAACATATTTTGTTTCATTACAAACGTTCCGTCACCTCACGTCACGTGACAACCATGATACCACTTTTCAAGTGACGTGACACCGACTGTGACAAAACTCACATAGGTGAGGTGACAACAAGAATCAGGCTCTATGTATGTATGTATGTATGTATGTATGGATGTATGTATGTATGTATGTATGTATGTATGTTATGTATGTATGTTATCATCACAAGCTCAGAGTTTCGAGTGCTTTTTGCCATTGGATGGGCATTATTGCCAACTGAAGCAACTTCGGATTCTGACATAACTTCCTACAAATTGTCAGCAAGTTTCAACTGTTCTTCTAGCTCTATATAACCAGATCTGGTCAGAGCAATAACACATGGTCCAATAAATCCCGAGACTAACTACTAGGTGGCACCTCTAACGAAATATCGATATAAAATATCGATAGTTCCAACCTTCAAACAATACGTGTAAAAATTTCATGACAATCTAATGTTTAGTTCAGAAGTTGCAGTGATTTAAGTGACGCTACTGTTGATATTTTCAAAATAATGGATTCAAAGCAATTCCGTGTGTTGATTTATTACTGTCTTTTGATGGAAAAAAATACCGCCCAAGCTGAGCAACGGCTTGGAAAGTGTTATTCGCACTCTGCTACGTCAAAAGCAACCATTTGCAGATGGTATGCTGAGTTTAAACTTGGTCGTACAGACACAAATTATGCTGAACGTTCAAGACGCCCAAATGAGGCAGTTGTTCCACAAAACATAAAAAAAAGTACACAAAATGGTATTGGCCGTAAAGTGAAGGTACGCGAGCTAGCTGAGGCTCTGAAGATATCGAAAGGCAGTGTGGGAACAATATTACAGGAACAGTTGTCGATGAGAAAGCTGCTTTCCAAATGGGTGCCGCGTTTTCTCACACTGGACCAAAAACAACAACGTGTCGATGATTCGGAGAGCTGTTTGGCAGTTTTTACAAAGAATAAACATGAATTTTTGAGTCGATATGTGGCAATGGATGAAACAGCAGGAAGAACAGCTTGTGCGGCCGTGAAGTCAAGACGTATTTTTTTGCGCTCTCGTGTTTTTGTCAAAATTTTAAACAGAACACATTTTCAATTATCAAAAATGCCTTGCATTTGCTCACTAAGAGTCGACCGTCATTTAGACGAAGAAAAAAAGATTAAATGTGCTAGCTGCAATGAATATTTTCATTGCCTTTGTGTGAAATTAACAAAAACTAATGTTGATTATTTGAAAAAAAAAACAATAAACTTTTTAAGTGCAATGCTTGTCTCTCGGCTCGCCGTTCATCTTTTCACGATCTACCGATAAAGCCATCATCGTTAGAATCCGCTTCAGATAAAACCGAAGAGGTTTATACTCCTCCTTCATCTAACTACCTACTCGATGAACGCACTCGTTCTCTGAAAAAAGACTCATCGACACATCAGCTTGGTTCTACCTCGTTTTGGCTCAAACTGAACCAGATAATGGATTCACGTTTCTCTAAGCCAAACGAACTCATCGAACAGCAAAACAATTTGCTCACCTCTCAACTAAACGAAAAGCTGATCAGTGCTATTGAAATGAGTGAAAAGAGGATTCTCGATGTGCTCCACCAGAACGTGGAAAATATGAATGCGCAAATAGCAACGTTCAAGCGCGATCTCGAAGACATAGCCAACAGAGTCAGCAAAATAGAAAACAACAACAATAACAAATGCAGCAATAACGACGATAAAAACCTGGAGTCTAGTATCTTAGCAATAAACTCATTTAAATTGCAGATTGATGACTTAAAAAATCAGCTACAAAAGCAAGAAAATTCCGCCGTTGCCTGTGATTTGCGTTTCCACGGAATCCCGTATGAAAAGTCAGAAAACTTGCTAAACACATTCAATAATGTGTGCCACACGATTAAAATTAATCCACCAAGCGGAAAGTCAATTTTTCGCATCAAAAACAATTTTCAATCAAAAACAGACTCTGCAGTGATTTTACGATTGTGCTCCCCGCATGACAAAAATTTCCTATTGAAGGCAATACACGGTTTCCGACGCGCTAATAACTACAATCCTCTCCGCTCAATACAAGCTGGTTTCAATTCCGATGTCCCAATTTACTTTAATGAAAGCTTAACAAAAGAAAACCACTTTATTCTTAAAGCTGCATTAAAATAAAAAAAACAAAAACAGCTCTCAGCAGCGTTTGTCAGGCGTGGGATCGTACACGTTAAATGCAGTAATGATACTAATTACACTCGCATCAACTCTCTGCATGCATTAGACCAACATGCTCGATCGCAACATAACGCCAGTAATTCAGCTAATACAAGTGTGCAAGCAGATTTGCAACAACATCAAGAGTTTTTTCGAGGCGAACCTAATCCTCAGATATAAGCTTAAAAGAAACAACAACAGTAAGAGTACCCTAATAGCCGACGACAAACATCATGGGTCGACAATGTTATACCTTAATGCGAGTATTTTATACTATTTATTGTTATTGTATTCATTTAGTTTTTTTAAATTTTTCTGATGGTAGTTTGCAACAGATACTTTTTTACGTTTAGATCGTTTGACATGCGTGCGTTGCAGTTTTACTTACAAAATATATCACTTTTAATCTTTCATGAACGATCAAAATACAAGTAACTCGAATGGTAATTCCAAAGACAATGCTCAGAGCTTAATTCGCATTCTCTGCAAGCAGCGCAAAGGGTTAAATATTTGTCACATTAATGCTCAAAGCTTGAAAATGAAAATTGATGAATTTAGATATTTATTTGAAGGGTCCCAAATGGATGTAGTATGTATATCTGAAACATGGTTTCTACCATCATTACAAGATAGTTTGTTTAAGGTTAATGGTTTTCGATTGTTCCGAATGGACAGATGTGGACATGCAGGTGGAGTGGCAATCTTTAGCTGCGTTCGATTCGCCAGTGCTCAACTCAATTACGAAAAAACGACTACTCACTTAGCTGTTACTTGTTGAATAGTTGGCAACACTTTTGTTTTAACAGATCACATGAAGTCTCCCAATAAATTATATTGAAAAAGAAGAAACTGCTTAAGGGGGGTGAAACATGAAGTCTGCCAATAAATTATATTGAAAAAGAAGAAACTGCTTAAGGGGGTGAAATTGTAGACAGGGTGAAATTAGTTTTGTTTAATCAATTTTTTTCAAGTTGATAACATAATTGGATCATTTCTGTATTAGTACACCTTGGAATTGTAAAAAACATTTTGATTTTTTTTTACATAACAGCGGCTCTGCGGAGTATTTTTTATTTTGAACAATTTTGGAGAGACACTTTAGGTTTTGCTTTGCTACTCGTACCTCATCGGCATTTTCGGCGAAAACTTTGCAATCGGTGTCCATTATTATACCCAGCTCGTTCATAAGCTTCAGAATGGAGGTGTAGCCTACATTAAAAATTCCAGCAGTAATGTAAGCTGACCTCTCGATCCTGACTCACCAAAACTTATTTTGTGCTTGCATACATAACAAATTAAAAATTCCGATAGTGCAGTAAAAACTGAAGAATTACGGAACAAAATATTTTACAATCTATTGTGGAAGAAGCATTCCTCTGCCAGTCGATTTAGCCATGTCCGTCCGTCTGTCTGTGATCACGATTACAGTCGTAATTTTCAAGCTGTATCACGAAATTCGATAATTAGTCTTGTATCTTAAAAATTAACATCAAGTTCGAAAATGAGCCAAATCGGATGAAAACCACGCCTGCCATACAAAGTGACTTTATCAAAAATGTAAAATCTGTTTTAATTCCACAAAAATTAATATATGGACTTGAAATTTGCCAAATAAGCTTTAATATGCACTCTGAGTATATAATTCAACCAAATCGAGTGAAAACCACGCCTATCTCCCATACAATGTGACTTTATCGAAAAACAAAAGTGAATATTTTCTGTTAAAACTATGACAAAAATATTTTTACAAATAAACATTTTATTGACTGCTTAAGACTTTTAATATACTTTGGTTCGGCCGTGGGAGTATTTTAACTTCGGCCGCGTCGAAGATCATTTCTTACTAGTTTTAATATGTTATGCATTCGAAATATGAAAAATTTGCATTTTTCTTAAATTAGTGCTAACCCCACCCTTAAAGAAAATTAATTTTGTTTTTGTGCGCACATCACATTTTGACAGAATCTATTACATTTTTATCTTATTGCGTACACAAACCAACTAAAAAATAAGAACTTGGCAACGCAACTTTACTCAACTCAACTGATAATTGACTTACTCTATACTCAACTAGCTGTAGACTTTGTTGTTGTTTGCTCATACAAATTTTGAAATAAGCGACATGAATTGAGTATAGGCTGGCGAATCGAACGCAGCTTTTGTAAAAAAGCCTATTGCTTGCGAAATAAAATTTAAGTCAATAACTCATTGCTCCATAGAGTTTCTTTTTGTAGAAATAATTTCCGGCAATGAGAAGGTATTAGTTGGTTGTGTATATAGACTAAATCGCAATATAGATCTGTTACCATTTTTTGAAACCTTACATAACATAAGTTTATCATATTCAAATATTATTATTGGTGGTGACTTCAACTGTAACATACTAAAAGGAAATAACTTAATTGAAGGTATGCTAGCTTTAGGTTTATATTGTGTTAAATACGTTATGCCAACCCATTTTACCAAATCGTCGAACACACTTTTAGATGTTGTTTTTGTAAATGACTCAACTAAAGTACAGAAAATCCGAATGTGTTTAACGTAGACACCTGCCTTGACGGCTTAATTCTACGGTGCTCCAAGCACGGGACCAAAACATTGCATCGGCCTGCGCCGCTTTGAGTATTCAAAGGTACCAAATTAGCTCCATGTTGTGATGACATTTCGCAACCCTTGGTTTGGGTGGAGGCCTATCTAACACCTCTTTCGTACTAAGGGGTACAGCACCCGAGTTGAGAATGCAATAAGTCTTTGGTCGGACTTCGTAGCAAGCTACTGCCAGTTGAGCTCATCACCGCTCCGGACTGGTGGCCATTTAAAAATGTTCGTCAGAACAACTCCTCAATTGATCCAACTATTTGGATCCACAGACTATCTTACAGATGAATGACTGCATAAGTCATTCACCTGTTACGGCGTCTAGTAAACACCTGACAAGCGAACTCGTTCAACCTGGTAATTTGCTCAGTAGATGCAAGCGCATTGCTCACGTCGAACTCTTCATTTTCTACCATTATGCCTATGGCTCTCAAATCTCGAATGTCTTCGTAAAGAGGACATTCGTACAGACATGTGACCAATCTTCAAAGGTTGCTCCGCAATCACAACCTTCAGTCGTGCTGAGATTTCTCTTACGCAAGAATGCGTTCAGAGAACCATGACCAGTTAAAAGGAAGCCCAGACTCAGAGAAAATCCACACTACGGGCGACCTTCAACGAACGCCACGTCATGTATAAACTGGTAGGTAAGTCTACCATTCTGACTTTGGTTCCATCTAGATTGCAACCTAGATTGTACGCGCTCTTTTAGCATAGCCTTCCACTCTGTGGTACTCATATCCCTAACTAACACGTCCGAAGTCCAATCAGTCACTGCTAGGGGAAGACCCCTCCGAATCCGGTATGCAATGCTGGTTTGCATTACCACCAGATCCAGAGGAGGTGCCCCCATCAGCACCTGCACGGAATCTGTAGAGACCGTACGGCACACCGGCAAACACCCAATTAAGATTACTCTCTGACAAGAGAGAATCTTCCGGTAGCCTACAGCAGTACTGACCACTTCACCCCACACGACCGAGCCATAAGTTGCACAAGTAACAAATAGCCCATCATACATGAGGCGCACAGCCTTCCTACTGAGTCCCCAGTCACTCCTAAGTAGTCTACGCACTCGCCCTACTACTGTCAACAGACGCTCTCTCAACTTCTCTAGGTGCACCAAAAAGTTCATTCTCTCTTTCATCCAAATTCCCAGGTATTTGACCTCTGTCACATACCTGAGACCTACTCCCTCCAAGCTGACAAAGGGAGGTCGGCCACGAGATAATCTGCCTTTAAGCAGCATCATCACGGACTTGTCCCTCGCCACGCTAACACCTACACGTGAACCCCATGCACACACTGTAGCAATAACCTCACTTGCCCTGGCTTCAAGTTCAGCACGAGACTGTCCTTCAACCGGAACAAGCAGGTCGTCAGCATACGCACAGCACTTAGACTGACGTTCAAGCTGCCGCAGCAGAGGATCCATCATGAGGTTCCAAATGAATGGACCACAGATAGACCCCTGTGGACAGCCAAGAACAACATCAATCCCTACTGTTTGGTTAACACCTAACACGCATGCTTCTCTACCCGAGAAATAACTTTGCCAGAGCTTAATTTCCCTGCAACCCACTTCCCTTAGTCTGCCTATCACCTTATCCCAGCACAGATAGTCAAAGCCATCCAAAAAGGCAGCGAATAGCCCCGAAACATATTTGGAGCTACTCTCTTCTACGGAGCTCCTGACATACAGCCAGGCATCCTCAACGCTTTTTCCCTTGCTGAAACCAAATTGCCTATCGCAAATCTGTTTTCGCACTCCTAGAGCCGTTCCACCATAATCCTCTACAGCACTTTTCCAAGCACCGGAAGAAGGCTGATGCCCCGGTAGGACCGAGGATGACTCCTCGGTCTATCAGGTGACTTCAGAAGCACGATCACTCTTGCCTTTTTCCACACGTTGGGAAAATAACCCTCGCTTAAGCACTTACCATACAAGGCTTCCAGGTACTGCGGAATAACCTTCCAGATGTTTTTACACATCTCTCCAGTCACACCATCTATACCTGGAGATTTCTTCCCCCTGAGTTGCATCATGCCATACTCTATCTCACTCCTCTCTAAGGCCGGGGGATCTTCCACCTCCCTTAAAAGAGAAGTGGCCTCACCATCGGTCCTCGGAAAAAATAAGCTCAACAGAGCATTTACACAATCCCGCCATTCTGTCAGAACGGTACTATCTTGGCGGATACCGCTCACGTCAATAGATCGTCCCTGGCCACGACAAATTTTGTATGCCATGCACCATGTCGTCTCTATTCCCATGAACAAAATCCCCCCAATCTTCTTCTTTAATACGGACTAACAGCTCCTTGTATTCTCTTAAGCTTACTCTGTACCTATCTCTATGCTGGGATACGTCAATGTCTCCAGTCACTCTGGCCCTCTGGAATCTAATCCTGAGACACCTAAGTGACCTCCTTTTTAGAGTTAGATCACGTGTCCACTAGGGCGTATTGAATTACAATTTTTTTTCGAATTTCACATTCTAAGAGGTCTCAAAAATTGCATGGGGTTGTCAAGATCACCCAAAAAAAATTTTAAGAAAAAAAAGGATGTCTTCCTGCCCCGCATGGACAAAGTTGTTTTTTGAGGAAAACAGTAAAAAATAACGACCTTAAAATGCTTTGACTTTTATAAAAAAAACTACGTATGTCTTAAAGCAAAAATTAGTGTAGGCTTAAACTAACAATATATTGACAAACACGATGCCACTCACGATTCTTATCCACAGTGTCCTGTGTGAAGGATATTCGAAGCAAAACTTGAAATCGAGATAGCACAGAACTTTTGATTGTTACCCAATAGTCTAAATTTTGGTGTTATTGATTATACTGCTAACGTATTCCTTAAAGTTGTCGAATTAATAATTGGCATAATTTTTGCATATGCATTTTCCTATTTTTGAGAAATGTTTGCTTGAATGCAATTTTTTAACTTTTTTAAAGAAATGAATATAAGATTTTATATCTCGGGTACCAGAAATGGCACCGAAGAAACTTTGCTCAATTTGGATTCTTCAAATATTTCTTAACAACACCCTGTCTAAAAGTTTTAATTTAAAATACCAGATTAAGGCCACGATTTTATTTTCTATTTCTAATCTAGCGTTCGCCCGGGCTAGCATTGCACTGTGCAGAGGACATGCTTCGGACATCATTTGATGTTCGGAAGGCATTCCCTTGAATGCACAGTTGCGGCAACGCAACGCATTGTTGCATACCCTAGCCTTGTGTCCACTCTGGCCACAGTGCCAGCAGAGATCCTTCTTAAGTCTGCACTCCTTAACCCTGTGATCCAGGCTTAAGCATCGGAAGCAGCCTAACCGAGTCCTGTAAGCCCTAATAAAAAAGGAGAACCACTTGACATAGCACCGTCCGACATTCAGAAGAGCTTCCACATGGTTTCTACCATCATTACAAGATAGTTTGTTTAAGGTTAATGGTTTTCGATTGTTCCGAATGGACAGATGTGGACATGCAGGTGGAGTGGCAATCTTTGTAAAAGAAACTATTGCTTGCAAAATAAAATTGAAGTCAATAACTCATTGCTCCATAGTGTTTCTTTTTGTAGAAATAATTTCCGGCAATGGGAAGGTATTAGTTGGTTGTGTATATAGACCAAATCGCAATATAGATCTGTTACCATTTTTTGAAACCTTACACAACATAAGTTTATCATATTTAAATATTATTATTGGTGGTGACTTCAACTGTAACATACTAAAAGAAAATAACTTAATTGATGGTATGCTAGCTTTAGGTTTATATTGTGTTAACTACGTTATGCCAACCCATTTTACCAAATCGTCGAACACACTCTTAGACGTTTTTTTTGTAAATGACTCAACTAAAGTACAATTATATGATCAAATTCCAGTACCAGTGTTTTCAAAACATGATTTAATATTCCTTTCTTACGATTTTGACATGAGCTCTAACCCGCGAACGTTTTGCTATCGGGATTTTAGAAACATTAATTATGAACAATTAAATTTTCAAGTATCAAATGTTGTTTGGAATGATTTCTTCCACATGGCATCAGTCGAGGAAATGGTAAATTTTATTCAAATCAATATATGCAATCTTTTTGAACAACTGGTCCCTCTTCGAAACAAAACAATCAAGCACAAGGAGCGACCTTGGTTCAATGCCGGATTACAACAAAAAATTATAGAAAGGAATGCAGCATATAATCGCTGGAGACGGTATAAAACACTGGAGTTACATCAAACGTACAATAAGCTCAAAATTGGCGTAACTAAAAGTGTAAAGAAAGCAAAATTAGAATTTTATACTGAAGAGTTTAGAACAGCCGCGGGTAGCAAAGAAAAATGGCAACGCATACGTGACATAGGTATTGGTAAACATATCACTGACATCGACGATGAAATTGATGTCGATCTATTAAACGACAAATTTTGCAATTTGTCTATTCCGACAGTGAAATCAGATTATTATTATAATTCTTCGTCTGTTCTTAACTCAGAAAACAATTTCGATTTCGCCTGCGTAAGCCAGTACGATGTGTTAAAATGTTTTTATGAAGTTAAATCTAATGCAATTGGCTTTGATGCTATACATCCAAAATTTCTAAAAACCACATAAGACCACATAAGACACCGCAGCACATAAGAATGCTTCTAGCTAAAACTTACCTTCTTCCTACACTTTTATACGGGTGCGAAATATTTGCTAATTGCGATTATACTGCTAAACGCAAACTGAATGTACTTTACAACAGTATTGCAAGATATATATTTTGTTTGAAAAAATACGACCATATATCACATCACGCGAAAAAAATATGTTTAATAACCTTAGATAACCTTCTAGATTTCCGTACTCTTATTTTCTTACATAAAATAATTAATACCAAAGAGCCTTCGTATCTCTTTGGAAAAATTAGATTTGCACAATCTCAACGTTTAAACCTACTAATACATACGCGACATAATACTTTAATATCAGAGCGAAAATTTTTCATTCACGGTATTCGTCTTTGGAATTCTCTTCCACATCAACTCCAAAATATCTGCAACGCCGCGCGATTTAAGAAAGAACTTTTTGATATCTCATATAATTCTTAACTAGTATCATTTCGGTCAATCTTGTATTATCGGTCGAAATTAATCTGCTGCAAACTTCAGTAGGAGTTTTATTTCAAAATATTTGCTAAATTTTTGATTTATATTAATCTAATTTTAATTAATTTAATCTTAATTTTTTCTTACAATTGTTTTTTTTTCTTAACTTCTTAGTATGTTTTATTATATATAAAATTGTGCCTTTAGTGACTTATGTTGTATTTATAAGATTCTTGTAATCTTTTACAAAAGGATTTATTACTATAAATGTTAAATGTCAAATGTTAAATAAAATAAATAAAAACATGGATCCACCATTACACACCGGAATCAAAACTGTCGAGAGCTGAGCGGATATCAACCGATGAAAGCAGGCCAAAGCGACCAAAAACACAACAGTCGGCTGGAAAGGTTATGGCATCTTTGATGTTGTAAAATGTTGTAAAAGCTTTTGATGTTGTTAATCATAAGCTCTTAATTTTAAAACTAACTCTTCTCGGTTTTCCAACACCATTAGTGCTTTGGATTGAATCTTATTTATTAAATAGAACACAAAGTGTTATCTTTAACCTTGTAAAGTCAGAGGAGTTCCCTGTTACTTCCGGTGTACCTCAAGGAAGCCACCTTGGGCCTCTGTTGTTTCTACTTTTTATTAATGATTTACCATCTGTTGTAATTCATAGTAATATTTTACTATACGCTGATGATGTTAAACTTTTTCTGTCATATAAATTTGAGCAAGACTCTTTTTTCTTACAAACCGATCTTGACCATCTTTGTGACTGGTGTGAAATCAATGGCATGAAGCTTAACTTGAAAAAGTGCAAACACATGACTTTTTCTCGTAGACAACCTTCTCGAAGTTATTACAAAATAAGTGACTATACACTTGAGTTCTTAGAAGTTTTCGACGATCTTGGAGTAACTATGGACCCAAAACTTCGCTTTCACATTCATATTAATAAAGCTATAAGCAGAGCAAACAGTACTTTAGGGTTTATTAAACGATGGTCAAAAGAGTTTAATGATCCTTTCATTACTAAAACATTATTCACTTCGCTTGTAAGGCCCATACTTGAGTATGCGTCAATTGTCTGGTGTCCTAGATATGGGTGTTATATTGACGATATAGAATCAGTTCAAAAACAAAATTTCTTTTGTTTTGTTTACGCAATATATATTGTCATACTTACATTCACTTACCACCCTATGAATATAGATTAAAGCTTGTTAACCTACCTTCTCTAAGAAATCGTAGAATCATGCTTAATGTTTGCTGGATTTATCAACTTATACATGGATTTGTTGACAGTCCATACTTACTGAGTAAAATTTACTTTAATCTTCCTCTTCGACCAAGAAGATCTTTTGAGCTACTTTTTATGAACTTTTGTAGAACTAATTACTTGCAAAATGAACCACTAAGAAGCGCTTGCGGAGACTTCAATTCCGTTTCAGATGTTATATCTTTTAATGAAACCCTATACTCAATTAAACTTAAAATTATAGATTATCTGCAGCACCGCCACTGATTCTCAACATACTCTTCCAAGATACGGCACTTTTACTGTTGGATGTACCGCCACTGATTCTCAACATACTCTTCCAAGGATACGGCATTTTTACTGTTGGATGAATGAGAGAACGATCTGCATAGTATATATCTATACTATTATATAAAAGGGGTCTCTCGAATTTTCATCGTTCAATCAAGAGGATCAATGCTGAACCGATTTTAATAATTCTTTCACTATTCAATCACAATAATAAGCGACCCTGCTACTAGGTACTACATTTTTGGTAAATCTTTTTATTTAATTATTTAAGAATTCATGCATTTTAATCCATGCTGCCATTGTATAAGAAGCACGAAATAACAGCAAACAATAGCTTAAGCTCTTTGTTGAGAGAGAGAGGTGAGAGATTACAACTAACCGCGCTGTCATCTTGAGTGAATAGTTGTACTCAGTTAATTTCTGCTGCAGTGTTTCCATAAGACCAATATTTCGTAGAGATATGAAAATATGTTTTCATATCATATTTATACTCCCAAGCAACGCTGGGAACGGGTATGCTAGTATTAATATAAGTGGCTTATTAGACCAAGTTTGTCTATGTGCCTGCGTTCGTTACCTTTGTCTTAGCTTACTAGGAACTCGGTGTGATAAATAAAAGATGAATCAAGGCTTCATCGGCTTTAGAATCACAGAATGAATAATATTGTATATATACTATCAGTATGGCGTACCGGGCCTTGTTTGCCTTGATACCTACCACTTTTCTAGATCTCACACTCTGATACTTGGTGCCATATTTATAGAGGTGTTATATGTATATTAATATGAGTGGCCAATGAGACCTAGTTTGTCTTAGTGCCTGCGTTCGCAACCATTTTCTTTTCCATAAGGAAATTGGTGTGGTAAATACGACTCAATTCGTCGGATTACCAACTTGCTAAGCCAAGACTTTATTGGCTTCAAGGACAGAACGATATATTTATTTTATACATATTTTCATTCTCGATACCACCGCCTTGGACCCTCTTGAAGATTTATTATTAATGTATTTTTTGCTTTATAATACCTTTACTCATGTTATCTATAAGTCTGTATACTTTGAAACGTTCATGTTTTAATTTACATTACATTACAACTGAACTTATTTTACTTTGGTTTTGTATCTTCATTTAAAACGTACTTGAACTCTATATATTAGTATTATTAGTATTAGTTTAATAAGATTATGAATTGTAATTTTAAAATGCTATAAAGCCTAAAAGGCTTAGCAAACAAATAAATAAATAAATAAAATCTGTATTTTCGGATGCGCATGGAACTTTAATCATAGACTATCTCAAAAAGGGAAAAAAAATCAACAGCGATTATTATATAGCGTTGTTGGAGCGTTTGAAGGATGAAATCGCGAAAAATCGGCCCCATTTGAAGAAGAAAAAATTCTTTTTTCACCAAGACAATACATCGTGTCACAAATCGATAAAAACGATGGCGAAAATCCACGAATTGGGCTTCGAATTGCTTCCTCATACACCGTATTCGCCACATTTGGGCCCCCAGCGACTACTGGCTCTTTGCCGACCTCAAAAAAATGCTTGCCGGCAAGAGGTTTGGCTCCAATGAAGAGGTGATGGCTGAAACTGAAGCGTATTTTGAGGCGAAGCACAAATCGTTCTACAAAACCGGTATTGAAAAGTAAGAAAAGCGGTGGAATGCATGTATTGCTCTTGAAGGAACCTACATATGTTGAGGAATAAAGAATATTTGCAAAAAAAAAGTTTTTTTATCACTTATGGCATCATTTTGTAAATCACCGTAATGAAACGCAACGCTAACGCGGCGCATCACTTGGATTAAAAATGTGCATTTTATTAATCACTACGTTATTGCGTTAGCTATGTTACGTTACCACAGTGAACTGTCAGTCAACAACAGTTTAGGGTTTTCACATGTAAAATAAAACTATTATCATTATTGCAAATCTTTGAAATATTTAAGATTCACCAAATTCTAACTTGTTGGCAACCATATCAGCTGTTCTTTTTAGCCATCATTAAATTGAAATTGCAATATAAACGCCAAACACTGGCGTACAATCTGCTGCCTGCGGTAGTTTTTTTATTTTTTTTTAGCAACATTCCGAACTGTTGGTTCGTTGTTGCTATCTTTAACCTATCTTCAAACTATATATGTAAACATTTAAGAATATATGAGTGAAACAAACAGTTATTACCCTTTCAATGCCAACTTATTCGTTCTAACTGCAGCTCAAAAACAAGTGATGAAAGTGACAGTTCAAGTGGGCGAAATTTCAAGTGAAGCGTTTTATAAAATGCGAACTTTGTACTGTTTTCACTACGCTATTGCGTTACTCAACGCTGAAGATCACGGCGTGAAGCGTTGCGTTTTATAAATTGCGAATTTCAACAACGCAGCGTGAAGTGATGTGCAGGGATTTATAAAATGATGCTATTAGTCTCGGGACTTATTGGACCATATGTTATTAAGGCTTTTTTTAGCTTGCGAAGCCAAATTGTATAAACTAAGTCGCTACGGACTGTAGTACCGGCTAACATTATAAGTGACCTATAAAATTGAGATAAGGCGTCCGTGGCGTAGTTGGTTAAAGTGCGTGGCCGCTATGTCAACGAACTTTGGAGACCCAGGTTCGAACCCCAGCAGCGACAGAAAATTATTTAAATTAAAAATAATTTTTCTGTACGGTCGCCACCTCTCTGCAGACAATGGCAAACCTCAGAGAGTAATCAAAATGCCATGTAAAGCTTCTTGAGAACGAGAACTTTCCGTTCATCGCCGTTCGGAGTCGGCGTTAAGCATGTAGGTCCGGTTCTCGGTCAATTGTGTACAAACTTAATAACACGCACAACACAATTGATCATAAAAAGCTAGGTCAAAGTCCTTTCAAGGGCTGAAATGGCCAGTTATTTATTTTTTTTTTATTATAAAATTGAGATGGCTTTTTTCTCGGTGCCAGACAAAATTTTGTCGAACCTCTTGGCAATCAAGTTGGCAACTCTGAAACTTTGACTTGCAAATTTTCAAGCTCTGTTTTATTTCGTTGAAATTTTATAAAGTTTACTAACAATTACTCGTTAATTACTTTCCGCCCGAATTGGGGTGACTTTCCGCCCGATTTGGGGATGCATTGAGATGCACTACGCCAAATGGTCTGCAATGGTTTTGCACTAATTGCAGAAAGTTTTCCAGTGCCACTATTCTACAAAAGCTTTTAGAATGCTGCTCCTCGGCGTCTAGTTTGGAGAGCGAGTTCGTGCCCTGTCTAATCATTCCAATATACTTTCTAGTTTGGTTGAGTTAATACACGGAAGCATTTCATCAATGCCTCCAATTTCACCAGCCCCATCAGCCAATACCGCGTTTGGTAAGGCTAACTACTCTAGAATTACGCGTGCATCTGCTAAATCGTCATCATCATCATCAACATCATCATCATCATCATCATCATCATCATCATCATCATCATCATCATCATCATCATAATCATCATCATCATCATTATCAGCCACATCATTATCAGCCACATCATCAGCCAAATCTCCATTATCATCATCATCAACAACTTACGTTGCGCAGACATCATCTTTTTCGGCTACATCAGAACTACCCATAAATTCTGCCAATATCGCTTCTATGGCTCAACTGTAAACTCAACATGAATCGCCTGCATTACAACTTCTAGTCTTTCGTCATCGTCTCCAACCTCTGCGCTTCCTGTTTCCTCTAGAATGGATATAATATGTAATAATATAACGCCTAGTATGACGGTGAATCGTGAAATTCCTTCAATTGAGCTCAATTCGGTATATATCGCTCCCGCGATTAGTGATCATCAACGGAGTCTGCTTCAAATGCCTTCAAGTTTACCTGCCGCTGCCGGTGCATCGACACTAACCTCTGCGCGGACTGTTGCCAACCTAGTCGTTGTGCAAAGACCGCTGCGTAAGTCTGTTTTCATCTCCAGATTGGCTCCATCTACGTCTGTGAATGAGGTCATGCCATATTTATAAAATGACATGACCTAATGTCATGTTAAAAACCTCATGTCATTGATAAAACAGGTCATATCAAAAATTCAACCATCAGCGCCTATCATCTGTCACAAACTTTCTTCTAACGTGGTTCGGGAGATGTCATCCTTTAAATTATTTGTGGATAATTTGGATTTCTCAACTATAGTATCTCCGAGTTTTTGGCCAACTGGTACAACGGCACATGAATTCATACCTCGTCCTCGACAGGTGATACCTCATGAAAGTTCAACGCTCAACTCGTCTTCTACTCCAAAAAACTGACCGGATCTAGTCATAGGTATTCTTTATATTATCAGAATATTGGTGGCATAAGAACTAAAATTAATCAGTTTTTCTTAACTTCTAGTGGTTTAGACTTCGATGTTATTATTTTCACTGAGACATGGCTAACTGACAGTCATCTAACTTCTGAAATATTCAATGGCACTTCTTACAGCGTTTTCCGTAAGGATCGCTGTTCTCTAACTACTGGGTTTTCACGTGGTGGCGGAGTTTTAATAGCTATCAATAACTCATTCTCTTGTAACCAGTTATTGCCTCCTCATAGTAATGCTGCTCAGCCTGCTTCTATAGACATTGATCAGGTTATCATTAAACTCTTTGTCGACCGTTCGTTTGAACTTTTTATTATTGCGAGTTACATTCCACCTAGAAGCTCTCAGGACCTTTACAATGCGCACTTTGAAAACTGCCGTTTCGTTCTTGAGAATCTTAACAATAATTATCAACATGTAGTATTTGCTGGGGATTTTAACCTAGGGAACATTATTTGGAAGCCTGACTGTGATGAAGCCTACCTCCTCCCGTTTAATGCCCACGGGTCAATTGAAAACCTTTTAGTTGACTTTCTAAGTCTTCATGACTTAGTCCAAATCAATGATATTCACAATGATCTTAATCGAACTCTCGATCTTGTATTCGTGGATAAAGAATTTAATTTTTCTTTACAATCACCCATCTCACCTCTGTTTCAAGGTACCTACCATCATAAACCTATTTCAATTGATTTCCCGTCTTATCAATATCAAAAATTGGCCATAAATAATAATTTCTCGTTTAATTATAAAAATGCAGAATTTAATGCAATTAACAATGTTTTGTCTTCAATCTCGTGGGACTCTGTACTTAATACCACTGACCTATCGGTTGCATATGAAAAGTTTTTTGCTATTTTTAATGATTCGGTGAATAGATTTGTCCCTCGTTCTAAGAGCTCTAATAACAGCAACCCTCCCTGGTTTAATAAAAGACTTACTAATCTTAAGAATAGAAAGAATAAAGCCTTTAAACACTATAAATTCAGCAATTCAAAAAATGATCTTAAGACCATTTACTTATCGCTCCAGCGTCAATTCGTTACCCTTAATAAATTTCTTTACAATTCCTACATAAATAAACTCTACTGAATTAACCATCAAGCAAAACTGCAAATATTTTTGGACATTTATTAACAAAAAAAGAAAATCAAATGGTCTTCCTAAGTTTATGAGTTATCATGGGTCCTCCTCCGATCACACTCCATCTATCTGTAATTTGTTTGCCAACTACTTTAAATCTGTATATTCTCCTGTTACAAATTCTAATTATGTGATTTCTAGTAGCCCGTTTGATTCTGTCTTAGACCTAGGCGACTTGTCTTTTTCCTTGTGTGACATCGAATCCGCTCTATCAAACCTTAAAAATAGTTCATCTGCGGGACCTGACGGCTTGGCGCAAATTGTTTTGAAAAATTGCGCTTCTTCATTAGCCTACCCTCTTTTCTTGATTTTCAATAAATCAATTACTGAGGGATATTTTATTAATAGTTGGAAAACATCTCATATTATTCCGATCTATAAATCTGGTGCCAAACAAGATATAAAAAACTACAGACCAATTTCAAAAATATCGTGCATTCAAAAAGTCTTTGATAAAATCGTGTACAGTAAATTATCATCTCTTGTCAAATGCATAATGTCACCTGCCCAGCATGGTTTCTTATCAGGCAAATCTACTAGCACCAACTTAACCCTTTTTTGCAATTACGTGATTCGTAATTTCGAAGCCGGCCTCCAAACCGATGTTATTTTTACCGATTTTGCTAAGGCATTCGATAAAGTTGACCATAACCAACTTTTACTCAAACTTGCCTCTTTAGGTATCCACTCTAATCTCCTAATTTGGTTAAGATCTTATCTGTTTGGCCGCATCCAGATAGTAAAGATCAACGACTGCCTATCTAGCCCTTTCGCCGCCACTTCTGGGGTTCCGCAAGGTAGTCACCTTGGACCTCTCTTTTTCCTGCTTTTCATCAATGACCTTCCTTCTGTAGTTAAACATTCTCAATGTCTCCTATTCGCCGATGACCTCAAACTTTTCAGTTCAATAAGCTCGTTTGACGATGCAAATCTTCTACAAAATGATATTGATTTCGTCGTTACATGGTGCGAGATGAATAAACTGCCGCTTAATATCTCTAAATGCCAATGTTTTTCATTCTCTAGAGCATCATTGCCTTTAATCAATAAATAATGGACTCTCGCCAACTTGAGCGAATTTCTTATAAGAAAGACCTTGGCATTTTGTTAGACTCTCGGATGAATTTCAAAGAACATATCAACTTCGTCATTAATAAGTCTAACTCCATGTTAGCCTTCTTAATTCGAAATGCTAAAGAATTTAAAGATCCCTACACCCTTAAACTTCTGTACGTCTCTCTTATTCGACCTCATTTGGATTACCGCTCTGTTGTCTGGAACCCATGCTCGTCGACTCAAGCTCTTAGAATTGAAAGGGTTCAAAACAAATTTACGAGATTTATGGTCTTTCAATTAAATTGGAACCTCCCTGAGAATCTTCCTTACAGTACAAGATGTGCCCTAATCGATATCAGTTCCTTGATTTCCAGACGCCGAATACATTCTATTATTTTCATTCGTCACCTGGTCCACCATCATATTCAAGACCCTACCCTTCTTGCTATGTTGGACTTTTTTTCACCACCTCGATATCTTCGTAGTCAATTTAGCTTCCGAGCTCCCTTCCATAGATGTTCTTATGCCCAGAATGAACCAATTACTCGTTGCATTACGGAAACAAATCTAGTCTTGCCATTTATTGACATTTTTAACTCGACCACTAGAACATGTGGCGTCCGTGGCGTAGTTGGTTCAAGTGCGTGGCCGCTATGTCAACGAACTTTGGAGACCCAGGTTCGAACCCCAGCAGCGACAGAAATTTATTTGAATTAAAATAATTTTTCTGTACGGCTACCACCTCTCTACAGACAATGGCAAACCTCAGAGAGTAATCAAAATGCCATGTAAAGCTTCTTGAGAACAAGAACATTCTGTTCATCGCCGTTCGTAGTCGGCGTTAAACATGCAGGTCCGGTTCTCGGTCAATTGTGTACAAACTTAATAACACGCACAACACAATTGATCATAAGAAGCTAGGTCAAAGTCCTTTCAAGGGCTGAAATGTCCAGTTATTTATTTTTTATTTTTTACTAGAACTAGTTTTAAAATTAATCTACAACTTCTTCTATTATTTTATACCTGCTAATTTATTCAATCAATCTTGTTAACTAATCAAATGAAATTTTATTCGTGATTTTTGTTTGTTTGCATTTTGCTTCTATGATTTGATGTTATTTAAAATTTATATTTTTTTATTTAAGAATAATTTTCTTTATGATCGTCTTGTTCTTGTTATTCTGTTATCGGTATCTTTACTTATGGTAACTTATGCCACTGTTTAATTCCTTTTTCTTAAATCTGGTTGGTTTAATTTATCTAAGTATTACATAACTGTTTTTCTCTAATTTATATTTAAGTAGTCAGTAAGAGTATACTCTGTTTGATGAAATAAATAAATAAATAAATAAACATTTAAAGAGTGTCGGTCAATCAAGCTCGTCTTTATACCTTCATACAAATTTGAGGACGAAGTTTTTTGTATGAAGTCTAGCACTGTTACAATTACCTCTTGAGGTAGAGCGGTTACGAGGTACTCGTACTTACTCGTACATACTTTGCGTCAGTTGTGAACCATGCGCTGGGACAAGTGGTCCAAAATTGTGGCAATTTTACTGACGCCGTTTGAATTTCTGGATGCATTGGTGCATCAAATGGATTGACTATTTCTGTTTGTAAGTTTATCAGAGGGCGATGGCACCTTCGCCGAAATGAGAGGGTTGGAAGTGTGTCAGGGAGTGGGGGGTTGTTTAGGGTGGGATGATGGTGTGTGTGAAAGACTCATAGTTTATGTTAAAATGTGTACCTAAATATGTGTTCCTAAAATGTGTTTCCCTAGTGCAGTGGAGTGCCTACGGATGTGAGACAATAGGGACGTAAGTAACGTTTTAAAAGACACGGTGTGTGCCTCGTGAAAAGATAAAATTAAAAGCAACCTGTCCAAAAAAAAATTGTAATAAACTGTCAGAAAATTAAAAAAAATTTAAAATTTTATTTTAAATAATACAAAATTAATATACCGATATCTTTGTTGTTGTTGCTGTTGTTAATTCTGCTGCTGCTGATACTTCTCTTTTGTTGTTGTTGTTGTTGTTGTCGTCGTCGTCGTCGTCGTTGTTGTTGTTGTTGTTGTTGTTGTTGTTGTTGTTGTTGTTGTTGTTGTTGTTGTTGTTGTTGTTGTTGTTGTTGTTGTTGTTGTTGTTGCCGCCTGTGTTACCTTAGCGGCAGGTGTAGGGGCTCGTTGTTACGACTACTATTGTTGATCGATGGTGGTAGCTTGAGCTAATGTTTCAGTAGAGGAACAACGTTCGTGCCACAGTTGTTGTTGTTGTTGATGAGGAAAAACTGCTTCTACCGCTACTGCTACCAGAAGAGTGTTCACAAAGCGGGAATTATCGGATATAATTGAGCGAAGCAATTTCTTGCGATCAAAGATCTTGTTACTATAATAGTTGAAGTTATCATCGGAGAAAGAATAGAATGTTACGGAATTGATTTTTGCCGTTATTATGTTAATTATGGTCCGGTTCGTAGATAAGACAGGATCACCAGTTGTGGTGGACACAATTATTAATAAATTTTTATTTCATTTAACAAATTTTATTTAAATTTTAATTTTTGGACAACATTCAAGTTTGAATATAATTTTTATAATGAACTTATTTAGGCGTCAAGCCTGTAGGTTCGGTTCTCGGTCAATTGTCTACAAACTTAATAACACGCACAACACAATTAATCATAAGAAGCTAGGTCAAAGACCTTTCAAGGGCTGAGATGACCAGTTATTTATTTATTATTTATTTTTAAATAAACAATTTTTGAAATCTTAAATAATAATTTCTAAGTAAGTGTGTTAGAGAGTATTTTGTAATGTGTGTGTTTTGTATGCTGTGATGTTGGTGTTTGTATGTGGTGGTATTGAGTCACCACATACAGTGGCGAACAAAACTGGCTAAATGTTTGCCACTCTCATGCATTTTTGATTGCTGTAGTCATTTTTCAATATAACGCTACCAAATTTTCAGGTTATATACTTCATTTATTATGAACTAAAACGTATTAGTTCAAGTTTGCAAAATATATAAAAATAAAAAAAGATATTAAAAAATAATAAAGATGCCATTCAGCCAGTTTTGAATGTGTTCGAATTTGTCAACGTCGGTTCATTATTTATACCGTTATCCTAGCCGTTTTGTTTTTGCTGCTGAAATTTACTAATGCATTATTCGCGATAAATAAAAAAAAAGATAAGACATTCAGTCGTGCTTACTTGATTCGGCGTCAAATTTGCTGAGTCGTTTGAATTAAAAAAGACTGTTTTATATTTTTATCAAAATGAGGAAGATTAATAAAAAGCACAAAGCTTACAAATTTACCATCAAACTATTCTAAATGTACTAAAAAGACGGCATATAAAGGCTCGAAAGGTTACAAAAAGGCGCCCCAATATACTTTCAGTCGGAGATGCTAGAGCCATGGAGCGCTTATTAACTCAACAAGTAGCTTAGACACCAAAAGAAGCTGTACAAAAGATTGAAAAGGCAGTAAGTGAGTGGAGAGCACGCAAAGCGTTGAAAAAAAATCGGGTTGGAGGCCGCCATCAAGCTACAAAAGCTAGCATTGTATGACAAAAACGTGAAAGCGAGGTTTAATTTCTGCAAAAAGTACAAACACTGGAGTATCGATGATTGGAAGCGTGAGATCTGGTCTGATGGGACCCGTATTAACCGGTATCAGTCGAATGGGAAACAACATTATTATCACCGAACCCATGAAAACTGCAGAAGCGTCAAGTTAAACAAACGATGAAACATGGCGGTGATAGCCTTATGGTGTGGGTCTGCTTTACATGGGGGTATATTGGTTCACTTGTAAGAATATTCGGTATAATGAAGGAAAAGGGCTACCTTAACATCTTACAGACTAATTTGCCGTATTCAACAGAAAAGGGGATATTTCAGCAAGACGGGGAATCCGTATCCATGCAGCGAAAATTGTTCAAGAGTTGCAAAAAAATCAGGACTTCCAGCTTTTACAACGGCCTTCACAGAGTCCTGATTTAAACCCTATTGACAATTTGTGGGCTATTCTAAAAAAACGTCTAGAATCTTACGAAATGGCCTCAATTAACATCGACGAACTATGGCCAAGAGTTCAGAAGGAATGACGTGATCTTCCACATGCAACTATTGAAAAACTGGTCGAGAGCATGGCGAGACGTATTAATAGCGTCATTAAAGCCCTTTGACTTTGGACAAAACATTAATTTGATATATTATGTAATAAAAGTTACCACCGTGCAAAACTGGCTAAATGGAATTTTTTGATATTTTTGTAAAAATTTTTTTATTTTTATACATTTTGCAAACTTGAACAAATACGTTTTGTTTCTTAATAAATGAAATATATAACCTGAAAATTTGGTAACGTTATATTGAAAAATGACTCTACTGCAAACAAAAATGCATGAAAGTGACATGAATTAAACATCTAGCCAGTTTTGCTCGACACTGTATACATGTATTCAACAGTTCATCACATTCTTAATAAAAGCTGCGTTCGATTCACCAGCCTGTACTCAATTCATGTCGCTTATTTCAAAATTTGTATAGGAAAACAACAACAAAATCTACAGCTAGTTGAGTATAGAGTTGGTCAATTATCGGTTGAGATGAGTAAAGTTGCGTTGCCAAGTTCTTCTTTTTTAGTTGGTTTGTGTACGGGATAACGTAAAATGTAATATATTCTGTCAAAATATGATGTGAGTACAAAACAAAGGGATGTAAACAGTTGGGCAACTGTTCCTTGGGATGATTATTCAATCTGCTGATGTCTCAATAGGTGCTGCTACGCTTAAAGTTGTCAGTCGAAACTAAGCGATAAATTCTGTTGCAATATGTGCTTAAAAATTTACCCACAAAAGCCCAGAACACAAAGAAATAATACAAGTCAGTCGATATTGTAATTACAATACTGTTTTTTTTTTATCATAACTTACGTGTAACGTTCCAATAATTGGTATATTTAAAAGAAGACAGCAAACGGGATGCTGGCAAAAAAGGTGGATGAAAATCTCAACAATCAAAAATTCTAAAAAAAGACGTCTGCTTGGTTCCGGAAGAAAAACGAGAAGATGGTTAATGCAACCGGAAATGCAACTCGTTCGTCAGTTGCATTTCCAACAGTTTAGCTACAAACTTTCTCGTGTGCAGTTGAATTTTCAAATGAAAAATGACAAACTATACTAAATAAACGCGAGGTACATAATATAGCTCGAAAAAGTTCTATAAAAAGACATTATCAGGGTAATCACTTTACCGATAAGGATGAGAAGAAATTCAGGCCGAGTGCAAGTGACGGTGAAAATACAAGTGGGAGTGAAAATAAATTAAAAACTGGCAGTAGTGACGATATTTGCACGTGATTATCTTGAAACTACTTTTTCAAAAAATGCTTGTAATGTAACTCAAAAAGTTGTTAAACGTTCATGCTGATATATTGGTAGGTTTCTCTCTATAGTAGTACCGGAAGGATGTGCCACAGCTTTAAAGATATCGTCTGAATAAATAATTTTGTTGGGGTCAAAAATGTTGAAAAAAATAGTCGAAAATCTGGACCTAATATTAAACAGTTGATATAAATTTCAATTTTTAACTTTTTTTAATTTTTTACAGGATTATTCTTCCCTTTCACATATAAGTAACCGAAGAAAAAACCTCTTTTGTTTAAAATAAGTGGAAAAATGTTGAACGTTGCAGCACTTTTACATGCCTCGTAGCAGACACCCGAGGAGATATTCTGCAGAGCCGCCATTTTGTAAAAAAAGAAAAAATTCAAGGTTTACTAAAAATATAGTAAAATAAAAAAATTATCCAATTATGTTGTGAACTTGAAAAAAATTCATTAAACAAGACTAATTTCACCTTGTATAAAGGTATCTCCCCCTTAAGCAGTTTCTTCGTTTTCAATTTAATTTTTTGGCAGACTTCATGTGAACTGTCAAAACCAAAGTCTTTCCAACCAGTGTTTGAATTGCTTGCTTCAAAATAGCAACAGCACAAAAATCTTTGCTTTGCTTACATATTTTTCAGCAAAACAAAAAACTTCGTTTTCAAATACTTACTCAATAAGTTGTAAGCAACCACGCAAAAGCAAAGCGTAAATGCGAAAAAGGAATAGCAGATACTTTTGCTTCAGCTTACTGCGCAGTAGATTTTTGCTTACGCAGTTTACTGTATGAAATGCTTCGAAGCCAATTGCAGCAACTGCCAGCAGTTAGCTGTTGTTTTGGTTTGCTTTGCTTTGACTTTGAGTTTTTTGTCGCTCAAGTTCTTGCAGTCGTTAGAAATAGTTGAAACAGAGTTTGAAGATTTTTGCTGTGCTTGCTGAAGAAGGAAACACTTTGGGCTCTTCCTTTTTTTTTTTTTTGTTATTCTAAAGAAACGACGTCATTAGAATACGACGTTGTACTGAAAGTTTCTGCAATTTTGATATGTGAAAGTTTTTGGTGTCAAAATAACAGATTTTTTTTTTTTTAAATTAATTGGATGGATATTTTCGTTAAAAAAGTACGCGTTACCTGTAAAGGGGCGGAACAGGCGTGTTCAAAACTGAGTATACCATAACCTTATCTAGAATTAAAGTAATATGTGTGCCAAATTTGAGCTAAATCCGTCGAGTTGTTCAGATTTCCATTACGGTGAAACAAACGGAAAATTATTTTTATTGTAAAAATTGTAAGCAAAGCAAAGATTTTTGTGCTGTTGCTATTTTGAAGCAAGCAATTCAAACACTTAACTGAATAACTGAAGCAGCAAACGACAGCCATGATCTTATTGCTTGCTCATCAAGCACAGCAAAAAAATTCGAATTTCGACTGCAAGAACTTGAGCGACAAAAAACTAAAGCAAACCAAAACAACAGCTAACTGCTGCCAGTTGCTGCAATTGGTTTCGAAGCATTTCATACAGTAAACAGCGTAAGCAAAAACCTTCTGCGCAGTAAGCTGAAGCAAAAGTGTTTGTTATTCTTTTTTCGCATTTGCTTCTTACTTTTGCTGATTCCTTTTTCGTAGTCATAGCGAAGCAATTGCATATGCATTGAAAATAGTCAAGCAATTTCAAACACTGTTTCCAACTATTCAGCAAGTAACAGCTAAATGAGTAGCCAGTTTTTTCGTAATTTAAGCCTGAAAAACAATAGAGCGGGAGTACGATGCGAGAATGCGTCGGTTAAAAATAAAAGCATACTGTTTAAATAATAAGATGTGTGGATAAAGGTTGTGTGCTATTTGAGGCTTTAGCATGATCCAAAATGATGGATAGACATGGTATGTTGGATGACAAATAGTACCATGCGTAAGCTAAAATCATAGTCGGCCCGACATGTTGGATGAAAATTAAAAATTTTTTGATTTTCCTGTCGGTCCATCCGACATGTTGGACATGTGAACGCATGTTGGTCCAACTCGTTGCATTTTTTCATTTTAATAAAATTCCAGCGAGTGAACAACAAACGTTCGTGAAGACAAAAAATGTGGCAAGCATTCCCGATACAGAATTTTGGTTAAAACTCATCCAAAAGTACACAAGCTATCCTGAAATAAGAAAAATTCAAAAATATATCCTCCAAAACTTGGTCAATTACAAAAATAGCCAACAAATTTTTAACCATCACGCCGAAGTGTTCTGCTTGAGAGTTAGAAAATAAATCTCAATCAAATTTTCGCTTTAGTTTTCCATACGACTTTGTCATCCATCATGTTGGACCATGCGAAACCGGGAACTTTTCACTCGTGGTAGAAAATAAGTTACTGAGTTGAATACAATTTCTGTCTGTTGAAATGTAATTGTAATTTTTGCTTTGCCTAAAAAACGATAAAATTTTGACGTTTTGGATTTCGATAGTGTATTAGCACAAGAATTTAATTTAATTTAATTTACAAAATTGTTAATATATACTGAAAATTAAGAGTATTTTACGCCAATATTTTTCATTTCTGGTTGCTATGCTGTCGGAAGCACAAAATATTGAACTTCTTTACGACTCACGAACTCACAAGTTTTTTTATTTTTGCTTGTGTCGAAAATTCTTTTGCCTATTGTCAAAATTTATACTAGCCCCTGGGGCAACATGAATTTCTGACAGTCGTATTCATATCACTAGTGCCAAATATTCTCATTCATTTCATGTTCATTTCATTTCATTTATTCATTTGTAATATAAAAAGCCTTATGGGCCAAAATACAATATTACAGTAAGTAATGATAGAATTCTAAAAGTTAAATACAATTATCCATTGATTAATTAATTCTTATTTTTAAAATATTAATCTAATATATAGGCGGCTTTCCTATGGAAATATTAAGAGTATTAAGAGAAAATGTATGAAGAAAAAAAAAATATTCATTCAGACTGTCAATATTCATCATCAATAAAAAAAAAATATTCAGACTGTCAAAATTTCATTATCCCAGTGAAAAGTTTCCGAATAGCACACAGTTAAAGAATAAAAAGTATTTTCGAGATAAGAAAAAGCGCTTAAACGTTAAATACATTTTAGCATTTGATTTCAGCAACATGAGCTAAAAAAATAAATTCTGAACTATGTATTTACGCACCCTTTCATAATAAATAGTACCTAGCTTAACCATAAAACAAACTCCTCTCTACCGTAAAACCTACTTTCAAAATAATAAAAAGATGACATCACAGATATAAGAAGTCAGATATACTCTCAAAATAAAATCGTATTTTAATCAGTACAAAATTATGTTCCGATGCATGATTGAATACATAAGGTTGTCGCATGGGTGAGAGCGAGTTCCCATAAATGTCAAATCGAAGTTGATAACTCTTACAAAATCTGAATGCGGAAATTGATAACATGCAAAGCCGATGAAGTTGTTGTTGTAGTTTTTCATTGATTTTGACAATTATGGGTACTGAGAAGAGAGTACGATCAGCCACGAGACAACCTTATTTATTCAACCATGTTCCGATGTAACTGTGGAAGGATAAAGAACATAAATTGTTTATTATTTTTCATTGGAATTTTTATGAGTCTTCACATGCGTGGTTTTTAAATTTTTGGAAATGCCTCGCATCGCACAAGCGCATCGCAAAGCATTGTAGATTGCTACATTAAAAACTCTGCTTACGAAAATGCTTTGACAGTTGGTGCGAGGTTTTTACGTTGTCTCGCAACGCACTCTCACTCTATCGTACTTCAGGCTTGAGTTGAGCACTGGCGAATCGAACGCAGCTAATAACAATTTATGCGTAAGAAGACTTACATATGTAATACAAATGCTGCAATAATTGTTAAGCTGCTTCTATAGTTCACTAAGGAACTAGATTTTTCTGTACGGCCGCCACCTCTCTGCAGACAATGGCAAACCTCAGAGAGTAATCAAAATGCCATGTAAAGCTTCTTGAGAATAAGAAGACTACGTTCATCGCCGTTCGGAGTCGGCGTTAAACCTGTAGGTCCATTTCTCGGTCAATTGTGTACAAACTTAATAACACGCACAACACAATTGATCATAAGAAGCTAGGTCAAAGTCCTTTCAAGGGCTGAAATGGCCAGTTATTTATTTATTTTTTTTTTACTGATATTTTGAAGGGAAGGATAAACTTGTAATATAATAAAAAAAGTTAAAAATTAAAATTTATATCGGCTGTTTAATCGAAGGTCTAAATTCGACTATTTTTTCAACAGTTTTGATCCAAAAAAAATTATTTATTCAAACGATATCTTTCAACTTGTAGATACATTCTTCCGGAAGGTACATCCGAGCTATACTAGCTGCTTTTGTCTTGTAGAGACTCTTTCGGTTCTGCTTCGCTACTCGTGCTTTAGCGGTATTTTTGTCGAAAACTTTGCAATAGGTGCCAATAATTATACCCAGCTCGTTCATAAGCTTCAGAATGGAGGTGTAGCCTTCACTAAATATTCCAGCAGCAATGTTAGCTGAAATTTTGAAACCTACGCCTCTCGATCCTGACCACCAAAACTTATTTTGTGCTTGCATTCAGAACAAATTAAAAATTCTGATAGTGCAGTAAAAACTGCAGAATTTTATTATATCTCTTATATTCAATTCAATTCAATTATTTTCATTATACTACTTTTTATATTACTATTTCTTTAGCACATCCATGTATTATATATTCTTATTTTCTTATTTTTTGAATTATTTTTCATTATCATATGTTAAAATCTATACTTATTATTTAACGATAACTATCAGTGGGTTCCTGAACGTTGATGTCGGATAGTTTACTGGGTCCAGTTGCAAGTAATAACTCAGTTCTAAAACATTACCTTGGCAGCAACAATTTTCATGTAGGCCATTTGAATGTTCAAAGTATTAAGCCCTCGAATAGAGAGGTAAAAATGGATGAAATTCGCAACATTTTAGATGAATGTCCACTAAGTGTTTTTGGTGCAACTGAAACATGGCTAAAGCCTTTTGTTTCTGATCAGGCTGTGCATATAGCTGGATATAATTTATATAGGAATGACCGTGTTCATATCAGGGGTGGTGGTGTTGCCTTATATATTTCAAATAACTTTAATGCTATAACTATTCTACAAATTTGTAACGAAAGTGCTGTAGAGGTAGGCTTGCCATACGTCAGGATTTAGTCCGGATTGTCCGGACTTTTCAACCATGTGGGGACTTTGTCCGGACTTGTGATTTTGTCCGGACTTGGACCCAACAAATTGAAAAAATAATTATAATATCTCTTTCCTAGAAAAAAGTTTTCGTGTGAACACAAAGTGATCTTTACGAAAGTAGCCTAAACACCCTGTGGAAGAAACTAATAAAATAATTTAATTAACTGTTAATCATATCGTTGTTATATTTACGATTGTTGTTTGCAGTTAGTATTAATTTGTTTTGACCATTCTTGATTTGTGAAATGTTGCGATTTGTTTTTGTAGGTATTTTAGTACTACTTTGTACTAAGTAGCCCCACATTTGATACATATTTAGTGCAAAATTCATTTTAGTTTTTATTTTATTTTCATATAATTATTTATTGTGGAGTTATTGTCACGTTTTTATATTCATTCTAAGTTTATTATTTTTTAAAGAACTTATTTATTTTTAAATATTTCGTTAAATATAAATGAATTGTAATTCATACTTCCTAATTGTTTTATATTCCTACTAATTTGAAAGCATCAAAGGTACCAAAGAAGATAAGAAAAAATCAACAGCTTCTTACATAGATAGATAGATAGATATGCTTGGGGCGAGCTAATTCAGCTCTGGCACTGCGGCATCTTGTGATGCCTATTGTGCCATACCTTTTCTTTTCTTAAAGCACTTCGTTTGCTTTAGTTTTTTTCAGAAAACATAATATATTTTCGAGGTTGAGGATCGCAAGGTGTCCTTGAGAGACTATTTCGCTATTTAGGATTCTCTTTCTTATATGGAGAAGAGCTGGACATTCAGTGAGAATATGTCTGGAGGTTTCTTCATCCTCAAGGCATAATCTACATAATGAATCAGTAGCGAGATTCATTTTTTGTAGGTGTTTCTTTAGTTTGCAGTGTCCAGTTATAATTCCGGTCATCATCTTTAGGTCTTTCTTCCCTTCTTACATGTTTAAGTTAAGAATTCTTGCTGCAAGCTTTATCGTAAAAAACATGAATTGTACAAGTGAAGCAAAATTGTGGATACCCCCCCCCCCTCAAAAAAAAAAAAATTCAAAAAGTGTCCGGACTTGTTTTCAAAAAATTATGGCAAGTCTATGTAGAGGCCTTATTTTTAGAATTGGACGTTGATGGAATTATTGTTGCAGTTGGTGTTGTGTACCTTCCACATGGTGATTTCACGTTGTGCGAAGCCTTTATTGAGGATATTGCAACCAGATATAATTCTGTGCTAGTAATGGGGGACTTCAATTATGCTTGCTCGAGTTGTACCTGTAAGCAAAGTTAAAAATCCAGTCAGTTTCTCAGATTATAGACCAATAAGCATTCTGCCAGTTATGTCTAAATTATTTGAGATCCTCTCTAGAAACCAAATTACTGAATTTTTAAACTCTAACAATTTAATATCTGCTTTCCAATCAGGTTTCCGCAAAAACCATTCCACTACATCACTTCTGCTTGATTTGACAGAGGATGTACGTGTTAATTTAGACAAAAAAATTCCTACAGTTCTAACTTTACTTGATTTCTCAAAAGCGTTTGATTCTATTGACCACAACATGTTATGTTGGAAAATGAAATCTCAGTATAGATTCTCTAACTCCGCGTGTAAACTTTTGCTTTCTTTCCTTTCAGACAGATTAATTCGCTTTGTGTATAGACTTCGCCTGAGAGATCACACTTCTCACCAGGTTCTGAGTTATCTTGGATGTTCGTTCTACAATTACGCATCTTTACGTATGTTGTTATTTTTTTTACAAATCAATCAAATACATGACACCTACTTATATGGTTAATAGATTTAGGTTTTCAAATTCCAGTCGTACAAGATCCCTTATTATGCCTCGTTTTCATCGTTCAATAATGGAACACTCATTTCAAGTACGGGTTTGTAGAGTTTGGAATAATGTAATCCCAGTACACTTACAGTGTTGCGCAAAACAATAGCAACAAAATCAGTGCGCTGCTTCAAAATCTTGTATCTTTTTTAATATTGGGGACACACAAAAATTATAAAAGGAACCAAAGCATATATTCATACATCATATAAGAAACAAATCATATTCAAATTTGGTTTTGTTTTTTTTATTAAATTTAAAATTAATGTGACTTTATTCAATTTGTCTGAGTGCAAAACAATAGCAACATAATTAATATTTTGTGTAAGACCCATTATTCTTGAATACCGCTGCACATTTGCGCGGCATCGACTCTATTAAATTAGATATAGTGGTATTAGGTATTTGTTCCCACTTAAGTTTCAAGGCTTCACACAGTACATTTTTGTTGGAAAACCTTCAACCATAAACTCTTTTCTTCAAAATCCCAGAAAGATTTTATATGCGATTCAAGTCTGGTGATTGTGCCAGCCAATCAAGGACTTGAATCCCATTGTCTCTAATGTAATCTTTGATGAGCTTTGAAGTGTGCTTCGGGTCGGTGACGTGCTAAAACGTACACTGAAGCGGCATATTCCACTTTGCATATGGTAGCATCTTGCTTGCTAAAATGTCTTTATATACAAATTGATCCGTAATACCATCGATTTTATGAAATGGTCCGACTCCATCATAGAAAAAACAAGTCCAGACCATAATACCACCGCCTCCATGCTTAAAATTTATTTTGCAGTTTCGGGCTTCAAGCCGTGTACCTGGGCGGCGTAGTACCGTGGACATCCCATCTGAATTAATCAAGTTGAACTTTGATTCATCGCTAAACAAAACGGTTTTCCATTTTTTAACGGTCCAATTTAGGTTCTATTTTGCAAAACTGAGTCTAAAAACAATAAATTGCAACTCGTTGTCAAAATTTCAGACAAAAATGTTTAAATTATAACACCTCAACTTGTTTGTTTAAGTTTAGCTGCAAGCAAAGGTTTCTTTGCCGGTCTGTAACTCCTTAAATCATCCTCAACGGCTCTTCTGCGAATAGTGCTGTGATGGATATCTTAATCAAGTGTCCGAACAACCTCTTTGGAGGTGGCAAATGGATTTCGCTTGAACACGCCACAAATGTTCCTGTCATCACGCAGCGATGTCTTCCGCGGGAGCCCTCCTGAATATACCGTTGTTACGTCTTTTGTGATGTTATACTTTTTTATTAATCTACAAACTATTGACCGATTAATATCAAAAGGCTTCGCGGCAGATATTTGCGATTTTCCCATTTTATATTCGGAAATAACTTGTTATTTTAGAGTTTTACAGTATTTATCACGTGCCATTATAAATGGAACAGTCAATGTCACAATTAGCGCAAAAACAAATCCAAGCTTAAATATTTATGACTCACAAACAACATGTGCTTTACAATAAAAGAAATTTTACCAATAATTTTTGGAACTTCTGATCTCTTTTTACATTTTTTAAGTTTTGTTGCTTTTGTTTTGAACTCATACAAATTGAATGTAGTCACATTAATATTAAATTTAATAAAAAAAACAAAACCAAATTTGAATATGATTTGTTTTTTATATGATGTATGAATATGTGCTTTGGTTCCTATAATAATTTTCGTGTGTTCCCAATATTAAAAAAGATACACAATTTTGTAGCAGCGCACTGATTTTGTTGCTATTGTTTTGCGCAACACTGTACGTAATTTTTCTCACTCACTGCACCAGCTAAAGTTAATCTTTCTGGAAAATGTTGCATAGATCGTATTGATTGAAATGAAGCCAAATAAAAATATATAAAAAAAAAAAAAAAAAATATTTTTATCTGATGAAGTTATTTAAAATCTTCTATTACACTCTTCTTGCGAACTGGGCTGGATTTTAAACTGTCTTTTCTTTTCTGTACCCACTGAAGTTATCATTTAATTAAGTTTATTAGGTTACAGATATATGAATGAAACAATTGAATTAATTAAATTAATTTGTATACATACAGTGCCGGTAAAAAAAATAGCACTGGATACAACAGTTCAACTATTATTTAAAAAAAAACCTCATCTGAAGCAACTTATTCAGATGCTACTATTATATAATATTTTAGAGAGTATTCACTCTCTGAAAGCAAGATCATTAGTATTAAAAGGGTAACGGTTCTTTTTATGTTAAGTAATTTTGAGAGAGGAGTACGAATTGGTACGGTAAAAATAATAGCACTGCGTTTACGTTTCTGTTGAAAAAAGCCATTTTGTGTTCAATTTATCAAAAGGTAGCATCAAAGTGTTTCAGTTTGTTTTAGTGGAAGTGGTTTTAATACAAAAAAAAATTAAATTCTTAAATTATTTACGAAGCTATGGGTCGCAGAAAGCATTGCAGTGCCGAAAAACGTGAAATTATTCAAAGAATGTTTGCAGAGGGTAAAACGTATGC
The DNA here is from genome assembly GCA_943735915.1 of Pherbina coryleti. NCBI lineage: Eukaryota > Metazoa > Arthropoda > Insecta > Diptera > Sciomyzidae > Pherbina > Pherbina coryleti. The sequence goes on along the minus strand of OX030948.1, from coordinate 120,816,985 downwards.
AGAAGTTAGACATGAAGTTAGCTGTTCTAATAATTTGGTTTGTAATGCCATAATATATGCACCAAAACTTGAAACTCGTGGACGAAAGCACGCTATGTCGCCGTTACTCGTCCAATGATTAATCAGGCAAAGTAGAAGGAGCTGTTTAAGCCAGCAACAGAGCTCAAAACAGAACTTAATATGTGTTGAAACTGTTCGTAGCCGTCTTAGAGATCATCATTTAAAGGCGTGTAGTCCCAGAAAAGTACCTTTCTTAACTGCTAAGCATGCAACAAAGCGTTTGAAGTTCGCAAAACAACATTTGAACTGGCCAGTAGAGAGATAGAGAAATATTTTATGGACGGACGAGAGTAAAATTGTAATTTATGGTGGCAAGGGTTTTCGTTCTTACGTTAAAAGACCTCCTAATGCAGAATACAACCCTAAATTTACTACTGAAACTGTTAAGCACGGAGGTTCAAGCATAATGATATGGGCTTGTTTTTCCTATTATGGAGTTGGTCCCATACATTGGATTAGGACCATCATGGAACAACACGTATACGTTGATATATTCGATCAAGTAATGCTGCCTTATGCAGAGGAAGAAATGCCGTTATTGTGGGTTTTCCAGCAGGACAATGACCCGAAGCATACCAGCAAGAAAGCTAAAAAGTGGTTTGAGGATCATTCGGTGAATGTCATGGCTTGGCCAGCGCAGTCGCCCGACCTCAATCCAATTGAGAACTTCTGGACTGATGTAAAAAAAGCAGTTTCTATTGCAAAACTGACCAACAATCAAACCCTTTGGGCTGCAGTTCAAGACTCCTGGATCAAAATTCCAATTAAGAGGTGCCAGGATTTGATCAATTCCATGACAAGACGTTGTGCAGCCGTAATTGCCAACAAAGGACATGCGAGGAAATATTAATTTTGGCTCATTACACTTTTTTCTCCATAATAGCTTTGATCTTAAATAAACTCTATAATTTTGTCACGTTTTTTTAAGTTTTTAAATGCATAATGAAATAATAGTGCTATTTTTTTTACCGCCTATTTTTTAAGCTATATTGAAAAATCTGAAATATTTTCCAAAAAAAGTTAATAAATTTTGCAACTCCTTTTTAACTACTTTCTTTGAGGTTAATTGTATTTATTGATATCTTCAAAAGTTGTTTGCATCGATTTATTTAATTTTAACTTCTTAAAAGAAATAAATTTTGATGATGGTGCTATTATTTTTACCGCAGCTGTAAATATTTTTACTTATCATTACTTTTTTTTCTAATTGAAAATTGAAATTGAATCGATTTCGCCACATAACAATACATCTACACATTTGTATAGGCTTTTAAGCTTTTTTTGAATGTTGAAATGAATAAATAAAAAAAAAAACAAATAAAAAAACTTCGAAGATTTCTGTTGCCGACAAACACTAATCCAACTTTGGCTACAGGGCAGTAAGGTGGCAGCTCCGTTCTTTTGACGTTCTTAAATTTGCTTTATGTAAATAGTTTCTTCTTTGCTTTGCATTCTGCCTTTCATACATTGACCAGCGAATAATTGTCACGCGTTTTGCACAAATTAAAGTATTTTTGTTTGTTAAATCTTATAATTTAATCTAAAGTCAAGAAACCCAAGGTAATAATGAACTGATGATTTATTTATACGTATTATATGGAAATTGTACTTTAGAAATTTACAGCGCAGCTGAACTAATAACTGAAACACGCGCTCTTAAATCTTGGACTTATTATTTAGATGTTACAATTTCAATAATACTGTAGCCATACAAAGGATTTCTACGAATATCGTCACTACAAGCAGTTTAACATTTTTTTTTAACCCTATTCACGTCACGCTGTGTTTGTTGGGCCACTATGCAATTTCAAACCAATATTACTTAAAACTTGTTTTAAAGAAAAATTCGAAAAAACATTCGAAATTTTTTCGAAATTATAAGGTATCTCGCCCCTAAAAGGAAATTAATTTTGTTTTTGTAGTCACATCACATTTTGACAGAATATATTACATTTTACTTATTCCGTACACACACCAACTAAAAAATAAGAACTTGGCAACGCAACTTTATTCAACTCAACTGATAATTGACCTTCTCTATTCTCAACAAGCTGTAGCCTTTGTTGTTGTTTTCACATACAAATTTTGAAATAAGCGACATGAATTGAGTACAGGCTGGCGAATCGAACGCAGCTTTTATCAAAAAGGTAAAATCTCTTTATCAAAAGGTATGAAAACCGCGTACACCTACCTGCCATACAAAAAATTTTATTGAAGATCATTTCTTATTAGTTTATTTTTATTTTTAAATCAATTTTAATTTTACCGAGTACATTAAAAAGGAAAGAATTTAAGTTTATTAGCTGATGTAGTTTTTGCATACGACGACTTTGTAAGAATGTTCATTGCATATATTTCGGAGATTTGCAGCAGCAATATTTAGATGGTCTTCATGGCTTTGAAGGACACAAGTAGCATTGTCGACAAATGTTTGTTGTAGAACCTTAAGCATTTACTCTTTCATATGAGCACGGTTGGCAGGAAGCGACGCACGTTGGGAAAAATATGATAAAAACGCTCGCATCGCTTAAAAAAAGCTGTAACGTCTAAACGGTTAGACGTAGAAGCACCAATTTATGATATTTTATTTAAAAGGCATTAAAGAATAGTTGGCAGTACCTTTTCACTTTTTTTCGCTTATAAATTTAAGTATCCTACACTTGGAAGTTTTGACTTTTACAAGCCTTATAGCATGTATAGAAATACTTTTTTTTTCAATAAACTAAGTTTGAATCCTTAAAATATGTTTTAAGGAATTATTTTCAACTCGATAAAAATTCATCATTAACCCTTTAACGTGTTGTTCATTTTTATGCAATTTTCTTCTTTAGCAAAAAGAAAGAAAAGATGACTTGAAAGAACCATGAGATTAATTGTGTTCATTTTCGACTCGAGCTCAAATGTGTAAGAACTGTTCTCACCTAAAGAAAATTTGTTTAACCCTTTAACGACCAAATAACAGAATATAAGAATGTATATTCTAGGTATTAGTTTAAAAAGTAATTCAAAGCCATAAGCTAATAAATATGGTAATAAAATTGTACCCAGTTGGAAAAAATCATGTTTTAACCCTTATCTTCCTAATTAATCCTTAAAATTTCAGACATTTATAAAGGTATTCAAAAACAATTATAGAAATAAATAAAAAAAAAATACTTCCTTACATGAAATTTAACAATTTCCTCAAAAAATATCAAAGTAGAAAATGAAATCGTGGCCTTAAGCTGGTATTTAAAATTAATATTTTTATAGAGGGTGTTTTTAAGAAATATTTGAAGAATCCAAATTGTGAAAAATACCGTCGGTACCATTTCTGATACCCGAGATATAAAATCTTTTATTCCTTTTTTGAAAAATTTAAAAAATTGCATTCAATTATACATTTCTCAAAACTAAGAAAATGCATATGCAAAAATTATGATAATTATTAATTCGCAAAATTTACGGAATACGCTAACACTATAATTAATACTACCAAAATTTAGACTATTGAGTAACAATTAAAAGTACTGTGCTATCTCGATTACAACTTTTGCTTCGAATATCCTTCACACAGGACACTGTGGATATAAATCGTGAATGGCATCGTGTTAACCATTATATTGTTAGTTTAAGCCTATTCTTATTTTTGCTTTAAGACATTCGTAGTTTTTTTTAAAAAATGTCAAAGCATTTTACGATCGTAATTTTTTACTGTTTTCCTAAAAAAACAACTTTATCCTTGCGGCACAGAAAGACATCCTTTTTTTCCTTAAAATTTTTTTGGGTGATCTTGACAACCCCATGCAACGTTTGAGACCTCTTAGAATACGATCTAAATTTTTTGATACGCCCTAATGTATAGTGTTTTAACTATAGCGGGTAATCGAACGTTTCAGCTTCAGTGCATACGTGGTAGTTTAGTTATAGTTTAAAGCTCAAATACTCGAAAAGGCGCAAGTAGTCGCAAGAAATTTTGGTACCACCAGAAAGAAGAAGGTTTGAAATGTAGGCTCTGAAGATTTTGCGTGGAATTGAGTGGAATTAAAAAAATGACAGCTTATTAAAAATTACAAATTTTCAGAAAAAAACACAAAAAACGCACAAATTCAAACATGCGTCACTGTCCCAAGAACAACAACTTAAAAAACAAAAATACACAGAACTAACCTTCTATTAATAGGCTTTCATTGTGTAAAGTTTCATCAAATATGTTTAATAATTAAAGATTTTATAGGCAATTTTATTCAGTGGTGTTATATAAAAATAAAATAAACAAAAATTTTTTCAAAAAAGCGCCATCTTTAGTTGACCGTGGAAACTACATCATACGATAATTTAACAAACAAAACTGATTTTCTGCATAAGGAATGTATCTAGATAACAAAAAGAATTGAAAAAATTTAAACCCCGTAACTTTCCAATAACCCCTAATGCGAGAGTTTTGCCTCTTTTTTGCCCAACGTGCGACGACAGGTATGAAAAAAAATGTCGAAAAAAACTGAAAAGACGGCTATATTCTTAGATGATTCTATGTGAAAACTCCGTTGAAATTGAAATCCTAGCAGCTCCTATGCGAAAGATATCGAGATTTTTCATATTTTTGATAAGAACAAGTTGGGAATAATAGGAAAGTACTTTCTAAATCATTTAAATATATTTATGTGTCAAAAAGGAGAAAGCATATGGGCGCACAATTGCGAACAAATGTATGTGAATGAGTGTGCTTGCATGGGAACGTGTATTTGTATAACGACATAAAATTGTATGTAAGTTTTTAGCCGATTCAAAACGTTTCCAAGGTGCGCAACGTGGAGGCAACTTACTTTGCACCTCTTTTTTAATTTTTTTTTTTTTTTTGTATTTTTATGTTTTTTATTTATTTTTAATATTAAGTTATATATTTAACATATAGAGAATATTGAGATTTATAGTTTTATAGAATATTATCTTATACATTAAAGAGGTGCACGGGTGTGTTTACAAGACATTCGTTTGTTTTTGCATGCTCATTCTATTCAACTCTCATCTTTAACAGCATTTAAACACTAACAATATAGAGACCAAGAACAAATGAGTATAAAGCATATCGAAAACAAGACAAACGAGAACTTCTTCAAAGCGAGCATATAAAGTAAAATTGAAATGTATTGAAATGCGTTGATATGCTCGGTGCTAGACACTGAATACTGGTGTATTTTATGCTTATTTTTTAAAATTATTTGACAATGAAATTAAAAATCTAAGTTATAAAACGAACATAGAATTAATGAAAAACACAACAACTTGCGCACAAATAATGTGTGCTGTTATTGTTTTGTGTTTAAAAAGATTTTCTGCTTCATATCAGATCAAAGAAAAAAACATCGAATGTTGTTATTTCTCTATAACATAGTTGTTTTACTCGGTGTGCTCGTTGTTTTTTGCATTGATTTGATTGCCTCGATTTGATCGTATCGAATATATAACGAATTTAAAAATAATGAGAAAGTCATATCTTGGTGAGAGGCTAACAAATGCTGTAGAGTGAGCACTTTTTTGTAAGAGAATGCTGTATTATGTTTGCTTATACTTTAAAGAATAAAGTAAATAGAGAACAAGACAATCAAATGCTCGATGCACTTTATTGTATCGAATACATTCATGCAGCTCTTTATTATACATATCGTCACCTAAAATGCAAAATAACGTAACATCACTTTTGATAAGTTTACAGGAGAAGCAAAAAACGATATAAAATTCAAACAACTTGAGATATATAAACGAAATTTTCAAATCAAATAACTTGGTTATTTTTGGTGGCAGAAGTTTAAAATTCACAACACACATGTAATATAATGTAGTGAATCGTAATCAATAAAAAACACTATTTCGAATTTTTTGATCATACGTTTTTTTGCATTTTATGTGACGATATAGAGGATAATAAATTATACTTACTTACTTATCTGGCGGTTACAACCGTTGGTCGGTTTTGGCCTCGTATAAGAAATTGCGCCAGCCATTTCTGTTTTGCGCTTGCTGGCGCCAGTTGGAAACACCAAGCGTGGTCAGGTTATCCAACACCTGATCCTTCCAACGAAGATGTGGGCGTCCTCTTCTGCACCGAATCGAATATTTTTTTCGCTGGAGCGTCGTTTCTCATTCGCTCAACATGACCTAGCCAGCGGAGCCGCTCGATTTTAATGCGCTTAACTATGTCAATGTCAGCGTACAGCTTATACAGCTCGTGGTTCCATCGAATTCGATACTCGCCATTGACGCAGATTAGACCGAAGATTTCACGAAGGATCTTTCTATCGAAGGCTCCCAAAGTCTTTTCATCAGAACTGCTCAACGTCCAAGTTTGTGCTGCATATAATAGGACGGGCATGATTAGTGACTTATAGAGCGAGAGTTTTGTTCGTCGAGAGGGCTCTGCTTCTCAATTGCCTACTCAGCCCAAAGTAACACCTGTTGGCAAGAGTTAGCCCTCGTTTTATCTCAATAATGACATCGTAGGTAGACGAAGTCCTTAACAACCTCGAAGAAGATGTTGTCAATAGTGACGTGGTTTCCAAGACGCTGGGACTGTTTATTTGTTGACACAAGGTATTTCGTCTTATCTGCGTTCACTGCAAGACCCATTCGATTCGACTCTTTCGCTAATCTGGAGAATTCTGTACTGACTTCGTGCGTATTATGGCCAATGATATCAATATCATCAGCATACGCCAGCAGCATAATCTTTTGTAGAATATCGTGCCACTGCGTCTCAAATCAGCAGCTCGGATGATCTACTCCATCATTAGGTTGAAAAAGTCGCACGATAAGGAATCGCCTTGTCTGAAACCTCGTTTGGTATCGAATGGAGGAGAAAGGTCCTTCCCGACCTTAACTTTGCTACTGGTGTCATTCTGCAAAGACGGATGAGCTTTGCAGGAATACCAAATTCAGACATGGTGGAGTAAAGATGATTTCTTATTGAACTTTCGAAGGCGGTTTTGTAATAGACAAGAAGGTGGTGTGTGTCGATTTGTTTTTCTAGGGTCTTCTCCAAGATTTGTCGGAGCGTAAATATCTGGTCTATGGTGGATTTTCCAGGTCTGAAGCCGCACTGATAAGGTCCAATCAGCTGGTTTACGATGGGCTTCTTTTCGGTCTTTCACATAATACGCTCACTTATCCCACGGTAGTTGGAGCAGATTGTGGATTGGGCAGAGCACACTCAGATTCCAATCATTTGGAATGCATTCTTCCGACCATATTCTGCATAGAAGCTCATGATTGCATTTAAATAGAGCTTCGTCTCCATTCTTGAAGAGCATCGGCTCCTGCGGCTTTGTTGTTTTTAAGCCGAGCTATAGCTTTCAAGACTTCACTATGGTCGGGCAGCGGAACTTCAACGCTGTCGTTCAAAATTGGAGATTCCTGGATATCATCTCTATTGGCGGGATTGTTGTCGTCGTCACCATTCAGAAGCCTAGAGAAGTGTTCCCTCCACATCATCAGTGTACTCTGGATATCTGTCACTAGATTCCCATTTTCATATTTGCAGGAAGAGGCCCCGGTCTTGAAACCATCGGCCAGGCGTCTTATTTTTTCGAAAAATTGTCGGACATCATTCCTGTCACCATGCATCTCAATTTTCTCATCCTCTTTGTATCGCTCTTTAGTAGCACGCGTTGCAACCGGCTGCAGGGTGGCTTTGTAGGGGGTCTCTTTTTCTGCAGTGGCGTCGCGACAATTCTGGTCGTGCCATTGGTTTCGGCGAGGGCGGTGATAGCTTATCGCCTCTTCGGCAGCCGTACGCATAGAGTGGGAACTGTATTTCCACTGCGCGCATATATCGTCGATCGGAGGAGTGCTTTATTGAAGCAGGAGTGAAAGTCGAGTAGCGAAATCTTCGGCTGTTCGTTTTGATTGCAGCTTTTCGACGTCTAGCTTTCTCTGTGCTGGATTGCGCGCATTCTTGGTTGCGCACAGACGTATACGGATCTTAGCTGCGACAAGATAATGATCCGAGTCTATATTGGTACCATAGATCGTGCGTACATATAAAACACTGGAAGAGTGCCTTCCGTCAATCAAAACCTAGTTGCGCGTCTTTTGATCAGGAGACAACAAAGTTGCTTTATGAATATTGAGATGTTTGAATCTAGTGCTACTAACGACCATGTTTCGCGCTGCGGCAAAGTCAATCAGCCTCATTCCGTTATCGGAGGTATTGTCGTGGAGGCTGAACTTTCCGACTGTCGGACCAAAGATATTTTCTTTACCTACCTTGGCATTAAAGTCACCAAGCAAGATTTTTATGTCGTGGCGGGAGCTGCGCTCATAGGCCTTTTCAAGCTGTCTTTGGTCTCATCGTCTTTGTCTTCTGTCTTGTCTTGCCTTGAAACGGATTATGGCAAGTCGCTCATTCTCAGGTGTGAATTGCAGGACATGATGCCGTAGTCTCTTGCCAACCACGAATCCGCATCCAAACTCGTGCTTCTCCGCATGGCCGCTGTAGTAGATATCACAGAATGCTTGCCGTGAGCAACCCTGTTTCTTCCATCACATTTCTTGGATTGCAGTGATATCAGCTTTTTATCTTTCTAAGATATTTATCAGTTGGATAGAGGCCGCATCCTAATTAAGGGTTCGGACATTACAAGTGCATATCCGTAAATCATTGTCAGTTTGTCGTTTGCGGTAGTAGTCATCAGATTTGGGAATCATTCTTATCTTTTTTCTTAATTGTTTCATTGAAATGTGTTTTTACGTGGTGGGCTTCAAGCCCGACGCACAACCCTCTAAAGGCAGGCAGCCCGCCGCTCAGATTAGCCGTCAAACTAACGGTTGCCAGTTTGCCGTTTCTAGAGGACACCACGGAGAGGTTTGAGTCGACTTGAGACGATTTCGACATGGATAATGCTGGCCTCGCCAGGTTGAGGCAGCCAGACACGTTGCCATGTGAAGATCGCCCCCATGGCTCTCACGCGTTGCCTTGTGAGGATCGTCCTCCATAATAAGGATAATAAGTTATATATGGATAAATATTAAGTTATGTATAAATATGCTGTGATGAAAATATCCTACAACTTTCTTTAAGCGACTTACAAAACTTGTAGCTTTTGTAAGAAGACCTGGTCTTAACTACAGACAGTAACAATGTAATTGTTAAGAGGGCCTTTCATGCTCTGACTAATGTTGATGAATACAATCCTCCATTGAGCATTTGGTATAAATCGGACAGAGAGAGCATAGTTAATTCGAATTCAATCGATAAGGTTTATGAATTCAATTTTAAAAAGCTGACTTTTTGAAGTTGAATCATTTACTTCATAACAAACTAAATGTTATTTTAGAGTACTTAAATGGAAATAACCTTGATGATTCCATACATTTTTTTTATACGGAGCTCTTTACAGTGTTCTCTCAGTCCGTACCATATAGCCTCAAATTTGCGAAAAACTGTGCGTACCCTTGGTACACTAAGGATTTAAAAACTCTTTGCAACAACAGGAATAGGGCATGGAAGAAATATGTCTGTAGTTTAGACTCAAATGACCTGGAAACCTACAAACGGTTGTTTCTGGAATTTGAAAATAGCTCAGCTGCATTATATAATGAATATTTAGACAATATAAAGCTGAGAATACTGTCTGATCCAAAGAAGTTTTGGGGATTCATAAATACAAAGAAGAAATCCGATGGATTTCCTTCATCATTCAAAACTGTTGATGGAATTACTGATGATCCCGTCATTATTTGTGGTTTGCTTGCAAATCATTTTAAAGATTCATTTTGTTCGGATTCTTTTGATCGTGATGAGGGGTATTTTGAATATATGAATTCTACACCCAGAGTTTGTTTGGACTCTTTATCCTTTACCTCAGAGGATATTTTAAAATATATTAGTTCGATCGATGAAGATTTTAGCACTGGACCTGATGGAATTCCTGCCGCAGTGTTAACTCAATGCGCTTCAATTTTGTGTCAACCACTCTCTTTGTTATTAAATAAATCTATAAACGAAAGTTATTTTCCACTGTTTTGGAAAAAATCATTTATTAGTCCTATTTATAAAAAAGGTTGCAGGAATGATGTTATTAACTACAGGCCCATTGCTAAGCTGTCATCGATTCCAAAACTTTTTGAGCGAATCGTGTATGATCGGGTAAAAATTCACTGCCGTGAAGTCATAACAACTCGTCAGCATGGTTTTGTTAATGGCAGATCTACGGTATCTAATCTACTCGATTTTACAACCTTTTGCTTAAACACCATTGAATCTGGTTGCCAGGTCGACTGTATCTACACTGACTTTAGCAAAGCATTTGATAAGTTACCACACAATATAATTCTATTTAAACTTAAGTCCATTGGATTTCCACAATATTTTGTAAACTGGATTAAATCGTATTTGACAGAACGATCTTATCAAATACGATTCCGAGGGGTTTTGTCTGCTGAGTTTATTGCGTTATCTGGTGTTCCTCAAGGAAGTCACCTAGGTCCACTTCTGTTTATTTTAGCCATTAATGATGTGACCCATATCATTAAAAACTCTCATCTGCTTATTTATGCGGATGATATGAAAATATAAAGAGAAATAAATTCTCAAGACAATTCAGCCCTACTCCAGTCCGATCTGAAATCTTTGAAGTTTGGTGTTCTAAAAATATTATGTTTCTTAATCAAGATAAATGCCAAACTATGACCTTTTCGCGAAAAAGGAATAATTTAGTTTTTGATTATAAAATAAAAGATACTGTTTTATGTCGTGTGGATGTCGTAAAAGATCTGGGAATATGTATGGATTCTAAGCTTTCCTTTAACATTCATATTGATAACATTTGTAAAAAAGCATCTTCTATGCTTGGATTCATTAAACGCTGGGCCAAAGAATTTAATAGCATGATTACGACTACAACGTTGTTGTTTCGTTCCAGTGGCGCAAACACAAGCACTTGAACTTGGATTGCTCTGGATTGAACACTTAACAAACACAGGCACTTGAACCTGGATTGTTTATGTAGAGAGTTAAAAAAAGACACTTGATGATTAGTGTAAAATAAATAACTAACTTTATTATTTCCTTGTACCTGCTTAAATATAAAACATATTGCTTAGTTAAACAAAAATAAATATTGATTACTTAACATTAACTTCAATAAATGACAAAACCTAAATTCATGATAAATATTGCTTATTTGGTATTAATAATGTAAACAATTAAAAAACATGCAAAATTCACAATATACATATAAAATGAAAATAACAAACTTAATAATAAATAAAAGTAGGTCAACAAGCGTGCGTTGCCCTGTGCTGTAGCTGCAATTTGTTTTGCCTATGTTGTTGTTGTTGTACAGTTATTGTACATTCTCCCGCGCGTTGAATGCTCGCATTCAACTATACAGATTCGGACAGGTGTCGTCTTGGCCTTGGTATTGGCTTTATGATGATGGGTTGTTTCTTTTTAAACGCACCAGTTTTTATTTGCCAGATAATACAGCTTGCTATTATAATTGATATAATAAGGGCTGTATATGATTGCGTAATGATGAATGTTGGTAGACAGCGACAGTTCTGGAAGCTCTGAACTCTTTCCTGACTTCAAGACATTTTGTAGAGCTGTGAGTTGTTCCAGGGTTTTTGCTGTAGAATCGGAAGAAGAGTTGAAGATCTTCCTGATTTCGCTGGGAAACGCGACTGCTGTTAGATTGCCATGTTTTGCGTAAGATGAATGAATGGTGCTTTTGATGACAAAATGTCCTTGAATGGTTATGACGTTATGTTTTATTATGCACTCTGGATCTAGTGACAGTAGTCCAGATCCCTCTATTTTTATTTGAAAAGCATTGGTTCCGCATACAGCGCTCATTTGATTAGTTTCCTTAGTCCCGTAGATCCATTGATTTTTGTGGTTCAGTTGAGTCCATACGAAATCATCATGTAAATTGGTGAGTTTACAATCTGCCGATGTTCTATTGTTTAACAAATTGAATTCGCAAGAGAAGGCATTTGATCCCTTGTTAAACATGGATTGTTTATTTGAACAAAGATAAGTTGATGCAGTTATTACAAGGCATGCTTCGAGTTCAGTGAAACTCATCGGGAAGTAATGGTCCCTGTGAAGGTTTGTGGCCATAAGTTCGGTATCTGCCTTAATTGCTATCAAAGTATTGTTGATTGTGGTAGGAATTGGTATAACTCGAAAAATGTTGAAACGTTCCTGATCCATTAGTGGGAATTTTATCACAAATATAACATGATTATTTGCTATTCCTCCTTCTGATGTCATTAATTTATAAAAATGCAACAGGTCATCTTTTCCGATTGGCAACTGTTTTGATGGTGGCAAGTTGTTTTTTATGTTGATTATCTCATCGCTTAGTTGTTGAGGAGATAATAGCAATGGGCTTATTTTGCCGTGATGGGTAGCGGTGAGGACATTTAGAATGGCAGTTTGGATCTGTTGTAAGTTTGTAGCTATGAGAGACAACTGTAGTCCTAATGACATAAGAACTTGGCATCTTCGCTGTGTCTCAGTTTCCTTGTTGATTGCATTTTCAAGATTAGCTAGTTCCTCCTGTATCATATTTACTCTTGTGTTTGTGCTGACTTCGTTTTGCTTTATTATATTAATTGTCGAATCAATAATGGAGGTGTGCTTCTTAAGAATGTTGACCATCTGCTCTTCGTTATTCTGTAGTTGGCTAATTGTTTTTGACATTTCCTTGGCATAATCAGAATCAAGAACACCAAACAGTGTGTTGGCTATGTTTCCGACAATGTCTAAAGCAGCTCTAGCCTTGCGTCGCCTTATTAACAATTCGCTGTCCAATTGTAATTCCTTTCTTGTGTGCAGGAAATGTTTGGCAAGTGCAGTGCAGCCTGAACCTTGGCGTGATTGGTTGCATAGCTGTTGAAAGGCTAATGTTCCATTAGTGAAAGCTTCGAGTTCAACCCAGAACGGAGTAAGGTCATAGTATGCAACAATTTTCGATTCGGCAGTCGCCAAGTGTGCTGTACCAACATCTTCAAAATAAATTCCAGGACCATTTTCAAATTTTTTAATGTCGACAGGATTTGCTAGTATCATTGGTAGTAGCAGTAACGATACTACAAGAGTTGTGATCATTGAATTGTTGGAGAATTTCTTTCGTTTAGTTGGAATGTCACTCATTTCTTCTTCTTCTTCTTCTTCTTCATGATTCTGTTGAGATGGCGATGTTGGATCAGATGTTGGGTCAGACTCTACAGGAAGTGGTGCTAGTCGGTGGATTGCTCGTTTCCATATTCCTGTTGCTGTTTTTACGTCAACAACACGCACTGCTCCATCATGTCCAGTATGTACCTCTACTATTCGGCCAAGAGGCCACTGCATGACAGGAACATTGTCTTCCTTGATAATAACCAATTCATTCTCTCGAACATTTTGTGAATGATTCTTCCATTTTCGTTTTTCTTGTAATTGGTTGAGGTATTCGAGATTCCATCTTCTCCAGAATTCATGTTTAACCTGCGATACTAGCTTCCATCTTGTTGCCAATGATATTTTGGACTGTGGTGATCTTCTATCGACTTGTGCAGTTAGTGGTTCACCAATCAAGAAATGTCCTGGTGTCAGAGCAGTCAAATCATTTGGATCTGTGGACATTTGTGTTATTGGTCGAGAATTTAAGATGGCTTCAATCTCAATGATCACAGTTTCAAGCTCTTCGTATGTAAGGGATTCGGTTGACATGCTTCGCAGTAATAAATGTTTTGCTGATTTCACGGCCGCCTCCCATAGTCCGCCAAAGTGTGGGGCCCGAGGTGGTATGAACTTGAAGTCGATTCCACGGTCGCTGCATGTTTTGGTGATTTTCTTCTGAGAAGTATTTACGAATATGGCGTCGTTTAATTCCTTCAATTTATTTTTGGCTCCGACAAAGTTGGTGGCATTATCGCAGTATAATGTATCGCAGCGCCCACGTCGAGATGTAAAACGCTTTAATGATCCTATAAAGGCTTCGGTTGTCAAATCATTGACTAACTCTAGATGCACAGCCTTTGTAGCGAAACAGCAGAATATGGCAATATATGCTTTATGCAGTTTCTTACCACGAATTTTGTAATGTATCCAGAAGGGTCCACAAAAGTCTACTCCAGTTTTAAGAAATGGTCGTGCTTGAGTTATTCTGGATGCTGGAAGATTGCCCATAATTTGTTGAAAAAGTCTTGGTTTTGCTCTGGAACAGCGAACACAACCTTGTACGACATTCCTTGCCATTGATTTTCCTTTGATTATCCAAAATCGGTGCCTAGATAATGCTTGCAAAGTCTGTGGACCGCAGTGCATATTATCGTTATGTAACATAATCAAAATTAGTTTTGTTATAGGATCGTTGTATGGCAGCAGCATTTGATGCTTAGCATCGAATGGTAATGTCGATGCCTCTAAGCGTCCACCGACTCTCAGAATGTTCATTTCGTCTAAAAATGGTGACAAACTACTAAATGGACTTGTCTTTTTGAATTCCGCGTATTTTCTCAAATGTATTATTTCATCCTTGAAATCAGTCCTTGAGTCTGTATTGCTCTAACAATGACAGTTAATGCATGATCCAGCTCGGTGGGAGTAAGTACCGTTTGGGTTTGTCTTAGCTCTCTTTTGCACCTGGTGTGATTTATGAACCGTAGAACGTATCCCATAATTCTTTGAAGTGTGCGGAATGAATTTCTATGGTTAATTTTGTACACAAAATCTTCATTTAGTAGCCCGTCGTTTTTGGTTAATGTGAACACCATGTTTTTGCTGGCTACTGGTGAAGGTTTCCGTTTCTTTTTCATGTTGGTTGAAATCGCCAATGCGGAGTTGAATCTTGGTGGCCACATAGTTTCTTTTCCATGTAAAAATAGTGGTCCATAAAACCAAAGATTGCAATTATCTAAAGTACTTGGTTGCAGACCTCTAGACAGGATGTCAGCTGGATTGTTTTTTGAGCCGACATGACGCCATTGTTCCATCAATGTTAAATTTTGAATTGTTGCAACTCTATTTGCCACAAATGTTTGGAAAGATGATGACTGCGCATTAATCCATGAGAGAACAATCTCTGAGTCTGTCCAGAGAAATGTTTGATGTTCCTTGAGATTAAGGTCGTTCTTTACTCGGTTTACCAGTTGAGCAGTTAGCACTGCAGCACATAGTTCGAGTCTAGGCAGTATTGTATTTTAAGTGGTGCTACTCGTGATTTAGAACACAAAAGTTTCACTATTATTCTCCCATCCCTAAATTCTGAACGAATATACACTGCAGCGCCAAACGCCTTCTCTGATGCATCCGAAAATGCGTGAATTTGGATTGTCCTTGGAATGTCTCCTTTAAAAATGTGACGTGAAAATTTCAAATCGTCTAAATCACTTAAGCCGCTGCGAAACTTTATCCATTTTGTATGTAATTCAGCTGGTAAGGCATCATCCCAATTAATTTTTAATTGCCACAGTTCCTGAACAAACATCTTCGCAGTTACTATCACTGGAGCAACGATTCCCAATGGATCAAACAGCCTAGCTAAATCAGATGTGATCGCTCGTTTTGTGACAACCTTTACTGGATCCAGTCTTACTTTAAAACAAAATTGGTCAGTTTTTGGTAGCCATAATAATCCAAGTGTCTTAATTGAATCGTTGTTAGTATTGTTGAAATCTAATTTTACTTCCTGGTCATCTTGAGGAATGTTCTGAAGGAGCGCTGGATGATTTGCACACCATTTGCGCAAATTGAAACCATGCTTTTTCAAGATGTGTATGAGCTGCTGTTGAGCTTCGATAGCTGTTATCAAACTGTCTGATCCACCAAGCCCATCATCAACGTAGAAATTGTTTTGCAAAATCTGAGATCCTAGTGGAAAACTATTAATATTTTCGTTTGCGATGCGTTGCAAGCATTTTGTGGCAAGATATGGTGCTGCTCGAGTCCCATAGGTAACCGTGTTGAGTTGGTAGTAGCTTACAGGTGTCGTTGGATGAGCTCTCCACATAATTATTTGGTATTGCTGATCTTCTGGATGTATTAAAATTTGTCTATACATTTTTTCAATGTCCGTAGTAAAAACAAAGCGTGACCAACGAAAGCGAAGAAGTATGGGGAATAATTCACTTTGGACTGTTGGACCTGTGAACATTAAATCATTTAAGGAGTAGCCAGACGAAGTTTTGGCTGATGCATCAAATACCACTCGTAGTTTGGTTGTTGTGCTGTCTGGCTTTAGTACACAATGATGAGGGATGAAATAATTAGGCGTCAGTACCGAATCAAGATTAACTTCCTTCATATGCCCCAATCGATTGTACTCTTCCATGAATTGGACATACTGTTTTCGAACCATATCATTTTTGAGAAGTCGACGTTCTAGGCTTAAGAATCTGTTGTAAGCCATTTCTTTCGATTCTCCCAAGGCTGATGTAGTTTGAAGAAACGGTAGTCTAACGACAAAACGATTTTCTTCATTGATGCGAACATTTTGAGTAAAGTGTGCCTCGCATCGCTGCTCCGCCGGGGATAAGCCCTTTTCATTTGATTCTACTTCATCCATTTTCCACAGCTGCTCCACCATTTCCTCCAATGAGAAATTTATATCACTGGTATCTTGACCACCAACAGCACAAGTCAATGTGTCCGATGCTTCAGAGTTGTTACCAATCTTTCCACTAACGATCCAACCAAGAACTGTATTTTGTAGGACTGGGAGGTCAGGTGACAGCGTGATTTGTCTTGAGGATATTAGCTTGAAATAGAACTCGGCACCAAGCAGAATATCAATTTTTCCTGGTACATGAAATTCTGGATCCGCTAGTTGAATGTTGGTAGGAATTGGCCATTTAGAAATATCAAGATTATTGTTTGGTTGACAAGGAATGATGTTTGGAAGTACGAATGCCTCCAAATGAGTTGAAAAATTGTTGTCCAAAGATTGCAGCATGACATTGACCCGTTGTGTGGCTCTGCTTTTTGCTTTACCGATTCCCTCAATGCAGAGTGATGCGTCGTTTGGAATGATGGACAACCTTCTGATGAGACGCTCAGAGATAATGTTTATTTGTGAACCAGAGTCTAAAATTGCTCTAAATTCACCTGATCTTCCATTAGCCGCAGTTATTTTTATTTTCGCTGTTGCTAGTAAGACATTACCTTTACGTGCTGGCATCGTGCTGGCATCGTGTTGGCTGCAGCTGATGTGGCTGCTATTCTTGAATCAGTTGCCTTTGTTGCATTTGAGACATCGCTTCTTCCTTCTAGATGCACCAGTGAATTGTGTTTCTTGTCACACTTAGTGCAGGTTCGTGATGGGCAGTTCTTTGCTGTATGATCTAACTTGAAACAGTTGACACAAAGTTTATTTTTTTGCACCCAATTCAGTCTCTCTGGTGTAGATAATTGCAGAAATTTTTTGCAGAAATACAATGGATGATAGCTGATGTTGCATAATCTGCACGTATTTATATTCCTTTGTGTGGTCGCAACTGTAGTGAATGATCTAGTCGTTGCCTGTGTACATGACGATTTATCTTTAGAACCGATCGACTCCATTGATTGGAATTGTAGCTCCAAAAATGACAAAAATTCATTGATTTTCAATAGCTCCTTTGGTCTTGCTAATGATTGCTCGAATCTAATGTGCATTGCTCTATCCAATTTTTTAATCAGTATGTGCAACAGGAGTGGGTCCCAGGAAGTTGTTTCCACTCCGAGATTGTTTAAAGCTAACAAACATTCTCTTGTTGTGTCATGTAGATTTTTTACTGAACCAGCTGTTGATGTACCGAGAGGTTGCTCTAATAATTTCTGGACCAAGGCTCCAACCTGGATTCGTTTGTTGTTATATCGATCTTGCAATAGCGTCCAGGCTGCATTGTAGTTTTCTTCAGTCAGTGACAAATGACTGATGAGCTTTGCGGCTTCTCCCGAAACATTTGATTTTAGATACCACATTTTTTGGACTAGTGGTAATGGTTCTTTGTCTATCATTTGATTAAATATATTGTAGAACTCCTGCCATTTTAGGTAATCGCCGTTGAAATTCGGAATTGTCACCTTTGGCAATGGTAGTGTAGTCTGTGCAGGATGATATCTTCCTGAAGTTGATAATGATGTGTTTCTTGATTGAAGCTGATCTTCCTTAATGGAGAGTTTGACCAGTTGTTGCCTCACCATATCTCCTAATTCGTTGAATTCAGTTTCATCGAAACCTAATGGTGTTTGGTCCTCCAGTTTTTCCAATGCTTCATCCTGAAGGCTTTCAAGTTGATTCCATAATTTATTTATGGTGCTGATATTGACCTTGTAGAATTGAGATGTCTCCTCTTCTTGTGCAGCTGCTAGTGAATTGAGCAATCGCCGTAAAGCTGTCATGCGTGCTGCAATCTTTCGAATTAGGCCTTTATGTTGAGTAGTTGTCGTATCATGTTGTTGTTGCTCTGATTTTGTACCAGCCCCATGGTTGGGTCCAGGTTTGTTAGCACCAGTATTTAGTCCTGATGCTTCTTGTGATTCAAATCGTATGATTTCCGTGTTGAATAGCTCGATGTGGTATTCAGCTATTTTACGTATTTTATCATAGTGATCTGTGAAATACTCGTGATTCATTGGCTGGTCGATCTTGCATCTCAACTCGCTGTCTCGTTTTTCATATTCATCCCAAACTAAGTTGAGCTGACGCAACCGCTCTTTGTAATATGCGGCGTTCGACTTTCTTCCAACCGAATCCTTTTTGAAATTTGTTACAATCCGCTGTATTTCCTCGCCAGTCTTGATTTGTAATTCCAATAACGCGTTGAATGTTGACATTTTTTGCTGTAGTGTGCCTCTTGTGGCACTTTAGTCGTACTTTTGATTGCGACGATCGCTGTGGCGTGTCCTTGTGGCACTTTTGATTGCGGCGGTCGCTGTGGCGTTTCCTTGTGGCACTCTTGATTGCGGCGATCGATGTGGCGTGTCCTTGTGGCACCCTTGATTGCGGCGATCGATGTGACGTGTCCTTGTGGCACCTTTGATTGCGGCGGTCGCTGTGGCGTGTCCTTGTGGCACTCTTGAATGCGGCGGTCGCTGTGGCGTGTCCTTGTGGCACCCTTGATTGCGGCGGTCGCTGTGGCGTGTCCTTGTGGCACCCTTGAATGCGGCGGTCGATGTGGCGTGTCCTTGTGGCACCTTTGATTGCGGCGGTCGCTGTGGCGTGTCCTTGTGGCACCCTTAAATGCGGCGGTCGCTGTAGCGTGTCCTTGTGGCACCCTTGAAGATGTTGATCGATGTGGCTTGTCCTTCTTGTTGAAGGTGTTGAAGGATAACGTATCCTTAATATTCGGGGTCACCAAAATGTTTCGTTCCAGTGGCGCAAACACAAGCACTTGAACTTGGATTGCTCTGGATTGAACTCATAACAAACACAGGCACTTGAACCTGGATTGTTTATGTAGAGAGTTAAAAAAAGACACTTGATGATTAGTGTAAAATAAATAACTAACTTTATTATTTCCTTGTACCTGCTTAAATATAAAACATATTGCTTAGTTAAACAAAAATAAATATTGATTACTTAACATTAACTTCAATAAATGACAAAACCTAAATTCATGATAAATATTGCTTATTTGGTATTAATAATGTAAACAATTAAAAAACATGCAAAATTCACAATATACATATAAAATGAAAATAACAAACTTAATAATAAATTAAAGTAGGTCAACAAGCGTGCGTTGCCCTGTGCTGTAGCTGCAATTTGTTTTGCCTATGTTGTTGTTGTTGTACAGTTATTGTACAGTTGTATTATGCAATAGTGCGTCCTCACTTGGAGTACGCAAGTCAAGTTTGGTCTCCAAGTTACAATGTGCATGTTGATCGAATAGAGAGAATCCAAAAATGTTTTGTTCGGTTTGCCCTAAGGGGCTTAAGTGGATTTGACATTTTAAACCTTCCTCCTTATGAGGATCGCTTAAAACTTTTAAAAATGCAATCATTGAGTGAGCGAAGGAAGTCTGCAGATATCGTCTATTTGCACCAACTCATCACCGGTGTATTCGATTCTCCAGAACTTCTTTCTCTTATAAATTTTAATTCTAATCGTAGAAGCAGTAGAAATGCTAACAATTTAATTTACTTACCATTTAGTACAACAAATTATATGTTAACTGCTCCATTAAACCGTATGAGTAAATTAGTTAACAATTGTAGTTCTGTTGATGTTAACTTGTAACTCAAGAGTAGATTAAAAACTATTGTGTAATTGTATGGTTATGTTTTTGCATGGTTAGTCGTGATGTCTTGTGTTGTCCTTGAGCCCAACCATATTTTGGTGGTTAAATTTTTCTCACATTAACTTATTTTGACCCACTAATATCAATACCGTTGAAAATTTCAAAGATTTTTGGGTTGTGACTTTGAATGCGTTAATGAGGAGAATGTGCGAAAAAGCTGTAGTAGCTAAACTCTATTGTTATTGCATGTTTTGGTTCATCGATCATAGTTATTTTAAATCTATCCCAGAATTTATTTAATTCCTTATGAACGGACTCCCGGACTGTTTTTGCACCAAAGCAAGTGTCAACTATTTTGTTCATAGCTTTGAATGCAGCGATGTAAAAATAAAAAAATAAATAACTGGCCATTTCAGCCCTTGAAAGGACTTTGACCTAGCTTCTTATGATCAATGCTGTATGTATGTATGGCCTTATGATGTAAGGCTGTAAATAAAATGGTCCTACAAGGTCATAAATTTCAGGTTCATGTATCATCATCATCATCATCATCATCATCATCATCATCATGTTCATGTATCATCTTCATCATTATTTCCTTCGATAAAAAGGGGATGATTAACTGTACTGTGACAATCTTTCGATTTTTTCTTATCGTGGCCTATACTTTTGAATAGAGAGTAATCTTCTTTCAAGTGTTTGTATGTCTTTAAACATTCTTCATCACTGCTGGTCAGATCATTTTTATCAATGATTTTATAAAAACTCTTCAATTCACTTAATGTCACGAAACAATAAGGGCAAGGGTAGGTAGCTGTCGCAGTTTGCTGGCCATTAGCGAGAAAAACAAGTTTCAAATCTGCAAGAAATTTTAAAGGTATCTCATTGAATCTAGTAAATTGAACTAAGGTTTTAAAATTTTCATAGGTCTCTTTAATCGAAGGAACTATGCACAATATAATCAATTTATAGACGCTAGTTAGTTTGCGTTCATTTGCCATACCTACGTCAGTAGAGTAATATGAAACGTTTTTACTGTTATTTTCTTCTAAGTCATCTCCTGGCATGGAAATTTAAGAGAAATTTTGAAGAAATCTTGGCCTCCATCTGCCATTAGTTTTATTCTTGCATCTTCAATATGCTCAATATTTTGCTTTTATCTTAGATTTTTCGTCCAAATGTTCATTGTAATTTGTGGGAACTGACTTTCTACCAGTAGAACTACGGATAAAATTTGTCAGTTTTTTCATGTAATTTGTAGATAAGGCAGTAATAACTTGGAAATTATCCAAACTTTGTGCAGAGAAAATTACTTCCTTTTCTTTTTCTTTTATTTACAATAATGCGCGCCTTAGATCCTAAAGTATTCAAAATAGACTCTTCTTCTTTTCAAAATAGAAGTTACTATTTGGTTCTGCTGTTTCTCAGGCAACTTATCTACTATATTAAACACATTATCACGTGCAGTAGAGTAAGATGAACCCTTGCAAGAATGAGCAATGTCTTTACCTATTTGTTGGAAACAGCTGCTACAGATTTCAATAGAAATCCTTGGCTTTGTTGCTTTTGCTTCAGTTTTAGAAAGTGAAGCAATTTGCTCAGTACCATCAATGCCATTATTTATATCAATTTTGGTGGATAACTGACGAACGTGATTTTTTTAATGGCTAGTAAGTCGTGCTGTAAGGCAAATGTAAAAGTTGCAAATAATCGCTCTCGTTTCTTTTGCCAAATTAAGATCCTTGTAATTAGGCATGGTCGGAAGAGATCTTTTAGAAATACCTTTTCATATTCATTAAGAGTTAGTCTACAAGTACTACGCATACTATTTTGAAATTTTTCATAAGATATATCAAACTGATCATTAAGGGGACAAAAGGTTACAAATTAAAAAAAAATAAAAACAAATTAAAAGGAAAAAAGATATCGTTTTCAAATTTTTCACATATATTTACTAACATTTGTTGAATACAAAAAAATTCCGCCGAAAAAAACAAAATGGCAGCCATTTGAAAAAAGAAATCTATTTTTAAGGTTACAAAAGCGGTCGCGATTTTGTTTTTCTTCGGCGGATAAAAATTATTCTAGTTCAGGCGATGGCCACTTAAACAAGGATTAATTTATTTTTTTTTTAATTTTTTCCTCAGATGTTCCTGACTGATGATATCCTGCAAACCGTCAATTTTTTGACATTTTTTTAAAAAAATCAAATAACGTCAAAAACCACTTCAAAAATTCTGAAAAAAATCTTTTCGTGAGTTTTGTTCGTCGAGAGAGGGCTCTGCTTCTCAATTGCCTACTCAGCCCAAAGTAACACCTGTTGGCAAGAGTTATCCTTCGTTTTATCTCAATACTGACATCGTTGAAAGAATTAATGCTGGATCTCAGGTAGACGAAGTCCTTAATAGCTGAATTACAATACTGCATAAGGTCGGTCGTGCGCTGATCGTACGTTGGTCTACGTTGTAAGAACTTTATGATACAAGTTGTCAAAACGGACGACCTGAAACTTTGCAAAACATAATGTTGCGCTGACAGATCGTGGTTCTATCAATTTGGAGTTGACAATAAAAGCAGCTATAAAAGAAATCCCACGAAACATATCCTTTCCCCAAATAATGCAACTCTTAATGTATGCAGATTGATGATTATTGTTGAAGAAGTAAGTAATCAAACAGCAAATTTAGTAACTAAATAGCTTCTCCTCAAATTGTTCCTCTACATATGTTTCCTTATTTGTTTCCATATTATTATTAAAAAAATAAAAAAATAAATAACTGGCCATTTCAGCCCTTGAAAGGACTTTGACCTAGCTTCTTATGATCAATTGTGTTGTGCGTGTTATTAAGTTTGTACACAATTGACCGAGAACCGGACCTACATGCTTAACGCCGACTCCGAATGGCGATGAACGGAAAAGTTCTCGTTCTCAAGAAGCTTTACATGGCATTTTGATTACTCTCTGAGGTTTGCCATTGTCTGCAGAGAGGTGACGGCCGTACAGAAAAATTATTTTAATTCAAATAATTTTCTGTCGCTGCTGGGATTCGAACCTGGGTTTCCAAAGTTCTTTGACATAGCGGCCACGCACTTTAACCAACTACGCCACGGACGCCACATATTATTATTAATTCTATTAAATATTTCCTTTTTTGAGCACGTATTTCCACTATAACTTTTACCTTTGTAAATAAAATGACGTTTGTAATTTCAGCTAGGTTTCAATTGTCAGGTCAATGATTCTAGGCTTGTGCTAAACAGTTCCGAGGTCGGAACGAACATGGAACGATTATTTTGTACAGCGGAACTAGAAACATGTCCGCGGAACTATGTAGTTCCTTTGAGCTGTAGTAGCAATTTTTTATGGTTTTTGTATATGTATTCTCTACACCTGAACAGAAGGGCTTTAAGAGAAGGCCGAAGAGGATTAATATGTATGACCGACCCCCATTACTTTTGCATAATGAACATTTTTTCGTTAGAGACCTATTCCCTCCGACCACTCCTTAGGGGGGCTCCCATAGAAAAACGCAATAGGGGCATATTAATTTTGTCACTCTGTTTGTAAGCCCCATAAAGAGCCATAGGTATAGCAAAGTATATATATTCTTGATCAGCATCACCACCCAAGTCGATTTAGCCATGTCCGTCTGTCTGTCCGTCCGTTCGTATGTAACTTATAAGTGCTTAAAAAGAACAAATTGAGTACTCTCGAGTTGCAAAACGTGTCCGCGGAACTACCTAGCTCCGCAGTTCCATTTGATTGAATGAAACTCATATGCAGCAGATTGTAACATGTTCGCGGAACTATTTAGCTCCGCAGTTCCATTTGATTAAATGAAACTCATGCAAATCATATGCAGCAGATTGTAACATGTCCGCGGAACTATTTCGCTCCGCAGTTCCATTTGATTGAATGAAAGCATGTTCAAAACGAAATAAACACAGCATTGCGCGCAACAAGAACGTCGAAATGTCAGCTTACCATTTCACACATCAGTTGTTTCGTTCGTTCGCAAACATATCTTTGCACTTATAGTCGATCACAAATTCGTGTAAGCCATAATATGTGTGAAAGAGAAGTCGGTTCATATTGATTTATAGAAAAAAATTCATTGCAACCGGAACTGTTTGAACATGCTAAAAATTAATGGAAGGAACGATTAGAACTATGTCCGACTGTGGACATAGTTCCAGGAACTATACAGGTTCGGAACGACCCATCTCTAAATGATTCTATTGCACATAATTCTTTTAATTTAATTTCAGATAGCGACGTATTTTTTTTATAGTAAAGAAATAATAAGAGAAAATTATAAAAAAATGAGTTCTTAGTAGAAAATTAAACACCCTCATTTTAAATTTTATTTTGTAGAAACGCAAACGATTTAAATTACTATATTAAATTTTTTTATTTAATTTCAATGTATGTTTTTCTTCCCAGTTTACATATAAGAAAAAAGAAATATAGAAAGCATTTTAATATTGCTAATATAATTTAATTTAAATATAATATAATATAAATAGAAATAAAGGAAGCAAAACAATAATTTTGTATCGAATTTTATTTAAATGGAATTCAAATTTGAAATTTAATCTGAATAAAATGAGTTGTGAAGCCGAATTCTTCTGGAAAATTTTTGTTACCAACCCAGAAGACTATAAAATCTAACCATAACCAAAAGTTACATAATAAGCGATACTACTTATTAAAAATATCTCACATTAGATTTCTATATCGGAAACGAAAAATTAAAATAGGACAAGTGGCGTAAGTCCAAACTTTTTCACTAGTATACAATGTTCTCCATAATTTTGTATTACTTACTTTATTTTTTTAAGATATCAATAGCTTTTTTATGCATTGGACTTAGCTTATAAGCAGTTCTTTATGCTTAGAATTTCTTATAAGAATTTTTTTCAATATAAGAAAACATTTTTCTTTCAATTTGATTTGCATATGGGTTTTCGTTTCTCAAAATAAATTATGAAAAAACTTTATTTTTGACGAAAGTAATATATGTATGTGCCAAATTTAAGTGACCTCCGTTGAGCCGTTTAGATTTTAACTCCGGTCAAACAAACAGAAAACTATTTAACTTCATATAGATTATATGTAAAATATTCATTAATTTTAATAGGATATATATTTAAATTATATTTTAATAATATTAAATTCATTCAAATCTTTATTAACAGCATAAAACTTAAAGAAACTCACATCAATTATAAATTCCCACGATAATCCTATGAAAATCTTAGTTTTCCATCGGAATCCAAGAATACCCACATATTAGCATTTCTGAACGAAAATGCAACCCTGTGTTAATATGGAATGTCAAAAGCACGAGCTAGTAGAAAATGTCTCTACTCATAGCGTTGATCGTATGTCACCCCCTCTAATTAATTTTTACGGGATGAGGTCAACGTAATGCATGAAGTCATATTTTGTTGCTTCATGAACCCATTGTTTCTAGTCTAGCTGTCAAAGGCGGACCGACCTAACGCAGTCTTGTAATTCAGCCTTAAAAATCTCGAAGGAGATGTTGTCAACAATACCATCAGCATACGCCAGTAGCATAATACTTTTGTAGAATATACTGCCACTGTGTCTCAAATCAGCAGCTCGGATGATCTTCTCCATCATTAGGTTGAAAAAGTCGCACGATAATCACCTTGTCTGAAATCTCGTTTGGTATCGAATGGAGGAGTGAGATCCTTCCCGACCTTAACTTTGCTACTGGTGTTGCTCAGTGTCATTCTGCTAAGACGGATGAGCTTTGCAAGAATACCAAATATCGATCCTAATATTGTTAAAATATGAAAAAATAAAAAAAAAATTTTTTTTTTTCTTATTATAATTTTCATTGAAATGTTTTTTTATATGGTACAACCCTTTAAAGGCAGGAAGCCGGCCGCTCAGGTTAGCCGGAAAACTAACGGTTTCCAGTTTGCCGTTTCTAGAGGACACCACGGAGAGATTTGAGTCGACTTGAGACGATTTCGACATGGATAATGCTGGCTTCACCAGGTTGAGGCAATCAGACACGTTGCCATGTGAAGATCGCCCTCCTGATCATCAGTAATGATATAAAACGAAGGATAACTTTGCCAACAGGTGTTACTTTGGGCTGAGTAGGCAATTCAGAAGCAGAGCGCTCTCTCGACGAACAAAACTCACGCTCTATAAGTCACTAATCATGCCCATCCTATTATATGCAGCACAAACCTGGACGTTAAGCAGTTCTGATGAAAAGACTTTGGTAGTCTTCGAGAGAAGATCATTCGTAAGATCTTTGGTCCAAACTGCGTCAATGGTGAGTACCGAATTCGATGGAACCACGATCTGTATGTGCTATACATTGTACGATGTTAAGCTGTACATCGACATAGTCAAGCGTATTAAAATCGAGCGGCTCCGCTGGCTAGGTCATGTTGAGCGAATGGAAAACGACGCTCCAGCGATAAATATATTTGATTCGGTGCCCGGTGATGTTCAACGCAGAAGAGGACGTCCGCACCTTCGTTGGCAGGATCCAGTGTTGGATAACCTGTCTACGCTTGGTGTTTCCAACTGGCGCCAGAAAGCGCAACACAGAAATGGCTGGCGCAATTTCTTATACGAGACCAAAACCGACCTACGATTGTAAGCGCCAGATAAGTAAGGATTGATATGATACAATACAATGACATGAATAATATTATGATCCGTCTGTCTGTTTGTCTGACCTTATGCCTGTTCGTATGTCTCATTCTGTAAAGTTATTACTGAGCGGATGTGTTTTTTTTTCAAGTGTGTGCTATTTATTAAGTTTATTCTTAAAGCTACTACTTATAAAAGGAAAATTGTAGGTGAGATCTTTCCTTGTATTGTATTGAATATATAAATTGATTAAAAGTGTTCATTCCGGCAAGATTCCTTGCCTTTAATTGATTTGTTTATTTAATTTATTATTAATTGACAAGAAAATTCTTGTCACTGCTTGTGCTGCATCGTCCATTGTGCGTTGTAGCATTTACGAGTATTAAATTGTTGCATACGACTGCTTGTTGACAAGCGTCGTGTATTTGGTGACTTTTGTCTCGTAGAAATTTTATTCGTATAAAGAAATTGTTTGTTCTAGAATCTTAAGGGGTCTGGATTGTTCTAGAACATTCTAGATTGTTCGAGAAGGTTTGGAAAAGTTTTTTGAGTTTGAAAGCTGCGCAGCTTGAGAATGCCAATTGATAAGGGTGGTACTGGCGTTGGGCCAGGTAAGGGTGTAGCCGTTTCTTGTCCGGGAAAAGGTTTATGATTGGGGAAAAGTGTGTCCGGCACTTGCCCAGGGAGAGGTTTAGGTATGGGGAAAAATGTGCCCGGCATTTGCCCGGGAGGAAATTCTTTCAAAAAAGGGAAAAAGTGTGCCCGGCATTTGTCCGGGAGGAAATTTTTCAAGAATTGAAAAAAGTGTAGCCGGAATTTGTCCGGGAGAAAATTTTTCGAAAATGAAAAAGATGTACGCGGCATTTGTCCGGGAAAAAATTTTTCGGGTGACGACAAATGAAAAAGATGTGCCCGATACTTGCCGGGAAAAAATTTCAATGGTGGCTGGGAAAAGCGGGGGTGTGCCGGGTGTTTGCTCGGGCAAAGGTGGCCCTGATATCTGTTCACCTATGGAGGTGTCGGATATTTGTCCAGGGGAGGAGCAAACCCTTGTTTGCTCGGAAAAATCCGTAGAAGTGGCAGGAATTCTGACTGTTAAAGGCTCCTCAAAGAGGCAAATGGAGTCACTACCATCGAGTGATGGTGAAGACGTAGAGGTGGACAGACGGGTTTTGAAGGCTCAAAAGCTGGATAAGACCAGAGTATCCGCTGATTTATTAGAGGAGGAATTTCTAGTTTTAGTTCGTGCAAACTCTGCTGGTTCTTTGGTGGGTAAGATCCCAAAAGCTAAAAATGAAGGTAAAACTTCATTGAGGCTTCCAGGACCAGCTGGGAAGTCAGCAGTAGCTATGGCCTTAGAAGCAAAAAAGAGGGCTTCAAAGCCTGAGAGTAATGGTATGGCTTCTAAAGCCCAAAAGGTTAATATTGGCATGACAAATGTCAAGGATTTGAAACTGATTTCGGGCGATCTCTTCAAGATTGCTCTAAATAGTGACATGAGCGGGGAGCAGATTCAGTCGGTTGCTGAAATTGCGAACCGTTATGAAACAATGATGCTTGAATTCATCATTGAAAATGAGCGCTTTCGGGAACGTCTGGATTTAATCCAGGCTAATAAGGAGGTTGCTTCATCTCTTGCTGCAAGCGCTCAATCAAGAGCATTAAATAGTGCTGCAACGATGTCAACGCCTTATGTCCCTCAGGGTACTTTGCCAGCTGTTCAGCAGGCGAAACCAGTGGAGACATGGTCTTTGGTGGTGCGTAGCAACAAAGCTGGCACCAAGTCAAGTGAGGTGGTGGATACCGTAGTGAATTCGGTTGGGCTTACTCTTGGAGTACGAGTCCATGAGGTAAAACCGGTTCGTGGAGGTGGTGCAGTTATTCGCACCCAGTCAGTAGCTAAATTGAAAAACATCAGCAATAACGAAAAATTTGCTGAACTTGGCCTGGAGGTTTGTGCAAACAAACCAAAGGGTAGAAAAAAAGTTGTCTCTGGTGTTCACTCGGTGATTACCCCAGAAGACTTCATGGAAGATCTCTATGAGATGAATTGTAAGGCTCATATGAGTCTTGAATCCTTTAAGAAGGGCGTCACTCTGATTGCTCCTTGGAAGTCCGAAAATGATCGGAAATTAATGGTTAGAATTAATTGTTGCGATGCTGTGGGAAACATTCTCCTGGAGTCGAGATGTTGCTACATAAAGTGGTTTGAGGATGACTTGGTGAAGGCGTGTTATCGATGCCTTAGCTTTGATCACTTGATTTCCAAGTGCAAGGTAAAGAAATCTGTTTGCCATCGCTGTGGACAGCAGCATTCGCCACACAGATGCAAAAATTAATTGCGTTGTCGCAATTGCGCGTTTCAGGGCAAAACATCAGCACATTCAATGCTGTCAATGGATTGCCCAATTTATAGTGGCATCGTTGCTCGTGCGAATGCCAGACATTGAGGAATGTCAAACTAATCCAGATAAACTGTGAGGGAGCATATGCTGTCATGTGCGACCTTGGACAGTTGCTGTTAGAGGGTGGCATTAGTTTTGCACTAGTCCAGGAACCCTTCGCAACACAAGGTTGTGTAAGGGGGCTGCCTGCAGGATTGCGAGTATTTCCTGACCTTAGGGCTAACTCTGCCATCATCGTAAGTGATTTGAATGTAGACTGTAGGATTGTAAGTTCAAGCGAATGGGGGATTTGTGTATGTGTTGAAGGTACGTTTGGAAGAATTTTTCTTGCAAGCGTATATTGCAAATTTAGCGAGCCTCTAGAGCCTTATCTAGAGTATATTGATTCGGTATTGTTGCTCGCAAGAGACGTACCAAGTACCATTATTGGCATAGATGCAAATGCCTCGTCTCCTATGTGGTTCAGTAAGATGTCTCGGAATTCAGCTGGGTATCAGAGCTACAATAGGGGACTAATGATGAGCGAATGGATGCTCAGTAGGTGTCTGAGTAGTTTAAATGAGCCCAGTGAATGGTATACATTCGAGGGTTCTGGTGAGAATTCAGACATCGATGTGACATGCGTAAATGATATAGCCTTAGGTAGGTTTAGTTTTTCCTGGAAGGTGCAGGGTAACTGTTCGGTAAGTGATCACAATTTGATTCAGATTGAGTTCACTTGCGAGGTGGTGTTAACAAACCCTTCAAGGGTTAAAAGATGGAAAACTCGAGGTGTTAATTGGGATGTTTATGGTGTATTCCTTTATGAAATGGCCACGAATGTTCCAATTTATGAGTTCAATCGTCTAACTGCCAATGAGCAGATAGCTATGATAGGAGATTGGGTTACGCGAGTTGACGAAGCTTTGCTTTCAAAATGTCAAAAGACAAATCGTGGCAAGGTTAAATGGTGGTCGTGTGAACTAGATTTAAAAAGGAGGTCGCTTAGATATCTCAGGAAAATATTCCAAAGAGCTCGGTTGACCAATGATCCTGACGTATCTGAGCATAGGGATCGCTTTAGGGCATTCCTTCAGGAATACAAGGAATTTATAGTAAAGAAAAAGGAGAGTGGAGGGAGGGATTTTGTGTATGAGAAAAGAAATGACCCTTGGTGCACGGCATATAAAATATGCCTCCTCCTGTTTTGGGGGAGGGGGAGATAAAGTATGGTGTTAGTCAGTTGAGATGCAGGAAGTCACCTGGTATGGATGGTTTGACTGGAGAGATGATTAAAACTATCTGGAAGGTCATTCCTGAATATCTTGAGGCTTTGTATGAAAAGTGTGTGTATGCGTGGAAAGAAGCCAGAGTGATTGTGCTTTTGAAGTCAACCGATAGGGCTAGGAGCAATCCACGTTCTTATTGAGGCATCAGTCTTCTTCCGGTGCTTGGAAAAGTGCTGGAAAGGATAATGGTGGAACGACTTCATCAGAACTTAAATCAGAAACCTAGTGAAAGACAATTTGGCTTTCGCAAAGGCAAGAGCGTGATTGATGCGTGGCTGTTTGTGAAAGAAAATGTGAGGTTGAGTAGTTCCAAATATATTTTGGGGCTATTCATAGATTTCATGGGTGCGTTTGATTACCTTAGCTGGGATAGTGTGCTGGAGAGGCTCAATAAGACTGGTTGTCGGGAAATGAAACTCTGAAAGAGCTATTTTTATGTCAGGCGTGCTTGCGTTGTTGGTTCAAATGACAGTGTATGGGTCGACGTTGTACGTGGTTGTCCAGAAGGTTCCATCTGTGGTCCATTTATTTGGAATCCATTTATTTGAAATCTTTATTTGGAATCTCATGGTTGAAGGTCGGTCTCGTACTGAGATCGAAACCAGAGCAAGACATATCATGGGTATAGTGTGTGATTGGGGAAGGAAGGTGGGCGTAAGTGTGGCAATGGACAAGACGGTGACAATGCTGCTGAAAGGCAAATTTTCATCAAGTCGACATCCATCTGTCAGTTTGAATGGGGTTAGCCTTAAATTTGTGACAGAGGTCAGGTGTTCGGGGATAACAATGTGTGAGAAGATGAACTTTTTGGTTCATTTAGTACGTATGAGAGAAAAATTGACGAAAATTGTCGGACAAGTTCGTCGGTTGTTAAGAAGTGATGGGGGACTCAGCAGACGTGCTGTGTGTGCGATTTATCGTGGTTTGTTTGTTGCTTGCGTGACTTATGGTTCACCTATATGGGGGCACATTGTTACGACTGCTGCTGGTAATCAGAAAATACTCTCTTGTCAGATAGTAATTCTGATGGGTTGCATGCCTGTTTGTCGAACGGTTTCTACGGTTGCCATGCAGGTTCTGATGGGGGCGGCTCCTTTGGATTTGGTGGTATCACAATCCAGTGTTGCATATTGTGTCCGAAGGGGATTGCCAATGTTAGAAAATGTATTGGTCAATGAGTTAGATTGTAGGGAAAAGAATTTTATAGAAATTAAGGCTATGTTAAGGGAACGCGTCACTACTATATGGCAATCTAGATGGGATTCTAGTATCCATGGTAGAATTACGTATGAGTTCATACGTGATGTTTTATTCGTTGAGAATCACCCGGACTTTTGTTTCAACTTAAGTTTGGGCTTTCTCTTGACTGGGCATGGATCCTTGAATGCTTTTTTGCATAAAAGCAGTCTTGTCCCGTCTACTGAATGCGGTTGTGGGGCAATCCTCGAGGATTACCTACATGTTTTGTGCCAATGTCAGCTGTATGATGATATACGGGACTTGCGTGCTATGGGGGTTTTAACGAATGCTGGTGAGTTTCGCTTGGAAAATGCACTCTTAGGGGAGCATTTAACCATCCTAAGCCAGTAGTGTGGAAGTGTTTGCTCGTCGTCGAGCCAGACGAAGTGACTGAATTTCATGCACATATACCATTTTGATTTTCAATTTAAATAATATATCTTATTCGTTTGCTCGCAACGAGACACACGAATAGACTGATTTCAGTCAATTGTCATGAATATATGCCATATATGTGTATGTATAGATATATCTATATATTGTGGTATATCCCATTCGTTAAATGGTTTTTATTTTAATTTATATTTTGTTAGCATTATGCATATGGCCGCCAGTCCGGAGCTGTGATGAGCTCAACTGGTAATAGCTTGCTGCGAAGTCCGACAAAATACTTAAAAATTGGTACCACGGGTAGTCAGAAGCCTCTGGTGTATGCCAGTCTGACTTGGGAGGGCCCTTCGGGGAGTATCGTGGTGGCTGTGGTTTATTACCTATGAAATGAAACTCGCGGGTAGAGCTATCCAGCTCGATGTAGAGTTGCATTCTCAACTTGGGTGCCGTACTCCTGAGTACGGAAGAGGTTTTAGATAGGCCTCCACCCAAACCAAGGGTTGCGACATGCCATCATAGCATGAAGCTCATTTGGTACCTTTGAACCCTCAAAGGGGCGTTGGCCGACGCAATATTTCGGTCCCACGCTTTGGAGCACCGTAGAATTAAGCCCATACGGCAGGTGTCTACGTTAAACACTAAAGAATTTCTGTCCGTATGTCTGTCTGTGATCACGAGTACAGGCGTAATTTTCCAGCTATCATTACGAAATTCGATAAGTAAGTAATTAAACAAATTTCTTAAAGTTAGAAATTGTTTCCTTAAAATTTCGTTATCGTAGCTTTCCTCATTTCTTAGTTATGGACCAAAATGTATTCCACATATACTGGAGTCTACGCCTATGGCCAACCCCACCGAAATTTTACAAGATTTTTAAAGATCACATATTAGTTATCCACCGATAATTCTATTCGCGTTGCTGTTAACTTACAGCGCAAAATTTGTTTAAGCTGAATGGTAGATGCCACGCTCACTTGTCCAATTGCGCCGAAATTTTTCAGATTTTCTTTAAATCACATATTAGACGTCTACGTTTTATTTTCTTTTAGTACTTCATCTTATTTCCCAGAATTGCGACGAAATTTTATAAACTTTTTGGAAATCACATACTAGACGTCTACGTTTGATTTTCTTATTGTACTTCATCTTATTTTTCAGACACAGCTCAAAATGTGTTTAACCCGCATCCATCGTTTGCATCAAATTGATGCAAATTCTTTAAACACATTCATATATTAAAAACAAATATGCATATTTAAATTCAGAATTTTGGCTACCTTCCTAAAATATCAAAATAAACAAGTGAGCAGTTCAACAGTTAGAGATAGTCTTATACTCGCGCTAGAATAGTTAATAAATTGAAAATATTCCAATGAATAATATTGTCTTCTTGTATCTGCATCAAATTGATGCACAACGTACTTTTCGTTTCTAGACATTTTCCATGGATGCGGGTTAAGGTGTATGGCAGCTGCCACGCCACCTAATCCAATCACGACGAAATTTTTTATACTTTTTGGAAATCACATACTAGATATCTACTTTGATTTGTCATCGTAGTTTATCTCATTTCTTAGATATGGCACAAAATGTGTTAAAGATGTATAGCAGCTGGCACGCCCACTCAAATCAATCGCCAATCGCGAAAATTTTTTGTATGTTTTGTAAATCACACTCTAGATGTCTACTTTGATTTTTCATCGTATTTTATCTCATTTCTTAGAAATGGCGCAAAATGTGTTTAAGGTTGCGAACATAGTGAACGCCGGTTCAGACAGACAGGCAGGCAGACGCAGGTAGCAACCTACTTAGAAAATTTGGCGTGCAGAGTGAACGCGATAAGCAGATCAGATCAGATCAGTGCTAAAGAAAGTTTGTTATTGTGTTGTTGTTTTTTTTTCCGCATTTTTTTCTGTTTTAAATGCTTAAATTCTAATGCCGTTTGTAAGGAATTTTTTATTAAGGAATATTTTATTGTTAAGGAATTCTATACATATTGTGCTACGAAAAACAATTACCAACAACAACATACTAATAATAAATTACACTTATATTTAATTTCATTACTAGCAACCCTCCGCGGCTTTGCCCGCGATGTATCTTAAAATAAAGTAACGCTTTTTTGTAAAAAATTTGTCTTATTATCGTTTTAATAGGTATATTTTTTCCATGACATATTAATTGTATTTATATAACCATGTATTTATATAACAAATATTTATGAACACTGCGGCTCATAAGCCATATCAATATTTGGCGTGACACGCTTTCTAATATGTCAAAATACACAACACCATAAATCCTTACAAGGCGATCCTGCCCACATACGAACCAGAAATTTAAAAAAAAAAAAAAAATTTATAGAAACAAACAAAAAATAAATATATTTCAAAATTTAAACCATCAACATTTCCATCAAAACCATCAAAATTCCATGACGACTCAAGAAGAAATAGACAACATCTTTAAGAAATCTGATAATTACCAATTTCCCATTGTGGAAGAATACATACCAGAAGGTGCACATGAAGACACACCAATATACCAACCAACACCGAAATCTGCTGGACCAAAACCGATCTCCATCGAAGAATACCAAAGGAGACAACAAACTAAAACAACGATAGCAAAGGACACAAAAACAAAGATAAGAAGACCAAGAGGAGGCCGAAAGGTAAAAGCACGCCAACAACTAGCGGAATTACATAGAATTTTAGTCATAACTAAAGATAAAAACTTGAAATCAGAATTATATAAAAAATACAAATAGAAAATAAAAAATTACATAATGAAATGATATTTTAACTAATAATAATTTGTTATTATTTTTCTATGATACCAAATATAACTATTTTATATAAATATATTACAATGTTCGATAAAAAGGAGAAAAAACCATATTGTAATTAATGAAAATATAGAAAATAATATCAATTCTACGATAACCAAAAATGAAATTATTTCCATTTTAAGTACAGTAATAATAACTGTTATAATTTTAGTTATTATAATATAAAGATGTTTTATTAATAAGATTAGCCAATACCATAAAAAATACGTTAGAAAACATGTAGTAAGAGCTACAGTTGAATAACTCATTATATTAGGTAATATAAATAACTTTTTAATAACTTTTTCTTCTAAAAAAAAAAAGTTAAAGCGTGGTGTAATAAGTAAATACCAAGGATGTTTTGGAATCCTTTTTAATAAATATTGTAAAGAATTTAACACACAGATTATTGATATTGGAAAAATTATATACATATCATATTTTGGAAACGCATGGCATTATAATTGTTTTCAGTGCCATGGATGTAAAAAAGTCATAAGAAATTTAATATCTAAACAATATAACGTAAACATATATTGTGAAAACTATTCATATTATAATTAAATATATTGATGGAAGAATTAAGAGAAATTTTTGATCATGTACTAAAAGTAAAACAGAATATAAAAAAATCTTCAAACAGAAAATACACGAAAGAAACGATTGACAACATAAAGTTAAAAAACCTAAACCAATATAAAAAGCATTTTGAAAACATTGCTTCAAAAGTAAATAAACTCGAAGCATATGAGTTAACCACACAATTTCATTTATTGTTGAAAGAAACAGAAAATCTATTGTCGAATCACTTGGTAGAAAAACAAAAACTAATCATGTCTGAATTAAATCTAGAACTCGTTTTGAAAACAATTCCAATTTTCACAGGAAACTATAGAGAATTAGATGCTTTTCTATCAATAGTTGAAATTATTAATAACACATACACTGCTGAGAGCCAAAAACAATTGATAAACATAGTAATAAATGTGAAACTTAATTCAAACTTAAAAACAACATTAGGTTATACTGCAAACATAGGCACATATGCAAAACTTAGAACAGCATTAACCACTAATTACAAAAGTAATTTAACAACTGCTCAAATTCACACACAACTTTCTACACTAACGCAACGAAATGGTACAGTGTTAAGTTTTAAAGAAAAGTTACTAAATTTGACATCTGAACTTAACAACTTGCAAATCAAAGAATTGACATGTGAAGCTAGTGAACAACAAAGAGATTTAGTCATGAAAATGAATTAATCCTATGCTTTGACAATTTTTAAAAATGGTCTTAATGACGATTTAAAGAATACAATATTTGCATCTCAACCAAAATTACTAACTGAAGCGACAAACTTAGCCTTAGAACTGGAGAAAAATATGAAGACAAGCAACCATTTAATGTTATTTAGGACAAACAACAATTCAAAGACAACAGAATATAAATACAAACAATTCATATAGAAGACAGCAAAACAACAGAAATAACTACAACACTATACAGCAAAATAACAGAAATAACAACAACACTATACAGCAAAATAACAGAAATAACAACACACACTTCATGCAACGAACAACCTACACAAATAACAAACAAAACCAGCATAATCGCAATAACCACAACAGATATACTAATTCCAACAATAATAGAACAAATTTTAATAACAATAACGGAATCAGACGTTATGATAATCACAACGATAATAGAAATCAAAACACACAGAGACGCAATTTCAATACCAATAGAACAACAACCGAATGTATGTGATAAACGACAATACACCGGGAAACGACGAGCGCTCGGAGATCACGAGAGAAGATTATCCGGGACAGCGAAACTAAATATATATAACACTAGCAACCCTCCGCAGCTTTTCCCGCGATGTATCTTCAAATAAATTAACGCATTTGTGGGGAGATAAAAAAAAGAACACGTTTTGTCGGTTCGGTGTCTTTCGCTTAACAAAAACTTTATTAAAATCTTCAATGCAATGAGAAGCTAACAATAGCAAAAAGTTGAGTGTGGAAGAAGAAATGAAAACAGAATATGCAAAAATGAGAGTTAAAGAGAAAAATATTTCGATCATAGTGATGATAATTTGTAAGTATTCGAAATAGGTAACAATTTCATTAGTTTAAGTAGTTTGTGAATTTATATAATGATAATTAAAGAAAAAATATTATAATATCGGAGTTGTAGTTGAAGTCAATCTCATCAAACAGCATTTTTTGTAAAAAATTTGTCTTATTATCGTTTTAATAGGTTTATTTTTTTCATGAAATATTAATTGCAATCATGTAATAATTTCTGCATAAACAATGTTTTTTTATGTGTTTGTGTTATTCGTAAGAATAAATTGGTTTGATGGTTTTCCTATCCTAGAAAGACCAACATATAACTGCCTGTGGGAAAAGCAGCTTTCTCGTAAAAAAGTAAAATTCCTTCATAGTCTTTACATTTGTGTCGATCTCACATCAAGTTTTTTGATTTCCAATTGATTTTCTGGGGTGGCTCATAAATGGGCTCAAATTTTTTTTAAGCAAAAAAATAAGGTTTTAGGCAATCGTTCATAATTTTTGCTTGTAACTAAATCGATAGGGTCTCTTTGGAGAAAAGTAAGCTTAAATAATTAATTTTCGTTTGACATAACAACCATGGAAAAATATTTAGCACAGACAATTTTATGTCGATTTAAGGAAACATGGCTCATAATCGGAGACATTCCCCTACTTATTTAACCATATTATTAAATGGTATGAAAATGCCATTATATATGCCATAATAATGCTACAAATTGACACAATTTGTAGCTCAATTATGTAAAACTCGTATTCGATAACGTGAATTGTTTTGGAAAGATATTGGTTTTAATAAGTCCTTACCTTTTCAAATGTAAATTTATGTTTATGGAATGAATTAGAAATACTTTGTTCACTTTCAATAAATATAATCAAATTAAGTTAAAATATTTTCATAGGTCTTATTTCATTGACGAAATTATACACTAACACTATAATGCCGTAAAAACATGCTAAAAAAGCAATTCAAGCCATACCAATGCGCTGCTTCAAAGCG
Source organism: Pherbina coryleti (assembly GCA_943735915.1). Lineage (NCBI taxonomy): Eukaryota > Metazoa > Arthropoda > Insecta > Diptera > Sciomyzidae > Pherbina > Pherbina coryleti. Next base: position 120,778,873 of record OX030948.1, on the reverse strand, counting down.
ATGTAATTTGCATCGCACGGAGTTTTAATTTAAGCTTAAATTGTTACCATAAATTTCATGCACTTCTTTTTTGCAGCTTAAGAATTCTGCAAGCAGATATTCAACATTTTGAACAGAAAAACTCTCTATGAATAATGAAACATTGAAGCAGCAGCAGCAAACGACGCGCTTGGAGAAAATGCTTTAAATTTTAACTGTTGGGCATTCTGCTGTTAGCGAAGAAAGAGCTATCTCTCTGCTTCCATGCAGAGAATCTCTTTTTTGAGCATTGAACAGCATTTTGTAGCGAAACCAAAGCAACATTCTGCTAGCTGCAAGCAATGACAGTGTCGAAGCCAATCAACAAATCAATGCTTGCAAGAAAATGATTAAATTTTTCAATAAAATATGAATTTTGCGACCAAACTATTGATCTTAGATGCACGTCACCATCGACTTTTTTGGTGGAATCGGCAAGATCATTCATTTATTCATATATCATATTCACTTATCTTTCACAGTTTAAGCAGAAAGTGGAAAAAAGCGCCAAATTTTTCCAAAAATGCCGAATTTTGCCAGTTTCTAAGCCAATAACTTCTAAGCATTGAAATATTTCAAAATTTTAAGTATACAGTGTTAATCTACAATTAATTGCAATTTGAATAGTGAAAATTTCATTTAAATCCGTTCAGCCGTTCTTGAGTTTACTTGCATCAACGCCAAAAAGGCAATATTTCAAGTTTCATCTTCTAAAAGTAATAATAATAATAATAATAATAACACATTTATAAAAATAAGTCGGGTTTTCCTTCCTGACGCTATAACTCCAGAACGCACGAACCGATTTCCACGGTTTTGCATTCGTTGGAAAGGTCTCGGGCTCCGTGAGGTTTATAGCAAAGAGGTTTTTGAAAAAATTCACGGAATATTGGACGAGGGGGCGTGGCACCTCCCATACAACCCAAATCTACGGTAGCGAATAGCTCTGAAGTTATAGGTCACATAGCATCGGAATTCGGTGTTCTACCTCAATTTACAAGAGCCGTTCTACAGGTAAACTTTTATGGGCGTTGAATGTGGGGCGTGGCACTTTTACAGCAGACCAAATTTTCGGTATAACTTTCAAGCTATAAGTCACACATCAATGAAACGTGGTAGGAGCGTACTATGTAGTCGCGTCCTTCGACTAGCAAAATTGAGCAAGTATAGGCCAAAGGGGTGTGGCACCGCCCATACAATTCAAATTTATGATATCGAATAGCTTTGGAACTAATGCCGTATAATAATGAAATTCAGTATGGAGTTTCCACTTGGTGATATATTTCTACTATAAAACTGGGATGGGCTTTGGAAAAGGGGGTGTGGCTACGCCCATACACTTAAAATTTTTGATACCAGATAGCTTTGGAACTAAATGTCGTTTAACAACGAAATTCAGTATGGAATTACTATTGGGTGAGATAGAGATAGAGATAGATAGAGATAGAGATAGAGATAGATAGAGATAGAGATAGAGGTAGAGGTAGAGATAGAGATAGAGATAGAGATAGAGATAGAGATGGAGATAGAGATAGAGATAGAGATAGAGATAGAGATAGAGATAGAGATAGAGATAGAGATAGAGATAGAGACAGAGATAGAGATAGAGATAGAGATAGAGATAGAGATAGAGATAGAGATAGAGATAGAGATAGAGATAGAGATAGAGATAGAAATAGAAATAGAGATTGAGGTTGAGATTGAGATTGAGATTGAGATTAAGATTGAGATTAAGATTGAGATTAAGATTGAGATTAAGATTGAGATTAAGATTGAGATTAAGATTGAGATTGAGACTGAGTTTGGGATTCAGATAGAGATAGAAATCATTTCCGCTACGACAGCAACGCGTCGGGTATCAGCTAGAAAAAAAGCAAAACGCTGTCTGTGTGATGGTTGGAAACTTCAAAATTACTTAGCCGATAGAGCTGAAATTTTGGCACTACATTTTTTTCAAGTACGAGATGGCTTAAATTTCTGTCACACCCCCTTTTACCGCCCACAAATCAATAAAAATGCTATATTTCCTACGGTTTTCGTCGATTGGGCTACATTTTGGTAATTTAGTCTGTATGCTTACTGTCGGCAATTGTACTAAAACAGGGTAATGTCCATCTACTATAAAACGTGGATGAGCAATATATAAGAGGCTGTGGCTCCGCCCATACAGTTAAAACTTGAATTTTCGAATAGCTTTGAAAGTAAAAGTAGCAATACTTACATACAAACTCAAAATGGAGTTACTATTTGTTGATCTCCTGCAACTGAGTCTAAGAAAAACTATGAGTCTATGAGAAGTCTATAAAACTTCTTAGACAAACTATGAGTCTAAGAAAAGTTTTGAATACACCTATTATGTTCCCATATAGTTGCAGGGTGCAGCAACGCGCGCCGGGAAAAGGCTAGTTTTTATATAATAGTAAGATTGAGCACATGTACTACACATATTATTGTTGTATTTGTTGAGTAATTACAAAAATATTGAAAACAAAATGCAAAGAGTTCTTTGCTTTCGGTTCCACGAATTGTGTGTTGAATAGCAAAGATAAATTAAATCAATAATAACACTGTTCTACAAAAAAAAAATTTTTAATGTACAAGAGCTCACACCGATATTTTATGTTTTGCCGATCCATATGATGACTTTCTGCGTTTTCAGAATGTTTTCAACACTCCGATTTTCCCATCTTCCAGTCTTCAATTTTTGTTGAAATGTCTTAAATCATTTTATTTTTTAACAAATGTAAGGGGATTACATGAGCAGAGAGATAATTTTTTTGCTTAAATATCGAGCCATAACCGCCGAAAAAATGTATCCCACAAACTCGAAATTTTACAGGGGAAGGTTTTTTTAAATAAAATCATTTAATTTTATTTAATTAAATACATTTTAATTAAATTACATTAATTTTACATGTAATACATTTAATTTTAATAATTTTAAATAGATATTTGCATCGATTTCGATAAAAAAACAAAATCGATTATGGTGTGGGATACATTATTTTGGCGGTAATGGCTCGATATGCTTTTAGCTATTAAAAATATTCAAAAAATTCTTCATATATGATTATTTTGGGTTATTGAATATAAAATCCAGTAAAAAAAAAAACAAGATTGTTTAACAAATAACTTAGTTATGGACGATAACAACAATGAAGTAAGTGACTTTCTAACCTCAGAACTGCAGCGCAATTTTCTGATCTCAGAATACTAATTGAAATTTTTGTCAATTCTTGTATTAGCTGTTAAAGTGTTTCTTATATCTTTATCTATGGTTTTATTGCACTAAAAAAAACTGACCACAGTGCCGCCGTGAAACATTTTTAAGAAATTTTAATAAAGACATTGTTAAAATGTGCGATAAACGGGATAACTTTTGTTCATATGTGGTTTGTTTACGGATTCGAATCCTAAAATTGATTAATTGACAAACCCTGAAGTAATCTCACTGTATGAAAAATATTTTAATCTGTGTGTTATGCGCAACAAGTGGTACCTACAAGAGCTGTACAAAACATTCCATTAATAGAATTAGAAAAGTGTACACTATAAAGGTGTAGAGTATTTCTGTGTAGCCATGACATCGAGCAAAAATGTTTTGTGTAAAGTGAAGCCAAATTAAACACTAATGTCATGTCTTGAAAGCTCTTCGTTAGTATGATTGTGTTTTGAAAATATTGATATGAAATAAAATATCAAATCATAGAGCACCATGCACTCACAAGTATAGAGGGTCAGTCGATAACATAATTTTAACTTAAAAAAACTAAAAAAGACACCAGATTTGGCTTTCCTAAAGTGGGTTATAGAATTCGAGACGCACAGGTAGAGGGGTCGGACGATATGATAACCTTAAAAAATTAGGAAGAACGTAAAAAAATTAGGAACACTAAACCAAATACAAGGAGATGCATGCATTTAAGTGAACCAATGATTTCGCTTCACAACGCATTCACAAAGAACCAAGTTGTTGTTTCTGTTTCAATATTTTTTATTTCTGAAAATATGTTAAACCATACTTTCGTGAATAACTTTATTAGTTAATAACCGATTTAATTTTTTTTTTAATAAGTTCGAAAATTAAAACCCTTGTCTTTTGAAGAAAAACATTAACAAAATTATGTCAATAGGCTTCTTTTGATTTCTTAACGTTAGAAAATGTAAAAATGAACAAAACAAAAGGTGCTAACGTTTATTATTTTGAAATAAAAAAAAAAAAATAATTAACTGGCCATTTCAGCCCTTGAAAGGACTTTGACCTAGCTTCTTATGATCAATTGTGCTGTGCGCGTTATTAAGTTTATACACAATTGACCGAGAACCGGACCTACATGCTTAACGCCGACTCCGAACGGCGATGAACGTAATGTTCTCGTTCTCAAGAAGCTTTACATGGCATTTTTACTCTCTGAGGTTTGCCATTGTCTGCAGAGAGGTGGCGGCCGTACAGAAAAATTATTTTAATTCAAATAATTTTCTGTCGCTGCTGGGGTTCGGAACCTGGGTTTCCAAAGTTCTTTGACATAGCGGCCACGCACTTTAACCAACTACGCCACGGACGCCACTGACGCAAGTCTGACATTTGTTATAATATAAAGGTTTTTATTTATGAGGTCCTTGACAAAAAATTCGAAGTGATACAAAAATTCTGTAAATGCAGAAAGTCATCATATATTACCACTTAATGAAATAAATGCGTGGGATGTCTTGTACAGTTTTCGTGTAGAACAGTGTAACTGAATAATATTATTCCTAATATGTGTAAAAATGTCTAAAAACTACTCAAGAAAACATAAGCTGCTCGTAATCATCTTCGAAAAACTTGAGTCAGCCAGCTTACACGCCTGACTTGATCTTATCTACCTACTGTCACTCTGCACACTTTGAGCAGGTTTATATTAAATTGTATGAAGCCAGTTTTGTCGCGCTGACCTGCCTGTCTGAATCGGCGTTCACTATGTTCGCAGCCTAAGGTGTATGGCAGCTGCAGTGCCTTCTTATCCAATCGCGACAAAATTTTTTATAATATTTGGAAATAATATTATTCCCTTACACCAATTCGGTTTTAGACGAGAACACAATACTATCCATCCCCTTATAAGAATCAGAAATTTGGTCCATTCAAACTTCAATAACCAAAAATCGACCGGTATGGTTTTACTGGATGTAAAAGCTGCTTTCGATACTGTCTGGCACGACGGTCTGGTTTTCAAAATGATAAATTTTAACTTCCCTCCAGACATAATTCAAATAATACAAAGCTTTCTCTCTGAACGGACCTTTAAAGTTTATATTGGATCTAACAGTTCTAATTAAACCCCTATATCAACTGGCTGCCCTCAAGGTTCTTGCTTATCACCAATTCTATATAATTTGTACACAGCCGACTTTCCCCGTTTAGACTATTGTACATTGTCCATTTTTGCAGATGACACCGCAGTGCTCTGTTCAGACATTTTAGCTGCTGATTTAATCACCAAGCTGCAAATGGCATTGTCTGAAGTCATGACTTATTTCAATAGGTGGCAAATTACGTTAAACTGCCAGAAAACTCAGGCAATATATTTCACGAGAAAGCGAAAAGCTTGTTTTCTACCCCAAACCAACTTGAATATTAACAACTACTCTATCCCCTGGGAGCTTAAAATAAAATATTTAGGCATTATTCTTGATCCTAAAATGAAGTTCAAGGATCACATACCTTACATAACCAGCAAAATAAAAATTCTGATTAGAATACTGTATCCTTTGATTAATCGAAAATCAAGCCTCAATATAGACAACAAAAAATTAATACTGGTTTGTGTTTTTCACGCATTCATGTTCTATGCGGCCTCAGTTTGGTCTACCAGCGCCAATTGCCATTTAAAAAAATTGCAGATTGCTCAAAATAAGCTTTTAAAACTTATGTACAATCTTCCATGGTATTATTCCACAAACAGACTTCATGCACTTGCAGATATTGAAAAAGTCGCTGATAAAATAAAAAGGTAACGCAAGATTTTCATAGGAGATGCTTAGGGTCTAATTATAGGTACATCAATGAGTTAGTCTCAACTTAGAACTTAGGTTAAATAGGCTTTTAAGTAGGGTTTTATATATAAAAAAAAATTCAAATAGGTTTTGTAAATTTTTGCCTCCAACTTTATGTTTATTATAAGTAAATAAGTAAATTGTAAAATTTAATCGGTATATTTAAGAAGAAAAAGAAATGCCTTGAACTCTTTGAAATTAGTATTATAGTTAAATGAATGTAATGTAATATTTAAAACAAATAAAATCGATCAATCAATCAAATCAATCAATCAATATTTGGAAATCAGATACTAGATGTCTACTTTGATTTGTCATCGTAGTTTATCTCATTTCTTAGATATAGCGCAGAATGTGTTTAAGTGATATGGCAGCTGAAAAGCTTACACTCCAATTCAAATTCAAATATTTTCTGTACTTTTCCATACCTAAAACATAGAAAACTATCAAAATATCTACAGAAGAATTTCTTCCCTCTAACTTGTACCGATCGCATCACTGTGCGACGCGAAGCAACAACGATGGCATACGAATATGCAAATAAACACTATATAGAAATAAACTCAGTGTACTCTTTATTTCTTAGCGAACACATGGTAGAATAAACAAGGTAGATGCGGGGCTGCTTGTGCTCTCATTATGTAAACCATAACTGTCAAAATAGCGAAAGAAACCAAATTGAACAAAAAAATTATTCAACAGGAAATAATTTTGATTTGACAGTTATGAGTCCACACTCTCTCCCTTGCATCTATATAACTTCTTTATTCAGGCAGCACTGCAAGCTGCGGTTATACAAAGTGTGTGCATGATCAGCAAATCTGTACACAATCTATTGAGATCCAGCCTAATTACAGTAGGGCACATGCACAATTTCCCATTCTAAGAGGTCTCAAAAATTGCATGTGGTTGTCAAGATCACCCAAAAAAAATGTTAAGGGAAAAAAGGGATGTCTTCCTATCAAGCAAGACAAAGTTGTTTTTTGAGGAAAACAGTTAAAAATAACGATCTTAATAGGCTTTAATATTTACAAAAAAAAACAACGTGGGTCTTAAAGCAAAAGTAAGTATAGGCTTAAAATAACAATATGTTGCTTAACACGATGCCATTCACGATTTTAATCCACAGTGTCCTGTGTAAAGGATATTCGAAGCTAAAGTTGTAATCGAGATAGCACAGTACTTTTGATTGTTACCCAATTGTCTAAATTTTGGTGGTATTAATTATAGTGTTAACGTATTCCTTAAATTTGGCGAATTAATAATTATTATAATTTTTGCATATGCATTTCCCTATTTTTGAGAAATATATTGAAATATTGAATGCAATTTGTTAAATTTTTAAAAAAAATTATATAAGATTTTCTATCTCGGGCATCAGAAATGGTAGCGAAGAAAATTTTCTCAATTTGGATTCTTCAAATATTTCTGAACAACACCCTGTCTAAAAGTATTAATTTAAAATACCATCTTAAGACCACCATTTTATTTTCTATTTTGATATTTAAAAAAAGAGTACTTCCTAACATGAAGTTTAACAATTTCATAAAAAAATATCAAAATAGAAAATAAAAACGTGGTCTGTACACTTGACCGTATCACCAAAACTAACCTATATTTGACCCCACCTCAATCGTTAGACATTTAAAAGATATTTAAAAAAAAAAACTTTTTTTTAAGTGGGCATATGGTGCTACTTCTTGTTTTAATTATATTTTCTGTGTTTCTTGTCCGATCCCAAACATTTTTCATATATGTGTTTATTGTTTTTTTGCAAATTTATTCTGGTTTTTTTTCGTGAAACTTGTTTTTTTTAAATTATCACCCACCCATTTTAACAAAATCTAAAAAGGGCAAATAACTAAAGCTCACAAAAAATCATTAAGATCATGGAAACATATGATATCCATTAAAATTTATTTTTGGTGCAGTTCCGACCGATTTTATCCCAAAAATAACACTTTCGAAATGTTCGTCACTCATACTTGACTTTTTATTAAACAAATACCTGTAAGTCAAAACTGTTATTGTGCGGTCCTTTTATTGTGCGAATTTTTTTTTTTCTGCGATTTTATTTATGCTGTTTTTTATGTGATCTTTTTTGTGCGAGTTGTTTTTTTTTTGGGACGATCCCATAAATAATAAGGACATTATCACTATCTTAACTGATCATGAAGATGGACAAAAATCAAATTTTATGACAGCAGATAACATCTATGCAGGGATCCAGCTAAGTTGCAAATTAGAAAAACATTTTCTCAAAATAGATAACAACGTCCGCAGAAGAATGAAATTCCAAAAAGAGCTTAGATCGTGTATATCTGGTTATCGCGACATTTATAATAAGCTTACAAAACGACCGGTTATCGCAGATAATAATTCCATTCCAATGGAAACAACTATTAACTCCATTACAATATCTTCAAGTGACGAAAGCGATTTCGAACCAGATCATCACAAGAAAATGCGCGTTTTAGACTACGACGAGTAGTATTGATTAACTTATGAATTTATGTATTTTAATTTCTTTTTTTAATTTGAATTTTTTAATTGAATAATTTTGTATATTTTTCACATTTAAATGAGGAATTAAAACTTTTTTTTAAAAGTTTCAGTGTGTAATTTATTTATTTTGCTTGGAGAGCACTTTTTTGCCTTTTCACAGAAAGTTTTCTAGGTGAGATTTTTTTATGCGGTATAAAAAACCGCTTAAAAAATTTTTCTTTATTAGATTACTTAAAGTTTTATGTTATAACTGTTTATGAAGTCTCCGAACAATTTTTTTTGTGCGTTTTTTTTCTGCGGTCCCTATCTACCGCACAAAAACAGGTTTGACTGTAGCTTGGCTTTTTCAATCACAACTGTTCTCATAAGACAATTAATAAAAGTCAATTATATCAATTGTTGAAGATTGCAAAAACATAAGTCATTCAGTTTTTAATTACAAGCCGCACATCGTTAATCGTTACTTGGCACAAATAAATAAATTAAATAAACTAAACTTAAATTTAACACCTCGTTGTCTTTTTTTGATTTGTTGAGTTAGAGGAACCAAAAAAGGCTTTGATTCCCCTTGTATCTTGATGCAGCAAGATACAAAAATAAAACGAAGTAAATTTACAGAAAAAGTGTATGAAGGTGTTTCAAAATAATGGAATTGTGCAAAAATACCTATTGTTTCGAGAACCCATAATCGTCGAATGATTAATAACTTACTTAAGAAGTCATCTCTTCAAGTAAAAAAACCGCGACTATTTCGTGCCAACGAATGGGATGTCTTCTTTCGAATTTCGCGTTGCAAATGCTGCATTCAAAATGGTGATCCGTGCGTGTGCGCCGACAAGCATAAAATACCAGAAAATGCGAAACCGTTTTTCATTGATCAATGCAGTGCTCGTTTGTGTTCATTACCAAATAAAGATAACAATGATGACCTCGCGAGCACATCCGCTGCAGTTTCTACAAGTGCCACAGCTGCCTGTAGTGCAATTGTATATACACCGACAGTGAGAGAAGTCAGATGGAGGATGCAGACATACCAATGGAAAACGTTCAATTCAAAATAGCCGACATTCGCTTACGGTATTTTTGTTCTGCATTAGATCGGAGCGATACATCAAACCGCCATGGTGCATTCCACGCCACTAGAGTATGCAACTATTCGACATTATAAAAAAACCGGTTTCGAATAGTACAATTTTAACAAAACCGGTTTTCGAATTATTCGATCAGAAAAAAACCGAGAAAACCGGTTTTTTTCAAATTAAATAAAGTTTTTAATTTTTTTACCTACATATATCTGTGGTGACTCAATACCACCACATATAACACCGACATCACAACATACAAAACAACATACAACTTTAATAATATTCACTTACACATTTATTTTAAAAAATTATTATTTAAGATTTCAAAATTGTCAATTTTTATTTATCAAAAATTTTGTATTTCAAATCAGTTATAAAATTGTGTTTGTTGACTATAGTTCAAAAAAAATATATTCAAAAAATAAAATATAAATAAAAAATATTTAAATAAAATAAAAAGTTTATTTTTGTGTCCACCACAACTGGCGATCCTACCATCACGAACTCAAATATAAGCTTAAATATAAAAAGAAATAATAAGATTGTGCAATTATGTAACTGCCTTCACGCACAAAACGTTCACAGGGCCGCCAACAATCTCTGCAACAAACACAACAAGATCAGCAAATCACCGAACAACAACAGCAGCAGCAGCTACAAAAACTAACGCCACATCAAAAAAAATTGCAAGAACAGCAGCGTTTATTGCAAGAGCAAAAGCAAACTTGCACTCAATCCAATAAGCAAATGGGAATAGATACACGTGACAACAAGTACGTAATAATAAAGACACCACCCAGTGATTTGGTAGTTCAGGCACAGCAGCAACAACAGCAGCATCTAGAACAACAGCAATTACAGCAACTGAAACGCTCGCCTCTACCATCGTCAGCATCACTCGCCTCTACCATCGTCAGCATCAACAACATCATCGTCCAACAACAAGCAAGACCCTACACCTGCCGGTAAGGTGGAACAGGCAACAACAACAACATTAACAACAACGTCATAACAACGACAACAAACAAGACCCTACACCTGCCGGTAAGGTGGAACAGGCAACAACAACAACATTAACAATAACAACAACAGCAGCAAAATTAACAACAACAACAACAACAACAACAGAAAAATATCAACAGCAGCAACAACAATCACAACAGCATCAGGATAAGTTACAACAACAACAACAAGAACAACAAAAACAACAATAACATCAATAACAACAACGGCAACAACAACAAAAGACTGGCATATTCATTATTTTATTATTTCAAAAAATTGTATCAAATTTTGTAATTTTTTTTTTTGACATGTTATAAAATTTTTTACAGGTTGCTTTTCAATTTAGTTTATCACGAGGCACACAACGTAGCTTCTGAAACGTACGTAAGAATATAGGGTCGGAAGAAACCTAGATTCTCACATACGTAGGCACTCCACTGCACTAGGAAACACATTTTAGGAAACACATTTTAGGAAACATACTTTAGGAGATACTTTTTGAGGTACACGATGAGTCTTTCACACACACCACCACCCCACCCCAGACAACCCCCCACTCCCTTACATACTTCTAACCCTCTCTCACATCTCTCTCATTTCGGCGAAGGTGACCATCGCCCTCTCATACAATTCCAACCGAATCTTGTCAATCCATTTGATGCACCAATGCATCCTGAAGTACAAGCAACGTCAGTTAAATTGCCACAATTTTGGACCACTTGTCCCGACGCATGGTTCGCACATGCAGAAATACAATTTCAGGCAAAAGGAATTACTACTGACAAGACAAAGTATGAGTACCTCGTAACCGCTCTACCTCAAGAGGTAATTATAACAGGCTAGATTTCATACAGAAACCTCCTTCCTCAAATTTGTATGAAGGCTTAAAGAGAACTTTGATTGACCGACACTCTTTAAGTGAAGCCAAGAGGTTCGACAAAATCTTGTCTGGCACCGAGATGGGTGACCAAAAGCCATCTCAATTTTATAGGTCACTAATTATGTTAGCCGGTACTACAGTCGATAGCGACTTAGTTTATAAAATTTGGCTTCGCAAGCTACCCAAAAGCCTTAATATTGCTTTGACCGGATCTAGTCATAGAGAGCTAGAGGAGCTATTGAAACTAGCTGACAATTTGTGGGAAGTTATGTCAGAATCCGAAGTCGCTTCATTTGGCAATAATGCCCAGCGCATGACAAAAAACACCCAAAACTCAGAGCTTGCGATGATAACGCAATCGTTTGCTGAAACAACGTCGAAAATTCTAGAAAGTTTCAACAAACTAGCAATTGAGGTCCAAGAATTAAAAAACGAACGATACCGGAATAATTCACGTTCGAACTCGAGAGAAACTAATTTTCGAAGATTTTCAAGACGTAGATCCCCGTCAAGAAGTGTGTCACGACAACGACCTACCAACTGGGTATGTAGATACCATTTTAGGTTCGGAAGGGCAGCTAGACAATGCGAACAACCATGCTCATTCGGTCAAAACGACACCCAACACAACACAACACAACATAACTCAACAAACTAAGTGACTCCATCATTGCGACGGCTAATGATGTAAGTCAAACAATACTCACACGCCGCCTTTTTATTTACGATAACGACAATCATATAAACTTTTTGATAGACAGTGGAGCAGAAGTTTCCGTACTTCCAGTAAATAAATTCAAAGCCCACAAGAAAAATTCAGACTTAATTCTAACAGCAGCTAACGGTAGCACAATCTCAACTTTCGGCAAGAAATTACTCAACGTAAATTTAAAACTAAGACGCGATTTCCCTTTTACATTTATACTAGCAGACATTACAAGACCCATCATAGGAGCAGATTTCCTTACGAAATATGGACTCTTGATAGACTTAAAACACAAGAAACTCATTGATCCACTTACACAACTATCAGTCAACGCAATCACAGCATTTACAGAAACATCACTACCCAAACTAATTACACTAGACAACAAATATACAAATATACTAAAAAATTACCCATCACTAACAGCAGAACCCGACTACAACAAACCAGTAAAACACAAAACAGAACACCACATAACTACAGAAGGACAGTTACCTTTTTCAAGACCAAGACGCCTTGACTCCAACAAATACAAAATCGCCAAACAGGAATTTGATTTCTTAATCAAAGCAGGTATCTGCCGTCCTTCAGACTCCATGTCAGCTTCTCCACTACATCTGGTACCCAAAAAAGATGTGAACGACTGGAGACCCTGTGGTGACTATAGAAGACTAAATGCCATTACAGTTCCAGACCGCTACCCTCTACCACACATACACGACCTATCTATAGACTTACACAATAAACACATATTTTCAAAATTAGACCTAGTTAGAGCATACCACCAAATCCCCATGGCCACACAAGACATACATAAAACCGCGATTACAACACCGTTCGGAATGTTTGAGTTTCTGAGAATGCCATTCGGTTTAAGAAATGCAGCTCAAACATTCCAACGATTTATCAACGAAGTATTACGAGAACTAGACTTCGTATTTGTATACCTCGACGACATTCTTGTGGCCAGCGAGACAGAAGAAGAACACGTTAAACATCTAAATTTAGTTTTTGAACGACTAGACAATTACGGACTAAACATCAAACCAAACAAATGTATTTTCGGCGTAGACAGAATAAATTTTTTAAGTTATGACATTTCAAACAAAGGCATACAACCATCTCCCGATAGAATTCAATGCATTGTTAACTATCCAAAACCAGAAACAGTTAAACAAATGCAGAAATTCATCGGGATGATTAATTACTACCACAGATGCATTCCAAAATTAGCACACACACTCACACACATTTATGATATGATAACTTCAGCATCAAAAACAAAGGACAAACACTTAACATGGACAGAAAACACAACAGAAGCATTCGCAACGATAAAAGAAAGTTTTACTAAGGAAGTGCTACTTAATCATTTTAATCAGGGACATAAGAGTTATAACCAATATTTGAAAAAATCCTGAAATAATAATTAATCAAGAATTTTTAAAACCTGCTCTCTGAATAATAGTTACAAATAACCAATGTTTTTTTGGTCTTTGATAACCATTATATTTTATTTTTTTTTGTTTTGGGCTTCCATAACCATAACAAAAGATTTTTATTTTTTTTGGTCTTCCGTAACCATTACAAAAGATTTTTATTTTTTTTTTGGTCTTCCGTAACCATTACAAAAGATTTTTATTTTTTTTGGTCTTCTATAACCATTACAAAAGTTTTTTTTTTTTTGGTCTTCCATGTACATGCAAAATTTTATAAAAATATCTAAAGATTTGCGAACTGAAACGTGGTTATAGAAGACAGAAAAAATAATAATCTTTCATATTGGTTATCAAAGACCAAAAAAAAAATCCTTTATAATGGTTACAGAAGACCAATAAGAATAAAAATCTTTCATAATGGTTACCAAAGACCAAAAAAAATAAATATCTTTTGTAATGGTTACGGAAGACCAAAAAAACCAATAATCTTTCATAATCGTTATCAAAGACCAAAAAAAATAAAAATCTTTCATAATGATTATGGCAGCACTACAATTTTCTGGGTAATTTATAATTATTATTACAGGCCCAATTTTTTTTCAGCTATTTTTTCCATAACCTTTTGCATATTTAAATAATAATAAGAGTTAAATCGGGTCCCTGATTTTAATAGCAAAGCAAAACTTTCTATCGCTGTGGATGCATCTAACACTGCTATCGGTGCAGTTTTGCAACAAGAACACAATCAGGAAACAGAACCACTAGCTTTCTTTTCAAAGAAATTATCTCCATCAGAGACAAAATACAGTACGTTCGATCGCGAACTTTTAGCAATTTACCTTACAATTAAACACTTTAGACACTATTTAGAGGGACGAACATTTACTATATACACAGACCACAAACCACTTACTTCAGCATTACATTCAAAAACAGAGAGAAGCCCAAGACAAACACGACACCTAGAATTCATTGCACAATTTTCCAACGACATCAGACACATTAAAGGTACCGAAAACACCGTAGCGGACGCACTTTCAAGAGCTGAGATAGAGGCTTTCACAACCTCTGAGATTAACCTCAGAACTCTACACAAAGAATAGAATACAGATCCAGAACTACAAGATATACTAAATAAACACACTTACAAATTCGAACAAATACACATCCCAATACTTAACATTAAAATTTGGTGCGAACAAACAAGTTCAGGAACACGTCCATACATTCCACAAACATTACGCAAACAAATTTTTGAACAATTACATAATATTTCACACCCAGGTACACGAGCTTCTCGACGTCTCATAACACAAAGATATTTTTGGCCCAAAATGAACACACAAATCAACAAATGGTCACAAGAATGCGTTAGATGCCAACGAGCTAAAATACATCGACACACGAAGACAATCCCACACAAGATAGACATACCACACGGTCGTTTTGAGCATGTTCACGTTGATTTAGTTGGCCCTTTACCAATATCTAAAGGTTATAGATATCTACTTACCTTAGTTGACAGAAACACACGTTGGCCCGAAGCGTATCCAATTAAAGATACCAACGCCAGTACTATCGTAGATACACTTCAAAAGGAATACATCTCACGTTTTGGAGTTCCTCTGGAAATTACTTCCGATCGAGGTCCTCAATTCACGTCCACAACATTTCGAAACTTCGTTAAGACACTAGGAAGCAAACACATTACCACTTCTGCTTATCATCCACAAGCTAACGGGATTGTAGAACGATTTCACCGCCAAATTAAGACTTCTCTAATAGCGAGTAACAACCACACAAATTGGTACACAGAGTTGCCACTAGTTCTTCTAGGACTTAGGTCCACGGTCAAAGAAGATATTAAGGCTTCACCAGCTGAAATGGTTTTTGGTCAAACACTCAGGCTACCACAACAACTAGTAATTCCCAGCAGTCAGAATTTTAATTCGTCGGACACCTTGTCCAAACTTAAAGAGGTCGTAGAAAATCAAAAGTCAAACATTGCGCATCACAGCACCAACTTCCAACAATATATACCTAGAGCTCTTAGTACTTGTAACTTTGTCTTCGTCCGCAATGACACCATTCGTAAAACACTGCAAGAGCCGTACGATGGTCCCTTCGAAGTTATTGAGAGAAAGTACCGAAATACTTCACAATTCGTAAAAATAACACTAACATAACAGTCAACATTGATAGGATTAAGCCCGCCCCCTTAGACACCGAAACAGCACACACACACATTCAACCAAACATAAAAATACTAAAAAAGTACACTTTAACCTATTAGCCAACACGACCAAAATTTTTCAGAAGGGAGGGGGAATAATGTGGTGACTCAATACCACCACATATAACACCGACATCACAACATACAAAACAACATACAACTTTAATAATATTCACTTACACATTTATTTTAAAAAATTATTATTTAAGATTTCAAAATTGTCAATTTTTATTTATCAAAAATTTTGTATTTCAAATCAGTTATAAAATTGTGTTTGTTGACTATAGTTCAAAAAAAATATATTCAAAAAATAAAATATAAATAAAAAATATTTAAATAAAATAAAAAGTTTATTTTTGTGTCGACCACATATCTATGTTGTTTCTATTTAACAAAAATAGCAACTTAATAAAGTAAAGAAAGGTACTTATGCAGTACCACCCACTGAACCATAAGCGAAGGTTTTGCGTAAAGTGAGAGTTTTGCGAAAGTGTTTGGACAGAATTTTTTTTTTTTAATTTTTGATTTTTTATTTTGTTGCTTAAAAGTACTTGCTACAGAAGATTAAATTCTAAAATAAGATTCATTTTTTTTATCATTTTAGTAGGTAAAAATGCCTCGAAAATGAACCATTTTTGTTCATAAATGAGTTCAGAAATGAATAATAAATGTTTCTTTTTTGCATTCTTAAATGAGTTCAATCAAAATAAATTTTTTTTATACAAATCATCGATATGTAATAACAAATAATATTAAGCAATAATAAAATTTATAATTCAGAAATGTTAATTTTTTAACTCATTTCTGAACAAAAAAAGGTTCGTTTTCGAAAGCAATTCAGTACGGCGATTGATTCAAAAAGTGTTAATTTCCGAGTGCCGAAATATAAATTTTCTATGGTTCTTTTTTAAGGTAATTTCCGAACAAAAAAAGTAATATTTATGGCTATTTTTCAACTCATTTCCGAACAAAAAAAAGGTTCACTTTTGAGAGACATTTTAGTCCGAAGAATGATACAAAAAAGATTAATTTATGAGTGCCGAAATTTAACGTTTCTACCCGAAATGGTTTATAAATGAATTCGAAAACGGTAGTTTTAATTCACGGGGTAGAAATATGTTTCGAGTTTTTCTTTCAGTCTTTTTAATGCATGTTTTATATCTTTTAATTATTATTTCTATACTTGTACTTAATGCTTTTACATTTTTTATCTTTTTTAAAATACTTCCAGACCTCGGAGTTCATTTCAAGCTGTTGATAAATCAGTATATTTTGTAAAAAAGAATGCATTGTTAAATAAAAATCATGTTTAACTCACATTAAATACGCCAGCCCCTTGTAAATGCTGTTTTAACAAAGAAAGCAAAAAGAAATGACCAAAGCATATGTTTAAACGAGCTTAAATAAAGCCAAATTAAATAGAAGCCAGAGATAAGAAATGTTAGAAACGTTAGTGAAATGTAAAAACGTAAGTAGAAAAAAAGGGTCGCTCAAATAAAATAAAAGAAGTGGTTTGAAGAAATTTTCAATTTTAAATTGAAGATTTATATATTTCTTAACTATTCGAGCAGTCGAATAATTCGAGCCAAAAAAACCGGTTTTCGAATTATTCGAAAATTGCGATTTTTAAAAAAACCGGTTCGAATAATACAAAAAACCGAAACGCCGAATAATTCGAACCGGTTTTGCATACCCTACACGCCACCATGCTAATAAAAGAATTACAAGATGCCATTGCCTCAATGGAATCTGTAGCCGCCGGAATCTGTTACGTGATATGTAAATCGACGTGCGCGATTTAATGGTAAAGATGCTTGATGACATCGTTGTCGACAAGAATAAAGTTTTCCGTGATAGGCAAAAGTTCCGCAAAGAAGCGAAAACGGCCGCGCAATGCCATGATTTGTTAACGTGCATCTCTTTCGATGAAAAGAAATAGCGAACTCTAAAAGCGAGCAATGTCGAAGTGCTCGAAGAGCACATCACCATTTTAAAACAACCTAACTCGAAATTTATCAAATACGCTACGCCTTCGGAAGGATCCGCAGAACAAATACAAACAGCAGTAGTAGACTTTTTGCTAAAAGACGGTTACAATTTGGACAACTTAGTAGCGGTCAGTTTCGATCAGCGTTACTTGTACAGCATGGTTCTTGCCGTTAAAAGTGGTCACTGCGATGAAGATTTAGCCTGCCAACAGCCCGGTGCTACCAGTACAGCACGTTGGCTAACGACAGCATCTCGCATTTTACGTTGGTACGTAACGCAAGCGCAGCCATCGAAGATATTGAAACATCTCGCTACGTTCGTCGTCAAGGTGTATGCGCCGCAATGTGTTCAAATACATTTCATGGATTCGTGATTTGCCAAACTACGTTCATGTAGCCATTAAACCGACCATCGACAACAACCCATATTTTTTTCACTATGAAAATATACTACTGTCGATGATTACTGATTCGGATGCATCGGTGCGTGCAGATGGATACAGCAAAATTTTGGAAGCCCGTTCAAACCTAACAGGTAATATTCGGCAATTTCGTGGACCCAACCACCACCCCTTTATCCAATATGGCAGCACCACATACACTGAAATGATCGATTGGACCAAATTTCAGATCACTGATCCACCATGTCTTCTGTTTTTTACTCAAGAGCAATTGACTAACCTACAGTACTCGGACGTCATTATTAAAATTCCTGGTGAGCATTATAGCAGACATTTTTTATGAAATAAGTGATTAATTTTGACGTCATATATTAAATCGTATTTATCATGTTATACGTTTTTCACAGATTATCCTTGTCACTCGCAAAACAACGAGCGTTACGTCCAAATTGTGCACAAGTTGGCCACAGCAGTGACTGACGAAAATCGTTTGGGGCACATTTTCGCGAAACTTGACAACTACGAGCGCTGCAGCCAGCTTGAATCTCGTAAAGATTAAGAAAATTAATAAAAATTCGAGTATGAGTGACGACCATTTTGAAAGTGTTATTTTGTGATAAAATCGTTTGGAACTGCTCCAAAAATGAATTTTATCCATATTATTTGTTTCCATGGTCTTAATGATTTTTTGTGAGCTTTTATTATTTGCCCTTTTTAGATTTTGTTAACATAGTAGCAACTGAGATAAAGTGGCTGATAATTTAAAAAAAAAACAAGATTCGCGAAAAAAAATCAGAATAAATTTGCATAAAAACAATAAACCAGGGACATAACTGTTATGCAACTTTTATTGAATTGGTTAAAATTAATGATTATAATCGATTAAAATGTGGCGTCCGTGGCATAGTTGGTTAAAGTGCGTGGCCGCTATGTCAAAGAACCTGGAGACCTGGTTCGAACCCCAGCAGCGACAGAAAATTATTTGAATTAAAATAATTTTTCTGTACGGCCGCCACCTCTCTGCAGACAATGGCAAACCTCAGAGAGTAATAAAAATGCCGTAAACATTCCGTTCATCGCCGTTAAGCATGTAGGTTCATTTCTTTGTCAATTGTGTACAAACTTAATAACACGCACAACACAATTGATCATAAGAAGCTAGGTCCTTTCAAGGGCTGAAATGGCCAGTTATTTATTTATTTTTTATTTTATAATCGATTAAAATGCATCTCAGTTATAAATAACTGTTATTTTGAAGACAATTTTTTTTTTTTTGTTGCCGCATAACTTTTATTTTTGAGGGGTTGACTGATAACGGTTATTTGCTAGAATGAGATCTTTTAGTTTATTAGTGTCAAATATCAATAAAAAGTTTTGCTTTTAGTTTTTTTATTATTTTGTAATGTATTTATGTTTCAATTCAGTTTTACAAACATTATTTGTTTCAAAGTTTCTTCTGAAATATTGCATTGGAGATCACTTGAAATAAGCTTTAAAGCTGAGAAAGATCGCTCCACAGTAACTTGAGTTGCAGGTATTGCATGGACAATGCAAGATAATTGCCATAAAAAGGGTGAAGCATATTTCTGCTTGCTCCAATGTCCGAGAAGGTCAGCGTTAATGTCTTTACGTGGTGGCTTGAAATTATCAATTTCAGTATACGCAGCTTTTACCTTCCTGCTTGTGTCGTCATCTACATCTTCATCCAACCCTAACATTTCCAGTTATCTTAAAGATTTCCTTAGCAAAGATGTAGTGCTTAGATTTGAGGGCTCATCAATGAGAAAACTGGGAATTTAAGTTTCCGGACTACGAACCTTAGCAAAATCGGTATGACGGGAAAATTTGTTCTAAGAAAAATGAATCGAAAAGTTATAACAAATAACACTGCTTCACAAAATGGTACTTTGTAAAAGGTGCAGAGCAGAGAACTGCACAAGCCTACTTGAAATCTATTTCACTTAGGGATAAAACCCCCCCTTATGGTCCAAAAAGTATCGGTGTCACAGCCCTACGGATATGGCAGAGTCAATTGCTTATAAGTGACTGATTCCGTGACAGCACAAATGTAACCTATCACAGGACAGGTCTGATATAACTAGTCACGGAACAGGTTCTTTGTGCCTGATACGGGACAGATTTTATTTTGCTCAGCACGGGACGAATTTAATATGATGCAAGTGTAGACAGATCGATTTAAATTTAAAGCTGTATTTGTATCGTGTGGAAATTCAAAGTTGGAAAGAAACAAAAAAAAATTGCATCTATCATAGAATAATTATTAAGTAAAGTGAGGGCAATATCCAATGATTGTTTAGCGAATAAACTATATTGCTCAACGAACTAGTCGATAGTTAGGTTAGGTCACAAATTTGTTCTTCGATGCCGATCACGGGACAGGTCCAAGGTGACGCAGCAGGTGACTATTGACCCCCGTCAATGACAACGCCGTGTAAAAGTGACCGGTCGGCTTCATATGTTGGTGGCAGAATTGGGACTGATCCCTCTCCCTTGGGGACTTATCACGTGATAGGTTCAGAACCGGTTCTTTTCTCCGTAGGGAGCGGACGCTGTGTTATTAGAATTAACAAAAAAAAAAAAAATAAGAAGACTTAATCTTTATATATAAAAATCAAATGCGTGTGCGTTAGTCTTGCTAAGGCTCAGAAACGGCTGGGCCGATTTTAATAATTCCTTTTTTGTATTGTTTGCCTTAATACAGATGTGGTTTAGAAAGAAAGAAAATTACAAAAACTTTAAGGAATAGCGGAAAAATCGAAAAAGATCGAAATTGGTAATTTTGAATGGGAATTGCCACATCAGACTACTTTAAATAGCCAACAAATCTTAACGGCTGAACGGATTTAACTCAAATTCGGCACACACATTACATGAATCCTAGATTAGGTTATGCATACTTGGTTTTGACCACGCCCCTTTTTCTGTCCCTTTACAAGAAACGTAAATTATCCTACTAGCGTACTTTTATTAGCGAAACTGTGTGTCTAAATAATTAAAAGAAAATTCTGTCAAAAAAACATTCACATATCTTCAAAATTGCACAAAATTTTAGTACAGCGTCTTTTTCTAATAACTGCGTTTTCGTAGAATAACAAAAAACTATCAGAAATTCGTATTTCTTACTTTCGATGAAAAAAACTCCGTTTTTAACCAAAAAGGAGGATGTTCTCAAGTTCGTTGGTTTGTCCGCTTTTTTTTTTTTTTTTTTTTTTTTTTAAATGTATGCACATCAATAACTCCTAAAGCACTTGTGCGATTTCCGTAATTTTTTGTCAACAGATGGATACAAAAGCAGAAAAAAATATTTTTTATATATATATATTTTCACTTTTAGGTGGAATGTAAGAGCAAGTAAGATAAATAGAATAATTATTTAGTTTAACTGTAACACAAATAAACTCCAGGTCGTTGGTGCCAGGAATTGTTAATTCCTCAGAAGCAAGCGAGTTATGGACAGCTATCAGAACGCCACCACCGATCTTATCATAGCGATCTTTACGAAAAATTTGGAACTTATTGCACATTATTTCAGAATTTAAAACGTTGGAGCGAAGCCAAGTTTCAGTAAAAATTATAAAGTTATATTCAAAATCAAAACTATTAATGAAAATATCGGAAAGTTTAGAATTGAGACCTCTAACGTTTTGATACACAAGCTCTAACTTAGACTTGTGATTTTTTAATCGTTTTTTGTATGGTACTGAGGACTGTTCGAAGGACGAGGTAAGTGAACAACATTTGCAATACGCGGTTTGTTTTTGAATTCAAATTCATGAACAATTGTATTACGGGGCCAAAAGTTTACGTCCACAAGAGTTTTAAATAAATTTTCCGGAACAGTCAATCTAAAAGAAGTAGTCAGTCTCGCATTTAAGTATTTGAATTTTTGGATCGAAAGAGGGATACCACTATTTAACTTTGAATTAATAAAAAATTTAATATCATTTTCAGTTGTATCAGCGGCTAAGCGCGAGACAAAGATGGCTTTAGTTGGTGGAATTGCGATTAATGGCTTAGGTGAAATAGTAGCAGTAGTAATCGGAATCCGTTGAGCGTCAACAACTGAAGTTTCAAAAATAGGAGTGTTAACAATAGGAGGAGCAGTTGAAACAGCTTGAGCATAAGAAAGAACAGGCTGGTTAACTGGTATAGATGGTGCTAATATTGGCAAGGAAACGGTCTCTGGTGCATTTGGAGCAGATATGGAGGCAATCGTATCAGTACAAATGTCCATATCGTCCACAATGTCCTGTTCAACAGGTGGTGGCATTGGTGGTATCGAGTTAGTTTTCGGCTTATTGCGCAAGTTCGTGCTTTTCTTTTTACGCTTGGGTGAAGGAATTGACTCTTCGATATATTTGCACTCATCGAAAAGTGTTTGATATTTTAAAAATTTTGCAGAAAGCAAAGAAAATTCCCTACTAATTTCGGAGAAACCCTGCTTTGTCTGCTTAAAAAGCTTGTAAAAGTTTATATCAGTCAGTCTACACTTCTCACAAGACCAACGCAACCCTTTACCTTCTTCAATAAGGTCTGCAACTCGACCCATTATGCCCACACATTTGGCGTGAACGATATTATCACATAGCCAACATGATAAATACCGCTCATTTTCACCTTTAGTGGAACAGCCGGGCTTAGAACAGAGCATTTTAATTAATAAATACAAACAAAAAAAAAAAAAAAAGAGTAGCAAAAACAAATAAAGTAGTAAAAATATTAGTAGTTATTAATATATAAAAATAAAACCAAAAAAGTACTAAAAATAAATAAAAGTAGTAAAAGTAGTAATAATAGTAGTAGTGAGCAAAAGTGACAACTTGAACTGATGGCAACCCCTATCAATTTAGTGAAGTGCCCAGAAGTATGCAACTATTTTTCGATATATAAATAAAGTAAGTATAATAAATAAAAAGTATGTAGCTAGACAGAGCTAGGCAGATGTCTAAAACGAAATTACAATATAAACGAAAAAGAAAGATATATAATAAACAAAATGTACTGAAACTTGTTCAGCCACTTCAACGAAATATTAATAAATAGTTATTAATAAATAAACTTATTTTATAAGAAGTAAAATATAAAATATAAACAAAACTTATCGCTTTATCTTCAAAAAACTACAAAAGCACAAAAATTTTTTGTTTAACTATAAGAAAAACCAATGTTTTTAAATATAAACTTTGCACAATCTAAAAAACACAACGTAAGCGAAATTTAGCGCGTTGCCAACTGATATAATGATGATAATTCCATAAAAGATATCAAATTTGTAAATGACTTACAAGGTGCACTTTTACACTGCACACTTTTACAAGGTGCATAGAAAAGTGAGCCGTTGACAGCCTTGCCTCCTATAGCCTTAACTTTATTAAACAATGGGAGAACATAAGTACAGTACGGCCTTGCTCAAAGCCACCCTCGATAAACGCAACTCCTCGATTATTGGAACACTCACAATATTTACATTGTTGACGCAGTAAATAAACTTAAAAAAAAAATAAGTTTTCGCAACTTGCATAAACGAAAGTAATAACACATGGTCCAATAAGTCTCGAGACTAAGTAATAAAAAACTATTTTTTTGCAAATATGCTTCTATATTCATTAGTGGCGTCCGTGGCGTAGTTGGTTAAAGTGCGTGGCCGCTATGTCAACGAACTTGGAGACCCAGGTTCAAACCCCAGCAGCGACAGAAAATTATTTAAATTAAAATAATTTTTCTGTACGGCCGCCACCTCTCTGCAGACAATGGCAAACCTCAGAGAGTAATCAAAATGCCATGTAAAGCTTCTTGAGAACGAGAACATTCCGTTCATCGCCGTTCGGAGTCGGCGTTAAGCATGTAGGTCCGGTTCTCGGTCAATTGTGTACAAACTTAATAACACGCACAACACAATTGATCATAAGAAGCTAGGTCAAAGTCTTTTCAAGGGCTGAAATGGCCAGTAATTAATTTATTTTTTTAGGAGCAGGGAGAAGGTGTGCACCGAATATCTATGGTGGGCGTGGCATATCCCATGCAACCCAAATTTTCGATATCGAATAGCTTTAAAGTTATAGGTCACATAGCCTCGGAAATCGGTATTTGACCTCAAATCACAAGTACCATTCCACTGGTTACA
The DNA here is from genome assembly GCA_943735915.1 of Pherbina coryleti. Lineage (NCBI taxonomy): Eukaryota > Metazoa > Arthropoda > Insecta > Diptera > Sciomyzidae > Pherbina > Pherbina coryleti. The sequence goes on along the minus strand of OX030948.1, from coordinate 120,754,432 downwards.
TTTTATGAGCTTTGAAAGAAGGGCTCACGCCCTTTTCAGCAGCCCAAATTTTAGACATAACTTTCGAACTAAAGGTCTCACAAATCAATGAAACTCGGTAGGAATTTCCTATTTAGTCGTGTTCTTCGACTGAAAAAATTGAACTAGCATTAGACAAGGGGGAGTGGCACCACCAGCAGCTGATCTCGTCCTATTGCCGGTGTCGGTGTAGTTAATTTTATTGCTGTGAAGTGTTTAGTGTTTTTTAATAATTGTTTTTATAAATTATTTATCAATATAATATAGTGAAGTGCTAAGTATTATAACTGTTTTAAGTGAATTTGTTCATATTTTAAATAAGTTTTAGTTTTTGCTTGTCTGTCTTGTTTCTTTATTTTTTAATTCCTCTTTGTGTAGTGTTGTTTTTCTTAAGCGTAGTGAACGTTTTCAATTGTTGTTGTTACTTGTAACTGTATTCGTTCACTGCACTCTTTTGAGTAAAACTGAGAATCACATTCAATTCGTGGATTTTCGCCATCGTTTTTATCGATTTGTGACACGGTGCATTGTCTTGGTGAAAAATTGTTTTTTTTTCTACAAATGGGGCCAATTTTTCGCGATTTCATCCTTCAAACGCTCAAACAATGCTACATCATAATCGCTATTGATTGTTTTTCCCTTTTCGAGATAGTCAATGAACAAAATTCCACGCGCATCCCAAAATAAAAATGCCATAACTATTCCAGCCGACTGTTGTTTTTGGTCGCTTTGGCCTGCTTTCATCGGTTGATCTCCGCTCAGTTGACGACAGTTTTGATTCCGGAGTGTAATGGTAGATCCATGTTTCATCTATTGTCACATATTGACACAAAAATTCATGTTTATTCTTTGTAAAAAGTGCTAAACAGCTCTCCGAATCATCGACACGTTGTTGTTTTTGGTCCGAATAACAGTTTCGAAGCCATTGCTCAGCTTGGGCGGTATTTTTTCCATAAAAAACAGTAATAAATCAACACACAAAAAAAAGGCACAATCAAACTTTATAGAAATTCTTAAAGAGGGACATGTTGTGAGTCCATCGCACTTGGTCTGATCTCTCAATGTCGTCACAATTTTTATACCCCCACGTTTAAAAAACGTAAATGGGGGTATATTAATTTTGTCACTCCGTTTGTAACGCCCATAAGGAGGCGTGGTAGGTATAGAAAAGTATATATATTCTTGATCAGCATCACCACCCGAGTTGATTTAGCCATGTCCGTCTGTCTGTCCGTCTGTCCGTCTGTCTGTGATCACGATTACAGCCGTAATTTTAAAGCTATCATCACGAAATTCAATATTTAAGCTTTTACCTAAAAAATGAAGGTCAAGTTCGTAAATGAGCCAAATCGGATGAAAACCACGCCTACCTCCCATACGAAGTGACTTTATCAAAACGGTAAAATCTCTTAGAATTCAACAAAAATGAATATATGGACATACAATTTTGCATGTGAGTTTTGATGTTCAAAATACACTCTAAGTATGAAATTCAACCAAATCGGATGAAAACCACGCCTACCTCCCATACAAAGTGACTTTATCAGAAAGGTAAAATTTCTCTAAAACCCACAAAAATTAATGTATGGACTTGAAATTTTGCATATGAACTTTGATATATAACGTGTACTATGTGTATGGAATTCAACCAAATTGGGTGAAAACCACGCCCACCTCCCATACAAAGCCATTTTATCAAAAAACAAAAGCGAATATTTTCTGTTAAAAATATAACGAAAACGTTTTAACGGATAAACATTTTATTGATTGCTTAAGACTTTGAATATACTTTGGTTCGGCCGTGGGGGTATTTTAACTTCGGCCCAGTCGAAGATCATTTCTTACTAGTTTTTAATTCATTTTTAAAGTTGAAGGGTTCGATTTTTGTTGTGCCGACGTTCATTGAATTTTTAGTTATTTGTCTTGTTGGAAATGAGAAACAAATTCCACTTCTTTTCAGTAGAATTTCACGTAGAATAAGGCTGTATAAAAATAAATACGATAAAATACAAAATGATGCCTGTAGCGAAGCAAATTCCTTAATTTTTCTTTAATTTCATAAAAAAAAATTAGTGTTTCTATAAATTTAAATGATATAATGCTGCATGAATGACATCTTTTTTTCACAAAAATTCATTGCGCGTAAAAATACCTTTTCATTGAATCCAAAACCAATCAATATCGGTTTAGAATTGGCAAAATGGTGGCAGTTTAAAAAATTTTTTTTTTGTCATAAAACACGGATTCCCATTTATATGTTGCTATCATACAAAGTCCTCTCATTTTGTCAAATCTAAACCGATTTTGGACATCTTTAGCTCATTGGAAAGAAAAAATGATGAGTAACATATGTACATCATTGCAATATAGAGCATTGCAATATAGATACTTGAAAAATATAAAACCTACTATGGAACGAATGTTTTCTCGTTTTTTTTATTATATTTTTATTTTCAATAGAATTTTTATATGAATGAATGTGTACGAGTGTATAAAAAAAAGTACACACCATATAATCTGAAACATTTTTGTAAGAAAACTTTGAAAAAAAATTGTAGAGCATTTAAGTTTATCTTCGTCATTTACAGTCCTCTCTTATGGCGTTTACTTTTCTCAAAAATATTCTGCATTTTTTCTGCCTTTGGGAATTCTGCCCTTTATGTGCTTTTTTTCTCAAAACAAATTCTGACCTGTAAATTAAATCGAGTTCTTTTATCGACAATGTTGACCTCAAAGTTTAGAAAAAATTCAGAATTTTTCACTCTCAAGATCGACGATTTTAAATTCTGCCCTCAAATGCTACCAACTGAATGAACAAAAAAAGTGACATGTTAGGAAAATATTAAATGTTATCATTGACAGCGAGTACTTCATCGCTTGTCAATTTGTATTCTGCATCTGTCTAGTTGCGGCGTAGTTGGTTAAAGTGCGTGGCGGCTATGTCAACGAACTTTGGAGACCCAGGTTCGAACCCCAGCAGCGACAGAAAATTATTTAAATTAAAATAATTTTTCTGTACGGCCGCCATCTCTCTGCAGACAATGGCAAACCTCAGAGAGTAATCAAAATGCCATGTAAAGCTTCTTGAGAATAAGAACATTCCGTTCATCGCCGTTCGGAGTCGGCGTTAAACCTGTAGGTCCGTTTCTCGGTCAATTGTGTACAAACTTAATAACACGCACAACACAATTGATCATAAGAAGCTAGGTCAAAGTCCTTTCAAGGGCTGAAATGGCCAGTTATTTATTTTTATTTATTTATCTGTCTAGTTCACAAATATCAAATATAATTTACGTACGACATTTGCAAAAATTATAACATATTCCGATAGGGCGGATAATTTTACGCTACCTTGTAACACATGGTCCAATAAGTCACGAGACTAACTACTAGGTGGCACCTCTAACGAAATATCGATATAAAATACCGAACCAAAGTATATTCAAAGTCTTAAGCAATCAATAAAATGTTTATCCGTTAAAACGTTTTCGTTATATTTTTAACAGAAAATATTCGCTTTTGTTTTTTGATAAAATGGCTTTGTATGGGAGGTGGGCGTGGTTTTCACCCAATTTGGTTGAATTCCATACACATAGTACACGTTATATATCAAAGTTCATATGCAAAATTTCAAGTCCATACATTAATTTTTGTGGGTTTTAGAGAAATTTTACCTTTCTGATAAAGTCACTTTGTATGGGAGGTAGGCGTGGTTTTCATCCGATTTGGTTGAATTTCATACTTAGAGTGTATTTTGAACATCAAAACTCACATGCAAAATTGTATGTCCATATATTCATTTTTGTTGAATTCTAAGAGATTTTACCGTTTTGATAAAGTCACTTCGTATGGGAGGTAGGCGTGGTTTTCATCCGATTTGGCTCATTTACGAACTTGACCTTCATTTTTTAGGTAAAAGCTTAAATATTGAATTTCGTGATGATAGCTTTAAAATTACGGCTGTAATCGTGATCACAGACAGACGGACAGACGGACAGACAGACGGACATGGCTAAATCAACTCGGGTGGTGATGCTGATCAAGAATATATATACTTTTCTATACCTACCACGCCTCCTTATGGGCGTTACAAACGGAGTGACAAAATTAATATACCCCCATTTACGTTTTTTAAACGTGGGGGTATAAAAATTGTGACGACATTGAGAGATCAGACCAAGTGCGATGGACTCACAACATGTCCCTCTTTAAGAATTTCTATAAAGTTTGATTGTGCCTTTTTTTTGTGTGTTGATTTATTACTGTTTTTTATGGAAAAAATACCGCCCAAGCTGAGCAATGGCTTCGAAACTGTTATTCGGACCAAAAACAACAACGTGTCGATGATTCGGAGAGCTGTTTAGCACTTTTTACAAAGAATAAACATGAATTTTTGTGTCAATATGTGACAATAGATGAAACATGGATCTACCATTACACTCCGGAATCAAAACTGTCGTCAGCTGAGCGGAGATCAACCGATGAGAGCAGGCCAAAGCGACCAAAAAAAAACAGTCGGCTGGAAAAGTTATGGCATTTTTATTTTGGGATGCGCGTGGAATTTTGTTCATTGACTATCTCGAAAAGGGAAAAACAATCAATAGCGATTATTATGTAGCATTAGCTCCGTTCGATTCGCCATCCTATACTCAATTCATGTCGCTTATTTCAAAATTTGTATGTGAAAACAACAACAAAGTCTACAGCTAGTTGAGTATAGAGTAGGTCAATTATCAGTTGAGTTGCGTTGCCAAGTTCTTATTTTTTAGCTGGTTTGTGTACGGAATAAGTAAAATGTAATAGATTCTGTCAAAATGTGATGTAAGTACAAAAACAAAATTATTTTCTTTAAGGGGGAAATACCTCAAATACCAAATGTTTTTTCGAATTTTTTTTAAAACAAGTTTTAAGTAATTTATATTGGTTTGAAATTGCATAGTGACCCAAAGACACAGCGTGACGTGAATACGGTTAAAAAAAAATGATAAGCTCCTTGTAGTGACCATATTCGGACAAATCCTTTGCATGGCTACAGCATTATTGAAATCTTCGAAGTTTTTACTGCACTATCAGAATTTTTAATTTGTTCTGTATGCAAGCACAAAATAAGTGTTGGTGAGTCAGGATCGAGAGGCCTGAGTTTCAAAATTTCAGCTAACTTTGCTGCTGGAATATTCAGTGAAGGCTACAACTCCATTCTGAAGCTTTTGAACGAACTGGGTATAATTATTGGCACCTATCGCAAACTGTTTGCCGAAAATAGCGATAAGGCACGTGTAGCAAAGCAGAACCGAAAGAAAAAACCTCTTTTGTTTCATATAAGTGGGAAAATTTTGACAGCTACAGGAAATACTCTGCAGACCCACTATTTACTAAAAATATAGGAAAAAAAAATTATCCAATTATGTTATCAACTTGAAAAACAAAAATATTAAACAAAACTAATTCACCTTGTCTAGGGGTATCTCCCCCCTTAAGCAGTTTCTTCGTTTTCAATTTAATTTATTGACAGACTTCTTGTGGTCTGTCAAAACAAAAGTGTTGCCAACTATTCAGTAAGTACCAGCTAAGTGAGTAGCCGTTTTTTTCGTAATTGAGTTGAACACTGGCGAATCGAACGCAGCTATTGTTTGAGCGTTTGAAGGATGAAATCGCGAAAAATCGGCCCCATTTGTAGAAAAAAAAAATAATTTTTCACCAAGACAATGCACCCTGTCACAAATCGATAAAAACGATGGCGAAAATCCACGAATTGGCCTTCGAATTGCTTACTCATCCACCGTATTCACCAGATTTGGCCCCAGCGACTACTGGCTCTTTGCTGACCTCATAAAAATGCTTGTCGGAAAGAGATTTGACTCCAATGAAGAGGTGATGACTGAAACTGAAGCGTATTTTGAGGCGAAGCACAAATCGTTCTACAAAACCGGTATTGAAAGTTAGAAAAGCGGTGGAATGAATGTATTGCTCTTGAAGGAGCCTATGTTGATGAATAAAGAAGAATATTTGCAAAAAAAAGTTTTTTTTATTACTTAGTCTCGGGACTTATTGGACCATGAGTTAATAGCTTTAAAATTAATTTCTTGTAAGGTGGCCCATGCAAGTGTGAAGAAGTTTTTAGAGCACTATACAAATGGTTCTGTACCAACTGCAACAATACTTCGTAATAGACATTTGCACACTTTATGTAACAAGAAGCAGTCAATAATTATATTTGGACGTTGATTGATGAAGCGACGGATGTGGAACAGAGCCTGTTAGTCAATATTGTTTTCGGCATATTAATAATAATAATAAACTGGCCATTTAAGCCCTTGAAACGAATTTGACCGAACTACTCATGATCAAATTGTGTTGTGAGTGTTATTAAATGTTTGTACACAATTGATCAAGAACTGGACCTACTAGTTTTATGCCGACTCCGAACGGTTAATGTGCATCGTCTCAAGAAACCTTACATAGCATTATTTACTCTCTGAGGTTTGCCATTGTCTGCAGAGAAGTGACGACCGAACAGAAAAATCAAGTCAATTGAAGAAACAATTGTCAGATGGAAATTAAACCAGGGTTCTCTGGCGTATGGGCCACGCACTCTACCTACTGCGCCACGGCCGCCACCAATCGGCATATGAGATGGCGACGAAAATAATTTCGAACGTAACACATTGTACTTGTTTAATGTGCAATAGTTGATGCTGCCAACGCTAGCAATATGGCTGCCTTTTTCAATAAATCGTTGAGCATGCTGTGGCCAAATGGTAGGTTATTTTGTTTTTATTTTTTATTTTATTTAGGTTTAGAAATAAGTTTATTTCTGATTTCAAATGCATATACAGTCGGACTCCTCTATAACGAACTTCCCTAAAGCGAAGACACCTCTATAACAAAGTTTTTTTTAAGAAACTGCAATTTTTTTTTATTTTTTTTTTTATATTTGGACTTTTCTATAGGTGTTCGTGTTTTTTGGTGTACATACAAGAAAAATTAACCCTCGCCAGTTTTTTTGGTGTACACACCAGAGATCTGCATGAATGGATTCATTTGCTGTTTCAAGTTCCTTTAATTTTTCAACTCCCTGCAAGTCGAGGCAGGCACTCAACATGTTTGCGCGAATCATAGGCAGCAAAAATCATGTCTCCAAATGTAGAAAACTTGAAATGTAGAAACTTGAAATGTAGGGAAAAAGCAACTATTTTGCCTAAAAATCGTTTATTTTCAAGTCTGTTTACGAAGTCGTGGAATTAACTTCGTGTCGTCAATGCAAACTTCGTTTCTCGAGTTGAACAGTTTAACTTTAAAGAAGTGTCGACCACAATAGCTTTTGTCTCATTTACTCTTTTGTGTATACGAAAAAAGACAAAGTATTGCTCCACACTCGTGTGTACTACGCGGTGTCGACACTGCTTTGCATTGGATTGTATGTTTGTTTGTTTTTGTTGTTGTTGGTTTTGTTGTTTATTTTTTATTTTGTCGCTTTGTATAGAAAAGTATAAGTAGACGCTCGTCAGTGGCTTTCTGCGGCAGCGCAGTCGCATAGACTTGAAAACAGACTTGAAAAGTAGAAAGCGTGTTTTTTTCTACCAATTAATGGCTAAAACGCAATACTGCGTTAGGTCGGTCGGCCTTTGACAGCTAGACTAGAAACAATGAGTTCTTATGGCTGAATTACAATACTGCGTTAGGTCGGTCCGCCTTTGACAGCTAGACTAGAAACAATGGGTTCTTATGAAGCAACACAAAATATGACTTCATGCATTGCGTCGACCTCATCCCGTCAAAATGAATTTGAGGGGGTGACGTACGATCAACGCTATGAGTAGAGACATGCTCTACTAGCTCTTGCTTTTGACATTTCATATTAACGCTGGGTTGCATTTTCGTTAAGAAATGCTAAAATGTGGGTATTCTTGGATTCCGATGGAAAACTAAGATTTTCATAGGATTATCTAGGAATTTATATTTTGATGCGAGTTTTTTTAAATTGATAAAATTTTTTTAATAAACATGCTGCTTAAGTAGTATAATAATGATTTTGATGAATTTAGCATGATATTAATATTATTCAATTGTATATCCTATTAAAATGTATGCATTTTTTAGTATATTACAAATAATATTACGGACGTTTTGTGGGATTTTTAGTATAGCTGCTTTTATTGGCATCAACAAAATGACAGACGCACGATCTGTCAACGCAACATTGAGTTTTGCAAAGTTTGAGGTCGTCCGTTTTGACAGCTTATATCGTAAAGTTTTTACAACGGAGTCCAAAGTACGGTCAAAGGCCGACCGACCTAACGCTGTATTGCGTTTAAGCTATAATGTAGGGTAGAAACAAAATAGAATCAAGTCTGACTTATGATTCGTTTTTCAGAAGCAAGTCGAGGCTTGTAGGGTAGAAACATATCAAGTTTCTACAAGTCAAGTCGAAGCTTGATTATTATGAAGTTACTTGATTTTCAATTGACTTGTTGCAGATCTCTGGTACACACCGGTTTTGGGTGTACGACCAAAATAATTTAATTTTTATTTTTTATTTTAACAACCTTAACCGAATAATAAATTTTCACATTTAATATAAGTTTTTATAAATTTTGATAACTTAAAACTAAGGAACTTAGGTTTGAATATTAATTTTAAAGTAAAGTTTTTTGTGTAAAGTTTTGCTGTATGTAATGTTTAATGTATGTTTTGTGTGTGACTCTGAGGACACCACACAAGGCATGTATACAACATGCTTGATGCATCCAAACAACATGGTTGATGCATGCATGCTTCACACTTTTTGTATGTGCGTTATCCCATAAGATTACGTGTTTAATAGAACCGTCAGATGCTTTAAAACGTCAGGTGAATTATGATTTGTAACATGAATAACCAAACACGTTTGACTTGAATAAACTAAGTTAAATTGTATATTTCAATCGAAACTTATCGAAACGAATACTGTACAACATTCTTAATAGAGCGTGTACAGAATTTGCTAATAATGCACACTCTTTGTGCTGCCTGTTTTAAATACAGTGTGTTCACCAAGAATAAAAGAGTACAAAGAGTACATTTCTGTATAGTTCGTTGTTGCTTCGCGTCTTGTTTTGTTTTTTTTTTTACTCACAGAGGGTGTTATATGTTTTGTTTAGATACTCAAACAAAACGAAATTAAACAATAAATAAAAGCTTTTTTATGATTTTAGAATTATTTATTCCTATACTGTATACTAGAGTTGGGCAAATGGAGCACATTACGCACAGGCGCACAATATGAAACAGAGCTTGCTGACTGCGTGCTAAATGTGCTAGATGGGGGGTGTGCCATGACTCGGGTGAAAGAGAGAAAAATTGAGCGAAGAAGAAGCGAATAAGAGAATACCACAGAGCGCATTATGATTTTCGCAAAGCAGACTCTCATACAAGCCTTGCCACTATTTTTTTCGGAATACAAACTTGATATATTTTTAATTCAATAAGTTAAGGTAGGTGAAAAATTTCCGAATTCCAAACAATTGAGAATGAACTCAAACAAAAATAATTGTAAGCAACAAATTATTTACTCACTTGCTAAAATTTTAACAACTCTGACATAAAACTAAGGCCCCTATTAGGTACGACAACTCAACTTAAGTTGACGTGAGTTAAGACACCTCAACTGAACTTTTTTGCCATATTACGCATAACATATATTTTCAGTTGAGCTGTGGTGTAAAATTGCTGTTTCTATTGGAGCATGATTACACCGAAATTTTGACACTTTCGTTGAAATGAATCAGCTGTTCGCATTAATTTCAATTTTTGTGTATATGTATTTTGTTCACAAGTAATAAAGCAAGGAAATAATAGTATAGAGCAGGAGTGCCCAAAACTTTCTTATGGAAGTGCAAACACTAATACATATAAAATCCTGCAACCTTTCGTAAACGAAAGCATACTATGTTAGACAACAACAAAATCTACGTAGAAGATCACTGTCACCAAAATGTACCAACAAAGCATACGAAAGTGTTGTTGCTTGCACTTCGGTATAAGCAACGAAAAAAGATCAAAAACAAAAAAGACAAATTTGTTTGTGTATTTTGTATTGCTTAGTGCGGAGTGCTGTGTGTGTATATTAGAATACACAGCCTATGCCTAAGTGCTTTTACAAAAACAAATGTGCACCAAGTGCATAGGGCTTGGGCACCTCTAAAGACGCTATACAACTAGCTCAAAGCAGATGTAAGTTTTTGAGAGTTTTTACACTCGAGACATAGTTGCATTGTTAAACCTAATACCACAAAAAATACATACACATCTCTGAGATACATACTTGTCAGTCGATAGACACATATGTACCTCAAATGTGTAATAGACAATACAAATTTACAAATTACACACTCAACTTAAGTTGAGTTGTCGTACCTAATAGGGGCCTAATTCACTTCAAAACAACCCTGTTACATATCACAAATGCCAAAAAGTATTTCAGATGTATCTATTATTTTCATAAGGACTAAAAATTATATATTTCTAAAAATAATTTAAGTTATGATGAAATAAAAAAAAAAAAAAATAAATAACTGGCCATTTCAGCCCTTGAAAGGACTTTGACCTAGCTTCTTATGATCAATTGTGTTGTGCGTGTTATTAAGTTCGTACACAATTGACCGAGAAAAGGACCTACAGGTTTAACGCCGACTCCGAACGGCGATGAACGGAATGTTCTTATTCTCAAGAAGCTTTACATGGCATTTTTTATTACTCTCTGAGGTTTGCCATTGTCTGCAGAGAGGTGGCGGCCGTACAGAAAAATTATTTTAATTCAAATAATTTTCTGTCGCTGCTGGGTTATGATGAAATAATTGAAGTAAAAAGAATTTCTTGGATTTTACATTTTGTAAACAAACTTGTATATATATTTTTTTTTTGTAAATTTATAAAGTGAAAACTGAAAGTAACAATGCATGTATTGTTTTTTTTATGGTAAACTTTGTTGGTACAAAGGTTGCAAGCAAATTTGGGGCAGTAACAATTTCAATAAAAATTTGGTAAAATAAAATGTTTAAGTGGCAACGCTAGAAACCCAATATTGCCTGCTCAGTGATTTCAAATAAAGGGCAATTTATAACTACTCGTTAATATTCGGCATATAATGCAGAGGCCGGCTTTGAGTGTGAATTTTTTACTTAAAGCTAGAAAGTTTTAGTTATCTTTTCATTTTTAAAATTTTTAACAAAAAAGTATTTTTTAGGCTTTTATTTTTTAAGGCAAAAAAAACTGAAATTCTTTTGAAAAACAATTTTATAAATGTACCTGAAGACCCTGACCTGATTGGTAAACAAATAGCATGGATTTTTGTAGCTACGTCAAATAAAAATAATCCCTTTTTAAGAAATCATGATATTAATATGAACAATATGCAACACTGGCTTTTCTTTAGACTATTCTCTCGCTCTCACACTTTCTATAAATCTACGCTTAGTTCTCTCACAGCTTTCTGTACCCCTTTCCGATTCACATTCAAATTCATCCAGCAGCCGAGTTGGCGCACACTGGCGCCCACTGCCGTAGAATGTGCGTCAGATATGCCCGTCCCTACTGTATACAGTATTATATGTTATATTTTATTTTATTTATTAAATTTACCTTATATTTTATTTTTTGAAAACAGCTGAAAGTTCTGTGTTTTTATGCTAAACTTAGTATATTTGTATTTTTATTTTATATATTCGAACCACAACAGACCTATTCCGGTGAGTTGACCAAGTTCAACATATTTACAATAGTAAATATATTGACAACTGTCAATATTTCCTATTCTCGTACAATTCTAAAAGCTCTTTTCTTGATACAGTTGTCAATAGCAAAGGAGGTATTGACAGTTCATTGTGTATGTAGAAATCCAACTGCTGCTGGGTTGTTCGCTCATATTTTGCTCGTTAAATCAAATAAATGTGTATAATTATATAATTATATAAAATACACATATAAAACAATAAGAACTTATTTTCTTTGTACTTCGTCCATTTTCTTGAAATAAGTCAAACACTGTTGCCTCCTATTGATCAAATATGTTGTGGGGAATAATTTAAGTGCAAAATTAAATTTAATATTTTTGTTTCTTTAAATGTTTTGAAATGATGTAAAAATATTGAAGCATTTTAAAGATCTCTGAAAGTTTGGAAGATATTTCATCAAAGCTGGTATCATTGAAAGGGCTTCTTGATTAACTCTATTATACTTGTTTAAATTTTTGCTAAATTTCTTGATGGCTATTCAGATATAACGATTTTATATTTCTTTAAGATTTTTTTCCAATAAACTTATGTTAAAGAAAAAAGTACAATGTTATGTCAGTCTCTAATTATTATAATAAAAAAGTCATATTTATATCCTTTAAATAGATATGTATTATTTTATAGTTACTTTTTTTTCATACAATAACAATCGAGTTTAGCTACTTGTAACGTGTAGAGAGGGCAATCTTCACATGGCAACGTGTCTGACTGCCTCAACCTGGTGAGGCCAGCATTATACATGTCGAACTCGTCTCAAGTCGACTCAAACCTCTACGTGGTGTTCTCTAGAAACGGCAAACTGGCAACCGTTAGTTTGACGGCTAATCTGAGCGGCGGGCTCCCTGCCTTTAAAGGGTTGTGCATTGGGTTTGAAGCCCACCACGTAAAAAAATCATTTCAATGAAACAAAGCGTAAGAAAATATATAAAATTATCCCCAAATCTGATGACGACTACCGCAAACGAAAAACTGACAATGATTTACGGATATGCACTTGGAACGTCCGAACCCTTAATTGGTATGGTGCCTCTATCCAACTGATAGATATCTTAGAAAGATACAAAGCTGATATCACTGCAATCCAAGAAATGCGATGGAAGCGACAGGGGACTCTTACGGCAAGCATCCTGTGATATCTACTACAGCGGCCATGCGGAGAAGCACGAGTTTGGATGCGGATTCGTGGTTGGCAAGAGACTACGGCATCATGTCCTGCAATTCACACCTGTGAACGAGCGACTTGCCATAATCCGTTTCAAGGCAAAATTTTTCAATATAAGCCTGATGTGCCGCATTGTCCGACAGAAGACAAAGACGATGAGATCAAAGACAGCTTGAAGAGGCCTATGAGCGCAGCCCCCGCCACGACATAAAAATCTTGCTTGGTGACTTTAACGCCAAGGTAGGTAAAGAAAATATCTTTGGTCCAACAGTCGGAAAGTTTAGCCTCCACGACAATACCTCCAATAACGGAATGAGGCTGATTGAATTTGTCGCAGCGCGAAACATGGTCGTTAGTAGCACTAGATTCAAGCATCTCAATATTCATAAAGCAACTTTGTTGTCTCCTGATCAAAAGACGCGCAACCAGGTTTTAATTGACGGAAGGCACTCTTCCCGTGTTGCCAATATAAACTCGGATCATTATCTTGTCGCAGCCAAGATCCTTACACGCCTGAGCGCAACCAAGAATGCGCGCAATCCAGCACAGAGAAAGCTAGACGTCGAAAAGCTGCAATCAAAACAAACAGCCGAAGACTTCGCTACTCGACTCTCACTCCTGCTTCAAGAAAGCACTCCTCCGATCGACGATATATGCGCGCAGTGGAATCACATTTCCCACTCTATGCGTACGGCTGCCGAAGAGGTGATAGGCTATCACCGCCCTCGCCGAAATCAGTGGCACGACCAGAATTGTCGCGACGCCACTGCAGAAAAAGAGACCCCCTACAAAGCCACCCAGCAGTCGGTTGCAACGCGTGCTACTAAAGAGCGATACAAAGAGGATGAGAAAATTGAGATGCATGGTGACAGGAATGAGGTCCGAAAATTTTTCGAAAAAATAAGACGCCTGACCGATGGTTTCAAGACCGGGGCCCTCTTCCTGCAAATATGAAAATGGGAATCTAGTGACAGATATCCAGAGTACACTGATGATGTGGAGGGAACACTTCTCTAGGCTTTTGAATGGTGATGACGACAACAATCCCGCCAATAGAGATGACATACCGCAAACCCCAATTGTGGACGACAGCGTTGAAGTTCCGCTGCCAGACCATAGTGAGGTCTTGATAGCTCGGCTTAAAAACAAAAAAGCCGCAGGAGCCGATGGCTTACCTGCTGAGCTCTTCAAGAATGGAGACGAAGCTCTACTTAAATGCATTCATGAGCTCCTATGCAGAATATGGTCGGAAGAATGCATTCCAAACGATTAGAACCTTCGGTCTCCCTTGTTTTTATATTATGTTTTGAGAGCGCCCTTTGAAGCGCTCCTGGTCACAGTGCCAAACGAAAAAAAACCAGGGCGGCCGACCCGCGTACGCGCACAACCGCACCTGTGGGTGCTACCGTCCAGGGCCCGCACGAGCTTGCGTGCATCTTTGCTGCCAGTCCGGAAAGTGGGGGGGGTTTTTTCAGGGCCGGTAGCACCCTCTTGCCGCACACAAAAATTTCTCGTGCGGAATATTTTTTTTGTGAGCTCGCCCTGTGAACTCAGGTACCTGAAAGAAAAATAAAGAAAAATCGGAATTTCAATTGTTGAGTGAGAGGGGGGCTCTGTTCCTCCACTCAACCCCAACCGCGACGCTCATGGACCTGCTGTTATGGCCCATGCCCCACGTTTCCCACCCACCGTGAGGATCCGGGGCGAATTGGGGGCGTTTGGGATCCTCCCTTTCCAAGACTGTCTTCCATCCCTAACCAATCAAATGAAAATTAGTTCATTTTAATTTATTTTTTTTTTTTTACTTGGGTCATTTAATACACATTGATAACTTAACTTTTACTTATTTCATCTAACAGAGATCAACTCTTACCGACTAATTAATTCTTCATATTTACATTTCAATAATTTCATTTCAACAATTTCATTTCAAGTCGTAAATATTGATTCAATTCGGAATTTCATCAAATTCCTTAAATACATTTCAATAATTTCAATTTAACAAATTCATTTCAATAGTTTCAGTGGTAAAGTGGTAGATTAATGAATTTTTAATTTCTTTATTTTTCAGTATCTTTCAGTTAAGTGTTAAGTTCAACTTAGTTTGGGTTAATTTTTGTAGTTTAGTTATAGAGTAGTTTAAGTTGTAATTTTAGTTTAAATTTTTGGTTTAAGTTTTACATTTATGTTTTAGTTTTATTTTTATTTCAATTTAAGTGTTCGGTTTAGTTTAATTTAAAGTTACGTTTATGTTATATCTTTGAGTTTAGGTTTCTTTTTATTTCAATTTAATTTTTAAGTTTTAGCTTAGTTTGGGTTAATTTGGTAGTTTAGTTATAGATTAGTTTAAGTTGTAATTTTAATTTAAATTTGGTTTAAGTGTAAAATAACGTTTTAGTTTAATTTAATTTTAAGTTTTAGCTTAGTTTAAATTGTAATTTTAGTTTAAATTTTTGGTTTAAGTGTAAATTTACGTTTTATTTTTAGTTTTAGTTTCAGTTTTAGTTTTAGTTACAGTTTGAGTTTTATTTTAATTTTGATTTAAAATTTTATTGTATTTTTTTTTAAATTATTTAAAATATATTAAATATATTAAATTTTTATTTTTATTTTTAATTTAATGTTTGGTGATTTATTTTAATTTCTTACATTTTTTTTTTGTTTTTTTTTTTTGTAGTTCTTTTATATTATACCTTTTATAGAAGGGTAGGTATATAATAAATTTTTCCCTTGCCTATAAAATACAAACTTGTTCCAAATACATTTGAATACTTAAATACTTAAAATATTAGAAAGCGTACTTTCTGATTATTTGTGAAATTATATTTGGTTTAGAAAATAAAAACTATTTGTAAATGTATCGCAAATGTAACAATAAATGATAGTTTTGGGGAGGTAAATAAACTAAAAATTCTCGATTTATTCTAGTTGAAATGGGAAACGTTTACATATAAATTTTGTAGAATTTTTTTAAACACTAGGGTACAATGCGTTTCAAAGACAAACTTTTAACTTAAACGATGAATCATCAAAATTATTTTTAAGTTACATTTGAAAGCAAGTTCTGCTGACTTTCGAAGAGAATTTGATCAAGAAACACTTGTGCATGATAAAAGAATTTACAATATTATATGGATATATAATATATATTATATGGACTTATATATGGATTGATGAATATGAAATTATGTTTGAAAACAGCCTAGCTCGAGTTAAATAATTTCTTAAAGGTACCTTCATTTGAATTCAGCGATAGCCTGTGCATTCTTCGATAGCTTCCGCAACCAAAAAAAGTGGTGCAACTTGACACTCCTCCACAGTGAATGGCAAGGTTACTCGGAGTTCTTTAATCAGCGTTTTTAAGTTGTTGATTTGGCGCTTTGTGGTATCCAACAATAACAATTGTCTACAATTTATTTTACCAGTTATGATGGAGGAGGAAGAGTGGAATAGCGATCGTAGTGAACGCACGACGTTGATGTCCTTCGTTATGTGCGCTTCGCTGAGACGATGGCACGGTGACAAATTTAGCACTATTTTTTTTTTTTTTTTTGTTTGTACTTTTGTTTCCCTAGTCAGTTTAACCTAATTTCTTAATTTAAATTTCATGCAGTTCCAACCACTTCATCAGGAGTAAACGCAGGCTTAAGCTAATAATTAGACGATGACGAGCACGCACGTTGTAAATTGTTCCGCTCTCCAGTGCGGCTCAATCCAAAAGAACGATGGCCGATCGCTGCGCTGCTTCGCCAACCTTGATCCGCTATCTTCGTTCAATTTTCGGCAATTCGCCATCTTTTTTCACCTCAGGAGTGCCAATCGAACGTCATGCGGGTATGTTCACATAGGTTGTACGTTAAGGACCATTCCACACTTAACGCATGGTGTAAATAACCATGAAAAGGGTATTCACGAGGCGTTTGTGCCATTACAACTTCGTCTACCTGGGATCCAGCATTAACTCTCTCAACGATGTCAGTATTGAGATAAAAAATAAATTAATTTATTTGCTTTTATTTATATTTTATTTCGTTTAAATTGTAAGTTGCGAATATCTATTTTGAGCAAAATTTGCGATCTCTATGACCACTGTTGTAATGAGTTCAATAGCATTGGATTTGCCTGTAATAAGAACAGCTGTTCGTTATGCTTTAAGCTTTTGTTGTTGTTATGCGTAGAAACCCAACATTTTACTGTTTGAGAAGCACTGCAAATAATGCTTCGAAGATCAAGATGGGTTCTGATATTGAAAACAATTAAAGCCTAATCGATCGCGTATAAGGTGAGAGTGCTGGGGTCGAATTGTCTGTTCCGTGAACGTATAACTTAAAAATGTATGTTTGGTACTATAGCATACGTTATCGAATTAGACTTCACATAATTCGGTACTTTTTTAGACGTTCACGAGTAAACAAACGTACTCGTTACTACGAAACATCACTCGATGTATTATTATCAAACGTAAAGCGCACAGGCTAGAAAAAAAAAATTAAAAATGTAAGTAAATCTTTGAAAAGGCATTCTTTATTTTAAAATATTTCATTAAAAAACGCGTTTATGTTAAGGACAAATAGCAACAAGATAAATTTCCACCAAAAAAACCTAATGGGTGAGTATATGAAGGAGCATCCAAGTTTGGCCAAAAATTTGATTCTAAACTGTGCGCAAGGCAAATGTACCGCCACACGACTATGGGAGGAGTTAGCAAAAAAACTCAATGCCGTAGGTCCACCAATTAAGGAAAATTGTGGAAAAAGGTATAAACGCTTTTTGTATTGGATACAAAATACAGATATAGTTAAGTTTTAGGTTTTCGCCGACCAGAAGTACCAAGCTAAGAAGAAACTTTTTTTCAATAAGCTGTCGAAGAAGAGAACACAAGCTTTAAACACAAGCTGAGGAACAAATTGTTGAAGCAAGTGGACTGGAAGTAGCCGTGGAAGGACTTCAAGTCAAAAAATTTGGTAATCCTGAGGTATGTCAAAGGACTTCAACGCCGCTCATCGATTTTGTTGACTCGTATCAAGCAAAGGAGCCAACTGAAGTTCTGAGTGATACAATTTTTGAAGGCGCCAAAGAGAATGTAAGTCCGTCTTAAAGCAAAAAAAAAGAAAAGCGTCAAGCCAGGACCCGAAATTGTCGCTTCTTCAAGAAAATTTAAGGGAAACAAGCAAATATAAAAAAAAAAAAATCGACTGGAAGCTTGATAGGTTGCTTGAAGTTCAGGAGAGGCTTCTTCAAATAAAAGAGGAGAAACACGAAAGAATGATGGTTCTAACCGAAATTCAATTGCAAATTGAAACTAGAAAACTAGAACAACTTAAAATATAAGAAAAAAATTACTTATATCCGCCCCGGGTACCACCATTTTAGGGGTGTCACCATTTCGATATTTTTTTAATTTCTCAAACAGAAAGAAAAAGGTACATATACATAACGTTAAAAAATGTGTGTCCCATTTTATCGCATTGAAATTATTTCTAAGAATTTGTATATCAGTAGCTTCATGCAAAAGGAGTTTTTCAAAGCTAAAATTAATTAAGATTTATTTAAGGTCTTCCATTGGACAGGCAAGGCTTTCCGATCTTTCTATTTTATCCATTGAAAACGAGCTTGCAAGTAATATTGATTTCGATGAGGTTATTTCAAATTTTGCAGCTCTTAAAGTAAGAAAAGTTCGTTTTTAAGACATCGCCATTAATAAGATTTCTTTATTTAACCTTATACCTACATATACAAATACACTTAGCGAAGCAGCTATATGTGCCTAACAATATATGAGCTTTATCACTTGTACACTAGTGTAGATTAAGTTTATGGTAAAATCTGAGTACGCAGAAAAATTATTTGTTGTTCTATGATTTGTTGAAATAAAATTTGTTTGGATTTTGCTCTTATTGTACCGCAATCTTCAAATGTTGAACTTTGTCTTTTTCTTGCTATAAGAAATAGCTATATGTGCATTAGTTGTTAAAAACTATTTAAAGAGTGCAGTTCGTTGTAAACAACAGTGCAAAAAAATCAAAAATATTTAATAAAAAATATAGAAGACCAGAGGTAAATTAGGACAAAATTTTCATTACCTCTTAATATTTTTATTAATTTTTATATTTTCAAAGACAATAATGCCTCGAGGAACGTCATTTTCAGAAATCGAACAAGTCCGTATTAAATCCTATAAAGAGGCGGGTATGGGAGTGATGGAGATAGCTGCTAAATTAAAGCGTCATAGAAATTCTATCGGAAAGTTTTTAAAAAACCCAGACAGTTATCACACAACGAAGAGACTTGGTCCCAAATCGAAAGTTAGTGAAAGAGACAAAAGAGAAAGTAAGCACCTTGCGGTTACTCAAAACATTAGCGCCAAGCAAATAATGCAGCAACTCTCACTAAATATTACACAAAAAAGAGTTCAACAAATTTTAAACGAAGACAGTAACATAAAGTATCAAAAAAGGATATCCAAACCTATGCTACTGAAACGCCATAAGAGCACAAGATTAAAGTTTGCAGAAAAATTGAAATTTTGGGAAGAGTGGCAAAACATCATATTAAGTGATGAGAAAAAATTCAATTTCGACGGTCCTGATGGCAGACAAAAGTTTTGGCAAGACGTTAGAAAGCCTCGCCAAACATGCTTAAGAAGAAACTTTCATAGTGGTTCGCTTATGACTTGGGCTGCATTTGGCTACAAAGGAAAGTCTAAAATATGTTTTGTTTCAAACAAAATGACTGCTGAGCGCTATGTGGAGTTACTGGTCAGTGAATTAATAGATTTTGCTGGTGATTTGTATGGTGATAACTGGACATTTCAATAGGATAATGCATCTATTCACTGCGCAAAGTACACGAAAGACTTACTAAAATCGCGATCAATACCATTATTGGAATGGCCTGCTCTCAGCCCTGACTTAAATCAGATGGAAAATCTTTGGGGTACTTTGTCAAAGAACATTTACAAAAATGGAAGACAATTCCATTCCATTGTAGTCTAAAAGAGCTGAAAAACGCTATAAAAGAAGAGTGGCAAAAATTCACAATATTATCTTACAAAACCTAGTGAAGTCAATGCCTAATCACATTTGTCAGGTCATCATAAATAATGGGGGTCATACAAATTACTAAAAAAATCTCAATATGTCAAACAATTTTTATCTGTTATTTTTATTGCACAAAGAAATTAAAAAAAGTTGTGTGTGTATATAGCTATTTCTTTCAATGGTCATGAGACAACGTTTATTATTTGAAAAGAATTACTCCATAAGAGAGCAAAATTTAAATAAGTGTTAAAACAACAAATAATTAAACAACATACAAATTTTCTGTTTACTCAGATTTTACAGTTACCTAAATCTACCCTAGTGGAGTTCAATTGTTTCTTAAGGCACATAAAGCTGTTTCGGTGAGTGTATGTACCTCAAAATGTAATGTTTTTGTTCCGTCAGTTTTTAAGACTGCGAAGTTAATAAGTTTTCTTTTTTACCTTATGCCTACATATCTAAATATGTAGACACCTGAAAATGTAGTATTTTTGTTCTGTTTTTTACAAATTCTTATTGTTTGTCATATGTTGTTTGTTTTTTTTTTCGAAAAACATACATAGAGATAATAATAAAAACACTTATAGCGCATTCTTTTCTGAAAAAAAATTCTGCATTTTTTCTGCCCTCTTCAAGAACTCTGCATTTTTTCTGTTCTTTTCTAAAAAAAAATGTTGACCTCAAAATAAAACGTGTTCTTTTCTCGAAAATGTTGACCGCAAAAGTATAACAAATGCAGAATTTTCTGACCTGTAAAATTCGACGGTTCTGTATTCTGCCCGCTAGTAATACCAACATTAAAACAAAGTAAAATAATTTTGACAACTCATACTTTGTGCTAAGAAAATTGTGATAAGCAAAGATTTCTAATTTTGAAAAATGTCTGAAATTGATTCCAATATGTTGTTGATTAAAGTCGTTAGTTTTATAAAAAATGAATTGCTCGATGCGTCATCTTCATCATCGGAAGACGAATAAAATAATAAATAAATAATCAATAATAAATTAGTCAGAAATCAAGACAACAGTGCAGACAATATTAAAAAAAAAATGTTGCATTTTTTCTGTTCTTTTCTCAGCTCAAAAGAGGTCAACATTCTGTAAATTCAGGTCAGAATCTAAAAAATTCTGCATTCTGTAAGGGCAGAATTTTTTTTCAGAAAAGAATGCGCTATTAATCTCATCGAATTGCTTTCTTTTTGCATTTAGAAATTTTTTATAGGGGTGACACCATGAGTATCCGCCCCGGGTGTCACCAAGCCTAGGAACGCCACTGCAGAAGAGGACGCCCACATCTTCGTTGGAAGAATCAGGTGTTGGATAACCTGACTACACTTGGTGTTTCCAACTGGCGCCAGCAAGCGCAAAATAGAAATGGCTGGCGCAATTTCTTATACGAGGCCAAAACCGACCTTCGGTTGTAAGCGCCAGATAAGTAAGTAAGTAAGTAAGTATACGTACCTGAATATGATTTCAATTTTTGTTTAAAACTTTTTTACTATTTTTTTTTTATCACTAACTAATAATTTATGTTTTAAAACTATGAAATTAAAAATAAAAACATATGAATGCATTTAAAATTTAATTTATTCTGGAATTGTTTAATTTATTCTCGAAAGTGAAATTGTGATGTGGTTTCTAATAGTATGGCCAATAGGGCGTATCGAAAAATTTAGATCGTATTCTAAGAGGTCTCAAAAGTTGCATCGGGTTGTCAAGATCACCCAAAAAAAATTTTAAGGAAAAAAAAGGATGTCTTCCTGTCCCGCAAGGACAAAGTTGTTTTTTGACGAAAACACTAAAAAATAACGACCTTAAAATGCTTTGACTTTCATAAAAAAAAACTACGTATGTCTTAAAGCAAAAGTAAGTATAAGATTAAACTAACAATATATAGCTAAACACGATGCAACTCACGATTTTTATCCACAGTGTCCTGTGTGAAGGATATTCGAAGCAAAAGTTGTAATCGAGTTAGCACAGAACTTTTGATTGTTACCCAATAGTCTAAATTTTGGTGGTATTAATTATAGTGTCAACGCATTCCTTAAATTTGGCGAATTAATAATTAGCATAATTTTCGCATATGACTTTTCCTTTTTTTGAGAAATGCATACTTGAATGCAATTTTTTTACTTTTTGAAAAAAATGAATATAAGATTTTATATCTCGGGTATCAGAAATGATACCGAAGAGACTTTACTCAATTTGGATTCTTCAAATATTTCTTAACAATACCCTGTCTAAAAGTTTTAATTTAAAATACCAGCTTAAGGCCACGATTTTATTTTCTATTTTGATACTTAAAAAAATAAAATACTTCCTAACATGAAATTTAACAATTTCATCAAAAAATATCAAACTAGAAAATAAAATTGTGGCCTTAAGCTGGTATTTTAAATTAAAACTATTAGACAGGGTGTTGTTCAGAAATATTTGAAGAATCCAAATTGAGCAAAGTTTCTTCGTTACCATTTCTGGTACCCGAGATATAAAATCTTATACTCATTTTTTTGAAAAAGTTAAAAAATTGCATTCAAGTATACATTTCTCAAAAATAGGAAAATGCGTATGCAAAAATTATGCTAATTATTAATACGGCAACTTTAAGGAAAACGTTAACAGTATAATCAATAGCACCAAAATTTAGACTATTGGGTAACAATCAAAAGTTCTGTGCTATCTCGATTACAACTTTTGCTTCGAATATCCTTCGCACAGGACTTACTTACTTACTTATCTGGCGCTTACAACCGTAAGTCGGTTTTGGCCTCGTATAAGAAATTGCGCCAGCCATTTCTGTTCTGCGCTTGCTGGCGCCAGTTGGAAACACCAAGTGTAGTCAGGTTATCCAACACCTGATCCTTCCAACGAAGATGTGGGCGTCCTCTTCTGCGTTGACCACCACCGGGCACCGAATCGAATATTTTTTTCGCTGGAGCGTCGTTTTCCATTCGCTCAACATGACCTAGCCAGCGGAGCCGCTCGATTTTGATACGCTTAACTATGTCGATGTCAGCGTACAGCTCATACAGCTCGTGGTTCCATCGAATTCGGTACTCGCCATTGACGCAGATTGGACCGAAGATCTTACGAAGGATCTTTCTCTCGAAGGCTCCCAAAGTCTTTTCATCAGAACTGCTCAACGTCCAGGTTTGTGCTGCATATAATAGGACGGGCATGATTAGTGACTTATAGAGCGTGAGTTTTGTTCGTCGAGAGAGGGCTCTGCTTCTCAATTGCCTACTCAGCCCAAATTAACACCTGTTGGCAAGAGTTATCCTTCGCTTTATCTCAATACTGACATCGTTGAAAGAGTTTACGCTGGATCCCAGGTAGACGAAGTCCTTAACAACCTCGAAGGAGATGTTGTCAACAGTGACGTGGTTTCCAAGACGCTGGGACTGTTTATTTGTTGACACTAGGTATTTCGTCTTATCTGCGTTCACTACAAGACCCATTCGACTCGACTCTTTCGCTAACCTGGAGAATGCTGCGCTGACTTCGCGCGTATTATGGCCAATGATATCGATATCATCAGCATACGCCAGCAGCATAATACTTTTGTAGAATATCGTGCCGCTGCGTCTCAAATCAGCAGATCGGAGGATCTTCTCCATCATCAGGTTGAAAAAGTCGCACGATAAGGAATCACCTTGTATGAAACCTCGTTTGGTATCGAATGGAGGAGTGAGGTCCTTCCCGATTTTAACTGTGCTGCTGGTGTTGCTCAGTGTCATTCTGCAAAGGCGGATGAGCTTTGCAGGAATACCAAATTCAGACATGGTGGAATATAGATGATTCCTTATTGGACTGTCGAAGGCGGCTTTGTAATCGACAAAAAGATGGTGTGTGTCGATTTGTTTTTCTAGGGTCTTCTCCAAGATTTGTCGTAGCGTAAATATCTGGTCTATGGTGGATTTGCCAGGTCTGAAGCCACACTGATAAGGTCCAATCAGCTGGTTTACGATGGGCTTCAGTCTTTCACATAGTACGCTCGACAGGACCTTATATGCGATATTCAGAAGGCTTATCCCACGGTAGTTGGCGCAAATTGTGGGATCGCCTTTCTTGTGGATTGGGCAGAGCACACTGAGGTTCCAATCGTTTGGAATGCATTCTTCCGACCATATTCTGCATAGAAGCTCATGAATGCATTTAAATAGAGCTTCGCCTCCATTCTTGAAGAGCTCAGCAGGTAAGCCATCGGCTCCTGCGGCTTTGTTGTTTTTAAGCCGAGCTATAGCTTTCAAGACTTCACTATGGTCGGGCAGCGGAACTTCAACGCTGTCGTCCAAAATTGGGGATTCCGGAATATCATCTCTATTGGCGGGATTGTTGTCGTCGTCGCCATTCAGAAGCCTAGAGAAGTGTTCCCTCCACATCATCAGTGTACTCTGGATATCTGTCACTAGATTCCCATTTTCATCCTTGCAGGAAGAGGCCCCGGTCTTGAAACCATCGGCCAGGCGTCTTATTTTTCGAAAAATTTTCGGATCTCATTCCTGTCACCATGCATCTCAATTTTCTCGCACTCACGCATTTCCGCTTCCCTTTTCTTTCGCCTGAAAATGCGTCTCTCTTCCCTCCTCTTCTCTTTGTATCGCTCCTTAGCAGCACGCGTTACTAAAAGGAAAAGTCATATGCGAAAATTATGCTAATTATTAATTCGCCAAATTTAAGGAATGCGTTGACACTATAATTAATACCACCAAAATTTAGACTATTGGGTAACAATCAAAAGTTCTGTGCTATCTCGATTACAACTTTTGCTTCGAATATCCTTCGCACAGGACACTGTGGACAAAAATCGTGAGTGGCATCGTGTTTACCAATATATTGTTAGTTTAAGCCTATACTTACTTTTGCTTTAAGACATATGTGGTTTTTTTTATAAAAGTGAAAGCATTTTAATGTCGTCATTTTTTACTGTTTTCCTCAAAAAACAACTTTGTCCATGCGGGGCAGGAAGACATCCTTTTTTTTCCTTAAAATTTTTTTTGGGTGATCTTGACAACCCCATGCAACTTTTGAGACCTCTTAGAATGTGAAATTCGAAAAAAATTGTAATTCGATACGCCCTAATGGCCAATCCTTGTTAATTGTGTTTCCTCACCAATGTCAAAATCATTAACCGGTTGCACCACAATATTCGGTGAAAAAAAAGGAATTTTAAATTGTATGCATATGTTATGCAGAGCCGAACACACATTAACAAATTTTGCTACTTTTTCTGGTGTATATCTTCATCGGTTTCCATACACTAAAATCTTCAAGCCGCCTTTTAGTATACCAATGGTTCTTTCAACGATGCATCTTGCCTTTGAATGGATTTCGTTGAACAAGGCTCCGCTCGAACCGTCCTGAGGATTTCTATATGGCGTTATACACCAAGGCTCCAAGGGGTAACCAAAATCACCTGTTAATTCAAAATAAATAAACAAAATGCTGACGAGGCTGCTTTAGTGCTATTGCACTTTTGCCTAATAGCCAAGTATTTTGGTTTCCGTTCAGTTGATATTGTTCCTCGAGAAACCTTCGCTGGTCGGAATGTTTCCAAATAAAGGAATCATGAGCGGCACCTCCATACTGTGAGTCGATTGCATTGATTTTGTATTCATGATCGCAAATCTGTTAACAGTGCATATAAGTGATAGCACTAATTGATTCAATTTTTATTGAACTTACTATCATTGCGTTTAAGCTATGAAATCCTTTCCGGTTGAAAAACATGTACTCATTTTGACTTGGTTTCTGCAAACCAATATGAGTTCCATCAATGCATCCGACAACTAAAACATTAAAAATTTATAACATTATTTTGACAACAATATGATAAAGTATACCTCCTGGGATTTTATATTTTTCCATAAACATTTCCTTACACAGCGGCGAATTTTGTGGATCAATTAAAATTCGGGCACAACTTTTGCTCCATTTCTTCAAGCACATTAGAAGTTAACTTTGAAACTGCTGGTTGACATATTCCAATCAAATAGTCATTGCCAACTGTGTGCTGAAATCGTCCACTTCCTAATAGTTTGGTAGCTAGTTGCAGGAATGGAGGCACCTCAGTTGACAAATGTGCTTGGAAGCTTAGAGTAGTCAGAACATAGCAAAATGCTTCCTTGCTTAGCCGAAATCGTTTTATAAGCCTAAAATTTAAAGGACTTTAATTCACTTTTTATTAAGAGGATAATTTGCATTCTTTTTTCGACAAGGCCATTGGATTGCTGCCATCTCTTAAATATCTCCTCCTCACTTTTTCATCTTTCTCAGAGTCTTCTGAGCTTGACAAATAGAACAATAATTTTGAATCCATTCTTCTTATTTAATTTATTTTGTTTGCTTGCTCGCTTGTTTATTTTTTGTTCGTTCACCAAGTCATTTAATAACATTTGAAATAGAATTTTGACATTTAAGATAGAAAATCTATTACATTCATTTTTCGAACTTAGCATGTACACATAAATTACGTTCAGTCACCATTCTTATGAAACAATCCCAATTCGTTCGTTCGTAAACCGAGTAACGTAATTTTTATTCGTACGATTGCCGTTTCGTGCACGGAACAGACAATTCGACCCCTGAATTCAATTCGTTTTTACGATCATTCTCAAAACAAGAATGGATACACAAAAATTGTGCCAAATTATTATAGAATATTTGATTTAGTTAAGAGAAAGAAAAAGCGGTTTAAATTTTTCCATAAAAAAGAAAGGATTTATTCATAAGTTCTTACCAAGGGGTGGTTGTAAATAATGTGGGCGAGAAATCGTTAAGCTACAGACAGGAACCTGTAACTTTTTTGGTTTTTACTATATAGTACATACAAATTAAGGAAGCATAAGAAAATACAAAGTGTGTGCAAAAATTTCAAAAGGAATTTAACTGTTTATGCAGCTGAGAAGCATCTTGACAAAAACAATCACCAATAATCGATGAATTTGGTTTGATCGATGAAGCTGTAAAATTGAAAGAGCACCATTCATGGGTCAGCTGCCTAGTGATCGTTTAACACCGTTTGTAAGACCGTTTACCTATACAGGAGTGGATTTATTTGGGCCATTAAACGTGTCTGTGAGTCGCCGCAGAGAGAAACGTTGGGCAGTCATATTTACATGCCCAACAGTAAGAGCAGCCCACTTGGAGCTTGCTGAAGATTTGTCAACGAATGCCTTTCTGATTACATTGCGCAATTTCGTGAACCGACGTGGAACCCAGTAAGAATTCGAAGTGTTAACGGCCCAAACTTTATTGGTGTGCAAAAGGAGTTAAAATCATCTAAAAGACTTCTTGATACGGACAGAATTCAAGAAGCCACAGCACAAAATATCGATTGGGTTTTCAACTGCCCTGCCAATCCCAGCTCTGGTGGCTGCTGGGAGCGCCTCATTAGAATAATTAAGCGCCTGTTTCACAAAACTTTGCACGAAGAAGCACCTAGAGTGGAGACTCAACGCGGAGTACTGATTGAAGCCGAAAACATAATTAATTCCCGCCCACATACGGACATACCGTTGACTGCAGAGGGGGATGAGCCCTTGACACCGAACCATTTTCTACTAGGATGTGTGAACTCTACTCAAACACCACATACTGTTGATATGAAAATATGCCTATGAAAGCAGTAGCATATTGCTCAGAACCTTAAAGACCGGATGTGGAAGCGATGGACCATAGAGTATTTGCCGCAACTATTGTGTAGACCTAAGTGGCTCGAGAAGACAGTGCCGATCAAAGTTGGTGATTTCGTTCTCATCTGCGATCCCAGTCAGTCACGAAGCCAGTGGAAAAAAGATCGTATTATCCAAACATTTCCAGCAAAGGACGGGCACGTTCGAATCGTAGAAGTAAAGACATCTAACTTAAGCTTCCGCCGTTCAGGTTCTCAATTGGCCGTTTTAAACGTGGATGGTGAATCCCACGGGAATTCACGGGGGGTGGAGTGTAATGTAAATGCCTAAAGCAAATGCTCCTAGCGGTGAAAAGACAACTTTAACATAAAGAAATTATAGAAAGAAATGAAAAAGAGACGCTAAAATTCAAATTGGACTGATATAACATTTGTTAACGGCAGCAGAAACGCACGAGCAAGTACTATATTTAAACAAGCCAGATTTTGCCAAGAATTTCAATTATTTAAAAAGCCACAAAATTTTCTATCAATTAGTTTTAAAAGTTTAAATCGGTTACTTGACCATAAATTTAAATATAGTATATTTGCCGAGTTTTATTTATTGTATTCGTTTTGCTGAGTTTTATTACACTAATAAAGAAAATACTTCTTTTTGGTCTACCCATGACTGGAACATGTGAGTTCAATTGAAATAGAGCCATCATATCCTAAAGAACTAAAACTGTATTTGCAACAACCCGATGAGAGAAGCAGACTAAAAAATGAACATATAACAGACCGAGAGTTTATGAATCAGATTTCTGGTCAAAACTGGGTAGATAAGCTTAGGAATTCATAAACTGTTATTTACTTGCTTGTAAAATGATTAAGTTATGTTTTGTATTTCTTTATATAAAAATTAAAAATTTAATGAAACCTAATCAGTTATTTGCAAAACCGTTTTTTTGCCTCGGTTTTAACCGGTCGGTTTAACAACTAATAAAAAAATCGGAAAACCCGAAAACCGTTTTTTTTTATAAAAACCTCCCATCCCTAGTTGCTGCTAATGTCACTGCTACAAATATTTTTGCCGAGATAAAATTAGTTGTTGTTGAACCTGCTGCTGCTGTTGTATTTCTAGCTCTTTGTTTATGAGGAAGCTGATTTTAGCTAAACATTAAATTATGCAGTGCCTGTCATTTGATAACGAACTTGTTGCGAGGCACAACATTATCTGGGACTTCAGAACCATTTTCATTCTCTCCAGAACTAGCTGGATTGTCTCCCGAATACCAACACACATTTTCGTCTGAAATTAAAATGTTATGGATGATACAAGCCACCATAAACAGCATCCTTTGTAGTTGGTCTCATTTCGAATACGATGGCGAAATTCTTTGAGACTACCAAATCGATCTTTTAATAATTCTATACAATGTTCTGATCGGACACGATATTTACAATGAGCCTGATTCTTGTTGTCACCTCTCCCATGTGAGTTTTGTCACAGTCGGTGCCACGTCACTTGAAAAGTGGTATCCCATACCCGCCTCTTTATAGGATTTAATACGGACTTGTTCGATTTCTGAAAATTAACTTCCTCGACGCATTATTGTCTTTGAAAATATAAAAAATTAATAAAAATATTAAGAGTTATAGCATCTTGCTGTAAAACGAACGAAACGTGTATTTCACGAAGACTTCGTTCAAAAGCCAATAATCAGCTGTTTTTGCTTGATGTGAAACGTATATTGTACGCAAACGAGAACAGCTGATTCAGTTGCGAACGAAGACGTAACAGCAGTACAAATTTGGCTTGCTGTAAGCAAATTACCCGAAGCGGAACGTCAAAAAACGACGATAAACAAATTGCCATCGTACACAAAATTTTAATAAAGGAAGTTGCTGTGTAGAAAATGTTAATACCTTTTCAGAAGCATATTTAACATTATTATATAAAAAAAAAATAATAAAAACATACATTAACAATATTTCATATGTTTTCAGCACAAAGAAAACTACAAGCGAGCAATTTTGGGTTCTTGTGCAGGAAGTGCACTGCTCATCACTATCACTTTCAGTTTCACTTTCGTTGTTAAAATTATAAAACGCTGTCACAATAAACATTATAAAATACTATTTTACTCAAATTTAATAAAATATATGAAAACAAATTGCAGATTGCTGCAAAAGTCAGCAATTATTTCCAAGCAAAAATTAATGAAACAGCTAATGGGAAAAAGCATTGCCAACGTAAAAAGATGTAATGATTTCACATTAAAATTTGTAAGGATTTTAGAAAATTTACGAAGAATATTGAAATTTTATTATCTGGTAATGCTTCTTTTGACAAATATATTCACTTCGAGAGTATTTGAGTAACGTAAGCGACGTAATAGTGCACGATGACGCAAAGAATAAATACAGCAAGCCAATTTTATCCGACATCGTTTGCAAACGAACGAGGCTTCAGCCGAAGTCTTCGTTTTACAGCAAGATGCAATTAACGAACATTTTGTTCTTATTTTACCTATGGTCTTCTATATTATTTATTAAATATTTTTGATTTTTTTTTTCACTGTTGTTTACAACGAACTGCACTCTTTAAATAGTTTTTACCAACTAAAGCACATATAGCCATTTCTTATAGCGAGAAAAAGTTAAACATTTGAAGATTACGGTACAAGATTACGGTATAAGAGAGCAAAATCCAAACAAGTGTTATTACAGCAAATCATAGAACAAATAATTTTTTTGCGTACTCAGATTTTACCATAAACTTAATCTACACTAGTGTAAAACTGATAAATCTCATATAGTGTTGGGCACATATAGCTGTTTCGCGGAGCGTATAATATGACGAATAAAATTATTTGACTGTGTTTAGTCACGCATGTGACGCAGGTCGCTGTTCAGTGACTACTAGAATATAGTTTTGAGTCGCAGTGACTTGTTTCACCTCACTCCGCCAACTAGAATAGAGATAAATGTCGTAAATTGAATTGACTGCGTTGTGATTGTGTCATTACTGACGAGTTTGATCTGTATGGAGTAATAACGTTATTCGACAAAGAATACACGGAATCTGCTTCATTACATTTCCATAAAAATAATTGGAAGATTTTGTTGCCAAAGGGCAAGACAAAAAGAAACGAGCGTCGTGTACTCTTCCAGGAGCTCTTATAGATAGATGTCGAATACGTAGCTTATAATCGCATGTGATTTGAGCTTTAAGTGCACATGCTTTCGAGAAAAGGTTATCACTGGAGTTTTTTTGTTTTTATTTTTTTATTAATTTGATTTAAATTATTAATATTCATCTATACAAAAATTACAAGGTGATATAAAAGTTCATACATGTGTACAATTAAAATTACTTAACCCTTCGTGGAACCCTAAGGTCAGTAGGGACTTTTTCGATTTTGAATCGCAAATTACTCCTATTTTGGCCACTACGACCCCCTCCCAAAGTTACCATGTATTCCTGGAACATTTAGTTCTGCGTCTTTTACGGGTTCGATCATTAAAATCGGACCAGTGGTTACCGAGATCTAAGGATTTACTTTTACTGCCTACGAGAAAGGTCCCTAAAGTCCCCTGGGACATAGTATGAAAATTAAGCAAATTAACGGTATTACTTCGTGGAATTCATTGTTTTATGGCTCAAAATTGCAGCTGCGTTTAGTTTTAAGGTAAAATAAATATTTTTGCTGATTGGGTTTTCCAAGAAATGAGCAGGGGGAGGTATAAGTTTGCTTATTTTATTGCTTTGTTCATCCCTGATGCATTTGTCTTATACCTGCGTGCCTACCTGAATGTTGGGGAAAAAAAGGTATATAAACCAGTTGCTTCAAGAATATTCAACAGTTGTGTACTAACTTTTGAATTGAATTGAGCTAAAGAAAAATGTGCGAAGCAAATATCAATATAAATGAAATACTAAATGAACAAAGTTGTGATTTCGATGATGAAATAAGTGATCCATCGTTCCAAATAAATGAAGAAGCCTCTGATTGCGAAAGTGGAGCCACTATTGAATACTGGGACGAAGATACAAGTGACGATGATGATGAAACGCCGCCAAATGAAGAAACAACTTCAGATGACTATTATGTTGGCAAAAATGGTATGAAATGGAAGAAAGCGCCGCCACCAACTTCACGTGTAAGATCGCACAATATCTTCACCATGAGAAGTAGAGGAATAGGACCAATAATGACTTCGGATGATCCATTGAGCATATTCAAAACAATTTTTACCGAGGAAATGTCACACATAATCGTAAGAGAAACTAACCGAAAAGCCAAACAAACTATTGAAGCGTGGAATGAAGCTAATCCAACACGACCCAAAGAATGGCAACCACTGACACCCAAGGAGTTTGATGCGTTTCTGGCAATGCTTATAGCTTCTGGCCTATATAAGTCAAACAATGAACCAGCTTACTGCCTGTTCGATACAAATCATCCACCAATCTTCAGAGCTGTAATGTC
Source organism: Pherbina coryleti (assembly GCA_943735915.1). Taxonomy (NCBI): domain Eukaryota; kingdom Metazoa; phylum Arthropoda; class Insecta; order Diptera; family Sciomyzidae; genus Pherbina; species Pherbina coryleti. The sequence continues at coordinate 120,722,330 of OX030948.1, read as the reverse complement.
ATTCAAAAGATTCAAACTGCTATTGAGGTACATACGATTTGACAACGTGAACACACGCATGGAAAGGTCACAGAGCAGCAAAACGACAGCAATTGATGATATTTGGCTCATGCTGCAAGCTAATTTGGCAAGTCGGTACGAACCACATGATGCTCTAACAGTAGATGAACAACTGTTTCCATATAGAGGACGGACATCATTTACACAGTACATTCCATCAAAGCCTGCAAAATATGGAATAAAGGTGTGGTGGATATGTGATGCAAAAACCAAATATCCGCTCAAAGGTATCATATACTCTGGAAAAGCACCAGGACAGGAGCGTGAAACCCAGCTGGGCTACAAAGTGACAATGAAGCTCGCGCAGAAATACTTATTTACTGGCCGCATTGTGTATGCAGACAACTTCTTTTCGTCTCTTGAATTGGCTGAAAACTTGATTACCCAAAGAACAGCATATGTTGGTACCTTACGCACAAATAAAGCTTGTATTCCCAGTGAGTTTAGGAAGAATCGCAGTCGCCCAATAGATAGTACATTGTTCGGCTACCATGACAACAACGTTGCGCTATGCTCATACGAGGTGTGGCAATTAAGTTCCGGGAATTTAGTTATAATTCGAAAACTGGTAACACTGCGTATTTTGTATATACATGTCTAGAGGGCAGTGACCTTTCTTCAGTTCCAGTCAAAGTTTGAAGTCGATCGCACGTTCAGTTTGTGTTTTATGCGTGTTTTTTGGAAGTGCTTTTTTAAGTCGCGTCACGAAAATGAGTGATTTACTTTACAAGCAACGTAAACAACTCATTAGTTGTGCGTGAGTTTTTGGCAAACAAAGGCATTCCAACGTTGCCGCAGCCACCCTATAGACCTGATATAGCCCCCTGCGACTTTTTCTTATTCCCCAAGATGAAGTCGTACCTCAAGGGAATTCACCATGGTGGCGTACAGGAGGTCAAGGAAGCCGTAACAGGGGTGCTGAACGGTCTAACGTCGGAGGATTACCAAGGGTGCTTCCAATCATGGGAGCAACGTTGGAAACGTTGTGTAGAGTTAGAGGGAGACTATTGTGAAGGTCGATAATAAACTTTTGATTAAAACTTAATTTTTTCGTGTTTTATTGACGAATTCCCGGAACTTAATTGCCACACCTCGTATGTGCCGAAGAAAAATAAAGCAGTGGTACTCATTTCAACAGCACATTATACAAACGGCGCCGAAGGAGCACATAAAAAACCAATGGCCATTGTTGATTACAACAAAAATAAAGCTGGAGTGGACACGATGGACCAAATGCTAGGTACATACACGTGTAAAAGAGGTACTAAACGCTGGCCACTGGCCATGTTTTATAATATTGTGGACGTTGCTGCATTGGCGTCATTTATCGCCTATAATGACCTCAATCCGAGCCAGAAAAGCGACAGGAGGCGGTCGTTCTTATACAATTAGAACAAAATGAACAATTTGAATTGAATTGAAATCTTTATTTAGCTTTAAGCTATTTATAACAACAGTATTTCTTAAAATTAGGTAAAATATTGCTATGTATACACTGGTTTCTACAAACTATAGTTTTACAATCTAGTTATAATTCATTGCTATATAATTCACAAGTATTCTTTTAAAATTACTAATATTTGATTCCATTTTGATTTCTCTAGGCAAACTATTATATAAACTTAATCCTTTAAACAACAATATATTTTGTGCTCTATTAGTTGCAAAAAAATCAATTCTAAAATCTAGGTTATTCCTTAGATAATACGGCTGTACGTTACCAACATACCTGACGTTATCCATCAGATATTTTGGCAACATATTATTTTTCATTTTAAATATGAATAACAATACATTTAATAATGTTCTTTGATTCACCGACAACCATTTCAACGTATCTAACATACTTCTAATAGGTGTTAGTGTACTGCACATAAGTATACATCTCATTCCCCTATTTTGCAATTTTTGCAGCCTATTCATCATTTCATGAGTTCCTAAAAATAGTATTGTTGAACAGTACTCAAAATGTGGTTTAATTATTGCATTATATATTTTTATTGCACTATTTATTGATACCTTACGCCTTATCCTCTTAAAAAATCCTAACTGCTTGGATATTTTATTACAAATATAATTTAAATGAGCATCTAGTCTTAATTCCCTGTCTATCATGACTCCAAGATACTTGATTTCATTAATTTTTTCTATTATTTCTCCATCCACACAAATTTCTTCCCTAGAATCACCATTAATGATCATAGCCTTAGTTTTGGTTGTATTCAATTTTAATTTGTTGATTTTCAAGTATTTTCCTACATTTTCTAAGTCTACATTTATTTTATCTATACATTCATCAACAGACTCTCCTGCTACATACAACAAGGTGTCATCCGCGAACATACAAATCTTCGAAAATTTTAGAACCTTCTCTAAGTCGTTGATATATATAATAAAAAGCAAAGTACCAAGTACAGCTCCCTGAGGCACTCCTAACCCTATTGGCAAAGGATTTGACATAAATTCTGCTACTTTAGTTCGCTGTCTTCTATTTGTGAGATAACTTTGAAACCACTGTCCTTCAACTCCCAATATTCCATATTTTCCTAACTTATTTATTAGTATTTCTCTATCAATTGTTTCAAAAGCTCTCTGTAAATCCAGGAACACCGCTACAACTCTCTTGCCTATTTGTACTTCCGTTTTCCACTGCGTAATCACTAAGTTTAGTATTGTCTCGCAGCTGTGTTGTCTCCTGAATCCGGACTGATATTCTGATATTAAATTGTTGGTTTCCATATATTTCTCTAGCTGCTTGTGCACCACCTTTTCCAATATTTTACTTTCAGTGTTAAGCATGTTGACAGGCCGAAACTGTTCTGGAAGTTCAGTGTTTTTTATTTTTTCTATTGGGATCACTGTCGAAACCTTCCAACTATCTGGAAATACTCCACTCCGAAGTGACTCGTTCACAATTTGTAGAAATCTGGGTCCGATAATGTGAAATGCATCTAACATCATTTTTACGGACAGCAAATTAACATCTTTTTTATTGTTCATGTCCTTCATAATGATTTTAAGGTCCTCTATGTTAATTAAATCAAATTTAAAAATGCACTCGTTATTTTCCACTAAGTTTACATAGCTAATATGAGGTATGTTGCTATTAATTTTCTCAACGCTCTCAATAAAAAACTTATTCATTTTATTTGCAATTACCAACTTGTTCAATGTTACTGTACCGTCAAAATTCACTTTTTCTAACTCTCTTTTTTCTTCATTTAACACAAATTTTTTTATTGCATTCCACATTTCCTTTTGTCCCCGCGCGTGCTCAATTTTTTGTGTGATATAATTACTTTTTGCATTTCTCAGTTCATCTCTGTAGTAGTTTCTGTAGTTTCTATAAATTGACCAGTCATTCGTATTATTTGTTATTACCGCCGTTCGATAAAGATTTATTTTAACGTTTTTCATGTAACAAAGGTTTTGATTAAACCATTTATTAATATCCCTACTTTGCCGTTCATCCCTTAGCGTTATAAATTTATTTATACAGTTATAAAGATTATCACTGAAAAGTAGTGCTAGCTCGTTGCATTCGATAAAATTTCTAATGATGCCCATACCACAATTCACTAACTTCTCGCAAAACAGTTGTGCGTTATATTTAATACTTCTAACTTTTTTATTGTTATGTCCTTCTTTTATTGAGCTTACTTCTAAAATTATTTCTATGGTTTCATGGTCACTCACTTTATATTCATTTTGTACCTTTGCCTTAACACTTTCGTTATTTGATATAACATAGTCGATCAGCGTAGATGAAGTAATTGTAATTCTTGTTGGTTCCGATACACATTGTTTGAATGAATTGTCTTCAATTATCTCCTGAATATTTCTTCTGTACGTAGAATTTTCCAGCCAATCGATGTTAAAATCGCCCGTGATAATCACGTCCGTGTATAATGACGCTAACTCTTCCAATTTTGATCTTATAAATTCACAGAAAACACTTACCGGGGAATTATGCCTGTCTGGCGATTTATAAATTGCCACCAGAACTATTTTAATGTCTTTAAGCTTCAACTTTACTGCCAACCACCAATACATTTTTCCTACTGCTGAAGCACTTATGTCTTCGATTTGCCAATCTGATCTAATAAACATCAATACACCTCCAGTATGTTTAGAAATGCTATCACATCGCACGACTTTATAGTTAGTTAGACTAATTTCCGAGTCCCGAATGTCAACAGTTAAATGAGTTTCTGTACAGCAAATAAAGTCAAGATTCATTTTTGAAATTATAGGCTCCAAAAGAATTGCATTTGTTCGCATTCCACAAATATTTAAACACAAACCTCTGACCCACGATTTTGGTTGCTAGTAGCCTATTCTCTGCTTTACAATTTTAAGCTTTCTTTGGTATACCGGACAATCTTTATCAAATATTGAATGATCAACATCTAATTGAAGGCCTAGCTCTTTATTTGCATCCACACAGTTGCCACAAATTCGTTTGGCTCTATTATCACACTGATCGCTTTTATGTTCACCCATACACTTTCCACATCTTAGTTTTTTTGTACATTTTTCAGCATTATGGTTGTAACCCAAACATTTGAAACACCTTTTAACATTTTGACCATCAAAAACTCTGCAACGCTCCCATCCTAAATTAATTTTTTTATTTTTTAAAACTTCTTGAAAATACTCGTGATCTATTTCTACAATTGCATTATACAACTTTCTATCTCTCTGATCTCTTTTAGCTTCATATATTTTTATGCACTGAATGGTTGCTTCTTTTAAGTACTCGTTTTGCGCCTGAACTTTTTTCACAACTTCAGATTCTTTCAATTCTGCACTAAATTGGGTTATAACTAATTTTGGTTTTAACAGTTTAGGCTCTTCTATGTCATATTTTCCTTTATCCAAATTATTTATTAATGTATCCTTAATTTTTTCTTTATCAGTATTATTCTCGACACTTATTACGACGGATCCATTATATTTATCATACACATTATTAAATTTTACCGAACTCGCATCAATTTTATTTAGATCCTTTTTTGTATTTACACTAGATTGCTTCTGCTTTGGTTTAATTATCAAAGGGGGTACACTTTTTAATGCTTTAGCATACGTAAAACTCTGACTTCCTTTATGAATAACTCTATCGTTGGTAACCACATTCTTCACAACACTAATGATCTCTTCTTTTTGTTTTTCTATGTTTTCTGTTGATTTGCTTATTTTTTGTATTTGCTCATTATTCACTCCGCAAATGTTTTCCACTTTTTCTAATGCTCGTACCTTATCTTCACAAATTTTTTGCATGCTCTCCATCATTTTTTTCAATTCTTTGTCCTTTCTCATTATTAAATCACTAATTTCTTTGTTATGCTCACTCAACAAACCTGCAATTTCTTGCTTTTGCTCATTTAAAATAACTCTGTTCTTTTCTGCTACATCTAACATTTGCTTAAGAGCATCATCAACATTGGATATGTATGTCATGCAGTCGTCACACATAAATCTCATATATGGACAACTGTCCAACACTCTCACACTATGATCATCTATTGATGCACATGCAAGCGACTTGTGGTACACTCTCTTACATACACCTTCACATCTCAATCCAGTTTCTCCTCTTATTCCTTTTCGACACCTATTACACTCTTCACTCATTTCGCTCCACTAGATTTTTGGCGCGAAACCGCACCGATCAATAATAAACTTTCAATTCACTTATAAAATTTATATAATTAGCAACCCGTAACAAATATAACATCGATATGATCCGTTTTTATTTATATTCCGTCTTTGATAAGATTTTTAATTTATTTCTTGTTTTTTTACTAGCTTAATATGCAAATTTTAATCACAGAAAAAAAACGCATCAGCACTCAACTCAAGCAACTATGCTCTCTAGTTCAGCAGTTGGCTACTCCCGAAATCGAAGAAAGGGCGCTCAATAATCGTATAACCCGCTACCCCCATATCAAGAGAGCTATGATGGACTACAACGTCATACCACTAGAAGAGAGCATTACAAGCGAAGCACCACCAATCCAACACAGGGATCAACGGAAAACTTGCTATTTATGTCAACAACACAACAACAGGCAACGTAAAACAAGATTTGCATGCTGCGATTGCAGGAAGTTTGTTTGTATGGAGCATTCAGAGCAGATGCACCGTTGCATGCCGTGCAAAACGTCCAGGATTCAGCGAGCAGAACAATAAGATAATATTAGATTAAGACTATATCTCAATAAAAATAATTAATATTTAATTTAAAACCAAAATTTGCCCGTGTTCAATCATTTTTAGTGCATTTTATAGGCAATTTTCATATTATGTCCCAGCGGACCTTAGGGACCTTTGACGTATAATTTACTTAGGGTCCCACGAAGGGTTAAACAAAATTATAAGTGTATACAGATTGAGTGATTTTGTAATTATAATTTAATATGCTCCATTGCCTGAAGGCTTCTCGAGGAGCTTACTCATCTGGCATTAGCCACTGATTAGCATTGTTCAATTACAATCCAAAATAATTAAAATAAATTGATACGTGTTTGTTTCAACTTTGTACACTATTAACTTTCGTTAGTTAGCAAATCATATTTTAGTACTGACTTGAACTGTCCATGAGACGAATGATTTCTAAGTTCTAGTGGTAGATTGTTGTATTCAGTCGGTCCCTCTGCAAGCTCTAGTCTGCATCTCGCCACGACAAGGATATTTGCGTTTCTTGTGTTAAATCCATGCATCGTCACGGGTAACTGGGTGGTGTTATAATTGAAATTTCTTTTGTTTTTGTACACATGCAACAATAAATGATATTTGTAGAGTTTGTTTAGCGGAAGAACATCCCTGAACTCCCTTGAGTATAGGAGATGACGGGGGTATCGTGGTTGTAATGCAAAAACCGCCTTAATACATTTTTTTTTTATTCTCTGCAGCTTTTTCTGCACCACTGTGTGCTTGTAAGCCCAACACATAGTCATATATGAAAGGTGCGAATGAATTAGTACTGCGAATGAAATACTACTTCAGTATGGTTAACTAAAAACTTAAAATTGTTCGCTTCGTTGTGTTGTGGAGAAATAATTGTGAATTTGGTTTATGAGTCATTAATTGCTAATTTGTTGAAATGGAAAAATTCTTTCAGTGTGGAAATATCAAATTCTAAATGAGCTGTTAACGCCGTCCTTGAAACGATGGGAAATAAAGCTATATCATCCGCAAACAGTAAGAGTTTACCATATAGCGTTAAGTTTCGCAAGTCATAAATAAAGATTAGAAATAGCAGCGGGCCTAGTACAGACCCCTGCGGTACACCCCAAATCACTCTCTGTGAACTACTTTTGGTTGTGCCGTTTGCCATCGATTTGCCATCTGTCGTTCAAGTAGCTGCGCATGAGTAGGGTTTCTGTTGCATCAAACCCACCATATTCCAGTTTTTTAATAAGGAGCTCGTGATTTACGCACTCAAACGCTTTTTGCAAGTCGACGAATAGGCCTCCCACTTCTTTACATCCTCTGTCCAAGTTAGCAAAAATATCATCCAGCGCCTGAGCTACTGCCGATTGTGTATTTGAACCTCTCCGAAACCCATATTGGCGATCAAACAAGAAGCCTATTTCTTCAAGGTGATTTATTATTTGCTTCTTGAAATGTTTCTCAATAATCTTGTTTAAAACCGACAAGATAGCTATTGGTCGATAGTTATGGGCTTGTAATCTGTCACCTCCTTTGACAGATGACAAAGAGATGCTTGAGAACATTAGCCACAGCCAGCGCTAAATTCTTTACTATGATGGGTGGTATGTCATCGACGCCAATAGCTTTGTGAGCTTTTAAATCATTTATTAGGTGTAATACCTCCTCAACTGTAACGTCTTTAAATGAGAGTTTCAGCCGGGGTGGTTGGAATTTTTTGAAAGAGTTAACATCGTCATCCTCAAACGTTACAATATTAGCAGAAACATCGTCCGCACGTGACACAAATATTTCGTTTAGACAATTGGCCAGTTCTACATCAGAGGATGTCAAATTACCGTTGCAATCCACAATTTCGCTTATCTTTTTGTCTTTTACGTTGCGGTTGAGGAAGCCGTTTAAAGTTTTTCATGTACCCCTCACATCACCCTTAACATAATTTAACTTTGTTCTGCAGTAGTCATCCTGTAGTGCTTTTTTTGCAGCCTTAATGACATTATTAATTGATTTTAGCCGAATCGTGAGGTCAAGTCTAGGTTGTTGTTTTCAAGCGTCTTGTAGATATTGTTTTTTATTTTGACTAGTTGTTGAAAGTTAGCATTTGCCCAGGGAGATAAAGCATGTTTTAAACGAATTCTGCTAGCATCTTCTCTTTTGTTTGACACTATGGCCGTAAAAATTACATCGACTCATAACCGCCAAAATATCTTAAGCGACATAATATCCGATTTATGTTTTTTGATGAAAATCGATAATTTGCGATGGTTTACATCGTCTGTCAAAATTTCATAGGTGTACGAAATTAGATTATGAATTTAAACCAAAAGCAATTTTAGCTTAAGTACACACTACATGTTTGTTTACATTTTTCATGACAGCAAAGTGTCGCTTAAGATGAAATTCTCTAAAAGAAATTAATCAATATAAGAGATAAAATTATTAAAATAAAATTAATAGCAAAGAGATAAGAGATAAAATTAATAGCAAAGATAATTAAAAAAAAACCTTCCCCTGTAAAATTTTCTTTTTGGCGCTTAAGATATTTTGGCGGTTATGAGTCGACATCATCAAGTTTATAATAAATATCGTTCGGATCGTTCAGATTGAATATCGTCTCGTGCTGGAGGGTGTTATCGAATAACTCCTTGATTTGTTCTCCTTGATCAAAGATGGTTTTTATAATTGTTTTCAATTTAGAGGATTCGGCACTTAGGTGGATTACGCAGGTAATCATATTGTGGTCGCTTAGTGAGTTCTCTATTAAAAATAACTCTTACTGTGAAACCTAAACAAGAGCGTCAGCGTTGTTTATCTGTCAAAAAATAGTCATGCTAATATGAATTGTATGAAGCAAACCATAATAACGCGACGGCAACGCTGAGCGGTTGGAAAATCCAATTTTGACAGAGCGTTAGGAAGTAAAGTTGGCTGCAGACTTCGAAAATATTGCTATTTCTGTGAAAAATTTGTTGGCTGCCTGCGCATCTGACATAAAGCCGCCGCTTTTGTTTAGGGAGGACAATTCAGCGTTAACGAAAAGCGGATGGTAACGCGCAGCTCAACGCTCTTATTTAGGTTTCACAGTTAGTCCTCAGAGCGTATTAGAAGCAGGCCTAGATATTAGCTTATGACCTAAATTCAGACAATACGAGTTAAGCAGAATTATTTGAGACTGATCATCCGTTGAAGTACCAAATGCATTTATATTAGAGTCGCCAACAGCATTTTGCACATATTTTAGCAAGTTCCGTTTCCAAAAGGTATAAAAAAGTGTTGGTGGGGCATTTCGGTGAACGATAAAAACCAAGTACTACAGGTTTTTTACAAGGTTTTTGTTATTTATTCTAAGCGATGGTAACGAAATTCTTACGAAATGGCAATGAGAATCATTGATTATTTCTTCCAGTGTAAAAGATAAATTTTTCAAAACATAGAATGACAACTCCCCATAGCTGTCTTCTCTACAGCAATGAACCTATCGATAACCACTGAGTGAATAAATGTCAGCAATATGTCTTGAAATCCATGTTTCTTGAAGACATATTATGTGCGGTAGCTTTTCAAACGAAGAAAGTTTAGAGTGAAACAAGTTGAATTTATCAAACGAAGAAATACTTCTAATATTGAAGGATAATAAGTTTAGAAAGTTGTTAATTTGACAAGATAATACATAGACGTTATAATCATTTAAGTTTTCAAAATAATTCATTAAAATAATTCATAAAGTTAACTACTGTTTAGCAAATTTTTTTTAGATAATGCAGCTAAGAGATTAGGTTCACAACGTCGTCCGAAAGATTATCTGTCACAACTTGCACACCGATCGCACCATTCCGCACAGGACGTTTGCTTCCAGTAGTAGCCAAAAGAAGAAGTTCGTCGGCTTTCGCCAGAGAGTGTATAAGCTCCGCCCGGGCGTTATCAAATTTTTACGCAAAAATTCTATTGCCTCTGGTGGAGACATATTTGTAGCCCACTCTTTTTACGCTTTTGCATACCCAAACAGCAACAGCTTATCTTTGGTTAATTAATTTATAAATTTCGTGTTCTTATACGCAGGATCAGTTTTAATTTGATTTTTTACTGCCATGAGCTTCATATTTTGGCTTCATGATTTGAGAATCTTACGGTGACTGTTTTCTGTTTATTTGAGTGCTCACCCTGGTCTTGAGTTGTTCTGTTAGAAAAGTAACTGGGTTGCATAATTTCAGCATCAAACTTGATGGTCATTCAGCTTGCAGGCCCTGCGCACAAGTTTTTTGCTGCTGGTGGCGTTTCGACGATTCCCCGCCATATTTAAGCTGAATATGATCCAACACTTCAAATTTAAGTTATTTGGCGTAAACTATATTATTTAGTAAACTATTATACTTTTGTTATATTTTTTCACCTTTTAACCGAAAAAATAAAAGTAAAATTTTAACTTATATTTTTGACCGGAAAAATATAAGTCACATTTTAACTTTTATTTTTGACCGAAAAAATAAAAGTCAAATTTTAACTTATATTTTTGACCAAAAAAATAAAAGTCAAATTTTAACTTATATATCTGATCGGAACAATAAAAGTCATATTTTAACTTTTATTTTTGACCGAAAAAGTGAAAGTCATTATTTGACTTTTATTTTTGACTGAAAAAATATAAGTCAAATTTTAACTGTTATTTTTGACCGAAAAAATAAAAGTCAAATTTAAACTGTTATTTTTGACCGAAAAAATAAAAGTCAAATTTCAACTTTTATTTTTGACCAAAAAAAAATTGGTCAAAAATAACTATTATTTTTTTACTTTTTTTAAAAAAGTCAAATAAATAAAAATCTTTTAAGATTATAATTCCTTAATTAACAAGCATCGCACTACTTTATTCAAATATCGAAAAGACACATTTTTTCCGCCTGACTTTTTGAATCGAAATTTCGAAAATAACAGTTATTTTCGGTCCCTGGTAATCAGTGATAAATCTATTTTAATAATAATTTTAATAGGTCTTCATAAAATTCGTCCAATTCTTCGTCCACTAGTTCATCCGCAAGATCCATTTCATTACTGGTTTCAGTAAATACTGTTCACAATGCATATTATGTGAACATTATTTATATACTAAATCAAAGATTTTTAAGTACGCATGTAAAAAACAAACTTATCGGCGTAATTTTATGAATAAACTGAACAATTTTTACTTTAGGCAAATTTTATTTATTACAAGAAAACAATTAAAAATCACAAAGGTTATTTTGGCAATTTGGCGTGCAGGCTCTTGTTCTCGCTGTGGCTGTTTCAATCAGTTTTCTTTTCGTGGCTTTCCACCGCCGTTAAATTTAAGAAATAAAAAATATATTTGAATTTGGAGCGTTCTTTTCGTTGTCTTTATTCTGACGTTCGCTATTCACCGCAGAGTTGCATTGTATTTATATAGGGTGCTCACTACAACGCATTTCTTTGTATACATATTCAATATTCTGTTAAGAACTTTCAATTATGACGCGCTTAACCATTTTTTGGGCATCTTGAATTTCTTTGACCATTTTTTTAATTTTTGATTGACAGTTGTCATATTAGTGGCGTCCGTGGCGTAGTTGGTTAAAGTGCGTGGCTTCTATGTCAACGAACCTGGAGACCCTGGTTCGGACCCCAGCAGCGACTGAAAATTATTTGAATTAAAATAATTTTTCTGTACGGCCGCCACCTCTCTGCAGACAGTGGCAAACCTCAGAGAGTAATCAAAATGCCATGTAAAGCTTTTTGAGAACAAGAACATTCCGTTCATCGCCGTTCGGAGTCGGCTTTAAGCTTGTAGGTCCGGTTCTCTGTCAATTGTGTACAAACTTAAAGGCCGCTTTACATTGTCCTACTGTGTGTTACGACATGTCAAAATTTTCATGTATGATAGAATGTAGAATGGTGTAAACAACGAAAAGCAAAGTGTGCTCGAACCTGTTTTGATTTTTTTGACATGTCGTTCTACATTTTAATTTTTAGGTTTGTTTCTAATTTTATCACACATTCTATTCGACCAGAGATGAGTTTTATAAGATTTCTTCGAATTTAATGTATTGGAAATCACCAAGCTGCAAGTTACATTTCATCAAATGTTTAAAAGCAAGCAAAATAATGACTGCTTCTATTTTTAATGCACAATTGGCACTTATTATGCTTACAATAGCTGCTATGTCCCGATTCATTTAAAGAATTTTCAATTTTTAAAATTTTATTGAATGAAAGTGCTAGTAGACTGCAGAGTAGACTCTGTGAGATAGTCTAAAAGAGAAAAATTAATTTCTTTATACAAAAATTAAAAAATTACAGTGTGATAAGATTCGGTTATACTTTCTATCTCACATGTCGTAACACACAGTAGGACAATGTAAAGCGGCCTTTAATAACACGCGCAACACAACTGATCATAAGAAGCCAGGTCAAAGTCCTTTCAAGGGCTGAAATGGCCAGTTATTTATTTTTTATTTATTTATAGTTGTAATATTAACAGAATTGCAACACTCAACTTGCATTATTAATGTGCAAACGTTAGTGCGAAAAATATCGTACATTTTTGCATTCTTGCAATTCGCATCCACTCGTGAATACCCCTACTGTGTTAAAGGCAAAATTAGCTTCCAAGCACTTGCAAATTTGCACAAAATTTTCAAACTTTTACGATTTTTATCTCCCAAACCATTCGATACCAACCTTTTTTGTTTGCTCCAATAGGATTAGGAGGCCCGTATAGGGTAAAACACCCAGTCCTGAGCCCCCTTAAGAGAATTTTTTACTTAGAAAAATGATAACTTTGTTATTTTTAGCGTGTTTGGCAGCGTATTTTAACACTAAATAAAATACGCGTTTATTCAAGAATAATAAATTGATTAAATTTGTTTGAATGCCAATTAGACCAATATATTTAAAAATAATGATTTATTAAAAAATTAACCAAATCCCAGTTAGAAGCCCCCGATTACCAATCTTGAGCCGCCTTTTGTCCAGTTATGAGCCATCCGGTTTTACAATAAGAACTTTATTATTTTAATTATTTTATGAAAAAATAATATTCAAAACGTTAACAAAATATAAATAAAAAATAATATACATTAATAATATACAATAATCATAAGCCACAAATTCATTTTTGTGTCTTTGTGCTCAACTTCAGTTCGATCCAAACCTGACTTTCCAAGGCATTTACTGTAATCGATTGAGTTGGGATTGAACGGATACAGGTCGCAGGTACGAAAAACATTAGTTATGGTCTCATTATTTATGAAGGTACCAATAATGTTTTTAATAATTTTGCAAAATGATGCTTTGTGAACTGTCGGTCCATGTTATGTATTCTCCAACATTGCAGTTCCTTTAACCACCCCATTTTAAGAGGTCTGAAAATAGCCACATCGGCGGGCTGTAAAATTTCTGTTGCATTTGGGTATAAGCAGATCAGAACAATTTGCAATTATACTCAGAGCTTGGATAAACTGTAAGTTAAATGCCATATAAGTAAAGAATTACAGGAAACAATATTTGATTTGAAACCAGTGTTGGATAAAAGACTTCTTTTATATTGTATATAAATGCATTCGAAGTCATCCAGACTGAATCAATTTTTATTTATTTATTTATTTACCATCTACCGGGTTACACCCTTACAGATTACATAACTTAACCTATTATATAATAATTAACATAATTAAAGCTTTTTACGAAATAAATTTAACATATTAAAATACCATCTTTAAAGTTAATCAATAGTATGTCCTCCAACTGCCTCTTGAATATGTTTCTTTCTATAGTGAAATCGATTTGGTTAGCAACAGAATTAAATTGTGATAGGCACCTGGTTAATGGTTCATTTATACCGTAGTTTGTTCTATGCAGAGGTGTATAGAATAGTTGATGGTCTCTGAGGAAACGACTCGGAACATGGAAAGGGATAAGGGCTAACAATTCTGGTGAGTCTATTCTTCCATCAATTAAGTCCTTAACAAACATAATATTAGACATTACTCGCCTTTAAGCGAGACTTTGAACACTTAGTAACTGGCATCGCACCCTATAGGCAGGCATATTTTCCCACGAGTACAGACGACGAAGAGCAAACCTAGTACATCTTTTTTGAATGTTCTCGATTCTAGTCACCGCGTTATTATAACATGGATCCCAAATTACGCTACTGTACTCTAAAAGTGATCTTACCAAACTCAGAAAGATTAACTTTGGTGTGAATGGATCAAGAAATTCTTTAGAGTTTCTTTTTAAGAACCCAAATTGAGAGTTAGCTTTGGAGACAATATACTCTAAGTGCTCTTTAAATGAAAAGTTTGAATCGAAATACACACCCAGATCCTTAAACTGACATACTCTTGAAAAGTTTTCAATAGAACTGTAACTGTAATCATAAGAAATAGGAGCACTTTTCCGGGAAAACGTGAGAATTTTACACTTAGAGAAATTTAAGTCCAAGTGGTTTTTCTTACACCAACTTAGAAGTTTTTTTATGTCCTCTTGCAGGTTTAGGCAATCATTGTAATTGTTAACTTCGTGATAAATTTTTAAGTCGTCCGCATATAATAAGCTGTTACAATATTTAAATTCTAGCGGCAAATCGTTGACGAATAATATAAAGAGAAGTGGACCCAAATGACTACCCTGCGGAACACCCGATTTGGCAATTATTGGGTTGGAAGAGTGATTGCCTACCTTGACGAGTAATACTCTGTCCGTCAAGTATGATTTTATCCATTTTAAGAGCTGACCGTGAAGTCCTAGCTTCTCAAGTTTTATTAATAGTATTTCATGCTGTACCCTATCGAACGCTTTAGAAAAACCAGTAAATAGCACATCGACTTGCGAACCTTTTTCTATGCTGTTCAGACAAAAATTAGAGAATAACGTAAGATTTGTATTCGTGGAGCGACCTGCGCAAAAACCATGTTGCTTTGCTGAAATCAAGTTGTGAACTTCACTATGTAGCATTTTATTTACAACTTTATCGAATATTTTGGGTATTATCTAAAGTTTTGTTATCGGCCTGTAACTTTCAATCATATATTTCTGGCCAGATTTGAAAATTGGTGTCACATGTGCTATTTTTCCATTCATTTAGAAAAGTACCTTCCAAAAAAAACCTATTAAAAATTTTAGTTAAGGCCATATAAAGAGTGTGGGCGCATTTTTTGAACAAAATTGGGGGAAGCAGATCGAAGCCTGCACTTTTTTTGCAGTCAAGAGCAGTCAGAGATTGCAGCACATCCTCATCTGATACCTGTAAAATGTTTAAATTATGCTGTTGTTGAAGGCTAGAGAAGTCGCACGGTTGCGCATGAGAATATGTATCTTTAAAAACACTACCGAAAGAGTTGGCAAATAATTCACTAACGCCTGCAGGGTTATCGGCGGTAACACCTTGTGATTCCATGGAACTGGGCAGCCCAGACATTTTCCTTTTCGAATTCACAAAGACCCAGAAAGACTTAGGATTGGCTTTTATATCAGATTCAATCGAAGACATATAATTTTTATACAAAAAATTAGATAGAAATTCAAACTCGCGTCTTCGGATATTAAAGTCCGCTTTATCGTTTAAAAGCCCAGTTTTTTTTAAATTTAGAATGTGCCTTGTTCCTTAAATTTTTTAGATTAATAAGTCTTCGATTGTACCATGGATGTTTAAAGCCAGCTTTCCTAGCTTTAGTAGGAACATACAGACTGAGACCTTCCTCAATGACTTTTTTAAGAGTAAAATACATATTGTGCAAGTCTTTGTGCCAGAATACTAAATTCCAGTCGATCGAACCGAAAAAGTTGTTAAGAGCTTCATAGTTTGCTTTCCCAAAATCATACGATAGTTTGTTGAGCTTGATAGTGGTTATCGAAAACGTAAAATCAGAATTTTAAGACAAGCGCCTTATGATGAACCGAGTCGCTCGTTAAGGGCATATCGCATTTGAAAAGCTCGTATTTGAAATCGTTATTAATGAAAATAAGGTCTAAAATTCGATGAATATCGTTGCTAACATTGTTTATTTGAAACAAGTTTAAAGAGTAAAATGAGTCGCATAGCGAGGATTCAATGAAATAAAATCTTATCTTCTGGGCAAAACTTCCAATCAATATTTCCCAGATTAAAGTCTCCAAGAACACAAGGAGTCTGATTTTCATTTAAAGAATTAATTATGGAATCGATATTAAAAATGTGGTCTATATACATATTCAAGCTACTGGAAGGAGGAATATAACTTACTATTAATACAATCTCGTTTTTGTAGTTCATTAAGGTATTGTTAAAAGATACCGCAACACATATTTGCTCGATATTTGCAGCAATTCGTGGGAGCTTGATCTCTCTGCTGGCTAGAAGCGATGATGAAGCAATTAATAGACCACCACCTCTTGAAACACCATGATCCAGCACCCTGTCTCTGCGGTATACAGTGTAACCAGAATCAAAGAGTTCACTAGATGCGAAGTGTGATGTCATCCATGTTTCTACGAGAACTATTATATCGTAATCATAAGTGAGCGATGAGTTATACAGCGTGCAAGTCTTTGTGCGAAGACCACCCACATTATGAAAGTAGATTGAGCTGCATCGTCGAGAGCCCTCAGTTTGCCCAATCTGGGTAGTAGGTGGACCGTTTGACAAGATCAACGGTAGCGTATGCCTACAAGGGAATAGCAATAATCCTAAAGAATTTGTTAGCACGGGGATAGTCGTCACTCTCGACATACGTATTGTTGCAAGTCCCCACTGATACATTTTGCATTCGTCTCCTGGATAGTCTTATAAGCTCTGACTTATAAGGCTGGTATAAAAACGTTGTAATCAAGAGGTGTCAGATTGGGTACTCCGAGTGTGAAAAGTTAAACTTAGTAGCCTCGGAGTGCCGGTTTGAAAGGATGTGATATTGGGTGCTGCGAGTGACTGGGTGTTCATTTGGCAGCCTGTAGTACTAGTTTAACAAGGTGTCCCAAGGTGTGATTGATAAGGTGTATCAAGGAGTGTCATATTGAGTACTCCGAGTGTGAAAAGTTTATCTTAGTAGCCTCGGAGTACAAGATTGATGAGGTGTCCCAAGGTGTGATTGATAAGGTGTATCAAGGAGTGTTGAATGAGGTGTCAAGAAGTGTCATGAGTTTTCCGAGTGTGAAAAGTAATATCTTAGTAGCCTCGGAGTTCAAGAGTGACGGGTGTATGAGTTAACTAGTGCTGCAGGTGGCTGGGTGTTCATACCGGTAGTCTCGAGTACCAGTATTGAAATGGAGTATATAGTGGCGATCTTGTGTCGCACACAGTCAATGGCGATGTGGTCTACGCTGTAGCACGTCCAAGTAGTGGTGGCTTTTTCCTTCACAGTCAAGTGTGATGAATGCAAGTGTGTCGGTGTTGTGATAAATGCGTGTCGGGGAAAATCCTTTAGCCCAGGAGACTATCATGGGCTGGCCCTTCGGGGAGTATCGTGCTGGCTGTGGTAGTTCAATGTCGCGAACAGGTCTGTGGATCGGCGTGGAGTTGCGCTAAACAACCGGGTGGCAATGCCTTACATTGCAAGAGATGTTAGATGGGTCTCGATTTCCACCAATAAATGTGGATGATGACCCAACTAATCATCCATAATTGGTACCGTTGCGTTCCAACATTGGTTGCTATCCATACAGTATATTTATTAATTTAAATATACAACAAAAGTATGGTGTGTGACCGGTGTTGAAACTACTATGACGGGGCGATGGTCGCGTCTGGAGTCATGGAAGTGACGCCTTGGAGAGTATGATGGACGTCATATAAATTAGCATGGCACGGACGTCCTGACGAATTATCTCCTAGGCATCAATTCCTTGAACCACGACCCCACTGCCATGGGGCAACGTGGAATAAGGCCTATACGGCAGGTGTCTGCGTTACTTTAAATGGAATTTCCTTCTGTATAGCCCCTCAGTATGAGTTGAAAAATCTGAATTGGCAGGAACTGGTGTGTACTGAGTTGTTGATGGCAAAAAGGTTGTTTGTAGATGTATATGCGATGCTATTGCAGATGGCAAAGATGATGAAGATGAATTTGAGAACATTGGCGCTCTGTGTAGCACCTCAGTGTACGTTGAAAAAGCTGAATTAGCATGAGCTGGTGAGTTCTGAGTTGTTGGCATCAGAAAGGTTGTATGTTGTTGTGTATGAGATGTTATTGAAGATGGCAATGGTGGTGAGTTAGAGGGCGCTGGCCAATACATTGCTGGTGAAGACTGTGGTAAAGATGTTAGCGAAGTAGATATAGCTGATAGAGTTAATGTTTTGTCAACTAGATTTTTGGCAGGATTGACGGCGGTTGAATGTTAATTGAGGGATAACGAGACTTAGCTCTGAATTCATGAATAATGATACCGTCGGGCCAGAAATCCTCAGACATGATTTGTTGGAACTTTCCCGATGGAACACTTAACTTGAATGTGGCAATTTCTCGTGGCGACTTGAAGTTGAATTTTTTACATTTAAAAGAGCCTGATGAGAATGATGAAGCTGATATTTTTTGTTTAATATAATTTAAGATTGATTCCTCAGAAGTGTCAGCAGCCAGTCTGGATAAGAATATTTCCTTATTCTGATTGCGCTGAATAACTACCAAGTTAACTATAGGTTCTTCAATATCTTGTGGTAAATTGTTGTTTGACAGAGACAAATCACCCGTACAGGATTGGACAGCAACACCTGGAGTTGTACTTGAGTTTCCGCTTAATGAGACATTTTGAGTTATGTTAGCAGCATTATCTACCGGAATGGGTTCCAAAGAAGTAGTGCCAGCAGCCACTTCGTTAGCAGTCAGCGCAGGATTAGGCTTAACAGCCGCCGCTTGAGCTCTGGTGGCAGAACGCCCAACTCTGGGTGAGCTAGCAGAGGAGAGGTTGACGGCATTAATGTTTGATTGAGCGATATCACACAAGTTATTGAGAATTAAGTATTTGTCGGCGGCTTGTTTGTGGAGTCGCGCCAAGTCGTCCTTGAGCGTCGAAATAGCAGCGCGAAGATCTAGCAGCAAATCCATGGAAACAGTAGACGACGACATTCTGCAGTCCGGGCAAAGCCAGATTAGTCTATTTGGCGTAGAGCCACGCAACGCATCACCAACCTTGGCAGACAATTTCACGCACTTTAGGTGAAAAGACTTGGAGCACCCAACGCAAGAAGTAAAGTTGTCGAAGGTACTCCATTCTGATTTGCAAACTGAGCAGCCGGTGTTTGCGTTTGAATGTATGAGTTCTGGCATAGTTAGCGAATGGCTTGTAACGCTGTTAGTGAGAAAGAGACAGCAACACGTAGAAAATAAATTAAGATGGATGACCAAGAAATTAGCAAACTGGAAATTTTCACAAATTTGGAAAATAGCACTTGTTACGGAACAGAGTTGCCAACTATTTTGTATACACTATTCCTTCAGGTATTGATTCGAATATATCCTTGGGTATTCTTTTATAATCAAAAACAATCATGGTGGAATTATCAAGGCATCAGTAGAAAATGAAAACATAGCTGTCATGCTCTCTTTAGCTGCTCCTTTATCTGTTCCATAAATGTTACTTGCACCTCTAGGAGCTAAAACTGGTTCTCCTTTTGGGCATATGACTTTTCATCGAAGTATGTTTGAATTTGATGGAACCAGCCTCTTAAATCTTTTTCCAAAAGATCTGAACTGTTATTTGTTACTGCTTCAGGGACTCGAATAGATATTTTTTGGATGTCGGTTAAGAAATCCGCTATACCATTTGTCGCCAGGAAAATTATTTTTAAACATATTTTCACGTGTGTATGCATCTAAAAATTTTTTAACATATCTTTGAACTTTATGTTTTCTTCTTAGGAAACCTCTTTCATAGTTATCAGATATATATTTTACTATTTTTCCTCTTCGATGCATGTTAAACAATGGTAGGATGCAAAGGACCAGGGAGATCCTTATTGGAACGGTTATGAATGAATCCGCTTTTGGAATATTGGGCGCAGAATTTCATATTTCCTTGAAACTTCGTGAATTCACACGCCGGACTTAATGTCGTTAATTTGTATAAAATAAATTGTTAATTTAATAGTGAGTGGAGTCAATCTGACCAACATCCGCCAAAAAATGGGGGCTAATGCATTGAATCGGGATGTAATGCATGCAAGTTCAAGTGCAGAATCTGGCATTAATTGCAAACAAATATCAATAGTTTCAATTTTCTTATTGTGAATGTTTTTGAATATCTAATAAGAGAATCAGGCTTAACGGGTTAATAAGAATGTTTATAAAAATTTCTGTTTTCCTACTTTTAGCTCCATGGGCTCACATTTGGATATTTTATTTTTCTGTAATATTCCAATTGTGAGCCCTCATGGCTCATAACTGGAAACATCGAATTTAGTTATCCAGATATAAGCCCCCATTTTTTTGCTTTGACAGAGAATATTTTTAATGAAATATTTAAGAAATAAACAATAAACAATATTCAAATTTTGTTATAACCAAAGCTTACTATAGAAATCATAACAAAACGTCCATACCTGAAGGTTTACAGTGTGTTAACTCCTTGTCGATATTGCTTAGCAAATCACTTGACTGAGTAAGAGTACGAGGCACGTCTTTTTATTTTAAAAAATCACTTTGAACTTAATATTTCATACTCAGCATGATAGCTGAACGAACTGAACGTATTTTGACGAATAATTATAAATTTACTGTTTTAACTGACATCCAGACAATTATTAGCTTGAGACAGTTTAATGAGTGGGGGGCTCAGAATAGGCTGAGGGCTCAGGACTGGGTGTTTTACCCTACTTATTATAAAAATAAAAAAAAGTATTTAGGCATGGTTCTTGAAGTACAATTAGGCCCCGCAAATACATCCGCCATTTTAGATGTTGAACATCAAAGTATATATTCACATGCTGAGATTGTTAAAATTAATTTAAAACCTATGAATGTATTCTGAATATTTGTAATATAGTTATAGCTAAACTCACATTATATCAAAGGCATTACTGACATTTAAGACTATACTTGAATTGACTAGCTATTTGGAATTCAACCGTTCGTTAAGCATTGAGTTTCACTATTATTTGCTTATTACTATTCCAGTGCATCTTTAATATTCACTTTTAAAAACCATTTCATTTGCAATATAAAATGTTTATTATAATTTGAACAAGCTTGACTACCCCATAAGCAAAACCGATTACACTTTAAACAAAAAATTTACAAAGCAATATAAATAATCAATATATATTCTTTAACAGAAACAAACGGGGTATAACATGTATGAATCCAGAGATTACCATTATACAGCGATGAAGTTTGAAGTTCATTGTAGATTGCTTTTACATTAGTCAAAAATTTAAAGCAAATTTTCGAGAATATTAGGGGCATTCACGATTAGTTGAGGACTTGTGTAATTTTGCACATGGCTTAGGCCCCTATTAAGCTAGGTCTACACGATACAACGGTTGTACCAATATCGGCTGCTATTTGACGGTTGTGTGCGATTATTGTATCGTTTGGATGCAAGCGTGCGACGAAGTTATTGCAATATTGCACGGTCGAATGGTAAAATTAGCCAACTGCTGTACGATGAGCGATTGTACAGCCGTTGTATCGTGTGGACCTAGCTTTAGGTACGACAACTCAACTTAAGTTGAGTGTGTAATTTGTAAATTTGTATTGTTTATTACACATTTGAGGTACATATGTGTCTATCGACTGACAAGTATGTATCTCAGAGATGTGTATGTATTTTTTGTGGTATTAGGGCCCCTATTAGGTACGACAACTCAACTTAAGTTGAGTGTGTAATTTGTAAATTTGTATTGTCTATTACACATTTGAGGTACATATGTGTCTATCGACTGACAAGTATGTATCTCAGAGATGTGTATGTATTTTTTGTGGTATTAGGTTCAACAATGCAACTATGTCTCGAGTGTAAAAACTGTCAAAAACTTACATCTGCTTTGAGCTAGTTGTATAGCGTCTTTAGAGGTGCCCAAGCCCTATGCACTTGGTGCACATTTGTTTTTGTAAAAGCACTTAGGCATAGGCTGTGTATTCTAATATACACACACAGCACTCCGCACTAAGCAATACAAAATACACAAACAAATTTGTCTTTTTTGTTTTTGATCTTTTTTCGTTGCTTATACCGAAGTGCAAGCAACAACACTTTCGTATGCTTTGTTGGTACATTTTGGCGACAGTGATCTTCTACGTAGATTTTGTTGTTGTCTAACATAGTATGCTTTCGTTTACGAAAGGTTGCAGGATTTTATATGTATTAGTGTTTGCACTTCCATAAGAAAGTTTTGGGCACTCCTGCTCTATACTATTATTTCCTTGCTTTATTACTTGTGAACAAAATACATATACACAAAAATTGAAATTAATGCGAACAGCTGATTCATTTCAACGAAAGTGTCAAAATTTCGGTGTAATCATGCTCCAATAGAAACAGCAATTTTACACCACAGCTCAACTGAAAATGTATGTTATGCGTAATATGGCAAAAAAGTTCAGTTGAGGTGTCTTAACTCACGTCAACTTAAGTTGAGTTGTCGTACCTAATAGGGGCCTAGGTTTAACAATGCAACTATGTCTCGAGTGTAAAAACTGTCAAAAACTTACATCTGCTTTGAGCTAGTTGTATAGCGTCTTTAGAGGTGCCCAAGCCCTATGCACTTGGTGCACATTTGTTTTTGTAAAAGCACTTAGGCATAAGCTGTGTATTCTAATATACACACACAGCACTCCGCACTAAGCAATACAAAATACACAAACAAATTTGTCTTTTTTGTTTTTGATCTTTTTTCGTTGCTTATACCGAAGTGCAAGCAACAACACTTTCGTATGCTTTGTTGGTACATTTTGGTGACAGTGATCTTCTACGTAGATTTTGTTGTTGTCTAACATAGTATGCTTTCGTTTACGAAAGGTTGCAGGATTTTATATGTATTAGTGTTTGCACTTCCATAAGAAAGTTTTGGGCACTCCTGCTCTATACTATTATTTCCTTGCTTTATTACTTGTGAACAAAATACATATACACAAAAATTGAAATTAATGCGAACAGCTGATTCATTTCAACGAAAGTGTCAACATTTCGGTGTAATCATGCTCCAATAGAAACAGCAATTTTACACCACAGCTCAACTTTATATGTATGTTATGTGTAATATGGCAAAAAAGTTCAGTTGAGGTGTCTTAACTCACGTCAACTTAAGTTGAGTTGTCGTACCTAATAGGGGCCTTAATAAATAAGGTTGTCGCATGGGTGAGAGCGAGTTCCCATAAATGTCAAATCGAAGTTGACAGCTCATACAAAATCTGAAAACGAAATAATAACATGAAAAGCCGTTGAAGTTGTTGTTGTTGCTTTTCATTGATTTTGACAATTATGGGTACTGAGAAGAGAGTACGATCAGCCACGAGACAACCTTATTTATTCAACTATGGTTTTGCAGATAGGTTTTCGTTAAAACACCGTATGACTGAGAAATTTATTGAAGTACGTCTTGTTCTTTAAAAATCAGCTATTTGTTATTTTTATATTTATTCGGAAAGCAATAGAAAAGTATTCGTAAACTATAGCTGTGTTCGATGAAAAATTTTCAGTGCAGTGCAGGGCAGAGTAGATCGGATCAGCTGAGACGTCGAAAATAATTTCAGAGCAGAATACAGCCGTTTTTTTCAAAGAACGAAAAAAGAGCAAGTTTGAGTAAACTGTCATAAGTCAATTATTAAATACTGCACCATATCTTTCTCACCATTGCCACATTCCTGCTCAATGACGGAATGAGTCTGAAAACGTTAAAAAGTAGACTAGTTTCCATTAAGCAAACAAAAAACAAAATAAATACATTTTTGAAGCCATCTTTGCAGTTTCTATTTTTCAAACTTTATATATTTCTTACAAGAGCCAAAACAGCTGATTGGTTTATTTGCTGCTCTAACTAACACCACAAAAAATAGTAGTGTAGAAAAGAGCAAAACGCAAAACTTATAGCAGCTTTAAAAAACAAAGATCAAGAGCAAGTGAGAGCAGCTAAGAGCAGAAAAAGGAACTCATCGAACACTTTTTGCTGATCTGGAGTGAGAAATTTCAATCTAGAGCAGTCATCGAACACAGCTCTTATATAAACATGGCGAAAAAAAGTGTTCAAACAAAAACTATTAAAGCCATATTTTGTAGAACGAACGCAGTCACTTGCGTTAAGATTTTCAGTCTGGCAATGCCTTTTTCATATAAAGTAAAACAAAGTCTCTTTCTCTCTCAGAAATTTTCTACAAAATATATTGCCAGATAAGAAAACCTGAAGTGACGTGATTGCGTGCGTTTTACAAAATATGGCCATTAATTTCAGGAGAGCTTGGTAGTACTGTGGCAGACAACCAGTTCTATTTTATTTTATTAATTACTATTTCTTAGTACTTACTTTATATTTATTACTTTTTATAATTTCATTTTTGACTTGTAAACTTTTCATATATATCAATATTTGGCAACACTTATGAATTTAAAAAATCCCATAATAACAATCAATAGTCTGGCCACGTTGTTGAAAAAATGTATTCGATTTCCATCTTTTGCTTTGGCTTTTGTTTAATTTTGAAAATTTTCTAACTGTTTTTTTTTTGCGAAAAAATGGCAAACGCTGAATAAACAAAGAGCAATAAGCTGTCGGCACCTCAGGCGGTGCAGCTACCTTGCAGCCAAGTGCAGAACATATTGCAGCTAGCCACGAAATTTTTCGAGTAGGCGTAAAAGCACCAACATTTTGCAAGAAGCAGCCCGACCTGTATTTCATCCAAATGGATTCCGTAGCAGGTATTTCAGTCGACGAGACAAAATATAACCATGTTATAGCCTCGCTGGATGTGCAGTACCTCCGTCAAATTGCTGCCATATCCCAAATCCGCCAGTGCAAGGCAAGTACGAAGCAATTAAACGAGCGCTCATTACCGAGTACGCTGATTCAGACCAACGAAAGTTTCGAAGACTCATTAAAGAGATCGAACTCGCTGATCTCAAGCCCTCATAGTTCTTGAAGCTCATGAAAGACTTGGAAGGCAACAAGGTACCCGATGAGGCCCTTAAGTCACTATGCATGGAGCGTTTACCAGATGGTATTCGCTCAGTCATCTCCATTGTTGACGGTAGCTCAGTCAAGATGGCTGAGCAGACCGATAAGATAATGGAAGTGCAAAGCTTCTCAAATATTTCTTCGATGCAATGCACTACATCTTTAAATGCAGAAATCAAAGAGCTTATAAAGCAGGTAGAGAACTTAAAAGCAGCTGACAGGGCTGCCCGCAATGATGAAAAACGATCGCATAGCCGCAGCAAGTCCCAGGTACGTTTTCCATTCTTTCGCTACCACTACAAGTTTGGCGATATGGCAAAAAAGTGTACAGAACCTTGTCAATACAAAAAATTAAAGTCTTACTTACTTACTTATCTGGCGCTTACAACCGAAGGTCGGTTTTGGCCTCGTATAAGAAATTGCGCCAGCCATTTCTGTTTTGCGCTTGCTGGCGCCAGTTGGAAACACCAAGTGTAGTCAGGTTATCCAACACCTGATCCTTCCAACGAAGATGTGCGCGTCTTCTTCTGCGTTGACCACCACCGGGCACCAAATCGAATATTTTTTTCGCTGGAGCGTCGTTTTCCATTCGCTCAACATGACCTAGCCAGCGGAGCCACTCGATTTTAATGCGCTTAACTATGTCAATGTCAGCGTACAGCTCATACAGCTCGTGGTTCCATCGAATTCGGTACACACCATTGACGTAGATTGGACCAAAGATCTTACGAAGGATCTTTCTCTCGAAGGCTCCCAAAGTCTTTTCATCAGAACTGCTCAACGTCCAGGTTTGTGCTGCATATAATAGGACGGGCATGATTAGTGACTTATAGAGCGTGAGTTTTGTTCGTCGAGAGAGGGCTCTGCTTCTCAATTGCCTACTCAGCCCAAAGTAACACCTGTTGGCAAAAGTTATCCTTCGCTTTATCTCAATACTGACATCGTTGAAAGAGTTTACGCTGGATCCCAGGTAGACGAAGTCCTTAACAACCTCGAAAGAGATGTTGTCAACAGTAACGTGGTTTCCAAGACGCTGGGACTGTTTATTTGTTGACACTAGGTATTTCGTTTTATCTGCGTTCACTACAAGACCCATTCGACTCGACTCTTTCGCTAACCTGGAGAATGCTGCGCTGACTTCGCGCGTATTATAGCCAATGATATCGATATCATCAGCATACGCTAGCAGCATAATACTTTTGTAGAATATCGTGCCACTGCGTCTCAAATCAGCAGCTCGGATGATCTTCTCCATCATCAGGTTGAAAAAGTCGCACGATAAGGAATCACCTTGTCTGAAACCTCGTTTGGTATCGAATGGAGGAGTGAGGTCCTTACCGATTTTAACTGTGCTGCTGGTGTTGCGCAGTGTCATTCTGCAAAGGTGGATGAGCTTTGCAGGAATACCAAATTCAGACATGGTGGAATATAGATGATTCCTTATTGGACTGTCGAAGGCGGCTTTGTAATCGACAAAAAGATGGTGTGTGTCGATTTGTTTTTCTAGGGTCTTCTCCAAGATTTGTCGTAGCGTAAATATCTGGTCTATGGTGGATTTGCCAGGTCTGAAGCCACACTGATAAGGTCCAATCAGCTGGTTTACGATGGGCTTCAGTCTTTCACATAGTACGCTCGACAGGACCTTATATGCGATATTCAGAAGGCTTATCCCACGGTAGTTGGCGCAAATTGTGGGATCGCCTTTCTTGTGGATTGGGCAGAGCACACTGAGGTTCCAATCGTTTGGAATGCATTCTTCCGACCATATTCTGCATAGAAGCTCATGAATGCATTTAAATAGAGCTTCGCCTCTATTCTTGAAGAGCTCAGCAGGTAAGCCACCGGCTCCTGCGGCTTTGTTGTTTTTAAGCCGAGCTATAGCTTTCAAGACTTCACTATGGTCTGGCAGCGGAACTTTAACGCCGTCGTTCAAAATTGGGGATTCCGGGATATCATCTCTATTGGTGGGATTGTTGTCGTCGTCGCCATTCAGAAGCCTAGAAAAGTGTTCCCTCCACATCATCAGTGTACTCTGGATATCTGTCACTAGATTCCCATTTTTATCTTTGCAGGAAGAGGCCCCGGTCTTGAAACCATCGGCCAGGCGTCTTATTTTTCGAAAAATTTTCGGATCTCATTCCTGTCACCATGCATCTCAATTTTCTCGCACTCACGCATTTCCGCTTCCCTTTTCTTTCGCCTGAAAATGCGCATCTCTTCCCTCCTCTTCTCTTTATATCGCTCTTTAGTGGCACGCGTTACAACCGACTGCAGGGTGGCTTTGTAGGCGGCGTCTTTTTCTGCAGTGGCGTCGTGACACTCTTGGTCGTGCCACTGGTTTCGGTGAGGGCGGTGATAGCCAATCACCTCTTCGGCAGCCGTACGCATTGAGTGGGAAATGTGATTCCACTGCGCGCATATATTGTTGATCAGAGGAGTGCTTTCTTGAAGCAGGAGTGAAAGTCGAGTAGCGAAATCTTCGGCTGTTCGTTTTGATTGCAGCTTTTCAACGTCTAGCTTTCTCTGTGCTGGATTGCGTGCATTCTTGGTTGCGCACAGGCGTGTACGGATCTTGGCTGCGACAAGATAGTGATCCGAGTCTATATTGGCACCACGGATCGTGCGTACATCTAAAACACTGGAAGAGTGCCTTCCGTCAATCAAAACGTGATCAATTTGGTTGCGCGTCTTTTGATCAGGAGACAGCCAAGTTGCTTTATGTATATTGAGATACTTGAATCTAGTGCTACTAACGACCATGTTTCGCGCTGCGGCAAAGTCAATCAGCCTCATTCCGTTATCGGAGGTATTGTCGTGGAGGCTGAACTTTCCGACTGTTGGACCAAAGATATTTTCTTTTCCCACCTTGGCGTTGAAGTCACCAAGCACGATTTTTATGTCGTGGCGGGGGCTGCGCTCATAGGCCTCTTCAAGGCGCTCGTAGAAGCTGTCTTTGGTCTCATCGTCCTTATCTTCTGTCGGAGCGTGCGCACAAATTAGGCTTATGTTAAAGAATCTTGCCTTGACACGGATTATGGCAAGTCGTTCGTTCACAGGTGTGAATCGCAGGACATGATGCCGTAGTCTCTTGCCAACCACAAATCCGCATCCAAATTCGTGCTTCTCCGCATGGCCGCTGTAGTAGATATCACAGGATGCTTTTCGTGAGCAACCCTGTCCCTTCCATCGCATTTCTTGGATTGCAGTGATATCAGCTTTGTATCTTTCTAAGATATCTATCAGTTGAATAGAGGCACCATCCCAATTAAGGGTTTGGACGTTCCAGAAGCATATCCGTAAATCATTGTCAGTTTTTCGGTTGCGGTAGTCATCATCAGATTTGGGGATCATTTTTGTCTTATTTTTTATATGTTTCATTGAAGTTTTTTTTTACGTGGTGGGCTTCAAACCCAACGCACAACCCTTTAAAGGCAGGGGAAGCCCGCCGCTCAGATTAGCCGTCAAACTTACGGTTGCCAGTTTGCCGTTTCTAGAGGACACCACGCAGAGGTTTGAGTCGACTTGAGACGAGTTCGACATGGATAATGCTGGCCTCACCAGGTTGAGGCAGTCAGACACGTTGCCATGTGAAGATCGCCCCCTTGACCCTTACGCGTTGCCTTCTGAGGATCGTCCTCCCAAAAATTAAAGTCGGAAAACTAAAATCTGCTCTGTTAGCGGTACACAGGGCGGATAACCAAAGCCGCCGCTGTTCCTTACAGATAAAAAAACCAAAATCAGATATCTTATTGACACGGGTGCCGATTTTTCTGTCATACCGCCCGTCGATCGAATATCACCCCATTTGTCAAGCCTTTATCCACCTTTACTGCACCAGAATTCAATAAATCGACTTCGGTCTAAGAAGAACAATGGATTGGAAGTTTGTCGTAGCTGATGTTACAAAGCCTATATTAGCCAAACCACATATTCAGCGATTTATCATTCGTAGTAGTTTACATTAGCGACACATACGTCGCTTCCTCGAGTCCAGTTGAGCACGAGCAGCACCTCAAAATTGTTTTACAACGTCTGCGCGAGAACACCGAAGTTAATTTTTTGGGACATCGCATTACAAAGGATGGGATCGCCCCCACAAAAGAAAAAGTTGAAGCTATTTTACAATTCGAAAAGCCAGCAATTGCACAATAGCTTAGACGATTCATCGTAATGTTAAATTTCTATAGATGTTTTATGCCAAATGCTGCGTATACTCTAGGTAAGCTGCAAAGATTGATTAAAGGCAACAAGAAAAAGGACAAAACGGGAAAAATGGGACAGTGAGGGCGAAGAAGCATTTGTGAGTTGTAAAAACGAGCTCGCAAATGCTGCTCTTCTGGCGCATCCTTCCCTTAATGCAAAGCTAGTACTACATGTAGATGCAAGCAATTTTTGCGTAGGTGCAGCGGTGCACGAATTCGTCGATGGCACTCTTAAGCCACTGGGATTCATCTCTAAGCAGATGTCCGAGTCACAAAAAAAGCTGAGCACATATTGCCGCGAGTTTCAGGCCATTTACCAAGGAGTAAGGTATATTTTAATCTTAATTGATGGCCGAAATTGCACTATCTTGACCGACCACAAGCCACTCAGGTACTCTTTTCTGTAGAAACCAAAACAGACAACATCACGGCAAACGCGACATCCACCACCGACATCTGCCATGTGGTCGGGAAGGAAAACGTGGTCACAGATCTAATCTCACGCGTCGAATCAATCTTTGGTGCGGACCAAGTCGACTTCGCCAAACTCGCTGAGAGCCAAAAATCGGACGAAGAGTGGAAGGAACTTATTGTCTCAACAAACAGAGTTCGACCTTACGTCACAGCTAAATTCCGAAAGCAAATTTTTAACTCTATTCACTCTTTGTCCCATGCAGGTAAGCGGTCGACAATAAAGTTGATCACCGATCGTTTTGTGTGGAAAAATATTAAACGCGATGTAGCTGAAATGGTAACAACATGCATTGAGTGTCAAAGATGCAAGGTCGACAGACATAGCAAGGCAGTTTTTGAGAAGTTCAAAATGCCTGACGAGCGATTCAAACACATTAATATTGATTTAATCTGGCCTTTGCCTCTTGTAGATGGATTCAAATATTGCCTTACATGAATAGATCGGGTTGGTTTGTCGCGGCACTATTCGACACTCGTGATTTTAGTTTTATATTTATTCTTTTCTTTGCTATTTGACCACGCACAATTTTTTAATTGTTTAAGTTTACCGGCACGATCGCGAATTTAACTTTTAATTAACTTTATCTGAAACGCGAACAGCTGATTCACTTATCTTGATGTTTACCCTAAGTGCACAATAAAGCCGATGATAAGGGCTGCCACCTGCTCAATGGAGACGGGTGTGGGTATTTAAATTACAACGACAAAAAACCCGAAGACAATAATGGAGGTGCGTTTGATAAAAAATAAATAACTGGGCATTTCAGCCCTTGAAAGGACTTTGACCTAGCTTCTTATGATCAATTGTGTTGTGTAGTGACTTTAGTCAAATGTAGGTCAACGTGGAAGCAATAACTAAGTGATAAGCCAAACGGACATATGACCCTTCTCGGGTTATTACTCCCTTTTACACTCATTCTTCATTATATAAATAGATGTAAGTAGAAGTAAGTAGTCAGTCAGACACAAACAATTAAAAACATAATAAACAATCAATAAAACGTAATACCTACTACGTGGTGTTTCATTGGTAAATTATATTTAAAAACGTAACAGTTGTGCGTGTTATTAAGTTTGTACACAATTGACCGAGAAAGGAACCTACTTGTTTAACGCCGACTCCGAACGGCGATGAACGTAATGTTTTTATTCTCAAGAAGCTTTACATGGCATTTTGATTACTCTCTGAGGTTTGCCATTGTCTGCAGAGAGGTGGCGGCCGTACAGAAAAATTATTTTAATTGAAATAATTTTCTGTCGCTGCTGGGGTTCGAACCTGGGTCTCCAGGTTCTTTGACATAGCGGCCACGCACTTTAACCAACTACGCCACGGACGCCACGGACTTTTTAATCAAAGTCTCATCAAACTTATGCACAAAAGAAAATAAAACACGATAAAAAATTATTTTTATTATTATTACAATATCGCGATTTTTTACGAATTATAGATTTAAAAAAGAATACTACGAAAATAAAATAACCCAATTTTTGGGTCGCACTCTAGTTGCGGCTTCAAGGGGACCACTTGAACCCTCACACGATTCCACCGGTGGAATCAATTTATTTCACCTGTTCCGGACGGAACTAGGCTCGAGTGCGAGGGCCCTAACACAAAAAACACGGCAAAGCGAATATGGAGCACGACTACACGCGATGGAAAGAATAAGGAACAAAAAGAAAAGCGCGGTAACACACAAAAAAAAACCGGACAATAAAAAAAAAGGTAAAACACTGTGTGTGGTGAGCGCACCAACACACACACACCTATATACAAATAGATATATGATAAAAAGTACTCCCTGATTTTTCCCAGGTCCTGGCCTTTAATTCTTCCTCGCTCCAGGGGCTCCCGATCCAAAAATCCCACGGACTTCGTCTGTCCTGGTGAGCTCGACAGCGTCACTGGAACCAGTTCACTATATATATATATATATATATATTTATATATATATTTCTTTGTTTCTCCTTTTTTTATCAAATTCTCGACCGTTGGTCAAAAAAACCTCTTGGCACAATTTTTCTCACACCACTTCCACACTCTTTCACTGTTCAGACTGAACTGAACTGCCAACCAGCGGTGCAGACTGGCGATATTTAGGTTCCACAAGATGGGAACCCAAACACAGCCATCTTTTTTCTAACACAGATGCGGTTTTCGCAGATGAATATCTTCAGATTCAAACCTGAAGGCTTTGCTCACACCTATTTTTAAAATCTTTTTTTGCATCTTTGAGCAAATTTAAATAAAACTTTTAACCCACGAAGTGTTTTTTCCATCTTGGCGGCATCTGTGTAAGTATTGGTGTGGCAACACTCCACACCTTCCACAACCCACAATGGCTACCCTCATTGGGAATTGGCCAAGTTATTTTTCCTTTTTTTCACAATGACAGTCCTAGTCCTGTTGTGGGATTTCAGTTTCGTCGAGCATGGAGCACAAGGAGAAACCTTAACGGGACCGAGTAACGAAAGTAATAAATACAGTGGTTTAATGACCACTGGAGTGCATGTGTGTGTTGGGCGCCACTCCAAACGCACAGCGATTACGTCCGGACAAATCAAATTCGTCATTTTATGGCTACACATAAAATGGTCGCCGTGTAGTGTTCTCCGTACTTCACTTCGGCGCAACTAAACTTTTAGACCACGACAACCCCACCCACACCTCCACGAAAGTTGCTCGGTATCTGATAAACGAGAAACTTTCGTTACAGAAAACTAACCTAGGGGATACTACGTTTCTTCTACATGTGGCCGTAGATCCTGTACGTGCCACGTCCCTTTCTCACGCCCATCCTCATCTTCAAAGACATAAGTCCAGGGAGATACCCTCTTTTTAACCCTATCTGGTCCTATCAACTTGGGTGCTAACTTTGATGCAAAGTAATTGGCTGCATCGGACAGCAAAAAATTCCGTATCCAGACTAACTCGTTAGGTAAGTATTGTACGTCCCTACGTCTCAGATTATAGGTCTTTGCCATCTTGGCGCTCACTATTTCCATTTTCGTTCGTAGGTCTTGTCTCAACTTGGCCATAAGTTAAGCTCGTTCCTCACTATTGGTGGCCGGCGGTGATTCCAATTACGGTCATTTCTGCACAAACCGTTGCAAAAACTTTTTTAAATGGCTGGATATCTCAGTTCGGAAAGCCATATGCCATCACGACTGACCAGGGCAGGCAGTTTGAGTTCAGGCTATTTAAGGAGTTGACTCAACTTATGAATTCAAAAAGTCCCATAATAAGAATCAATATTCTGGAAACGTTGTTGAAAAATGTATTCGATTTCCATCTTTTGCTTTGCGCACAAGTCGTGCACTTTTGATTTGTATTAAATATTTAATTTAAGTTAAACACCAACTGTTTCTTTGAACTTACTGTTCCATTTTTCTTTTCATTTAATGCAACCGATTATTGTAACTTCAGTTGCATGTTTTCTAAATGTACAAAAACGATTATTGTAGTTCGGATTGTATATTTTTGACATAACACTTGCTTAGTTACACAATGAATAGAAATCGTTTATAATATAAATTACAATTCAAGCTAAGTTGTGTAAAACCTTAAACAATGCTTAACTACACAACTGTTCAAAGGTTGTTTAACGATATACACTACACTCTCACAAATTCGAATTGTCCAGAAATAAGAACCTGCCATTTCAATATATTGAACGCTCTGAAATTAGAACTTGTGAGTCTAATTTCTGGACGTTTCTTTATTTATTAAATTCATAAGTGATCCTTGCTTATTGATTCGTAACGACATCGTTGTTTCTAAACTGAATAAATAAAAAAAAAACAACAATTACAGATTATATCGCACTCCATCTTCAAAACAGACACAACTCGAAATTTCAAAATTTTCAGGAGAAGCAAAAAACCAGTATGTTTTTCAAAGGAATTCATATAAAACAAGGAGAAAAAACAACTTTTTTTTAATTTAAGTGTAAAAAGATGAGTGCAAAATTTTGATAGTTGATGGAGGTTATCACTAGGAATAGTTTATCATTAAAAAGTAAAAATTTGTAAATTTTGAGTTGTGCCTGTTTTGAAGATGGATTGCGATATGTTATAGAAAAGATTTTTTAGTTACAGTTAAGGCCTAACCAAAATAGACGATTTCCTCCGTAACGAGTGAAGACGAAAATGTTCGCTTAAATGCATTTCAATGTTGTAACCCAAAATAAACAAACGTAAACTTACCGAAACTAAACGAAACAGTTTGACAAGACGTTCTGTTCAGTAACAACCGAACTTTTAGCGTCTCAACTTGTCAACAACAGCTGTGCAGAGTAGTCTTCTTCTTTTTTCAGACGATTGGAGGAACTCGTTTCATTTTGGGCTAAATGTCAAAACAGCCGTAACGATTGCAAACGTTCAGCAAATTGCAATCGTCTCGTTTATTTTGGTCAGGCCTTTATTCTTTTTTGTCTATGAATTATTTAATATTAATAAATAAAAATTCTTCTGTGTTAACAGAAATTAAAAAAATTCCAGAAATTAGAACATTTCAGAAATTAGAACCACCCGTGGAACAAAGTGGTTCTAATTTGTGAGAGTCTTCTGTATAATTAATTAGACTATTAATGTAACTCGTTTTTTGGTTCTTAAGCCGGGTTTTCATGCTATCACTTACGATCTCCCACAATCGCATTTTTTGTTAAAAAGAAAAAGTATGTGACCCCCACCATATGGGATAGACGAATGTGAGTGTGAAACAGGCATTATATATTGTTTGTTATATATCAAAAACAGGCATTTGTTTTTATAGCATGTGATATCCCCTGTGATTTCATGTGGTACTAGGAGATAGAAAAAGTTCGGCGCAGTGAAATGAAATAACTCAACTGAAATAACTCCCAATGAAATAACTAAAAAAAAAATTGGGAGTTATTTCATTTTTATTGGGAGATATATAATTTTTTTTTATGAAATAACTCCGAATTATGCAATAACTCCCAAAAAAATTTGAAAATGAAATAAGTCTTAAAATATTTGGTTGAGAGCTATTTAATTTTACTTGGGAGTTATTGTATTTCTCTTGGGAGTTTTTTATTTCTCTTGGGAGTTATTTCATTTATCTTGGGAGTTATTTCATTTGTCTTGGGAGTTATTTCATTTCTTTTAGGAGTTATTTAATTTTTCTTGGGAGTTATTTCATTTAAGCCTGAAATACAATAGTGCGAGATTGCGATGCGAGGATGCGAGGATACAATGAGAAACGCTAGTTTTGAAGAAACCAGAGTTGCATCGGTTAAAAATAAAAGAGTACTGTGTGGAAAGGGAAGTTAGCATGGAATTAAGCATGGTTCAACTGTTGGATCGTTCTAAAGCTCAATAAAATTTTCCCGTTAGTTTTCCATCCGAATTTGTCGTTCAAAATGTTGAACCATGCGAAACCCCCTATTCGGAAACTTTTAACTCGTGGTAGTAAAGAAGTTACTGAGTTGAATACAATTTCTGTCTGTTGAAATATAATTGTAATTTTTGCTGTACAGTACACTCGCACAAATTCAAATTGTCCAGAAATTAGAACCTGCCATTTCAATATTGAACGCTCTGAAATTAGAACCTGGTTCTAATTTCTGAACGTTCCTTTATTTATTAAATTCATAAGTTATCTTTGCTCATTGATATATATATAAAAAGGAGAATTATATGAGTTTTATGTTAAAAAACATTAAATATTAATAAATAAAAATAATTGTGTGTTAACATACATTTTTTTTAACCAGTTTCATTCTTTTCTTTTAAATTTCTGTGAAAAAAGAAAACGCCCAGAAATTAGAACATTTCAGAAATTAGAACCATCCGTGGAACAATAATAAATAAATAAAAAATAAATAACTGGCCATTTCAGCCCTTGAAAGGGCTTTGACCTAGCTTCTTATGATCAATTGTGTTGTGCGTGTTATTAAGTTTGTACACAATTGACCGAGAAATGGACCTACAGGCTTAACGCCGACTCCGAACGGCGATGAACGAAATGTTCTTATTCTCAAGAAGCTTAACATCGCATTTTTGTTACTCTCTGAGGTTTGCCATTGTCTGCAGAGAGGTGGCGGCCGTACAGAAAAATTATTTTAATTCAAATAATTTTCTGTCGCTGCTGGCGTTCGAACCTGGGTCTCCAAAGTTCTTTGACATAGCGGCCACGCACTTTAACCAACTACGCCACGGACACCATCCGTGGAACAAAGTGGTTCTAATTTGTGAGAGTCTACTGTACTAACAATTATAACTAATAATTTTGACGTTTTAGATTTCAGTAGTGTATTAGTGCAAACATATAATTTAATATGCAAAATTGTAAATATATATTGAAAATGAAAATTTACGCAAATATTTTCCACTTCTGGTTGTTATGTTGTCGGATGCACAAAATTTTAAACTTCTTTACGACTCACGGACTCACAAGTGTTTTATTTTTGTATTCTATTTTTGCTTTTATCAAAAATTCTCTTGCCGATTGTCAAAATTTATACTAGCCAATGGGGCTATATGAATTTTTGCCAATCATATTCACCTCGCAAGTGCCAAATATTCTCATTCCGATGGTCAAAATTTCATCATCTGAGTGAAAATTTTGCGAATAGAACACGGCCAAATACTAAAAAGTATTTTCGACATAAGAAAAGGTACTGAAACGTTAAATACATTTTAACATCTTATTTCAGCAGCATGAGCTGAAAAAAGAAATTATTAACTATTTACGCACCCCCTCATAATAAATAGTACCTCACTTTACCATTAAACGAACTTCTCTCTACCGTAAATCTACTTTCAAAATTATAAAAAGATGACATCGCAGATATGTATATTTTGTACTCTCAAAATAAAATCGTACTTTAATTAGTGCAAAAGCATGTTCTGATCAAGGTTGCATCGGAGAAAAATAAAAAAGTACTATTGAAATAATAAATGTTGCCACCAAAACTAAAAAACTGCATTAAAAAATAAAACGTGGTGCCACATTTATAAAAAAGTAACGGTTTTCTAACAAGGTATGACTTTAGAAAAAAACAATACATTACTGTATTTATATTATATAATCGTATACTATTATGTAACTATATGGATTGACATTTTTACCATGCATATTCAGTGAAATAAAAACTTTGTGTTGTCATAAAGTATTAATATATTTTATTTATTTATATTTTAAATATTCTAATATGTATTAAATAAAGTAGTTAAAGTCCATGATTGCATTTACCTGTCAGTAAAAAATATGTTTGGCAAGATATAATTTTCAACGGTCACATCCAGTGACAAAAAGAAAAGCAAAGTGATCCGTCTCAATTCCCCCATAAACTGAGTTACACAGGGGCATGATACAATTATACAAGGTAGGAGTGACAGTTTATTCGTCTTGTACCAACTGTCAAAAATGAAAGAACGAATGAAGCACAAAAGAAAATAGAAAATAAAATATACAGGCAAATGACAGTCGGTGCAGGACACTGGTGAGAAAATAGCCAGTTGTCACTCCTACCTTGTATAATTGTATCATGCACAGGGGTAACGCAGTCAAGTTTTGCCTTTCAAGTTGCAATACACTTACACTTTTTCACTTACACACTTTCGAATTTGACTGCCAGCTTGATATAAAATTTTCCTTGATTTTTATTTAATTTGACTGTGGCAAAAACAAATATTATATATTTTAATGTTTTCAACATTTACTTTATTTAGATTTATTTGCTTTTGCATTTTATTAACTTTCCACAATTAAAGCTTTCAAATAACAACGTTTACTAATTGCAAAAAAATGTTGCATCGTATGAATAATTCTTATTATTTAATTAAAATGGCATGGCAGCATCATTTCATTCTTTCATTCTGTTTTAATATTATTTGTAAACAAACTTATAACGAATACGATTCAAAGAGTAAAGTATGAGGAATACCAAATATAAAGGAAGTACGAAATAGTACGTTCTTGGTACCATTAGATTTGTATGAAATTTTCATATAAACTGGATGGTACCAAGTACGTTCCATATTTCGTATTCCTTTATATTTGGTATTCCTCGTACTTTCCTCATTGAAATGGTATTCCTTGTGTATTTTCTGTATCCCATACGTAAACAATCTTGGAATAGCTATTGGAGTGCTGCCATATAACATATAACTGCCAGATTTACTTTATAAAGAAAGTAAATCTAAAGATGTTTGGCAACACCAAGAACAAAATTCATAAGGGAAGGATGGAAATAAAATTGTACTAGTACGAAAAGATTAGTACTTCGTATTTAAATAATAAAAAAGTATCCAAAATGGTACAAAAGTACGTACTTGTGCAACCTTGGTTCTGATGCAACTGTAAAAGTATTAAGAAAATTGATAGACAGCACCATTTTGATTTTTTCAATGGAATTTTTATGGCAGCTCGCCATCGCATGCGAGGTTTTTCAATTTTTTGCACAAGCGCATCGCAAAGCATTGTAGATTGCTACATAACAACTCTGCTTATGAAAATGTTTTGACAGCTCATACGAGATTCTTACGTTGTCTCGCATCGCACTCTCGCACTATTGTATTTCAGGCTTTATCTTGAGAGTTATTTAATTTTTCTTGGGAGTTATTTCATTTCTCATGGGCGTTATTTCATTTATTTTATTTTAATTGGGAGTTATTTCATTGGGAGTTATTTAATTGGTACTTATTTCATTTATGGTTTGGGAGTTATTTTATTTTCATTGGGAGTTATTTCATTTTTTTGGATTTGGGACTTATTTCATTTCTCTTGGGAGTTATTTCACTACGCCAAAAGTTCAGCTTTTGGAACTTTTGCTATAAAAGTGTATTGGTCTAGTTAGCCTCGCATGGCTTAACAAGTGTCACTTGGCGATCTGTTCAATGCGATTTGCGTGTATCTGATTATGCACAACACGACAACGCATAGCTATGCTCAGATAAAAACAGAAATAAACGCTGGATACATAGATAAACATGGAAGATCTGTTTCGTTTTGATTTCTGTGTATCTTCTATGCGTTTGACGTTTTTTCGAAACGTCTGTTGTGAAATTTTTTATTATTTCTATTAAATTAAATTGTTTGAATTGTGTTGTTGGACAAGCGATTTGTGGATAAACTTCGGGTAAATTGTTATATAGTTATTTTATTGTGCTAAAAGCATTTTTATTGTTTTTTTAGTCAATATGGATGATGAAAAATTAATAGAACTTGTGCGCAACGAGCCAATCCTGTACAGCAAGTTCCATATTGGCTATCGTTTTCCCGATAAGAAGATGAAAATCTGGAAAACGATAGCCGAAAAATTGGGAGCAACTGGTTTGTACAACATGTATTTCATAGAATAAACATAATTAAATAATTTATTTGTGTAGATGAGGACTGCAAAAAGAGGTGGACTTCTTTGCGCGAGCGCTTTAGCAGGGAGTGCAAGCGCATGAATGCACCCTCTGGTAGTGGAGCGGTGCATATGGAAGGTTGACCGTTATTTCAAAATTTAAGCTCTCTGAAAGAGCATGTGAAGCCAAGACCGTAAGTATTCAACACCATTTAAAAATTTCACATTAAAATATTCTTTAATTTCAGCACCCGATGCACAGTCAATGTCTTCGAAGACAATTCAGAGGACTCAACATCACTGCTGTTGCCACCTCCGTCACCACTGCCGTAATCATCACCGTCACCACTGCTGTTATCATCGCCGTCACTACTCAAAAAACGACGGTATAATGCGCCATATGAGGAAGATGTCCGAGAGGCATGCAAATCTTTCACCGCACTCTGCAATGAGCCAAAAAAAAAACGAGGCAGTGCATGCATGTGGACAAATGATTGTCGCCACTGTCTGCAGCATGAGTGCTAGGAGTCAAGCCAACGCTATGGTGAAGCTGACTCAATTAGTTATGAAACTAAAAGAAGAAGATGATGAAAGCCTCATGTGGTTTTGAGCTAATTGACTGAGTAAGTACTTTACCCTTACAATTTTTTTTTAACCCTTAATTGGTGCAATTGCTCTGTGGAACCACAATAAAAAAGAAAAGATTTTTCAAATAAGAGCGTAAAAAAGATTTACAAAATCCAAAAAGTACAAACAATAAATTAAAAATATTCTGTCTAAATAGAAAACAAAATATGTTTTAAGAATTTCTTAACGGAAAACTTGATTTTGTAAAGGAAATTTTTCGAGCTGTATCAGTTAAGGGTTAATTCAAATGCTGCCACGTTGGCAGAAGCAACCAATAATAATTCCACAATTCCTTTCCAGGATTCTAGCAGCAATCAAAATAAGAACCACAAATTGAATATTATTAATTATTTATTATTTATTTTAATTAATTGAATTATTTATTTATTGTTAAATGACTAAATTTAATTTAATTTAATTTAATTTAATATTGAGTTTTGACAATCTTGTACGAAATGAGTGAGGTAGAAAGAAGAAAAACAATAAATATAATTATATATAGTAATGAGTTGAAAAAATGAGTCTTTATTTTTTGACATCAGTTTACAAACGTACACACTTGGTCACATTTATAACTATCTAAATCTATAATAGATAGATTTTTATATCAATTAAACTGAACATTTTGTATTACAGCTAAACACCAAAAATACTGCTCCGATTTTTATGAAATAAGTTTTTAAAATATCATATTTGTGTTGCAAAAGGATCTAGGACTATTTTCTTTACGAAATTTAAATACTAAGTATCTTTAATTAAAGTGCAAAGTTTTTTAAAAAAATCATCCACAATTCTATGCATTGCTTGATCGTTAGCTTTTCATGCGTTTGTGCTGCGAGAGCTTCAATAAACTCCATGTTGCTCTCTACTCTATTCTCTTTTTGTTCTCAGCAAGCACAACACAACTAAATAAACAAACAACTACATATACATACATACATACTTTGCTGTGCCTAAAACAAACGAACAAATGACTTCACCAGATCAATTGCCAATTCGATCGAAGTAGATTCTATGTTGAAATTAGTTTTGATGTGAATTAATTCAACACAGTTTTGTTAAAAGGAATTCAGTGTCCACCTTCAGCACGTTAAAGAATTTTTGTTCTTATATCAAGTTTTTTTGGCTCTATCTCTCTACACTTTCAATGAGACTCAATCCGACTCAATGTATAATATATATGTAAGTATGTAAATTTGTTGCGCGGCTGCAACTTTTCTACACATGTTTTGACCGTGGTTTTCCTGTAATTTATAAATGAGCAAGAGAAACAAACTGATGACTTTTTTCGTTTATAGAAGTGGCATTGTGGGATTTAATAAGTTTTTATATAAATTGGTAAAGATACACTATTGATAAAGAGAAAACGTCCGTGAAGAAGCCGCGGACCACTGTGGCCTGCTAGTCATAAATCAAACAATATTAGAAGTTAAATTTTAAAACAACGTTTAAAAACAGCTTAAAACTAGGAATGAGAATAGAAAAGAAATAGTTATAAACAATTAATAATAACCTGTTATACTCATAATTAAAGAGTAGTTAAATAAATAAAGAAATTAATGTT
This sequence comes from Pherbina coryleti, assembly GCA_943735915.1. NCBI lineage: Eukaryota > Metazoa > Arthropoda > Insecta > Diptera > Sciomyzidae > Pherbina > Pherbina coryleti. Next base: position 120,680,825 of record OX030948.1, on the reverse strand, counting down.
AAGAAAAAATATATATATGTAAAAGTAAGTATGTTTAATGTTAAGTTGAGTTCTAGCTTGAAATATATGATTCTTTTTGACCCGATAGGTGGCGCTTTTGTAGAATTTTATGCAATGATACGTTTTTGGCTGAACTGTTGGATCGATAATGATGAAATAATCAGCCCTATCATGGTAGGCGTCGTCGAAGTCGTCGTCTATTTTAAATCGATGTCACTTTGAGTCGACGTCGACATCAATACATTGTTAAATTTGTATCAGGTAACACTGACGTGACGACGACGCCAATTTATCGATGAATGTAAAAAAAATTAGTTTTTGGATTCAATTCATTTGTCAGTTGCTTCAAATATTTTTAAGCTATTTTCGCAAAATGTTCTTTTTTTCAGACTCAAGTTCAAGCTATGAAGAAGATAAAAAACGTCTTAAAGTAGAAAGGAAACTTCTTAGAAAAAGGGCAAACAGCTTTGATTTGCCAGATAAAAAGTAAGCTTTATAGTTATGATTTTTTGGTGGTATTTTTTTTGTTATTAAAACGATCTCTTAATACAGATTTGAAGATAATTTCCGACTAAATAAAACAGCTTTCAAATGCGTGCTTCAATCGATTGAGCCTAAAATGAAACCAGGTAGTCGTTCGACACGTGTTTCAAACACAGCAAAGTTGGCTGCAACATTGCGGTTTTTGGCGCAGGGGTCGTACCAGCTAAGTGTTGGAAACGATTTTAAAGGATTGGACTGGCGCAATCTACTGTGTCCACAATTTTGACGGACACGCTTGACGTTTTGGAGGCCGTGCTGTGTCCAAAATGGATCAAGTTTCAAATGAGTGGTTCAGAAAAAACTGAAGCAAGATTGGCGTTTTTTTAAAATACTGGATTTCCGGGTGTGCTGGGATGTGTAGATAGGACACACATCAAGATTTTAGCTCCAGAAAAAAATGATCAAAGCGTGTATTACAACCGCAAAGGATATTTTAGTTTAAATGCGATGATTGTGAGTATTTAATTCTTCTTTTCTTCAAATATATATACGGAATATATGCTGTCAGATTTGCGATCATAATATGCGTATCCGATATTTAGATAGCCGACATGCAGGCTCTGCGTACGACTCACTTATTTGGAATATAAGTACAGCAGGGCGAGTTTTGTGCGAACTTTACGATACTGGTGAACGCAATACTTTACGATACTGGTGAACGCAATAGTTGGCTTTTAGGTAAAAAGATATAAATTCATTTAAATAAAAAAAAGGACAAGCATTTTTTTTTTAGGTGACGCGGGTTATCCCCTTGAGCCGTATTTAATGACACCATATCGCGCTGCAGAAGAGGGAAGTGCCAAGGCATTGTATAACAGCAAACATGCTAAGGCCAGGAATATTATAGAAAGAACCATTGGGGTTTTCAAAAACCGATTTCGTTGTTTGCTCGGTGCTCGTCAGCTTCATTATAAACCTGCCAAAGTAATCAAAATTGTCAATGTTTGTGCTGCTTTGCATAATATTTGTATTCAGTACGGCTCAAATATTGACAGCGGAGATTTTGATAGTACACACCAGAATGTAGAAAATGTTGAAGCCAACTCTGATGTACAATATACTCAAAACATAGAAGCCTCGGTTATTAGAGAAGAAATAAAAGCCAGCTTTATTTAATTCAAAGTACATTATTTATTTATTTTATTCTCAAAACAAAGTCAAAATATTTTGTGATTAACATTTTAGGGTTAACAGTTAAAAAAAATGTAAGCGTTTGTTTACAAAAACAGTGCTACCAATTCAATAGGTAAGCACTTATAAGGTTAATAAAAACATAAAATGAAAAAATAAAATGTAAAAAAAACTATTGCCATCAAGACATCTTGAATTTTCTTCGCTATGGTGTCCTTCATTCGTAACGCTTGTAGTTCTTTTCTTTTTATTTCTAACTTGATTTTTTTCAATTCCATTTCACTTTCAAACCACTCTTCATCTCTTTTGTTCTTTTTTTCCAATAATTTTAAATGCTTTTCTTGGTTTTCGTACAACTTTCGTTGCAACCGATTAGCCTCTTTTAAATTGCTTTTAATAGATTTTAATGTGTTCGACATGTCATTTAAAACTCTTTCTTGCATACTGGTATGATTTTCAAGCAAAATATTCTTATATTTTTGGCAGGAATTTCAGCTCTTTGTAACATGCTTCTGGTTGGAACGTCATCAGAACATGGTATATCCGAACGAGAGACATTTTCTGTAATTTCCTCGCCAAATATTTCTTCAACCAATTCAGAATCATAAAGGTCTTGCTCCTGTACCTCTGGTTGCTGCACCTCTGGTTCCTGCATCTCAGGCTCTGTTCCACAAACTAAACCTTTAGGATTAAAATTTTTCTCAAATTGCATTAGATTTGCAACGGTTGCGTTGCATTCTGCCTTATTGTAGGTCAATTTCTTTTTGGTTTTGAATTTTAAATCCCTCCAGACTTAAAAAAATTAATTAAAATTTAATTTTTTATTATCAAATTTTAAGCATTACAATTTCTGTTGCTTCTTACCTTTTGCCATCCTTCACTATCTCTAATCGGTTGACCAGCAGCATTCAATTCTTTACCAATTTCTTCCCATTTTTTTTTATGATTAGCTGGAACAGTGCCTCTGGTAAAGCCTTTTGCTAAGGAAGGATTTTTTTTTAGCAATTTCACCAAAGTTTCAAACTGCAACGCGTTTGTTATTTTAATATTTTTATTCATGTTTTATTCACTTTCTTATATTTTTTTAAATTTTCTTCTAGTCGTTGATAAAAATGGCGACGACAAAAATTTTTACAATTTAAAACGATGTCGACTTCGATTTTACTTAGCTGATACCAAACACGTGTCGACGAGTGTCAATAGTTATCGAAAACGACAACGCTGATACCAATTTTACACTGTCGACGCTAGTCGACGCTGTTTGGTGTCGACGACGCCTGTTATGATAGGGTTGAATGTTTGAAGATTATCTTGACTACAGAATAAAACATATGCCGTAAACATAAGCAATATTTTTCTGAATTAGATGACATTGTTGCTGCTGTTGTTTGTTTGTTTGTTGTTGTTCTTGAGGCAAAAAGACTTGTACTTGCGCCTGTAAAATTATTTATTTAGTTTAGATCAAAGCTATTTAAATCAAGATAAACATTTTTTGGTACCTGTCAAACTTTACATAACATTTACAGATGTCTGAACTGAAATGGAACTGCTCCCTCATTCATAAAAAAATTGAATTGATGAAAAGATGTCATCAAATGCAGTGGTCCACCAACATCCGCTAAATCGTTCCTCCAAGTTCCATTTACAATGTTATGGTCTGCGTTTTTCCAGTCTGTATATTGATCTGGACAGTACCAGCGTTTGCTATCTGTCAGCATAATGAAATTATGGAGTGCAATGCAGCTCAAAACAATTTTTTCTGTATTAATGGGACTGCATTCAATTGTGGAACGTAGAACATGCCAACGGGCAGTTAAAATGCCGAAACTGTTTTCAATTACACGGCGTGCACGTGATAGCTTATAATTGAAGATTTCTTTATCTGCGGGCAGTTGCGTACCCGAATAGCGTCGCATCAAATTAATTTTTAATGGGAAAGCTGCGTCCCCTACCAGAAAATGGGGAAAAGGTTCATTTGACCCACCCCATAGCGGAGCATTTGGTGGCAGTGGCAGTTTATTTGATAGAAGCGCACGTCCATATTGGGAGTGCTGAAAAACTCCTTGAAATAAAAAAATCAAAATGACATCACTTTAGGAATAAATCTATACTACCTCCATCGCTCTGACTGCCATAGCTACCAATACAGGCCGATGTGAAAGTATATCGAGCATCGCATGACGCCATTAAAACGATGCTATAGAATTTTTTGTAATTGAAATACATAGAACCAGATTTGTGCGGGCAAGTAATAGCAACATGTTTGCCATCTATAGCGCCTACACAATTTGGCATGTTCCATAATTTGTTGAAATCGGTAGCAATGTCTCTGTATTGTGAAGGTGTTGGCTCGCTCACATATATTGGCGACAGGACTGCCCATATTACATCGCACGTCTCTAAAATTATGTTACGCACGGTTGTTTTGCCCAATTTGTAGCACCAGGCAATACACTGGAATGACACACCATGCGCCAGATACCTATAAACGATTGTATTCTAAATTAATTGAATTCAATTGTATTTTTCATATGATGGCTTACAAAAGTGTAATTGAAAGGCGCTCTTCCGGGCTGATTCGTTGTCTACGATTTTTTAATGTGCCACCTACTAAATTTAGCAACAAATCATATACATTACGCGACATTCTGGTGAGTATGGAGAATTGCCCTTCATCCCGTTGTTTCATATCCAAAAATATTCTCCTGAAATATCCGTTCGGTGTCCAATCTCTGTGTATGGGACCAACAGCCCAGCACCTCACTTTCACTTGTTTTTTTAAACTTAAATACATCTTTACCAAATGAAGAAATTTAAATTTCACTAACACATCCCGCGACATTTTCGATTATTCAATTATTATTGCTATTTATTAAAATAATTAATAAATTTAAAAGACAAATTTTTTCAAAAATGTTTGTATTTAATATTAATATTTTGTATACGGCCTCTAATTATTTATATTGAAAACAATTTTTTCGAGCTCTAGGTCATACAAAGCTCTAGTCATACAAAGGCTACTGATGAGTTGGTGTAGCGGCCAATGAAACAGTCTGTATAGTCAAGCTGTGTGATTTGCTCTATACAGAGCCGTTGTTGTTGTTGTTGGTTGTTGCCTTCTTTGTTCTTCATGTTGTCTTGTTGACAACATGCTTGGCCTAGAGCTCGAAAAAATTGTTTTCAATATAAATGTTTGTATTTATTTTTCATTTGACGTTCAAGCGAAACGGCTGTTGTGAAATTGTTTGACGAGTGCTATGTTTTATCATGTTTTGTCATGTTGTGTATAATCACCATTTATTTTGCTATGTGTATGCTGTTTATCTATGATCCATGCGCTGCTATGCCATGCGAGACTAATCAGCCCTTAACACTTATTAAGCCATGCGCTGCTGTGCCATGCGAGGCTAACTAGACCATATCACTTGCTATAAATTTGACTATAATTTTAAAGCTGGTTCTACACGATACAATGGCTGTACCAATATCCCAACATGGAGTCGAATAGCCTTACGTCCACCGCAAAACCAGATTGTGGCTCAATTTGTAACTGTTCCAACTCCCGTTTCAGCATCATCACTTCCCGTTGCTTCCTGAGCACCACCAGTTCACGTTCCAACTCCGCCTCCTCCCCTGCATTGCCTGTCGGCCCATCATCAACATTAATGCTATTAACACCTCCTGCGTCTTCGGGTTTTATTGGCTTATTTCCACCATCAGTACCAAGTTCCTGATACATGGCTCTTACTTGGGAAATTGTAGCTGTGGCCGGAACCGCAATATTCACCTTAATCAGTGAATCTAACATTTCCTTTTTATTCGCCATATTTTATTTTAATTTTTCCGTATCACACTTCTGAGATTTATAATGATTTATTTTCCCGTATTTATTTTGTTGCGACTTGCTTCGTTCAAATCAAACAGGAAAGAGTAAGTTACAAAAAATGGCCGCAGCTACAAAAGCACAAAGTTGGCTACATTTATGCAAAATACAAAATTAGCTACAGTTATCGATAAATTACCACATCTCAAGCCGGACCAAGAGTAGCCATACACAAAACACGGTTATACAGACATTTACATTATCATTTTTTTAAAAAAAATCATTACAAAGGGGAGTTGCTGATATGCCATCGACAAGTCAATTTTAGAAAACTCGTTTCCTCCATATCACTGAGCGAAAAGCTCTTCAATGCTAAGAAGTGGATACTTGTCAAGGTGCAACTCACTATTTAGCGTAACTTTTGGTTTTAAAGATGCAATTTTCTTGCTTTAAAAAACTTTGAATTCGCATCGTCTTTCAATTTAAGTGATACTTTAAACTTATTAAAAGCATCAAGCTTTCCATCAAATACTTCAGAATATTTCTGTAAAATGGTCTGAAGTGCTTGCTCATCATTTCTCAAAGATTTCTCAATTATTTGAATTCCAGTTTAAAAACATTTAAGCCCCTTCTACATAGCAAATGTGGAACCCCATTTTGTATGACATACACCTCAATTAATTTGCATTCATTATTAAATTCAATCTCTAACTTACAAACTCTTACATTCTTAATTATATTACCATCATACGCAGTCAACTTTTGATTCGTTTCCGTCAACAAACATGCAGAAAACTTTTCTTGGTAGTCTTTTTCCGAGATAACTGAGTAAGTACCACCACTATCAATTTCCATCTCCAGAGGAACACCATGAGCTAAGACCATTATTTTAATGGGTTCTAATGTAGGGTATGTTCTTAAATTAAAAAGAGATAGAAAATCGTTACCATTACTGAAATAATTCAATCCATTTTTATTATTTGCTGATACAGAATTACCGTCACTTTTTGACCTCGTTGCTTGCACTTTTTACAACAATGGTTTTTAAATCTGCACTGCTCTGATGTGTGATTACTGTAACCGCAAACTGTACATTCTCGTTTCGGTAATGAGCTTCCAGCATGACCTTCATTGTTTTGCAAAAAGTTTTTTTGGCATTATTTAAGTCCCAAACGATGATTCTCTGATGTGCTCTCCTGTCTTAAAGATGCCGAGCAATATTGGCTACGCACGGATTGAGCAATACCCACCGCCTTTTCTAGCAATATCGTTTGAGCATCTTCCAAAAACAATTTTTCCTTTTTCATACTTTTTGGCAGACCCATTATAAACTTGTCCATCAGTTCGATGTTCAAATAACCATCAAAATCACAGCTTACTGCAAGTGAACGGACTCTCGCTGCCCACTGCTGTATGGATTCCTCCTTGTCTTTGACAGCTTTCAGTAAATTTTGACACAGATGATTTAAAGTGACTATTCATAACTGATATCAATTCATCATAATTAGAGCTCTCCGGAGAAACTGGATGCATCAGATTTTAAAGAAGAAGGAACGAACTTTCATTTAATGCATTTACTAAAACGGCCCGTTTCTTTTCCATTGCCTAGTTATGTCATTGGCAACAAAAAATTGTTCCAATCTTATTTGAATATACTCCATTCGTTTACAGCGTCGAAAATAGGAATTGTACCAAAAATGCTACTGGTGCTTTTGTTTGCGATGTCTGATGCTTTTTACTTTGTTGCGTTTTTTAACTCGTCGCCAACTGTTAGGAACCGAGTTCTATAGCGTGCTTTTCTTTTAAACGATAATCTTAGAATAAAACAATAACTAGCAACCAAACTGCTAGTTTCGTGGCGATCGTGGCGTAGTTGGTTAAAGTGCGTGCCCGCTATGTCAAAGAACCTGTGGAGACCCAGGTTCGAACCCCAGCAGCGACAAAAAATTATTTGAATTAAAATAATTTTTCTGTACGGCCGCCACCTCTCTGCAGGCAATGGCAAACCTCAGAGAGTAATACAAATGCCATGTAAAGCTTCTTGAGAATAAGAACATTCCGTTCATCGCCGTTCGGAGTCGGCGTTAAGCCTGTAGGTCCATTTCTCGGTCAATTGTGTACAAACTTAATAACACGCACAACACAATTGATCATAAGAAGCTAGGTCAAAGTCCTTTCAAGGGCTGAAATGGCCAGTTATTTATTTTTTATTTATTAGCAACCAAACTAGTGTAGACATAATCACAACAGTACACAGTTTTTACATTCTGCTTAGAGAGACACAGTTATAATCTTAAGTTGAGTAAATTAAAGACAATGTGGAATGTGTACTTTTTGGCTGTACTTAATATATAACAACATTTAATAAAAATTTTTTGTGACAGGTCGTTTTATTATTAGCTTATCACGAAGCACACTCTTAATGTAGTACAATAGGGTTGGAAGAAAGCAGTTGTAATACATCCGTAGGCATTACACTGCACCAGGGAAACACTAGGAACACATTGTAGTAACACATATGTAACAAAACATTATTAGTCTTGTATATACACCACCACCTTACACACTTCCAACCGTCTCTCACACCACTCTCATGTCGACGAAGGTGACCATCGCTCCCTAATAAATTTAAAACCGGGTTAGTCAATCCACTTGATGCACCAATGCATCGTGAGATCCAAGCGGCGTCAGTCGGTGCACCCATGCGGAAATACAATTACAATCAATGGGAATTTCGGCTGATAAGACAAAGTACTCGACTTCATACAGAATTCGTCCTTAAACTTGTTTGGAGGCTTAAAGAGAATACTGATAGACCGATATTGTATGTAGGTACAAATGTATGTAGGTACCATTTTAGATTCGGTAGGGTAGCTAGGCGATATAAGCAACCATGCTCATTCGTTCAGAACGACAGACAACTCAACAAACTAGTTGATTCCATCATTGCACCGGCTGATGATGGAAGTCAAACAACATAACGACAATAACATTAAATTTTTGATAAACAATTTCAGTACTTTCAATAAATAAATTCAAAGCCCACAAGAAAAATTCCAACTTAATACTAACAGCAGCGAACGGTAGCACCATCTCAACTTATGGCAAGAAATTGCTAAACGTAAATTTAAAACTGACCCGCGATTTACCACTTACATTTACATTTACATTTATATTAGCAGACATTACAAGACATATCATAGGAGCAGATTTCCTAACGAAATATGGGCACTTGATAGACTTTAAACACACTGATCTACTTACACAACTATCACGCAATTACAGCATTATAACAACAAACCAGTTAAACACAAAACTGAAGGACAGTTACATTTTTCAATACCAAGATGCCTGAGCTTAAGCAAATACAAAATTACCAAACAAGAATTTGATTTCTCTGTCAAAGCAGGCATCTGCCATCCATCAGACCCCTTTTAGCGTCTCCACTACATCTAGTACCGAAGAAAGATGTGAACAACTGGTCACGCTGTGGCGGCTTTAGAAGACTAAACGCAATTACAGTCCCAGACCGCTACCCTCGACCACACATGCACAACCTATCAATTGACTTACACAAAAAAAACATATTTTAAGAATTAGACCTAGTAAGAGAGTACCACCAAATCCCCATGACCACTAAAGACATACAAAAAACCAAAATTACTACACCGTTCCGAATGTTTGAGTTTCTGAGAATGCCGCTCAGTTTAAGAAACGCAGCTTAAACATTCAAACGATTTATCAACGAAGTATTAAAAGAACTAGATTTCGTATTCGCATACCGCGACGACATTCTAGTTGGCAGCGATACAGAAGAAGAACACCCCAAACATCAATGCAATCGCTGTAGCGAAAGCAGGTGAGCTTTCATATAGAGGTATAATCAAGCAGACGAAGCAATAGATATTGGTTGAAAAATCCGGCGAAAACGTCTCTAAGTCAGACTGAAAAAGGTGAAGTGCTTATTCCCAGTCAACCCAGCAGCTTAAAGAAGAATTCGATATGGTATTTAACAGCCAAACCGAAACGAAGACCCTCAGGGAAGAGACGCAGGTCGAGATCAAGGACCTAGACCGGGTTATAACACTCGAAGACGTTTGCAGTATAGTTCAGAAGCAGCTGGGCGACTTAAAGGTGGCAAGAGTAAAGTCACTGCTCAAAGCTAATGCAGGCACGCAAACGGTGCTCGTAAGCCTACCAGCACTTCAGGCGAGGACGCTGATAGATACAGGCATACTCAAAGTTGGCTCATCTGGAGGGTCCGTGAAAAAGTTTATCCAACCAAGTGATTCAAGTGTCTCGGCTTTGTGCACACCTTTGTGCAGTAGGTGTTGTATGACATGCGGCATAGAGGGCCACAAGGCAAAAGAGTGTACTGCGGAAGCAAGATGTTTCCTTTGTTTAGAAAATAAACGCTTACAAACAAATCATCGTGCTGGAACCTGGAAATGCCCGTCCTTTAGAGGAGCTAGCAAGCTGAAGAGGATATGAGGCCTCTAAAGTTGAACCTCAGCAAATGTCGCACAGCGCAAAATCTCTTAGCACAAACCGTCTGAGACCTTAGTAGCCACGTGGCTGTTTTTTGTGAGCCTATAACGCATAAGCTCCAGGAGTTTGGGCGTTGGACACTTCTGGCAGAGATGTCATATGGTCCTGCGGACGGTAAACAAACTTCGCTATTTGAGGAATTGTTCCTTGTGATTCTAACTCACAAATTTAGCTGGCTGGCGCTGCGTAGATTCAGAGGAGTTATTGCATGTTTGAACTTTAAGCACATATTGCAAATAAATACGAGGAAAAGGAAAGAAAGAACTGGTTATCCATACGTGCACTTCAGGTAAGTGTATACAATTCGAAATAATCTATGTATAATATAGATATAAGTATACGTGATTAAGAAAAACTTCTAAACATAGCGGAAATCAATCTGAGATCGCAACAAAATACGTCGACTTCGTTTAGCATGAAAATCAAGAAGGAAGTTAATGCAACGGGAAATGCAACTCGTTCGTCTATCGAGAATCGATATTCGGACGAGTCGATAAATGAGTAACTAGTAATTACTCTATTACATTTTTATGCATTAATCTTCCACTTCTCTTCTTTAGGGTGGTAGCGTAAGCAGATGGCATCCTCCCACAATAAGGTAACACTCACGAGTAAACGGTTTTGTTCATGCTAAAGCTATGGGTGTACATATTGTAAGCTGTTATCTTGCATCAATTTTATCCATAGAAGAGTTTGCTGGGACAGTTGACGCAATAGTTGACGATGCTTGAGGAATCAGACCAGTTCTTATAGCTGGTGACTTTAACACGTTTGCCGTAAACGAAGCCAGAGAACGAACCAAAGAAGGCTTTTTATTCAGGAGGCTTTTGCCTCGTTATATGTTGTCCTTTTGAACACCGGAACGCAGAGCACACTCGCCAACTCAAATGGTAGTTCAATAATAAACCTCACGTTTATCAGTAGTGACGTGTGCACTCAAGTGCAGTGGCATGTAAGTCTCTTCTAAACGCATAGCGACCACCAAGCATTCGTGTATACACTGGCAACGCAAACTAACCGAAGGAGCAGAGACTTGCAAAGTGATGATGAACTCCGTGAGGTCCATAGAGAGCACAGGAAGCTGCTAATATGATCTGTTCGAGGAAGTGCGAATGCTTTTTGCAGCTATGCGATGAAGCACACGTCACCCCATGGGGTACGGCATATCGGCTGGTCATGAAGAAGAAGAAATCATTCGGCCCATCAAATGTCCTCATATACTTAGCCTCATAGTAAGTGCGCTCTTCCCGCAGCAACCACAGATGCAGCATGTCACTGATGATGGCAACGTGCTTGCCATGCAATCCCATTTCAATGGTTACCGCTCAGGAGATCATGAAAATCTTCATGTTGTCCATAACGACAAGGCCCCAGGTCCAGATTAAATTCCAAACCGAGCACTAGAAATTGCCATCACGTTACAAATACAAGCGTTCGTTCAGCTGTATAACGCTTGTCTTACAGGGGCATATTACCTGCACAATGGAAGATGCAGAAGCTCGTACTTATACCAAAAAGTAGTGGCTCTTCGGATGATCCCTCGGCCTACTGACCTGTATGTCTGTTCGACACGATAGGCAAGATCTTCGAGCGAGTGCTGTGCAACCGCCTTGAGGAAACAATCCAAGCCAGAGGAGGACTTTCGGATCAACAGTTTGGGTTCCAAAAGTCACATTCAACATCTGACGCCATTAATCTCGTAATAAACATGGCAGAGAAAGCCATTGAAGGTAAAAGATGGAAGAAGGGCGTAAAGCAATACTGTTTGGTGGCAACGCTGAATGAGCGCATCGCCTTCAACTCCGCAAACTAGGAAAATATAATGAAAGCACTTGCAGAATTTGGAATTGCACGCTTCCTCCGTAGGGTAATAGCAAACTACTACTAATAGAAGAGTACGAAAACGAAGGCATCAAGATTTATTGCGTCTCCGGTGGTGTCCTTCAGGGATCGGTCCTAGGGCCCTTGTTATGGAACGTTATGTGCGATGGCGTTCTTAGACTTACAGTTCCCACAGGCATCCAAATAGTCGGCTTTGCGGACGACCTAGTGGTTGTAGCAACTGCAAAACACCGCGAAGAATTCAAGGCACTCAGTAGTGTTACGATTGGCACCATCTATAGCTGGCTTTTATCAGTGGTACTTTGTCTAGCTGAACATAAAATGGAGGCTGTGCTCATAAGCAGTCGAAAAAAGATAGAAGTTGCAACCATCAATGTCAATGGGACGGTGGTGCAATAAAAGTAATTCTTTAAATACCTTAGTGTAATGATTGACTCCCGATTAAAATTTAAACAGTATATCCAGTAGGCCCACAAAAAAGCATCTGACGCATGTATAGCCCTATCGAGGATAAAGCCTTTTACGACAGGCCCCAAACAAGAGCGCAGGACACTACTCCTTAATGTAGTACGAACAATCGTGATGTATGGGTCAACGGTATGGGCCTCAGAAATGAAGACAAAGTCTTACCGGCGAGGTATTGAATCTGTTTACAGACTCGGCGCACTCAGGGTATGTTGTGCCTTCAGAACAGTTTGCGAACATGCAGCATTAGTCCAAACTCGATACCCATTGACCTTCTCGTCAAAGAGACGCTTCTGACGGCCAATAACATAATAACGCCTCCATTTGCAAGAAAGTTGCTAGAGAAAGAAGCATCCTGAAATGGTAAGACCGCTGGAATAGATCTCTAAAGATCAAATTTAAGCACAAGGTAAATCCATACTGCTCACACTGCTCTTTAAATACAATTGAAGAAGCAAACCATGCTTTATTTGAGTGCCCCAAGTTCGATAATGCCAGCCTTGAGGCTTCGAACAGTCTTGGGGAAACTGTGACATAACAAAACTTGGTCTACCTAATGTTGAAAAGCGAAGCGAACTGGTCAGTGGTCAGTACCCTTGCTAAAACCATAATATAAGAACTGCGAAGAGTTGAGCGTTCGCAAAACACAGGAGGCTAGGTAGAGGGTTCATGTCTATTTACCCCTTAAACAACGATTACGAGCCATACAGTTTTCAGCTTAATGCTGTTCCAATACCCCGTGAAGTCATGCTTTCTGGCGGTACCACGAGGTTTTCTAAGGGACGAAGTTTCAATGCAGAGGTTCAGGTTTAGTACGTAAAAATCGCACACTCCCACCTGCACGATGGCTCCTTTTGAAGGTTCCCCCTTCAAGAATAAAATAATATAAAAATACCACAAACGTTACTCAAACAAGTTTCCGAACAATTACATAACATTTCGCACCCAGGTACACGAGCTTCACGAGAACTAATAGCATAGAGATATTTCTGGCCCAAAATGAACACACAAATCAACAAATGGTCACATGAATGCGTTAGATGTCAACAAGCAAAGATATAAAGACACACGAAGATTGAAATTCTCCACGGTCGTTTTGAACGTGTTCACGTTGATTTAGTTCACCTATTACCAATATTAAATGATCACAGATACCTATTTACCCTAGTTGACCGAAGCAAACGATTGCCCAAAGCGTATTCACTTAAAGATGCCAATGCCAATTCTATCGTAGACACACTTCAAAAGGAATACGTTTCACAATTTGAAGTTCCTCCGAAAAATACTTCCGATCGAGGACCTGAATTCACATTCACAAGAGTTAGAAACTTTATCAAAAATCGAATAGCGTTTTATTTTCTCGCGATAAGGTTGCATTCGCGAGAAAATAAATGTGGCGTCCGTGGCATAGTTGGTAAAAGTGCGTGGCCTCTATGTCAAAGAACCTGGAGACCCGGGTTCGAACCCCAGCAGCGACAGATAATTATTTGAATTAAAATGATTTTTCTGTATGACCTCTCTGCAGACAATGGCAAACCTCAGAGAGTGATCAAAATGTCATGTAAAGCTTCTTGAGAACAAGAACATTCCGTTCATCGCCGTTCGGAGTCAGCGTTAAATCTGTAGGTCCGGTTCCCGGTCAATTGTGTACAAACTTAATAACACGCACAACACAATTGTTCATAAGAAGCTAGGTCAAAGTCCTTTCGAGGGCTGAAATGACCAGTTATTTATTTTTTTTTTTATTTAAGGTTGCATTTATTCTGCACTGCGGTAGGGCTGTCAAATTTTTGTGTTCTTTTCTCAGCATATTCAAAGAGTTGCGTGTCATTTTCTCAATATGTTACACTCTGATCCGATAAAAGTGCGTAATTTTCTACCCTAGTGAAATCGTAAGTGCGGAATGCAACATTATCACGAAACAGCGTAAAAATACTGCGTATTTTTATGTATCGTAAAAAATTCATAGATAAAGATTTAGTCATTATAAAATGGATGTAAATTGCATAATTTTATTAAATTCAATAAATGAAATTGTGAATGAGTTGGTGGATTCATTCTCATCCTCAACGGATGATGCAATTGAGACGGTAGTTTTTGGAAGAAGTTCACGGCCGACAGTAAAAAAACTTTTGGATGACGTTGTGAGTTTTTATTCTGAGGCAGAGGTTAATAAAACAGTAAACATCAAATTAAACTTCTTTGCAATCTGAAATTAAAGTTAAAGAAAAACTTCCGCATCAGTCGTGACCTTACCGAATATCTTACTTACTAACTTATCTATCGCTTACAACCGTAAGTCAGTTTTGGCCTCGTATAAGAAATTGCGCCAGCCATGTCAGCGTACAGCTCATACAGCTCGTGGTTCCATCAAATTTGATACTCGCCATTGACGCAGATTGGACCGAAGATTTTACGAAGGATCTTTCTCTCGAAGGCTCCCAAAGTCTTTTCATCAGAACTGCTCAACGTCCAGGTTTGTGCTGCATATAATAGGATGGGCATGATTAGTGACTTATAGAGCGTGAGCGTTTTGTTCGTCGAGAGAGGGCTCTGCTTATCAATTGCCAACTCAGCCCAAAGTAACACCTGTTGGCAAGAGTTATCCTTCGTTTTATCTCAATACTGACATCGCTGAAAGAGGTTATGTTGGCTCCCAGGTAGACGAAGTCCTTAACAACCTCGAAGGAGATGTTGCCAACAAGACGCTGGGACTGTTTATTTGTTGACAATAGGTATTTCGTCTAATCTGCGTTCACTACAAGACCCATTCGACTCGACTCTTTCGCTAATCTGTAGAATGCTTCGCTAACTTCACGCGTATTATGGCCAATGATATCAATATCATCAGCATACGCCAGCGGCATAATACTTTTGTAGGATATAGTGTCACTGCGTCTCAAATCAGCAGTTTGGATGATCTTTTCCATCATTTGGTTGAAAAAGTCGCACGATAAGGAATCACCTTGTCTGAAACCTCGTTTGGTATCAAATGGAGGAGTGAGATCTTTCCCGATTTTAAATGTGCTGCCGGTGTTGCTCAGTGTCATTCTGCAAAGACGGATGAGCTTTGCAGGAATACCAAATTCAGACATGGTGGAATATAGATGATTCCTTATTGGACTGTCAAAACGGCTTTGTAATCGACAAAAAGATGGTGTGTGTTGATTTGTTTCTAGGGTCTTTTCCAATATTTTTCATAGCGTAAATATCTTGTCTATGGTGGATTTTTCAGGTCTAAAGTCACACTGATAAGGTCCTATCAGCTGGCTTACGATGGGCTTCAGTCTTTCACATAATACGCTTGACAGGACCTTATATGCGATATTAAGAAGGCTGATCTCACGGTAGTTGGCGCAAAGGGGGGAATCGCCTTTCTTGTGGATTGGGCAGAGCACAATGAGGCATTTAAATAGAGCTTCGCCTCCATTCTTGAAGAGCTCTGCAGGAACACCATCGGCTTCTGCGGCTTTGTTGTTTTTAAGCCGAGCTATAGCTTTCAAGACTTCACTATGGTCAGGCAGCGGAACTTCAACACTGTTTTCCAAAACTGGGCGGGATCTCTATTGGCGGGATAGTTGTCGTCGTCGCCATTCAGAAGCCTAGTGAAGTGCTCCCTCCACAGCATTAGTGAACTCAGGATATCTGTCACTAGATTCCCATTTTCATCCCTGCAGGAAGAGGCCTCGGTCTTGAAACCATCGGTCAGGCATCTTATTTTTTCGAAAAATGTTTGGACCTCATTCCTGTCACCATGCATCTCAATTTTTTCGCACTCACTCATTTCTGCTTCCCTGTTCTTTCGCTTGAAAATGCGTCTCTCTTCCCTCCTTTTCTCTTTTTATCAATCTTTAGCAGCACGCGTTACAACCCACTGCAGGGTGGCTTTGTAGGCGGCGTCTTTTTCTGCAGTTGCATCGCGATACTCCTGGTCATGCCACTGGTTTCGGCGAGGGCGGTGATACCCAATCACCTCTTCGGCAGCCGTACGCAAAGAGTGGGAAATGTGATTCCACTGCGCACATATACCATCGATTGGAGGAGTGCTTTCTTGAAGCATTAGTGAGATTCGATTAGGGAAGTCTTCGCCTGTTGGTTTTGATTGCAGCTTTTCGACGTCTAGCTTTCTCTGTGCTGAATTGCACGCATTCTTGATTGCGAACAGGCGTGTACGGATCTTGGCTGCGACAAGATAATGATCAGAGTCTATATTCGCACCACGGATCGTGAGTATATCTAAAACACTGGAAGATTGCCTTCCATCAATCAAAATGTGATCAATTTGTTTGCGCGTCTTTTGATCAGGAGACAGCCAAGTTGCTTTATGAATATTGAGATGCTTGAATCTTGTGCTAATGACCATGTTTCGCGCTGCGGCAAAGTCAATCAGCCTCATTCCGTTATCGGAGGTATTGTCGTGGATGCTGAACTTTCCGACTGTTAGACCAAAGATATTTTTTTTTCCCACCTTGGCGTTGAAGTCACCAAGCACGATTTTACCTCGTAGAAGCTTTCTTTGGTCTCATCGTCCTTATCTTCTGTCGTAGCGTGCGTACAAATCAGGCTTATATTAAAGAATCTTGCCTTGACACGGATTATGGCAAGTCGTTCATTCACAGGTGTGAATCGCAGGACAAGATGCCGTAGTTTCTTGCCAACCGCGAATTCACATCCAAATTCTTGCTTCTTCGCATGGCCGCTGTAGTAGATATCGCAGGATGCTTGCCGCGAGCAACCCTGTCCTTTCCATCGCATCTCTTGGATTGCAGTGATTTCAGCTTTGTATCTTTCTAAGATATCTATCAGTTAGATAGAGGCACCATCTCAATCAAGGGTTCGAACGTTCCAAGTGCATATCCGTAAATCATTGTCAGTTTTTCGTTTGCGGTAGTCGTCATTAAATTTGTGGATAATTTTTATCTTTTTTCTTATATTTTTCATTGAAATGTGTTTTTACGTGGTGGGTTTCAAACCCAACGCACAACCCTTTAAAGGCAGGGGGAGCACACCGCTCAGATTAGCCGTCAAACTAACGGTTGCCAGTTTGCCGTTTCTATAGGACACCACGTAGAGGTTTGAGTCAACTTGAGACGAGTTCGACATGGATAATGCTGGCCTCGCCAGGTTGAGGCAGTCAGACACGTTGCCAGATCATTGAAGATCGCCCTCTTGACCCTCACGCGTTGCCTTGATATTCGTCCTCCCGAATATCTTGTGGCCAAATATTCTGCGAGCACATGGTAAACAACAAGGAACTACGAAGGGGGAAGACTGCAAATGCTAGCGGAATCTTATATGCTCGCATTTTTGTGGAAGGCTTAATGCAACGTTTAAACGAAAAACTTCATTTGAAAATATGTATTCCTTTTTTTTTTATTCGGGTTTGCCGATAATAGAACCACTTTCAGAGAAGTTGGAAATCTATTTGGCAAGTCTTTGTTAAGTACGTATAATATTTTCAACAAATTTTTGAACTTTCTTGCCAAGGATATCGGAAGTAATAAGGTTTCCAAATGAAACTCAAGAAAAAGAAGTCATTTCAAAGAATGACAAAAGAATTTGAAAATATAGATATGAATAAATAACCTAATTTACTCATAACTAATATAAATGTGTAATTTGTAGAGAGCTGGACTTCCGAAAGTCTAGGGTTGCATATATGGATGCTTCATCGCAAGCAGAAAACCAAAACATAAAATACGGTCTACTTATACAAACAGACTCGATTGTATATCTATCACTCTGCAAGGCATATGCGATGCGAAGTTACGTTTATTGGACATGTTCACTGAAGTGCCTAGCAAAGTCCATGATGCAATAATTTTACGATTGTCCTTCATTGGAAAGGAGTTGTCACGTGCATGTGCCCCTAAGTACCATTTGTTAGGTGACTCAGCATATCCCCTAAGGGAGTACTTACTAACCCCATACCGGGTATGGAAACTTGACAGAAGCCGAAAAATTTTACAATCTTCAATTTTGCGGTTACAAACCGTTGTATAGTGCACTATACAAACTGTTTCGTTGGCCGCCACACCAAGTCATCAGTAGTCTTGCATGGCTTTTCACTGTGATCCACTCAAGCTACTTAGGGTCTACTTATACTGCCAATATGCCGAGAAAGTTAACCGGAATTTATTTTTGACAGAGAACACTTTTTTAAATTAGTAACTGAGCTCTTATCTACTTCGATGCACCCTGTGTCAAGGTTTACCTAGATCGTATCGGCAAACGAAAAAATGTTTATAGTCAAGCTGTTTAATTTGCTCTATACAGAGCCGTTGTTGTTGTTGTTGGTTCTTGCCTTCTTCGTCTTCATATTGTCTTGTTGTCAACATACTTGGCCTAAAGCTCAAACTTGTTTTCAATATAAATAATGAAAGGTCATATTCAAATAATAAAATAATTATAGTTCATATATGCAAGTTCAGGATTTCCCTTGTGGAAACCCCAAAAAATAAGGCCGCGTTGGCTAGCCTAGTGCTAGGGCCAACGGGCCAACCTGTAAATTTATAAGATGATTAAAAAACAGAGAGTATCCAAATAAAAGAACTGATTTATTCCGTCACCAAAATTAGACTAACTTAATATCATTCTCAACTTATGCTTATTCCCTAAAGCCTAGCTTAGTTTCTACCCTATAGCTGCTGACCAGCCAGTTCCCACGATGTGCCAGATTCACTGCTTCGTTCCAACGGCGCGTGGACTACGTCAGCACAATTAAGCTCATTTACCTGCATGTAATATGATCGGAGTGCAGGTGACAGTGGGAACGCTCGTGATAACTCCTCCCCCTTTAAATATCTGCGTCCCGCAGATCTAAGGATGTTTGACAACGACGAACTGGTTTTGGTGGTGGAGACATCTGCGTAGCGAACTGCTTCAATGGAGGCAAGTTGACCCTTCGTAGTACCCTGTACCAAAGTATGACCCCAAAGGACATTAGTAAAACAATGATGACAATATCTGTGGTGAACGAAATGTCCACTATTCCTTGCAGGTTGCTCAAACGTTTTATATTTGTCAAACTGACGCTATGCACGTATTCCAGATCCACTTTTGGTCCTTGAATGGTGATATTAGTTAGGACGGACGGTAGTGCTTGTAAGTGAGACCCACTTTTGCTAGTAAACGTTTGATTTCTTATTAATATACTTTCATTATCTAGCTGAAGTACATATGTCCCATTGAGGAAAGTGGTCTTATTCGCTGCTACTATTTCGCCCATGAAGTTTGTAAGAAAAATAGTATTTTCGCTAATTATTTCAACTATCTCTTCATTATTTGCTCGCAATTTGCAATTAGCATGTCCACCTTTTAATAGCCTAGGCACGCAGCTTTCTTCCTCGAAATTCTTCAGTGAGCTCTTTTCACAGATGGTAGAGTTGTTGATAAGAAGGCATTCTTTTTCCACACCAAAGGTTTCCTGTTGGTTAACGAGCATCTTGTAAAATTGAAAGTCCAATTGCCTACCTGCAATTATTGCCGCTCTTGTCCTCAGTAAGTGGTATTTGCGTTCACTTAATTTTGGCATGGAGAGAACATATAAGAGAAGCGTTCCATTTGTATGGAACCTGGAACCTGGAAGCCCAGGTTCGAACCCCAGCAGCGACAGAAAATTATTTTAATTAAAATAATTTTTCTGTACGGCCGCCACCTCTCTGCAGACAATGGCAAACCTGAGAGAGTAATCAAAATGCCATGTAAAGCTTCTTGAGAATAAGAAGATTCCGTTCATCGCCGTTCGGAGTCGGCGTTAAACCTGTAGGTCCGTTTCTCGGTCAATTGTGTACAAACTTAATAACACGCACAACACAATTGATCATACGAAGCTAGGTCAAAGTCCTTTCAAGGGCTGAAATGGCCAGTTATTTATTTTTTTTTTTGTTCCATTTGTATACACTGAAGGTTTTCCATACTCTGTTGCTTCAATAGCGTTTTGGTAGGGTAGTGTCTCTATCTCGCTCAAAAGATTATTTATTTCTTCCTTATCAAGTATATTGCTGTTGACTATTCCTACTTTTGCCATCTGACATGCACGAACAATCTCACCTATTTCAGCCCGTAGTACTAGTATTTTACTCAGGATATCGGTTCCCTCCTGTTCTTCAACAATTGATTTTGCTATAGCATTAGTTTTGCCAATTATTTGGTTAACTTTTTTGACGGCTTCCTGCGATGAGCGAAAGATTTCCTCATTTATTTTATATTGGTGGTTATTATTTTTGATAACTTCGTCTTGGCTCTGCAGTATCGTGTTCCAGTCAGTTGCATCTGGTGATCCAGCGATCCACTTCCAGGCGGAACCAATCCAATCTATTGATCGTGTTTTCCTTCGTTTGGGGGCTCCTAGCTCGTCTAATCGGTCACTTATCCATTTGAAGTGATAGTCCAATAGCAGCTTCTTCTCGTAAGTATGAATGCTCGCATTTGCACACTCCAGTATATCTTCTAGCAGGGAGTTGAATTTCACTAGGTCCACGATGTGTACAAGCTTAAAGTATCCACTGATGATCCATCCGTTACCATCGAACACTGATACGATGGGTGCTTTGTAGTTGAATATGTGAATGCTTTGTACAGCAGCTATGCTAAATAACAGCCCTAGTCTGTAAAACAGTAAAAAGTATATAATTTTCATATGTGGTGTATTGACCCTTCCCCCTTCTTTTCTATATTTTATGTACTTGACCCTATGTCTAAAGCAAGTTATAATTAGATATTAAAATAAAAGTTATGTAATGCTAAGTACAGAAATATGTTAAAAAGGAATATTTAAAAATTAACCAATTTATTATATTTTATACTTATATATAGTGTTTACAAATTTATTTTTATTGCGAGCCTTTATTCGACGGTAGTTAAACCCTGGCATTCTGCGTTATTAGCAGGCTTTATACCCATTTGTCATTAGAGCTGCTTTTAAAAAACTTTCTCATATGATTTTCATTTTTTTTTTTTTTTTTTTTTTTTTTGTGCAATATTTGGATTTTATTTGAGCTTTATTGAATTAGTGCAATTATGTTGGAGATGTGTAAGATATACGTGCTTTATGAATTTTATTGCCAATCAGTCATTCTCATGCCCTAATTAACGATCTAACCAATTAACCTAATTAATGAGATAACAAATTATAATTTCTGTTCCCCTTTTTTTCCCTAGGGTGGAACGCTTTTAACATGTGCCTTATGAAATCTTTTCCCCGTATCGGTTATAATTGTGACTTTATTATCCCTTGCCCTAACCTCTTTTTTGAAAAGAGGTTTCTGTTTTCCCTTGATTTGCCTGTCGGCAATATAAACTTGGTCACCTTGGTTAAATTTCCTGGGAATGGATTTTTTCTTGTTAAACCTTAAATTTCTCATTTCCTGGTTTTTTTCAATTTGTGCTTTTATTTCTCCATGTACCTTATCGCGAAAGTTCACTAAATTTTGATAATTAACCCTCTGTGTCCTATCGAAGAAGATATCGTTGGGTTTTTGATTCGTCACAGTATGGAATGTATTGTTGTATCGATCCACAGCAATGTGGATTAATTCTTTTGGTGTTACATTGCGCATTTCTTGTTTTAGGCATCTGTAAATTTCCAAGAGGGTTGAATGGAGACGCTCAACTTGACCGTTAACCTCACTACGCTGAGAAGGCGTCTGGTAAATTTCTACCCCCAGGGACCTAATGTAGTTCGAAACAATTGGGCTCAAAAAGCTCCTTTCATTATCTATAACGATAATCTTTGGAATTGTAAAGTAATGGAGGACCTTGGTTAGCTTGGTACGTAGGTGAATCGCAGATTTGTTTTTGACATGAAAAAGCTTAGCGATTTTAGTAAATTTGTCAATACAGCTCAAAAATTTTTCTTTTTGTAGTTCAAAAATATCAATGTGTAATATTTCGCATGGATAGGTAGGTACAGGGGTTTGTTGTAGTTGTGGCTTAGCGGGGTGTCGGTCACACTTACTAACTTTACAAATTTCGCAGCTTGAAGTATACCTTGTGATGAGTGCATTCATTCGCGGAAAATAATATTTCTCGAGGACTTGTGCTCCATTCTCTCGCGGGTTTCTATGAGCATGCTTGTGTTCTTCCTCAATTATTTGACAGATTCTTTCCGCATTGCACACATCTTCAACAATTCTCTGGGTGATTCTTATTTTGTATTTGGAAAAATTGTTGACATATACCTCTTGAAGCAGTTGTAAGAAGGCTTCGGGTATCTTTATACCATTAATTACAGAGGGGTTTAAAAGTTTTTTTAGGTTAGAAGTTAAATTTTCCCTATTTATTTCCGTATTAATATAATGGCGTTTATAGCCAGGATGAGGTGATTCCCAGCTATATAAATCATTTCCTTGTCTAACGACTATCTGGTTCTTAAATACATTAAGAGGAGCCTCAACATGGGGAATAAGATCTGAACTATCGATTTCTGCGCTATGTATTGTAGCTCCAGATGACCGATTTCCTTCGCTTGCCGTATCTGTACCCGAATCGTCACCTTCTGCACCTTCGCTCGCTGTATCTGTAACGGAATCACTTGAGCTAGTCAAGTGATTGAGTTCAGTCTTCAGCCTTGAGAGAGCATCAGCCACTAGGTTAGATTTACCAGGTTTGTAAATCAACTCGTAGTTGTACTCTTCGATTCTAGCTTTCCATCGTTTAAGTTTTGCATTGTAATTTCTGTTTCCTAATGCAAAAGTTAACGGCTGGTGGTCGGTGAAGATTTTAATTTTTTTTGTACCATACACATAGTTCCGAAGATTATCTAGGGCCCAGACTATCGCCAACATTTCTTTTTCGTTTGTGGCGTAGTTCTCCTCAGTCTTATTTAGGGACCGTGAAACGTATGCAATGGGTCTGTCCTTCCCTATCTCACCCTGCGATAGGACTGCTCCGATCGCAAAATCAGAGGCATCTGTTGTCAGATTGAAAGGTTTTTCAAAATCTGGGAAAGCTAATACTTCGTACGATGCTAATAAGGTTTTCATATCCTGGAATGCCTGAAGGGCTTGGTCATCTAATTGAATTGGAACCTTCCTGGACTGGTTGGCTTTAACTTGGGCGTTCTCTCCTCTTGTTAGGTTCGTCAGAGGCTTAGCCACCTTAGCATAGTCACGTATAAATCTTCGATAATATGAAGTCAGTCCAAGAAAGCTTTTTAAATCCTTTAAATTCTTTGGTGGCAGAATGTTTTCGATAGCCTTTACCTTGTTTGCGTCGGGCTTGATGCCATCACGTGTAACAACATAGCCGAGAAATTCCACACTCGTTTTCATGAACTGTGTTTTTTCGAGATTGACTTTAAGGTTTGCCTCAAGTAATCGCGAAAAAACAGTCTCGACATTCCTAAGGTGGTCTTCCTCATCATTGCCGAACACAATAATGTCGTCAATGTATACGTAGCAGATTTTACCAATATATGCCTTTAGAACATCGTCAATCATTCTTTGGAAAATCGCTGGCGCATTTTTTAACCCGAACGGTAGCCTCGTGAACTCGAATTTACCGTTCATGGTTGAAAATGCAGTCTTCGGTATGTCTGATTTCTTCATAGGAATTTGGTGAAATCCTGATGTGAGGTCAAGTGTGGTATAGTAACGAGCTTTGCCAAGACTGGCGAGAGTGGAGTTAATATCTGGTATTGGATACGCATCAGATATCGTAACGCTATTTAGACGCTTGAAATCTACCACCATTCTGTATTGTTTTTCTGCCGATGATTTGGGCTTCTTAGGGACAACCCAAATGGGAGAATTATAAGGGCTCTTGGAAGGTTGAATTATACCTTCTGACAGAAGTTCTTGAACTTGCTTTTCTACCTCATCTCTCATAGAAGCTGGGTATGGATAGCTTTTAGTGTATATTGGCTCGCTTGTACTGGTTTTTATTTCTGCCCGTACGTTCGTCTCAACACTGTCTCCAGCCTGTAAAGGTCCAAAAAGACGCTCGAATTTTTTCATTAACCTACTTAATTTTGCCTTTATCGTACTTGATGCCTCATCATCTGTCGTTGGCATAAAACTAATTTGCTCTGATACCTTATTTCTTAGCGCTATTTTAATATTTGGTTCTATTGTTAGTGTGTTCAGGTTTCTATCGATTACTGCTTTTAACATTTTCAGTGAGTCGTCACCAATAATGCCATCAAACGCAACCAAGCCAGGCAAAACATAGAAAGTTAAAACCAGGCTATTGCCCATTTTTTCGAAAAATTTGCCACTCATTTTTTTATGAATTCTTATATTGCCTCCGGCCGATTGGACACTAAATGGTTTGGACAGAGAAACAGTATTTTTGCAGACGGCCGGATTTATAAAGTTCTTGTTGGCACCGGTGTCAACAAGAAATTTAAGACGTTTTCCGTCCGTCGTAACATACTCTAGGTATGGTACGCTGGACAGGCTCCCGTCATAAAATTCAGCTGTTCATCAATATGTTCATTTGAATCTTCAACTTCTTCTGGGTATTGGTCATCGATGGCTTCAGTATTATAGAGTCGTTGTTGCTTATTTTGTTGGTAATTTCCCGATCCGGCCTTCCTCTTAAATTGGTTGCTGCTTCGTGGTCGATTCATGTAGTTGACACTTCTCGTTTGGAAAGAACCATCTACCTCCATTTTTTCATGAGGCTTTGGAGCGGTTGGTCTTTGAGGGTGAAAGTGACCCACCTGATGGTAATCGTTCCTTGGATAGCCTCGACCCGGAGGATGGTATGGTTTTCTGGGCGGCAATATTGGTCTAGGATCAACTCTTAAATGTTGATTGATAGGGGCAGTGATTGTATTTGGGGTCTTTATGTGTATAAGATTATTTCTGAAATTTAAATTTTGCATTTCCAGGCAGGCTGAGTAAGCCTCAGGCAAGGTTTTTGGCCTTTGCACAATTAACATTCTGGAAATATCGCCATTTAAACCACGCACAAAGACATCAAGAGCACGATTTCTATACGTTTCCACCAGAGCGGTCATAGTTTCTGTGGAGTAGGTTTCTGCTTTTATTTTATTAATAATAAGCGAAAATTGGTGATTTATCGTGGCATAGAACTCGTCCAACTTAGAGCCACCCTGTGACAGTTGGTTGAGTTGGTGCTCAAGTATCCTTATGTCTCTCTTATCGGCATAATGCAGAGAAAGCACCCTCTTTATTTCCAACCAATCGTCGCTGAAGACGTTGTAGGACACAAGTGCGGTGTCCGCGCCTCCGCGTACCTTCTGACGTATGTGTTGAAGGATTGCCCTATATATGGGCTTGCTACGAACGATTTCGAAATCTTTCAGGATTATTTCGACATTATGAATCCATGAAATATACTGGACGGGATTCCCGTCAAAAACCTGGAGCTCCTTAACACTATCAGGGAGCTTACAAATGTTCCTCAGGTCCTGTTCATTCCTGGGACCCTGCAATGGTTCAGACTCTTGAGCTATCAGTTGTCTATCCCCAGCTTGCTCTACTCGGTTGATACGATCCTCAATTCTTTTGATTTTGCTGAAGTAAGCAAATCATTGGCTGTTTCAGCCGGTCGACATTATTCGATTTTCGAAAGGCGTCCGTCAAACCCCCTAAGCTGCTCTAGAATCTGGTTAACTGCCCCAGTCAGGTTTGTCACGGAGGTTGTTAAATCTTCCATAATCTTATTGGCAATAAATTCAGGCACTTACCTTACTTACAGTATCTCGCGTATGAGTGTTCCTAGAATTTTTAGAACTCAAAATTTTTCCTCTTTTTTTTCTGAAGCTTTGACTTACAATTTTATATTAATTTTTTATAAAATTACTTGTTATTTGATTTTTGCACTTAAGCTTAATGTGAAGCTCTTTTTTTCTTAATTATTTATTTGCTCTATATTTGCACTTACAATTTCATTATTACTTGTTATTTAATAATAAACAACCAAATTTTTATTTAAAATCGCACTTTATTTTAATGTGATGCTCTTTTTTATTGCAGTTTTTGTGCTTTTTTTTTTTTTTTTTTTTTTTTCTTTGCACTGAATTTTCGAAATTGCTATATCTGTAAAAGGAAAGGCAATTAGCTTTTATTTCAGAATAGTCTTGGAAGGATCGCGTTAGTCCCGTTTGGTCGTTGGCGTTAATAATTGCCAACAACCTACTAATGGCACGATTAACTTCACCAGTACGTCCCTTATCTTGTGTGATCTCCAAGATGGAACAAGCGTGTATAAATAAATTATTGGATAACCGTGTTCCCATGGTAACGGCATCGTGCACCCCATAGGGCGTACAAATACTTTTAAACACAATCACTGGATTAAGGAACGCACTATTGTTCGACTAGTCCCCAATAACAAGAAGAATTTTAAGGACGAAATCTAGCCATGACTTGATTTTAGTGCTCGCAGATATAATCCTTTTTTTTCCCTATTGAAGGGGACCCGGCAGTTTGCCGATTCCTACTTTATGTTTGCTGACGGGGAGTCGAAACCCCAATCCCATTTTGTCAGAAACTTTTTAACTTATTATGTGTAGAGGTCCTGATCACTGGTTTGGTACTATTTTAAGGTACTTATTTTTGTTTTTTCTCTTTCTTTTTATTTACAGCACAGGAGGGTCCCCCCAAAGGTGGTGAATCGCTGCGCTTTATAATAATTTAAGAACGTTTTAAATTTTCATATAATTTTTTTTTTATTTATTTTTTTGTGCAGGAGGGTCCCCCCTAAGGTGGTGAATCGCTGCACTTTTTTCTAGTTTAAGTATGTTTTTAATTTTTCATATTGTTTTCTTAATTTATTTTTTTGTGCAGGAGGGTCCCCCCTAAGGTGGTGAATCGCTGCACATTTTATTTTAATTCAATAAAGCTTTTTTCACAGGCCAGGACCTCAACATAGGAACTTAGAGGGTTTTTCGTTAAGTGTTTATTTAGAGAATTTTTCTTTTTATATTTTCATTCCTTAAGATTTATTTCCACTTTTGATACAAAATTATTTTTGTTTCTTTTTTTTATTTTACTATTTTTTTCTCTTTCACTTAGATTTTTTTTTTTTTTTTTATATTCTCTTCCTCTAAGTTTCACTTTATTATAATATTTTTCAAGGAACCCGTATTTTAAACGGGTCCCTGCTCGGGCGCCAGTTAAGGATTTCCCTTGTGGAAACCCCAAAAAATAAGGCCAACGGGCCAACCTGTAAATTTATAAGTTGATTAAAAAACAGAGAGTATCCAAATTAAAGAACTGATTTATTCCGTCACCAAAATTAGACTAACTTAATATCATTCTCAACTTATGCTTATTCCCTAAAGCCTAGCTTAGTTTCTACCCTATAGCTGCTGACTAGCCAGTTCCCACGATGTGCCAGATTCACTGCTTCGTTCCAACGGCGCGTGGACTACGTCAGCACAATTAAGCTCATTTACCTGCATGTAATATGATCGGAGTGCAGGTGACAGTGGGAACGCTCGTGATAACTCCTCCCCCTTTAATATCTGCGTCCCGCAGATCTAAGGATGTTTGACAACGACGAACTGGTTTTGGTGGTGGAGACATCTGCGTAGCGAACTGCTTCAATGGAGGCAAGTTGACCCTTCGTAGTACCCTGTACCAAAGTATGACCCCAAAGGACATTACTAAAACAATGATGACAATATCTGTGGTGAACGAAATGTCCACTATTCCTTGCAGGTTGCTCAAACGTTTTATATTTGTCAAACTGAGACTATGCACGTATTCCAGATCCACTTTTGGTCCTTGAATGGTGATATTAGTTAGGACGGACGGTAGTGCTTGTAAGTGAGACCCACTTTTGCTAGTAAACGTTTGATTTCTTATTAATATACTTTCATTATCTAGCTGAAGTACATATGTCCCATTGAGGAAAGTGGTCTTATTCGCTGCTACTATTTCGCCCATGAAGTTTGTAAGAAAAATAGTATTTTCGCTAATTATTTCAACTATCTCTTCATTATTTGCTCGCAATTTGCAATTAGCATGTCCACCTTTTAATAGCCTAGGCACGCAGCTTTCTTCCTCGAAATTCTTCAGTGAGCTCTTTTCACAGATGGTAGAGTTGTTGATAAGAAGGCATTCTTTTTCCACACCAAAGGTTTCCTGTTGGTTAACGAGCATCTTGTAAAATTGAAAGTCCAATTGCCTACCTGCATTTATTGCCGCTCTTGTCCTCAGTAAGTGGTATTTGCGTTCACTTAATTTTGGCATGGAGAGAACATATAAGAGAAGCGTTCCATTTGTATACACTGAAGGTTTTCCATACTCTGTTGCTTCAATAGCGTTTTGGTAGGGTAGTGTCTCTATCTTGCTCAAAAGATTATTTATTTCTTCCTTATCAAGTATATTGCTGTTGACTATTCCTACTTTTGCCATCTGACATGCACGAACAATCTCACCTATTTCAGCCCGTAGTACTAGTATTTTACTCAGGATATCGGTTCCCTCCTGTTCTTCAACAATTGATTTTGCTATAGCATTAGTTTTGCCAATTATTTGGTTAACTTTTTTGACGGCTTCCTGCGATGAGCGAAAGATTTCCTCATTTATTTTATATTGGTGGTTATTATTTTTGATAATTTCGTCTTGGCTCTGCAGTATCGTGTTCCAGTCAGTTGCATCTGGTGATCCAGCGATCCACTTCCAGGCGGAACCAATCCAATCTATTGATCGTGTTTTCCGTCGTTTGGGGGCTCCTAGCTCGTCTAATCGGTCACTTATCCATTTGAAGTGATAGTCCAATAGCAGCTTCTTCTCGTAAGTATGAATGCTCGCATTTGCACACTCCAGTATATCTTCTAGCAGGGAGTTGAATTTCACTAGGTCCACGATGTGTACAAGCTTAAAGTATCCACTGATGATCCATCCGTTACCATCGAACACTGATACGATGGGTGCTTTGTAGTTGAATATGTGAATGCTTTGTACAGCAGCTATGCTAAATAACAGCCCTAGTCTGTAAAACAGTAAAAAGTATATAATTTTCATATGTGGTGTATTGACCCTTCCCCCTTCTTTTCTATATTTTATGTACTTGACCCTATGTCTAAAGCAAGTTATAATTAGATATTAAAATAAAAGTTATGTAATGCTAAGTACAGAAATATGTTAAAAAGGAATATTTAAAAATTAACCAATTTATTATATTTTATACTTATATATAGTGTTTACAAATTTATTTTTATTGCGAGCCTTTATTCGACGGTAGTTAAACCCTGGCATTCTGCGTTATTAGCAGGCTTTATACCCATTTGTCATTAGAGCTGCTTTTAAAAAACTTTCTCATATGATTTTCATTTTTTTTTTTTTTTTTTTTTTTTTTTGTGCAATATTTGGATTTTATTTGAGCTTTATTGAATTAGTGCAATTATGTTGGAGATGTGTAAGATATACGTGCTTTATGAATTTTATTGCCAATCAGTCATTCTCATGCCCTAATTAACGATCTAACCAATTAACCTAATTAATGAGATAACAAATTATAATTTCTGTTCCCCTTTTTTTCCCTAGGGTGGAACGCTTTTAACATGTGCCTTATGAAATCTTTTCCCCGTATCGGTTATAATTGTGACTTTATTATCCCTTGCCCTAACCTCTTTTTTGAAAAGAGGTTTCTGTTTTCCCTTGATTTGCCTGTCGGCAATATAAACTTGGTCACCTTGGTTAAATTTCCTGGGAATGGATTTTTTCTTGTTAAACCTTAAATTTCTCATTTCCTGGTTTTTTTCAATTTGTGCTTTTATTTCTCCATGTACCTTATCGCGAAAGTTCACTAAATTTTGATAATTAACCCTCTGTGTCCTATCGAAGAAGATATCGTTGGGTTTTTGATTCGTCACAGTATGGAATGTATTGTTGTATCGATCCACAGCAATGTGGATTAATTCTTTTGGTGTTACATTGCGCATTTCTTGTTTTAGGCATCTGTAAATTTCCAAGAGGGTTGAATGGAGACGCTCAACTTGACCGTTAACCTCACTACGCTGAGAAGGCGTCTGGTAAATTTCTACCCCCAGGGACCTAATGTAGTTCGAAACAATTGGGCTCAAAAAGCTCCTTTCATTATCTATAACGATAATCTTTGGAATTGTAAAGTAATGGAGGACCTTGGTTAGCTTGGTACGTAGGTGAATCGCAGATTTGTTTTTGACATGAAAAAGCTTAGCGATTTTAGTAAATTTGTCAATACAGCTCAAAAATTTTTCTTTTTGTAGTTCAAAAATATCAATGTGTAATATTTCGCATGGATAGGTAGGTACAGGGGTTTGTTGTAGTTGTGGCTTAGCGGGGTGTCGGTCACACTTACTAACTTTACAAATTTCGCAGCTTGAAGTATACCTTGTGATGAGTGCATTCATTCGCGGAAAATAATATTTCTCGAGGACTTGTGCTCCATTCTCTCGCGGGTTTCTATGAGCATGCTTGTGTTCTTCCTCAATTATTTGACAGATTCTTTCCGCATTGCACACATCTTCAACAATTCTCTGGGTGATTCTTATTTTGTATTTGGAAAAATTGTTGACATATACCTCTTGAAGCAGTTGTAAGAAGGCTTCGGGTATCTTTATACCATTAATTACAGAGGGGTTTAAAAGTTTTTTTAGGTTAGAAGTTAAATTTTCCCTATTTATTTCCGTATTAATATAATGGCGTTTATAGCCAGGATGAGGTGATTCCCAGCTATATAAATCATTTCCTTGTCTAACGACTATCTGGTTCTTAAATACATTAAGAGGAGCCTCAACATGGGGAATAAGATCTGAACTATCGATTTCTGCGCTATGTATTGTAGCTCCAGATGACCGATTTCCTTCGCTTGCCGTATCTGTACCCGAATCGTCACCTTCTGCACCTTCGCTCGCTGTATCTGTAACGGAATCACTTGAGCTAGTCAAGTGATTGAGTTCAGTCTTCAGCCTTGAGAGAGCATCAGCCACTAGGTTAGATTTACCAGGTTTGTAAATCAACTCGTAGTTGTACTCTTCGATTCTAGCTTTCCATCGTTTAAGTTTTGCATTGTAATTTCTGTTTCCTAATGCAAAAGTTAACGGCTGGTGGTCGGTGAAGATTTTAATTTTTTTTGTACCATACACATAGTTCCGAAGATTATCTAGGGCCCAGACTATCGCCAACATTTCTTTTTCGTTTGTGGCGTAGTTCTCCTCAGTCTTATTTAGGGACCGTGAAACGTATGCAATGGGTCTGTCCTTCCCTATCTCACCCTGCGATAGGACTGCTCCGATCGCAAAATCAGAGGCATCTGTTGTCAGATTGAAAGGTTTTTCAAAATCTGGGAAAGCTAATACTTCGTACGATGCTAATAAGGTTTTCATATCCTGGAATGCCTGAAGGGCTTGGTCATCTAATTGAATTGGAACCTTCCTGGACTGGTTGGCTTTAACTTGGGCGTTCTCTCCTCTTGTTAGGTTCGTCAGAGGCTTAGCCACCTTAGCATAGTCACGTATAAATCTTCGATAATATGAAGTCAGTCCAAGAAAGCTTTTTAAATCCTTTAAATTCTTTGGTGGCAGAATGTTTTCGATAGCCTTTACCTTGTTTGCGTCGGGCTTGATGCCATCACGTGTAACAACATAGCCGAGAAATTCCACACTCGTTTTCATGAACTGTGTTTTTTCGAGATTGACTTTAAGGTTTGCCTCAAGTAATCGCGAAAAAACAGTCTCGACATTCCTAAGGTGGTCTTCCTCATCATTGCCGAACACAATAATGTCGTCAATGTATACGTAGCAGATTTTACCAATATATGCCTTTAGAACATCGTCAATCATTCTTTGGAAAATCGCTGGCGCATTTTTTAACCCGAACGGTAGCCTCGTGAACTCGAATTTACCGTTCATGGTTGAAAATGCAGTCTTCGGTATGTCTGATTTCTTCATAGGAATTTGGTGAAATCCTGATGTGAGGTCAAGTGTGGTATAGTAACGAGCTTTGCCAAGACTGGCGAGAGTGGAGTTAATATCTGGTATTGGATACGCATCAGATATCGTAACGCTATTTAGACGCTTGAAATCTACCACCATTCTGTATTGTTTTTCTGCCGATGATTTGGGCTTCTTAGGGACAACCCAAATGGGAGAATTATAAGGGCTCTTGGAAGGTTGAATTATACCTTCTGACAGAAGTTCTTGAACTTGCTTTTCTACCTCATCTCTCATAGAAGCTGGGTATGGATAGCTTTTAGTGTATATTGGCTCGCTTGTACTGGTTTTTATTTCTGCCCGTACGTTCGTCTCAACACTGTCTCCAGCCTGTAAAGGTCCAAAAAGACGCTCGAATTTTTTCATTAACCTACTTAATTTTGCCTTTATCGTACTTGATGCCTCATCATCTGTCGTTGGCATAAAACTAATTTGCTCTGATACCTTATTTCTTAGCGCTATTTTAATGTTTGGTTCTATTGTTAGTGTGTTCAGGTTTCTATCGATTACTGCTTTTAACATTTTCAGTGAGTCGTCACCAATAATGCCATCAAACGCAACCAAGCCAGGCAAAACATAGAAAGTTAAAACCAGGCTATTGCCCATTTTTTCGAAAAATTTGCCACTCATTTTTTTATGAATTCTTATATTGCCTCCGGCCGATTGGACACTAAATGGTTTGGACAGAGAAACAGTATTTTTGCAGACGGCCGGATTTATAAAGTTCTTGTTGGCACCGGTGTCAACAAGAAATTTAAGACGTTTTCCGTCCGTCGTAACATACTCTAGGTATGGTACGCTGGACAGGCTCCCGTCATAAAATTCAGCTGTTCATCAATATGTTCATTTGAATCTTCAACTTCTTCTGGGTATTGGTCATCGATGGCTTCAGTATTATAGAGTCGTTGTTGCTTATTTTGTTGGTAATTTCCCGATCCGGCCTTCCTCTTAAATTGGTTGCTGCTTCGTGGTCGATTCATGTAGTTGACACTTCTCGTTTGGAAAGAACCATCTACCTCCATTTTTTCATGAGGCTTTGGAGCGGTTGGTCTTTGAGGGTGAAAGTGACCCACCTGATGGTAATCGTTCCTTGGATAGCCTCGACCCGGAGGATGGTATGGTTTTCTGGGCGGCAATATTGGTCTAGGATCAACTCTTAAATGTTGATTGATAGGGGCAGTGATTGTATTTGGGGTCTTTATGTGTATAAGATTATTTCTGAAATTTAAATTTTGCATTTCCAGGCAGGCTGAGTAAGCCTCAGGCAAGGTTTTTGGCCTTTGCACAATTAACATTCTGGAAATATCGCCATTTAAACCACGCACAAAGACATCAAGAGCACGATTTCTATACGTTTCCACCAGAGCGGTCATAGTTTCTGTGGAGTAGGTTTCTGCTTTTATTTTATTAATAATAAGCGAAAATTGGTGATTTATCGTGGCATAGAACTCGTCCAACTTAGAGCCACCCTGTGACAGTTGGTTGAGTTGGTGCTCAAGTATCCTTATGTCTCTCTTATCGGCATAATGCAGAGAAAGCACCCTCTTTATTTCCAACCAATCGTCGCTGAAGACGTTGTAGGACACAAGTGCGGTGTCCGCGCCTCCGCGTACCTTCTGACGTATGTGTTGAAGGATTGCCCTATATATGGGCTTGCTACGAACGATTTCGAAATCTTTCAGGATTATTTCGACATTATGAATCCATGAAATATACTGGACGGGATTCCCGTCAAAAACCTGGAGCTCCTTAACACTATCAGGGAGCTTACAAATGTTCCTCAGGTCCTGTTCATTCCTGGGACCCTGCAATGGTTCAGACTCTTGAGCTATCAGTTGTCTATCCCCAGCTTGCTCTACTCGGTTGATACGATCCTCAATTCTTTTGATTTTGCTGAAGTAAGCAAATCATTGGCTGTTTCAGCCGGTCGACATTATTCGATTTTCGAAAGGCGTCCGTCAAACCCCCTAAGCTGCTCTAGAATCTGGTTAACTGCCCCAGTCAGGTTTGTCACGGAGGTTGTTAAATCTTCCATAATCTTATTGGCAATAAATTCAGGCACTTACCTTACTTACAGTATCTCGCGTATGAGTGTTCCTAGAATTTTTAGAACTCAAAATTTTTCCTCTTTTTTTTCTGAAGCTTTGACTTACAATTTTATATTAATTTTTTATAAAATTACTTGTTATTTGATTTTTGCACTTAAGCTTAATGTGAAGCTCTTTTTTTCTTAATTATTTATTTGCTCTATATTTGCACTTACAATTTCATTATTACTTGTTATTTAATAATAAACAACCAAATTTTTATTTAAAATCGCACTTTATTTTAATGTGATGCTCTTTTTTATTGCAGTTTTTGTGCTTTTTTTTTTTTTTTTTTTTTTTTTCTTTGCACTGAATTTTCGAAATTGCTATATCTGTAAAAGGAAAGGCAATTAGCTTTTATTTCAGAATAGTCTTGGAAGGATCGCGTTAGTCCCGTTTGGTCGTTGGCGTTAATAATTGCCAACAACCTACTAATGGCACGATTAACTTCACCAGTACGTCCCTTATCTTGTGTGATCTCCAAGATGGAACAAGCGTGTATAAGTAAGTTATTGGATAACCGTGTTCCCATGGTAACGGCATCGTGCACCCCATAGGGCGTACAAATACTTTTAAACACAATCACTGGATTAAGGAACGCACTATTGTTCGACTAGTCCCCAATAACAAGAAGAATTTTAAGGACGAAATCTAGCCATGACTTGATTTTAGTGCTCGCAGATATAATCCTTTTTTTTCCCTATTGAAGGGGACCCGGCAGTTTGCCGATTCCTACTTTATGTTTGCTGACGGGGAGTCGAAACCCCAATCCCATTTTGTCAGAAACTTTTTAACTTATTATGTGTAGAGGTCCTGATCACTGGTTTGGTACTATTTTAAGGTACTTATTTTTGTTTTTTCTCTTTCTTTTTATTTACAGCACAGGAGGGTCCCCCCAAAGGTGGTGAATCGCTGCGCTTTATAATAATTTAAGAACGTTTTAAATTTTCATATAATTTTTTTTTTATTTATTTTTTTGTGCAGGAGGGTCCCCCCTAAGGTGGTGAATCGCTGCACTTTTTTCTAGTTTAAGTATGTTTTTAATTTTTCATATTGTTTTCTTAATTTATTTTTTTGTGCAGGAGGGTCCCCCCTAAGGTGGTGAATCGCTGCACATTTTATTTTAATTCAATAAAGCTTTTTTCACAGGCCAGGACCTCAACATAGGAACTTAGAGGGTTTTTCGTTAAGTGTTTATTTAGAGAATTTTTCTTTTTATATTTTCATTCCTTAAGATTTATTTCCACTTTTGATACAAAATTATTTTTGTTTCTTTTTTTTATTTTACTATTTTTTTCTCTTTCACTTAGATTTTTTTTTTTTTTTTTATATTCTCTTCCTCTAAGTTTCACTTTATTATAATATTTTTCAAGGAACCCGTATTTTAAACGGGTCCCTGCTCGGGCGCCAGTTAAGGATTTCCCTTGTGGAAACCCCAAAAAATAAGGCCAACGGGCCAACCTGTAAATTTATAAGTTGATTAAAAAACAGAGAGTATCCAAATTAAAGAACTGATTTATTCCGTCACCAAAATTAGACTAACTTAATATCATTCTCAACTTATGCTTATTCCCTAAAGCCTAGCTTAGTTTCTACCCTATAGCTGCTGACTAGCCAGTTCCCACGATGTGCCAGATTCACTGCTTCGTTCCAACGGCGCGTGGACTACGTCAGCACAATTAAGCTCATTTACCTGCATGTAATATGATCGGAGTGCAGGTGACAGTGGGAACGCTCGTGATAACTCCTCCCCCTTTAATATCTGCGTCCCGCAGATCTAAGGATGTTTGACAACGACGAACTGGTTTTGGTGGTGGAGACATCTGCGTAGCGAACTGCTTCAATGGAGGCAAGTTGACCCTTCGTAGTACCCTGTACCAAAGTATGACCCCAAAGGACATTACTAAAACAATGATGACAATATCTGTGGTGAACGAAATGTCCACTATTCCTTGCAGGTTGCTCAAACGTTTTATATTTGTCAAACTGAGACTATGCACGTATTCCAGATCCACTTTTGGTCCTTGAATGGTGATATTAGTTAGGACGGACGGTAGTGCTTGTAAGTGAGACCCACTTTTGCTAGTAAACGTTTGATTTCTTATTAATATACTTTCATTATCTAGCTGAAGTACATATGTCCCATTGAGGAAAGTGGTCTTATTCGCTGCTACTATTTCGCCCATGAAGTTTGTAAGAAAAATAGTATTTTCGCTAATTATTTCAACTATCTCTTCATTATTTGCTCGCAATTTGCAATTAGCATGTCCACCTTTTAATAGCCTAGGCACGCAGCTTTCTTCCTCGAAATTCTTCAGTGAGCTCTTTTCACAGATGGTAGAGTTGTTGATAAGAAGGCATTCTTTTTCCACACCAAAGGTTTCCTGTTGGTTAACGAGCATCTTGTAAAATTGAAAGTCCAATTGCCTACCTGCATTTATTGCCGCTCTTGTCCTCAGTAAGTGGTATTTGCGTTCACTTAATTTTGGCATGGAGAGAACATATAAGAGAAGCGTTCCATTTGTATACACTGAAGGTTTTCCATACTCTGTTGCTTCAATAGCGTTTTGGTAGGGTAGTGTCTCTATCTTGCTCAAAAGATTATTTATTTCTTCCTTATCAAGTATATTGCTGTTGACTATTCCTACTTTTGCCATCTGACATGCACGAACAATCTCACCTATTTCAGCCCGTAGTACTAGTATTTTACTCAGGATATCGGTTCCCTCCTGTTCTTCAACAATTGATTTTGCTATAGCATTAGTTTTGCCAATTATTTGGTTAACTTTTTTGACGGCTTCCTGCGATGAGCGAAAGATTTCCTCATTTATTTTATATTGGTGGTTATTATTTTTGATAATTTCGTCTTGGCTCTGCAGTATCGGGTTCCAGTCAGTTGCATCTGGTGATCCAGCGATCCACTTCCAGGCGGAACCAATCCAATCTATTGATCGTGTTTTCCGTCGTTTGGGGGCTCCTAGCTCGTCTAATCGGTCACTTATCCATTTGAAGTGATAGTCCAATAGCAGCTTCTTCTCGTAAGTATGAATGCTCGCATTTGCACACTCCAGTATATCTTCTAGCAGGGAGTTGAATTTCACTAGGTCCACGATGTGTACAAGCTTAAAGTATCCACTGATGATCCATCCGTTACCATCGAACACTGATACGATGGGTGCTTTGTAGTTGAATATGTGAATGCTTTGTACAGCAGCTATGCTAAATAACAGCCCTAGTCTGTAAAACAGTAAAAAGTATATAATTTTCATATGTGGTGTATTGACCCTTCCCCCTTCTTTTCTATATTTTATGTACTTGACCCTATGTCTAAAGCAAGTTATAATTAGATATTAAAATAAAAGTTATGTAATGCTAAGTACAGAAATATGTTAAAAAGGAATATTTAAAAATTAACCAATTTATTATATTTTATACTTATATATAGTGTTTACAAATTTATTTTTATTGCGAGCCTTTATTCGACGGTAGTTAAACCCTGGCATTCTGCGTTATTAGCAGGCTTTATACCCATTTGTCATTAGAGCTGCTTTTAAAAAACTTTCTCATATGATTTTCATTTTTTTTTTTTTTTTTTTTTTTTTGTGCAATATTTGGATTTTATTTGAGCTTTATTGAATTAGTGCAATTATGTTGGAGATGTGTAAGATATACGTGCTTTATGAATTTTATTGCCAATCAGTCATTCTCATGCCCTAATTAACGATCTAACCAATTAACCTAATTAATGAGATAACAAATTATAATTTCTGTTCCCCTTTTTTTCCCTAGGGTGGAACGCTTTTAACATGTGCCTTATGAAATCTTTTCCCCGTATCGGTTACAATTGTGACTTTATTATCCCTTGCCCTAACCTCTTTTTTGAAAAGAGGTTTCTGTTTTCCCTTGATTTGCCTGTCGGCAATATAAACTTGGTCACCTTGGTTAAATTTCCTGGGAATGGATTTTTTCTTGTTAAACCTTAAATTTCTCATTTCCTGGTTTTTTTCAATTTGTGCTTTTATTTCTCCATGTACCTTATCGCGAAAGTTCACTAAATTTTGATAATTAACCCTCTGTGTCCTATCGAAGAAGATATCGTTGGGTTTTTGATTCGTCACAGTATGGAATGTATTGTTGTATCGATCCACAGCAATGTGGATTAATTCTTTTGGTGTTACATTGCGCATTTCTTGTTTTAGGCATCTGTAAATTTCCAAGAGGGTTGAATGGAGACGCTCAACTTGACCGTTAACCTCACTACGCTGAGAAGGCGTCTGGTAAATTTCTACCCCCAGGGACCTAATGTAGTTCGAAACAATTGGGCTCAAAAAGCTCCTTTCATTATCTATAACGATAATCTTTGGAATTGTAAAGTAATGGAGGACCTTGGTTAGCTTGGTACGTAGGTGAATCGCAGATTTGTTTTTGACATGAAAAAGCTTAGCGATTTTAGTAAATTTGTCAATACAGCTCAAAAATTTTTCTTTTTGTAGTTCAAAAATATCAATGTGTAATATTTCGCATGGATAGGTAGGTACAGGGGTTTGTTGTAGTTGTGGCTTAGCGGGGTGTCGGTCACACTTACTAACTTTACAAATTTCGCAGCTTGAAGTATACCTTGTGATGAGTGCATTCATTCGCGGAAAATAATATTTCTCGAGGACTTGTGCTCCATTCTCTCGCGGGTTTCTATGAGCATGCTTGTGTTCTTCCTCAATTATTTGACAGATTCTTTCCGCATTGCACACATCTTCAACAATTCTCTGGGTGATTCTTATTTTGTATTTGGAAAAATTGTTGACATATACCTCTTGAAGCAGTTGTAAGAAGGCTTCGGGTATCTTTATACCATTAATTACAGAGGGGTTTAAAAGTTTTTTTAGGTTAGAAGTTAAATTTTCCCTATTTATTTCCGTATTAATATAATGGCGTTTATAGCCAGGATGAGGTGATTCCCAGCTATATAAATCATTTCCTTGTCTAACGACTATCTGGTTCTTAAATACATTAAGAGGAGCCTCAACACGGGGAATAAGATCTGAACTATCGATTTCTGCGCTATGTATTGTAGCTCCAGATGACCGATTTCCTTCGCTTGCCGTATCTGTACCCGAATCGTCACCTTCTGCACCTTCGCTCGCTGTATCTGTAACGGAATCACTTGAGCTAGTCAAGTGATTGAGTTCAGTCTTCAGCCTTGAGAGAGCATCAGCCACTAGGTTAGATTTACCAGGTTTGTAAATCAACTCGTAGTTGTACTCTTCGATTCTAGCTTTCCATCGTTTAAGTTTTGCATTGTAATTTCTGTTTCCTAATGCAAAAGTTAACGGCTGGTGGTCGGTGAAGATTTTAATTTTTTTTGTACCATACACATATTTCCGAAGATTATCTAGGGCCCAGACTATCGCCAACATTTCTTTTTCGTTTGTGGCGTAGTTCTCCTCAGTCTTATTTAGGGACCGTGAAACGTATGCAATGGGTCTGTCCTTCCCTATCTCACCCTGCGATAGGACTGCTCCGATCGCAAAATCAGAGGCATCTGTTGTCAGATTGAAAGGTTTTTCAAAATCTGGGAAAGCTAATTCTTCGTACGATGCTAATAAGGTTTTCATATCCTGGAATGCCTGAAGGGCTTGGTCATCTAATTGAATTGGAACCTTCCTGGACTGGTTGGCTTTAACTTGGGCGTTCTCTCCTCTTGTTAGGTTCGTCAGAGGCTTAGCCACCTTAGCATAGTCACGTATAAATCTTCGATAATATGAAGTCAGTCCAAGAAAGCTTTTTAAATCCTTTAAATTCTTTGGTGGCAGAATGTTTTCGATAGCCTTTACCTTGTTTGCGTCGGGCTTGATGCCATCACGTGTAACAACATAGCCGAGAAATTCCACACTCGTTTTCATGAACTGTGTTTTTTCGAGATTGACTTTAAGGTTTGCCTCAAGTAATCGCGAAAAAACAGTCTCGACATTCCTAAGGTGGTCTTCCTCATCATTGCCGAACACAATAATGTCGTCAATGTATACGTAGCAGATTTTACCAATATATGCCTTTAGAACATCGTCAATCATTCTTTGGAAAATCGCTGGCGCATTTTTTAACCCGAACGGTAGCCTCGTGAACTCGAATTTACCGTTCATGGTTGAAAATGCAGTCTTCGGTATGTCTGATTTCTTCATAGGAATTTGGTGAAATCCTGATGTGAGGTCAAGTGTGGTATAGTAACGAGCTTTGCCAAGACTGGCGAGAGTGGAGTTAATATCTGGTATTGGATACGCATCAGATATCGTAACGCTATTTAGACGCTTGAAATCTACCACCATTCTGTATTGTTTTTCTGCCGATGATTTGGGCTTCTTAGGGACAACCCAAATGGGAGAATTATAAGGGCTCTTGGAAGGTTGAATTATACCTTCTGACAGAAGTTCTTGAACTTGCTTTTCTACCTCATCTCTCATAGAAGCTGGGTATGGATAGCTTTTAGTGTATATTGGCTCGCTTGTACTGGTTTTTATTTCTGCCCGTACGTTCGTCTCAACACTGTCTCCAGCCTGTAAAGGTCCAAAAAGACGCTCGAATTTTTTCATTAACCTACTTAATTTTGCCTTTATCGTACTTGATGCCTCATCATCTGTCGTTGGCATAAAACTAATTTGCTCTGATACCTTATTTCTTAGCGCTATTTTAATGTTTGGTTCTATTGTTAGTGTGTTCAGGTTTCTATCGATTACTGCTTTTAACATTTTCAGTGAGTCGTCACCAATAATGCCATCAAACGCAACCAAGCCAGGCAAAACATAGAAAGTTAAAACCAGGCTATTGCCCATTTTTTCGAAAAATTTGCCATTCATTTTTTTATGAATTCTTATATTGCCTCCGGCCGATTGGACACTAAATGGTTTGGACAGAGAAACAGTATTTTTGCAGACGGCCGGATTTATAAAGTTCTTGTTGGCACCGGTGTCAACAAGAAATTTAAGACGTTTTCCGTCCGTCGTAACATACTCTAGGTATGGTACGCTGGACAGGCTCCCGTCATAAAATTCAGCTGTTCATCAATATGTTCATTTGAATCTTCAACTTCTTCTGGGTATTGGTCATCGATGGCTTCAGTATTATAGAGTCGTTGTTGCTTATTTTGTTGGTAATTTCCCGATCCGGCCTTCCTCTTAAATTGGTTGCTGCTTCGTGGTCGATTCATGTAGTTGACACTTCTCGTTTGGAAAGAACCATCTACCTCCATTTTTTCATGAGGCTTTGGAGCGGTTGGTCTTTGAGGGTGAAAGTGACCCACCTGATGGTAATCGTTCCTTGGATAGCCTCGACCCGGAGGATGGTATGGTTTTCTGGGCGGCAATATTGGTCTAGGATCAACTCTTAAATGTTGATTGATAGGGGCAGTGATTGTATTTGGGGTCTTTATGTGTATAAGATTATTTCTGAAATTTAAATTTTGCATTTCCAGGCAGGCTGAGTAAGCCTCAGGCAAGGTTTTTGGCCTTTGCACAATTAACATTCTGGAAATATCGCCATTTAAACCACGCACAAAGACATCAAGAGCACGATTTCTATACGTTTCCACCAGAGCGGTCATAGTTTCTGTGGAGTAGGTTTCTGCTTTTATTTTATTAATAATAAGCGAAAATTGGTGATTTATCGTGGCATAGAACTCGTCCAACTTAGAGCCACCCTGTGACAGTTGGTTGAGTTGGTGCTCAAGTATCCTTATGTCTCTCTTATCGGCATAATGCAGAGAAAGCACCCTCTTTATTTCCAACCAATCGTCGCTGAAGACGTTGTAGGACACAAGTGCGGTGTCCGCGCCTCCGCGTACCTTCTGACGTATGTGTTGAAGGATTGCCCTATATATGGGCTTGCTACGAACGATTTCGAAATCTTTCAGGATTATTTCGACATTATGAATCCATGAAATATACTGGACGGGATTCCCGTCAAAAACCTGGAGCTCCTTAACACTATCAGGGAGCTTACAAATGTTCCTCAGGTCCTGTTCATTCCTGGGACCCTGCAATGGTTCAGACTCTTGAGCTATCAGTTGTCTATCCCCAGCTTGCTCTACTCGGTTGATACGATCCTCAATTCTTTTGATTTTGCTGAAGTAAGCAAATCATTGGCTGTTTCAGCCGGTCGACATTGTTCGATTTTCGAAAGGCGTCCGTCAAACCCCCTAAGCTGCTCTAGAATCTGGTTAACTGCCCCAGTCAGGTTTGTCACGGAGGTTGTTAAATTTTCCATAATCTTATTGGCAATAAATTCAGGCACTTACCTTACTTACAGTATCTCGCGTATGAGTGTTCCTAGAATTTTTAGAACTCAAAATTTTTCCTCTTTTTTTTCTGAAGCTTTGACTTACAATTTTATATTAATTTTTTATAAAATTACTTGTTATTTGATTTTTGCACTTAAGCTTAATGTGAAGCTCTTTTTTTCTTAATTATTTATTTGCTCTATATTTGCACTTACAATTTCATTATTACTTGTTATTTAATAATAAACAACCAAATTTTTATTTAAAATCGCACTTTATTTTAATGTGATGCTCTTTTTTATTGCAGTTTTTGTGCTTTTTTTTTTTTTTTTTTTTTTTTAGGCAATTAGCTTTTATTTCAGAATAGTCTTGGAAGGATCGTGTTAGTCCCGTTTGGTCGTTGGCGTTAATAATTGCCAACAACCTACTAATGGCACGATTAACTTCACCAGTACGTCCCTTATCTTGTGTGATCTCCAAGATGGAACAAGCGTGTATAAGTAAATTATTGGATAACCGTGTTCCCATGGTAACGGCATCGTGCACCCCATAGGGCGTACAAATACTTTTAAACACAATCACTGGATTAAGGAACGCACTATTGTTCGACTAGTCCCCAATAACAAGAAGAATTTTAAGGACGAAATCTAGCCATGACTTGATTTTAGTGCTCGCAGATATAATCCTTTTTTTTCCCTATTGAAGGGGACCCGGCAGTTTGCCGATTCCTACTTTATGTTTGCTGACGGGGAGTCGAAACCCCAATCCCATTTTGTCAGAAACTTTTTAACTTATTATGTGTAGAGGTCCTGATCACTGGTTTGGTACTATTTTAAGGTACTTATTTTTGTTTTTTCTCTTTCTTTCTATTTACAGCACAGGAGGGTCCCCCCAAAGGTGGTGAATCGCTGCGCTTTATAATAATTTAAGAACGTTTTAAATTTTCATATAATTTTTTTTTTATTTATTTTTTTGTGCAGGAGGGTCCCCCCCTAAGGTGGTGAATCGCTGCACTTTTTTCTAGTTTAAGTATGTTTTTAATTTTTCATATTATTTTCTTAATTTATTTTTTTGTGCAGGAGGGTCCCCCCCTAAGGTGGTGAATCGCTGCACATTTTATTTTAATTCAATAAAGCTTTTTTCACAGGCCAGGACCTCAACATAGGAACTTAGAGGGTTTTTCGTTAAGTGTTTATTTAGAGAATTTTTCTTTTTATATTTTCATTCCTTAAGATTTATTTCCACTTTTGATACAAAATTATTTTTGTTTCTTTTTTTTATTTTACTATTTTTTTCTCTTTCACTTAGATTTTTTTTTTTTTTTTTATATTCTCTTCCTCTAAGTTTCACTTTATTATAATATTTTTCAAGGAACCCGTATTTTAAACGGGTCCCTGCTCGGGCGCCAGTTAAGGATTTCCCTTGTGGAAACCCCAAAAAATAAGGCCAACGGGCCAACCTGTAAATTTATAAGTTGATTAAAAAACAGAGAGTATCCAAATTAAAGAACTGATTTATTCCGTCACCAAAATTAGACTAACTTAATATCATTCTCAACTTATGCTTATTCCCTAAAGCCTAGCTTAGTTTCTACCCTATAGCTGCTGACTAGCCAGTTCCCACGATGTGCCAGATTCACTGCTTCGTTCCAACGGCGCGTGGACTACGTCAGCACAATTAAGCTCATTTACCTGCATGTAATATGATCGGAGTGCAGGTGACAGTGGGAACGCTCGTGATAACTCCTCCCCCTTTAATATCTGCGTCCCTCAGATCTAAGGATGTTTGACAACGACGAACTGGTTTTGGTGGTGGAGACATCTGCGTAGCGAACTGCTTCAATGGAGGCAAGTTGACCCTTCGTAGTACCCTGTACCAAAGTATGACCCCAAAGGACATTACTAAAACAATGATGACAATATCTGTGGTGAACGAAATGTCCACTATTCCTTGCAGGTTGCTCAAACGTTTTATATTTGTCAAACTGAGACTATGCACGTATTCCAGATCCACTTTTGGTCCTTGAATGGTGATATTAGTTAGGACGGACGGTAGTGCTTGTAAGTGAGACCCACTTTTGCTAGTAAACGTTTGATTTCTTATTAATATACTTTCATTATCTAGCTGAAGTACATATGTCCCATTGAGGAAAGTGGTCTTATTCGCTGCTACTATTTCGCCCATGAAGTTTGTAAGAAAAATAGTATTTTCGCTAATTATTTCAACTATCTCTTCATTATTTGCTCGCAATTTGCAATTAGCATGTCCACCTTTTAATAGCCTAGGCACGCAGCTTTCTTCCTCGAAATTCTTCAGTGAGCTCTTTTCACAGATGGTAGAGTTGTTGATAAGAAGGCATTCTTTTTCCACACCAAAGGTTTCCTGTTGGTTA
Source organism: Pherbina coryleti (assembly GCA_943735915.1). Taxonomy (NCBI): domain Eukaryota; kingdom Metazoa; phylum Arthropoda; class Insecta; order Diptera; family Sciomyzidae; genus Pherbina; species Pherbina coryleti. The sequence continues at coordinate 120,635,831 of OX030948.1, read as the reverse complement.
ACGAGCATCTTGTAAAATTGAAAGTCCAATTGCCTACCTGCATTTATTGCCGCTCTTGTCCTCAGTAAGTGGTATTTGCGTTCACTTAATTTTGGCATGGAGAGAACATATAAGAGAAGCGTTCCATTTGTATACACTGAAGGTTTTCCATACTCTGTTGCTTCAATAGCGTTTTGGTAGGGTAGTGTCTCTATCTCGCTCAAAAGATTATTTATTTCTTCCTTATCAAGTATATTGCTGTTGACTATTCCTACTTTTGCCATCTGACATGCACGAACAATCTCACCTATTTCAGCCCGTAGTACTAGTATTTTACTCAGGATATCGGTTCCCTCCTGTTCTTCAACAATTGATTTTGCTATAGCATTAGTTTTGCCAATTATTTGGTTAACTTTTTTGACGGCTTCCTGCGATGAGCGAAAGATTTCCTCATTTATTTTATATTGGTGGTTATTATTTTTGATAATTTCGTCTTGGCTCTGCAGTATCGTGTTCCAGTCAGTTGCATCTGGTGATCCAGCGATCCACTTCCAGGCGGAACCAATCCAATCTTTTGATCGTGTTTTCCTTCGTTTGGGGGCTCCTAGCTCGTCTAATCGGTCACTTATCCATTTGAAGTGATAGTCCAATAGCAGCTTCTTCTCGTAAGTATGAATGCTCGCATTTGCACACTCCAGTATATCTTCTAGCAGGGAGTTGAATTTCACTAGGTCCACGATGTGTACAAGCTTAAAGTATCCACTGATGATCCATCCGTTACCATCGAACACTGATACGATGGGTGCTTTGTAGTTGAATATGTGAATGCTTTGTACAGCAGCTATGCTAAATAACAGCCCTAGTCTGTAAAACAGTAAAAAGTATATAATTTTCATATGTGGTGTATTGACCCTTCCCCCTTCTTTTCTATATTTTATGTACTTGACCCTATGTCTAAAGCAAGTTATAATTAGATATTAAAATAAAAGTTATGTAATGCTAAGTACAGAAATATGTTAAAAAGGAATATTTAAAAATTAACCAATTTATTATATTTTATACTTATATATAGTGTTTACAAATTTATTTTTATTGCGAGCCTTTATTCGACGGTAGTTAAACCCTGGCATTCTGCGTTATTAGCAGGCTTTATACCCATTTGTCATTAGAGCTGCTTTTAAAAAACTTTCTCATATGATTTTCATTTTTTTTTTTTTTTTTTTTTTTTTGTGCAATATTTGGATTTTATTTGAGCTTTATTGAATTAGTGCAATTATGTTGGAGATGTGTAAGATATACGTGCTTTATGAATTTTATTGCCAATCAGTCATTCTCATGCCCTAATTAACGATCTAACCAATTAACCTAATTAATGAGATAACAAATTATAATTTCTGTTCCCCTTTTTTTCCCTAGGGTGGAACGCTTTTAACATGTGCCTTATGAAATCTTTTCCCCGTATCGGTTACAATTGTGACTTTATTATCCCTTGCCCTAACCTCTTTTTTGAAAAGAGGTTTCTGTTTTCCCTTGATTTGCCTGTCGGCAATATAAACTTGGTCACCTTGGTTAAATTTCCTGGGAATGGATTTTTTCTTGTTAAACCTTAAATTTCTCATTTCCTGGTTTTTTTCAATTTGTGCTTTTATTTCTCCATGTACCTTATCGCGAAAGTTCACTAAATTTTGATAATTAACCCTCTGTGTCCTATCGAAGAAGATATCGTTGGGTTTTTGATTCGTCACAGTATGGAATGTATTGTTGTATCGATCCACAGCAATGTGGATTAATTCTTTTGGTGTTACATTGCGCATTTCTTGTTTTAGGCATCTGTAAATTTCCAAGAGGGTTGAATGGAGACGCTCAACTTGACCGTTAACCTCACTACGCTGAGAAGGCGTCTGGTAAATTTCTACCCCCAGGGACCTAATGTAGTTCGAAACAATTGGGCTCAAAAAGCTCCTTTCATTATCTATAACGATAATCTTTGGAATTGTAAAGTAATGGAGGACCTTGGTTAGCTTGGTACGTAGGTGAATCGCAGATTTGTTTTTGACATGAAAAAGCTTAGCGATTTTAGTAAATTTGTCAATACAGCTCAAAAATTTTTCTTTTTGTAGTTCAAAAATATCAATGTGTAATATTTCGCATGGATAGGTAGGTACAGGGGTTTGTTGTAGTTGTGGCTTAGCGGGGTGTCGGTCACACTTACTAACTTTACAAATTTCGCAGCTTGAAGTATACCTTGTGATGAGTGCATTCATTCGCGGAAAATAATATTTCTCGAGGACTTGTGCTCCATTCTCTCGCGGGTTTCTATGAGCATGCTTGTGTTCTTCCTCAATTATTTGACAGATTCTTTCCGCATTGCACACATCTTCAACAATTCTCTGGGTGATTCTTATTTTGTATTTGGAAAAATTGTTGACATATACCTCTTGAAGCAGTTGTAAGAAGGCTTCGGGTATCTTTATACCATTAATTACAGAGGGGTTTAAAAGTTTTTTTAGGTTAGAAGTTAAATTTTCCCTATTTATTTCCGTATTAATATAATGGCGTTTATAGCCAGGATGAGGTGATTCCCAGCTATATAAATCATTTCCTTGTCTAACGACTATCTGGTTCTTAAATACATTAAGAGGAGCCTCAACATGGGGAATAAGATCTGAACTATCGATTTCTGCGCTATGTATTGTAGCTCCAGATGACCGATTTCCTTCGCTTGCCGTATCTGTACCCGAATCGTCACCTTCTGCACCTTCGCTCGCTGTATCTGTAACGGAATCACTTGAGCTAGTCAAGTGATTGAGTTCAGTCTTCAGCCTTGAGAGAGCATCAGCCACTAGGTTAGATTTACCAGGTTTGTAAATCAACTCGTAGTTGTACTCTTCGATTCTAGCTTTCCATCGTTTAAGTTTTGCATTGTAATTTCTGTTTCCTAATGCAAAAGTTAACGGCTGGTGGTCGGTGAAGATTTTAATTTTTTTTGTACCATACACATAGTTCCGAAGATTATCTAGGGCCCAGACTATCGCCAACATTTCTTTTTCGTTTGTGGCGTAGTTCTCCTCAGTCTTATTTAGGGACCGTGAAACGTATGCAATGGGTCTGTCCTTCCCTATCTCACCCTGCGATAGGACTGCTCCGATCGCAAAATCAGAGGCATCTGTTGTCAGATTGAAAGGTTTTTCAAAATCTGGGAAAGCTAATACTTCGTACGATGCTAATAAGGTTTTCATATCCTGGAATGCCTGAAGGGCTTGGTCATCTAATTGAATTGGAACCTTCCTGGACTGGTTGGCTTTAACTTGGGCGTTCTCTCCTCTTGTTAGGTTCGTCAGAGGCTTAGCCACCTTAGCATAGTCACGTATAAATCTTCGATAATATGAAGTCAGTCCAAGAAAGCTTTTTAAATCCTTTAAATTCTTTGGTGGCAGAATGTTTTCGATAGCCTTTACCTTGTTTGCGTCGGGCTTGATGCCATCACGTGTAACAACATAGCCGAGAAATTCCACACTCGTTTTCATGAACTGTGTTTTTTCGAGATTGACTTTAAGGTTTGCCTCAAGTAATCGCGAAAAAACAGTCTCGACATTCCTAAGGTGGTCTTCCTCATCATTGCCGAACACAATAATGTCGTCAATGTATACGTAGCAGATTTTACCAATATATGCCTTTAGAACATCGTCAATCATTCTTTGGAAAATCGCTGGCGCATTTTTTAACCCGAACGGTAGCCTCGTGAACTCGAATTTACCGTTCATGGTTGAAAATGCAGTCTTCGGTATGTCTGATTTCTTCATAGGAATTTGGTGAAATCCTGATGTGAGGTCAAGTGTGGTATAGTAACGAGCTTTGCCAAGACTGGCGAGAGTGGAGTTAATATCTGGTATTGGATACGCATCAGATATCGTAACGCTATTTAGACGCTTGAAATCTACCACCATTCTGTATTGTTTTTCTGCCGATGATTTGGGCTTCTTAGGGACAACCCAAATGGGAGAATTATAAGGGCTCTTGGAAGGTTGAATTATACCTTCTGACAGAAGTTCTTGAACTTGCTTTTCTACCTCATCTCTCATAGAAGCTGGGTATGGATAGCTTTTAGTGTATATTGGCTCGCTTGTACTGGTTTTTATTTCTGCCCGTACGTTCGTCTCAACACTGTCTCCAGCCTGTAAAGGTCCAAAAAGACGCTCGAATTTTTTCATTAACCTACTTAATTTTGCCTTTATCGTACTTGATGCCTCATCATCTGTCGTTGGCATAAAACTAATTTGCTCTGATACCTTATTTCTTAGCGCTATTTTAATGTTTGGTTCTATTGTTAGTGTGTTCAGGTTTCTATCGATTACTGCTTTTAACATTTTCAGTGAGTCGTCACCAATAATGCCATCAAACGCAACCAAGCCAGGCAAAACATAGAAAGTTAAAACCAGGCTATTGCCCATTTTTTCGAAAAATTTGCCATTCATTTTTTTATGAATTCTTATATTGCCTCCGGCCGATTGGACACTAAATGGTTTGGACAGAGAAACAGTATTTTTGCAGACGGCCGGATTTATAAAGTTCTTGTTGGCACCGGTGTCAACAAGAAATTTAAGACGTTTTCCGTCCGTCGTAACATACTCTAGGTATGGTACGCTGGACAGGCTCCCGTCATAAAATTCAGCTGTTCATCAATATGTTCATTTGAATCTTCAACTTCTTCTGGGTATTGGTCATCGATGGCTTCAGTATTATAGAGTCGTTGTTGCTTATTTTGTTGGTAATTTCCCGATCCGGCCTTCCTCTTAAATTGGTTGCTGCTTCGTGGTCGATTCATGTAGTTGACACTTCTCGTTTGGAAAGAACCATCTACCTCCATTTTTTCATGAGGCTTTGGAGCGGTTGGTCTTTGAGGGTGAAAGTGACCCACCTGATGGTAATCGTTCCTTGGATAGCCTCGACCCGGAGGATGGTATGGTTTTCTGGGCGGCAATATTGGTCTAGGATCAACTCTTAAATGTTGATTGATAGGGGCAGTGATTGTATTTGGGGTCTTTATGTGTATAAGATTATTTCTGAAATTTAAATTTTGCATTTCCAGGCAGGCTGAGTAAGCCTCAGGCAAGGTTTTTGGCCTTTGCACAATTAACATTCTGGAAATATCGCCATTTAAACCACGCACAAAGACATCAAGAGCACGATTTCTATACGTTTCCACCAGAGCGGTCATAGTTTCTGTGGAGTAGGTTTCTGCTTTTATTTTATTAATAATAAGCGAAAATTGGTGATTTATCGTGGCATAGAACTCGTCCAACTTAGAGCCACCCTGTGACAGTTGGTTGAGTTGGTGCTCAAGTATCCTTATGTCTCTCTTATCGGCATAATGCAGAGAAAGCACCCTCTTTATTTCCAACCAATCGTCGCTGAAGACGTTGTAGGACACAAGTGCGGTGTCCGCGCCTCCGCGTACCTTCTGACGTATGTGTTGAAGGATTGCCCTATATATGGGCTTGCTACGAACGATTTCGAAATCTTTCAGGATTATTTCGACATTATGAATCCATGAAATATACTGGACGGGATTCCCGTCAAAAACCTGGAGCTCCTTAACACTATCAGGGAGCTTACAAATGTTCCTCAGGTCCTGTTCATTCCTGGGACCCTGCAATGGTTCAGACTCTTGAGCTATCAGTTGTCTATCCCCAGCTTGCTCTACTCGGTTGATACGATCCTCAATTCTTTTGATTTTGCTGAAGTAAGCAAATCATTGGCTGTTTCAGCCGGTCGACATTGTTCGATTTTCGAAAGGCGTCCGTCAAACCCCCTAAGCTGCTCTAGAATCTGGTTAACTGCCCCAGTCAGGTTTGTCACGGAGGTTGTTAAATTTTCCATAATCTTATTGGCAATAAATTCAGGCACTTACCTTACTTACAGTATCTCGCGTATGAGTGTTCCTAGAATTTTTAGAACTCAAAATTTTTCCTCTTTTTTTTCTGAAGCTTTGACTTACAATTTTATATTAATTTTTTATAAAATTACTTGTTATTTGATTTTTGCACTTAAGCTTAATGTGAAGCTCTTTTTTTCTTAATTATTTATTTGCTCTATATTTGCACTTACAATTTCATTATTACTTGTTATTTAATAATAAACAACCAAATTTTTATTTAAAATCGCACTTTATTTTAATGTGATGCTCTTTTTTATTGCAGTTTTTGTGCTTTTTTTTTTTTTTTTTTTTTTTAGGCAATTAGCTTTTATTTCAGAATAGTCTTGGAAGGATCGCGTTAGTCCCGTTTGGTCGTTGGCGTTAATAATTGCCAACAACCTACTAATGGCACGATTAACTTCACCAGTACGTCCCTTATCTTGTGTGATCTCCAAGATGGAACAAGCGTGTATAAGTAAATTATTGGATAACCGTGTTCCCATGGTAACGGCATCGTGCACCCCATAGGGCGTACAAATACTTTTAAACACAATCACTGGATTAAGGAACGCACTATTGTTCGACTAGTCCCCAATAACAAGAAGAATTTTAAGGACGAAATCTAGCCATGACTTGATTTTAGTGCTCGCAGATATAATCCTTTTTTTTCCCTATTGAAGGGGACCCGGCAGTTTGCCGATTCCTACTTTATGTTTGCTGACGGGGAGTCGAAACCCCAATCCCATTTTGTCAGAAACTTTTTAACTTATTATGTGTAGAGGTCCTGATCACTGGTTTGGTACTATTTTAAGGTACTTATTTTTGTTTTTTCTCTTTCTTTTTATTTACAGCACAGGAGGGTCCCCCCAAAGGTGGTGAATCGCTGCGCTTTATAATAATTTAAGAACGTTTTAAATTTTCATATAATTTTTTTTTATTTATTTTTTTGTGCAGGAGGGTCCCCCCCTAAGGTGGTGAATCGCTGCACTTTTTTCTAGTTTAAGTATGTTTTTAATTTTTCATATTATTTTCTTAATTTATTTTTTTGTGCAGGAGGGTCCCCCCCTAAGGTGGTGAATCGCTGCACATTTTATTTTAATTCAATAAAGCTTTTTTCACAGGCCAGGACCTCAACATAGGAACTTAGAGGGTTTTTCGTTAAGTGTTTATTTAGAGAATTTTTCTTTTTATATTTTCATTCCTTAAGATTTATTTCCACTTTTGATACAAAATTATTTTTGTTTCTTTTTTTTATTTTACTATTTTTTTCTCTTTCACTTAGATTTTTTTTTTTTTTTTTATATTCTCTTCCTCTAAGTTTCACTTTATTATAATATTTTTCAAGGAACCCGTATTTTAAACGGGTCCCTGCTCGGGCGCCAGTTAAGGATTTCCCTTGTGGAAACCCCAAAAAATAAGGCCAACGGGCCAACCTGTAAATTTATAAGTTGATTAAAAAACAGAGAGTATCCAAATTAAAGAACTGATTTATTCCGTCACCAAAATTAGACTAACTTAATATCATTCTCAACTTATGCTTATTCCCTAAAGCCTAGCTTAGTTTCTACCCTATAGCTGCTGACTAGCCAGTTCCCACGATGTGCCAGATTCACTGCTTCGTTCCAACGGCGCGTGGACTACGTCAGCACAATTAAGCTCATTTACCTGCATGTAATATGATCGGAGTGCAGGTGACAGTGGGAACGCTCGTGATAACTCCTCCCCCTTTAATATCTGCGTCCCTCAGATCTAAGGATGTTTGACAACGACGAACTGGTTTTGGTGGTGGAGACATCTGCGTAGCGAACTGCTTCAATGGAGGCAAGTTGACCCTTCGTAGTACCCTGTACCAAAGTATGACCCCAAAGGACATTACTAAAACAATGATGACAATATCTGTGGTGAACGAAATGTCCACTATTCCTTGCAGGTTGCTCAAACGTTTTATATTTGTCAAACTGAGACTATGCACGTATTCCAGATCCACTTTTGGTCCTTGAATGGTGATATTAGTTAGGACGGACGGTAGTGCTTGTAAGTGAGACCCACTTTTGCTAGTAAACGTTTGATTTCTTATTAATATACTTTCATTATCTAGCTGAAGTACATATGTCCCATTGAGGAAAGTGGTCTTATTCGCTGCTACTATTTCGCCCATGAAGTTTGTAAGAAAAATAGTATTTTCGCTAATTATTTCAACTATCTCTTCATTATTTGCTCGCAATTTGCAATTAGCATGTCCACCTTTTAATAGCCTAGGCACGCAGCTTTCTTCCTCGAAATTCTTCAGTGAGCTCTTTTCACAGATGGTAGAGTTGTTGATAAGAAGGCATTCTTTTTCCACACCAAAGGTTTCCTGTTGGTTAACGAGCATCTTGTAAAATTGAAAGTCCAATTGCCTACCTGCGTTTATTGCCGCTCTTGTCCTCAGTAAGTGGTATTTGCGTTCACTTAATTTTGGCATGGAGAGAACATATAAGAGAAGCGTTCCATTTGTATACACTGAAGGTTTTCCATACTCTGTTGCTTCAATAGCGTTTTGGTAGGGTAGTGTCTCTATCTCGCTCAAAAGATTATTTATTTCTTCCTTATCAAGTATATTGCTGTTGACTATTCCTACTTTTGCCATCTGACATGCACGAACAATCTCACCTATTTCAGCCCGTAGTACTAGTATTTTACTCAGGATATCGGTTCCCTCCTGTTCTTCAACAATTGATTTTGCTATAGCATTAGTTTTGCCAATTATTTGGTTAACTTTTTTGACGGCTTCCTGCGATGAGCGAAAGATTTCCTCATTTATTTTATATTGGTGGTTATTATTTTTGATAATTTCGTCTTGGCTCTGCAGTATCGTGTTCCAGTCAGTTGCATCTGGTGATCCAGCGATCCACTTCCAGGCGGAACCAATCCAATCTTTTGATCGTGTTTTCCTTCGTTTGGGGGCTCCTAGCTCGTCTAATCGGTCACTTATCCATTTGAAGTGATAGTCCAATAGCAGCTTCTTCTCGTAAGTATGAATGCTCGCATTTGCACACTCCAGTATATCTTCTAGCAGGGAGTTGAATTTCACTAGGTCCACGATGTGTACAAGCTTAAAGTATCCACTGATGATCCATCCGTTACCATCGAACACTGATACGATGGGTGCTTTGTAGTTGAATATGTGAATGCTTTGTACAGCAGCTATGCTAAATAACAGCCCTAGTCTGTAAAACAGTAAAAAGTATATAATTTTCATATGTGGTGTATTGACCCTTCCCCCTTCTTTTCTATATTTTATGTACTTGACCCTATGTCTAAAGCAAGTTATAATTAGATATTAAAATAAAAGTTATGTAATGCTAAGTACAGAAATATGTTAAAAAGGAATATTTAAAAATTAACCAATTTATTATATTTTATACTTATATATAGTGCTTACAAATTTATTTTTATTGCGAGCCTTTATTCGACGGTAGTTAAACCCTGGCATTCTGCGTTATTAGCAGGCTTTATACCCATTTGTCATTAGAGCTGTTTTTAAATAACTTTCTCATATGATTTTCATTTTTTTTTTTTTTTTTTTTTTTTTTTGTGCAATATTTGGATTTTATTTGAGCTTTATTGAATTAGTGCAATTATGTTGGAGATGTGTAAGATATACGTGCTTTATGAATTTTATTGCCAATCAGTCATTCTCATGCCCTAATTAACGATCTAACCAATTAACCTAATTAATGAGATAACAAATTATAATTTCTGTTCCCCTTTTTTTCCCTAGGGTGGAACGCTTTTAACATGTGCCTTATGAAATCTTTTCCCCGTATCGGTTACAATTGTGACTTTATTATCCCTTGCCCTAACCTCTTTTTTGAAAAGAGGTTTCTGTTTTCCCTTGATTTGCCTGTCGGCAATATAAACTTGGTCACCTTGCTTAAATTTCCTGGGAATGGATTTTTTCTTGTTAAACCTTAAATTTCTCATTTCCTGGTTTTTTTCAATTTGTGCTTTTATTTCTCCATGTACCTTATCGCGAAAGTTCACTAAATTTTGATAATTAACCCTCTGTGTCCTATCGAAGAAGATATCGTTGGGTTTTTGATTCGTCACAGTATGGAATGTATTGTTGTATCGATCCACAGCAATGTGGATTAATTCTTTTGGTGTTACATTGCGCATTTCTTGTTTTAGGCATCTGTAAATTTCCAAGAGGGTTGAATGGAGATGCTCAACTTGACCGTTAACCTCACTACGCTGAGAAGGCGTCTGGTAAATTTCTACCCCCAGGGACCTAATGTAGTTCGAAACAATTGGGCTCAAAAAGCTCCTTTCATTATCTATAACGATAATCTTTGGAATTGTAAAGTAATGGAGGACCTTGGTTAGCTTGGTACGTAGGTGAATCGCAGATTTGTTTTTGACATGAAAAAGCTTAGCGATTTTAGTAAATTTGTCAATACAGCTCAAAAATTTTTCTTTTTGTAGTTCAAAAATATCAATGTGTAATATTTCGCATGGATAGGTAGGTACAGGGGTTTGTTGTAGTTGTGGCTTAGCGGGGTGTCGGTCACACTTACTAACTTTACAAATTTCGCAGCTTGAAGTATACCTTGTGATGAGTGCATTCATTCGCGGAAAATAATATTTCTCGAGGACTTGTGCTCCATTCTCTCGCGGGTTTCTATGAGCATGCTTGTGTTCTTCCTCAATTATTTGACAGATTCTTTCCGCATTGCACACATCTTCAACAATTCTCTGGGTGATTCTTATTTTGTATTTGGAAAAATTGTTGACATATACCTCTTGAAGCAGTTGTAAGAAGGCTTCGGGTATCTTTATACCATTAATTACAGAGGGGTTTAAAAGTTTTTTTAGGTTAGAAGTTAAATTTTCCCTATTTATTTCCGTATTAATATAATGGCGTTTATAGCCAGGATGAGGTGATTCCCAGCTATATAAATCATTTCCTTGTCTAACGACTATCTGGTTCTTAAATACATTAAGAGGAGCCTCAACATGGGGAATAAGATCTGAACTATCGATTTCTGCGCTATGTATTGTAGCTCCAGATGACCGATTTCCTTCGCTTGCCGTATCTGTACCCGAATCGTCACCTTCTGCACCTTCGCTCGCTGTATCTGTAACGGAATCACTTGAGCTAGTCAAGTGATTGAGTTCAGTCTTCAGCCTTGAGAGAGCATCAGCCACTAGGTTAGATTTACCAGGTTTGTAAATCAACTCGTAGTTGTACTCTTCGATTCTAGCTTTCCATCGTTTAAGTTTTGCATTGTAATTTCTGTTTCCTAATGCAAAAGTTAACGGCTGGTGGTCGGTGAAGATTTTAATTTTTTTTGTACCATACACATAGTTCCGAAGATTATCTAGGGCCCAGACTATCGCCAACATTTCTTTTTCGTTTGTGGCGTAGTTCTCCTCAGTCTTATTTAGGGACCGTGAAACGTATGCAATGGGTCTGTCCTTCCCTATCTCACCCTGCGATAGGACTGCTCCGATCGCAAAATCAGAGGCATCTGTTGTCAGATTGAAAGGTTTTTCAAAATCTGGGAAAGCTAATACTTCGTACGATGCTAATAAGGTTTTCATATCCTGGAATGCCTGAAGGGCTTGGTCATCTAATTGAATTGGAACCTTCCTGGACTGGTTGGCTTTAACTTGGGCGTTCTCTCCTCTTGTTAGGTTCGTCAGAGGCTTAGCCACCTTAGCATAGTCACGTATAAATCTTCGATAATATGAAGTCAGTCCAAGAAAGCTTTTTAAATCCTTTAAATTCTTTGGTGGCAGAATGTTTTCGATAGCCTTTACCTTGTTTGCGTCGGGCTTGATGCCATTACGTGTAACAACATAGCCGAGAAATTCCACACTCGTTTTCATGAACTGTGTTTTTTCGAGATTGACTTTAAGGTTTGCCTCAAGTAATCGCGAAAAAACAGTCTCGACATTCCTAAGGTGGTCTTCCTCATCATTGCCGAACACAATAATGTCGTCAATGTATACGTAGCAGATTTTACCAATATATGCCTTTAGAACATCGTCAATCATTCTTTGGAAAATCGCTGGCGCATTTTTTAACCCGAACGGTAGCCTCGTGAACTCGAATTTACCGTTCATGGTTGAAAATGCAGTCTTCGGTATGTCTGATTTCTTCATAGGAATTTGGTGAAATCCTGATGTGAGGTCAAGTGTGGTATAGTAACGAGCTTTGCCAAGACTGGCGAGAGTGGAGTTAATATCTGGTATTGGATACGCATCAGATATCGTAACGCTATTTAGACGCTTGAAATCTACCACCATTCTGTATTGTTTTTCTGCCGATGATTTGGGCTTCTTAGGGACAACCCAAATGGGAGAATTATAAGGGCTCTTGGAAGGTTGAATTATACCTTCTGACAGAAGTTCTTGAACTTGCTTTTCTACCTCATCTCTCATAGAAGCTGGGTATGGATAGCTTTTAGTGTATATTGGCTCGCTTGTACTGGTTTTTATTTCTGCCCGTACGTTCGTCTCAACACTGTCTCCTGCCTGTAAAGGTCCAAAAAGACGCTCGAATTTTTTCATTAACCTACTTAATTTTGCCTTTATCGTACTTGATGCCTCATCATCTGTCGTTGGCATAAAACTAATTTGCTCTGATACCTTATTTCTTAGCGCTATTTTAATGTTTGGTTCTATTGTTAGTGTGTTCAGGTTTCTATCGATTACTGCTTTTAACATTTTCAGTGAGTCGTCACCAATAATGCCATCAAACGCAACCAAGCCAGGCAAAACATAGAAAGTTAAAACCAGGCTATTGCCCATTTTTTCGAAAAATTTGCCATTCATTTTTTTATGAATTCTTATATTGCCTCCGGCCGATTGGACACTAAATGGTTTGGACAGAGAAACAGTATTTTTGCAGACGGCCGGATTTATAAAGTTCTTGTTGGCACCGGTGTCAACAAGAAATTTAAGACGTTTTCCGTCCGTCGTAACATACTCTAGGTATGGTACGCTGGACAGGCTCCCGTCATAAAATTCAGCTGTTCATCAATATGTTCATTTGAATCTTCAACTTCTTCTGGGTATTGGTCATCGATGGCTTCAGTATTATAGAGTCGTTGTTGCTTATTTTGTTGGTAATTTCCCGATCCGGCCTTCCTCTTAAATTGGTTGCTGCTTCGTGGTCGATTCATGTAGTTGACACTTCTCGTTTGGAAAGAACCATCTACCTCCATTTTTTCATGAGGCTTTGGAGCGGTTGGTCTTTGAGGGTGAAAGTGACCCACCTGATGGTAATCGTTCCTTGGATAGCCTCGACCCGGAGGATGGTATGGTTTTCTGGGCGGCAATATTGGTCTAGGATCAACTCTTAAATGTTGATTGATAGGGGCAGTGATTGTATTTGGGGTCTTTATGTGTATAAGATTATTTTTGAAATTTAAATTTTGCATTTCCAGGCAGGCTGAGTAAGCCTCAGGCAAGGTTTTTGGCCTTTGCACAATTAACATTCTGGAAATATCGCCATTTAAACCACGCACAAAGACATCAAGAGCACGATTTCTATACGTTTCCACCAGAGCGGTCATAGTTTCTGTGGAGTAGGTTTCTGCTTTTATTTTATTAATAATAAGCGAAAATTGGTGATTTATCGTGGCATAGAACTCGTCCAACTTAGAGCCACCCTGTGACAGTTGGTTGAGTTGGTGCTCAAGTATCCTTATGTCTCTCTTATCGGCATAATGCAGAGAAAGCACCCTCTTTATTTCCAACCAATCGTCGCTGAAGACGTTGTAGGACACAAGTGCGGTGTCCGCGCCTCCGCGTACCTTCTGACGTATGTGTTGAAGGATTGCCCTATATATGGGCTTGCTACGAACGATTTCGAAATCTTTCAGGATTATTTCGACATTATGAATCCATGAAATATACTGGACGGGATTCCCGTCAAAAACCTGGAGCTCCTTAACACTATCAGGGAGCTTACAAATGTTCCTCAGGTCCTGTTCATTCCTGGGACCCTGCAATGGTTCAGACTCTTGAGCTATCAGTTGTCTATCCCCAGCTTGCTCTACTCGGTTGATACGATCCTCAATTCTTTTGATTTTGCTGAAGTAAGCAAATCATTGGCTGTTTCAGCCGGTCGACATTGTTCGATTTTCGAAAGGCGTCCGTCAAACCCCCTAAGCTGCTCTAGAATCTGGTTAACTGCCCCAGTCAGGTTTGTCACGGAGGTTGTTAAATTTTCCATAATCTTATTGGCAATAAATTCAGGCACTTACCTTACTTACAGTATCTCGCGTATGAGTGTTCCTAGAATTTTTAGAACTCAAAATTTTTCCTCTTTTTTTTCTGAAGCTTTGACTTACAATTTTATATTAATTTTTTATAAAATTACTTGTTATTTGATTTTCGCACTTAAGCTTAATGTGAAGCTCTTTTTTTCTTAATTATTTATTTGCTCTATATTTGCACTTACAATTTCATTATTACTTGTTATTTAATAATAAACAACCAAATTTTTATTTAAAATCGCACTTTATTTTAATGTGATGCTCTTTTTTATTGCAGTTTTTGTGCTTTTTTTTTTTTTTTTTTTTTTTTAGGCAATTAGCTTTTATTTCAGAATAGTCTTGGAAGGATCGCGTTAGTCCCGTTTGGTCGTTGGCGTTAATAATTGCCAACAACCTACTAATGGCACGATTAACTTCACCAGTACGTCCCTTATCTTGTGTGATCTCCAAGATGGAACAAGCGTGTATAAGTAAATTATTGGATAACCGTGTTCCCATGGTAACGGCATCGTGCACCCCATAGGGCGTACAAATACTTTTAAACACAATCACTGGATTAAGGAACGCACTATTGTTCGACTAGTCCCCAATAACAAGAAGAATTTTAAGGACGAAATCTAGCCATGACTTGATTTTAGTGCTCGCAGATATAATCCTTTTTTTTCCCTATTGAAGGGGACCCGGCAGTTTGCCGATTCCTACTTTATGTTTGCTGACGGGGAGTCGAAACCCCAATCCCATTTTGTCAGAAACTTTTTAACTTATTATGTGTAGAGGTCCTGATCACTGGTTTGGCACTATTTTAAGGTACTTATTTTTGTTTTTTCTCTTTCTTTTTATTTACAGCACAGGAGGGTCCCCCCTAAGGTGGTGAATAGCTGCACTTTTTTCTAGTTTAAGTATGTTTTTAATTTTTCATATTATTTTCTTAATTTATTTTTTTGTGCAGGAGGGTCCCCCCTAAGGTGGTGAATCGCTGCACATTTTATTTTAATTCAATAAAGCTTTTTTCACAGGCCAGGACCTCAACATAGGAACTTAGAGGGTTTTTCGTTAAGTGTTTATTTAGAGAATTTTTCTTTTTATATTTTCATTCCTTAAGATTTATTTCCACTTTTGATACAAAATTATTTTTGTTTCTTTTTTTTATTTTACTATTTTTTTCTCTTTCACTTAGATTTTTTTTTTTTTTTTATATTCTCTTCCTCTTAGTTTCACTTTATTATAATATTTTTCAAGGAACCCGTATTTTAAACGGGTCCCTGCTCGGGCGCCAGTTAAGGATTTCCCTTGTGGAAACCCCAAAAAATAAGGCCAACGGGCCAACCTGTAAATTTATAAGTTGATTAAAAAACAGAGAGTATCCAAATTAAAGAACTGATTTATTCCGTCACCAAAATTAGACTAACTTAATATCATTCTCAACTTATGCTTATTCCCTAAAGCCTAGCTTAGTTTCTACCCTATAGCTGCTGACTAGCCAGTTCCCACGATGTGCCAGATTCACTGCTTCGTTCCAACGGCGCGTGGACTACGTCAGCACAATTAAGCTCATTTACCTGCATGTAATATGATCGGAGTGCAGGTGACAGTGGGAACGCTCGTGATAACTTGCATGTTACCGCCGAACAGAGTATTTTTTTATTGTTAAATTTATCTTTTTCCTACTGGGTCTACCATAAAAGTTTATCATATAATTTATCATTTTGCATATAGTTTTTTCTTTATATACATTCTCTTATGTACATATATACATAAGAAGCCTAGAGTAACTGTTAAAGAATAACGTTTTGAAAACAGCTTACGTGTTTCGATACTATAAAATGTACAGTCAGTTCGCGTTTATAAATGAAAAAAGTGTACAAGTTCGAGAGAGTAAAAAAGTGTACACGTTCGAGAGAGCAAAAGGTTCTAGGGCCCCGATGATCCACCGTTTGCATAATGAGAATGAGTGCGTTTTTTATTGCGAGGCAGTACGGATGTTACCGCAGAGCAGCAATCAATTTACCTTAATTTTTTTATTATATACGTCACTTTGAACATTACTTTAAATGTGCTTATAAACTCTGTTAAGCTATAAAATAAACTTTGAAAAGTGAAATACAACTGAATTAAACAAAATAAAACAACAAAGAATTGAACTTAAAAGTTAAGCGTTAATATTCCCCAAATCGAATGTGCAAGTTCTGCACATATATATGGTGGCCCATGGGGGGAACTTAATACGCTTGTGACAATTTAAAGTTA
Source organism: Pherbina coryleti (assembly GCA_943735915.1). Lineage (NCBI taxonomy): Eukaryota > Metazoa > Arthropoda > Insecta > Diptera > Sciomyzidae > Pherbina > Pherbina coryleti. The sequence continues at coordinate 120,619,418 of OX030948.1, read as the reverse complement.
AAATTCACTATAAAGTTTATAACAAACCAAAAAACGAAATCTAAAAGTTTATGATTTCAAACCAATTTACATTAAAATTCGTCGAGCACATTTTGAACTTTACATAAGACAGAAGAAAAAAGTCATCACTTCAAGGTGACTGCAGCAGCTTTTCGTTTCGTTCCTCATAAGTGAAGTCGTCAAAGGTGACCGCAGCAGCTCTTCAGCAGCGACGTCGTGGTGACAACAGAATTTTTTCGTTCTATTCCTCATCAGCGAAGTCGGCCCAAGCGCTCTCCGTGTGCAGCTGAGTCAAACTCACACACCCACACAAACAGTTCGAAGCCCTCACCGACAAGAAGACGAAATCCAAACAACAACACCAGAAAAGATAAAGAGGCAGAGAGTTTTAGAAGAGGTAAGTGTGCAAGTGCAATTATTTAATTTGATTTATTTCCCACACCTTGCGTGCGCTACTTTTTTTGAGTAAGGTCAATTAGTTCGGTATGGCTCCTTCAGACACTGAAACAAAAGAAACTATAGGCTTGTGCACTCTTCAAGTCGATCGTCTAGAAAGTCTGAAGCAAATTTTAAAGAATTTTAAGAAGGATTCTAGTACAAGGAAGACCAAATCTTACTTTGATGTAAGGCTTGACAAAATTGAGCTGTTGCAAAATGAGTTTAGTAAGGCTCACAAAATATTAATATGCTCAACCACCGAACGCGAGATTTCCTATTTTAAAACCAACGTTGCGGCAGATTTTGAAGAAGCCTATTTCGATGCACGGAGTGTTCTCCTCGATAAAGCCGAAGAGTTGTTTCCCAGCAGTTCACAACAACAAACACAAGCAGCTACTATGCCAACACCGTCTTATTGTTCGTCATCTATAAAACTTCCTCAGTTACCTGTACCATCATTTTCTGGCAGGTTTATAGAGTGGCCAGCATTCCACGACGCTTTTACTCGTCTTATCCACACCAACAACGAGTTAAACTCAATTCAAAAATTTCATTTTTTGAAGGAAGCATTACCTAGAGATCACGATGTAGACATACAGAAAATGGCACTCACTGAGATCAATTACACCACAGCATGGGATCTTATTGTGAAACGGTATGATAATCCTAGGCTCTTGTTTATGCATCACATCAGTGCACTCTTCAACATGCCAGCGATCACGAAGGAACGTTCAGAGGATATTAAGTCACTTCTTAATGCAGCAAACGTCTGCATCAACGAATTTTTGCGTCTAAAAATCGCTATAAAAAACTGCGATCATTGGATAGCTTATCTACTGACCACTAAGCTGCCAAGAGAAACTCATGAATCCTGGGAGCATCATCTAGGAAGCAACACAAGTATTCCTACGTTTTCAGCACTGGAATCATTTTTAAACAATCGATTAGTTACAATAGACGTTATTGAAAACCGAAACCAAGGAGGTGATGCGCACACAGTTGACAAAAATAAGCCTGGCAATTCTTTTGCCTCACATAAAAAAGGTTCTCGTAATGGTGGTGGATACCACAACAAAAGTTTTCATACAACAACAAAGTCTGGTGCTGCTAACTCCTGCTCGCTTTGCAGCGCTGCTCACATCCTCCGTCGTTGCACACGTTTTCTTGCAAAGGATTGTTTCGAAAGAAAGGCCTTTGTTGATCGAGCAAAGCTCTGCATTAATTGTCTGTGCAAGTCTCACACAACAACGCAATGTTCAAGCTCAAAGAACTGTTTTGAGTGTGGACAAAGACACCACACTCTGTTGCACTTTCCAACCCCACGGGTTGCTCAGCTCAACGTAGGACCGTCTACGTCTCTATTCCATAACTTGAAAGACAGTCCGCACTCCACTTTAAATCAATCTGCTCCTCCATTCCGCCCGGAAACCATATTAAATGATCCTAAATCTTTGGCTACGCATGGACACGCCTAGAGGGGCTTAAACTAGCTGACCCTTCATATTATCAGTCACGTCGAATCGACCTCATCATTGGAGCCGACCAGTTTGCTCAAATCATGCTACCCGGCACTCGCATCGGGAACTCAATGCAGCCAATGGCACAAAATACAGAACTAGGTTGGATATTAACCGGTAACACGACCAGTGCACATATACCTTCTATTAGCATACGTTGTCATCATACCACGATGGAACTGGAAAATCTCGTACAACGTTTTTATGAATTGGAGCAAGTTCCAGCTGAACGAACTATTTCGGACGAGGACTCTTGGTGCGAATCCTTTTTCAAGGAAACTCACGCTCGCCAGGCTAATGGGAAATATCTCGTAAGACTACCATTGAAGTCTATATACGATCCAAATCAAACACTGGGAAAGTCCAAGCAAATCGCACTAAACCGTTTCCATTATTTAGAACGAAAGCTTCAGCGAAACACAGATTTGCTCCACCGTTATGAAGAAAGCATCCAGGAGTACTTTGATTTGAAACAAATCATTCCAGCACCATCTACTGAACAGGATCATTGCGGGCTTACTCAATTTCATAAGCCCTCAGTAACATCTTGTGTTTTGCCACACCATGCGGTGCTAAAGGAGGACAGCGCAACTACGAAGCTTCGCATCGTATTCGATGCATCCTGCAAAACATCCAACGGCAAATCATTAAATGACCTATTGTGCACTGGGCCTATTTTACAGAATGAGTTACCAGCAGTCATCCTGAATTGGCGAAAACACAAGTTCGCCTTCACCGCAGACATTCAGAAGATGTATCGGTGCATTGACATGCATCCCGAAGATTGCCATTACCAACGCATACTCTGGTGAAACCAAGAAAAAATTCAGGAGTATTGCCTTACAACGGTTACATTTGGTACAGCTTCTGCTCCCTTTACTGCGATACGCGTGTTGCATCAGCTGGCTGAGGATGAAAGGCAGTCATACCCGTTAGCCGAACCAGTGCTAAAGCAAGAAACATACGTCGACGATGTGCTATCTGGGAGTCACTCCATGGACACCGCAGTAGCCATTCGTAACCAAGTATCGAATGCTCTATCTTCAGCCGGAATGCAGCTACGCAAATGGTCTAGCAACTCGGAGAGTCTGCTAAGCGACCTTCCTCGTCAACATTTGTCCGTTAATAGCCTTCTTGAACTTAATCATTCTGGAACAGTCAAAACATTAGGTATATACTGGCAACCGAACCAAGATATCTTTACATTTAAGTTAAATTTTTCACCAAAAGGCGTATACACTAAACGAGCAATGTTGTCAACGGTAGCACGGTTATTTGACCCATTCGGTTTTATCGCACCGGTGATAATAAGCGCAAAAATCATTCTTAAAGCTGTGTGGAATTATAAAATAACACGAGCAGACCAAACGTGCTCTTCTCTGGACTGGGACGAAGCGTTACCAACCAAACTACAACGACAATGGATGTCTTTCTTAGATAAACTTCCAGAAATCGAAGCAATATCAATTCCGCGTTGGTTAAATTATGAGCCAACTCTAATCGATTCCATACAGCTACATGCGTTTTGCGACGGATCTTCCAATGCTTATGCAGCTTCAATTTATTTGCGCTTGGAATGCAACGATGGACGTATTTACACAAAATTGTTGCTAGCCAAGACTAGAGTCACCCCAACCAAGCCACTCACGATACCAAGAGTTGAGCTATGCGGAGCAGTCTTGGCTGCAGAGCTCGCAGCTTGGACTAACAAATCATTTAACGTGCCAAACTTAAAGATGTTTTATTGGACAGACGCAACAATTGTTTTATATTGGTTACGAGGCGACACTTCGAGATGGAAGACATGGGTAGCGAATAGAGTAGAAAACATTTTGAAAACTAGCTCGCCATCGCTGTGGAGTTATGTTGATACAGCCCAAAACCCAGCAGATTGTGCTACAAGAGGTCTTCAACCCCAGACGTTAGCCGAATTTAACCTTTGGTGGGCTGGTCCGCAATGGCTTGTACAATCGAGTTCAGCATGGCCGCGATTTGAACCAAACAATTTGCAGGTTGATAGTGATGTCGCCGAAATAAAGCCTAGCAGTCTTATAGTACATTACACCATATGCCAGGATTCTGTCATTTTTCGGTATTCGTCACTGAATAAAACTCTCCGTGTCTGTGCCTTCATTCAACGTTTTGCCTTTAATTGCAGGAAATCAAAGCAGTCAAGGCAAATTGGTACCCTGTCTGTAGCAGAAATTCAAGAAAGCGCGACCAGAATTATCAGTCTCGTTCAGAAAGAAGCCTTTTCCAAGGAAATACAAGCAATTCTAGCAAAAGAATCGCTGCCGAATACCAACAAACTTAAAAGTTTAACTCCTTTTCTTGATCAGCAAAATATTTTACGCGTGCTTGGTCGACTTGAACACGCTCACCTTTCTTTCGATCAGAAGCACCCCATAATATTGCCTAAATATCACCATTTTTCAACTTTAGTTATTTCAAACGCTCACCATCAAACCTTGCATGGTGGTACTCAGCTAACATTATCATATATTCGACAAAAGTTCTGGATATTGAACGCAAGGCGAGGGATCAGTCAGGAAATTCGCAAATGTATCAAATGCTTTCGCAATAAGCCGGAAATAGCTAAACAACTAATGGGTAACCTTCCATTTCACCGGGTCAACCCACCTCAACGGCCCTTTCTTGCCACAGGGGTAGACTTTACAGGTGCCATTGAGTTGAAGGCATCCAGGTACCGTGGCAACACAATGTACAAAGGGTACATAGCAATTTTTATATGCTTGGCGACAAAGGCCGTCAATTTAGAGGCTGTTACCGGATTGTCTACAGAGCAGTTCTTATGGGCGCTACAACGATTTATCGGACGTCGTGGTATCTGCAAAGATATATACAGCGATTGCGGGACAAATTTTATCGGTGCTGATAAGGTGTTGCAGGGAAGTATGAGACACTTTGTGAAAGAGATCAACCGCGACATAGTGCCCAAGCTGACAAGCCAAAACATCCAGTGGCACTTCAATCCCCCACATTCTCCAAACTTTGGTGGTTTGTGGGAGGCCAACGTTAAGTCAACAAAATTCCACTTAAAGCGTGTCATTAGCGGTAATCGACTTACTTATGAGGAGCTGTCCACGCTTTTAGTTCGTATCGAATCCTGCATGAACTCAAGACCGCTTTGCCCACTTACCTCCGACCCGGACGATCTAACAGTTCTGACGCCCGGCCATTTTTTGATCGGTGACTCGCTGCTGGTAACACCAGAATGCGTTGCTTCAAATATCTCGCTTAGTCAGCAGTTTCTTCAGACTCAAAGAATGTTACAACAATTCTGGAGATATTGGTCCTCGGATTGGTTGTCGCATCTGCTGACACGACCAAAATGGTGTCAAATTCAACCGAACTTGCAGATCAATGACTTGGTCCTGATAAAAGACGATCGACTGCCACCGAACACATGGAACCTTGGGCGCATTATCGAGCTGCATCCAGGTGCTGATAAGCTTGTACGCGTCGTAACCCTACGGACACAAAATGGGATTTATAAGCGATCCGTATCGAAGCTCTGTCCACTTCCAATAACAAATTATACAGATCAAACGCAAATCAAATCTTGAGCACCTCTGCACACTTACTTTCTTTATTAAGTTCCAACTACATAACCTGTATATTTTGCAGCATTCATTTTTTACTCAGTAGCGGCAGATCGTTCAATGCTGAGTACAGCATGGGGGCGGCATGTACAAGTTCGAGAGAGTAAAAAAGTGTACACGTTCGAGAGAGCAAAAGGTTCTAGGGCCCCGATGATCCACCGTTTGCATAATGAGAATGAGTGCGTTTTTTATTACGAGGCAGTACGGATGTTACCGCAGAGCAGCAATCAATTTACCTTAATTTTTTTATTATATACGTCACTTTGAACATTACTTTAAATGTGCTTATAAACTCTGTTAAGCTATAAAATAAACTTTGAAAAGTGAAATACAACCGAATTAAACAAAATAAAACAACAAAGAATTGAACTTAAAAGTTAAGCGTTGATATTCCCCAAATCGAATGCAAGTTCTGCACAAAAAGAAACAAGAATTTTTAAAGTTGAGGTGATTGTTATTTTTTCTAAAATTGAATTTAAAATTAAACTATAAAGTGGAAAATAAAACAAAATGAATTAATATAGAAAAAAACAAAAATAATCGTTCTTCTGTTCAAATCTTGTTGAGCGTGAACTCGGGATTGTGAACCCTCATTTTACAAATCTTTAAAAATTCTTTTACACGGTTTGCCAAAGTAAGAGTGAACTTTACGCATTTCGCGAAAAAAAATAAACTAAATTAAAATTTTTTTTTATCTATACTATTATATAAAAGGGTTCTCTCGGATTTTTATCGTTCAATCACGGGGTAACCGTTGAACCAATTTTAATAATTCTTTCACTATTCAATTGCTATAATAAGCGACCCTGCTACTGGGTACTACGTTTTTGGTAAAACTTTTGATTTAACTATTTAAGAATTCATGCATTTTAATCCATGCTGTCATTGTATGTTATAAGCAGCACAAAATAACAACAAACAATAGCTTAAGCTCTTTGTTGAGAGAGAGAGAGAGAGAGAGAGAGAGAGGTGAGAATCTATAACTCACCGAGCTGCCATCTTGAGTGAATAGTTGCACTCAGTTTATTTCTGCTGCAGTGTTGTCATAAGCCCAATATATCGTATATATTTTGATTTTCATACTAAGATTGCTTGCCACTCTTTTTATTTCAATAGCTACTGAGTTAAAAAAATCTAATAAATAGATTGGGATAAATTTATAAATAATTTTAGAATAAAGATGGGTAAAAAAAAAAAATAATATAAGATTGTCATTAAAGGCCATTAACATTTTTATTAATGGCGAAACTAACTTCTATGATCTTATGGTAAAATTGGATGGTAGTAATCATGGTTGAACTAATAAGGGTGTCGCAAGGGTGAGAGCGAGTGCCCATAAATGTCAAATCGAAGTTGACAGCTCATATAAAATCTGAAAACGAAAATTGATAACATGTAAAGCCGATGAAGTTGTTGTTGCTTTTAATTGATGTTGACATTTGTGGGTACTGATAAGAGAGTACGATCAGCCCCAAGATAACCTTATTAATTTAACCATGATGGTGATTTATAAGTAAGCATGAAAGTTGTGGGGGTGAAATGTTTTGTACTACCATGGCTGTTGTGTGTTCAACTGTCCGAAATGTCATTGCGTTAGGTTGTGGCTTGAACAGATGCGCAAAATATCGAGTCATTATTTAAATATGTTTTCATATTTTTATATATATATATATATATATTTATATTTATTATCCCAAGCAACGCTGGGAACGGGTATGCTAGTATTAAATAATTCGTTCGAAAAGCAACCATGTCCGCCACGGATGGGCAAAACCAGTCGGACAGCGAACATCACTGCAAAAAGTGTGACCAAACGGGCAACTCCCATATGGTGCAGTGTGATAAGTGCGACATGTGGTACCACTACGATTGCATTGGAGTAAATAGTGACATAGCTGATATAAGTTGGAGCTGCGAACGCTGTAATCCCTTGTCAGCAGCAGTCACAACGAGTTCGAACGCTCCTCCGACAAATCCACAAAATAGTGGTCCACCAAAAGTCCAACCAATCCACCCACAAGCGTCGTCATCACCGCAAACAGTGTGCAGCCAATTCCATCCAACGAAAAATACTTCGGTTTCATTCGAAACAAATAAACCCAGCGTATGGAGCAATGGAAAAGTTGCCAAACAGTTAGTTGGAAACATCCTCTACGCTGGATAGCCACCTTGTTGCGGTGTAGGGGCTTAGGTTGCAAAGACTCAACGGGCTATGATGACTGGAGCTTCGGTTCCTGGTAGGGTCACCCATGTCATACAGGCTGTTGAAGAGCAATGCACAAAGAGCTATCCCACTCCCTAATCCAGGGTGTTATGCGTTTCCGTGCCCATTGGATAGTTTACAGGCAGGTAGTATAAAACTGCCTGTATTATTACGGAGCCTCTCTGATACCTGGCCGCCTCAGGGAGAAACTGTGGCCTTACCGCGGCATTGGGGTTAGGGCGCGGTGGACATCTTTTCCCCACTATTTTACTTGACCACTGTAATGGCAGACCCTGAACCGAGTCTCGGGCTGGATCGGGGCTCCACGCGAAAGCTGCATTGTTTTTGAATACGGTTCCGATTCCGCTCGAGGATGGGTATCAGGGCCTGTCATTTTAACTCTCTTCGCCTAACGAGGAGGGAGTGGTCGCACGAACCAGAATGAGTGCCTTAAATTTAAACAAAACTTTACGAGACGGGCAGTCTCAAAATGCCAACGAGATGCAGCCTCCAGCTGCATCAGACACGCGGTCTTTAAACGCTCAATTGAGCAAACGCCCTACAGACATGCGGTCTTTAAACGCTCCTCCACAAAAACCTGCGACGGAAACTGCTGCTCTGGCCACCAAGCCTGGCTCCAGTGGAAGTAGCAAGCCTGCCTCGGCTAAAAGTGCACCACCCACGAAGAGGACAGACAAAGCTGCACGGAAAGCAGCGCTAAGAGTACGGGTCCGCGTTTTGCGCATACCGGAAAACCAGCGTACCGTGGAGCAGAAAGCTTCCTTGAAGTGGGCGGTAGGCATCATAGGAGAAGTTAAGGCTCCCCAAAAACCAACGCCTGCAAAGCGACAGAGATCTCTTGAGGAGGTCTCTCAGCCGATGGCTAAAAAAATTTCGGTAACACAACCACTCCAAAGCTTTTCAGCGATGTCTTAGCTGGGCATATAACCATTGCGGTCATCGACAAAAGCGATCCGGACGGCAACATTTCGCCTGAAAGATGGAGGAAGGTAGTAGTCAAAATGGCTAATATCTTCATTTCAATTATGAAGGAACTTCCGGGCAAAGGCCCTTCTTGTCGCGACAGTGGATGGCATCAGGGCCACGTGAAGCTGATCGCTTTCGCCGACCTCTACAAGATCGCGATCTCCAGGATAGGGGAGGTATGGCCGGGCGCTAAACTCGAGGTTGTAGGAAAGGATCAGATCCCTAACCGGCCAAGAGCGCGTTCCCGGATCCCTGCCGAACCTTCTGACCCTAAAACAATCCTGGAGCTAATTCGGTTGGGAAACCATGATCTACCTTCAGGTAACTGGAAGGTGACAAGGGTGGAAGAGCCAAAAGGGGACTAAGATCGGCAACTTTTGTCATCAATCAGGAGTCCCTGGCTATATTGTCATCCAAAAGTTACGTGGTAGACTATGGTTTCACCTCCATAGAAATGAGGGTCTTCAAAAAAGATGAGGCGTTATTGGAGGAAGAGCAGGCTTCCAGTTCAATTAAGAACGTCTCATCTCCTCAATCCTGCACTTCTGCACCAGATGAGGCTAGCTCTGATACAGAGATAGCACAATCCCTCCAGTTATCCTCATTAGAGGATGACCTCCTCAAATCGGACGATGAGTCCGACATTACTGTCGTGGAGGTTAGCCCCACTACTAGCAGCGCTAATGCTGAGAGTAGTACAGATTAAGCGCTGCGTGCGCCAGTCTCACTCTCCGTCTTATCAAGGGCGGAGAAGATATTGTCCTGATCCAGGAGCCGTGGGTAGTCTGCAGCCTGGTATGCGGACTCAGGACCCCTTCATACACGCTAATCTACACCAAAGCGCAAGGTAAACCGGGGGCGTGTATTCTAATTAAAAACAATCTGAGTGTTTTTACTCTCCCTAATTTCAGCAACAAGGACACTGTGGCCATAAGTGTCGAGATGGGCCATAACAGCTTGTGGCTCGCATCAGCATACATGGCCCACGACCACGAAGTCCTCCCGGAAGACGTCTTAAAAGACCTGGTCTCCAAAGCGGCAGCAGAAAACAAGGACCTGATTATCGGGTGCGATGCTAACGCCCACCATGGGATCTGGGGAAGCTCAGGTACCAACAAACGGGGTGAGTCTCTCTTTGATTACATCCTTACTACCAACCTTATCATAAGTAACGTGGGTTGTGAACCTACCTTTATTATTAGCAATAGGCAGGAAGTTTTAGACATTACTCTTGCCTCCGATAATATATCTAATAGAATCAAGAATTGGAGAGTTTCAAAAGAACATTCCCTCTCTGACCATAGATATATTCTTTTTGACATAGATGACTTTGCTCCGAGACCACGTAGTTTCCGTAATCTCAAGCAAGTCAACTGGGATCTCTAAACAGAAACACTAATCACAGAACTTCCTAACGGACCATCTTGTCTCCCCACTTGTAAAAACTCCTTAGATGACTTAGTAGACAAACTCACTGCATCAGTGAATAAAGCTCTTGACACTGCGTGCCCCCAAAAGGAAAGAAAAAGCCAAATTGGTGGGGCACTAAACTAGAAGAGCTCCGAATGAAGAGCAGAAAACTCTTCAATAAGGCAAAAGCCACTAGATCCACAGATGCGTGGACAATCTACAAAATGGCTCTAAAAGAGTATAAAAAAGAATTACGCAAAGCTCAACGAAAATCCTGGAGAAATTTTTGTGAAGAAATATCTCAAACCTCCGAGGCGTCGAGACTTACGAAAATTCAGGCATCTAGTCCACCTAACCCGAGTTTCATGAAAAAAGAAGACGGAACCTGGGCCACCAACAGTGAATCTCTTAATATTTTGGTAGAAACTCACTTCCCGGGCTGTTCAAAGATAGGGAAAGCTCCAACACAAGAGGTGCATTTTCCATCCGTTGACAACTCTCTACAAATAGTTACACAATCGAAGCTAAAATGGGCCATAGAAATCTTCAAACCGTTTAAGTCTCCAGGACTTGACGGAATAGCCCCAATTGTAATTCAAAAAACTAACGACATCTTAAGCCAATGGCTTATGATAATCTATCAAAGATGTCTTGACCTAAATTACATCCCAAAACAATGGCGACACGTGAAGGTTGTCTTTATACCTAAGGCAGGAAGAAGCTCGCACGTAAAACCAAAAGACCTTCGACCAATCAGTCTCTCATCTTTTCTTCTTAAAACTCTCGAGAGCCTAATAGACATCTACTTGAGACAAAAAATAGAAGTAAATCCTATCTCATCCACACAACACGCCTACACCAAGGGCAAATCTGGGGAAACGGCTCTCCACTCCATAGTATCTATCATTGAAAAGTCCCTTCATCAGAAGGAATATACAATGATAGCCTTCATTGACATAGAAGGTGCCTTTAACAATGTCAAGGCGGAGGCTATCACAAATGCGCTGACGGAGCTTAGGGTGGATTCTGTGCTGATAGCACTTATAAATCAAATGCTTGTAGGCAGGATTATAAGCGCGAGTCTCGGAGCAGCATCCACGCTAAGGTCTGTACCAAGGGGAACACCTCAGGGAGGAGGTGTATTTCCCAAAACTGGGAAATACAAGACTAAACTTCTCAGATCAAGCAAAATACCTGGGTCTCATTTTAGATAGGAAACTAAATCGGAAACCCAACCTGCTCGAGAGAGCCAAAAATAGCCCTATACACATGTAAGAAAGCAGTGGGTAGCAAATGGGGATTACAACCTAGGCTAACTCACTGGCTTTATACAGCTGTTACTAGGCCAATATTGTTATACGGTGCTATAGTCTGGTGGCCAGCACTAAACAAACAAACACACCTCAATATACTTCGCAAAGTTTAACGGTCAGCAGAGCTGTGCATCAGTGGAGCGCAAAGAACCACTCCTACTGACGCACTCGACACTATGCTCCATCTAACTCCACTAGATATCCTAACAAAACGAATAGCTGCAAACACAGCGATCCGTCTAGAAGCCACTTCCCAATGGAAAGAGGGTACAATAGGACACTCTGACACCAGGAAACTCACTCCTCAAATACCCAAGAACATAGACTACATCACTCAAAAACTTTTATTCCGCAAAAAGTTTGATGTATCTATCCCCTCCAGATACGAATGGGAGATTGGAAGCCCTCCACCAAACAATGCCACTAGAATCTACACTGATGGATCAAAACTAGATGGCAAAGTAGGGGGAGGAGTCTACTCTGAATCCCTAAACATTAACCATGCCTTTAGGCTCCCCGACCACTGCAGTGTCTTCCAAGCGGAAGTCACTGCCATACATGAAGCAGTCACTTGGCTTCAGATGAACGAAATATTAGCAAAAGATATTTGCATTCTATCTGATAGTCAAGCCGCTTTGAAAGCCCTGGAATCTGTTGAAATAACATCAAAAACAGTCCTAAGTTGCCGCAGATCTCTAAATGAGATGACAGAGCAGCTCAATATATTCCTATGCTGGATCCCCGGACATAGAGACTTCCAAGGTAACTGCAAAGCAGACGAACTCGCTAGAAACGGAACCACCAAACCCCTATCGACAGATAAGGAACAAATTGGAATACCTCTCGCAACATGTAAGCTACTGATAAATGAGCTATCCCTTGTAAACACCAACATCAGGTGGTCAACGGGTAGTACATGCAGTATAACGCGTCAAGTTTGGCCAACACTGAACTTAAGACGCTCAAAAGAACTAATATTCCTTAGAAGGGACCAAATAAATATAGTAATAGGCGTTCTAACAGGACACTGCCTGATTGGAAACCATGCCCGAAGACTGAATATTCCCCATAAGGACTTCTGCAGAAGCTGCAGAGATAAGGAGGAGGTTGAATCCACAACATACATTCTCTGCACATGCCCAGTGCTGGCCAGAAAGCGCCATCTCTTCCTAGGTAACTGGTTCTACAGTGACCTAGACGAACTCTCAAAAACTTCGGTCTATCGAATACAAAGCTTCATAAATAGCTCCAACTAATTCAGATAGAGTGGAAATAATTAACCCCTGGTATCACAACGGGCCAAACTGGCCTAAGTGTGTCTCATAGGAGACAGCCACGTCAACCTAACCTAGTTGGAAACATTGAAAAAGTTGCTGTCCAAGTTGAAGCGGAACTACAACAAAAATGTATTCGAGCGCAGCCAATATATTCAAATACACCAAACTCTTATAATTTTGCTGCAAACTGTAATAATGCAGCACCAGGCGGGTATAATGCTGCGACAAACTTGAGTAATGTTGAGCAACATGCAGAGAATGCTAAACATACTCAGCAACATCCAGAGCTCGCTAATAATACTCAGCATCATTCTTTATTTACGTTTGACGGCCAGCAACATTTTCTGTCAAATTCACAACCAACTGCTCGAAAAGAAGAAAATGCAAAAACATGTGAATTACGTTTAGCTATGCTGGAAGAAGAAACGAAACTTCAAAAAAGTTATTTAGAAGAAAAATATAAGATTTTGGCACAAGCTCAAAGATTTTACTTAAATAAAAATAATATGTAGTCGATGCCTACCAAAATGCAGATGGCAGCTGGACAGGCTATTCCCAAAGAACTGACGCATTTTCATGGCGATCCCGAGGATTGGCCCCTGTTTATAAGCAGCTTCGAAACCAGCACAGAGGTCGCGGGGTACACGAACACTGAAAATTTAATGCGATTACAGGCCTGTCTCAAAAGAAAAGCACGGGAAATGGTGAGGAGCAAATTGCTACTACCGGCAATGGTTCCATAAATAATTCACACTCTGAGGATGTGCTTTGGTAGGCCAGAGTATATAATTGAAAATCTCATCGACAAGGTAAGAAAAGTGCCTTTAAAGGACAGATTAGATACACTGATCGATTTCACTCTTTCTGTACGAAACGTTTACTCAACGGTGGAGGGTTGCCACATGGACGCCTACATGAACAACCCCATGCTGGTAAGAGAACTAGTAGAGAAGCTGCCCAACCAGTACAAAATGTCTTGGGCTATGCATCCTAAACAAAAAGATGTGCCATTGGTGAAAATCTTTAGTGATTGGCTTCATGCGCTCGCGGAAGCTGCCAGTCAAGTGGTTTCGCCGACAGCGACAAAACGGAGCGGCCATGTCAACACGCACTTTCAAGCACAAAATATTCAGCAAAAATATGATTGCGGAAACTGCAAAAGCAATGGGCATAAAATTGCTCAATGTGAGGACTTCAAGAAGCTGAGTATTGATCGCAAGTGGGACTTGATACAATCACTGAAGTTATGCCGTCAGTGCCTCAACACACATCGAAAGGGCTGCCTAGTCAGCCGAGCCTGTGGAATCGAAGGCTGCAATGCGAAGCACCATCAGCTACTACACAGAAGCATCGTCATAAATCAACCGGTCGCAACGAGCGCAGGCGCTGCATCCATAGCCACCCTGAACTCTCACAACACCACTCATGAAAAGCATAGCTCATTCTTCCGCATACTATCGGTTCGTATTCACGCTGCGAACAATTTCTTTGACACTTTTGCATTTTTAGATGAAGGTTCATCAGTCACGTTGATTGACGAAGAGGTTTTCAAGCATCTCAACTTGAAAGGCGTGTTGAATCCTTTGTGTTTACGCTGGACTGGTGATAATACTCGTTCTGAAGAATTTTCCATGCGAACTCCGATGAAGGTGGCCAACCTCCAAAATGGTGATTGCTTCACGATGCAAGGGGTTCACACAGTCAACAACTTGGGCCTTCCAATGCAAACTATCGACATGGAAAAAATAATCACGCAATTTCCCTACTTGGCTGGGTTGCCCATACAGTCCTACGCAGATGCAAAGTCAACAATTCTCATCGGATCCAATAACTGGCATCTAGCTGTGCCGCTCAAAGTACGTGAAGGTGCCTGGAACCAGCCCATAGCCACCAAAACGAGGCTAGGTTGGGCGCTACAGGGTCGTTGCTCAGGCCAGTCAGTAAATTCGTACTTAAACATACATACTTGTGGCTGCAGCAAGAAGTACGAGCAACTACACGATCTTGTCAAGGAGCACTACAAACTTGAAGCACCATCACCCGCACAGCTGTTGTCACAGCAAGAACTACTTGTAGAAAGGTAGGCAGCCGATTTGAAGTGGGGTTGCTCTGGCGCTATGAACACATCGATTTACCAGACACCTATGATATTGCATTGAAGCGTATGATTTGCTTGCATAGAAAATTATGCAAAGACCCATCGCTGAAGGCAGCAATGCAACAGCAAATCGATAACTTGCTGAATAAAGGTTACGCAAGACGACTAAGTGCCGAGGAGTTGCATGCAAACACAGATCGCGTCTGGTATCTGCCAATTTTCACCACTAGGAACCCGAATAAGCATGACAAAGTGCGACTAGTATGGGACGCAGCCACAAAAACACAAGGCGTCTCATTGAACGACATGATCCTCAACGGACCCGATTTACTGACTCCGCTGGTGGAAGTTCTTCTTGGATTTCGACTCGGGCTAGTAGCGATTTGTGGAGACATCGCCGAAATGTTCCACCAGATAAGCGTGCGTAACAGTGACATGCATGCTCAAAGATTTTTATGGTGGGACAAAGAGGACACGATCGACAGCCCTGGAGTATACGTCATGCGCTCGCTGACCTTTGGTATAAGCTGTGCCCCATGCATTGCTCATTACGTGCGCAATAAAAATGCCGATGAGTTTGCGCAGCAATTTCCCCGTGCCGTGGACCCGATTTAGAAGCATCACTATGTAGATGACTTTATTGATAGCGAGCACAGTGAGCAGGCCGCGTTGCAGTTGGCAGAAATGGTAAGAAACATACACGCAGCAGCTGGTTTTCATATACGCAACTGGTCTTCAAACTCTAAATTCGTGCTTACACACTTAAGCACTGACCACATAGTAAGTCAAGAACCGGTCGAGCTGAACACGAGCGAGAAGATACTTGGAGTATATTGGGATCCGAAGAAGGACGTGTTCAAGTACGCGCTAAGGTTTGCAAGGCTGAAAAGGAATGTTTTATCAGACGATGTGATACCCACGAAGCGTGAGCTCCTTCAAGTTTTGATGTCTATATTTGATCCGTTAGGATTCGTAGCACAATATACAATTTCACTAAAGATTCTTCTTCAGGAAGTCTGGCGATCGTGCCTCGATTGGGCTCTCCGCAAAATCGCCCAAAAAAAAAAAAATAATGAAAAATCACCCAATTTTTTTCTATACGAATTTGGGTGATTTTTCATATGAAAAAACACCCTAAAAAATTAGGCGATTTTGCATTTTTGTTGGGTAAAATTTCGTTTTTTGCTTTTGGGTGAAATTTCACCCAAATATACTGGGCGAAATTTCACTTTTCGTTTTAGGGTGATTTTTCGTTTTCTTTGGGTGATCTTTCGTTTTCAATTTTTACCGATTTTTTTACCGGAAAAATATATTTTATGTAAAATTGAGCAAAAATAAAAACTGCGTTTTTAGTTTTGAAAATTTTTTTAGTTTTCTATTTAGATCAAAAATTCTTTTAGTTTTAGGTCGAAATTTTTTCGATCACTTAAGGACATGTTTTGAAAGCAGTCAGTATTTTTTCCTAATCAAAATTATTTATTTGTTCCTAGAAGTTAAACTGTTAAAAATAGTGCTTATTTAGTTAAAAAAAAAATTGTTTTTTGACTTTGTACATACTTTTTTAAAAAAGTATGACAAATAGAAGTAAAAACTATATTTTTATTTAAGACTTATAATATTCTAAATAATATAGAACCGATTTGAAAAAAATCAAACCAAAAATATAGCCGTAAGCCAAAGATACATGGTGCATTTAAGGGTTAAATAAGAAACGTCAATCAGTTCTTAAAGATAACGGTATTTAAAGTAAAAACAGCGGTTCTTCTTTGCTTGAGTTTGCTTGGTCAAATCAAAGGAAATATTTAGTACCGCGCCCGCGCATCGCGACGCGGCGGATTACGCGTAGTGCGACGGATCGCACGCGCCACCCGTTGCCCTGCCCTGCTCCCCCCCACCACCTCCGCCGTAATTTTTTCTTTTTGAAATTTTTTGATAACCAAAGAAACTTGTTGCTTTGAAAAAGAATCAGTATTTTTCCCTTGTACGAAATGTTTTTATAGATTTTTAAGTATGAGATTATATAAAATTAAAATGAATAAAATTTTTAAATTTAACGCACTTCCTACATAAATAGTATTATAATATAATATCCACATAAAAAGTATTTATATCATCAAATGATTGAATTAAAATAGACTTAAAAAAAAAAATACTGGCCTTGAAAATGCTCATTTCGTATATCGTGGGAACACGAAAAGGGAATTTCGTATATCGTGTGGGAACACAGTGTAAAATATTGGGCGATTTTTCATTTTTTTGGGTGAATTTTCGTTTTTGTTTTTGGGTAATTTTTCCAAAAATTTTTGGGCTTTTTTTCGTTTTCTTGGGTAAAATTTCGTTTTTTCGTTTTGGGCGATTTTTCATAAATTTTTGGGTAATTTTTCATTTGGGTGATTTTTCCTTTTTTTTTTTGGGCGATTTCGCGGAGAGCCTCGATTGGTATGAAGTCCTTCCTCATGAGCTGATGCAGAAGTGGTGCCAGTGGAAGAAGATGCTAAAGCAAATTGCAGCGGTTGAAATCCCACGATGCTTCTCACGTTTTTTAAACGAAGCCGATGACGTCGAACTGCATACCTTTGTGGACGCGGGGGAGTATGGCTACGCAGCAGTGTGTTACCTACGAGTTTAATGTGGCAGCATCACAAATATATCATTGGTAGCAGCAAAGGCCAAGGTAACACCGCTTAAGCCAATATCCATTCCAAAGCTCGAGTTGCAGGCAGCAATCACAAGTGTGCGCCTTGCAAACCAAATACAAAGAGTTCCTCGATTGCCTATACGTCGAAAAATATTTTGGACTGACTCAGCTAAGGTTTTAAAATGGCTCCGCATGAATCCAAGGCAGTTCCAACAATTCGTTATGTACAGAGTCGCAGAAATTCTTGAACACACCAACTTAGACCAGTGGAAGTGGGTCCCATCAACATCTAACCCGGCAGATCTTGCAACAAAATCCGAACCCAAGACGTCAGATTATCTGTGGTACAATGGACCTGATTTTTTAATGTGTGCTGAAAACAAGTGGCCATATCGTGACGACTTCGGGCCCACCAACAACAGCGAAGTTAGACATCACCTGCTTCACATTCAAAAGGTGGATAAGCAGAAGCTGCCCATCAACGTCGGAAATTTTTCATGCTGGCGTCGCTTGTATCGCGCATTAGGGATGTTTATTTTTTACGTGAAGAAGCTAAGAGCCAAAATCAAATCAGTAAGTGCAGTCCCCGAAGCGCCTACTTTCGAGATGGTCCCAACAGCTAAGAGGGTTCTCATTAAGCAGGCACAATTCAGCGAATATTCCCAAGAAATAGTTGCCTTAAAAAGCGGTAAGAACATTGAAAACAACAGCAAACTAATTTCGTTTAAAATCTTTCTAGACGATCATGATATCATTCGTGTTAAAGAGCGCACTGAATTTTTAAATCCACATGACGTGATCGTGCTGCCCACCAAGAGCCATATCACATATCTCATCGTCAAAAATATGCATGAGAAATATCATCACCTCTCCCATGAGACCCTTATAAATGACACCAAAGGTCAATATTTTATACCACGGCTGCGTGTGCTGTATCGCTCCGTTCGAAGCAGCTGTCAACATTGCAAAAATAAAAATGCGACGACAATGACACCTCAAATTGCTGTTTTGCCAGCTGCTAGACTCGCGAGTTTCGAGCGCCCATTCACCTACGTCGGAATTGATTACTTCGGCCCAATGGTTGCAGTGGTTGGAAGAAGGCGTGAAAAACGATGGGGCGTTATATTTACATGCCTCACCGTTCGTGTGGTGCACATTGAGGTAGCCCACAGCTTGGACACTAGTTCCTGCATCTTATGTGTTCGTAATTTCATAGCGCGTCGAGGTGTACCAAAAGAAATTTACACGGATAATGGTACAAATTTTAAAGCATCTGCGAAGATTCTTAAAGAAGAGACAGTACGTAGATTATGCGGAAATAGAAGCAAAGTTCGATGAAATTAAATGGAAGTTCAACCCACCTGCCACCCCTCACATGGGTGGCGCTTGGGAGCGGCTGATCAGATCAATCAAAAACGTAATAAATGCCATGTATCCTGAGCCCAACTTTAACGACGAAACGCTTCGAAGTGCGCTGCTGGAGGTCGAACACATAATAAATTCGAGACCGCTGACTTTCGTTTCGCTGGAGTCTTGTGATGACGAAGCTCTCACTCCTAACCATGTATTGCTTGGCTCAGCCAGCGGTTATAAACCAATTGGACACAACGGAGATCTACGTCATCGGTATCACCAAACGCGGATATACGCTGACAGATTCTGGCAAAGATGGCTAAAAGAGTACACGCCTGAACTCACTCGACGGTCGAAATGGTATACGAAGCAACCACCTCTAAAGGTCGGTGACGTCGTGGTCATCGTGGATGAGAACCAACCGAGAAACAAGTGGCCAAAAGGTATAATTCAGGAAGTTGTCAGCGCAAAGGATGGTTAGGTACAACGAGTAACGGTAAAGACTCACATGGATTGCTAGAGCGCCCTGCAGTAAAGATAGCTGTTCTAGACGTCGGTAATCAACTGGAGTAAGCGCGCGTGGACTTGCTTACGAGGAGGAGAATGTTACCGCCGAACAGAGTATTTTTTTATTGTTAAATTTATCTTTTTCCTACTGGGTCTACCATAAAAGTTTATCATATAATTTATCATTTTGCATATAGTTTTTTCTTTATATACATTCTCTTATGTACATGTATACATAAGAAGCCTAGAGTAACTGTTAAAGAATAACGTTTTGAAAACAGCTTACGTGTTTCGATACTATAAAATGTACAGTCAGTTCGATTGTTATTTAGTGATTGTTATTTTTTCTAAAATTGTATTTAAAATTAAACTTTAAAGTGGAAAATAAAACAAAATGAATAAATATAGAAAAAACCAAAAATAATCGTTCTTCCGTTAAAATCTTGTTGAGCGTGGACTCGGGATTGTGAACCCTCATTTTACAATGCATATTAGACCGTACCACCTCCTATGCAAAAAAAAGTGCGCCGTATTCCAGCGAATATGATGTATTTTTGCAAAACAATTACGAAAAAAAATTTAATTTTTTTTTGACCGAACGTAGGGGTCGCGCATTGACATATAACTTCATATCTCTGGTGTTTACAGTCGGATTTCAAAGTTTGGTATATAAATGTTTTTGTTTAAGGAGACCAATATGACCTCTATAGAGGTCATTGACCTCAGGTGTACTGTTCTAGTACTTACCCTCCAGATCTCAGTTTTTACAATCCTAATGTACTACTCTAATATTAAAAAAATAAAGCTCTTACTATATCATTAATCTTTTGCTCAGAAAGTATATCGATATTTCCAGTAGAAGTATTTTTAAAAAATTTTTGAAAATTTTTTGCCGAACGTAGGGCTCCCTTTTTTGATTTTCACCATATCTTCGGTATTAAGAGTCTGATCATATTCAATGACATATCGATGTTTTTGTCTGAAAGAGACCAATTATTTTTCTCCAAAATAAAAAAAAAAATATTCCTATAAGTCCTTGGAAGACCTTAAATTGATTTTGAAGAATTTTAAAGCTCGTTAAAGAATAAAAAATTGCGAGTGACTTAAATAATACCAAATTACCAACGGAGTATGATGTTATAACTTTTTTATTGTATCTGCGACATAACAGTGATAAAAGTCGAAAGTTGGATGTTTTTAAACAAGAAGCTGTTAGAAATGTAATCGTTTTGTGGCAATGCGCCGGCATACCAATTATAACCCTAGCGGCGGTTCGGAAACGTGTTGATGTACTTGTGAATAGCTATTATGCAATTACTAAAAATCGATTGAGATATAACGTGAATGCTTAAAAAAAATTGTTTAAAATTTCGCGTTGTAAATGTGGCATTGAAAGCAACAATCCGTGTAGTTGCAACAAAAATTTTCTTTTGTCGTCAATTTCAGGCTTTTGTGGTCAAGCGGTTTTTTTGAATTAAATTTAAAAAAAAATTTTTCTCAATTTTTCCCAACGTTTTGGAAGTTATTCCTTCCTTCTTCAGGGGATTATTTTATTAAATTTTTAACGTTTTTACATCACACCATGAAACATATATATTGCACTTTTTTCCACTTTTATTTTTTGTGGAATACACCCCACAGCTTTAAAAGCTTAACCAGCTGATTAATGTTTACTTTTCGTCTCATCGTCCAAAAGTTTCGTCGTTATTGTTAATTTTTGTTTTTCTGTTTTGTTTAAAAGCTTATTGTTTAAAAAAATATAAAAATTTAATAAAATAATCCCCTGAAGAAGGAAGAAATAACTTCCGAAACGTTGGGAAAAATTGAGGAAAAAAAATTTGTAAAATTTAATTAAAAAAAACCGCTTGACCAAAAAAGCCTGAAATTGACGACAACAAATAAACATCAAAGAATTGGTAAAAAAAATTTTTCTTCAAAAATTTTCTTTATTGATTAGTGCGGTCCAAGATCAATGGCATTAGATGATGTCTATGAAACAGTGTCGATGAGAACTGCCACTGTAGAAGTAAGGTCAGTTGCTGCAACATCGAATGCGGTGTACTCTGCCAGCGTTGGGTACGAGCCAGATCGCGAGGACGAAGAGGAATTTGAACATATGTAAGCGAATCACAGACGATACAAAAAAATTTTGCAGTGGCGGACATATCACTGCAAAATTATAGTTCTGCTTTGGATCGCAGCGACACATCAGTTCGCTTTGGTGCACTGCATGCGACAATGTTAATAAAAGATTTACAATCGTCGAGTGCTCCAAAAGCTGAAGAGGAGTTATCTTCCTAAACAGAAGAAAAACTACCTCAATTCTTAGATGGGCTTATCATTACAAAAAATAAAGTATTGAGAGAACGTGTCAAATTTCGAAAAGGGGCTTTAGCAGCAGCTAAGTGTGGTGATTTGCTAACGTGTATTTCGTTTGATGGGAAAAAAGAGCCAACTTTAAAAAGATTCACGGAGGCAAATGTGACGCGTAACGTTGTTGTGAATGAAGAACATGTCACCATTGTGAAAGAGCCAAATTCAAAATTCATCGGCTATGCTACGCTGGCTGACAGCACTGCAGTAGGTGTCCAGAGGAGAATCGTGAAGTTTTTGAATAAAGAAAATTATAGCATGGATCACTAAATTGCAATAAGTTGCGACGGAACACCTACCAACACCGGCTACAAAGGAAGAGTTATTGCAAGAATGTGAAAAAATAAAATAACAATACATTTTATATTTAATAAATCACAACAAAAACAGTGTTGATAGCTCTTTTAGCATTGGCATTACGGATTTTTTATTCTTCTACGAGCTTTAAAATTCCTCAAAATCAATTTAAGGCCTTCCAAGACGTGTAGGAATATTTTTTTTAATTTTGGAGAAAAATAATTGGTCTCTTTCAGACAAAAACATCGATATGTCATTCAATATGATCAGACTTTTAATACCGAAGATATTATGAAAATTCAAAATGGCAGCCCTACGTTCGGCAAAAAATTTTCAAAAATTTTTTAAAAATACTTCTGCTGGAAATATCGATATACTTTCTGAGCAAAAGATTAATGATATAGTAAGAGTTTTATTTTTTTAATGTTAGAGTAGTACATTAGAATGGTAGAAACTGAGATCTGGAGGGTAAGTACTAGAACGGTATACCTGAGGTCAATAACCTTTATTCCTTAAGACTAAAACATTGATATAAAAAAAAAATAAATAAATAACTGACCATTTCAGCCCTTGAAAGGACTTTGACCTAGCTTCTTATGATCAATTGTGTTGTGCGTGTTATTAAGTTTGTACACGATTCACCGAGAACTGGACCTACATGCTTAACGCCGACTCCGAACGGCGATTAACGCAATGTTCTCGTTCTCAAGAAGCTTTACATGGCATTTTGATTACTCTCTGAGGTTTGCCATTGTCTGCAGAGAGGTGGCGGCCGTACAGAAAAATTATTTTAATTCAAATAATTTTCTGTCGCTGCTGGGGTTCGAACCTGGGTCTCCAAAGTTCGTTGACATAGCGGCCACGCACTTTAACCAACTACGCCACGGACGCCACCTCTCCAAAACATTGATATACCAAACTTTAAAATCCGACAGTAAACACCAGAGATATGAAATTATATGTCAATGCGCGACCCCTACGTTCGGTAAAAAAAAAAATAAAATTTTTTTCGTAATTGTCTTACAAAAAAACGTCATATTCACTGGTATACGGTGAACTTTTTTTTGAGGTACGGTCTAATGCATATGTATGCGAAAGATTGAAAAACGCATAAATACTTTTAAAAAATAAGGTACTGTAATTCTTTTCATTGCATAGCAGGATTGAGAAACACTTTCTTAAGAGAAATAGGTTTTTCAAGTCTATTTTCCATAAATATCGACATATGTAAATTAATGTATGTTTTACATACAGGCACTTTGATTTTCATTTTGACAGTTTTGCAACAAATTCGCAAGAGGTTGTGGAATATTTCTCAGCGACTCCATTTTTTCCCTATTTCGTTTTTCTCGAGCCTCTTCCTTTTTGTTTGTTACTTCGAGCAGCGTCTGTTGGACCGATTTTCTTTTTTCCACCTCCTTCGTTTTTTGGCTTGGTGTACTCGTAGCTTTCATTACTGCTACTTGGCTGCTCATTTGTACTTCCAGCTCTATTGAGTCACCCATCGCACTAATATTTTCTAGATCTTCTGCGAACCCTATCTGTTCGGGTCGTGAACGGTGGGTTGGTGGAAAATAAGAAACACAAATTAGTTAATGGGTGGATTGGGTGGGTGATTATTTATTGATTGATTTTTTACTTTTTTTCTTTTATGTTATAATGTTGTGGATTTTATGTACAATAAGTGTGTAATTGTTTTTATGATATTTTGTTGTATATGTATTTCTGTCGTAATAGCAACTGCTATTTTATGTTGATTGTTGTGTGATTTCTTCTACCAATGTCTATGTTGAATGTCGATTGTTGATTTCCTCTAGATCTTCTTGGGGTGGGTTGAAATTTGGATGACGATCAAGATGTCCGTATTTTTTCTAAAAACGCCAATTCTTCGTTGTGCAGACCTTTTCTCTTCACGACCGTCGAGCCGACCACCTAGGCTACTACAGCGCCATTTTTGCCTCAACGGCGGGCAGATAAGGGGGGGTGTTCAGTGACCACAGGGTTACGTGGCCACGTAAACATTCCGCCCACCTTGCAATATCTGCAAAACTTAAAACGGGGTATATATATATGTAATGTGTTCAGTTCCTGTGGGTTTCTGAACGGATATTCAGAATTGGATGCTCAAAGTCCACATGGGCCAGAGAGTGTCCAGCCAAACGCAGTACTTTCAGTGATCACGAGGCCATTTTCGCCAGCAAAAAGGCCATTTCTGACTACACGAGGAAAAATTTCAGCGCCGAGTTCCAGCGAGATGCTCTGGGTTGAGGTTGCCTTGGGGTCTGCTAGGAACATGTGCTCGAACCGTTTTAGGACCGTCTCGTTGATTTCCTCGTCGTAAGGCTGCTTTGGAAGCTCGTTGGAGACCAGTGCGGAGACTTCACACATAAAATCCTCACTATATCGGGACCCAACCAAGAATTGACACCAGCTTTGGCTGCCCTTCGATATAGTGTCCAGCTTAACCTTCTTCACCAAATCGCAAGCGAACACTCATCGTGCGGGAAGGGTTTACTAGCGCCCTGATGTAGTGCCAGTCGTCGCCATGATGCAATTTAATCATTGCCGTTGGTATTAGAACCTCCTTTTTCATGGACCTGGAGAGTTGGAAGCATTTGGCACTTTCCTTTTGTGTGGGCTCTATCTGCCGCAGTCGTGGGTGTCCATGCAAGCTTGTGAGATGCTTTGCATGGCAAATGGCACACTTATGGAGACTAGTGCAAGCATTGGATCGATGTGACTGCGCAAGACAATTCTCGCAGTACTTTAGCCTGGCCACTGCATCATACTTAGCTGTCAGGTTCTTATTACGAAATTTCGGGCAGATCATCAAGCGATGGTCCTGATGGCAAAGCCCACAAACAGGTTGATGAGTTACGGTGTGAGTTTTTTGATTGGTCGGGTTGGATTTCTTCGTGACCTTGTTGTGCGTGTTGCGTTGGGTGTTGCTGGGTGCCATGACAACTGTAAGATAGATGGATTAGCGTAGGGTGGCATAGAGTCGAGTAGGGTTGAGTAGAGTAGAGTAGCTTATAGTAGATTAGAGTAGAGTAATTCGGTGATTTCAACAAGAGGGTAGAACCACTACCTTTGTAATGGGTCTGGTAGTGATTCCTTTTGCCGTCCGAATATCGACAACACGAGTTCTAGAATCAGAGCCTAAGTAAATCTTCACGATTCTACCTAAGTTCCATTCGTTTGGAGGCAAATTTTCGTGTCGAATAACTACGAGATCATCCACTTCGATGTTCTTTTGAGGGTTCTTCCACTTGTATCTCTTGTGGAGTTCTTTTAAATATTCATCTTTCCACCTTCTGCAGAAATTGTGATGTAATATTTTTAGTTTTTGCCAACGATTAATGATGTTGAGTGGTGACTCACTCAGATCGGGTTCGGCTGGGGTTAATAACGGGGTACCAATTAAAAAGTGTCCTGGAGTCAGAGACGTCAGATCATTACAATTTTCACTTAATGGACTTAAGGGTCGAGAGTTTAAGCAACTTTCAATTCGTGCAAGTAGTGTTGAAATCTGTTCAAAGGTAAATCGTTGGCTTGCAGATATCTTTTTTAAGTGTGCTTTAAAGCTTTTGACACCGGCTTCCCATAGTCCACCCATGTGTGGGGCGCCAGGAGGTATAAAATGCCAGTTCAAGTCTTGATGACTTTGGGTTGTTATGATCTGGGTCTGGAGTGATTTCATAAATTCTCGCCGATCTTTTTTCAGCATCTGAGATGCTCCAACGAAGTTCGTGCCGTTATCGGAATAGAGAGTGGCGGGGCATCCGCGCCTGGAAAAGAATCGGGAGAAAGCGGCTAAACATGCTTGGGTCATGAGATCACTAACTGCTTCTAGATGAACTGCTTTCGTTGCGAAGCATACAAAAACGCAAACATAGCCCTTAGTAATTAAACAGGCTCGCCCGGTGTAATTTTTGATTTCAATGGGTCCTGCGAAATCTACACCTCTATTTGTGAATGGGCGGGTGAGAGTAGTGCGTTCTGCGGGTAGTGCAGCCATTATTTGGGTTTGTAGCTTTTTCTTGTGTAAGACACATATTTTGCAGTTATGAATGCATGTTTTAATGAGATTCTTGAGTTTGGGTACCCAGAATTCACATCGTAGAAGTCTTAACATTAATTAGTTACCGCCGTGTAGGGTGACTAAATGTATCATATCAGTCAAAAGACGAGTAAGTCGGCTTTCATATGGCAGTATTATGAGGTGGCGCTCATTATATGTTAAGGCTGGAGACTTGACTAAACGGCCGTTGGCACGCATGATTCCAAAAAGGGATTTAGAGATAAAATCGCACTTTTTGACGAGATTGGGTTCCGGGATGACAATGCAATATATTCATCGGAATAACATTTTTTCTGGCTTAATGAAATAAGCCTATCTCGTATCGCCTTGATCTCAATAAATGTTATATCCAAGCTTGTATAATTCGTTTGAGAACGACGGGTGAGTGATGTGTTTGTAAAGAAACGAAACACGTAGGCGATGACTCGTGGCAGTGAAGAAAACCTGTCTAGAATTTCGTTTTGGGTAGCTAAGGCAAATTACTTGATGGGTTTCAAGTCAAGGGTAGTGTCGATTAGGGTGTTGAGCTTGGGCCAGGCTTCTTCTTCATATTTAAGCCAAGTTGGACCCTTCCACCATAGTAGATGATCTTCTAATTCGGTGGCAGAACATCCTCGGCTGGCAACATCTGCTGGGTTATCTTTGGAGTCGACATGAGACCAGTTTTCGGGGCCGGCCTTTTCAATTATTGTCGAAACTCTATTGGCTACGAACGTATTCCACGAACATGGGTGTTTTTGAAGCCAGGCCAAGACTATGGTGGAGTCTGTCCAAAAATATGTTTTATAATGCGGGAGATTGATTTTAGGCAATATGGCATCGACTAGATTTGCTAGTAAAACTGCCCCGCATAGTTCTAACCTAGGCAGGGAAACTGTTTTGACGGGTGCCACGCGCGTTTTAGCGACTAGCAGGCTTGTATGAACCTGTCCATTTTCTTGGCTGATTCGAACATATACTGCTGCTCCATACGCTTTCTCAGAAGCATTGCAGAATCCATGAAATTGCACCGTTGACTTGGGTGTAAATTGGGTCCATCTAGGAATTTCAATTTTATTGAGCGAAGGGTAGCCATCAATAAAGGTTTGCCATTTGTGTTGAGTCAAAGCTGTTAGGGTCTCGTCCGAATCAATTTTGTCTAGCCAGACTTGTTGCATTATTATTTTTGCAGCCACAGCAACGGGTGCAAGCCATCCGGCCGGGTCAAAAAGTATGGCTATTGATGACAAAATTTCGCGTTTTGTATGAGCGGGTTTGTGCTCAATGGGTGGGACGAGAAAAAAGAACGAGTCTTTTCGTGCATTCCAGCGAATTCCAAGGGTTTTGGCATTGATGTCGCCATGTTCAGATATGTTCAGCAAGTCAATGGCCAACAAATGATCTGCGGGTAGATCGCTTAATATTTGTGGTGAATTAGAGGTCCATTTTCTTAAAGAGAATCCTGCTGACTCTAAAGCATCTACGAGTTCATCTCGAGCCTTCTTGGCTATGTTGATTTCATGTGCTCCCGCGAGAACATCATCGATGTACATGGAGTTGCGTAAAATGTAAGATGCATTAGGGTGGGTTGTATGCACGTCATCTGCCAGTTGTTGTAGGGTTCTTATGGCTAGATACGGGGCACAGTTGACTCCAAATGTCACTGTTTTTAGCTCGTAGTCTTGAATGGGTTCTTCAATTGACTTTCTGAATAGAATTCGCTGGTAGGGTGTGTGCTCAGGGTCAACGAGAATCTGACGATACATTTTTTGTATATCAGCGTTGAAAACAAATTTATAAAGTCGCCACTTTACAATGAGCAAGACCAAGTCATGTTGGAGTATGGGTCCAGTATGCAGTACATCGTTTATACTGTTTTTGTTGGCCGTTGGGTTTGAGGCATTAAAAACAACTCTAAGTTTTGTTGTGATGCGATCAAGCTTGATTACTGCGTGATGTGGCAGATAATAATGTGTGGGTCTATCTGTACTTATGGGTGAATATTGAACTTTTTTCATGTGTCCTAGTTCCAAATATTCGTTTATGACTTGGTCGTATTCAGCTTTGACTTCGAGTTTTTTTAATAACAACTTCTCGTTTCTTAAATATTGTGCCATAGCTATATGTCTCGAGTTGCCAAGTTCTTTAGAGTCTGGGTTTTTAAATGGAAGAGTTACAACATAGCGTCCCAAAGGGTCTCGGTGTGTTGTTTTTCGGTAATTCTCTTCACAAAGATTATCCGCATTAGATAACAGGGTGTGTTTGGGTATTTCTTCTACCTCCCAGAATCGAGTCAAGCTATCGTGGATATTTATATTGTTGTATAGTGCAACAATTTTGTTGGGTCCTGACTCAGGTAGAGGTCCTGAAAGAATCCATCCGAATTCGGATTCTTGCGCTAAAAGGTATACACCTACATTGCGCTGCACACCACTGCGAATAATCATAGGATATATGTCACAGCCAATGATCATATCCACGGGTCGAGAGATATAAAATTCAGGGTCCACCATTTGTAGGTCAGACAGGGTCTCACATATTTTCGAATCAACTGAATAAGTGGGTAAGTTACTTGTGAGATTCTTCAACACTAGGGCCTGATTTTCCAGTTTGAATTTAGAGTTCAATGTGGAGCGCAATATCAGTTCACAGCATTTGGATGGGTTTGCAGAAACTATCTGGTTCAGACCAGGTACCTGCGCTGCTATTGATCGGGTTGTAAGACCAACTCGTTTTCTCAGCTGTTCAGTTATGAACGTTGCCTCAGATCCGGAGTCAATGAGGGCTCTTGCTGGAAAAGTGGTTCCTTCATGTTCCAGAGTTACAATTGCGGTTCCTAGGAGGATATTTTTTCTGGTGGCTGCAATGTGTGAAGAGATTGCTATTGTGCTTTTGAGCTCATTTGTTTGTGTGGGGTGGGTTTGTGTGGGATTAGTGGACTGTATTTGAGTCGCGAATGCCTGACGTATGTGGTTTGTTTGCTCAGCCGCTTCCTTGGCTTGAGCACTTGTGCTTGGGTTCATGTTTGGGTTCGTGTTACGGTTCGATATGCTTTTGTGTAATAAGGAATTGTGCCTCTTATTGCAATATCGACAGCTGTATCCGCTCTTACAGTCGGTTACTCCATGAGAGACGGCTAGACAGTTAAAGCAGCATCCAGCTCGCTTTACTGCGTCTAGGCGGTCATCTACTTTCATGGAGATGAAGCTTGGGCACTCCCGAAGAGTGTGCTTGTTGTTGCATATTCTGCATATAGCTCCATCAGCTTCCCGTTGGGGTTTGGCATTCGAGGGTTTGGGTTCCAGTTTTTTGGGAACGGATGCAAAAGGGTTAGCTTTGCTAATGACAGAGTTTTGAGATACATTCATATGATATGAATTGTAGCGCTTTTCTCCCCATTTAATTCCAGGGTTGTTGGAAAGGGTTTGTTGACTTGGCTTTGCGAAGGGAGCAGAAGCTTTAATATCGCCAACAGACTCAAGCGTCTTAAATTTATGGGTGAGAAAATTGTCTAAAGTCTTCCAGTCTGGCACTGTGGAATTGTCAGTTATGCATCTCTCAAATTCCTCAAGAGTATGCTTAGGAAGACGGGTGGAGCACAAATAAACTAGGATGGGATCCCAACTAGCTGTGTTTATATCCAGGGTCTGCAGGGTAAATACACAGTTGTTTATTGTCCGTTGAAGCTTTTTAATGGAGCTTTCCGATTCTATCACAATCTGTGGCAAGTTTAGAAGGGTCTTGAGTTGCGCATTTATTTGCATCCGTTTGTTCTCGTATTGGTCTACGAGATTGCTCCATGCCATAAAAAATCCTTCATTTGTGAGAGGGCAACTTTTTATTATGTCACGAGCTTCTCCGCGGGTTTTTTGTAACAAGTGGAAAAGTTTTTCCACATTGCTCAATCGAGAGTTTTTGATGTATAGGGCCGTAAAAAGGTCCCTAAATGTAGGCCACGTGACATGATCGCCATGAAAAATGTCTGTGTCGCAGGGTGGTAGATGGATCATTGGATGATGATCATCGGCTTGGAGTTTGGGCTTTTCTGTACTGAAAGTTTTAGCCTCTTCTGTTTGGGTCTTCAGGAACTTTAATTGTTCTGAGATAGAAGCTGCACAGTTGACATAAGCGGAATAAGTTTTTTTGTATCTGGCTTTGAACTTTTCTTTATCAACAGATTCCTTCGGGTCCTCGGGGTTTTCTCTAACAGCTTCATATGCTGCTTGAAATTTATCGAAGAGATAATTCATCTGCTTCTTTTGCACAGTTTGGTCATCTAGCTGGGTTTTGCTGAGATTATCTTCCAATTCCATTATGTCATTGGAGAAATGCACAAAGGTGACTAACGACATTTTCCACGTGTGCGGTTTAGGATAAATTGGGTTGCAAAATTGGAATTGATTAAAATTTTTTTGCGCTTATGGGTGAAAGCGAAATTTTAAAAAATTTTAAAAATAAAAAATTTTTTGTGCGCTTATGGACTTAAGCGAAATTTTTTATAAAAAATTATTTTTTTTTTGCGCTTATGGGTTAAAGCGAAACTTTCTATAAAAATTTTAGGGTGCTTATGAGTTAAAGCGAAAAAAATGAGTACAAAATTTTTTTGGGCGCTTATGGGTTTGTGGTGCTCTCACAATCACACACATATAAAATACACTTACACTTTATACACTTGTTTTTAAAATTTAATTAAAAATAAGTTATCAAAAAATTGTTATCAAAAAACTATCAAAAAATATTTTCGGTAGTTATAAAAATACGATTCGAATTGTTGCCTAAAATGTTATTTTAAAAAATATAAAATCTTGTTCTTTGAAAATATATTGTTACGAAATATAAAATGATCAGTGAACCACTGCAACTAAATTGGTGAACCACCACAACTGTGAACCACCACAACTGGCGATCCTGCTTATCCGAACAACAAAAAAAAAAATCACAAACGCTGCTACAATTACCGCTGCCATCATAGCGAACCCAACAACATTTTTGCCTGCGTAACACAGCGAAAACGCTCAAAAAAAAAAAAAAAAAAAAAACAGTATCAGTACCCAAAGTACCCAAAGAGCCCAAAATAAATCGTCACAACAGTAACAGCAGCAGCTGAAACGCTCACCACTACCATCGCCAACATCAACAACATCATCGACCAACAACAAACAAGACCCTATATCTGCCGGTAAGATAACGGAAAACAACAACAACATCAACAACAACGTCATAACAACAACAGCATCAACAACAACGTCATAAGAGCGACAGCAAGCAAGACCCTATACCTGCCGGTAAGGTAACGATACAGCAACAACAAAATCAACAACAACAACAAGAATATTTATAACAACAACAACAACGAAATCAATAACAACAACAACAGCATTTATGACAACAACAAATAAATCAACAGCAAGAACAACAAACAAAAATCAACAACAACAACAACAACTACGAGAGCAGAAATCATTTATTCAAAATTTTATAAAATTTTATACATATTTTCTTTTTTTTCTATTTGACATTTTATTAAAATTTTTTTCACAGGTTGCTTTTCAATTTAGTTTATCACGAGGCACACAGCGTAGCTTCTGAAACGTACGTAAGAATATAGGGTCGGAAGAAACCTAGATTCTCACATACGTAGGCACTCCACTGCACTAGGGTAACACATTTGAGGAACACACTTAAACATTCACACAATGAGCCTGCAACATACCCCCCCTCACTCTTCTCACCGTGGAGAAGGAGACAATCCACTAATATCTCTCGACACAGACACACTCCCAAATCCTTTCGACATACCTTACAGTACGGAAATACACGCGACATCTATCAAATTACCACAATTTTGGACAACTTGTCCTGAAGCATGGTTCGTCCATGCCGAAATACAATTTCAGACAAAATCCATAACGACAGACAAAACTAAGTACGAATACTTAGTTACAGCTCTTCCACAGGACGTTATTATGACAGTCCTTGATTTCATACAAAAGCCTTCACAGACCAATTTGTACGAAAATTTAAAAAAACTTTTGATCGAACGTCATTCTCTTAGTGAAAACAAAAGAATTGACAAAATTCTTTCTGACTGCGAGATTTTAGACCGAAAACCATCCCAGTTTTATAGATCGCTCCTACTTCTAGCCGGTTCTTCAGTGGAACCAGATTTCCTCATAAAGTTATGGCTTAGGAAACTACCCAAAACTCTTAACATAGCATTGACTGGGTCAGGCCACAAAACGATCGAGGAACTGCTAGCGTTAGCCGACAATCTCTGGGAAGTTATGACCGAAAACGAAATCAGTTCCTTCGGAAAACCTTCCAACGCGATTGAACTTACGAAAATGGTTCAAGCTTTAACAATTTCCACTTCAAAAATTTTAGAATCTTTCAATAAATTGACGTTAGAAGTGAACACGCTGAAGTCAGAAAACCGATTTCGTTCGAACTCACGAATAAGACGCAGGTCAAACTCAAGACATAGACCTCAAAACAATACTTCTTGGGTATGTAAATACCATTATAGATTCGGTAGCCAAGCACGAAAGTGTGAACAACCATGTTCATTCGTTCGAAACAACCACCATACACAACACAACACTATGTCACACAATACAACAAACTAAAAGACTTTATTATCGCGACGACTGATGATAGACCCGTCACATTAACACGTCGTCGTTTCGTATTTGATCCGTCAAACAAATTAAATTTTCTTATTGACAGCGGAGCGGAAGTATCCGTACTTCCAGCCTCAAAATTCAAAATTAATAGACAGAAATCTGATTTGACACTTCAAGCTGCTAATGCCGTGGTTATGCTTACCAAACATGTTTGGTGTTCATTTTCGTCAATTTCTTCTCTTCTCTGAAATGTTTGTTGGGTGGTTATGCTATGTTTGCTGAACAGTTGCATTACATGTAATAATGTGTCAAAACACAAAGTTTTGTATTTTTATACATACTACCTATTTATTATAAAATGAAAAACGAAATTAAGAATTAATTCATAATGGAATTGTTTATGCAAGGGGCATTATATTTAGAAAAAAACCAACGTCGAATCATTTTGCAACATACAATCGAAGTTGCTGAAGCTATGTGGCAGTCGAAAAAATGTAAGGCGAGCACATGTATTGTGAAGGAATGGAGGAAAATGAGATCAGAAAGTGTTTAAAATTAGAAAGAAATAAAATTTAAATTTATTGCACACAAATTTTTCCGTCTTGCTTGCACTTTGTGGTAAGGGTTGCTTAAGCACACAATTAATTATACTTTTTACTACTTTTTTGATGCTATTATACAAAATGACTGCAGGCAACACCGGTAGTTCAGCATGTTTGGTGTTTCGATCAGCAATCAAAAATGTTCGGTCTGAGAGCGAGAGAACGAATTTGAGAAAAAGTTCATTTCTCAGTTTATACGTGAAACAATAACAACAAAAAATGTTCGGCAATCATGTTTGGTAAGCATAACCACGGCATAATGGCACAGCAATATCTACATTCGGAAAAAAATTATTAACTTTAGACTAAAATTTACGACGCGAATTACCATTTACATTTATTATAGCAGACATTTCTAAACCAATTATTGGTGCAGATTTTTTAACGAAATATGGACTTCTTGTTGATCTCAAATATAAACGTCTCATCGACCCATTAACGAATTTATCAGTTAACACAATAACGGCATACACTGAAACAACATTGCCAAAATTATTTTCACTAGATAACAAGTATACCCAATTACTCAAACAATTTCCTTCACTAGTAACAGAACCCGACTATACTACACCGGTAAAACATCAAACAGTTCATCACATAGTGACAGAAGGACAGTTACCATTCACGACGCCACGACGTCTAGACTTGTCCAGAGTGAAAATAGCTGAACAAGAATTCGATTTCTTAGTTAAATCTGGCATTTGTAGACCGTCGAAATCAATGACATCTTCTCCGCTACACCTCGTTCCGAAACGCGAACCAAACGACTGGAGACCATGCGGTGACTACAGACGCATCAATGCAATTACAGTACCTGACCGCTACCCATTACCACATATACACGATTTTTCAAATAATTTACACAACACAAACATTTATTCGAAACTGGACTTGGTCAGAGCATATCACCAAATACCTATGGCTCCCGAAGACGTACACAAGACAGCTATCACGACACCATTTGGAATGTTCGAATTTCTCCGAATGCCTTTCGGTTTGAGAAACTCAGCACAAACATTCCAACGGTTCATACATGAAGTCCTTTACGGACTAGATTTCATTTTCGTCTACTTAGATGACATTTTGATAGCTAGCGAGACAGAAACAGAACACATGAAACATTTGACACAAGTTTTCGAACGACTCGACAAATATGGTTTGAACATTAAACCAAACAAATGCGTTTTCGGAGTTGAAAACATCAATTTTCTGAGCTACAATATTTCAAGACAGGGCATACGGCCATCGGAGGAACGCATACAATGTATAAGAGACTATCCACAACCAAATACTGTCAAACAAATGCAAAAATTTATCGGCATGACTAACTATTATCACAGGTGCATTCCTAAATTAGCGCACATGCTAGGCCCAATATACGAAATGGTCACAACAGCTTCAAAAACAAAAAACAAACTTTTAACATGGATAAACACAACCTCGGAGGCATTCACAGCAATTAAAGATAGATTTGCTACGCAAACACTACTTAACTATGTTAATAGTAAAGCAGAACTATCGATTGCTGTAGACGCATCAAATACAGCAGTAGGTGGAGTGTTACAACAGAAATACAACAATAAATTAGAACCACTAGCATTCTTTTCCAAAAAACTAACTTCCACAGAATCTAAATACAGCACATTCGATAGGGAACTTTAAGCTATATTCTTAACAATCAAACATTTTAGTAATATTTTTACAGTATACACAGATCATAAACCACTAACAAATGCACTCAATTCTAAAACAGAGAGAAGCCCAAGACAAACACGACACCTAGAATACATAGCACAATTCACTAGCACGATACTACACGTCAAAGGTACAGATAATTCAGCAGCAGATGCATCATCAAGATGCGAGGTAGAAGAACTCAAAACACCCGATCTTTATCTCAAACTATAACATTGCGAACAAAACACAGATACAGAACTCAAAGACATATTAGATCAAACGTTATACAAATTTGAACAAATCAAAATTCCATTCATGAACATTGAAATTTGGTGCGAGCACTCCACAGATAACACACGCCCATATATTCCACAATCTTTACGTAGGACAATTTTTGACCAAATACACAATATTTCACATCCAGGGACAAGAGGTACCCGACGACTTATAACAGAACGATATTTTTGGCCAAACATGAATTTAGAAATTAATAAATGGACTCAAGAATGTATTAGTTGTCAGAAAGCTAAAGTACACCGACATACAAAGACATTACCACACAAGATACACATTCCACACGGCCGCTTCGAACACATCCACCGACATTCATGGACAGAGACAGTACAGAGACGCTATCCTCCTCACACAGACCCACAAAAAAAAAGGTACATTTTAATCTCTTGGCCAACTCAATTAAATTCTATGGGGGGGAATAATGTGGTGCTCTCACAATCACACACATATAAAATACACTTACACTTTATACACTTGTTTTTAAAATTTAATTAAAAATAAGTTATCAAAAAATTGTTATCAAAAAACTATCAAAAAATATTTTCAGTAGTTATAAAAATACGATTCGAATTGTTGCCTAAAATGTTATTTTAAAAAATATAAAATTTTGTTCTTTGAAATTTGAAAATAAAAAATATATTGTTACGAAATATAAAATGATCTGTGAACCACTGCAACTAAATTGGTGAACCACCACAACTGTGAACCACCACAGGTTTAAGCGAAATTTTCTATAAAAAATTTTAGGGCACTTATGGGTTAAAGCGAAAAAATGATGAACATTTTTTTTGGGCGCTTATGGGTTAAAGCAAACTTTTTTACAAAAAAAATTTTTCAAAAATTTTATTTGGAATTTGATTTTAATTGTAAATCTACAAAAATTCCCAAGCTTTGATATATCACAACAAAATAGGGTTTAGGGTCCTTAAAGGGTTAAGGAATGATAATGGTAGTAATTTTGCTACAAAATAATCTTATTGTTTTGAACTGGGGCAAATTTATTTAATCCCACAAAAATTCCACAATTTTTCCGATGTCGTAGCACACTTTTCCGTTGCTCGATTTGGCAACGCCGCCGAGAGAGCGATTATATGTGTGTATGTGTGGGTGTTATAACTATGTACTATATACTATTATAGCTATGGCAAGTGTCAAAAAATAAGAAAGGCAAAAAATATATTTAGTGCTGAAATTTGTTAAAATTTTTTCACTTTATGGGTTTTTATTGAAATGTGTACAAAATGTGTGATATTTGTAAATGTGAAATTTGTGTAAATGTTATGAATGTGTAAGCACTGAATAAATTGAACTAGATGCAAACTTACTTGTTTTATTTCCTGGGTAATGGGTGGGTGGTTGCTGTGATTGGAAACTTGCTGAATTTGTGTTGTTTTGTGTTCACTTTGTTGTGAAATAATTTCGGGTGTTCTTTTGTAATTTTTGTAACCTTTTGTGTTATTTCCAGCCAAAAATTGTGGTGTCTTTTTTTCTAGGCTCGAGTGGACCAAAATGTTCGGGTCGTGAACGGTGGGTTGGTGGAAAATAAGAAACACAAATTAGTTAATGGGTGGATTGGGTGGGTGATTATTGATTGATTTTTTACCTTTTTTCTTTTATGTTATAATGTTGTGGATTTTATGTACAATAAGTGTGTAATTGTTTTTATGATATTTTGTTGTATATGTATTTCTGTCGTAATAGCAACTGCTATTTTATGTTGATTGTTGTGTGATTTCTTCTACCAATGTCTATGTTGAATGTCGATTGTTGATTTCCTCTAGATCTTCTTGGGGTGGGTTAAAATTTGGATGACGATCAAGATGTCCGTCTTTTTTTTAAAAACGCCAATTCTTCGTTGTGCAGACCTTTTCTCTTCACGACCGTCGAGCCGACCACCTAGGCTACTACAGCGCCATTTTTGCCTCAACGGTGGGTAGATAAGGGGGGGTGATCAGTGACCACAGGGTTACGTGGCCACGCACACTATCCGTTGCCTGTTAGCGCCAGAGGTGTGGTTATTTTGCTGCTTTCTTCTTTTTAGCACAGTCTTATATCTTTCTTTACAGCGTTTTGATGTCCTACCCTGTATTTCAGTTGATTTATTCTCCCACATTTCCTTCTTATTCCCAAGACCCTTCATCAGTCTAATCTCCGGAAAATAGCTGGCGTATCTGTCCAGCAGGAGCCGAGTCTCACTGTCTGACCACACTGCAACAAAAAGCATAAAATGCT
The DNA here is from genome assembly GCA_943735915.1 of Pherbina coryleti. Taxonomy (NCBI): domain Eukaryota; kingdom Metazoa; phylum Arthropoda; class Insecta; order Diptera; family Sciomyzidae; genus Pherbina; species Pherbina coryleti. The sequence goes on along the minus strand of OX030948.1, from coordinate 120,581,896 downwards.
TGTTTTTCCACTTAAGCTACTTATGTATATGTATTTTTATACTTACTTTGTATACGTTTGAAGCATGGGTTTTCAATTGTTTGCTGCTCCATTTTCATAATGCTAAAATATACTTCTAATGATATTTGTGCGTCACAATCAATTAAATTTCAGCAGTAAATAAAAACAGTCGAACATCTGATTTGTGGCAGGGTTGCATTTTTTTTGTACTTTACTCATATGAAAAATGAAACATTTTAGCAGGGACTATGGCAATATTTTCATAATGTTGCCATATAATTAGGTGACATTTTGATCGAGAAAAGAAAACACCATAAGAAACAAGCATATTAGCACTTCTGCTTATCATTCTCAAGTTAATGAGATTGTAGAACGATTTCACCGCCAGCTAAAGACTTCTCTTATAGCTAGTAACAATCAAACGAATTGGTACACAGAGTTGCCACTAGTACTTTTAGGACCCAGTTCCACGGTCAAAGAAGATATTAAAGCTTCACCAGCTGAAATGATTTTTTGTCAAACCCTTAGGCTACCATAACAACTGGTAATACACAGCAGTTAGAACTTTAATTTGTCAGACACCTTGTCCAAGCTTAAAAAGGTCGTAGAAGACAAACAGTCAAGCATTGCTTATCACAACACGAAGCTCAAACAATATATACCTCGAGCACTCAGTAATTGCAACTTTGTCTTCTTCCGCAACGACATAATTCATGGTAACTTCTAAGTTATTGAGAGAACACCGAAATACTTAAAAATCCGCAAAAATAACACTAACATTTGATAGAATTAAACCGATCTCCTTAGACACTGAAACAGCACAGACACATTCAACCAAACATAAAACCACCAAGAAATTACACTTTAATTTATAAGCCAACCCGACAAAACTTTTTCAGAAGGGAGGGGGAATAATGAAGTAACTTAATACCAGAAAAAAATATTATTTTAAAGTTTTTTAAAATATGTACATTTTTATTAACCAAAAATATTTTCATTATATTGAGTTATACCAAATTATTTAACCAAAAACATTGTTTTATTTAGTAAAAATTTTAAAAGTATATTTTATAAAAAAACAAAATAAAATACCGTCTCCTAAACATACGAATGAAAAATGACAAGAACTAAAAATCGCACAATTAAAGAAGTAAGATGATTAAAAAGTCTGCTTTTAAATTTATATGCATTGCCAGTATTTTGGACATACAGTGAGGCCTCGATTTTCCGTGATTCGATTAACCGGCAACATCAATCATCCGTGAAAGAAAAAGACAATTTTTTTTTGTTTGCTTCGATTTAAATTTTTTTTTTGCATCGTTTAACCGTGATTACCTCTAGTATCCGGGATTATAAGCACAAAATCCAAGTTTACCGCATCCAAGAAAAGCTTGTAAACGAAAATATGAAATTGAAAAAGACGAGACAAGCAACATTGCATGATTTTTTTTAAAAAATTACTTAACAATAAATTCTTATGCTTGCTTTTTTCTGGCAAAATACTTTTTTTTTCTTATATTATTTAAACATGTACATTAAATGCTTGAATTTGTTACTGTAAAACTATGTAGAACAATATTCCTTTATTAATTAAAAAAAAAAAATATATAAAAAAAACTACTAAAATTTGTTACTCAATTAACCGGGAAAATCGATTATCCAGAATGCTTCCGGTCCCGACCATTACGGATAATCAAGGCCTCACTGTATCTTGGAAGTTAGTTCCAAAGACTTTTTCGTGGATAAAAAAAATTGCCAGTTAGATGCAAGACGAGTGTGACGAATTGATATTATATTGTTATTACGATCGGATCGTGAAAAATATAATATTTGAAACAGTTACAGCAGTGATTTTGTAGTTAATTGTCATGTTAATGTCGTTCTCAAATTTAGAAGTGAATTTAAGTTCATATTTAAGATTTTACAAACATATCGCAAAACATGATCTGAGTGCCTGTGTCAAAAAATATAACGAGCGATATTATTATAAACAGCGTTTAGTTTTGCTTTAATAATACTATCATAGTTTGCAAAAATTTCGCAACCATACAGTGAAGTTTGAATTAAGGAAGTTTTTGCCAATAATATTCGAATTTTAACAGGAGTGAAGAATAGCACTGTCCAAAAACTACGGAACATACCATATACTTTAAAAAGCCACTGTTGTTGAAGCTGCTGTTGTTGCCTTGGGGTTTAATAAGAACGCATTTGTCGCATTTTAGCAATCAGAATAAATCAAATATATATATAGGAATTACTTACACTTTAGTGTGTTTGTGGTATGAAATGGAAAAATGAAAGGAAATAAAATCAGGGTTGTACCGAGGAGGCACGTTCGTAAAGTAGTTAATTGAAATAGAATAAAGTAAGAAAATGAAATATTTATAACAGCCACCCTGCAGTCGGTTGTAACGAATGCTGCTAAAGAGCGATACAAAGAGAAGAGGAGCGAAGAGAGACGCATTTTTAGGCGAAAAAAATTGAGACAAAAAAGGTGACTTCGAGAAAATTGAGATGCATGGTGACAGGAATGAGGTTGAACATTTCTCAAAAAATAAAATCATAGTTTTAAGACCGGGGTCTATTCCTGCAAGGACTAAAAAGGCGGCCTCGGTAGTCGAGTTGGTAGCGTGCTCGACTGATACCCCAGAGGTTCCGGGTTCGAATCCCGGGAAAACCTTTAAAAATTTTCTATCCTCATTTCTAATCGACTGAAATTAAAAGTTCATCAATATTTACGACTTGAAGTTGTAGTTGATGGTAGAGAAGTTTTGTGGATGAGATTGCCTTATAACTTGAATTGACTGAGGTAAAGGCATAACACTTGCCTCTGATTCAAATTTACATGTTTCTTTGGTTTTCCACCACGCTTAGAACATTCTACACTTGTTTCACTTGATGCCCTTTCCTTCCCACTAATTTATCACCCCATTTCGAATCAAGGCAGATTGACTGAACAGGTATTCCACCCGAAATCCTTGGTTCAAAGGTTAAAAAAAAAAAAAAACAATTCCGCCACTAGGAATGATATCCCGGGAAGCTTAATTAATGTACGACAGCGTTGAAGTTCCGCTCGACGACCAAAGTGAGGACTTTAAAGCTATAGCTCTGCTTAAAAATAACAGATTCGCAGGAGCCAATGGATTACCTTTCGAGCTCTTCAAGAATGGAGGCGAAACTCTAGTCCAATGCATTCATGAGCGTCTATGCAGAATATGGTCGGAAGAATGCATTCCAAACGAACTCCACCTTTTCTCACGCGCAGCCTATCCAAAGCCAGGATAAAGGAGGATGATCACAGGCAACGGGTTTGACCTATCGTCTGTTAATGTAGAGGGACTACCCAGATCCTGGAGATGGTCGCCAGTCTGGGGAATAGGTGGAAAGTATATCTTAGTAGCCTTGGAAATCCAGTTTTCAAAGGTGCAAAATATTGGTGACCATGTGTCACACACAGTCAGAAGTGATGTGGTCTACGCAGTAGCACGTCCAATAGTGATGGCTTTTGTCAACACAGTCATGAACGATGAATGCAGGTGTGTCGGTGTGTGTTGTTGCATGTCGAGGTAAATCCCTTTTGTCCAAGGAGATTATTGCTGGCCCCGCCCTTCGGGAAGTAAAGTGCTGGCTGTGGTAGTTCAATGTCGCGAACAGGTCTGTGAGATCGGCGTTGAGTTGCGCTTAATCAACCGGGTGGCAATGCTCATAAATTGTCAGAGATGTTGGATGGGTCTCGATTTCCACCAATAAATGTGAATGGTAACCCAACAAATCATCCATAATTGGCACTGTTGCGTTCCAGTATTGGTTGCTATCCATACAGTATATTTATTAATTTAAATATACACTTAAGTATGGTGTGTAACTGGTATTGAAACTTCTATGATAGGGCGTCTGGATTGGTCACGTCTGGAGACATGGAAGTGACTCCCTAGAGAGGTCGGATGGACATTGTATTTGTATTAGCATGGTTCGTAGCGTCCTGGAAATTTATCTGCAGGGCATCAATTCCATGAACCTTAACCTCATTGGTATGGGGCAACTTGAAATTAAGCCTGTACGGCAGGTTTTCATGTTTTAAAAAATTGGAATTTCATTCCAAACGATTGGAACCTCAGTGTGTTCTGCCAAATTAAGAAGAAAGACTATGCCACCATTTTTGGTATATATCGTCGGATAAACTTTCTTTATATTGCATATGAGATCCTCTCGAACGTATAATGTGAAAAACGGAAACTAACTGATTGACTTTATCTGTGTGACTTAGGACCTGGAAAATCCGCTATCGACCAGATATTTACGCTACGATAAATCTTGAAGAAGAACCTAGAAAAACAAATCGGTACGCACCTTCGTTATGTGGATTGCAGAGCCACATTCGATAGTCTAATAAGCTTAAATTGGACTTATTGGATTTTTAAATTTGATATTCCTACAAAGCTCATCCGTCTTTGTAGAATGACACTGAGCAACATAAGCAGCACAGCTAAAATCAGGAAGGATCTCACCTCTTCATTCGATACCAAGCGAGGTTTCAAATAAAATGATTCAATTTATTGATTCAATTTCAATTTCTTTCGATCTAATGATGCAGAAGATAGTTTAAACAGCTGATCTGAGATCTACTGGTGGAGTCTCATTGAGCCAAAGAATTGAAATATAAACAGCGTCGTACAAAAAGCCGAAACACAATTGAAAAGGTGTTAAGAGTATTAAAGTCACGTCTCAGATGTTTTTCTAATCATCGCGTAATCCACTATAGCCATGAAAGCAAACATTGTTAATGATTTTTAATTATTTATTATTTTTTTATTATTTAAATTTATTAATCATCATAATTCCCTGGCTTAAGACTAATATAAAGTATAAAGGTGTATTATAATCTAGCTGAGTTTCAAATCGATAATAAAAACACAAAACATTATTAAAATTAAAATTTATACATAGCAAAATCATAAATCAATTAAGGATGATTAATGTTAATATGCTCTGTAGTTCAAAAAGAACTAGTATCGAGCATATAGTATCCTCATACTAACTAACAATTTAAAGAAAAATTCAATTAAAGAAAGTTCATGGGGTCTCTTAGAAAAAAAAGGATAAACGTTAATTATTATACTAACAAATTTAAATTCATTAAATTTATAAAAAGAAAATATCATAGTTAAAATTTATTCTGATGACAAATTATATATAATAAATAAATTATTGAAATTCATAGTAAATAATAAAGTATAATATATGTTACTAGCCTTTTCCCGGCGCGCGTTGCTGCACCCTGCAACTATATGGGAACATAATAGGTGTATTCAAAACTTTTCTTAGACCCATAGTTTGACACCACTGTTACTTTCCACTGCCCGTTACAGTTTCCCAGTTGCAGGAGATCACCAAATAGTAACTCCATTTTGAGTTTGTATGTAAGTATTGCTACTTTTACTTTCAAAGCTATTCGATAATACAAATTTGAACTATATGGGCGGAGCCACACCCTCTTATATAATGCTCAGCCCAGTTTTCTAGTAGATGGACATTACCCTGTTTAAGTACAATTGCCGACAGTAAGCATACAGACTAAATTACCAAAATGTAGCCCAATCGACGAAAACCGTAGGAAATATTGCGTTTTTATTGATTTGTGGGCGGTAAAAGGGGGTGTGACAGAAATTTAAGCCATCTCGTACTTGAAAAAAATGTAGGGCCAAAATTTCAGCTCTATCGGCTAAGTAATTTTGAAGTTTCCAGCCATCACACAGACAGCGTTTTGCTTTTTGTGTATATATTTTGGATAAAGATTATTGGCTATAACTTTTGATTGGCAGGAGATACTTAGATAATTTTTTTTAATAAATTAATTTTTTAGCTTGTTTGTTTTTTCAAAACTATAAAAACACAATATTGGAAAAAAAAATTTTGTTCGAAAAAATCAAGGGGTAGGCCTTGTTTTTTTAATCACAAAAATGGTTTTTAAATTTTTGCGTGGAAAAATTCCTCACCTTTTTGTGAGGAAAACTCCAAAATTTCAGACCTTTTTTGAAAAAAAATATTTAAAATATATATACTCAACTAACGGTATTTTTGCAATAAGGTTTTCATAGTACTTTGATGAAGCTTTAAGACAAAAAAAAAATTTAACAAAATGTATACAAAAGCAGCGGAGATATTTGACTCGAAAGTCGCAAAATTAGATTTCTGATTGTTTTTTTCTCATTTTTGAGCAACGATGTTGCATTAAATATATCGTTGTAGTAAAATTTTTCATAGTTTGATGTGAAAATAACGGAAATTATTTTTATTTTACTAAATTTAAGAAATATTTAATATTTTGTAAATATTTGCACATGTAACCTAAGAAAACAACTTAAAATATGCGATTTTGTAAAAAATTTGTACTACAGCACCATCTGGTGTCCAAGGTGGGTCAAATAAAATAGTCCTGAAAAACTCATCGTACCTGAAAACTACTATATACCAATTTTTATTCTAATCGAATGAGCGGTTTGGGAGTTTTAGGTGGTTTTGTAAAAAATTTGTAGTATAGCGCCCTCTGGTGTTCAAGATAGGTCAAAAACGATAGCAGCAGAACACTCAACGTACATGAAACCCACTGTATACCACTTTTCATTCTAATCGCATTAGCAGTTTATGAGTTTTAGGCAGTTTTGTAAAAAATTTGTACTACTGCGCCCTCTGGTGTTCAAGGTGGATCAAAATTGATAGCCCACAAACCGGCACCGTACCAAAAAACTTCTATACACAAATTTTCATGCTAATCGGATGAGTAGTTAAGGAGTCTATTGCGGCCTTACAAACATAAGCTCCTTTTTTATATATATAGATAGATATATAAGCTGCATACACAGCTGTTTCAAGACAGTGGTGCCAAATTGTTATAAAGTTGAACTAAAGTTGTTTTCTCTGTTATTTTTGTTTCCTGTCCTAGAGCAACCATTGTTTCTTTTAAATTTGTGATATTTACATATAAGTGTGGGATATCTTTAGTCATGAATTGAATAGTTTGAATAATAATTTCTAATAGAAATAAAAACTCGAATTATGTTAACTATTTATTTTGTTCATATTTAATTTATTTTATTCTGAATCCTAAATTTTAAGTCTTGGAGTTGTCTTAAAAATTCAACTCTTTCCTTTCCCTTTGATAAAGTGATTAATCTATATAGGTAATTTAATTTCTTCCTTTGCTGAACTTGTCTCCCAGCTCTTGTCTTCTTTTGGGTTTGTTTTTCCTGTTGTTGATTCTTTTTTGTTGCTCGTCTGTTGTATTCTTCAATTGTTAGCTTTTTGGGTCCAGGTATTGGTGTTGCTTTGTATTCCGGTATTGGTGTTGCAAATTGTTGCTGTGCAGCTACGGGAAGGGGTACGTATTTTTCCGCTGTGAATTTTGCTACTTGTGCTACGCACTTCCTGAAGATGTCATCAAAATTTTTCGACATTTAGCTTGCAGTATTGAGATCGTCGTGGAAAATGTTGCTCGCATCTTAATCTTCAAGTTGCAGGTTTGTCCGCAGGATCGCCATATAAAGGTGGATGATCTTCCTTTTAGATATGCTAATAATCCCTGACTTCCCTATCTGGGGACAAAGGGGATTCTTGGCCATGAGGCCTTTCTAATTCAGCCGCAAGGCTTTTTTCATTTAGCTGCCACAAAGGCAGAGTTTCAATATATTTAAATATTGATGAAGCCACAAGGCTTGGTTCTTGTGAATTTTAGAAGACTTCCTTCTTTTGAGGTGTTTCCAAGATTGATTTTATTTAACCCCAACTTGGGTTTTTATAATAAAATATTTGAGTGAAAAGTGACAATATTTTTTTTTCACTCAAAAATAATATTTATTCTAAATAAGTTCTTACATATATACAATTAACAGTCATGAAATTTAAATACAATTATTACACATCTGCTTACTATTACTTTTTACTTACTTACACATCTGTTTGTAATCATATCCATCACAACCCACTTACAGGTTACAAACTCCAATTACTTACTTTTGGGGTAGATTACTTCCTCACCCAAATAATAACTGGTCATGGGTGCTTTAAATAGTATCTTTATAGATTCAAGCACGACGAAAATCCGTTTTGCAGTTTTTGTGCTGGGAGTGTTATTGAGGACGCCGAACATGTTTTCTTCGTTACGCCAAAAGACTAGAGCTAAGCAATAATCTAGGGAGGTCACCAACAGTGGAAACTCTCGTGAACTCTGAAGAAAACTGGATTTCAGTAGGCAATATGGCATGTGCCATAACCAAAGAATTGCGTCGTGTAGAAAGACTGCGCAGAGCAACTGCAGACTCTATGCCATAGACAAAGTTGGTAGGCCGCACCGTGCTGATTTGCTGAAGATCAGAGGAAAGGTTAGGTGGTGATGAAGCACGGCGTTCATCTTGGAAGATATTGTAGTCGATTGTACCTTGCGTCTTCGTCTAGGGATTCATATGCCCGAAGTGATACCATTCCAAGAAAAAGCCGCTGTCGAAAGCACCGTCAGCGTCTTCGGCAAGGGACCATTTCCCGAAGCGGTCTCTCCCCCCTGAAATCCCCTCTCAAAGAAGAGACCGCAGTCGACAGCACCGGCAGCGTCTTCAGCTAGGGACCATTTCCCAAGGCAGTCTCCACCTGATGCATCATCATCACGATGAGCCTCAAACGCGTCATTGCATATTAAGCACAGCTCATCATCGCTTTGGAATATAAAAAAGCATGATCTGCAAAACGTTTCTTTGTTAAGAAGAAGCGTAGAAGCGTAGATGAGTAAACATACTCAATCCTGCCCTACGAAGTAATGCCTCGATTGGTGGTTCCGTAGGGTCTTGCAGGAGGAGAGAAAAGTAATTAGTGGTTTAGTCAGTATATCATACCAGGGACTCTGACACTATTTGGAAGTACGGGCTTCGATTTGTCTACATAAGATTCCCTCCTGTCATCTTTAAAAACAAAAAAAAACAACAAAACAGTACTTGGCGACCCTACACTTATTTCACTACATGGCGATCCTGCACCTGTCTACCCTACACCTAATTCCACTACACTGTTATTTGATGGTGCCACCGTTAAGCATGGCCATCGATGACGATGAATTCACATTCGATGATGTTGGTGGTCCGTTGACAATGGTTGTATTTGTTTGAAAAAAGAATCGCTGTGTCAGGAATTCGCTGAGTGAGTTCATTTGCAGGATCGCCAATTTTGGTGCACAAATAGCTTTTTTTTATTTTATTCAATTTATTTTATATTTTTATTTCTTATCTTTTTAGTTCAACAAATTGTTTATTTCCGATTTTTAAAAAATGAAAATTTTTAAAATTCAAAAACTTGAATATAAAGTAAAATAAATTACAGTATTTTATGCATTTATATACACAACATATACCATCAAATTGTTATATGAAAATTTAGAGGTAGCTCAACAGCTTAAGAAATTACAAATGTTTATATTTTTTTATTACATTCATGTTTATATTTATAAGAAATGTTGTAAAAAATTTAACTTGTTTCAATTTTATGTATCGTAAGGAATAACTTCTCACAGTATTTTTAATATGTGGTGTATGTTTTGTTTGACTCTTTTCCAAGAAAGACCTGCTTTATTCCTTCAATTGTTTAGTTATCCGCAATCGTATGTCTGCCAGTTACATGTAACTTTATTTTAATAGAAGTTATAAGCGGTGGTTTCATAAGTACATATTGGAACTGTGTCGAGGTACTGAAACCATTAGACCGCTAACTTCAAAAAACTAATTCAGACTACCGAGCCTAACAACAAACTAACAATTGTTTAAGGAGATTTTTTTATGACTTGGTGGAAAAGAGACATATCTGAAAAGAATCGATGGAAGCTTACTCCACATATTAATGATATGACTTATTATTTCTCGTATAAAGTTTTGAAGATTTTGAAGTATTGGATTTTTGTCAATATTTTCACATACTTTCTCATGCCAACATAAACTTTTAAATTTCGAAGTACCTACGCAAACTCTTAAAGTTAATCTTATTTGTCCCACAATTATTTTTGTATAAATTATTTTTTATCAATTATCAATTAGACGAATGAAATGAAGGAAGCGTTTTGCTCCTTTGTGGAGGAGTTTGCTGGTATTGTTAACTCCAACAATACGAAAGCTATAAATAAAAAAAGGATCTTTGGGCCAAAATTGGCTCAATATGTTAAATTTAAAATGTTTTAATCTTAAATCAAATCGGTATCTTCAACAATTTTCTTATCTATACTCATAAAAGTAATTTTATGTTTGTTTGACCAGATACAAATCATAACGGCTGGACGGATTTAACTCAAATTCGGCACATATTACTATAATCTTAACTTAGGTTATGGAATACTAAGTTTTGACCACGCCTCTTCCGCCCCTTTACAAGAAATGTAAATCTTCCTACTAGCATACTTTTTCTTAGCAAAAATGCGTTGCTTAGTTGCTTCAAATGCGTTCTGTTCTTGCAAGAAAATAGGTAATAAGCCTTCCCACGCCTCTTTTATACTTGCAGTTGCAGCTGAAGACTTTGCATTTGTTCTTAATTCAAAAATGTGGGCCGATAATATTCTCGTTACTGAGTTAAAGCCTAAAAATAAGTCTCGAAGGACGATTCCAGCCAACCGTCAGACTCAAAAAAACTAAATAGGCTCTCCCTTTACTATCAAAATGTAAGGGGACTGCGCTCTAAGACGCAAAGCATTTTTATTTCGTCTCAGAATTGTTCTGAGCATATTATTGTATTAACAGAAACGTGGCTGAATGGAAGCATTACGGACTTGGAATTGTTTGACAATAGTTTTCAAGTATTTAGAAGGGATAGATTCACTGACAATAGTTCTTCTGTCAGTGGTGGTGTCCTTTTAGCTGTTAGGAACTGTTTTGTGAGTTCCATTGTTGATATTCCCTACTCATCTAACATAGAACTAATATGCGTTAAAGTTATACATTGTAACGCCTCCAACGACTAGTGCAGATGTCTATGCAAGCCTTGCAGATTGCTTAGACTACGTTATAAACAAACTTGTCGTTAATGACGACATTTTATTTTTGGGAGATTTTAATCTGCGTAACTTAAAATGGCATTCTTCAGACGATGATACATATTATTGTGCATCAAATTCGAAGACCCGCCATATATATTTGTTGACAATATATGTTCTGACTTACAACAAGTTAGTTGTATTTATAATAGTCTTGAAAGACTTTTTAACCTAGTCTTAACTACAGACAGTAACAATGTCATTGTTAAGAGGGCTTTCCATGCTCTGACTCCTATTGATGCATACCATCCGCCATTGAGCATTTGGTATAAATCGGACAGAGAGAGCTTAGTAAATTCGAGTTCAATGAACAAGGTTTATGAATTCAATTTTAAAAAAGCTGACTTTTTGAATCATTTACTTGATTGTAATATGAATTGTATTTTAGAATACATTAATGGACATAATCTTGATGAATACATTAATTTTTTTTATTGTCAACTCTTTGCTATGATTTCTCAGTCTGTGCCGCATACTCAGCATACCCCTGGTACACAAGGGAATTAAAAACGCCTCGCAACTATAGGAATAGGGCCTGGAAGAAATATGTCTGTAGCTTGGACTCAAATTACCTGGAAACCTACAAACGTTTGTTTCTGGAATTTGAAAATCAGTCATCTATATTATATCACGAGTATTTAGACAATATTAAGCTGAGAATATTGTCTGATCCAAAGAGATTCTGGGGATTCATTAATACTAAGAAGAAATCTGACGGGTTTCCTTCATCGTTTAAGACCCAAAATGGTTTTACAGACAATCCTGTCATAATAAGTGGCCTATTTGCCAATCTTTTTAAATAATCATTTTGTTCAGATTCTTTTCATCCAGATGTGGAGTATTTTGAATATATGAATTCTACACACAGAGTATCTTTGGACTCCTTTACCTCAGAGGATATTTTAAAATATATTAGTTCGATCGATGAATATTTTAGCACTGGACCTGATGGAATTCCTGCCGCAGTGTTAAATCAATGCGATTCAATTTTGTGTCAACTACTTTCTTTGTTATTTAATAAATCTGAGGTGACTCAATACCACCACATATAAACACCGACATCACAACATACAAAACAACATACAAACTTTACAAATATTCACTTACACATTTATTTAAAAAAATTATTATTTAAGATTTCAAAATTGTCAATTTTTATCTATCAAAAATTTTGTATATTAAGTTAGTTATAAAATTGTATTCATTGAATGTAAATCAAAAAAAATAAATTGTAAAAATAAAATTTAAATAAAACTCTTAAAAAAATATAATTTTGTGAACATCCACAACGGGATCCACAACTGGCGATCCTGCCAGGAGCAATTGAACTAAGAAAATCCAATCAACAGAAGAAAAACCAAAAATTTCAAACAAAAAAAAAAAAGAAATTTTGGTACTAAAGCGCCGTCAACAACTTCGCAAGATCACTGATCCAGGATCTTAAACTGCTGTAATTACATCCAACAACCAACAACAACCAATACAAGAACACTGCCGCCGAATCAACATCCACATCTGAAAAATAAACAGTCACTGTATGCCTCACGCATTACTTATACTCGATGTCCGTTTATAAATAACGCCCACAATAATACCACATCAACATCAACAACGTTGTAATTTTCAACAATCAACAATTTTCGCAATCTTCGTCGTATTTTCCGTCGACGCACCATTACGAGCTTCGTCGACAATCCAGTTACAGTCGCAGTACGCAACCGGAAACAATAATCTTCGATTAGTTCAATCATCTCATCTCAAGCTTAATTGCCTACCTCAACACTGACTCGTCAGCTACTACAAACTTTAAACCATACCAGCTAAAAATCTTTACTCAAGTTTAAAGATTTAACGAATGTGAAAAGTAACCACGGAATCTGTTACTAAATCTAAAAACAACAAGCAAAACCCTACACCTGCCCGTAAGGTGGAACAGGCAACAACAACAACATTAACAAAGACAATAACAGCAGAATAAACAACAACAACAGAAAGCTATCATATATAGCAGCAGCAACAACAATAACAACAACAGCAACAAAATAATTTACAACAACAACAAAAGCAACAATTACAACAGCAGCAGCAAAATTAACAACAACAACAACAACAACAACAACAACAACAACAGCAACAATTACAAAAAAAATTGGCATATTCATTATGTTATTATTTCAAAAATTGTATCAAATTTTGTAATTTTTATTTTTTTTTTTGACATGTTATAAAATTTTTTTTTACAGGTTGTTTTTTAATTTAGATTCTCACGAGGCACACAACGTAGATTCTATAACGTATTTAAGAATATAGGGTCGGAAGAAACCTATATTCTCACTTACGTAGGCACTCCACTGCACTAGGAAACACATTTTAGGAAACACATTTTGAGGTACACGATGAGTCTTTCACACACACCACCACCCCACCCCAGACAGCCCCCACTCCCTTACATACTTCTAACCCTCTCTCACATCTCTCTCATTTCGGCGAAGGTGACCATCGCCCTCTCATACAATTCCAACCGAATCTAGCCAATCCATTTGATGCACCAATGCATCCAGAAGTACAAGCAACGTCAGTTAAATTGCCACAATTTTGGACCACTTGTCCCGACGCATGGTTCGCCCATGCAGAAATACAATTTCAGGCAAAAGGAATTACTACTGGCAAGACAAAGTATGAGTACCTCGTAACCGCTCTACCTCAAGAGGTAACTATAACAGTGCTAGATTTCATACAGAAACCTCCTTCCTCAAATTTGTATGAAGGCTTAAAGAGAACTTTTATTGAACGACACTCTTTAAGTGAAGCCAAGAGGTTCGACAAAATCTTGTCTGGCACCGAGATGGGTGACCAAAAGCCATCTCAATTTTATAGATCACTAATTATGTTAGCCGGTACTACAGTCGATAGCGACTTAGTTTATAAAATTTGGCTTCGCAAGTTCCCCAAAAGCCTTAATATTGCTTTGACCGGATCTGGTCATAGAGAGCTAGAGGAACTATTGAAACTAGCTGACAATTTGTGGGAAGTTATGTCAGAATCCGAAGTCGCTTCATTTGGCAATAATAACGCAATCGTTTGCTGAAACAACGTCAAAAATTCTAGAAAGTTTCAACAAACTAGCAATTGAGGTTCAAGAATTAAAAAACGAACGATACCGGAATAATTCACGTTCGAACTTGAGAGAAACTAATTTTCGAAGATTTTCAAGACGTAGATCCCCGTCAAGAAGTGTGTCACGACAACGACCTGCCAACTGGGTATGTAGATACCATTTTAGGTTCGGAAGGGCAGCTAGACAATGCGAACAACCATGCTCATTCGGTCAAAACGACACCCAACACAACACAACACAACATAACTCAACAAACTAAGTGACTCCATCATTGCGACGTCTAATGATGGAAGTCAAACAATACTCACACTCCGCCTTTTTATTTACGATAACGACAATCATATAAACTTTTTGATAGACAGTGGAGCAGAAGTTTCCGTACTTCCAGTAAATAAATTCAAAGCCCACAAGAAAAATTCAGACTTAATTCTAACAGCAGCTAACGGTAGCACAATCTCAACTATCGGCAAGAAATTACTCAACGTAAATTTAAAACTAAGACGCGATTTCCCTTTTACAATTATACTAGCACACTCGGCAACCCTGAAATACGATTCGCGGTAGTTTCGACTGTGCTCAATATTTACTTTAAAATTCAATAATATCAAGTGCCTAACCTGATCAATCATTTGTGCATTGCAAATCAATCAATTTGTTTAACAACGAAACATTTGAATTCAGCAGAAATAATGGCATTTACGTAAATAATCAATTGCGCAAACACCGCATAGCAAACTATTAATATAGTGATATACAAAAACAATTTGAGACTCCGCTAACCATAAATATCCACGACATAAATAAATAGTGCTTTTGTTAAAAATTTTTGACATTTCTTAATCTACCTTTTTTCTTTTGGTGCATGTTCGTGTAAACGGTGTGTGCATGCGCTATTGGCTGGCGTTTATTTAAATCGATCGTAGACACCCTGCTCCTAGCTTAAAAGGTACTGGAACGTTAAGACATTTCTGTATCTGCCCAAAAGTAGGCAATATATTTTTATGCCGTATTTCATTGTTTGGCCCCAAGCTACAGTGGAGGTCAATATAATTAGTAGTCATTATATATACAAAACCTGTATGGTTTAAAAAGTTTTATACTGAACCAAATAAAGAAACAAACAATCCTTGTCATATTTCGAACAAAATATAGAAACATTCGCGTTTGAACGAGTCGGAAACTCAAATAGCAAATAAACATTATTTAGTTGCGCACTAAACACTGAACAATTTAATATATATAAAAAAAAAAAAAAAAAAAAAAAAAAAGTCTACTGCTATTCCTGCCTACAATGCCACCTTCACCACGTTTAACTCGCCAACAACAACAACACATACAGCTGTCTCATCGTCTTAATAACAAAGAGGACAACAACAACACGCCTAAGCTTTTAGGTGCTGAAACCTCTTCAAAATCTCTTCGAGCTCTAATGCTTGAAATGGAAGAGAGGCTTTGCGCTAATTTTAGAAGCGATATGCGGCAACTCAAAGATGATCTTCTTTCTAAGTACGACAGCTCTCATAGACAACTAACGGAGGAAATTGCCAGCGTCGAGGTGAGAATCACTAAAAAGATAGGGACTGAGGTGAATGCTCTTAACACTGTTTGTCGTGAGCTGGACAGTAAAATAGTCTTATTGGAAGAGGAATTAAGTTCTCTTAAACGCCGCTGCGATGATCTGGAGCTTTCACGTGAAAACTTGAGGAATATCAATAATAATAGCAATATTACCAACAAAAAAATTGTTGACATCTCTTCGGATGCCATTTTGTTTGGCCTGCCTGCGACAAATGATGAAAACCTCAAGAGTATTTTCAATCGGATATGCCACTATATTGACTTTCAGTCTCCTCTTATTAGAGATATTTTTAGGGTAAAGTCAAACCAGAGCACTCAGAGCTCTATTGTAATTATTAAATACCTGTCACCTAGTGACAGAAATCGTGTGCTCAAAGCTTTTGGTGACTTTCGGAGGCACACAAATTCAGCTGTCAATCTTAGGGATGTTGGGCTTGACTTTGATAAAAACATTTTTATTCATGAGAGCCTCGATTCTGATACTCGCAATCTTTTGCAAGCTGCCATTACGTACAAACGACAGAAGAGCATCTACAATGCGTTTTCCTTTCGTGGCAAAGTTTACATCAGAAAAGAGAAAAATGCTGCCAGTATTCGCATTACCAACCTGGATGAGCTACGGAGTTATACTCTTGATGTCAGTGCTTCTACCTCGGCTACTACCTGCTAAACACCTACGTTCCTGTCTATTTATATTTATGTTCGTTGTTCCTATTCTAATAATTTACTTTAAGCCTTATCTGCTTCTCTCATCTATCTTTTTAATCTCTCCTTTTTCCTTTCTGCCGATAATCTGCTCTCTCTTTGATTATTCTTATGCTCAACTCTAGCTTAACACCTTCTGGTGCTGATGAAAATCAAAAAACTCTAATTCAGGTCTTATGTAAGCAACGCAGTGGACTAAATATCGTCCACTTTAATGCTCGTAGCTTAAACATAGCTAAACTGGATTATATCAGATACTTATTCGACAACTCCCTAGTTGACATCATTTGCATTTCGGAAACTTGGCTAAGTAGTGATATTAGTGATGTTTCCTGTAGAATCCTTAGTTATAACCTTTTTAGACATGACCGACATGACAAAAAAGGTGGCGGAATAGCAATATACTGCAAAAGTAATCTAAATGCCACCGTTGTAAGCCGTTCAAATGGGTCAGGTATTGAATTTATTAATTTATGTGTATCTGATAACAACAATAAAATTCTTGTTTCGTGTGTGTATAATCCTAACAAATGTTTTTCTGTTGATCCATTGTTTTCTGATTTATCAAATAATATAATTGATTATGACGTGATCTTGTTATGTGGTGACTTTAATATAAATCTCCTATCTAGCGAGCTGCCTAAGCAGTTACTGCAGAACCACATATCTTCGTTAGGATTGTCTATTGTAAATGTTTCTATGCCCACTCGCTTTTCCTACAACACCACTCCTAGTCTTCTTGATTTTTTTATTGTTTCTGACCCTTCTGTCGTTTCTCTTTTTAGTCAATTGAGCTTTGTCTCTGATCATGATTTGATTTTTTGCACGTTAGATGTCAATTTGTCTCGTTTAGCTATCCCAAATACTTTTTCCTATAGGGATTTCAAGAGCATAAATTATCCGTCTCTCTTCCACGATGTGTCTATGCTATCGTTCAATGGTTGTTGGTTTCACCATAATATAAATGACAAGCTTAATGCTCTCTTAGAACCAGTAAAGTTTCTGTTTGAGAAACATGTACCTGTACGCAGTTGTAGTATAAAAAATATGTCCTGTCCCTGGTTTTCCCAGCATGTGCTGTCCGTTATAAAAAAAAGAAACAGGTTACGTAAGACTTGGCGGCTAAATCCCACAGAAACTAATTGGGAAGCTTATAGAATGGCGAGGAATGAAGCCGTGCTTACAACTAGGCAAGCTAAAATGCGTTTTTATTCAAATAAACTTAAGCTCTCTTTGCCAAGCAAAATGCTTTGGAATAATATTAAAAGCCTTGGGGTTTGCAATAAAAATAAAGTTGAATGTCACCTAGATCCAGAAGTTTTAAACTGTTTCTTTTCTGATAATGCTGCTGCTTATTCTTCTGCTGCAGCTAATAATTGTATTACTTTGCCCTTGTTAAATCATTCAACGATTCAATCTTTTAACTTTTCTCCTGTAGTAGAGTATGAGGTTGGCAAATGCGTGTCTCAAATTAAGTCTAACGCACTGGCTGCCGATGGTATTCCCATAAAATTTATCAAAATCATACTCCCCCACATCATTAGCCCTCTAACTCACATAATAAACTCATGTTTTATGTCGTCCTCGTTCCCTGATTTATGGAAAATGGCCATTGTTCTTCTAATAGCAAAGAAGCAAAATCCATCTTGTCCCAATGATTTTAGGCCAATAAGCATTCTTTCACCTTTAGCAAAAATTTGTGAAAAACTCATGTCTCAACAAATAACACACCACTTAGTTAATAATAACCTTCTATCTCCGTTTCAGTCTGGTTTTCGTGCTGGTCATAGTTGTTCGTCTGCAGTTGTTAAGATAATTGATGATATACGGCCACAATATGATGCGGGGTCCTTGACTCTCTTATGCTTGTTAGATTTTTCGAAGGCGTTTGACAAAGTAAATCATCAAATCTTGTGTTATAAGCTTAAGTCATTCTTTGGTTTCTGTGATAGTGCTGTTAATTTAATGTCTAGCTACTTGTGCCGTAGGTCTCAAAAAGTTAAAATTGGTCAATTGTCGTCAGGGTACAAACTGGTATTGAGTGGTGTCCCTCAAGGTTCTATTCTTGGCCCCCTTCTGTTTTCTATGTTTCTAAATGATATTTTTTCTGTTTGTAATCATGCTTCTGTTCATGCTTACGCTGATGATGTCCAGTTGTATCTTTCTCGTAGAACTGGCCTCATCGAGGACCTTGGTTGTAGGCTGAATGAAGACCTCAGTAATATCTATGAATGGGCTTGCAAGAATGACCTTCTACTTAATTCTTCAAAATCATATGTTCTTCCTATTTGTAAAGTTAAGTCTTGCTTAATTGATGTCCCCGATTTGTTTATTGGATCGAATAAGCTTACTGTTGTGTCGAAAATTGTGAATCTTGGTTTCCATGTTAATTCTTCTCTGTCAGGTGTTGATCATGTTAACAGTATTGTAAAAAAAGTGTATTACGTCTTACGTAACCTTAGATTGTCTGCCAGCGTAACTCCAGTTGACATTAGGCGAAAGTTGGTAGTTCAACTCATCTTACCGGTTATAACTTTTTCTGAAGTAGTCTATAGTAAACTTGATTCTTCGTCCCAATTAAAATTGCAAATTGCATTCAACTATGCCACGCGGTATGTTTATGGTCTTCAAAAATATGATCGTCTTTCCAGTTTCCGAAATGCAATTCTTGGTTGTGATATAATTACTTATCTGAAGGCTAGAAACTGCATTTATCTTCATAAGTTAATCTATGAAAAAACACCTGGGTACTTGTTTGACAAACTCCAGTTTAGCATGTCTAGAAGAAGCCATGTCCTGATAGTTACGAGATGTTATTCGTTGCACACTTCCCACCTCTTTTTCATCAATGCCATTAGGTTGTGGAATGCTTTGCCACGTTGGCTTAGGGAGGTCAGTGGGAGAGTAGCTTTTAGGCAATCTGTCTTTTCCTTTTTCTCTTCTCATTAGATTACTTCTTTTTTGCTTATATTTCAACTTTTTTATTTTTTTTTTTTTCTATTCTTTTTTTTCCTAATTTTCAACCTGCTTATGTTATTTTAGTTAGTATTTTGTTTTCATTATTATGTATTGTTTTAATAATTTTCATTAAAAATTTTATTTTTCTTTTTTTTTTTTTTTTTTCTTATATACATACTTATTGAAACTAGCTTTGAGTTGTAATTATTTAATTTAACTTAATCCACTAATTGTTTAATTTTAGGTGTACTATAAAAGAGCTAGCTCTTATTGTACTTATGCTTTTTCTTCTTAAATAAATAAAATAAAATCAAAAATCATTACAAGACCCATCATAGGAGCAGATTTCCTTACGAAATATGGACTCTTGATAGACTTAAAACACAAGAAACTCATTGATCCACTTACACAACTATCAGTTAACGCAATCACAGCATTTACAGAAACATCACTACCCAAACTAATTACAATAGACAACAAATATACAAATATACTAAAAGATTACACATCACTAACAGCAGAACCCGACTACAACAAACCAGTTAAACACAAAACAGAACACCACATAACTACAGAAGGACAGTTACCTTTTTCAAGACCAAGACGCCTTGACTCCAACAAATACAAAATTGCCAAACAGGAATTTGATTCCTTAATCAAAGCAGGTATCTGCCGTACTTCAGACTCCATGTCAGCTTCTCCACTACATCTAGTACCAAAAAAAGATGTGAACGACTGGAGAACCTGTGGTGACTATAGAAGACTAAATGCCATTACAGTTCCAGACCGCTACCCTCTACCACACATACACGACCTATCTATTGATTTACACAACAAACACATATTTTCAAAATTAGATCTAGTCAGAGTATACCACCAAATCCCCATGGCCACACAAGACATACATAAAACCGCGATTACAACACCGTTCGGAATGTTTGAGTTTTTGAGAATGCCATTCGGTTTAAGAAATGCAGCTCAAACAATTCAACGATTTATCAACGAAGTATTACGAGAACTAGACTTCGTATTTGTATACCTCGACGACATTCTGGTGGCCAGCGAGACAGAAGAGGAACACGTTAAACATCTAAATTTAGTTTTCGAACGACTAGACAATTACGGAATAAACATTAAACCAAATAAATGTATTTTCGGCGTAGACAGAATAAATTTTTTAAGTTATGATATTTCAAACAAAGGCATAAAACCATCTCCCGATAGAATTCAATGCATTGTTAACTATCCAAAACCAGAAACAGTTAAACAAATGCAGAAATTCATCGGGATGATTAATTACTACCACAGATGCATTCCAAAATTAGCACACACACTTACACACATTTATGATATGATAACTTCAGCATCAAAAACAAAGGACAAACACTTAACATGGACAGAAAACACAACAGAAGCATTCGCAACGATAAAAGAAAGTTTTACTAAGGAAGTGCTACTTAATCATTTTAATAGCAAAGCAAAACTTTCTATCGCTGTGGATGCATCTAACACTGCTATCGGTGCAGTTTTGCAACAAGAACACAATCAGGAAACAGAACCACTAGCTTTATTTTCAAAGAAATTATCTCCATCAGAGACAAAATACAGTACGTTCGATCGCAAACTTTTAGCAATTTATCTTACAATTAAACACTTCAGACACTATTTAGAGGGACGAACATTTACTATATACACAGATCACAAACCACTTACTTCAGCATTACATTCAAAAACAGAGAGAAGCCCAAGACAAACACGACACCTAGAATTCATTGCACAATTTTCCAACGACATCAGACACATTAAAGGTACCGATAACACCGTAGCGGACGCACTTTCAAGAGCTGAGATAGAGGCTTTCACAACCTCTGAGATTAACCTCAGAACTCTACACAAAGAACAGAATACAGATTCAGAACTACAAGAGATACTAAATAAACACACTTACAAATTCGAACAAATTCACATTCCAATACTTAACATTAAAATTTGGTGCGAACAAACAAGTTCAGGAACACGTCCATACGCAAACAAATTTTTGAACAATTACATAATATTTCACCGAAAATTTTTCGAAAAAATAAGACGCCTGGCCGATGGTTTCAAGACCGGGGCCTCTTCCTGCAAGGATGAAAATGGGAATCTAGTGACAGATATCCAGAGTACACTGATGATGTGGAGGGAACACTTCTCTAGGCTTCTGAATGGCGACGACGACAACAATCCCGCCAATAGAGATGATATTCCGGAATCCTCAATTTTGGACGACAGCGTTGAAGTTCCGCTGCCCGACCATAGTGAAGTCTTGAAAGCTATAGCTCGGCTTAAAAACAACAAAGCCGCAGGAGCCGATGGCTTACCTGCTGAGCTCTTCAAGAATGGAGGCGAAGCTCTATTTAAATGCATTCATGAGCTTCTATGCAGAATATGGTCGGAAGAATGCATTCCAAACGATTGGAACCTCAGTGTGCTCTGCCCAATCCACAAGAAAGGCGATCCCACAATTTGCGCCAACTACCGGGGGATAAGCCTTCTGAATATCGCATATAAGGTTCTGTCGAGCGTACTATGTGAAAGACTGAAGCCCATCGTAAACCAGCTGATTGGACCTTATCAGTGTGGCTTCAGACCTGGCAAATCCACCATAGACCAGATATTTACGCTACGACAAATCTTGGAGAAGACCCTAGAAAAACAAATCGACACACACCATCTTTTTGTCGATTACAAAGCCGCCTTCGACAGTCCAATAAGGAATCATCTATATTCCACCATGTCTGAATTTGGTATTCCTGCAAAGCTCATCCGCCTTTGCAGAATGACACTGAGCAACACCAGCAGCACAGTTAAAATCGGGAAGGACCTCACTCCTCCATTCGATACCAAACGAGGTTTCAGACAAGGTGATTCCTTATCGTGCGACTTTTTCAACCTAATGATGGAGAAGATCATCCGAGCTGCTGATTTGAGACGCAGTGGCACGATATTCTACAAAAGTATTATGCTGCTGGCGTATGCTGATGATATCGATATCATTGGCCATAATACGCGCGAAGTCAGTGCAGCATTCTCCAGGTTAGCGAAAGAGTCGAGTCGAATGGGTCTTGTAGTGAACGCAGATAAGACGAAATACCTAGTGTCAACAAATAAACAGTCCCAGCGTCTTGGAAACCACGTCACTGTTGACAACATCTCCTTCGAGGTTGTTAAGGACTTCGTCTACCTGGGATCCAGCGTAAACTCTTTCAACGATGTCAGCATTGAGATAAAGCGAAGGATAACTCTTGCCAACAGGTGTTACTTTGGGCTGAATAGGCAATTGAGAAGCAGAGCCCTCTCTCGACGAACAAAACTCACGCTCTATAAGTCACTAATCATGCCAGTCCTATTATATGCAGCACAAACTTGGACGTTGAGCAGTTCTGATGAAAAGACTTTGGGAGCCTTCGAGAGAAAGATCCTTCGTAAGATCTTCGGTCCCATCTGCGTCAATGGCGAGTACAGAATTCGATGGAACTACGAGCTGTATGAGCTGTACGCTGACATCGACATAGTTAAGCGCATTAAAATCGAGCGGCTCCGCTGGCTAGGTCATGTTGAGCGAATGGAAAACGACGCTCCAGCGAAAAAAATTTTCGATTCGGTGCCCGGTGGTGGAAGGATCCCCACATCTTCGTTGGAAGGATCAGGTGTTGGATAACCTGACTACACTTGGTGTTTCCAACTGGCGCCAGCAAGCGCAAAATAGAAATGGCTGGCGCAATTTCTTATACGAGGCCAAAACCGACCTTCGGTTGTAAGCGCCAGATAAGTAAGTAACATAATATTTCACACCCAGGTACACGAGCTTCTCGACGACTCATAACACAAAGATATTTTGGCCCAAAATGAACACACAAATCAACAAATGGTCACAAGAATGCGTTAGATGCCAACGAGCTAAAATACATCGACACACGAAGACAATCCCACACAAGATAGACATACCACCCGGTCGTTTTGAGCATGTTCACGTTGATTTAGTTGGCCCTTTACCAATATCTAAAGGTTATAGATATCTACTTACCTTAGTTGACAGAAACACAAGTTGGCCCGAAGCGTATCCAATTAAAGATACCAACGCCAGTACTATCGTAGATACACTTCAAAAGGAATACATCTCACGTTTTGGAGTTCCTCTGGAAATTACTTCCGATCGAGGACATCAATTTACGTCCACAACATTTAGAAACTTCGTAAAGACACTAGGAAGCAAGCACATTACCACTTCTGCTTATCATCCACAAGCTAATGGGATTGTAGAACGATTTCGCCGCCAACTAAAGACTTCTCTAATAGCGAGTAACAACCACACGAATTGGTACACAGAGTTGCCACTAGTTCTTCTAGGACTTAGGTCCACGGTCAAAGAAGATCGTAAGGCTTCACCAGCTGAAATGGTTTTTGGTCAAACACTCAGGCTACCACAACAACTAGTAATCCACAGCAGTCAGAACTTTAATTCGTCAGACACCTTGTCCAAACTTAAAGATGTCGTAGAAGATCAAAAGTCAAACATTGCGCATCACAGCACTAACTTCCAACAATATATACCTCGAGCCCTTAGTACTTGTAACTTTGTCTTCGTCCACAATGACACAATTCGTAAAACACTTCAAGAGCCGTACGATGGTCCCTTCGAAGTTATTGAGAGAACACCGAAATACTTCACAATTCGTAAAAATAACACTAACATAACAGTCAACATTGAAAGGATTAAGCCCGCCACCTTAGACACCGAAACAGCACAGACACATTCAACCAAACATAAAAATACTAAAAAAGTACACTTTAACCTATTAGCCAACACGACCAAAATTTTTCAGAAGGGAGGGGGAATAATGTGGTGACTCAATACCACCACATATAAACACCGACATCACAACATACAAAACAACATACAAACTTTACAAATATTCACTTACACATTTATTTAAAAAAAGTATTATTTAAGATTTCAAAATTGTCAATTTTTATTTATCAAAAATTTTGTATATTAGGTTAGTTATAAAATTGTATTCATTGAATGTAAATAAAAAAAAATAAATTGTAAAAATAAAATTTAAATAAAACTCTTAAAAAATATAATTTTTTGAACATCCACAACGGGATCCACAAATCGATAAACGAAAGTTATTTCCCACTGTTTTGGAAAAATCATTTATTAGTCCTATTTATAAAAAAGGTTGCAGGAATGACGTTATTAACTACAGAACCATTGCTAAACTGTCATCGATTCCAAAACTTTTTGAGCGAATCGTGTATGATCGGGTAAAAATTCACTGCCGTGAAGTCATTACAGCTCGTCAGCATGGTTTTGTTAATGGCAGATCTACGGTATCTAATCTACTCGATTTTACAACCTTTTGCTTAAACACTATTGAATCTGGTTACTAGGTCGACTGTATCTACACGGATTTTAGCAAAGCATTTGATAAGTTACCACATAATTTAATTTTATTTAAACTTAAGTCCATTGGATTTCCACAATATTTTAAAGAAAGCTGGATTAAATCGTACTTGACAGAGCAATCATATCAAATACGATTCCGAGGGTTTTTGTCTGCCGAGTTTGTTGCGTTATCAGATGTTCCTCAAGGAAGTCACCTAGGTCCACTTCTGTTTATTTTAGCTATTAATGATGTGACCCATATCATTGAAAACTCTCATCTGCTCATTTATGCAGATGATATGAAAATATACAGAAAAATAAATTCTCAAGACAATTCAGCCCTACTCCAGTCGGATCTGAAATCTTTTGAAGTTTGGTGTTCTTAAAATAATATGTTTCTTAATTCAGATAAATGCCAAACTATGACCTTTTCGCGGAAAAGGAAGAATTTAGTTTTTGATTATAAGATAAAAGATACTGCTTTATGTCGTGTGGATATCGTTAAAGATCTGGGAATATGTATGGATTCTAAACTTTCCTTTAACATTCATATTGATAACATTTGTAAAAAAGCATCTTCTGTGCTTGGATTTATTAAACGCTGGGCCAAAGAATTCAATAGCATGATTACGACTACAACGCTGTATTATGCAATAGTGCGTCCTCACTTGGAGTACGCAAGTCAAGTTTGGTCTCCAAGTTACAATGTGCATGTTGATCGAATAGAGAGAATCCAAAAATGCTTTGTTCGGTTTGCACTAAGAGGCTTAAGTGGATTTGACATTTTAAACCTTCCTCCTTATGAGGATCGCTTAAAACTACTAAAAATTCAATCATTGAGTGAGAGAAGAAAGTCTGCAGGTATCGTCTATTTACACCAACTCATAACCGGTGTATTTGATTCTGCAGAACGTCTTTCCCTTATAAATTTCAACTCTAATCGTAGAAGCAGAAGAAATGCTAACAATTTAATATACCTACCATTTAGTACAACAAATTATATGTTGACTGCTCCTTTAAACCGTATGAGTAAATCAGTTAACAATTGTAGCTTTTTTGATTTTAATTTGTCTAAAGGTCAACTCAAAAGTAGATTAAAAACTATTGTGTAATGGCATGGTTATGTCTTTACATGGTTAGTCGTGACGTCTTGTGTTGTCCTTGAGCCCAACCATATTTTGGTGGGTAAATTTTTCCCACATTAACTTATTTTGTGCCACTAGTATCAATATCGTTGAAAATTTCAAAGATTTTTGGGGTGCGGCTTTAAATGCGTTAGTGCTGAGAATGACCGAAAAATCTGTAGCAGCTAAACTATATTGTTATTGAATGTAAAATGTTCGTCCAATTAATTTTAAATAATTTGGTTATTTTGACACCAAAAACATTCATATATTTTTAGAATTGCACAAACTTTTAGTGCGTCTTTTTTTAGTTAAAATCGTTTCCTCAAAATAACAAAATACTATCAGAAATTCGAATGTTTTACTTTCGATGAAAATAACTCCGTTGTTTTTGAATATATTTCATTAAACTTTTTTAAGTAAAAGGAGTCTTTAGTCTCTAAAAACATTCTCCTTATTAAAACCTAAATAAACTTGAGGAGTATATTTTGTTGCTCCATGTCATCATTACAAATACGAAGTTGCGAATCTGAAAAATTCAATTTTTCTTTTACCATTGGGTCAGTCCATGTCACGTGGTCCAGCACTTGTTGCTCGACCATTTTTAAAAACGTTTATATTTTTATTGAAATTTGTTCAATATATTGGGATATCAGAACCGCATTAAAAATAATGGCATTCAACTGTACTTTCAAAATGGCGGCCATATTTGCCTTGCTACATGTAGAGTTTTATGCGTTTGTAAGCGTTTGTGGTTACTTTAATTTGTCAGCTCCTGTTAAACACAGAGTGATAAATTGAAAACCATGACACTAAGCACACTTTAAACTTCAATCTCACATACAAGAAGTGATAATTAAATAATTTATTCATACCTATTAAAAAAAATGGTGAAACTTTTTTTTAAAATCCTTACATTTTGCAACTTTAAGAATTTTTTTTTATAGAAAGCAATTACCTGTCGAATTATTTTATCTTTTTAAAGTACATCTGAGCAAGTAGTTTAAATATAATTTTTTTTAACTTTCTGACTTACCAAGTTTTTTTTTAACAGTCTCTTAAAAATGGAAATTTTGAGAATTTAACTAATTTTGGGGTCAAATATCTCTGGTGGGCATAAGTTTAAAAATTTCAAATTGATTCGCAATAAAGTACATAGTAATATCTTACTTCAGTTAAAACTCTGAGTTTGGTATTCGC
This sequence comes from Pherbina coryleti, assembly GCA_943735915.1. Taxonomy (NCBI): domain Eukaryota; kingdom Metazoa; phylum Arthropoda; class Insecta; order Diptera; family Sciomyzidae; genus Pherbina; species Pherbina coryleti. The sequence continues at coordinate 120,554,726 of OX030948.1, read as the reverse complement.
TTCGTTTGGAAGATACGACCTTTCAAACTTAATGATATTTCACCTTGTATAATACGTGTTTTTTAAGATATTCTTGAGATTTTATTTTCTAATACAAGCTTTAATCTTTCGTTTGGAATGTAACTAAACATAAATATTGAAACATTGAATATAATTTCATGAATATAACCTCAAATAACTAACCATTTTCGTACTTTACACCCTTTCGTTTATAATGATGAGCACATTTTTGTTAATGATGAGCACAAAGTTTATGACTTTGTAGATTTATTGTTTACTTTGAATTGCCGTGTTCCCTGATTCGTTGGCAGCTTTCGAAACTGATGTGTAGCTGATCTTTCCGAGCTAAAATTTCTTCTCCCTTAACATATACATATGATATGATAGGAGTAAAAAGTTGATTTATTTCTGTCCTTTGCAGACTTTCTCATGCAACTTCACGCTTTGTTGTTCCTCCGACACCATCACATGCGTTTTTTCCATGCGATGTTGCAAAACAATTCCATTCTGCATCAAGTCCAAAATCAATTTTGTGGTTGCAGATATTTGTGAAGTTTTTTATTTTTATATTGACTCGCACCACCGTCTGAAAAATAAATTAACTTTTGAACAGCTGGTAAGTCAATCAAAATTCAGGGAACACGGCAATTCCATCGTTTTGTTCCAATTTCCGACACAATAATGCGATGCTTTTTTATTTCTAAATCCGAAGAATATGAGGATCATCAAATCATCAAAGCTAAATAGGTAGGTTAAAAAAGATATTTAAAATATTTTACGTGTGAACATAAATATTTTCCTTTTCAATTTTTTTCAGTAATTGTTCAATTTGCTTTAATGTTTTTTATTAATGTTAAAAAATATTTATATGTATGAGAAAATAAAAAAGTAAACAATAAATCTACAAAGTCATAAAACTTGTGCTCATCATTATAAACGAAAGAGTGTACGTAAATGGTTAGTTATTTTAGGTTATATTCGCAAAATTATATTCAATGTTAGAATATTTATGTTTAGTTACATTCCAAACGAAAGATTAAAGCTTGTGTTAGAAAAAAATCTCAAGAATATCTTAAAAAACACATATTATACAAGGTGAAATATCATTAAGTTTGAAGGGCTGTCTCTTCCAAACGAAGCAAATACCAAACTCAGAATTTTAATTGTAGTAAGATATTATTATGTACTTTATTATGAATAAATTTGAAACTTATGCCCACCAGAGATATTTGACCCCAAAATTAGTTAAATTCTCAAAATTTCCATTTTTAAGAGGCTGTTAAAAAAAACTTGGTAAGTCAAAAAGTTGAAAAAAATTATATTTAAACTACTTGCTAAGATGTACTTTAAAAAAGAAAAAATAATTCGACAGGTAATTGCTTTCTATATAAAAAAATTGTTGATAGTTTTAGCGACCTTAAAAATTAGCAATGTTTTTTTGTTGACTGGCTTCAGGTCATGGAAAACAAAATACAAATTTTTTTTATAAATTTTTGTTATTTTTATTTTCGATATTTCGAATTGACAATGCAATTCATCATCAGGAAATCTGAAGAAACAAAAACACAATTAAAATATTTAACAACAATTTTTTTACATAAATTTACACAATTTAAAAATCACAATAAACAATAGTTACATTTAAAAAAAAAAATTTTTTTTTGTTTTTAACGTATTTAATCTAACACGGAGTATTTAAAACTAATGTAGTGCACATGTGGCTAGCACTAACCTACCTCAACAAAAACATAAACACAAAACGCTACAAACGCTCTACGTTGGTCTCACTGCATACCTGCAGCGAAACCAAAGCATGAAGCGCAAGCAGTGACAAAGTCAAGTGCTACTAGCGGCATGATTCATGTTACACATTGTGAAAACAAATCGCTGCCAAAAGTAAGTCATTGGAGTTTGTAACCTGTAAGTGGGTTGTGATGGATATTATCACAAACAGATGTGTAAGTAAGTAAAAAGTAATAGTAAGCAGATTTGTAATAATTGTATTTAGATTTCATGACTGTTAATTGTATATATGTAAGAACTTATTTAGGATGAATATTATTTTGAGTGAAAAGAAAATATTGTCACTTTTCACTCAAATATTTTATTATAAAAACCCAAGTTGGGGTTAAATAAAATCAATCTTGGAAACATCTCAAAAGAAGGAAGTCTTCTAAAATTCACAAGAACCAAGCCTTGTGGCTTCATCAATATTTAATATATTGAAACTCTGCCTTTGTGGCAGCTGATGAAAAAAGCCTTGCGGCTGATATAAAAAGGCCTTGTGGCCAAGAATCCCCTTTGTCCCCAGATAGGGAAGTTAGGGACTATAAAGCATCACATAAAAAGAAGATCATCTACCATAATATGGCGATCCTGCGGAACGAATCCTGAAAAATCAAGATCTTGCGGACAAACCTGTTCTCCTGATCCTTCCCCTGACCCCTTCCCGTAGCTGCACAGCAACAATTTGCAGCACCAATACCGGAATACAAAGCAACACCAATACCTGGACCCAAAAAGCTAACAATTGAAGAATACAACAGACGAACAACAACAAAGAAGCAACAACAGGAAAAACAAACCCAAAAGAAGACAAGAGCGGGGAGACAAGTTCAGCAAAGGAAGGAATTAAATAACCTATATAGATTAATCACTTTATCAAAAGGAAAGGAAAGAGTAGAATTTTTAAGACAACTCAAAGACTTAAAATTTAAGATTCAGAATAAAATAAATTAAACATGACAGAATACAAGCATTGTTTTATTTGTGGAGCAAAGATCAACACTAAATACATAAATGATCATTTAAAGTTGCATAAACAAATTTTTGTTAAAATAAATAAGATCATGAACAAAATAAATAAGTAAACATAGTTCGAGTTTTTATTTCTATAAGAAATTATGTTCAAATTATTCAATTCATGACTAAAGATGTCCCACAGTTATATGTAAATATCACAAATTTAAAAGAAACAATGGTTGCTCTAGGACAGGAAACAAAAATAACAGAGAATATTTCTTTAAATGGAAATATTTCTAACAAACAAGAAATGTATTTAGACATCTTTGTCGACATAGGTTTAATTGCATTATTAATATATGTACTAAAAAAAGTCAATGAGTATTACAAATAATATGTAATAGAAAGAATTGCAAGTGCTTATATTTAAAAAATTTTATGGATAAATTAAAAGAAGCACTAAAGAAATTAAAACATAGTAAAACAAAAGTTCCAACAAGAAAATTCAAAAAAGAAACTTTACAAGATAAGCAAAAAGAATGTAATATATAAGAAAATCAATTAAAAGCTTTTATAAATTCTCCGCAACCAGACCATAAAAATATAATACACTGTAAAGCATTAATAAAAACTATAAATGAATTAATTCAACACAGATTAACTTTGTATGACACGGATGATGAAATAGATAGCAGTAGTAATAACAGTAGTAGTGACAGTAATAGTGATAGTGAAAAAGAAACACTAAAAATGGCGAACTTTGAAATTTCAGTAGCATCAAAAATAGTTGATGAGTTTGATGGAGATAGCAAAAAGCTATTGAATTCTATGCATCAACACTTAAGGATGATACACAGAAATCTCAATTGTTAAAATTTATTCTAGCAGCAAAAATACGTGAAAAAGTAAGAAATAGACTATTACCTGTGGCAGTTCCAAATTCAATTCAAGAGTTAAAAATAGTATTGGCAAAAAACTACAAGTTAAATAAAAATCCACTAAAATTACAAAATGAATTGCACCAGACTAGACAGGGGTCTATGAATGTTAACAATTTTGCCACTAGAATAGAAACAATAATATCATCTTTGAATGAAATTCAAATAGCTACTCAAGGAGAGAATAATAAAGAAATAATCATAAAACTAAATGACCAATTAGCGGTCAATGCATTTAAAACAGGTTTAAATGAGCCTTTCAGAAGCATAGTTCTTGCAGCTCAACCTAATACATTTGCTAAAGCTTTAGAGATAGCAACAGAAGTAGATTATTATTATTATTTTATTGAGATGCTAAGCCCTAAGGCTTTATAGCATTTTAAAAATTCAACAATTTGTTTGATTAACTTAAACACTATACAATTCATTATACATTTAATTATTAATTTAAAGGATTTCAGATATAATATACATAGTAAAAATGATGTAAGGTTGTATATATTCCGGATCAACATCTTGATATTAATAGATCAATTGATTAGAGCAGTGCTCACATATGTGAGGCTGATAACCAAGTTCTATAATGTGTGCAGGAACAGGGATTAGAGCAAAGCTCACATATGCAAGGGTAGACGGACGGGTCTACCTCCGGTATATGCCAGGCGAGACGGACATGGTCTCGCTCTGGATAATCATGTTTGAATTTAATCAGCTTGGTGTAAAATTCCCAGGTATGATGTGAAGTTGCATATTCCGGATCATATATTTAGAGCATCGATCCCATATGTGAGGCTGATAATCAAATACTATTCTGATGTATGTATGTAGATTCATGTAAACAGGGATTAGAGCAAAGCTCACATATGCAAGGGTAGACGGACGGGGTCTACCTCCGGCATATGCCAGGCGAGACGGACGTGGTCTCGCTCTGGATAATCATGTTTAAAATAAATCAGATTGATAGTATTGCCAAACGTAGCCAGGAAAATATAAAGTATTCTTGGGAGAGCATCATCCAAATCAACCTCGGTACTGGAGATAATCTAGAATTTTAAGTTTAATTGAGTATATGGATTCATTTAAAGAGATTACATCTGAAACAAAATTAAAGTCACCACAAGCACTTCTCAGCGGTTCATTTTGCAAGTAGTTTGTTCTACAAAAGTTCATGTAAAGTAATTCAAAAGATCTTCTAGGACGAATAGGAATATTAAAATAAATTTTACTTAATAAATATGGACTGTCAACATATCCATGCAGAAGTTTAACAATCCAGCTTACATTAAGCATAGTTCTGCGATTTTTTAAAGTAGGAAGATTTAATAGCTGTAATCGATATTCATAAGGTGGAAGATGAAAGTCAGTTCTGCAGTATAAATTGCTTAAGCAGAACAGAAGAAATTTTTTCTGAACTGATTCAATGTCGTCAATGTAACAACAATATCTTGGACACCATATAATTGAGGCATATTCTAAGATAGGCCGCGCTAGTGAAGTGAACAAAGATTTCGTAATAAGGGGATCATTAAACTCTTTTGCCCATCGTTTGATAAATCCCAGGGTACTATTTGCTCTATTTATTATTTTAGTTATATGAATATGAAAGCGAAGTTTAGGATCCATGGTAACTCCAAGATCATGGAAACTATCTAGAGATTCTAGTGTATAGTCGCAGATTTTGTACGTGCTTCTAAGCCATGGCTTACGCGAGAAGGTCATGTGCTTACATTTTTTCATATTGAGATTCATATGATTTATTTTGCACCAGTTATAAAGATTATTGATGTCAATTTGTAAGAATTTGGCATCATTTTCATTTTTGTAAGAAAGAAATAGTTTGACGTCGTCAGCGTACATCAAGACGTTAGAATGCAATATTATAGTTGGCAAATCATTTATGAAAAGTAGAAAGAGAAGAGGCCCGATGTGACTCCCTTGGGGCACTCCTGAGGTAACCGGGAACTCGTAAGATTTCACGAGTTTAAATAAAACAGATTGAGTTCTATTACTGAGATACGATTCAATCCACCTCACCAGCTGTATGGGAAATCCGATAAGAGATAATTTTAAAACTAAGAGTTTGTGATTTACAACATCAAAAGCTTTACTAAAATCCGTATAGATGACATCTGTCTGAAGACCTTTTCCAAAATTCTCTATGGTCTTAGATGTAAATTCAAGTAGGTTAGTGACAGTCGATTTTCCAGAAAGAAATCCATGTTGACATGGAGACATCAAAGACTTTACACTATGTGATAATTGTGATGTAACAATTGCCTCAAAAAGTTTGGGCAAAGTACTTAATTTAGCAATTCCACGATAATTATCAATTACCAGATTTACCTGTTACCAGATTTATGCAACGGAATAATAAATGAAGATTTCCATGCAGCTGGAAAATAACAAGATTTTAAAGATGAAGTAAAAAGTAAAGTGATAGACTTTACTTATTCTTCGCAACAGTATTTCAATATGCATGAGGGTATATTGTCGGGACCGCTTTTATAAGAAGATTTAAGATCTCTTAAGTAGGCTAGAACTGTACTAGTATCAACTATTGGGAGACAAATATCACCAGATTGAACATAATGGGGATAGCTGCCATTATTAAAAGAAGATGATGAATAAGTCGACTTAAAAAAACCAGCAAAAAGGTTGCAGATACTATTGTCATTATCGGATTCCACATTATTGTATTTCATAAAAGAAGGATAGGAATCAATTTTGCGTTTTGTGTTAACAAAGCTCCAGAATGATTTTGCATCAGACTTAATGTTTAGTTTAACTTTTGTGAGGTAGATGTTATAGGATTGCTTGCACAACTGTTGGTAACTATATTTAGTCGAAGTATAACGTGCAATATCACATATGTTATGTGTTTTTTGATATTTTTTATAATATTTAGTTTTCAAGTTTCTCAGTTTTCGTAATTCATTGGTATACCACACGGGGCCGGAAATTATAGAGGCTTTTCGTTGAGGAATAGATCTAAGAAAGCAATCCATGAGCGTTGAGTTAAACGCATAGACCGCGGCATCCAGATTCTGTGATGATAAGAATTTTGTATTTAGATTCAGTATAGGTGACCAATTTATATTGGACAAAATATTTTTCAAAGTAACATAATTAGTTTTCTTAAAGTTGAATTCGGTGAGCGGTTGAATAGTTTGGTTCTGCACAGATGGTTTAGGAAAATTTAAACAGATTTCATTAGTCGGATGGTGAGAATCTTCAGGAGTGACCAAGGGATCAGACCTTGACACTGAAGCAATATTGCTATCATCAAAAAATACCAGATCGAGCAAACGTTTATTCTTGTTGAAGTGACAGTTTAGTTGGAAAAGACCTTGGCTTGAGAGTTCGTTTAAAAAGCAATTGTCAGATGAGCTTTCCGAAGAAGGTAAAAATATTGTAGGGTTTTCGGAACAACAGTTCCAAGAAACGTTGGGCAGGTTAAAGTCATCAGTTATTAATATATGATCATTTGGATGGAGCTGTAGGCAAACTTTACTAATAGCGAGCAAATGTTTGCTATAAACTTCTAAGTTAGAAAATGGTGGGATATAAGAGCATGTAATGTAGATACTCAAGGGACCGAACTTTACATGAACACAACAAAATTCTATGTCTGCAGCTTCTTGTATGTCTATTTCTTGAGAGTAATGTGTTGATTTGACCGCAATCAACACACCTCCACCGTTAGAATAATTGCCAGGAATGGAGTTTCTATCTTTGCGATAAATGTTAAATTTGTTGCAAAGAATTTCAGAATTTAAAGTGTTGGGTTTTAGCCAAGTCTCACTGAAAGTAATTATATCATAATGAATGTTGTGACTCATAATGAATAAATTAATCAATTTAGTATTAATGCCACGAACGTTTTGATATAAGATAAGGAACTGAAGGCAGCAATCTAGTTTTTTTGGTTCATGTTGCGAACAGGGAAAGAAGCTAGTACAGTTCTAGGTTGTGATCTAGGGACGTATTCATGAACTAATGTATATTCAGGCCAAAAACTTTGACTGATTACTTTATTGTAGAGATCATCAGGTAGAGTAATTTTAAATGAAGACGTGACGCGTTCATGAGGTAACTTGAATTTATAAATCGAAATTCTTTTATTTAAAAGATTTAAATTTGATTGCAAATAGAAAAGAATGTCATCCTCAGTCGTATCAGCTGCAAAACGGGATACAAATATTGATCTTGCAGGCGGAATTATCACAAGATTTTTGTGAACCGGCTGATTCAAACTGCTTATCGATATTTGTTTTGGTATTGCGCCTGTGTTATTAGTTTTGAGTAATGCAGGAGAAGTACCAGCACTTGATAAGGCACAAGCCTTAGCATAAGTTACCTTAGCATCAGAAGTAGAAGGAGAGTCAGTAATTAAATTTATTGTGTGTACAGCAGAGGCTTCTAAAAAAAAAAAAAAAAATAAATAACTGGCCATTGCAGCCCTTGAAAGGACTTTGACCTAGCTTCTTATGATCAATTGTGTTGTGCGTGTTATTAAGTTTGTACACAATTGACCGAGAAATGGACCTACATGCTTAACGCCGACTCCGAACGGCGATGAACGGAATGTTCTTATTCTCAAGAAGCTTTACATGGCATTTTGATTACTCTCTGAGGTTTGCCATTGTCTGCAGAGAGGTGGCGCCCGTACAGAAAAATTATTTTAATTCAAATAATTTTCTGTCTGGCTGGGGTTCGAACCTGGGTCTCCAAGGTTCTTTGACATAGCGGCCACGCACTTTAACCAACTACGCCACGGACGCCACAGCAGAGGCTTCTGTCAACAGTAAATTCTCACTGACTGATGCGGGAGCTCTAGAAAGGGCCGCAACATCAGTATTTCGAGCTGTAGTTACATTCTCAGTTGAAAATGCTTCACATGAAGTGTGTAAGTTTAAGTTTAAGGGTGAAGGCTCAGCATTTGTTTCAGGGTTAGCTTTAGGAGTAACACTTGTAGACGGAGTGGCTGATTTAGTAATAGATTTGGCAGAGCTTCGAAGGTTTTTGCTGTTCCGCTTTCGCTTAGGAGAGACAAAAGCCTCATCCATGCACTTAAACGATTTGAAAGACTTTTCGTACTCCGCCAATCTAATCTGAGCCGCCTCTAGGTCTTTAGAAACCTCCAAGAAACCCTTTCTCGATTGCCTTATAAGTTTTAATATTTCCAAATCGGTTGCTCTGCAATTTTCGCATGCCCAACGGAGACCCTTATTTTCACCCAGTGCGTCGGAGACACGCGCATTTAGTGCTACACACTTAGTGTGAAAAAAGGATTCACATAACCAACAATTTACAATTCGGTCAGATTCTCCCTTAATGGTACAGTTGCGGAAATTGCAAACCATATTTAAAAATCTTATATTCAGTTATAAATTTATAAGTTAAAAGTAAAAAAAAATAAAGTTAAGCTTTGGCAACCCTATTTGAGAAAGTTTGAAAGAGACAGGCAAACTAGTTTAGAAGGCAACAGTTTGAAAGGCGTTAGAAAGTTGTTACTAATGACAACGGTTTGAGAAGCCTTAGAATTCAAGCTGACAAACGTCAGAAAACAATGGAAGAAAAACAAGAACAAATCCGCTTTCACAAAAAACAAACCAGCGTTTGTTGTTGCTGTAGCAGAAAAACAAATGAAAATATAAATTTATGATATATAAAAAAGGATTATTTCAGCGCTTTCTTGGCCCACAGTTGTATAAATCCAACGAAGGTCCCAAAGTAATGCACGGCAAGTCCAAAAAGAATTTAATTTTAATTGAATTACACGCGAAATTCGGTACTAAATTAAAATTTTACGCGACAAGAAACAAAGCACGTCTTTCGGCAGAACAGTTTGACAGATTAGATGGTAACACAAATGCAAACTATAATGTAATGACATTCAGAAATAGGAATGATTATAATAATAAAAAATGAGAAAATTAATGAAAATGATATAAAATCGTCAAATCAAATCCAAATCACAGGTATTGCAAGCAGACCATTAACCATTCAACAACAAACAAATATAAAAATAAAACTCAACGATGTAGAGATTTCACACAGATTTAATGTCATACAAGAAGATATTGACATAAATGCAGATGGAATACTTGGAAGAGATTTCTTAATGAAATATAATTGTAAAATAGATTACGAAACATGTGTTTTATCCATACACACCAAAGAAAATCAAGAAGATATTCCAATGTACGTGACATTGCAAGTAACAATATCAAATATTAATATACCAAGAAGAAGTGAACTAATAACAAATATAAATGTAGACCTGGAGGAAGACAGTATAGTACATGCATCAGAAATAAGAAAAGGAATATTTATAGCAAATACAATCATACCAGCAGATGGACTCAAGCACGTGAAAATACTGAATACAACCAATAATGATATTTATTTGGATAATTGTGATTTAAATATAGAACCACTGAAAAATTTTAAAATTTTAAACTACAGCGGTTAAGAACAAAGTGGTGAGAATCTTGAAATACACATAGATGGGAAAGATGAAAAAGCTAAACAAGAAGTAATTAATTTATGTCACAAATACAGAAACGTTTTCCATAATGAAGGAGATATACTAACAACAAACAATTTTTATAAACAGCAGATAGACTTAATTGACAACTCACCTGTTTATATAAAGAACTACAGACTTCCGCAAACACAACTTCAAGAAATAGAAGATCAAGTACAAAAGTTACTAGAAGAAGATATCATTGAACCATCATTCAGCCCATACAATTCTCCACTTTTAGTTGTACCAAAAAAATCAACAAATGGAACAGCAAAATGGAGACTGGTAGTAGACTTTGGGGCACTAAACAAAAAAATAATTAATGATAAATTCCCACTGACAAGACTAGAAGATGTACTAGATAAGCTCGGAAATGCGAAATATTTTTCCACGTTGGATATGACAAGTTCTTTTCATCAGATACCACTCATCAAAAATTCAAGAAATATGACAGCATTTTCAACAAATTCAGGGCACTATCATTTCAAGCGCTTACCATTTGGATTTAAAATAGGAACAAATAGTTTTCAACGCATGCTTTCAATTGCATTAAGTGGACTTCAAGAATCAGCATTTCTCTATGTAGATGACATCATTGTTTTTGGATCAAACCTGAGACATCATAACAAAAACTTGGAAAGAGTATAACAAAAATTACAAAGGTACAATTTAAAACTAAACCTCAAGAAATGTGAATTTTCAAAGACAGAAGTTGTATACTTAGGACACCTGATAACGTCCAAAGGAATAACAACTGATCCAGCTAAACACAAAACCATAAGGGATTACCCAAAACCAAACAATGCTGATGATACCAGAAGATTTGTAGCATTCTGCAATTACTACAGAAAATTTATTCTAAATTTTGCAGAAATTGCAAGACCACTAAATCAGTTGCTAAAGAAAGGACAGCTTTTTAATTGGACAGAAACATGTGAAGCAGCATTCAACAAGCTTAGAGAAAAGCTAATATCTCCACAAATATTAGCATATCCAGATTTTGATAAATCTTTTATACTGACAACAGATACATCACAATTTGCTTTAGGAGCAGTACTATCTCAAGGTGAACCAGGACACGACAGACCAATTGCCTATGCCAGCAAAACATTAAATAAACATGAAGTAAATAAGGCAATAATAGAAAAGGAGTTATTAGGAATTCACTGGGGAATCAATTACTTCAGACCATATCTCTATGGAAGAAAGTTCACGGTATACACAGACCATAGACCATTAGTAAGTCTGTTCACACATAAGAATCCATCATCAAAATTAACACGAGTACGACTGGACTTGATGGATTATGACTTTGATATAATTTTTCTCATCATCTAGTATAATACTAAGTCCTAAAATGTCCTCTATTGCATATTGTCCCCCTTGTTGCTTATTATGTGTCTGTAGCTGTGAGCGCAGTTCTCTGTGTCCATCTTGTAGTTCATACGTATGTTGCATGGAGTGTGTGATATGTGAAGCATCTCTAGAGTGAGTGTTTTTGAGTAATGGTTTTCTCGTTGCAAGATTTCCACTTTGTCGAAGTTGGGAGTATGGCCCTCTTTTAAACAGTGCAAAGCAAGTGCTGTTTTTTGGCTATTGTTGTGCCCTGCTTTAATATCCGATTTGTGGGATGAAATCCGTGTCCTTAATTTTGATTTAGTTGTACCAATGTATACCTTGTTGCATACATTGATGCCGTCAGAATTACAAGGAATTTTGTAAATAAGATTGGATTGGTCAAGTTTGTCAATCGGATCATTGGTTTTACTAAACAGGTTCTTTAAAATATTGCACGGTTTCAAAGCTAATCTAAATTTGTTCTTGTCAAAAATGTCAGATGCGGCGAATCTTTCAGCGAACTCAGGTACGTATATCACAGATTTGAAAGGTTTTTCCATTTCCGGTGTTTTCGAAGAAGAGGTCTGATTAATATTGCACTGTTTTATGATTTTGTTAATGTAACGAATCGGAAAGTCATTTTTTTGTAGAATAAGTTTTACTTTCTTAATATTTTCAGTATGAAATTCTTCGTCGCTAATTTGTAAGACCCTGTGTACAAAATTTTTCGCAGTGTTGTAAATCATCGATTTAGGATGTTTCGAGTGAAAATTAATCAATCGTCCAGAAGCCATGGTTTTTTTGGTACCAGTTTATTTTTAGTAATCCATTTTTCCGTGTAACCAACGTGTCAAGATATGGTAACTCTTCATCTTTTTCTAATTCTACTGTAAATTTTATATTTTTATTGTAATCGTTTAAGCAATTTAAAATGTCATCTATTTTATCCTTTTTTACTATGGCAAATAAATCGTCAACGTATTTACATAGAAAGCGCGGTTGTGTTTTGAAAATCTCCATACGGGTTGTCAACAAATCTTCCATCACAATATCTGTGATAATGGGTGACACCGGAGATCCCATTGGCATACCACTGCGTTGGTTGTAGATTTTTCCATTATACTTAAAAAACCGATTCTCCTTCGTTATGAAATTTAAAATGTGCATAAACATTTCTTGCGTCATATTTGTGTGTTCTTTAATAATGTCCCACTTGTGAAGAATTATTTTAAGTTCTGAATCCACCGGAATACTGGGAAATAGTGATACTACGTCAAACGAAATTAGAACTTCGTCATCAAAAATGGGGACCTTCTCCACTTTTTGTCGGAATTCCACGGCATCTCTAACATTGAAACTTTAGTCTTTGGTTAAATTCTTTAATATTATCACCATATATTTAGCTAACTCATGACAAGGTGAGTTAACCGAAGAGACTATTGGCCGCAAAGGGGTGTCAGATTTATGGATTTTAGGTAATCCATATATTCTAGGACAAGTAGACGCATAATTAATCATTTTGAATTTTTCTTTAGTCGTTATTATGTTGTTTTTATGTAATTTTTCCACTAAAAATTTATTTTTGTCTTGACGTGAGCTTGTAGGGTCTTTCCTTAAAACATTATACGTATTAATATTATTTAACATTATTTTAATTTTTCTGTCATATTCGTTTTTTTCCAAAGCTACGGTCACATTTCCTTTATCCGAATTCAATATTAAAATATTTTTGTTTTAACGTAAAAATTCTTTTGCTTGTCCCACTGTATCTAAGACCAGTTTGTCTCTAACGTTCCATTCTACTTTGTTTCTTTGTTTCTCAATCAATTGAGTCAATTTTGTTCTCACGATGTTTTTTTTTTTTTTTTTTTTTTTCCCAAGGTGAAAAGCATCGAAAGCCTGAGTGCGAAACTTTAATCCGCTAAAAACACCTCCCCCCAGGTCCGTACATCCCCCCGGGACCACCTCTCGGTATTACTTCGGAAGGCGGACAGAGCATCTTACGCTCACTAGTCATCTGTGGTTAGTGTTTGTCGCTAGTTCTATAAGCCCCTTCTATTTTCCGTGTAGGATTTTGTTGCACTCTAGTACAAAGACCCATACTAATCTATACTACACTGGCCTATTCTCGTCTTATACTCTATGTGTCATCTCGTCTGCGCGTACTTTTTGTATAATACGCGTGATTATGCTGCTGACTGTGTCCCATGTTTCTTGTGATGTCATCATGTGTTGTACAATCTGCGACGGGTTTGTATTTTGCCTGCTGCGATGTAGCTCTGCGATGTCTTCTTCGAAGCGTGTGCATTCTGTCACTACGTGTCTTGCGTTCTCTATTTTGTTGTTGCAGTATAAGCATAGTTCGCTATCAACATACTTGTACTTATACAGATACTGTCGGAAGCAGCCATGACCGGAGAGCCATTGTGTCATATGGTGGTTTACTTCACCGTGCCGCCTACTAATCCACGTTTTAATGTTGGGAATCAGTTCGTAGGTCCATCTTCCTTTAGTAGATTGTTCCCATCGCTCCTGCCACTTTCTTAAGCTGCTTTCTCGAATCTCTGTGCGTTCTCTTTCGGTTTCTGCCTTCCGTAGGGCTGCTGCTTCTTTTGCTGCGATTTCAACCGGCATTCTTCCAGCAATGACATTGACAGCGTCACCGGATACAGTACGGAAGGCTCTGCATACTCTCAGTGAGGTTAGTCTGTGCGCTGTGTCAACTCCTTTCATGTAGGTCTTGTTGACTTTTACTGCTGCCCACACTGGTGCCGCGTACAATAATATCGATGTGCTGACCATTGCCAGCATTTTTCTTCGATGCTGTTTTGGGCCTCCGGCGTTTGGCATGAGTCTAGATAGTGCTCCACTCGCTTTCACTGCTTTCTCACCAGCATAGTTCAGGTGGTCCCTAAAGTTTAGACGGTGGTCTATTAGGACGCCAAGGTACTTTCGATATGGGCTGGAAATTATCACGTGACCTCCCACTCTAATTTCCAGGCTCTCTATTTTTTTGCGGCTGCTGATAAGTACTGCTTCAGTCTTGTGATCGGCGAGTTCTAGACCAGTTCTCTCTAGCCACTTTTTTACCTCCGCAATTGTCTCTTTGCATTTACTAGCAATAGTCTCTAGTCTCTTGGCTACCACAACTATGGCTATATCGTCTGCGTATCCTATTATGTCTACGCCTGGCTGTTTTTGAATTCTCAGAACTCCGTCATACATGGCATTCCATAGAAGAGGCCCTAGTACAGAACCTTGGGGAACTCCTCCAGTAACCCTGTGTTCTTTAACTCCGTCGCTAGTATCGTATACTAAGATCCTATTTTCGAAGTAGCTGGCCACCATTCGGAGCAGGTAGTCTGGAACTTGAAGTTTGTTTAGGGCATTAGTTATTTGACTCCAGTCGGCGGAGTTGAATGCATTTTTTACGTCTAGGGTGACGACGGCGCAGTATTGTTTGGCTCCCTCTAGCCAACGCTTTCCTTCCACGGCCTTTCGCGCGATCTTGCATACGTCTTCTATGGCATCCAACGCGATGTCTTGTAGTTTTTTGTTTGCGTGTGTTTGTACGCACTCTTCACCGTCAATAATACATTTAAAAATTAGAAATTCTTTGTTCGTCGTCGGCAAATTGAACTTTGGACCTAAGCTAAAGAGCCACTGTAAATTTGTGGGAATATCCAAGTTTGTTTTGTTTACAAACCATTCCTTGTTGTGGTATGATTTTTGTTGCTGATGTTGTTGTTTTTTTAGATTTGAGTATTTTTCCATTTGTGTGTCTTTCGATTTTTGAGTCAATTTTAAAGAACGTGCAACCTGTGCTTGGAAAAGTAATCGTGCGTCTTCTTCGTTGAGAGCTCGTTTTAAAGATGTTTCTTGTTGTTGGATTGTCTGTTCGTTCTGTTTAATTGTGTCGTGTTTTTGTTCTATTAGCAAATTTAAAATTTTTCTATGAAAATTAAGTAAAATGTTGTCTAAAAAAAAAAAAAAAATAACTGGCCATTTCAGCCCTTGAAAGGACTTTGACCTAGCTTCTTATGATCAATTGTGTTGTGCGTGTTATTAAGTTTGTACACAATTGACCGAGAACCGGACCTACATGCTTAACGCCGACTCCGAACGGCGATGAACGGAATGTTCTCGTTCTCAAGAAGCTTTACATGGCATTTTGATTACTCTCTGAGGTTTGCCATTGTCTGCGAGAGGTGGCGGCCGTACAGAATAATTATTTTAATTCAAATAATTTTCTGTCACTGCTGGGGTTCGAACCTGGGTCTCAAGGTTCTTTGACATAGCGGCCACGCACTTTAACCAACTACGCCACGGACGCCACTGTTGTCTAGTTTCTTATTAATATGCTGCGAAAAAAATGCCATTATTGCTGAAGACATATTCGATGTTGTCGGTAGAATTAGTAATAAATGTTGGCATAATTAGATTAGATTTAATTTTCTTAATTAAATTAGATTTTCTACATTGCAGCAAAAATTTTGTTGACGACTTCAGCTTCGTTGTAGCGTTGTTGATTCTTGTGTATTTGTTGATTAAATACCTTGTGTTTGGGTTATTGTTGCTCTTCAGTTGATTGTATAAATCCATTTTAACTGAATTATTATCGGCGTGCCTCCAATTAGTATGTTGATAGTTTTAGCGACCTTAAAAATTAGCAATGTTTTTTTGTTGACTGGCTTCAGGTCATGGAAAACAAAATACAAATTTTTTTTATATATTTTTGTTATTTTTATTTTCGATATTTCGAATTGACAATGCAATTCATCATCAGGAAATTTTTGTTAAAAAAAAAAATTGTTGTTAAATATTTTAATTGTGTTTTTGTTTCTTCAGATTTCCTGATGATGAATTGCATTGTCAATTCGAAATATCGAAAATAAAAATAACAAAAATATATAAAAAAAAATTTGTATTTTGTTTTCCATGACCTGAAGCCAGTCAACAAAAAAACATTAAAAAAAAATTCTTAAAGTTGCAAAATGTAAGGATTTTAAAAAAAAAGTTTCATCATTTTTTTAATATGAATAAATTCTTTAATTATCACTTCTTGTATGTGAGATTGAAGTTTAAAGTGTGCTTAGTGTTATGGTTTTCAATTTATCACTCTGTGTTTAACAGGAGCTGAGAAATTAAAGTAACCACAAACGCTTACAAACGCATAAAACTCTACAGGTAGCAAGGCAAATATGACCGCCATTTTGAAAGTACAGTTGAATGCCATTATTTTTAATGCGGTTCTGATATCCCAATATATTGAACAAATTTCAATAAAAATATAAACGTTTTTAAAAATGGTCGAGCAACCAACTTTCGTTTTTTTGGACCACTTGATTTGGATTGACTCCATTGTATCCTATTGCTTAAGTGGGGCTATATGCTGGCCAAACCATGAACAACACGAATAAAGTAATGTAAAACTATTAAATATTGGAACAAGAACGATAATGGCGGGCCCGGCGATTTGCTGTTGAGTAAAAAAGGTTTTTTCGCTCTCCTGAAAAGTAATGATTACAAGATTCGCAACTTCATATTTGTAATGACGATATGGAGCCGCTGGGACTTTGGATGAAAATTTTCGATGATATAAATGAATCTCTTTTTGTTTGCTTACCTTTCGTTTTGATTGTGATGTTTACGTGGCCACGACTGCATTGCTGTTTTAATGGTGTCAGCTTGTATGCAAGATTAGCGAAGGTTTTGCTCCATTTTGCTTAACTTCAATGCCATATTAAAAATCAAAACTTAAATGCCATTATATAAATTTTGTTAGAGTTTTTGACAATTTCACTGTTTCAATAAATTCACTTTGTATAGAATATTCGTGTTTTTAATGTAATCACAGACAGACAGACATTTCTAAATTGACTCAGGTGGTGTGCTTTTGAAGAATATGTAAAACTTTTTATTTCTACTACGATTTCTTAAGCCTCAAAAACGAGGTGATCAAATTAATGCAACTAACGCATCAAATTTACAAAGAAATAAATACGCTACAAGTAAATTTAACACTTAAAAGAAACAGACGAATGAAACTATTGCAAGAATTTGCAATCAACAGTTATTTTTCGCTTCTGTTTCTGCTTTGCTTTCAATTATGACGCTGCTGAATACAAACATACAAAGCGAACAACCATACAAACATGTATGTGCGTATGTTTGTCAGATAGTTCTCATGCGTGTGTGTGGTTGTTTGCTTTGAACATTTGTATTCAACAGCGTCATCATTTAAAGCAAAGCAGAAGCCGAACTTGTGACAATAATTGTTTTCGATTCACTCGTCTGTTTCTTTTCCGTATTATAAGGTATAAGTATTATAAGTTTCACTCTACTTACCTTGTAAAGTCGGTAGAAGCTCCAGAAGCCTCCACTGGTCCAATAAATCTTTCAGACTCATAACTTTTCAACACACCACTTATAACTTCAAGGGACAAAATACGACTAAATAGGTCAGCCAAGCTGTGCTGCCATTCTTGTCGTTGAAGGCTAAGTCGCGTTAGGTCGGTCGCGCTTTGATCGTACTTTGGTCAACTTTATGGGACGAACTGTCAAAACGCCCGCCCGTATAGTTTTGAAATCAAAATGTCGCGTTAGCAGGTCGTGCGTTTGTCACTTAGGTGATGCCACTGTATGCAGTCAAACCAAAAAATCCCACAAAGTCTGAAATCCCCAAATCACAATGTATTTGGTGAAAGTAAATGGTGGCTGTATTTGTTTATTCATCTTAGATATTCATATTTTAATAGCCGTCACTATTAATAAATAAGTTATACAATAAATTATATGTTGTATTACTTTGCTGAAGATTAACAAAAACAATAACAAACGAAAAAAATACAGCAACTCATATCTATTTATATACGTACCAATTTACATACATATAAACAACAACAGTATCAAAATCAACACAAACAGGTACTGAAAAAGATTCGCTTCAAACAAAGCAACAACCGTAACATAAGCAGCTACTGATGTTATGAATGATTTATCTTGTGAAATAGTCAACATTTTATTACATTCAATATAAAATATTTTGATGAAACAAAAATCCCATGCAAACATGTCTTTACTACTGCAACTCAACAATGCTCATATATTTAGCTAACTCAATGAAAATACAACCCTGCGCTATCGGCAAATGTCAAACGCGTGACCGAGTTGAACTCTTCTCAACTTTTTTCAGCAGCTCGCGCTTTGATCGTACTTTACCCCTTCTTACGAGATTCGACGATATTTACGATACAAAGTACGATCAAAACTTGGGGTCGAATTATGGATTGCTTCATAACAACTCGTCGTTTCTACTTTAGCTGTCAAAGCGCGACCGACCTAACGCGCCTTAGCGATTTGGGTATGAGTGTTTATTCTCGTTTTGTGTTCGTATAAGCTTCGTTTGACACAAATTCAAAGAAACAGTGTTGTGAAGCCATTTTAATACGTTTTATCAACGATTTGAACGTAAAGGCTGAATTACAATACTGCGTTAGGTCGGTCGGCCTTTGACAGCTAGACTAGAAACAATGGGTTCTTATGAAGCAACACAAAATATGACTTCATGCATTGCGTCGACTTCATCACGTAAAAATGAATTTGAGGGGGTGACGTATGATCAACGCTATGAGTACGGACATTTTCTACTAGCTCGTGCTTTTGACATTCCATATTAACGCAGGGTTGCATATTCGTTGAGAAATGCTGATATGTGGGTATTCTTGGATTCCGATGGAAAACTAAGATTTTCATAGGATTATCGTGGGAATTTATAATCGATGTGAGTTTCTTTTAGTTTAATGCTGTTAATAATGATTTTAATGAATTTAATATTATAAAAATATAATATAACGGCTATATTCATAAAAAATTAGGAACCTCTTATAAAGCCTTCATAAGAAACAAATCGAAAAAAATTTAAAACATTACTTATAAACGTTCAATTGCGTTAAAAGTCTCTTTTGAATGCTTTATAAATGAGAGAATTTTAAAAATGGATGAAACCTTCAATAAACCCTCGATAAAGCATTTTTAAATTTTATTTTGTTTTCATCTGAGCACAGATTATGTCAAAAATATATCAAATTGTTTCAAAATATATCAAAAACAAAGAAAATGTAAAAAAAAATTATTGAAAATGTTTGTTTATAAATGAGAGGATTTTTAAAAATGGCTGAAACGTTCAATAAACCCCTCATAAAGCATTTTTAAAATTATTTGTTCTCATTTGAGCACAAATTTTGTCAAAAATAATCAAAAATATTTGAAATATTTGAAAAATATGTCAAAAAATTCAAATATATAAAAAAAACAAATCAAAACAAAATGAAAATAAAAACCAGAAAATTTGTTAAAACATTTAAAAATATTTCCAAAAAAAGATAGTAAAATGACAATTTTTCAGTGCAGAGGGTAGCTTTGAAAAAATGTTGATGTTTAAATATCAAAATGTTGACGAATTTGTGACAAATAAATGAAAAGTCATTTAAATTATCAAATGCACAAACCATTATTGACACTCTTCCCACTTCAAATGGAAAGTGTTCCTATTTTAACTACAAAGCAGCTCCAACATGTTTATGAATAACAAAATTATAAAAGACTTTTCAATATTAAAAAGCCTTTTAACTATTGAACGTTTTAAAGCTATTTTAAGATATTTTTATTAATACTGCTGTAAATATATAAAAAAAAAAAAAAAAATAAATAACTGGCCATTTCAGCCCTTGAAAGGACTTTGACCTAGCTTCTTATGATCAATTGTGTTGTGCGTGTTATTAAGTTTGTTCACAATTGACCGAGAAATGGACCTACAGGCTTAACGCCGACTCCGAACGGCGATGAACGGAATGTTCTTATTCTCAAGAAGCTTTACATGGCATTTTTATTACTCTCTGAGGTTTGCCATTGTCTGCAGAGAGGTGGCGGCCGTACAGAAAAATTATTTTAATTCAAATAATTTTCTGTCGCTGCTGGGGTTCGAACCTGGGTCTCCAAGGTTCTTTGACATAGCGGCCACGCACTTTAACCAACTACGCCACGGACGCTGTAAATATATATCCTATTATAATTAATGAATATTTTACATCTAATCTATATTAAGATAAGTAGTTTTCTGTTTGTTTGACCGGAGTACAAATTTAAACGGTTCAACGGAGGTCACTTAAATTTGGCACATACAGGGTTGCCCATATTCGACGGACCCATCTGGCAACGCCATAACTTTTGACAGAGATGTCAGATCGCTTAATGACATACCGCGTTTGAAGCGTCAGTCCAAGCAGATTTTTACCATGGAACAATACACGCCACGCGAGCGCTCTGAAATAGTTGAAATTTACATTCAACAGAAGAAGTCAATTGTGAAAACTCAACGTGCTTTTAAAAACTTAAAAAATGTGAGAAGTGCGCCTTCTAAGAACACCATTAAGCGTTTATACGAAAAATTTTCGACTGGTGAGGCTCTTTCTAATCCGAAGAGGCCAAATAAAAGTCGACCAAGGCGATCGGCCGAGAATATCGCTGCCGTACGAGCCAGTGTTGAGAGGTCCCCAAGAACATCCCAAAAACGCCGTTCTCAGCAGTTGGGCATGGCTCGGTCCACTTTACAACGGATTATTCGCGTTGATTTGCATTTGTTCCCGTACAAAATTCAATTGACGCAAAGATTGTTGCCTGCGGACAAGCCTCGTCGATTGGAATGGGCCCAAAGAGTCATCGAAATGGCCGAAGATGACGAGCAATTTTGGAACAAAATTATCATGTCCGATGAAGCCCATTTCACATTGAATGGGACCGTAAATAAGCAAAATTGCCGTATTTACGCCACTGAAAATCCTCAGGAGATTCAAGAAGTGCCTCTTCATGACGAAAAAGTCACAGTTTGGTGCGGCGTAAGTGCGAAAACGGTCATTGGGCCGTTTTTCTTCCAAAATGAAAATAGCCATGCTGTTACCATCAACCAGGAGCGTTATCGCGACATGATGACCAATTTTGTGATGCCAATTATTCGTCGAAAGCGTATGAGGCAGTTCTGGTTTCAACAAGACAGCGCTCCACCGCACACAAGTCGCATAACAATCGATTTTCTGAAGAATTTGTTTCCGGGCCGTTTGATGTCGAAAAGTGGTGATTTGGACTGGCCACCGCGTTCGCCCGATTTGACACCGCCTGACTTCTTCTTGTGGGGATATTTGAAGTCAAAGGTTTACGTTAACAAGCAAAGGACCGTAGAAGAGCTCAAGGACAACATTCGTGAAGAAATAGCCGCTATTCCGGCCGAAATGTTGGCGAAAACGAAGGAAAATGCTGCAAAAAGGGCACAATACGCCATCAACGCCAGAGGCGGCCATTTGAGAGATATCATATTCAAAAATTGATGTAAACAAATCTACTTGGAACAAATTAAATGATTAAGATTGCCAACCGCCAAATTTTTATTTTTTTCTTTGATTTTTTTAACAAAAACATGGGTCCGTCGAATATGGGCAACCCTGTACGTATATTACTTTCGCTAAAAATAAAGTTTCTTAATTATTTATTTTGACAAACGCAAACGCATATGCAAATAAAATAGAAAGAAAAATGTTTTCTTATATTGGTAAAAATTCTTATAAGAAATTCTAAGCATAAAGAACTGCTTATAAGGTAAGTCAAATGCATAAAAAAGCTATTGATATCTTCAAAAAATAAAATAAGTAATAAAAATTATGGAGAATATTGCATACTAATGAAAAATTTTTGACTTACGCCACTTGTCCTATGAAAATTTTTCGTTTCCGATATAGAAATCTAATGTTAGATATTTTTAATAAGTAGTATCGCCTGTGGTCCATTAGAGTGTCCCTTATTTTGCGATTTTTGGAAATGTCAAGGGGCTGAAAGGCTTTTTTATGCGTTTTTATAATCTAAGAACGAAACTAAAAAATTTTTTTACGGCAACGTTTACCCGTGTCAATCGGGTCCGAGAGTTTCGAAAAAATGTCCATATTAGACCATATTTGCAAAAATTAAAAGAAAATCTTTTCTCTACTTTTTATAAATGTTTTGCATTCTTTGGAACACATACATAAGAAATATGATATCTACAAAGTTTTTTTATGATGGGCGTGGTTACCGCCCCTGCTCCGTCGAAATTTCTTCCGCAGCCTTTTCCCACATTTTCATGAAATTAGTGCAATTTAGGTATTAAAATCAACAATAAATAAATACATTTTATTATGCTAAAAGTATTATTACATTTCATGAAATTCACATTAGCTGCATTCCCGTGGCACTAGATCAGATCAAATCTCAGTGGAACAACTTTAGTTCAACTTTATAACAATTTGGCACCACTGTCTTGAAATTGCTGTTTGAACAACAATAACAATACAAAACAGCACAGTTTAGATTTGCCAACTATGTTCGTTTTTAACAAAAACTGCTTTAAACCTGGCAGCATTTTCAGATCAGAAATAGAGCCAGGAAAAGAGCTGGTTCTAATTTTTCTTTTTGCTTCGTGAATAATATCGAGCCGCGCTCTAGATCAACGACCACGAGAATGCAGCTATTATGTATTTACAAAAATTAACAATAAATTAAAAAACTAGTATTTTACTCTGCGGCGGGCACGCAACAAGCGAATACCTACAAGCAGTCTTATTGCGGCTTTTCAACCGAAATCATAGTTTTTTTTTTATAAATAAAAAGTATCAAAAACCAAAAGTGTATGCCCCCTGGAGGGTTAAATTATAATAAGAAATATAAATTAATTATAAGTTTTTTTTTAAGAGTACAGTAGACTCTCACAAATTATAACCACTTTGTTCCACTCGTGGTTCTAATTTCTGAAATGTTCTAATTTCTGGACTTTTTTTGTCACAGAAATGTGAAAGAAAATAATGAAACTGATTAAAAAAATGTATGTTAACACAAAAGAATTTTGTGAATACCGCAAAAGAATACCGCCACGGGGCGGTAACCACGCCCATCATAAAAAACTTTGTAGATATCATATTTCTTATGTATGTGTTCCAAAAAATGCAAAACATTTATAAAAAGCAGAGAAAAGATTTTTTTTTAATTTGTGCAAATATGGTCTAATATGGACATTTTTTCGAAACTTTCGGGCCCGATTGGCACGGGTAAACGTTGTCGTAAAAAAAAATTAGTAAAAAATTAGTTTCGTTCTTAGAATATAAAAACGCATACAAAACCTTTCAGTCCCTTGACATTTCCAAAATAAGGGACACTCTAGTGGTCCATATGAATGGTATGAATGGTAAACTTTTGCTTTTGGTTAGATTTTATAGTCTTCTGGGTTGGTAACAAAACTTTTCTAGAAGAATTCGGATTGACAACTCATTTTATTCAGAATTAATTTCAAATTTTAATTCCATTTAAATAAAATTCGATACAAAATTATTGTTTTGCTTTCTTTATTTATATTTATATTATTTTATATTTTGCTTTCTATATTTATTTTTTCTTATATATAAACTGAGAAGAAAAACATACTTTACATTAAACAAAAAAAAAATTTAATATAGCAATTTAAAACGTTTGCGTTTCTACAAAAAAAAAATGTAAAACTTACGTTTAGTTACTTCTTCAATAATAATCATCAATCTGCATTCATTAAGAGTTGCATTATTTGGGCAAAAGATATGTTTCGTGGGATTTCTTGTATAGCTGCTTTTATTGGCAACTCCAAATTGATAGAAGCACGATCTGTCAGCGCAACATTATGTTTTGCAAAGTTTCTGGTCGTCCGTTTCGACAACTTGTATAGTAAATTTCTTACAACGTAGACCAACGTACGATCAGCGCACGACCGACCTAACGCAGTAAACTCAGCTATAAACGCTTCAAATTAAATGCACATTTCTTAGTACGCAAAAAAGTAAAATCGTTACGTTCGTAGTTAATTTTACTACACGTTTTTTCTCTGAGTATTAATTTGAAAAAAGTGTAATAAATTTAAAAAGCAGCAAAAATTATATCGATATAATTAAGTGTGAGTTAATAATCAACAATAAAACTAAAATAGAACAAAAAGGTGATGTAACAATACTTGTAAAAAATGCTGTAAATATAAACGTTTTAAATCATTGTGATAAAATAAATTTAGTAAGTACTAAATGAAAATTACATGATAAGTTTTTCAAATTCTAAAATACAAATAGATGGCGAAATATTTTTTAACCAAAAATAAACTTCAAATGATAAATTTTTTTATCCCGTAAGTAAGGTAAATCAGCCGTATGAAATTAAGCATACATTTGAGAAAATTATTGTTTGTACAATTATCAGCAATTAAGGAATTAAAATTTCATAAAAATATGTCATTTGGATTAGATTTAATACTTGTACTAGCGGCAGTGGTTATTATTGTAATATAAGTAATTAGAAAGAAAAAAGCCATTACAGTCTAAACTATGAATAAAAGAATTTAGGAGAATTCCAACTCTGAGTTACAGAATTTTAACATGCAATAACAATAGAGTTTAGCTACTACAGCTTTTTTGCACATTCTTAGCATTAACGCATTCAAAGTCACAACCCAAAAATCTTTGAAAATTTCAACGATATTGATACTAGTGGCTCAAAATAAGTTAATGTGAGAAAAAATTACCCACCAAAATATGGTTGGGCTCAAGGACAACACAAGACATCACGACTAACCATCCAAAAACATAACCATGCAATTACACAATAGTTTTTAATCTACTCTTGAGTTGACCTTTCGACAAGTTAACTTCAAAAAAGCTACAATTGTTAACTAATTTACTCATACGGTTTAATGGAGCAGTTAACATATAATTTGTTCTACAAAATGGTAAGTAAATTAAAGTAAATTAAATTGTTAGCATTTCTACTGCTTCTACGATTAGAGTTAAAATTTATAAGAGAAAGAAGTTCTGGAGAATCGAATACACCGGTGATGAGTTGGTGCAAATAGACGATATCTGCAGACTTCCTTCGCTCACTCAATGATTGCATTTTTACAAGTTTTAAGCGATCCTCATAAGGAGGAAGGTTAAAAATTTCAAATCCACTTAAGCCCCTTAGGGCAAATCGAACAAAGCATTTTTGGATTCTCTCTATTCGATCAACATGCACATTGTAACTTGGAGACCAAACTTGACTTGCGTACTCCAAGTGAGGACGCACTATTGCATAATACAACGTTGTAGTCGTAATCATGCTATTGAATTCTTTGGCCCAGCGTTTAATAAATCCAAGCATAGAAGATGCTTTTTTACAAAGTTATCAATATGAATGCTAAATGAAAGCTTAGAATCCATATATATTCCCAGATCTTTAACGACATCCACACGACATAAAGCAGTATCTTTTATTTTATAATCAAAAACTAAATTATTCCTTTTTCGCCAAAAAGGTCATAGTTTGGCATTTATCTGGATTAAGAAACATATTATTTTTAGAACACCAAACTTCAAAAGATTTCAGATCGGACTGGAGTAGGGCTGAATTGTCTTGAGAATTTATTTTTCTGTATATCTTCATATCATCCGCATAAATAAGCAGATGAGAGTTTTTAATGATATGTGTCACATTATCATTATCATAAAATAAACAGAAGTGGACCAAGGTGACTTCCTTGAGGAACACCTGATAACGCAATAAACTCAGTAGACAAAACCCCTCGGAATCGTATTTGATAAGATCGCTCTGTCAAATACGATTTAATCCAGTTTACAAAATATTGTGGAAATCCAATGGACTTAAGTTTAAATAGAATTAGATTGTGTGGTAACTTATCAAATGCTTTGCTAAAGTCAGTGTAGATACAGTCGACCTGGCAACCAGATTCAATGGTGTTTAAGCAAAAGGTTGTAAAATCGAGTAGATTAAATACCGTAGATCTGCCATTAACAAAACCATGCTGACGAGTTGTTATGAATTCACGGCAGTGAATTTTTACCCGATCATACACGATTCGCTCAAAAAGTTTTGGAATCGATGACAGTTTAGCAATGGGCCTGTAATTAATAACATCATTCCTGCAACCTTTTTTATAAATAGGACTAATAAATGATTTTTCCAAAACAGTGGAAAATAACGTTCGTTTATAGATTTACAAAAAGTCAGCTTTTTTAAAATTGAATTCATAAACCTTATCGATTGAACTCGAATTAACTATGCTCTCTCTGTCTGATTTATACCAAATGCTCAATAGTGGATGGTATTCATCCATGGTATAATAATATAAGGTAGTATTGACAGTTGCTTGGGCATCGACCATCTGTCAAAAAAAATGTCTAGAAAGAGAGCGTTCAATTATTTCTTATGTTTTCGCCATTGTTTATGTTTCAGCGCTTGCAAATAACCAAACATTTTCTTACAAAATATTGCCTATTTTATTTAATCAATAGTGAATTGTTATTACTACAACGAAGATAACTTGTGAACTTTGTGTTATTAAGTGCAAACATAAGAAAAAATGTTGAAAACGTTCAAATGTAGCAACCTCAGCAGCTGCAGATGCATATGGACGAAATTAAAGAAGTTTCCAATTATTATTAAAACACCACGGCTGGAAAACGTTAAACACATATCACACATAATTTTTTCACAACTTTCATTATTATAATTGTGTATTTAACGCACATATTTTGCGGAATTTATTTATTTTTACATTCGTTTAATTCTTGTTGCACGAACAACTGTTTTTGACAAATGGTCGTTGCCTTGTTGCTGAGAAAATCTATACTTGTCAATGCTACCTGTATAATTGTATCATGGTATTCATCTACAATAGTCAGAGCATGGAGGGCCCTCTTTACAATCACATTGTTACTGTCTGTAGTTAAGACCAGGTCAAGAAGTCTTTCAAGACTATTATAAATACAACTAACTTGTTGTAAGTCAGAACATATATTGTCAACAAATATATGCTCTTGGCGAGTCTTCGAATTTGATGCACAAAAATATGTATCATCGTCGGAAGAATGCCATTTTAAGTCAGGCAGATTGATATCGCCCAACAGTAAAATGTCGTCATTAACGTCAAGTAGATTTATTATATATTCTATGCAATCCGCAAGGCTTGAAATTCTGAGATGCCAAAAATATGTCGCGTGTTTTAGAACGTAATCCCCTTACATTTTGATAGTAAAGGGATAATCTATTTAGTTTTTTTGTGTCTGATGGGTGATTTTATTCGTCCTTCTAGACTTCTTTTTAGGCTTAAACTCAGAAACGAGGATATTATCGGCCCACCTTTTAGAGTTAAGAACAGATGCGAACTCTTCAGCTGCAACCGTTAGAATAAAGGAGGCGTGGGAAGGCTTGTTGCCAATTTTTTTGCATGAACATAATGCGTTTTGACTAAATAAAATATTTTGTTTGACAAACGTCAATATATTTTCAGTTGTTGTGTCGGGCTGAAGACGTGAAATGAATAAGCGTTTTCGCCTCGACACTGCCCTTAAATTAATTATTGGGTTATTGGGCTCAGTTGAAATCACATTTGGACTATTAGCCAATGGAGAAGTATAAGAAGGAGGTGAAGAAATAATTGTATTATTGTGTATTAAAGGCATAGCTGAGGGCTGCATAGCCTGAGGAGGGTTTGAAGACGTCCTACGACGCTTATTATTTTTATTTTTATTTTTATTCTTCCTCTTCTTTTTAGAAATATTCTGGTCTTCTTCAGACTGAATGTTTGTTTGCGTCCCGGAAGAGATTGTCTGAGACAAAGAAGGCGAAATTTTCTGGTGAAGAACATTCATCACATACGCTAATACTGGGTGCGGCACTAACTTCGCTAAAGAATGTTACAATTTCCCTACACCCAAAAAAAAAGGAGTAAATAAAGCCATATTCGCGGTCAATTCAACTCTTTTCGTGCATGGTATTTTGCCAAAGCTATAAAAACTATATTTAACTCCGTTTGGGCGTTCAAATTACTCTGAAATTTAAGTTTGTTTAAGAAGTCATGCTGACTCCGTTTTGAGTTGTATTAAAGTTAGCGGACTTGCATTGAGAATTTTTCAATTTTGATTTACCTCAAAAAAAACTTCAACTAACTCATTTAAATGTTGAGTTGAGCTTAAAAAAATATACAAACCAACCCACAAAAGAGTCAAATTAAGAACTCGTTATTCTTTTTTGTTCAATTAATTTTATTTATTTTTTGTTTAAATTGAATACAATAAAAATTCAAAATGAAGACACCTAACTGGTCGTCTGGGATAAGGATGTCAATGTCTTCTTTACAAATTTTGTCCAAGTGACTGATTGTGATTCCCAGCTCTGCAAGAATGAAACATTTCAATTTATGTTTATTTTTTACGTCAAATTTTTACCTTTTGCATCGCTCGATCAAAAATTCTGGCATTTTCCACTGCCGAAGAAGGTTTTCAATATTTTCTTCATCTTCACTGCGTTTAATGGAAGAAATGCAAAGAAGCTGCTCCACGGTTTGGCAATTCTCAATATTTATAGTTGGAACGCCTTCCATCGTCTGAAACGTTATTTTTTTTTTTTTTTGGAAACTTGCACAAAATAACTCAATTTAACTTTTTTAATTCTTAGCTTCACTTGCGCTCTGTCATACATCAGCTGTTACCATAGCTGCAAAAAGTGTTTCATTTCTGTGATTTAAAGGGGCATTTTTTAAAAAGGGATTTGTTTATATTCATCATATCTGAAAAAGGAATAAAAAGTTGCATTGATTTCATTATTGTTTGCTGTGGTTTTGTTCGTTGAACGAGAGGAAGGATATTTTTTAAGGATCTAGCAAAATCTAGTTAGGATTGAACAACAGAGTGAGCGCTAGGATTATGTTTGTCCTTATGTTGCTTAAGATTTGGGTCAGATGTAACTATTAGAAAAGTCGGCGGGATTGTAGAAACGAGCGTGGCATTTAGTTTAATATACTTTATCCCGATATATATTGATGCTTAAATAATTTCATTAAATTTATCCAAAAACTTTTTTAATTTATCCAATAAGTGGTAATTTTTGAAACAATAATGCATTTGCATAAATCGAGTACTTAAATATTTAAAATTTATTTAATTACTTGTTTAGTGGCGTCCGTGGCGTAGTTGGTTAAAGTGTGTGGCCGCTATGTCAACGAACTTTGGAAACCCAGGTTCGAATCCCAGCAGCGACAGAAAATTATTTGAATTAAAATAATTTTTCTGTACGGCCGCCACCTCTCTGCAGACAATGGCAAACCTCAGAGAGTAATCAAATTGCCATGTAAAGCTTCTTGAGAACGAGAACATTCCGTTCATCGCCGTTCGGAGTTGGCGTTAAGCATGTAGGTCCGGTTCTCGGTCAATTGTGTACAAACTTAATAACACGCACAATACAATTGATCATAAGAAGCTAGGTCAAAGTCCTTTCAAGGGCTGAAATGGCCAGTTATTTATTTTTTTTTTATTTTTTTTTTTATTTTTTTTTAAATAATTAAAGTTTAGTTGTCGGCTATTTCAGCTGTATGGAATAAGTCAGAAGCTTCACTGTGTGGTATAGATAAAATTAAAATACGAAAAAAAAACAAATTTTAAGGAAAATATTTGATTTATCCACGTAAATATTTAAATAAAATGTATACACGGGCGTGGATAATGCTAATATTCGTTATTTCCCTTAGTGTGAATAGAATATTTTCAAAGTGATTTGTCTTAAGTGGGTGGGATTGCATAAAGCGTGTTATACACACATTAAAAATTTGCTTATCAGTATAATGTTAAGTAAATAACATATGGTAGATATGTGACTTTAGTATGATCGAAAATATCATGAATCACTCTGAAAGTAGATTCATATGTATCTTAACTTTTATTAACACAACAGTTGTACAGCAAAATTTATAAAA
The DNA here is from genome assembly GCA_943735915.1 of Pherbina coryleti. Lineage (NCBI taxonomy): Eukaryota > Metazoa > Arthropoda > Insecta > Diptera > Sciomyzidae > Pherbina > Pherbina coryleti. Next base: position 120,524,338 of record OX030948.1, on the reverse strand, counting down.
CTTTTTAATTACACAAAAGTTTCTAAAATAAACACATCGTAAGTGAAAATAAAGATATATGAAAACATATAACTCGTGATAGTCATAAACGGCCCTTTTTTATCATTGGGCAACATTTCATTTTTACAGCACACTTGATTTGCTTGTTAAAATACTTGAGTACTTTCTCTTCATTCAAAGTAAAACGAACAAATGAAAATATTTGTTCGAGCAAACTCTGTTCCTACTCAATATAACTCCGTTTCAGCTTTACAATACAAAATATGATTTGGAAGATGTTTGCAATAAGCTTTTATGGAGTTAAAACGACATATATTCGGAAAAGATGCAGAGTTAATATGAAACTGCTTCAAAATTAATTGAAGCTTTGAAAATTAATTGCTCTAAGCAGAAAAAGCTTTAAATTAACAATAAAAATATTGATACAATTCATTTTGAGTTTTACTGCGACAAAACGTTCTTAACTTTTCAAAAAATCTTTCAACTCACGAAAAAACTTGGATTAACTCCGCACATTTTTTTCGGTGTAAAATTGTTATTTAACGAGGTCAGACTTTCTCCAAATAGCTTTATTTTAGAATAAAGCTCATCTGGGGAAAGGGCCCTGCACGAAGCACAGTACCAGCGAAGACCTGATCGGACAGACATTAAATCGTCTAAGCACGATTTGGAAATACCCGTACATCTCGAATGAAACATTTGCTCACATGGGCCAGAACAACTGAACATTGGGTTCAGAATATTCTGACTTTTGCATAGCTCGTTTAGGGAACAAGCAGCAATATTTTCAACAGAAAAATAATCCATGTTAAAAATTGAGCTGAACGTGCCTAAAGGGTTAAAATCTGTTGCTATATATGCAGTGAGCGCACAGTTAAAAAACAAATACAACACTCACTACGCTTGATAATAACAAAACAGAGCACAAAGAAGAATAAAATTAAAACAATAACAAAAACACACTACGCAAGCAAGCTAGCAAGCAAGCATGCAGACGAAACACACTAAAACAAGAATGTTATTAGCACAAATTATTAGCACAGCCCAATTAAATTATAACATTTATTAAATATATAAAAGAAAACTTAAACTTTTACCAAAATCACAACGTTTATAAATTGTATTTATAAAAACACTCACGAAATACTAGATACAAACAAAATACAAACGCAATCATTTAATTACACAAAATACGTCCAACACCGACTAATAAACGAAGTCAATTGAATATTATACTATAATATATACTACATTTAAATAAGTGAATGACTTCCGTTTTTTAAGGTAACTCAGCAAGCTAAAGGTGTAGGGAAATTTTAAGTATTCATAAGAATTAATCAATAAAGTAGCGTTAAACAAAAAGACGTTGTTTCTTTTGATACATTTCTTGTGCGGACATTAAAAAAATGTTCTTGCAAGTCATGATGAAAAGAGAAGATCAAGGTTCATTGCAATTTTTGTGGAGGACCGATGATTCATAGTAGGTAGAGACGTATCGAATGGTGAACAGTATCTTTGGAGCAAACTGCTCTCGTTGCTGTGCACAGTACATTAAAAAAGCTCTTTTATGGGTTAGTCCAAGGAGCGCTGTGTTAAAAAAAAAGAAATACATAAAAACAAAGCGAGAAAAACTTTATTCTTTGTCACATGCGAGGTTTGAACTCGGACTGGTCGCATTACAGTCAAATGTCTCACCGCTCTGCTACTTCCTTGCTTTATTACTTGTCAACAAAATGTATATAAAAATATGAGCTCCACAACTCTGAACTCTGAAAAGCGCATCCTCAAAATAAACGCATAAAATGCGCTAGTTCTAGGAACGCTTTTTATTTTCCCGCTGGGTATTAATATAATATATAAAGGGTGATTTTTTTGAGGTTATGATTTTCATGCATTAGTATTTGACAGATCACGTGGGATTTCAGACATGGTGTCAAAGAGAAAGATGCTCAGTATGCTTTGACATTTCATCATGAATAGACTTACTAACGAGCAACGCTTGCAAATCATTGAATTTTATTACCAAAATCAGTGTTCGGTTCAGATTTTCAAATTTTCAAATTTTGTTCAGCGATGAGGCTCATTTCTGGTTGAATGGCTACGTAAATAAGCAAAATTGCCGCATTTGGAGTGAAGAGCAACCAGAAGCCGTTCAAGAACTGGCCATGCATCCCGAAAAATGCACTGTTTGGTGTGGTTTGTACGCTGGTGGAATCATTGGACCGTATTTTTTCAAAGATGCTGTTGGACGCAACGTTACGGTGAATGGTGATCGCTATCGTTCGATGCTAACAAACTTTTTGTTGCCAAAAATGGAAGAACTGAACTTGGTTGACATGTGGTTTCAACAAGATGGCGCTACATGCCACACATCTCGCGATTCTATGGCCATTTTGAGGGAAAACTTCGGAGAACAATTAATCTCAAGAAATGGACCGGTAAGTTGGCCACCAAGATCATGCGATTTGACGCCTTTAGACTATTTTTTGTGGGGCTACGTCAAGTCTAAAGTCTACAGAAATAAGCCAGCAACTATTCCAGCTTTGGAAGACAACATTTCCGAAGAAATTCGGGCTATTCCGGCCGAAATGCTCGAAAAAGTTGCCCAAAATTGGACTTTCCGAATGGACCACTTAAGACGCAGCCGCGGTCAACATTTAAATGAAATTATCTTCAAAAAGTAAATGTCATGGACCAATCTAACGTTTCAAATAAAGAACCGATGAGATTTTGCAAATTTTATGCGTTTTTTTTAAAAAAAAAGTTATCAGGCACTTAAAAAATCACTCTTTATATACATGATATGGATAATAATATATGCATATACATAATATATGTATTTATACTTTATTTTACTTACGTATTTTTATAAATTTTCACTCAATTATCAAAAAACAATAAACAAATAAAAAGTTCATATGAAAAAGACGCTATACAACTAACTCAAAGCAGATGTAAGTTTTTGACAGTCTTTACACTCGACACAGAATTGCATTGTTCAACATAATACCACAAAAAATACATAAACATCTCTGAGATACTTACTTATCAGACGACAGACACGTATGTACCTCAAATGTGTAATAGGCAATACAAATTTACAAATTACACATTCAACTTAAGTTGAGTTGTCGTACCTAATAGGGGCCTAAATCTGAATGCAGAGCAAGTAACAGCTGCTAAGCCTGACATCATTAAAACAATTAAAGACTGTCATTATGTCGAGGATTATGTTTGCAGCTTTAGAATAGAAGAAGAGGCTTTGGGTATTAGTCAGACTGCAAAGGAGGTGCACATGCAGGCAAGGTTTGATTTAAGAGGATTCGTTTAGAACTCACCATTTATACAAGAGCAAATCCAGTGAGCAGCTGATACTGACCCTCCGAATACCTCTGTAAACAAATGAGGTTGGATTTGTTCCTTTTTTTACTTTAATTCCCACAGGTGGCTGGTGGACAAGCGGCAACAGGTGCTGCGGTAAGATTTCGTCAGTCTTCTTTGTAAGTAAATCTTGTGCAATAGGTGCCCAAGATTTACTCGCAAATACCGGTAAGCAAAGAAAATAATTTTGGTGAGGATACTTGTTTTTAATTAGGATTTATTGATATTATCACTTACGTTTCTTTCAGGATTTTACAAGATTTCGCTAGTTGATTACGATAGAACGTCTGCCGATTTCCGGATTTATATCGAGAAGGAGGAGCCATTAAAAAACACGAAGGCTCCTCTGAAGTACAAGCCGATAAGTAAGTACGGAATCTATTACATTTCTGTGGGCATTAATCTAGTACCCTTTTTTCTTTAGGGTTGCGGCCTAAACATGCCGGCCCCCTTGCAGTATTACTGTAAGATAAATTTAAATAACTTAAAAATACCTTAAAACTAGTAAAAAAAAGGCGTTGATTAATTCCGACATGTCTCATTTTGGTAGAACGTTATAATTTATTTCAAATAATTCAGTGCTTGGTTTTTTAGTGCAATAAATAAAAAAACTACGTGCTAACTTAAAATATTCGACCGCTACTGGGAAACAACTGCCGATACCACCCATCCGAAGATGGTGTTTTGCGTTGCAATTCCCCCCACACTACTCGGACAGATCCATGGCTTGATAATTTTTGGGAAAACATCTGCACCCAACACCATGCTGACCGGTGACGAATAAAAAAAGTCGGGTCAGCAAGCATCAGATTCGAGAACTGTGCTCTGATAGACGCGTCCAAACTTTCTCGCGGTGTGATTCGCGTGAAATGTCGCAACACTTTCGCTTGGGCGGTCACCGTGTAGTTAGACTCATAGTTCGCTCGGAGGGTTAGGGAGCAAACCTCATGTGAGCCAACCATCCGCGTTGACAACCCAAGTTGGCGAACTAGTCGGTGCGACACCACGGACATCTCGGCGCATGTATCTATCAGAGCACGAACCCGATGGATGTGACCCTTATCAATCACCTTGACGACCGCCGTAGGGAGGAGCGAAGTCACCTGTTGCAGACATGGCAACGGTGATGGCGAGGGCAGGCGCTGCGCGCCACTTTTAGAGCGGCGATGACTGGTGCGGGCTCGTCCTTGCACCCGATGGCGACGCTCATTCCTCAAGACACGAGATCGCCGATTTGAGCGCCTCGTAGGGCGAGACTTCACGGCGCTGCCCTGTAGCGATGGCCGAAACGCACGCGACTCCTCGGCATTCTTAATGCATTGCGCTAGTCGCATCTCGTCGTCTTCTCTATTGTTCGCCGAATCCCCCTCAACGCTCGATGCTGACGGCAAGGAAAGCCGGTCAGCAACACTCCCTTCGACGCCCGTCCTACGCTGACGATAAGGCTCAGACGAACGACGCCTGGCCCCGTCTTGCGCCTTGAGCGGTGACGACTTTATTCCGTGTTTAGACTGACCCAAGTGCAGCATGGTGTGATGTTCTCCATCGCATTTGCCGCATCGTCCGTGACTGGCGCACTCGTCAGTTTTATGGTCGGGCGAAAAACACCTCGAGCAGTATTTGTATAGGAGCACCATCCGCAGTCGATCTGCCACATTTCCTGCGATAAACGCCTTGCAAAAACGCAACGGGTGACGCGCCAAGCATACGCGACATTTTTTAGGTGCTGGGGCAGATTTTTCCACGGTCGACATGTTCGTTGACTAAAAGAAAGAGAAATTAAATACGTTAATTCCCCTTCGATGGAACGGAAAGAACGAGCACGGACAACAAGCAACAAACAACAACACGGACGAATAAGTAGGACTACGAAGACGATGGTAAAACTATCAGTTTGACTACCGGCCGCGTAATAATTCCGCGTTCAGTGCGTAGATCGGCGACACGGACACGTTGGTCTGAACCTAAATACGTTTTTATGACCCTTCCTAACCGCCATTCGGTGACGGCAAGGTTGTCCGCTTTGATTACCACCAAGTCGTCAATTTTTAAATTTTCGCGTGGATGTTTCCATTTATGTCGTTTATGGAGTTCTTTTAAGTAGTCGTTCTTCCATATGTGACAGAACTTCTGGTTCAGTGCCTTAAGCTTTTGCCAACGATTGATTATGGACATTGGATTCTCAGCAATGTCGGGTTCAATCGGAGCCAGTAAGGGCCCCCCTACGAGAAAATGCGCTGGAGTTAACGATGCGAGATCATTAGGATCAGAGGACATGGGGCTGAGAGGACGTGAATTCAGGCATGCTTCGATACGCGACAGCAATGTTGAGAGCTCTTCAAACGTGTACTTCGTGTCTGATGCGATTTTTCGGAAATGTAGCTTAAAACTTTTGACACCCGCTTCCCACAGACCTCCCATATGGGGAGCCCCGGCTGGAATAAAGTGCCAAGTTAAGTGCTGGTGGGCAAAATTGGACACCACTTTCTCTTTCGAATTCTGGACAAAGGCTTTAAAATCTTTTTTCAAGGCTCGTGAGGCACCAACAAAGTTGGTTCCATTGTCAGAGTACATTTTCTCCGGACAACCTCTACGCGCAACAAATCTCGAAAATGCTGCCAAAAAGGTGGCAGTGCTGAGATCGCTAGTAGCCTCTAAATGAATAGCTTTCGTCGCAAAACAAACAAACACACAAATATAGCCCTTGGTTATGAGACATGCGCGTCCCGTATAATTTTTTATATCAAATGGTCCAGTAAAATCCACTCCAGTTGACGCAAACGGGCGAGACAGTTTTGTTCGCTCTGGGGGTAATGATGCCATCATTTGGGTCTGCAACCGCTTGCGGTCGATCACACAGACCTTGCAGTTGTGTATGATGGACTTGATCATATTCTTTACTCTGGGAATCCAGTATTGCATCCGAATAAGTCGCAACACAAGTTGGTTCCCACCATGAATTGAGATTTCGTGGGTGAACTTCACGAGTAACTTAGAAAATTGACACTCATACGGTAGAATTATCGGATGCCGTTCGTCATAAGTGAAGTGTTCCGTCTCCGATAATCGTCCGCCAATTCTAAGTATCTTTTGACTGTCAAGAAAAGGGTTCAGATTTAATATGGAGCTCTTTGAATCAATAAGACTTTTCTTCGACAACTGGGCATATTCAGATGGATAGCCCACTTTTTGACTCTCAATAACGAGTCGCTTGGTTGCATCTTTAATTTCTTGCTGTGATATTTCCACAGACTTATAACAGAAATTGCTCTTATGCTGCCGGTGAGTTCTATAGAAAAATCGTAATACGTACGACAGAACTCGCAAGGCTCGAGGCAATGAAGAAAAACGCTCTAAAGGGTGAACATTTTGAGAGCATGCCACATGAGCTTTTATGGCTTTCGCTTCCATCGTGGTTTCGTATTCGTCACCTCGATTTGGCCACGAACTGGGCTCCTGTTGTAGCCAGACTGGTCCATGCCACCACAATGAACTGTCCCTCAAATGTTGCGGCTCCAATCCTCTGCTGGCCAAATCTGCTGGATTATCTGCTGAATCCACATGACTCCAATTCTTGGTCCCTACTTTTTCGCTAATTTTTGCAACCCGGTTGGCGACGAAAGTGGTCCAGGCACATGGCTGTTTACGCAACCACGCCAGCACAATGGTCGAATCTGTCCATAAAAACAGCTGATTATTAAACGTTTCTAAATTTGTTAGAAACGCTTCGACCATTTCTGCTAGCAGGAGTGCGCCACACAACTCAAGCCTGGGTAAGGACACCGTCTTAACTGGTGCCACTTTCGTCTTCGCCACGAGGAGATGGACGCTTACGATATCTAAGCGTCTAACGCGAATATAGACAGCGGCTCCATACGCTTTTTCTGAAGCATCGCAAAAGCCATGGAACTGGAGATCGCCTTCCGGAGAAAAATCTATCCATCGTGGAATCCGGACACTGCTGATGTGAGGGTAATTTTCCAAAAAAACTTGCCAACGTTGCAAGGTAGCTGGGGTCAGCTGATCATCCCATCCGATGCCATCCAACCACACTTGTTGCATCAGGATTTTTGCAATGACCACGACCGGAGCTAACCATCCTGCACGATCAAACAGTTTTTCTATTGCAGACAAAACCTCGCGTTTTGAAAAACTTCCCTCCTGGTCTAATGGACGCGCATGGAAGTAAAAATAGTCGAACAGTGCGTTCCATCTTATGCCCAGCGTTTTGACGTTGCTCGTGTCCTCCAGCTCCAGAAAATCTTCACGTAGCCGCTGACTCTTCGGCATCCCGCGTAGCACTTCATCGGAGTTGGCCGTCCATTTCCGCAGTGTAAAACCTGCTGATTCGGCCGCTTTTTCCAAGTCTATACGAGCTTGAACTGCTGACTCCACGTCATGACCTCCCGCCAGGGCGTCATCCACGTACATATGGTGGCGCAAAATTTTTGACGCTAGTGGCAAGCGGCTTTCTACATCGTCGGCCAGTTGCAACAGTGTTCGCAGCGCAAGAAATGGAGCACAGTTGACCCCGAAAGTGACGGTTTTCAGCTGAAAATCGTTTAACTGATCCCCTGGTGATTCACGAAAAATTATTCGTTGGAATCGTTGATGCTCTTCGTTGACGAGTATCTGGCGATACATCTTCTCGATGTCGCCGTTAAACACGAACTGAAAGAATCGCCATTTCAATATCAGTAAAGTGAGATCACTTTGCAACACTGGCCCCGCATGCAGCACATCGTTCAAACTAACACCATTGGATGTCGGACTTGAGGCGTTGAAGACCACACGAACCTTGGTAGTAGTACTATCAGGTTTCATGACGGCATGATGAGGAAGGTAGTAACTTGGCTTTCGCCTTGGAGTGGGACTAGTAGACACTTCTTTCATGTGGCCCAGTTCCAGGTATTCATTCAATACCCCATCATATTCCAACTTGGTGGCTATATTTTTTGTCAGCCGTACCTCATTTCGCAGAAATTGGCGGACCGCAATATAACGCGAGTCACCTAAACAGGTGCTCTGTGGATAACTTTCTTTAAAAGGTAAAGTCACCACATAGCGGCCGTCTTTATTACGCGTGGTTGTCTTTGCGTAATTGTCCTCACAGAATTGGTCTGCACTATTGGACACTGCCTTTTTTGGTACCTCTTCCAGCTCCCAGAAGGCTGTTAACTGCCGATCAAGTGATACTTCACTAAAATACGATACGACAGTGGAGGAGGTGGGAGGATTGTTCGACATTGTAGGAACTGAGCCGGTCAATATCCAGCCGAATATAGTTTCTTGGGCAATAAGTGACCCAAGAACATGTCGATGGATACCGTCAAGCAAAATTTGTGGGTACACATCCCCACCTAAGAGCACATCTACTTGATCACTGCAATAGAACCGTTTGTCAGCAAGAACAAGTTCTGGGAAAGCTTGCTGCAACAGTGGATCCACTGAGCATGTAGGCAAACTACCTGTGATCCTAGACAGTATGAGAGCTTTAGTGGTAAGCCGGACGGTTGGATCAATAGGTGATCCGATGACCAAACTGCAAGCCTTTTGCACTTTGGCCGAAATTACATTGTTAAGGCCTGATACTTCAGCGGAAACCCGATGAGTAGGAAGCTGAATAAGTCGTTGCAACCTCTCCGAAATAAACGAACCTTCCGAGCCAGAATCAATAAGTGCTCTGGCTGTGTAACTGGCTCCTCGATGGCAAATATTGATCATCGCGGTTCCTAGCAAAATACCTTTGCTACTTGAGGCGAAGCACGATTGAATATTACCGCTAGCGCCTGCAGATGCTTGCGATGGCCCTGCAACTTTTTGAGTGGACTGTATCACTGAGCTCGTGCTTGGACCTCCCGCATTAAGCTTATTATTTGCACCTCGAAATTCTTTGTGTAACAACGAGTGGTGTCGTTGTCCACATGTTGAGCAGTTAAAAGTGCTTTTGCACGCTTTTGCCATATGGTTCGTTGCCAGACAGTTCAGGCAATAATGGAAGCGCCTGGCCGTCGATGATCGCTCATTAACTTTCAAGGCCAAGAACTTTGGGCAGACCTTCAACGCATGCTACTGATTTTTGCACAACTTGCAGTTGTTGTGCATTACGTTGACCTGGAAAGTGCTGACTTTCTTCTCATTTGAAGAAGTGGTGGTCGGTTTTTTCCTTTTGGCATCGCGCCTCTAAAGTCAGACACAGTTTCCAGCGTTTGAAAACGACTTGTCAAAAATTTATCCAAGTCGGCCCATTTGGGTATTTCGGCCTTGTCTTGGATAGATTGCTCCCATAAGGTGAGCGTAGTCTCGGGCAATTTCGTTGAGCAAAGATACGTAAATATCGCATCCCAATTGCAGATGTCAACTTTGTGCATCGTTAATGCTGAAATACAGTTGTTTATGTCCCTCTGTAATTTTTTAATGTCATTTCCACACTCCTTTGTAACGGCTGGCAGATTGAATAAAACTTTCAGCTGGCTATTCACCAGAATCCGCTAATTTTCATAGCGGTCTGTTAAGTTTTGCTAGGCCGTCGCAAACCCTTCGTGCGTGAGAGGAGATTTTTTAACAATCTCTTTAGCCTCTCCTCGGGTTTTTTGATTAAGATGGAAAAGCTTTTCGATAGGTGTCAGCCGATTATTCGAAATGTAGATCGCTGAAAACATATCCCTGAACGAAGGCCACGTAAGATAGTCGCCATGAAATATCTCAGTATCACACGGCGGCAAATTGATATTATGGCCTGACATTGGAAGCTCAACTCGTGAAATCTCAACTTCGCTACGTATCTTCTCCCTTGCTAAGTTATCGCTCAGTTCGTTCATCTTTGATAAACATCGAACATATGTTTGATAACATGAGCGATATTTGACTTTCACGAGGGTGACGTTCTCATCATCGTCGCCACTCGCTGCCAATAACTTCAACAAACAAGAGTCATATGAAGTCTTTAGGCTAGTCCATTGAGACTTCAATTCATCCTCTTGAATTTTCAGAGCGAAAATTATGTGCTCTTCTTCAGGAATGTCATTGAAGTCTTTTTCCATATCACAAATGGTGTCAGCGTTTCTCATGAAAGAGGTCAACTTCGCCATTATTTTATTTTTTTGTTCAAGAAAACTTGCAAAAATATCGGAAAAAATTTTTTCTAATAAGTAGAAAACTCGGTTTGGATTGGTAAGACTAAATTGTTTCAACCGTCAATAAAATCAACACAAAAAACTTTCTAATAAATAGAAATACAAAAAAATTGAAACAAATTTTCTAATAAACGAATTTTTTTTTTTTGAGACTTTTTTTTATAATTTGTAAAAATTGTTTCCAATAAGTGGAAATGTAGTGAAAATCTTCTCAAAAAAACAAACAAACTTCCGTAAAATTAGAAAAATGTATGAAACGAGAAAAAAAATTTATAATTTGTAACAAATGTTTCCAATAAGTGGAAATATTCTCAAAAAATCAAACAATTTCCTTAAAAATAGAAAATTGTATGAAAAGAGCAAACAAATTTTATAATTTGTAACAAATGTTTCCCATAAGTGGAAATATTCTCAATGAATCAAACAATTTCCTTAAAAATGGAAAATTGTGTGAAAAAAAAATTTTTATATAATTAATGAAAATTATTTCCAATAAGTGGAAATATTTTTTAAGAAAATCAGACAAAAATTTCCTTGAAAGTAGAAAATTGTCTTGAAAACTTTTATAATTAGTAAAAATTGTTTCTAATTAGTAGAAACTTTCGCAAAATAATTTAAAAAAATTCGAAAAAACTTTTATAATAGTTCAAGCTGGAGTGACTTCAAACGATTTACAATTAATTTCTAATAAGTAGAAACTTACGTTTGTGCATAAGTCTTCCCGCTCAACAGCTCCCTTAAAATTGTTTTATTTGGTTTCTTATATGAAGAAACCGTAACGCCACACATATATAGAAACATACGAAAAAAAATTTTATAATATTTTTTTTTTTGTTGACGACTTAGGGTTAATTTGGTGGTAATTCAAGATAAATTCCAGAGTTTTTAATAAAAATTACCAAAATGAAAGTCGCAATAGGTGCGATAATTTTTGGTCACAGTGGCAACTCTTTTTCGACTGTCCACCACAGCTGTTTCTTCTTGCCTTGCTTCTTATCCTTCTTTTTTTTTACTTTTGTAGCTACCCCGTCGCGTTGTTTTTCTTCTCCTTTATAAAACGTATATTTTTGTTGCTCGCGTTTCGGTTTCAATTTGCGTTCGAAATGTTCTTTATTCTATTGAGTGTTAAAATATTAAATAACATAAATTCAAAATAATACTTGTTCAATAGAATAAAGAATATACGCGTATCTAATTAGCACGACGAAGAAACATATGAAGCAGCGTCAAATGCCTCAATACGCGAGTGTGTGCAACAAAGAAAAAAAAAAAAAAAAAAAACTGCAAAATGGTAGCAATTGATATAAGTCACTAAGCTTAAGTGAATCAATTGCTTTCCAAAAATTAAAAAAATCCAAGTTTATTTAATAAATAAAACACCAAGTGATTCTAAGCTTAGCAGAAATCCTGGACGGACAAATAGTTCTGCTAAGTTTCACTTTTGCGTGCGTGTGTGTGTGTTTGTGAAACAATTGTTAATATAAACGAATATAAAAAATGTTTTCTTTTTAATATAAGCAATAATATAAAATTATAAAATAGTGCAATAGATTGATGAAATTTTTCCAGGCTTTTTATATAAATAAAACACCAAGTGATTCTAAGCTTAGCAGAAGTCCTGGACGGACAAATCGTTCTGCTAAGTTTCACTTTTGCGTGCGTGTGTGTTTGTGCAACAATTGTTAATATAAACTAATATAAAAAATGTTTTCTTTTTAATATAAGCAATAATATAAAATTATAAAATAGTGCAATAGATTGATGAAAATTTTTTTTTTTTTAGGCTTTTTTATATAAATAAAACACCAAGTGATTCTAAGCTTAGCAGAAATCCTGGACGGACAAATCGTTCTGCTAAGTTTCACTTTTGCGTGCGTGTGTGTTTGTGAAACAATTGTTAATATAAACAAATTTTTCAAACAAACAAAAAATTTTTCTTTTTTTTTTTGTCAATTTAATATTAAGTTAATACAAAATTAAATTTATATTATTTAGTTATGAAAGCTAACTGAAATGGTGAACGTTTTAAATTCGTTCACTTCGTGCAATTTCGGCACGGTTGTCGCACTTTAAAAAAAAATGGCGCATTTAAGTTTCTACACTTTTATATATTTTAATTTTGTTTTTTTTTTTTTCTAAAGCACTTTAACCAAAATTATGAGACGCAAGAATTAAACAACGTACCTTTTTTAGCTGCTGGCACTCTGCGACTTGCTACGGTATGTTGTTTTCTTCGATTAATCTTCTTCTACTGACGGATCGAAAGGACCATAAACAAATGAGGTTGGATTTGTTCCTTTTTTTTACTTTAATTCCCACAGGTGGCTGGTGGACAAGCGGCAACAGGTGCTGCGGTAAGATTTCGTCAGTCTTCTTTGTAAGTAAATCTTGTGCAATAGGTGCCCAAGATTTACTCGCAAATACCGGTAAGCAAAGAAAATAATTTTGGTGAGGATACTTGTTTTTAATTAGGATTTATTGATATTATCACTTACGTTTCTTTCAGGATTTTACAAGATTTCGCTAGTTGATTACGATAGAACGTCTGCCGATTTCCGGATTTATATCGAGAAGGAGGAGCCATTAAAAAACACGAAGGCTCCTCTGAAGTACAAGCCGATAAGTAAGTACGGAATCTATTACATTTTTGTGGGCATTAATCTAGTACCCTTTTTTCTTTAGGGTTGCGGCCTAAACACTCTGTGAAACTGGATTTGAATGCAATTAAGAAGATATTAGGGATATATTGGGATAGCTCGGCTGATGAATTCAACTTTGAGCTGCAAATGAATCCAGTCGCCTCAGAAGTGGTCTCAAAAAGCAGAGCCCAATCAAGAAGAGAATTACTCAGTTTGGTTATATCAATATATGGTCCTTTCGGTATGCTCGCTGACTATACGATTTATCGCAAGCTACATTTAAGATGTTTGACCAGGGGGAATAAATTGGAACGATGCAGTGTCGGCAAATACTAATAATAAATTCAAGAAACTTATCAATCAACTCGATAATGTCAAGAAATTCCGATTTCAAAGATGCTATTCACCACAATTGCTGAATCTCAATTACTCGATAGAGCTTCATGTTTTAGTTGACACTAGCGTTTCAGGCTGCGTTTAGGTAGCGTACTGAAGAATAGTATATGATCAGATCATTGAAGTGAGTTTTAAAACAACGAGTTCTGCAAAAGACAAAATGCTCACCTTTGAAGATGTTGTCCATTATCAGTTTAGAGTTGCAAGCCGCTGTCTTAGGAAATCGTCTACGAAATTGTATTGTCGAGAGTCACAACGTTCAAGTCAACAGAATCGTTTATTGGAGTGACTCCACAAGTGTTTTATATTGAATCAAATAAGACAAAAGGGTTGTTTAAACCACTTGTGGCGCATAGAATAAGTGAAATACTGGAAACCTTGAAAACAAGCGATTGAAAATGGAATCTTACAAAAATTATCATTGCAGATGTGGCAACAAGGCTGATGTGTCCTCTGCTATACGAGTCAAGTATAGTAGTATATAGCCAAGTAAGTGGACACAAGTACCAGAATTTTTAAACTGGCTGAAGACAATTGAGCAGAACAACCTGGTGACATGCAGAGTCCGGTTTCGATGGCTGAGCAGCCACAAATATGCCTTGCAGTGATATACGATCCGATCGTTGACTTAAGCAGATTTTCTAATATTCTGCGTTAACAAAGTACAAATTTCGAGATGATAAAGGATATAGCCGTACACCAAAACAAACTAGTGAGCTATCAGCAAATGAATTATTTAATGCAGAATTATTTTTGTACCGGATGATACAAAATGAAGTCTATGTGAAAGAGTTGCCTGACTTACAAAACAAGAAATCTGTTTCGAGTGACATTGTTTTCTCTTAATCCCCAACTGAATGAAGATGAAGTTTTGGTTGTAGGTGGAAGACTCGATTAAGCTAAAGTCCTACTGGAGTCTTCACATCGGCCAATAATCTTACTAAAACAACATGCACTAACAGATTTGATTGTCATGTGGTATCAAAAAAGATATTATCACCAAAATGAAGAATTAACTGTCAACGAGAGAAGAAGCAAATATGGGATACGACATGTGCGCAGAGAAGTTTACGGAACCCGAAATAATTGTCAAGAATGTAAAAACAACAATGTCAAGCCGAAGCCGCAGCTCATGGCACAGTTGCCGCAGGGTACATGAATAGATATAGATCGCGCTATTTACTTGTTTAAAGGTTAGAGCCCTACACGTGGAGCTAGTCATAGACCTTTCGACCAACGCATGTCGGAAAACGCAACTAACGAGCAAAGGAATTGTATGGAAATTCAACTGTCGAACTAATATTACTTCAGGCGGATGTTGGGAGCGACTTATCAAGAATGTAAAGGAGTGTTAGCTGTGATATTGAAACAATAGGCTCCTCAGGTTGAGTCATTGCGAAGCCTACTCTGCCAACTCACCGAGGCAGAGAATATCGTGAACAGCCATCCATTAACCATCTTCCTGTCGCTGTTGAATATCCGTACTGACTCACACCCAACCATTTTTGTTGGGCACACTTTTATCTTTATTAATTAGTTTTGATCTGGACTAAAAGAAACATTTACAAGTGGCGCTTATTATTTGAAATAGACAAACGAAAAAAATGGACAAAGTTGAACGAATATACAGAATGTAAGAATTTTTATGTAGTGGTGTGCGTGGCGTAGTTGGTTAAAGTGCGTGGCCTCTATATCATCGAACCTGGAGACCCGGGTTTATTTGAATTAAAATAATTTTTCTGTACGGCAGACAATGGCAAACCTCAGAGAGTAATCAAAATGCCATGTAAAGCTTCTTGGGAACAAGAACATTCAATTTATCGCCGTTCGGAGTCGGCGTTAAACCTGTAGGTCCGGTTCTCGGTCAATTGTGTACAAACTTAATAGCACGCACAACACAATTGATCATAGGAAGCTAGGTCAAAGTCCTTTCAAGGGCTGAAATGGCCAGTTATATATTTTTTTTTATTTAAGAATTTTTATTTTATGTAATTTTAAACATAATGTTTCAGAAAAATAAACGAATCACAAGTGTGATTAACAATTATCAGCACAAATTTATGTATTGCTGTAATTCATTTTACTGTATGAAGCCTTGGTCAACTATCTTATTTCGAGGCCAGTCCTAAATACATCTTATAATACATAAATTTTGTGATTGCCACTCACCTTCGCAAACGCGGCATCTCTAATACCCACACATGCAAATTTTATTTTTGTTCGGAGGCAAAGATGGTCGTCTACAACCCGCAGCGAAACGGTAATCATGTTGGCAAGTTTGCAAAATCCTCCTAACCACTGCCCGAAGTTTGAAATATTTGGGGCTCTGTCCAACTGCAAACACTTTTCAGTGCATTGCATCTTCTGTTTAGACATTGACAATTTGGGGACTAGCTTACTAAGTAGCATCGCCTTTGAAAGTTACTAACCTCCGCGGATGGACTTAAGAAAGGTTGCCATGCAAGGTTAGTTTTTGTAGGCAACCGTACGTCTCTTTTAGGATAGACATAATAGCATGCACATTTGTCGAGCTGCTAACAGTGAATTGATTGTTTCCCAAGCTCTTCCTTCAATTGCATCTCCTTAGGCGCATTATATTATACAGCTTCGAATATTCGAATTCCTGAGTCGTGCTTTCAAGAACTTCAGCAATGGGTAAATTTTCTTCTGTCGTTGGACTGAATACTGCTGGCTATTTAAAATATGATAGACTCGAATGAGGTGCGTTGAGTCTGACGAGGTGTATCATTGTTCATCATTGCATAATGGTGTAAACATGGCAGCAGCTATATGGGGTGCTGTGGCAGTATGGCTGCTGGTTCTATTATATAACTATTTTGACAGATTGTTATGTAAACATCCCATTTTTTGGCAACCAATTGCTGAAAATTTTAAGTACAACTTTAAGTAACGCTATATGGACGTTCGACCATAAATATCGAAGCAGTGAAGGAAAATGTTGAACATTACTCAAGCACCTCAATTCGTCAGAGTGGTTTAGAACTCGACCTCTCCAAGCCGACATTGCAACGAATATTGGTGAAAGATTTGGCTCTGTATTCTTACATGATCCAATTAACTCAAGAGCTGCAACCAAGAATTGATTAGATCTTGTAAATCATGAATGCTGAACATGATTTTTTAATGATCATGTTTTCTGACGAAACTCATTTTCACATTGGCTACGTTGATAAGCATAATTTCCGCATTTGGCAATTACCGAATGCGACCACTTGAAAATACGCGAGTGATTCGGGAAATGCCGGATTGTGGGCCGGAAGGGTCATAAGGCCGTACTACAGAGCCGTAGCTAGGGGGGCATGATTGCGGGGGAGTGATTGCGAGTGTCGATTGCCAGTAGAATAGAAAGCAGTCGATTGAGTCGGATTCGAATTTTCGACTGTCGAAGGCTGCGTTCTCAGATTTGCTTAGACTGTTGGAAAGCAAACTACAAGCTGGAGTAAGAAGAACGTCAATACCAGCAATTTTCAAGCTATCAACTGCTTTAAGATTCTGCGGTCAGGGATCCTTGAAGCTAAATGTCGGAAACGATAGTAAAAATAGGCTTGGCCAATTTACCGTTTCATTAGTTTTAACAGAAATGTTTCAAGTTGTGGAAAATCATGTATAAAAGGATTGGATAAGTTTTAACTTCAGCGGGGAGCAAAAACGCCAAGCAAAGATTTATTTTTTGATAAAAGTGGAATACCAAACGTAATAGGCTGCATGGACGGTATCCACATTAAAATGTTTGCACCAAAAAAGGATCTTCAACATTTGTACTACACCCGTAAAGGATATTTTAGCATAAATGCAATGATAGTAAGTAAATATGTGGAAAAAAACATGCGAGCAGTATCTTAATTTTTTGCTTTTATTCTCAGGTTTACGATAATGCCATGAGAATTCGCCATATCAATGCAAGGTATCCCAGGGCAACACACTGTGGTGTATTTAACGACGGTAAAGGATTTTTACATTTTTTGGTTTAATTCCCTATTTTTGCCTTTTTGTGTTAACTTGCAGCAAGGCTTTGCCGACTTTCAAAGCATTAAAATGCCCCACTTGAGAACTTGAAAATAAAAGAGCGCCTAGCGAACTGTTTTTGATATAATTCAAGTCTGAATTCTTTATTAAAATTTACTGGTATTTATACCAAGATTTTTGGTATTCTTGTTCTTATTCAAGATAATATTCTAATTATAATTCTAAACACATATATAAATCTACTAATATAAATTATCGGAAATATGTGACATATTGGTAACATGTGTAAATCGATCATCTTTGACCGATATTTACAAGTAGATGCAATGCAAACAAAACATAGCACAAAAAGAAACGAAAAGTCAGTCATTGGGACAAACACCAATTCTGCTCTGCATGTCGCTCAAATTGAAGTTTGTCACACTTTAAGTTGACGCTGCTACTATGTCATAACAATAAGCGACGGTGTAGTTAGTCAGCATATGTTAGCTGCTATGAATCACATGTTGCCTATATGCACACTACATCCTTTCCCCAAAAAAATAATGATATTTGTTTATATTTCTTAAAATTTAAATAAATGTCATTTTATATGTATTTATAATCTATAGCGGTGTTTATAACTATGTATCTTAAAATAACATAATATATTTGTCTAGACTTTACTAAATTATTATTGTGTATTTCATATAATTTTTCATCTAGTTCTATAACGCTATTACATTTATTTTGCGAAATTATTTTATACGGGCCTTTAAATGGCTTATCAAATTTTTTCTTATTTTGTACTTTTAAAAAAACATAATCACCTACATAATCACATTTGACTTATTTATTTATAGTTTTTTGATTTTGACATCTTATATTTTTAGCTTCTAGCAGGTTGTTCCTAGCTTGTTCATGTGAATATCTTAATTTCAATTTTAATTCATTTAGATAATTATCTAAGTCATATATTTGTTCTTTATTCGTCATTATTTCGCATGGTAGTGAGCTTAAGTTACCAAAAACTAGTTCAAATGGTGAGTAATTTGTGCTACAATGTGGCATTGAATTATAACAATATGTGTAATATGGGAGCTAATCATCCCAATTATCTTTATCACCTAATGTCATTAAATAATCGTTTAGTACTCTATGATTTCTTTCTATTGAGCCTAATGTTTCATGATGGAAAGGTGTCGAAACAAATTTTTATATATATATATATATAATTTATATATATATATATATAATTTATATATATATATATATATATATATATATATATATATATATAATTTATATATCTATTTTCAATAATTTACATATATTCTTTAATAACTCGTTAGTAAATTCAGTTCCTTTGTCTGTCAACAGTTTTCTGAAACATCCATATTTAAGAATGAATTTTTCTACTATTGCTTTTGCTACTGTTATAGCATCTTTACTTTCCAACGGAAATGCTTCAACAAATTTTGTTAATTCGCATTGAAATGTCAAAATATATCTGTAACCCTTGGATGGTCTTATACTATGTTCAGACTGAGTTTTAAATGCGCATTTAGAAGTTCGAAAATTCTTACAAATGTCAAGTGTTCAAACTACGTAGAAGCCCCTAATTCGCATTTAAATTGACAGAATGATTAAAATTATTTTTATGTTGTGAAAATGCTCCATTTTAACAAAAATATGATTGCAGGAACGAACCAGAAAGTTTTGGGAAAATTTTAAACATTTATTATTTTTTTTTAATATTAGTTAACAACTTTATTAATATTAATAATGAAACAAATATATAACTGACAAATTAAATAAAACTTATAATTGACCTAAACGATGCGAGCCTGCGCTGGTGTCAATAATTTTCTTTCTTCGCACACGGTGTAGTCACTATAGAACGTTATAATTACCTTTGCAATTTAGTAGGCATTCCCAGTGAAAGCAAATGTGGCTCCAGTGAGTGTGCAAAATCTTCGAGTGGACCTTGTTTCAATACCACTGTTTCTGTGGCTACAAAACCACTGCGCGCAGATTCTACCACCCAGAAATCTTTGGCCCAGTCGCATAGCTCTTGCTTTGGCGTTTCAGTGGCAGAACAACCTGTCCCGCAAGTCTGTTGGAAAGCTTGTGCAAATCTGTTTCAGCTTCTTCAGCTTTGTTGCGTCCCAAATCTATTTGCATGACATGATTTTTACCGAAGAAAAATCTTGAGTTTGCTTTCCATTCTTCTCGCAGATCTTTCAGCAGATTATTCAGCACACCTTCGATAATTTGTTGCTTCCAGGCCACTCCATTGCAATCGGTTCTAGTCAATAAAATCTTCTGATTTTTTTTTGTGATTTTATTTATAAAATGAAGAAAACTTAATACATAAAAATTGTTCAAATTTATCACTCGGATGGCGAACAGCTGCTTGAATTTAATAACGAGTCCTGTCAAAACAAACGAGTAAAATGTATTCGAACTTCGAAACAGGGTCGCAAACTGCTAAATGCTCATTTGAAGTAGTATTTATGTGAATTTACTTGACAGAATTTTATATGGGCTAATTCGCATTTAGAGAAGCATTTAGGAAATAAATGTGAATTAAGCTTTAAATGCGCATTTAGCTCCCAGTCTGAACATAGTATTAGAGGGCCTACAGTGTCAATCGTAATTATTTCAAATGACGTGTTTGGAGTATCCGTTACTTCAAAATTTTCTCTAGTGTATTTAGTTATTTTTACTTTATTGCAGATTTCACAATTGTTAATGAATTTCTTAACCATTTTATTCATATTTTTCCAGACAAACTTCTGTTTTAATTTTCCTATACATTTCCTGATTCCGCCATGTCCTCCTAATTTTGAATTATGATGTTCTTCTATTAACCTGTGCATTTCCTGTTCGTTTCTACCCTGTCTTGGAGGTTCATATAAAATAATATTCAAACATTCTTCATTTCTTCTATTCTTTTGCAGCTTATTAAATATATCCTTGAACTCACTTGCGTTCACTTTTTCAAAATATTACTATTCCTCGGAAGCGCTACCGTTTTAACATCTGCATTGCTCATCATGAATATTAACTTCTTCAAAATCAATTTTACTTCTGATAGAGAATTATCGTTAAATTCTACAACTGCAGTGTTTGCTGCTATATTTATTTTATTTCTTTGGGTACCCTTATTTTCTTTAATACTTTTTGTAAATTCTAATTTCTTTATCCGCCTAGTGTCTGATATTGATACACAGTCCCAGATATGAAGGTGATCAATCCCCACATTTGAGTCTAAGGCATTTGCACAGTTATTTTCATTATTTAATTTAACATTTTCTTCTATATTTTTCTTCATTGCGCGCGTTATAACATTAACATCATATTTTGGAATCATTTCTCTTAGTTTGTTGGAATCTATTTGTATTCTGGAAAGTGCGTCTGAGTTTGTGTTCATTTTTCCTTGCTTAAATATTATCTCAAAGTCATAGTCCATTAGGTCAACTCTTATTCTGGTAAATTTTGATGAAGGATTTTTGTGTGTAAAAAGACTAACTAGTGGTCTATGGTCAGTGTAAACTATGAACTTTCTACCAAATAAATAAGGACAAAAATAGTCTATTCCCCAATGAATTGCTCATGTTTATTCCCCACTCTTTTTCAATTATAGGTTTATTTAATTCATATTTGTTCAAGGCTTTGCTAGCATAGGCTATTGGTTTGTCTGCCCCTATTTCACCTTGTGACAACACCGCTCCTAGAGCATGATTTGATGCATCTGTTGTTAAAATTAACGGTTTGCACATGCAAATGAACATGCACTCAAAGCAGGTTGATCATTTAGAACTACTATAAGCTCCCTATTTGCTTCTCCTTGCTCTTCTATCTGTATCTGAATTAGTTTAGCTATTAGAGATTTTATTCTCTCAACAAAAACCTTGACACTTGTGCTCCCCTGATACAATCTTGACAACTCAATCTGAATATTTAGTGAATTTTTATTAGACTTGTAATTCTTACTCAATGTTGATTTTAGATCTGTTATTGTTTCTGGTTTGGTTTCTGTTAGTAGTTTATTCTTGACTTTGTCTGTTAATTTTGTTGACAGGATGAATTTAACTAATTTTTTTTTTCATTTTCATCTTTGAGCGTATCTCCATAATATTCTATTAAATTTAAAAAATTTTACAGAGTCTTCTGATCTCCGTCATATTCTGGTATCAACTTTACCGCATTTAATAACTCAAAACTCGCCATGATTATATCTTTAGGCTTCAAAAATTTTATTATCTCTGTTTCTATTTTATGAAATAGATCTGTTATTTTTTAAGTCTTGGACGTTGACTCCTTTGTTATAGTTTTAAAAACGTCTTCTGATGTAAATTTTATTTTGTTAATATATTCTTGCGTGTATGTTCTATTTGGACTTTTTTTTAGTATTGTTAAAATGTCTTTTTATGTTTTGAACTCTTTACTCATGCTTACATATTGATTTTGTTTTTGTCTTTTTCGTAATTTTTCCTATATGTATATTATTTATTAAACATTAGTTATCT
Source organism: Pherbina coryleti (assembly GCA_943735915.1). Classification (NCBI taxonomy): domain Eukaryota; kingdom Metazoa; phylum Arthropoda; class Insecta; order Diptera; family Sciomyzidae; genus Pherbina; species Pherbina coryleti. Next base: position 120,502,285 of record OX030948.1, on the reverse strand, counting down.
TCATGTTATAAATGAAAATTAGGCTAATATTAATTGATTTCCTAATACAAGCATTTTTTACATATAAAATTATCTTTACTTGTTGCAAAATTGTTTTTGCCAATTAATGATTTACATAAGCTACACCTGAAACAATTATAATGAAAACTCATATTTTTGTAACTAAGATATCTTATTTTTCCTATATCAATTATTTTTTTGGTTACATCCCATGCAATACTTATCAAATAGTATTCCAAAACATCCTTGGTAAAAACAGCCAGTAGCTACTTCCATTATTATGTCAAATTATTAGCTAAGATTATATTTTTATTTTTATTTTACAGCCTGTAGCTACTTCCATTATTATGTCAAATTATTAGCTAAGATTATATTTTTATTTTGACATTTGCTGCTATAGTTTGGCGTAATTGCCTTCTAACATAATTCTTATAAAATACAAAATTACAACTATCATGAAAACTATAGAAATTATATCCACTATACTATTAAATATGTTTATGTTGACACTGCTGCTGCTACTGCTGCTATTGTTGTTGTTGTTGTTGGTTGTCTTTTCGTCTGACCGTCGTCTTTTCGCAATCTTGTTGTTTCTGCTTCTATACTGCTCTATCGTCAGTGGTTGTGGACCTGCTGTCTTCGGAGTGGGTGTGCATTTTGGAAATCTGCCGGTTTATTTTGGTTTAATTCCCTATTTTTGCCTTTTTGTGTTAACTTGCAGCAAGGCTTTGCCGACTTTCAAAGCATTAAAATGCCCCACTTGAGAACTTGAAAATAAAAGAGCGCCTAGCGAACTGTTTTTGATATAATTCAAGTCTGAATTCTTTATTAAAATTTACTGGTAATTATACCAAGATTTTTGGTATTCTTGTTCTTATTCTAGATAATATTCTAATTACAATTCTTAACACACATATAAATCTACTAATATAAAATATCGGAAATATGTGACATATTGGTAACATGTGTAAATCGATCATCTTTGACCGATATTTACAAGTAGATGCAATGCAAACAAAACATAGCACAAAAAGAAACGAAAAGTCAGTCATTGGGACACACACCAATTCTGCTCTGCATGTCGCTCAAATTGCAGTTTGTCACACTTTAAGTTGACGCTGCTAGTGTGTCATAACAATAAGCGACGGTCTAGTTAGTCAGCATATGTAAGCTGCTATGAATCACATGTTGCCTATATGCACACTACAACACGATGCATTGGTATTTAATTTGTCTGCATTAAAATCCTCTTTAGAAGATTACTACCACAGGAGTGATAGAAATGCATTATGTATGATATTTTTAAATAAGTAATGCATTTAGATGCTTAAAAAATTACTATAATCTACAGGTGATGCAGGATATGCCTCGCAGCTCTATTTAATAACTCCATTCCGGAACACAGAAGATGGTTCAGCGGAAAGCCTATTTAACAAAAATAATTTCCAAGGAATACAGTTGAACACACAATTGGGTTGCTTAAAAATAGATTCAGGTGTTTATTAGGCGCTCGTTCACTCAGCTCTGCACAATATTTTAATTTTTTACAAAGTCCAATCTCTGACCGAAGAAAGGAATGACGCTCAACATCTACATAACGATGATGAAAGTGGAGAAACAAGAAATGAAGAAGCCATAGCAATAAGAAATGCAATTGTGAAAAATATGCAGTTTTAGTTGCAAGTTTTATTTATTACACTTATTTGTACTCAATAAAGTTTTAAATCAAATCTAAATATAAAATTAATCACAAATAATATCCATGTGTTATGCACCTCCTTAAGGGCCCACTAAAGTTTTTGCAGAGCAACGTAAAACTGTTTTAAAAGTTTTATTTCTAAGTAACTCTTTATTTTAGTCATTTTTGTTTTTTGCATTATAATTATAATTATACTAAATTTTTAAAACACTGTTTTTTTTCTCTCTGCAACAACTTAAGTAGGCCCTTAATTAAATTTTAAAATTAATATTGTAAAACGATTAATAGTTATTTTATTCTGAAGCTCAAATATTGTTTACAAAAATTACATAAATGTGATTTAATTAATAGTATGTAAGGTGAAGAAATTGTGTAGATCCTGCGAATAAGCGAATAAAACAGAGGAAGTAGCAAACGAATAACAATGAAATAATATTATTTTAAAAAACAATGGAAGTTTGGTTAAACAAGTGACCAGCCATCGCTATCTTACTTATCGCACCAAACAAGGAATGCTCTGACACATGAAAACGACCAGATTTAACTCATGGTATAATAATACATGGTAGCATTGACAACTGCTTATTTTCTCTTCAACAGGAAAACATAAACTGTCAAAAACAGCTTTTTGTGGAAATACATCAGCAGCTGCTGTGGTTGTTGTTTTTTTTCCCTTCAACGTTTTCAACATTGCTTGTGTTTTCAATGGCGGATTGTGAGCGCTCTCTTTTTGAGTATATTTTTTGACAGTATATGATTTCCCAAGCAACTGTCAATGCTACCTTGTATTATTATACCATGGATTTAACTCATCAGTAGACAAAAGTCAGCGCGTGCAAGGAAATTGCAAATCAAATGACAGATGAAAACGACTAGCTTTCGCTTATCAGCAATCATCAGTCAGTTAAAGGAAAATAAGGCTGATTGAAGTTAAGTGTTCTTACCTGAGCTGCTGCACGATAAATGATGCGAGCTGCTCGGTTGTTCTCTCTTTTATACGCCTATGTTACAATCAAAGTTGGCTGCGCTTGTAAGAAATTCAAAATATATACAGGGATGCACAATGGATATTAAGAATATTGAAACATAGATGGCGCAGTAAAGAATATTAATGAAATGTAGATGGCTAATAATATTTATGGGTTATGTAAAAATAATAAATAACATTGACTCGCTACAATATCACATTTTAAAATTAATTAGTTCAGGGAAAAATTAAAAAAAAAATTCAAAACGAAAATTCAGTAATTCTTAATTTAAAATTATTGAAGGCATTTTTTCTTTTTGCAATTCCATTGGTTGAATTTTAAATTTAAGTTTCTCACTTCGATGTTTTTGCTTATTAAAAATTTCCTCTTTAAAAAGTTGCAACTTTTCTTTTTTTAATTTTAACTCTTCTTTTTTTTTGAGCAAAAATGTCTTTTTGGAGGCGATATGATTTCGTCATTAAATTAAAGTATCGGAACTTTGTCGCAAACGAATCGCACAACTTGCGACTAATATTTTGTTGTAGAAGAGTGAATCGAAAATATTTGTTAATTTTTTTAATATTAAATTATTTGTAATTAATTAAATTCAGTGGAACAAATTTATTATCTAGTATTTTCTTGTAGCTTCAAATGGCTTTTAGTTATTTGGCAATGGATGTTACGCTCCTAGCGATTGAAGTCCATGTTCGTGAAATGAGTTTTCGTCAGCCACAGCAACAGCATTTGTCTCATTTTCTCTTTCGTGTATACGTAAAAAGACGAAGTGTTGCTTGTAGTGTTGTCATATGCCCCGTATTTTGCATGATTTTTAAGGGTCACGCCGGGACAAAATTTGTTCCGTATTTTTGACATTTTTGTTAAATGTCTATGATTTCAAATACACATTCACATGAACTGAGGCATTCAGAAAAAAGTGTAAGCCGACCATAATACGCATAGAACTACTACATAGCATGGTATGATAATTACAAGGTAGCATTGACAGTTGCTTGGTAAACCATCTCCTGTCAAAAAATATACTCAAAAAGAGAGCACTCAGAATCGGCCATTTAAAACACAAACAATGTTGAAAATGTTGAAGTGAAAAAAACAACAACCTCAGCAGCTGCATGTGCATTTTTACAAATAGCTTTTTTTGACGGGAGATTTTTTCTTGTAGAAGGGAAAATAAGCAGTTGTCAATGCTAGCTGAGATAAAGCGAAGGATAACTCTTGTCAACAGGTGTTACTTTGGGCTGAGTAGGCAATTGAGAAGCAGAGCCCTCTCTCGACGAACAAAACTCACGCTCTATAAGTCACTTATCATGTCCATCCTTTTATATGCACCACAAACCTGGACGTTGAGTAGTTCTGATGAAAAGAATTTGGGAGCCTCCTAGAGAAAGATCCTTCGTAAGATCTTCGGTACGGTGCGTGTTTTGGGGCAATTTCAATCAATTTTTATGGTATGGTGAGGTATGGTATGAGGCATGGTGAGTATTTTGGCGCTAACTTCTTTGATTCAACTTGGACACCAGTTGGTACTGCAGTACAAACTTTTTACAAAATCGCCCTCTTGACCAATGCCTGTCCAAATTTTTTAGTAGAAATGCATCACCAAATAGTAATTCTATTCTAAAATTCAACGTATTGTGACTTACTTTCATAGGCTATTCGATATCAAAAATTGTAATTGTATGGGCGGAGTCACACCCCCTTTTACAATTCCCGTCTCGGTATTCTAGTAGATGGACACTACCAAGTGGCAACTCTATACCGAGTTTCATTGTTATGCGGCATTTAACTCCAAAGCTATTTGATACCATAAGTTTGACTTATATGGGCGGTGCCATGCCCCCTTGACCAATGCTCACTCAATTTTTCCAGTCAAAGGACAACACTAAATAGTACATTCTAACCGAGTTTCATTGATGTGTGACTAATAGTTCGAAAGTTATACCCACAATTTGGGCAGCCGGAAAAGTGCCACGCCATTTGCCCAACGCCCATAAAATTTTACCAGTGGAACGGCACATGTAAATCGAGACCAAACACCTAATTCCAATGTTGTGTGACCTTTAATTCCAAAGTTATTCGATATTGCAGATTCGAGCTGCCACGCCCCCTTGTACAATGCTCGCTGAATCACTTGTAATTAGTGATTACTTGGGTAAAACTTTACAAAAACAAAATGAACAGCATTTACCAATCTACCTTACCAATCTACCTTACCACAATATTCCTTTGTGTGTTATATTATTCAAACAACGTTATTAAGGGTATTCGTCCTCAACCAACCTCATTCAAATATCTAATTGACCAATATAGAAGTTTGCCTTTTTTCATGAATACCCTTATAATATCATTTATAATGTACTAAAAAATGCATAAATTTTAATAGGATATACAATTCAATAATAGTAATATCATGCTAAATACATCAAAATCATTATTATACTACTTAAGCACCATGTTAATTTACAAAATTTTATCAATTTAAAAAAAACTTGCATCAAAATATAAATTCATACGATAATCCTATGAAAATCTTAGTTTTCCATCGGAATCCAAGAATACCCACATTTTAGAATTTCTCAACGAAAAGGCAACCCAGAGTTAATATGGAATGTCAAAAGCACGAGCTAGTAGAGCATGTCTCTACTCATAGCGTTGATCGTACGTCACCCCCTCAAATTCATTTTTACGGGATGAGGTCGACGCAATGCATGAAGTCTTATTTTGTGTTGCGTCATAAGAACCCATTGTTTCTAGTCTAGCTGTCAAAGGCCGACCGACCTAACGCAGTATTGTTGTAATGTGTTTACAAAAGGTTTTGGGTTTATATTTAAGAAACAAAGAGAATTATTCTTAATGCCTAAATCGGCTGATTTGGGCTATGGCAAAAATGCCGCTCTGTATGCCACTAGAAAACAACTTTCAAGTCCCTTTTTAAATCTAAATTTTATTTGAAATATTTTGGGTTTTTATTCCCCATTGGGTTTTTATCCTCCCTATTATTTATTTTCACTCAATTTTGCAACATTTAATTGAGTGATCTTTTTGTATTGTTTTCGTTACACAAACCAATTAAAAATATTGCAGCGCTTGCACATGCTACAGTCACTAGGTCAGCGTGCAAGCAAATTTTATATTTCCGTGGTTGCGACATCTACCCAAAGCACCTGACTTGCTTTCGATCAACATGCATTGGTAGACGCGACGTAGAGAAAGAAATAAATAAGAATAAGTTATGTTGTGGTGGCTATGATAGTACCACTACATTGTAATTCAGCCATTAAACATTTGCTTACTAGCAAAAATTATTTAAAAACAAAAAAAAACAAAATAATAATAAGCTGACAAAAGTGAAAAAAAAATAATAATAAGCTAACAAAGTGACAAAGCACAATAACAAACGAAAATATGCAGCATCAGCTGTGGCACCAACATCAGCATAACAAACAACAACAACAACAAGAGCAGAATAAACCTGTTTCGCCTAAAGCCGCCAACAGCCACAACAACACCGCTGGAGTGTTAATTTTTTTGACTATCCACGCGAGAGGCTTTTCTATGCTCCTCGCTGTGTAGGTATTGTTGTTTTTTTCGTGTCCGTCAATTCCTCCACCCTCTCCGATTAGTTGCGACTGTGAGTGAAGTTGCACTGTGAGCAGAACTGTACTGAGGTAAAGTCATAACACTTGCCTCTGTACTTTTCGCTTTTGCTCTCGGTGTTGATTTCTTTGCAGTTGCAACTAATTACCCATATACCTTTTTTAGTTTAAATAACACTATGAGAAAATGTCGGGTAATTTTCGTATAGATTTTTGCAATGTGCGTGGACTGAGAACAAATTTTTTCTCGGTTTATACATATTGTACTCTTAATAAGAATCAAATAATGGCACTGAGTGAGACCCAAGTGAGCGAGGATGCAGATCCACTGGATTTTCATATACCTGGGTATCATTTACTGTCATTATTTTCCCTGCAAAGGGGCATCGCTCTTTTTATAAAAACGGACGTAGCATATCGGTGCGAGCGGAGTCTGAGCGTTACCGATCCGCAGTTCTGCTCCTTGTGGGTGAAGTTCAGGGTTCGCTCGCACTTGATTCACTTTTATTATGTTTATAGAAGTCCAATTTTAGGGACGGAGCCCCCTTTTAATAAATTGGACTCTCTCTCGGATTCGCTCACGCACATTTTGGGGTTGTTCCCTGACAGTGAGATCGTTGTTACCGGCGATTTCAATGTCCACAACCCGGCTTGGCTATGTCACTCGGGCCAATCAACACCTGAGGGTCAATATGTTGAGTTCTTTGCCGAATCGAAGCAACTGATTCAACTAGTCAATTAACCAATTTCCATCCCTAGAGTTGGTCTATAAATAAAAATAAAATAAATAACTGGCCATTTCAGCCCTTGAGAGGACTTTGACCTAGCTTCTTATGATCAATTGTGTTGTGCGTGTTATTAAGTTTGTACACAATTGACCGAGAACCGGACATGTTTAACGCCGACTCCGAACGGCGATGAACGGAATGTTCTTGTTCTCAAGAAGCTTTACATGGCATTTTGATTACTCTCTGAAGTTTGCCATTGTCTGCAGAGAGGTGGTGTCCGTACAGAAAAATTATTTTAATTCAAATAATTTTCTGTCGCTGCTGGGGTTCGAACCCGGGTCTCCAGGTTCGTTGACATAGCGGCCACGCAATTTAACCAACTACGCCACGGACGCCCAACTAGAGTTGGTCTGCAAAGCAATAAAATCCTAGACCTTTTTCTGACTTCACATCATGAAAAATATGACGTGACTGTCCATGCACCTCTAGGTAATTCGGACCTCTGCACCATATCCGCTGCTTTTTCATATTCTAACCTATGAACTTCTACGCTTAAAGCCCCGAAGAGGATCGCTTGGTTTTATGGAAAGGCAAATTAGACTACGTTAAATAATTTTTACCGCAATTTCAATCGGAAATTATGTTTCGCTGATAGAAATGTTAATACCGCTGCTCTTATAGTACAAGAAATAATTTTATTAGGCTTGCGGTCGTTCATCCCCAATAAAATGAGAAGTATTAAACCAAAAGACCACTCCTGGTTTAATGAGACTTGCAGGATTGCAGTCAGGTCCAAAGATGAAGACTTTCTGAATTGGCGTTCCAACAAGAATGCTGATGCTAGAAGGCTTCGCATTGAGGCTAGGAATCGCAGTATTAAAACACGAAAAGTTTCTTCACGAAACTAATTTGTTAAAAGAGTTAAAAATCAGACATCTTCGTCGATTCCAACTCTTTTAAAGGATGGCCAAGTCTTCACTGACTTGGCTGATAAAGCGAATCTATTGGCTGGATTGTTTGCACAAAATTCTACAATCCCGACTAGCAATCAGCTACTGCCCTCTGTAGAGGAAAAATGTTCTACGGTACAGGAGATATTTTTCGAAGGAGTGCTGTCAAAAGAGTCCTTGCAAACCTCAATATAAACAAATCTTCTGGCCCCGATGGTATACCACCAATTGTGCTAAAATGTGTGATTCTACACTGGCACGACCTTTGCGTAACCTTTTCAACATCTCATACAGGACAGGAGTGTTTCCATCTTATTAGAAGGTTGCGAATGTTCAACCGGTACCTAAGAAGGGCTATCCCACGAGCCCTGAAAACTACCAACCCATAGCGATATGCTCTACGGTCTCCAAAGCCATGGGGAGTGTAATAAACTTCCACCTTACGAACTATCTGGAGCGTAACGAATTGCTCAGTGACCGTCAATATGGCTTCCGAAGGGCTCGCTCTACTGGAGACCTAATGGTGTTCCTCACAGAGAAATGGAACCAATGTGTTCACTACTTTGGTGAAAGCAGGGTTGTTGCTCTGGATATTTCTAAGGCGTTTGACCGAGTGTGACATAAAGCACTCGTGTCAAAACCAATTGCATATTGTGTTGGTGGTAACTTTGATCGATGGATCACATGTTTTTAAAAGGACAGGTCAATTCGTGTCGTGACTGACGGCATTTCGTCTAGTGAACACGCCATCGGCCCTGGAGTACCTCAGGGTTCAGTCCTATCGCTAACTTTATTTCTGGTTTTTATTAACGACCTTCTGTCGTTCAATAACCCGATTCATTCGTTTGCTGAAGACAGCAGAATTTGTCATTCATATTCCTGAATGAATTACCCCTTAGCTCCCCTCAATATGAACGGTGTGGATCTAGTGGAGTCAGATGCTCTTGACGTTCTGGGCATCTCGATCAAATCTGATCTTCGTTGGAATGATCACATTTTCGATGTGTCGAAAGAAGCGGCCAAGTGCCTAGGTTTTTTAAAACGGTGTAAGAAAGGCTTCACTCCAACTGATTAACGCGTGATCTATACCTCACATATAAGGCCGAAAATGGCGTACAATTCGCACATTTGGACAGGAGCTTCAAGATCTTATTTGGAGCTTCTGGATCGAATTCAACTACGTGCGATATATCTGATTGGAGATGAAAACATTTCATCTTTTCTCAACTCTCTTGAGCATCGACGCAAAATTGGTTGCCTAAGCCTTTTATGCTGCAAACCTAGCTTCTTATGATCAATTGTGTTGTGCGTGTTATTAATTTTGTACACAATTGACCGAGAAATGGACCTACATGTTTAACGCCTACTCCGAACGGCGATGAACGGAATTTTCTTGTTCTCAAGAAGCTTTACATGGCATTTTGAATACTCTCTGAGGTTTGCCATTGTCTGCAGAGAGGTGGCGGCCGTACAGAAAAATTATTTTATTTCAAATAATTTTCTGTCGCTGCTGGGGTTCGAACCTGGGTCTCTAAGTTCGTTGACATAGCGGCCACGCACTTTAACCAACTACGCCACGGACGCCACAAACCCATAGATATCCAGTTTCATAGATATCCAAAAATTCGCTTTTTCGTCAAAAATCAACGGTTTTTCGCCATAAATTTTTATCAAGCTGAAATAACTTCTCCAAAGAAGGGTGCAAATTAAAGGTATCTGGGTCCTCAAAGTTGTGAGTAAGAAAATTGTTAGAACGGACAATTGTTTTAGTGCAACAGTGTTCAGATTTCGCTAAAAATTTTAGAAAATTTAGTATTTTTAAAAAGCACGTTATAATCTATCGATTTAAAAAAAGTTGCATTTTTCATTTCCGCAAAAAACAATTTTAGTGGCGTTTTGCCACACATTTAGTGTTCTGTATAGTAATCATTAATTCTTATCAAAATCCTCCTAAGAACTTTAATCTTATGTGATCCGCTGATAAAAAGGTGATTTCTATATTTTTGTTAAACAACTCAGTGAGCGAATTAAACAAAATTTATTTATTCTAATTAAAATAAGAAACTAGTGGCGTTGTTTTTTGCCCTAACAAATAATCGTAAATAAATGGATTTATTTTTAATACTTTTATTTTATAGATTGTTATTGAAGTTGTACTGTTGTGCCACACAATGAGACAAAAAATAACTACAAACCATTCCTGTATCGAATTAAAATATGTTCTTAATATGAAGTATATCGGCAGAGTGGTTTGCCTCTTATGCGGCTTCGCACATACGCACCACAGATTTTATATATAAAAAAGAAGAAAATAACACCTGTGAGAAAAAAAAATACGTCTTACCGATAACGGTTTTGCAAGGCAAAATACACATCTTTTCCTCTCAGTTGTGTAAGACGATAATGCACTGAATACATTGACAACTACGCGACTTTACGACTCGACGTGAAGGAAGAGTCAATAAGTTGGAAATATTATACGAACGTTTCATTCACGCATACACAAACTTGCACTGTTATCGCTCGTCAAATTATAAATAATTCTTTACCGACGTCAGCAACACTTAAACACGAAGAGATTTTTTAAATTCAATTCAATGACTTTTCAATAAAAATTCTGTTTACGTGGCCACGTAACCCTGTGGTCACTGAACACTCCCCCATATCTACCCGCCGTTGAGGCAAAAATGGCGCTGTAGTCGCCTAGGTGGTCGGCTCGACGGTCGTGCAGAGCAAAGGTCTGCTCGACGAAGAATTTGCGGCGTAGAAAAAAGACGGACATCATGAACAACGACATCCAGATTTTTAACCCACCCCAAGAAGATTTAGAGGAAACCAACAACCAACCAAACAAACCATCTAACAAGAAATCATACAACAATCAACATAAAATAGCAGCTGCTATTACGACAGAAGTACATATACAACAAAATTCCATAAACACAATTACACACTTATTGTACACAAAATCCACAACATTATAACATAAAAGAAAAAAGGTAAAAGACCAATAAATAAATATTCACCCACCCAATCCACCCATAAACTAATTTGTGTTCTTTATTTCCACCAACCCACCGTTCACGACCCGAACATTTTGGTCCACTCGAGCCTAAAAAAAGAAACCACAATTTTTGGCTGGAAATAACACAAAAGGTTACACAAATTACAAAAGAACACCCGAAATTATTTCACAACAAAGTGAACACAAAACAACACAAATTCAGCAAGTTTCCAATCAGAGCAACCACCCACCCATTACCCAGGAAATAAAACAAGTAAGTTTGCATCTAGTTCAATTTATTCAGTGCTTACACATTCATAACATCATACACAAACATTTACAAATATCACACATTTTGTACACATTTTAATAAAAACCCATAAAATGAAAAAAATTTAACAAATTTCAGCACTAAATGTATATTGTTTTGCCTTTCTTATTTTTTGACACTTGCCATAGCAAGTTATAACACCCACACATACACTCTCACACAGCTCTCTCGCTGCCAGATCGAGCAACGCAAAAGTGTGCTACGGAAAATTTGTGGAATTTTTGTGGGATTACACAAATATGTCCCAGTTAAAAAAAATAAGACTATTTTGTAGCACAATTACTACCATTCTCATTCCTTAACCCTTTAAGGACCCTAAACCCTATTTTGTTGTGACATATCAAAACTTGGGAATTTTTGTAGATTTACAAGTAAAATCAAATTCCAAATAATATTTTTGAAAAAAAAAAATTTTTTTTATAAAAAAGTTCGCTTTAACCCATAAGCGCCCAAAAATTTTTTAATACACATTTGTTTCGCTTTAATCCATAAGCGTCAAAAATTTTTTTTATAGAAAATTTCGCTTAAACCCACAAGCGCCGAAAAAATTTTTATACACATTTTTCGCTTTAACCCATAAGGGCCCTAAAATTTTTTATAGAAAATTTCGCTTAAATCCATAAGCGCCCAAAAAAATTTTATACACATTTTTTCGCTTTAACCCATAAGCGCCCTAAAATTTTTAAAGACAATTTCGCTTTAACCCATAAGCGCCCCAAAAATTTTTTAATGCTCATTGAACCGATTTATGTTTTAACAAAACCAAACAACGTTTTACAAGATGAAATTACTTTATTAAATAAAATCGATTACATGAACTAAATACTTAATTTACCAAATTTTTAATTCTTGTGCGCTAAAGAATGCGTGCGCGCTAGCCAACGACAGTATGTAAAAAGGGAAGAATCAAAGCATTCGCTGCTTTAGTCTTTTTGACGTTTTCTTTTAACTCGCCACTCGCCATGTCGTCGAGCGAGTTGCGAGGGTTGCCATACTATTGTTATTTGGCTATCGCTACATCACTCACCCCTTAAATGAGTTTGTTTTAACATTTTTCTAAAAAAATTATATTCTTCATAGTAACAAACTTAAATGTTTTTTTTTTTTTAAAAAAAAATAATAGTTAACAAACTTAAATGTTTTTTTCTAAAAAAAAAATTGGTTAGCAAACTTACATGAAATTTTTATACAATTTTAGAAAAAATTTATCTTCGGATGATTTTTGAAAGGAAGTATTTATATAAACTTAAGTGGCTTAGATTTTTAAGGATTTGAGGTAATACTATTTTTTATATTCCATGGCTTAAAGTTTTAAGAGCTTAACAATTTATGGCTTAAAGTTTTAAAGGTTTATAAATTCATTCATTTGTTGTACAATCCATGTCTTAAAGTCTTAAAAAAAAACTTACAAATTAAGTTATTTGTTTTAAATGTTAAGATAACATAAAAGATACTTTTGGTTTTAATGTTGATCGCGTAGGCATACTTTCGTTTGCTACGAATGCTGGTTTTACTCTATCGATTGAAATTGTTTGTTTTTTTTCTTTGCATAAAATAGTGAAAGTTTTGTCTGTTCTGTCTAGTACTTCAAAAGGACCATTATAAGGTTGTTTTAAGCTTCCCTTGTTGATTTCTTCTCTAACGAAAACATGCTTGCATGAATCCAGTGCTTTGGGCACGTGTATATATTTTTGATTTCTTACTCTTTTTGGAGTTGGTCGCACTTGTGCGATTGCTTGTTGTATCTCTTTTGCTAAGAAGGAATTTAAATTGTTGTCTTGCGTCTGTTGTTCTACTATTTCTGCTGGTAAGCGGATGTTTTGACCATACAGCAACTGTGCCGGGGTCATATCTAAATCGTCTATAATTGTGGAGCGAATTCCAAGAAGAGTCCAAGGTAAATTCGAAAACCAATTTTCTCTATCATCGTGGGATTTTAAAGATTCTTTTAGTTGTCTGTGGAATCTTTTCACAAGACCATTAGCTTGAGGATGGTAAGTTGTCGTCCTAATTCGCTTTATGCCTAAAATTTCAGATATTTCTCTAAAAAAGGATGATTCAAATTGAGTTCCTTGGTCAGTGGTGATCGTTTGAGGGACACCAAATCTTGAAACCCAATTGCGAATGAACTCAGACACAACTGTAGATGCACTTATATTCTTTAACGGTATGGCCTCGGGCCAAGAAGTGAAACGATCTTTTATTGTAAGGAGATATGTATAACCCTGTGAAGGAGGTAAGGGACCTACCAAATCCATATGAATGTTTGTGAATCTACATTCTGGTATCGGGAATGCGCCATATTTGGATTTTGTATGCCTCGTTATTTTTGATTTTTGACAAGAAATACAATTTAGAGACCATCTATTTATGTCTTTGTTCATGTAAGGCCAAAAATATAATGATGTTATGACTTTGCGCGTAGCTTTTGCACTTGGGTGAGAAATCTTATGATGGTTGTCAAATACTGTCCTACGAAAAATGTCTGGAATGTAAGGGCGATTTTTATTAAGAGATGTTTCACACCAAATGTCGATATTGTGAATCGGAATTTGAATTTTAGAAAGTTTGCATGAAGAATTGCCGTCGACTATAATTGACTTTAATTCTTCATCTGAATTTTGCGCTTTTGCTAGACTGGGTATATCAATGTTTTTGAAATTTATGACGTCTATGTGGGATCTTGACAATGTGTCAGCAACGGTGTTGTGCAATCCTTTTATGTAACGAATGTCAGTCGTGAACTGTGAAATAAATTCCAAATGTCGTGTCTGGCGTGGAGATTTCTCAGTCTTAGAACAAATTGCTTTCGTTAAGGGTTTGTGGTCAGTAAAAACTGTAAACTGTCTGCCCTCCACAAAGTAGCGAAAATATTTGATGGCTCTAAAAATAGCTAGGAGTTCCCTATCGAAGGTGGAATAGTTTTTTTCTGCTGGACTTAGCCGTGTGGAGAAAAAACCTAAAGGTTGCCATTGGTCAGAAAATTGTTGCTGAAGGACACCACCGATGGCATCGCTTGACGCATCAACCATCAAGGCAATCTGAGCTTTAGAATTGGGATGAGAAAGCATTGTTTGTCGTTCCAAATCTTTTTTAAGTGAATCGAACGCGATGGCACATTCCTGAGACCAAACAAATTCTTTTTCATCTACGACCTTTGAATTAGGAGTTTTTTTGCGTTTTTCTTTGTTGGATTTTGCAATTTTCAATAAGTTGTATAACGGATGCGCTTTTATTGCAATATAAGGTATGAAACGATGATATGCGTTTATCATGCCTAAAAACCGTTGGAGCTGTTTGACTGAAACAGGTGTTGGAAATTCGCTAATTGCCTTAACTCTACTCAAAGATGGTGTTAAACCGTCTTTAGAAATAGTGTAGCCTAGAAATTCCAGTTGATGAGTTCCCAATTCACATTTTGAAACGTTGACGTTAAGTCCATTTTCTTGTAGACGTTTAAATACTATCCGTAAATGTTCTTTGTGTTCATGTGCTGATTTACTAGAAACCAAAATGTCATCAACGTAAATAAAAATAAAAGGAAGGTCATCTAAGATTGTGTTTATGAAGCGCTGAAATGTTTGGGCTCCATTTCGTATTCCAAAAGGCATTCGTAAGAACTCGAAAAGACCAAATGGAGTGATCACGGCGGTCTTGTGAACATCCTCTTCCGCGACAGGAATTTGATTATATGCCCTAACGAGGTCTATCTTGGAAAATATCACGCAACCATGTAGATTTGCTGAACAGTCTTGAATGTTTGGAAGTGGGTATTTGTCTGGTATTGTCACAGCGTTTAAATGCTTATAGTCTCCACACGGTCTCCAATCTGTGGATCCTTTTTTGGGTACCATGTGAAGCGGACAAGCGGCTGGTGAGCTGGATGGCCGACAAATGCCTAAGCGGGTCATTTCTTGAAACTCCTGTTTTACGGATGCGAGTCTCTCAGGGTTGAGTCTTCTAGCTCGAGCCGAAGGAAGTGAACCATTGGTTATAATGCGATGAACAACGTTATGCTTAACCGGTAATGTAAAATCTGGTGGAGATTTGAGTTGTGGAAATTCGTCGAGAATGCTTCCGAACTCGCTTGGAATTGAAAAAAGTTTTAAAGTTTCAAAAGAAGTGACTTTGCGAATACAACTGACGTTTAAATTTGTTTGCTTATCTACAAGCTTGCCTGCTGAAATGTCTACAACCAGATTAAAATTATGCAAAAAATCAGCTCCGATTATCGGATGATCTATGTCTGCAACTACGAATGTGTGATTGAAGGAACGTCTTAAGCTAAAATCAATTGCAAGATTTTTAAAACCGAACGTCCTAATCTTTCCACCGTTCGCTGTGAGAAGTATGAAGTCACTTGGTTCATTGAGAAAAGGGTAGAATTTTTTAGGAAAAATTGAGATTTCTGCTCCCGTGTCTATTAGAAAAAATAATTTTGAGTTTTTGTCTTTTAAGAATAGGCGGCGTGTGGATAGTGTCGCGCTCGAAGCCGCGCTCGAGGCTTGACGTTTTAGTTTTTTGAAGCCTGGTCGCAAACCGAAGCAGATTGAAAATCACAAGGCTGTAAGCATTTTTTAGCCTTTTTTCCGTACCGCCTGTGATACCAACAAACTAAATTTGTCTCTCGGCCGTTAGCAGAATGAGATCGAGATTGAGACCTATTTCGTGAAAAACTACGAGCACTATTTTGAAAATTGTCCCTTCTTGATCTTTGTACCTCAAGGCGATCTATTCTGTTTATTATTTTATTGAACATTTCCTCTATCGAACTTGTTTCTAGTTTATTGTTTGTCTCTCGGCCGTTAGCAGAATGAGATCGAGATTGAGACCTATTTCGTGAAAAACTACGAGCACTATTTTGAAAATTGTCCCTTCTTGATCTTTGTACCTCAAGGCGTTCTATTCTGTTTATTATTTTATTGAACATTTCCTCTATCGAACTTGTTTCTAGTTTATTGTAATGTTTTGGATTTTGGATTTCAGAAATTTGAGCCTTGTTTGACGAATCGTGGAGTCTGTCAGCGAGACTGAAAAGTTCTTCGCGACTTCGTGATTTCTCAACTGCCATGAGGCAAACGCGTATTGTCGATGGAAGTCTATTTAGCCAAAGTTTTAACACTAGTGAAGGATTTACTAAATTGTTACCGCTAGCGAGGCTTTCCATATTCCTATATAACTCTGATGGTTTTTGATCTCCTAAGTCAATCTTATTAAGTAATGAGTCTAACCGTCGTTCTTCACTATCCATATTCCTCTCTAGTAAGCCTTTCTTTAAATCCCCGTATTTATCTTGAGATGGTGGACGAACTAAAAGATCAGCTACTGTTTCCATTGTCTGACTGTTTAGCGAAGCTACTAAGTAATCGTATTTAGTGTTTGGAGACGTAATATTTTTGAGTCTAAACTGTGTTTCGATTTGAAGGAACCATAAATCTGGTCTATTGTTCCAAAAAGGTCGAATTTTTATTGAGATTAAGGATGCTTGGTCAGGTAAGTTAGAAACTGTCGGCTGAACTACTTGATTAGATTCACTTGGGTTGCTGGAAATACCCGAGCTTTTGCTGTTGGAAGCTTCCTCATTGTCTGGCATGATTGAAAGAATTTACTCTGAATTTGAAATTTAGTCGTGAAAACGATTGATTTAGATTTTTAATGAACGAAATAGATTTGTATTTTACGATGTAGAAATGATTTAAAGTTATTACAATGATTTAAAGTTTTTAGTTATTGAAAGATTTATGAAATTTATCTACTTATATTTTGTATCCGATTTGTGACAACCGCACAATAACTACCAACTCCACAATTTGAAGTCGTGAAAACGACTGATTTTAATTTGGAAAAAAAAAAATTTTTGTGTTTTTTGTGAGATTGTTTTCATTCAAGAAGAAAACAAAATGGAACTTAAAAAAAACTGTAGCAAATAAACTAGAAAGAAAATCTTCACAACTTTGCAGAAACTAACTCATCGCAGTTCGGAACGATAAAATAAAAAAATGACAATTTTATGTTATGAAGATGAAAATAAGTTCATAGAAATTCGCGTTGCACCATGATATGTTATCTTATGTTCAAATTTATCGATGATGCATAGTATCCATTGAATATAATGAACATGGATGCTTTTTATATTTTTATTTGTTTTGTTTTTTTTTTTTTTTTTTTTTTTGTGTTTTTGAAGGAAGAAAAAAATTAAGTTAACTTATACTTTTGTTTAAAAAAAATGAATATATATGAATATATATAGTGGTATGTAGTTATATATATATATATAGTTGTTTTATATATATATGTATTTATATATAGTAGTATGTATATATTAGCATGTAGTTATGTAACTACATAAATGTAAATACGAATATATATAATAGTATTTAGTACTAGTATTATTATAACCAAAACCTGTTAACTGGTGTAATGCTGATGTTATCGCTGTTGCATGGAGGCGTGCGTTCCTGTTTTTGGTTAGAAATTTGCTACTGTTGTTGTTGTTAAAAATTTGATGTGTTGTTGTAACGCTGCTATTTTGGAGTATGTTTTTATGAAGCTGCTGTTGTTGAAAAAAAAAAGGCTGCCACCTTTACAACGCCGTTAATGTCGTGGAGCTGGTGTCATCATTAGTGCTGCTGTTGTTTTTAGTGCTACTGTTGTTGTAATGCTGCATTTTATTTCAACAGTACTGTATGTGAAATGCTGATGTCGTAGGGTTGCTGTTGTTGTAGTGCTGCTGTTGTTGTAGTGCTGCTGTTGTTGTAGTGCTGCTGTTGTTGTAGTGCTGCTGTTGTTTGGAACAACGGAGCACTAGTTGCGATGACTGCTGTTCGACGGCGCGATAGTGCTGATGCTGTGCCGGGCGGAGCGCTAACTGCGTTGTGACGAGTTGTGTGGTAATGCGGCGCTCTCGAAGAATGCATGCGCCCGGTGCGTTTCGGTTTGCTAAGCAAAATAACTAACAGCTGCACCTTGAGCTGTGGTTGATGACACACTCGCAATGTGTCGAGCTGCTCCGCGAATTCCCTGCACTTAGTGTTTGCAATGACGAGCTGGCCTGGATGTTTTCATCCTTGTTTAGCGGCAACGTCAAAAAATAGCGATTTTTATGCGGCGATGTTTATGATTTTTGCCGATGAAAAATCGAACGCTGATTTTTGGACTTACGCAGCTAGCCGTTGTTGCTGGTGTTATGTGGTTGTTACTGTCGTTGGCTGCTTTTGTCGGGGTCACCAAATGAACCGATTTATGTTTTAACAAAACCAAACAACGTTTTACAAGATGAAATTACTTTATTAAATAAAATCGATTACATGAACTAAATACTTAATTTACCAAATTTTTAATTCTTGTGCGCTAAAGAATGCGTGCGCGCTAGCCAACGACAGTATGTAAAAAGGGAAGAATCAAAGCATTCGCTGCTTTAGTCTTTTTGACGTTTTCTTTTAACTCGCCGCTCGCCATGTCGTCGAGCGAGTTGCGAGGGTTGCCATACTATTGTTATTTGGCTATCGCTACACTCATTTTTTTCGCTTTAACCCATAAGCGCCCAAAAATTTTAACCAATTCCAATTTTTCAACCCAACTCATCCTAAACCGCACACGTGAAAAATGTCGTTAGTCACCTTTGTGCATTTCTCCAATGACATAATGGAATTGGAAGATAATCTCAGCAAAACCCAGCTAGATGACCAAACTGAGCACATACTGGAAGTGCAAAAGAAGCAGATGAATTATCTCTTCGATAAATTTCAAGCAGCATATGAAGCTGTTAGAAAAAACCCCGAGGAGCCGAAGGAATCTGTTGATAAGGAAAAGTTCAAAGCCAGATACAAAAAAACTTATTCCGCTTATGTCAACTGTGCAGCTTCCATCTCAGAACAATTAAAGTTCCTGAAGACCCAAACAGAAGAGGCTAAAACTTTCAGCACAGAAAAGCCCAAACTCCAAGCAGATGATGATCATCCAATGATCCATCTACCACCCTGCGACACAGACATTTTTCATGGCGATTATGTCACGTGGCCTACATTTAGGGACCTTTTTACGGACCTATACATTAAAAACTCTCGATTGAGCAATGTGGAAAAACTTTTCCACTTGTTACAAAAAACCCGCGGAGAAGCTCGTGACATAATAAAAAGTTGCCCTCTCACAAATGAAGGATTTTTTATGGCATGGAGCAATCTCGAAGACCAATACGAGAACAAACGGATGCAAATAAATGCGCAATTCAAGACCTTTCTAAACTTGCCACAGATTGTGATAGAATCGGGAAGCTCCATTAAAAAGCTTCAACGGACAATAAACAACTGTGTATTTACCCTGCAGACCCTGGATATAAACACAGCTAGTTGGGATCCCATCCTAGTTTATTTGTGCTCCACCCGTCTTCCTAAGCATACTCTTGAGGAATTTGAGAGATGCATAACTGACAATTCCACAGTGCCAGACTGGAAGACTTTAGACAATTTTCTCACCCATAAATTTAAGACGCTTGAGTCTGTTGGCGATATTAAAGCTTCTGCTCCCCTCGCAAAGCCAAGTCAACAAACCCTTTCCAACAACCCTGGAATTAAATGGGGAGAAAAGCGCTACAATTCATATCATATGAATGTATCTCAAAACCCTGTCATTAGCAAAGCTAACCCTTTTGCATCCGTTCCCAAAAAACTTGAACCCAAACCCTCGAATGCCAAACCCCAACGGGAAGCTGATGGAGCTATATGCAGAATATGCAACAACAAGCACACTCTTCGGGAGTGCCCAAGCTTCATCTCCATGAAAGTAGACCGCCTAGCCTAGTTTGACCGCCTAGCCGCAGTGAAGCGAGCTGGATGCTGCTTTAACTGTCTAGCCGTCTCTCATGGAGTAACCGACTGTAAGAGCGGATACAGCTGTCGATATTGCAATAAGAGGCACAATTCCTTATTACACAAAAGCATATCGAACCCTAACACGAACCCAAACATGAACCTAAGCACAAGTGCTCAAGCCAAGGAAGCGGCTGAGCAAACAAACCACATACGTCAGGCATTCGTGACTCAAATACAATCAACTAATCCCACACAAACCCACCCTACACAAACAAATGAGCTCAAAAGTACAATGGCAGTCTCTTCACACTTTGCAGCCACCAGAAAGAATATCCTCCTAGGAACCGCAATTGTCACTCTGGAACATGAAGGAACCACTTTTCCAGTAAGAGCCCTCATTGACTCCGGATCCGAGGCAACGTTCATAACTGAACAGCTGAGAAAACGAGTTGGTCTTACAACCCGATCAATAGCAGCGCAGGTAACTGGTCTGAACCAGATAGTTTCTGCAAACCCATCCAAATTCTGTGAACTGACATTGCGCTCCACATTGAACTCTTAATTCAAACTGGAAAGTCAGGCCCTAGTGTTGAAGAATCTCACAAGTAACCTACCCACTTATTCAGTTGATCCGAAAATATGTGAGACCCTGTCTGACCTACAAATGGCGGACCCTGAATTTTATATGTCTCGACCCGTGAATATGATCATTGGCTGTGACATATATCCTATGATTATTCGCAGTGGTGTGCAGCGCAATGTAGGTGTATACCTTTTAGCGCAAGAATCCGAATTCGGATGGATTCTTTCAGGACCTCTACCTGAGTCAAGACCCAACAAAATTGTTGCACTATATAACAATATAAATATCAACGATAGCTTGACTCGATTCTGGGAGGTAGAAGAAATACCCAAACACACCCTGTTATTTAATGCGGATAATCTTTGTGAAGAGAATTACCGAAAAACAACATGCCGAGACCCTTTGGGGCGCTATGTTGTAACTCTTCCATTTAAAAACCCAGACTCTAAAGAACTTGGTAACTCGAGACATATAGCTATGGCACAATATTTAAGAAACGAGAAGTCGTTATTAAAGAAACCCGAAGTCAAAGCTGAATACGACCAAGTCATAAACGAATATTTGGAACTAGGACACATGAAAAAAGTTCAATATTCACCCATAAGTACAGATAGACCCACACATTATTATCTGCCACATCACGCAGTAATCAAGCTTGATCGCATCACAACAAAACTTAGAGTTGTTTTTAATGCCTCAAACCCAACGGCCAACAAAAACAGTATAAACGATGTACTGCATACCGGACTAATACTCCAACAAGACTTGGTCTTGCTCATTGTAAAGTGGCGACTTTATAAATTTGTTTTCAACGCTGATATACAAAAAATGTATTGTCAGATTCTCGTTGACCCTGAGCACACACCCTATCAGCGAATTCTATTCAGAAAGTCAATTGAAGAACCCATTCAAGACTACGAGCTAAAAACAGTGACATTTGGAGTCAACTGTGCCCCGTATCTAGCCATAAGAACCCTACAACAACTGGCAGATGACGTGCATACAACCCACCCTAATGCATCTTACATTTTACGTAACTCCATGTACGTCGATGATGTTCTCGCGGGAGCACATGCAATCAACATAGCCAAGAAGGCTCGAGATGAACTCGTAGATGCGTTAGAGTCAGTAGGATTCTCTTTAAGAAAATGGACCTCTAATTCGCCACAAATATTAAGCGATCTACCCACAGATCATTTGTTGGCCATTGACTTGCTGAACATATCTGAACATGGCGACATCAATGCCAAAACCCTTGGAATTCGCTGGAATGCACGAAAAGACTCGTTCTTTTTTCTCGTCCCACCCATTGAGCACAAACCCGCTCA
Organism: Pherbina coryleti; assembly: GCA_943735915.1. Classification (NCBI taxonomy): domain Eukaryota; kingdom Metazoa; phylum Arthropoda; class Insecta; order Diptera; family Sciomyzidae; genus Pherbina; species Pherbina coryleti. The sequence continues at coordinate 120,480,270 of OX030948.1, read as the reverse complement.
TACAAAACGCGAAATTTTGTCATCAATAGCCATACTTTTTGACCCGGCCGGATGGCTTGCACCCGTTGCTGTGGCTGCAAAAATAATAATGCAACAAGTCTGGCTAGACAAAATTGATTAGGACGAGACTCTAACAGCTTTGACTCAACACAAATGGCAAACCTTTATTGATGGCTACCCTTCGCTCAATAAAATTGAAATTCCTAGATGGACCCAATTTACACCCAAGTCAACGGTGCAATTTCATGGATTCTGCGATGCTTCTGAGAAAGCGTATGGAGCAGCAGTATATGTTCGAATCAGCCAAGAAAATGGACAGGTTCATACAAGCCTGCTAGTCGCTAAAACGCGCGTGGCACCCGTCAAAACAGTTTCCCTGCCTAGGTTAGAACTATGCGGGGCAGTTTTACTAGCAAATCTAGTCGATGCCATATTGCCTAAAATCAATCTCCCGCACTATAAAACATATTTTTGGACAGACTCCACCATAGTCTTGGCCTGGCTTCAAAAACACCCATGTTCGTGGAATACGTTCGTAGAAAATAGAGTTTCGGCAATAATTGAAAAGGCCGGCCCCGAAAACTGGTCTCATGTCGACTCCAAAGATAACCCAGCAGATGTTGCCAGCCGAGGATGTTCTGCCACCGAATTAGAAGATCATCTACTATGGTGGAAGGGTCCAACTTGGCTTAAATATGAAGAAGAAGCCTGGCCCAAGCTCAACACCCTAATCGACACTACCCTTGACTTGAAATCCATCAAGTCATTTGCCATAGCTACCCAAGAAGAAATTCTAGACAGGTTTTCTTCACTGCCACGAGTCATCGCCTACGTGTTTCGTTTCTTTACAAACACATCACTCACCCGTCGTTCTCAAACGAATTATACAAGCTTGGATATAACATTTATTGAGATCAAGGCGATACGAGATAGGCTTATTTCATTAAGCCAGAAAAAATGTTATTCCGATGAATATATTGCATTGTCATCCCGGAACCCAATCTCGTCAAAAAGTGCGATTTTATCTCTAAATCCCTTTTTGGACTCTAAAAGAAACATGCGTGCCAACGGCCGTTAAGTCAAGTCTCCAGCCTTAACATATAATGAGCGTCTCCCCATAATACTGCCATATGAAAGCCGACTTACTCGTCTTTTGACTGATATGATACATTTAGTCACCCTTACTAATTAATGTTAAGGCGGTAACCAATTAATGCTTAGACTTCTACGATGTGAATTCTGGGTACCTAAACTCAAGAATCTCATTAAAACATGCATTGATAACTGCAAAATATGTGTCTTACACAAAAAAAGGCTACAAACCCAAATAATGGCTGCTCTACCCGCAGAACGCACTACTCTCACCCGCCCATTCACAAATACAGGTGTAGATTTCGCAGGACCCATTGAAATCAAAAATTTCACCGGGCGAGCCTGTTTAATTACTAAGGGCTATGTTTACGTTTATGTATGCTTCGCAACGAAAGCAGTTCATCTAGAAGCAGTTAATGATCTCACGACCCGAGCATTTTTAGCCGCTTTCTCCCGATTCTTTTCCAGGCGCGGATGCCCCGCCGCTCTCTATTTCGATAACGGCACGAACTTCGTTGGAGCATCTCAGATGCTGAAAAAAGATCGGCGAGAATTTATGAAATCACTCCAGACCATAACATAACATAACAACCCAAAGTCATCAAGACTTGAACTGGCATTTTATACCTCCTGGCGCCCCACACATGGGTGGACTATGGGAAGCCGGTGTCAAAAGCCTTAAAGCACACTTAAAAAAGATATCTGCAACCCAACGATTTACCTTTGAAGAGATTTCAACATTACTTGCACGAATTGAAAGTTGCTTAAACTCTCGACCCTTAAGTCCATTAAGTGAAAATTGTAATGATCTGACGTCTCTGACCCCAGGACACTTTTTACTTGGTACCCCGTTATTAACCCCAGCCGAACCCGATCTGAGTGAGTCACCACTCAACATCATTAATCGTTGGCAAAAACTAAAAATATTACATCACAATTTCTGCAGAAGGTGGAAAGATGAATATTTAAAAGAACTCCATAAGTGATACAAGTGGAAGAACCCTCAAAAGAACATCGAAGTGGATGATCTCGTAGTTATTCGACACGAAAATTTGCCTCCAAACAAATGGAACTTAGGTAGAATCGTGAAGATTTACTTAGGCTCTGATTCTAGAACTCGTGTTGTCGATATTCGGACGGCAAAAGGAATCACTACCAGACCCATAACAAAGGTAGTGGTTCTACCCTCTTGTTGAAATCACCGAATTACTCTACTCTACTCTAATCTACTATAATCTACTCTACTCTACTCTACTCTACTCAACCCTACTCGACTCCATGCCACCCTACGCTAATCCATCTATCTTACAGTTGTCATGGCACCCAGCAACAACAAACGCTGCGCAAATGAGCAATGCAGCAACCAACATTGTCGCAACAACAACTAGTCTCCAAATGGCACACTTTTGGAGACTAGTGCAAGCATTGGATCGATGTGACCGCCCAAGACAATTCTCGCAGTACTTTAGCCTGGCTACTGCGTCATACTTAGCTGTCAGGTTCATATTTTGAAATCTCGGGCAGATCATCAAGCGATGGTCTTGATGGCAAAGCCCACAAACAGGTTTATGAGTTACGGTGTGAGTTTTCTGATTGGTCGGGTTGGATTTCTTCGTGACCTTGTTGTGCGTGTTGCGTTGGGTGTTGGTGCATCTGTTTCTGTAGTTGTCAGCGCGTTTCCTTTTGGGACTGCTATTGTTGTTGTTGCGACAATGTTGGTTGCTGCATCGCTCATTTGCGCAGCATTTGTTGTTGCTGGGTGCCATGACAACTGTAAGATAGATGGATTAGCGTAGGGTGGCATGGAGTCGAGTAGGGTTGAGTAGAGTAGAGTAAAGTAGAGTAGATTATAGTAGATTAGAGTAGAGTAGAGTTATTCGGTGATTTCAACAAGAGGGTAGAACCACTACCTTTGTAATGGGTCTGGTAGTGATTCGTTTTGCCGTCCGAATATCGACAACACAAGTTCTAGAATCAGAGCCTAAGTAAATCTTCACGATTCTATCGAAGTTCCATTCGTTTGGAGGCAAATTTTCGTGTCGAATAACTACGAGATCATCCACTTCGATGTTCTTTTGAGGGTTCTTCCACTTGTATCTCTTATGGAGTTTTTTTAAATATTCATCTTTCCACCTTCTGCAGAAATTGTGATGCAATTTTATAAAAACTAAATTTCACTAGTTTTAATTGTTTTTTTATATATTTACTAGCCTTTTCCCAGCGCGCGTTGCTGCACCCTGCAACTATATGGGAACATATAGGTGTATTCAAAACTTTTCTTAGACCCATAGTTTGACACCACTGTTACTTTCCACTGCCCGTTACAGTTTCCCAGTAGCAGGAGATCATCAAATAGTAACTCCATTTTGAGTTTGTATGTAAGTATTGCTACTTTTACTTTCAAAGCTATTCGATAATATAAATTTTAACTGTATGGGCGGAGCCACACCCTCTTATATAATGCTCATCCCAGTTTTCTAGTAGATGGACACTACCCTGTTTAAGTACAATTGCCGACAGTAAGCATACAGACTAAATTACCAAAATGTAGCCCAATCGACGAAAACCGTAGGAAATATAGCGTTTTTATTGATTTGTGGGCGGTGAAAGGGGGTGTGACAGAAATTTAAGCCATCTCGTACTTGAAAAAAATGTACTGCCAAAATTTCAGCTCTATCGGCTGAGTAATTTTGAAGTTTCCAGCCATCACACAGACAGCGTTTTGCTTTTTGTATATATATTTTGGATAAAGATTATTGGCTATAACTTTTGATTGGCAAGAGATACTTAGATAATTTTTTCTAATAAATTTATTTTAGGGTTGTATATTTTTTTCAAAACTATAAAAACACAATATTGGAAAAAAAAAATTTGTTCGAAAAAATCAAGGGGTAGGCCTTGTTTTTTTAATCACAAAAATGGTTTTTAAATTTTTGCGTAAAATTGAAATAACTTTTGGTTATAAATGTTATAACTTTTAAATAGAGTTGAAAATTTACGAATATGAATTTAAATTATTTTTACAACAAAAACAAATTTTGAACCTTTTTGTGAGGAAAACTCCAAAATTTCAGACCTCTTTTGAAAAAAATATTTAAAATATATATATACTCACCTAACTGTATTTTTGCAATAAGGTTTTTATAGTACTTTGATGAAGCTTTAAGACAAAAAAAAAATTAAACAAAGCATATAAAAAAGCAGCGGAGATATTTGAATCGAAAGTCACAAAATTCAATTTCTGATTGTGTTTTTCTCATTTTTGAGCACGATGTTGCATTAAATATATCGTTGTAGTAAAATTTTTCATATTTTTCAAGATATTTTCATGTTTTTGATGTCAAAATAACGGAAATTTTTTAATTTACTAATTTTAAGAAATATTTTATATTTTATAAATATTTGCATATGTAACAACTAAAAATATGCGATTTTATAAAATATTTGTACTACAGCACCATCTGGTGTCCAAAGAAGATACTGTCAAAAAATTCATCGTACCCGAGAACTACTATACACCAATTTTTATTCTAATCGCATGAGAGGTTTGGGAGTTGTAGGTGGTTTTGCAAAATATTTGTACTACAGCGCCCTCTGGTGTTCAAGATAGGTCAAAAAAGAATGCACTAAAACACTCAACCTACACGATAACGACTGTAGTTATACCACTTTTCATTCTAATCGCATTAGCAGTTTATGAGTTTTAGGCAGTTTTGTAAAAAATTTGTACTACAGCGCTCTCTGGTGTATAAGGTGGATCAAAAAGTTTAGGAGTCTATTGCGAGTCTATTGCGAAAAAAAAAAAGTTTAGGAGTCTATTGCGGCCTTACGAACATAAGCTGCTTTTTTATATATATGGAAGATAAACAGACATCAAAATTTTTAAAAATACAAAATTTTCTAAAATTTACTAAAAACTGAAAGATTTATAGAAGTCGCGACGCCACTGCAGAGAAAAACACCGCCTACAAAGCCACCGTGCAGTCGGTTGTAACGTGTGCTGCTAAGGATCGATACAAAGATAAGAGGCAAGCGAGATGCATTTTCAGGTAAAAAAATAGAATCGGAATGGCGTGATTACGGGAAAATTAAGATGCATGGTGACAGGAATGAGGTCCGAAAATTTTTCGAAAAATAAGGCATCGAAAAATATGGCCGATGCTTTCAAAACCGGGACCTCTTCCTGCAAATATGAAAACGGGGATATAGTGACATATATCTAGAGTACACTGATGATGTGGAGGGAACACTACTCTAGGCTTTCGAATGGTGACGACGACAATAATCCCGCCAATAGAGATTATATCCCGAAAACCCCAATTGTGGAAGACAGTGTTGAAGTTCGGCTGCCCGACCATAGTGAAGTCTTGAAAGCTATACCTCGGCTTAAAAGCAACAAAGCCGCAGGAACCGATGGCTTACCTGCTGAGCTCTTCAAGAATGGAGGCGAAGCTCTATTTAAATGCATTCATGAGCTTCTATGCAGAATATGGTCAGAAGAATGCATTTCAAACGATTGGAACCTCAGTGTGCTCTGCCCAATTCACAAGAAAGACGATCCCACCACTTGCTCCAACTTCCGTGGGATAAGCCTTCTTAATATCAAATATTAGGTCCTTGTTGGCTTTTGTGCTGAACGGCCGTGAATAAACTCCCTTTAGTAGTCGGACTTAAAAACTCAAACTTAAGCGACAAATAAAAACACAGTACATTTAGCGACTATTATTAGGAAAGTTTATTCTCTATATTGGTTGAAAATTAAAATGATTAGGGTAAAATAAGAATAATATTTGTAATATAATATATATGAAGTTTAATATAAATTAATAAGTCTTACTGATTTCCTCGGCTGCTGGACGTAAAATAATTTAACAACCTTTAGAAAAGTCCTAACAGAATAATTTAAAATTTACAAATACATTGACATTGGTAATAGTTAAACACATTTGTTTATATAATTAAAAAATCTTAACTAATACGAAATAACAGATACGGTATAAACAAACAAACAAACAATGCAAGACTTACTAATACAAATAACAAATACCGTACTCCAAAAAGATACTAAGATACATAATAATAATATTAAATAACATTTTATTACATAACATATTACATAACATAAAGCAGAAAAGTATCGACAGCCAGGGCTTCAAACTTCAACGTCTCCACCCCCATGAATCGACCACGGATGGGGAGACTCATCTTCTTTCGTGTTAGGTTCTTCCACATTGATGATCGAAAGTTTGGATACCGGTCTCTTTATTGTTCCGCTGCTAGTGGTTACTTCCGCTGATCTCGCGACGCCATCTTTGCCGTAAAAAAGGTTAGTTATGCTCTTCTGCATTGTGACCTCGGGGCGCTGTCATCACATACAAGAACTAGGCATCCAAAACTGATCGGATTAGCAGGCAGACATTTTGTTCGCCTAGTGAGCTCTGGCAAGTACTCACGTATCCACTAATTCCAAAAACCATTTTTTGAATTTTTTAAAATTCGCCATTGTTTTCGTAAGCATAGAAGTTTTGGTTTGAATGGCGCTGGAGTTTGTGTCGAATTCATACATCCCACTAGAAAATGGTTCGGCGTAATCGACTCGGAATCTTGAGGTGAAGTCGGCAAGTGTGTAAGTGGGCAGAGTTCACGATGTTTTCAGCTTCTAGCAATAAACTGTTAAAGGTGTCGAGACGAGGCGCGTACTTTTTTAACATGATGTAAAGGGCTTTCTTCACTGACTGAACTAGGCATTCCCAAGCTCCACCGGCACTGGGATTTGAGGCCGTGTTGAAAATCCATTTGATCCCGAGCGACGACAATCCAGAAACGATTTTTTCTTGGTCGAGAAAATCTCCAACACCACTAAGCTCCTTTTCGATGCCGGCAAAGTTGGTGCCGTTATCGCTTCTTATCTGGACAGGTACTCCTCGTCGATTGACGAAATTCCTAATGCAAATCAGGCAAGCATCGCTGGAAAGATCTGTTGTCATTTCTAAATGCACAGCTCGCACAGTTAGGCACTTGAACAGAGCCACCCATTTTTTTCCTTTCGCCTGTCGATGGCAATGAAGACGGGGCCAAAATAATCGAATCCAGTGTACGTAAATGGCTGGACGTAAGGTGTCACTCTATCCACTGGAAGATTACCCATCTGAGGCTGTACCGGTCTTGCTTTCCTGAATTTGGAGAACCAAAGAGCGTATCGAAGGAATCCAGAACCGCTGCCTTTTCTCGCTGATGACAGTGGACGTGTTGATGTATCGAAACTGCACATGATAATATTCTACCAGAAGACGCGTAAGAGTGTGTTGCTTTGGTAGAGTTATTGGATGTTCTGATGACATTAGGTTCTATCCGACTATTGACGTTGATGACACCTTTCACATCCAGATAAGGGTTGAGCGATACGAAAGAATTGTCTTTGGATATCGCTTGCTTCTCCACCAGATTTGCTCGTTCTTTGAAGAATACCTCTTGCTGATTGATGATTCATCAGGCCATTCACATTCTTCAAGTCGTAGAAACTCTGGACTGTTCTTCCATCTGCTTTCAGCGTTGAATGCCATTGGAAATTTTGCTCTTGTTGCATCGTCCGCCGGGTTGAGTTTTCCAGGACACCATCGCCAATCACCATAGCTATCTTTGATGAATCAAAAATTCTTGCCACTCTGTTTGCCACAAACTGTTTATAGACCCGATGATCTGATCGAATCCAGCGTATTACTGTGTTCGAATCTGTCCAGAAACTACACTTTCCAATTTTTAAACCATGATATTTCACAATGGTGTCTTTTAAGCGCACGCTAATCACTGCTGCCTGCAACTCCAGTTTGGGTATAATGTGATACCGAGCTGGTGCACACGATGTTTTAGCTGCAACAAAACTCAAATTTACAACAGACGGCTCCTGATATCGCCAATAAGCCACAACCACTATCGCTTCCTCGCTTGCATCACAAAATATATGCAGCTTCACACTGCTATACCTTAGAGAAACAAAATAACACCTGTGCACTTGTAATGTTCTCACCATTTTCAGCTCTTCTAGCCAGTTCTTCCACTTGACAAAAATTTTATCTGGAATCTGCTCGTCCCAGTCTTTTCCGGCTTTCCATACTTGCTGCATTATTATTTTGGCGCACACCGTGAAATTGGCCAGAAATCCAAAGTGGTCGAAAACAGACATTGTGACACACAATAGCTGCATTCCCGTGGTCGTTGATCTAGAGCGCGGCTCTATTTTATTCACAAAGCAAAAACAAAAATTAGAACCAGCTCTTTTCCTGGCTCTATTTCTGATCTGAAAATGCTGCCAGGTTTAAAGCATTTTTTGTTAAAAACGAACATAGTTGGCAAATCTAAACTGTGCTGTTTTGTATTGTTATTGTTGTTCAAACAGCAATTTCAAGACAGTGGTGCCAAATTGTTATAAAGTTGAACTAAAGTTGTTCCACTGATATTTGATCTGATCCAGTGCCACGGGAATGCAGCTAATGTCTCGCGCTTTGTTGGTTTTCGTTGACAATCTAAAACTTCGCTGGGAACCTTTGCGAATTGCAGAGTAAAACAAAAAACATCTGCTTGAGTAGATCACTGCATACCTAAGATACGCTCAACGCCATTATCACCACTTTCAATTCTGATTGATGTGTTTGCTGCCGCTATTGAAGCAGTCTACGTTATAATTCACATAGTGCTTATCTGTTATGCCTTTAACTGCGTGTGGATATCTTTCAGCGAATTTCTGAGCATTGATGTTTTTTATGTACTGTGCGATTGTAGGCGAACACGTTGTTCCAAATAACATTCGCTCCATAATGAAGGTCTTCACTGGCATATTAGGGTTACCACTTCTCCATAAAAATCGCTGACAGTCCTGGTCTTCTACCTTAATTTTTATCTGGTGAAACATCTCTTTGATATCACCACAAACTGCAATGGCCGCTTCTCTAAATTGAAAAAGAATTTGCAAAAGAGGTTTATTAATGTCTGTACCCGTAAGTAAGGTTTTTTTGAGTCATACACTATTTATTTCAGCTGCAGCATCAAATACGAGCCGTATACCGTTTTTATTTGGATTTTTAACACCAAAGTGCGCCAAATAAAATGTTTTGTCCGTGCGAATTTCAGCTTCTTACGTACTCTTAAATTTTTGAACAATACTCGGTGGCGTAATTTGGATCGCGAATCATTTTACGCTCTGTGCTCTCTAAACGATGCAGCGTCATCTGGAAGGATTCTGGAAACTTCAAGTCTTCATTTCGCTATAACTTTGCAGCTTCGTATCTTTCACCAGATTTTCTTACGGTTGCCTTCAGTAGTTTCATTGCTCTTTCTTCCGTTTCTGACCGCAATGGCGTAACACCTGGCTTCACTCCGAAGTTTTCCATATCGAAATACGCAGTCATCATATTTTTTATTTCGTCCAACGCAGTATCACATCCGCAATTGTTTTGTACGTGTAGTACAAAATAGTAGTAGTACGTGTAGTTTTGATTCATATTTTACCTTTTTGTTGGTTGGTTCCATATATCATCCATCCAAGACGTGTTTTGACTGCGATAAGACCTTCCTCTGAAGGTGCTCTAGGAACTTTCAAATGGACCGTAAAAAAGCATGCGTCAAACTTATTATGAGCTTTGGCTGAACATTGTCATACTCACTGAATGGCAACCCTGTCAAATGCCTGTTTTTATTGGTACCTAAAAACTCACCACAACTAAATGACTGTGTTGGCAACGCTAAAATATTCGTAGTGTATACGTTTGCACATTCATATTTTTGGGCATTGTTTTCAACGCCGCTTATCAGCAAATTCACTGCTTCCAACACTTGCCGCGCGCTTTTCTTGTTGATACACTGAAGCTCCAGCATTTCGTTGCGTCCGTGGAATCCTAATTCGTTGGCCAACTCCTGGTTTATCATCGATACATTCGCTCCGTCATCAATGAAAGCGAGTACGGTGATAGCTCGGTCCTTGCCATAGATTACGACGGGCATAACCTGGAAAAGTACCGTGCCGTGAAGGCTTTCATGCGCGTGACAGTTTCGCCGGTCTTGTGGAGCTTCAGTGGAACTTGAAGGATTCGAAGTATACGATCTTTCGACCCTGCGCGCTGCATTGTTTGTTGGTTGAAGCATAGTAGTGCTTTGGCGATCGGTGCTGGCGCAGTGAAGCAACTTGTGGTGAATGTGATTTCATCCTTCGATTCCGCAGCGTATTCGTGAAAAATACTTACCAATTTGGTGACCTCAGTGGCGTCCGTGGCGTAGTTGGTTAAAGTGCGTGGCCGCTATGTCAACGAACTTTGGAGACCCAGGTTCGAACCCCAGCAGCGACAGAAAATTATTTGAATTAAAATAATTTTTCTGTACGGCCGCCACCTCTCTGCAGACAATGGCAAACCTCAGAGAGTAATAAAAATGCCATGTAAAGCTTCTTGAGAATAAGAACATTGCGTTCATTGCCGTTCGGAGTCGGCGTTAAGCCTGTAGGTCCATTTCTCGGTAAATTGTGTACAAACTTAATAACACGCACAACACAATTGATCATAAGAAGCTAGGTCAAAGTCCTTTCAATGGCTGAAATGGCCAGTTATTTATTTTTTTTTTTTTAATTTGGTGACCTCTTTTCAGGCAGGAAAGGCACGCATGCGTTTGTTTTACCTTCTCCCATCGTTCATTAGCTGTAAGATTTTAAAAAAGTGGACATTTAGAAATATAACTGCAGTCGCTGTCACATAGTGAACATTTTAACGGGGCGACTGTGAGACAAGCAAAACTCCGGCCACTGTTCATGGTATGTTCATTGGCTGCGTGCTTGCGTTGAGCGGAACGTATGTGCTGTAAAGACGTTCACCAGACGTCGTAAGCGGTTGAGCCATTGGCTAAAGTCCTCAATTGATGGCGGACCCTAAGGCGAGATGCATCTTTCAGCTCATTGCAGTTGTTTTGCTACCGGAAGTTTCGCAACCAGCTCACTCAGCAACGTCGGGTTAGACAGGTGATGTTCACCTCGCTCGTTTGTTACGCGCCAAATCATCCCGAGTGTCGAAGCTGAGTTTGACCAGCTCAGAGGAAAAGGCCGTGGGTGTTGATGTTTAATTTGTTTTCATTTATTTGGGCTCCACGCGATTCACCCAACTCCGACAGGTCCCAAGTATTGCGATCCTTGGGAAACCCTTTCCAAAGTAGAATAAAATTTATAACCAAAGAAAAAAAAACCACGCAAAAGACAAGCTAATTCACTTTTGTTTTCTTTATATTTATTCACAATTCATTTGTTGATCTTCCCTATTAACAACTTAACTTTAACTTTATTTTTCTTAATTTTAATAAATTACTCAATTTTACACAATTCAACTAAATCTTCAAATTCAAAAGTTTTGCAATAAGGTCCCTACAGTAAACAATCGATTGTTTTTCCTAGAGTAACCTAGCATACCAACTCAATATATGATAATAAAACAATATTTCCGGTAATTAAATTTTAGGAGGCCACTTAATAGAATTATAATATAATATTTGGGTTAATATTTCCTCATGCGGTTATAATACCCACTGGGTTTGAACCTTTGTCTCCATTAACCGAGCTAGCGCATCAACCTCTGCACTACTGGCGTTGTTGCGAACTCCTGGTGTCTTGTATAAATATACTACCCGTGGAATACAACCCAAAAGATAGCTGATTGATAATAGCCACATATGTTTCAAATAGTGGGAAAACCTCAGGACGTAGGTTAACTATAAAGAAAAGGCACGTGTTTTATTTATGCTTATATCTCACTAGTCCTGGGGTTTTCTTATGAGATTTCCTACCTTGCACCGTGGGTATCCTCTGGCAGAACCACTTCTCTACTCCTTTACGTGCGTTTATGTCCTTTGATATGCGTTGTGGCAACTTATTCGGTAAATATTGCCTTTACGTGCATCTTGGTTATTATTACTAAATCGGCGAAAATCGCGGCACTCAGTTATATTTTACACACAGAGAAATACCTATGGCATATTGTCTAAAATGACTTGGGTAACTATTTTTGTATGGACCCTAAGAAATTTGTATAAATTTCATAAGTTTTTTGTCAATTTAGGCGTGCCGAAATTGTATAAAATGCCAAAGCTTACTTAGGCAAAAGCAAATTGGGATTTTTAAAATCTCTTCCCTTATTGGTACTCTTTCTTTCATATGTGATCTTTATTTGCTTTCCCTTTCTAACTTTGATGTACATACTTTGGTTTTTTTTTATTTCGCTTTATTCAGTAAACCGTTAGCTTTTTTTTGCACACTCTTTTTGTTCTGCTTTTCAGTTTGTCAAATGTGTTGTGCGCGGTCCGTCTTTGTGCAGTTATTAAAAGAATAAAATAAGAACAAAGTAAAGAGTTTAATAAATAAAAATTTAAGTAATTTATTAATTAATAACAAGAACAAAAAAGTGAAAAAGTGTCAAGCATAACTGAAAAGACGAAAAAACAAACAATTCATAAGAGAAGAACGCAAGCGTCTGTTGCTTTTTTATGTTGCTGCGCCTCAGTTGTTGTTGTTTTATTGGTGCTCTTGCCATTTTGTTGTGTTGCTATTTTATAGACTGTGGTGTAATATAAAATTGAAAATATATTAAAAAATGCTGTGCTTTATATGTTACAAAAAATTTTCATGTTTAAGTATGTTAATGGGACATTTGAAAGTTTTGCATGGCTGTAATAAAGACACAACTTACATCTGTCCGATTGCAGCGTGCCGTCAGCGATATAACAACATTTGATGGCCCACCAGTTAATTCGCATTTTATTTACGGAAAATATTACGTCAAGCCTAAGAAATACTTTCTATAATGGACAAGGATATATTTTCAAACTCCCAACCCGAGCAAGATCTCTTCAATACAACACAAATAGAGCCAACCGATTGCGACAACCTAAGTAACGAGCTAGCAGTTCAATTACAAAAATGGGGTTTATACGAAGACCTTTATCAGTTTCTAACAGGTAATAATAATAATTAATGTAATTGTTTTTATTATTTTAATTTTCTCCATATAAAGACAAAAACATCACAATGCAAGTTCTGCGATATGTTAAAGAGCGCCACATTGATCAAATTTTTGAAGGCGATAAGATATCATCAAAAATTTTGTTGGAACATTACCCCATACAGTATCAAGCCGAATTTGTAAGTTTAAATTTGTTATAATTAATTAATCACAAGTTTCGTTCATTTAGTTGATGAACATTTGGAATGTGCTTTTCCGTCTGTTCTGGACTCCTAATTATAAACATTTCTTTGTATAAGTAATTATACATTTCAGGGAATTCACAATTTGCAGCCGGTATGTGCTATTCATAAAGAAAATAAAACTTATGTAAATTCACCTAATGTGGAAGATATCCAGGTCAATTCTGTACATGGAATACTGAATCAATCAACTCAGGGCAAAGCAATTATCAACTGCTTTAAGACCAACAAGTTACTATCCGCTGCCGATAGAACAGCTACAGTTCATCAAATAGTGCAAAATTTTATTGAAAAAGGACAAGCAATGTCTGTGGAACTTTGCAAAAAATTGGCCCAGGAGATCGTTGAAATGTTTAACACAGAGTGCATTGATACTTATTTTTTTCAACACAGTAAAAGTGTTCCACCCAAGGGCAAAATCTGGGATCGATATCAAGGTCGCAAGCGTTCAATACGAAACTTAACTGCTTACAATAAAAAGCAAAGGATAAATCAAGACGCCGCAGACAATTGCCTTCTATCAACAAATAACGAAGAATGTTCAGAAATCTGTGTTGAATTAAAATATATACGAGAATGGAAGTCGGTTATTCCCAAATGGAAACAAACCTTTACTTTCAGACGAAATCAACTTAAAGATGACCAATTATCTTTATCGGACATTCTAGACATTTGGCCGGTGTACAAATTTGCTAAATCTCCAGAACTAGTACGTCATTGTGTATTTTTATATTAATAAACAATATTTATATATTTATTTTTTTTTTAAAAAGGTTGACTTGGATTTTAACTTCATACACCCCAGCAAAAGCTTCAATTATTTCTTGTGGAATAATTTTTGTAAATGTGCTAAAGAGATTTACGAAAAATTGATAAAGGATGGAGCATCTAAAATTTTCTTTAAAGAGATGGTAGCCAGACGAGAGAGTCTCGATATAGGTATGGCTGACTTCATAAACGCAAGTTGCAATGCAACATTGCAAAGCATTGCGCAACTAATGCAAAGCAATGTTGCCTTACATCACTACTTTGTCAAATGATGCAGTGCATTTGAAGGCGTTTGTGAACACCACCGTGTAATGTTTTTACTTTAGCGCCAACTGTTTGTATAAATAAAGTAAATAAAAAAAAATGAAATATATATTCCATGCTTTTTATATTTTAGCTTTTAAATTTTGTGCAACTGGCACAAAGTACCTCTTTGATGTGTTTGTAAGTGACCATTATATTAAAAAATCATCTACTTATTTCGTCCCTTGTGAAAGGAAACGTGCCATCAATTTCTTTTATCTCCAGCAAAATTTTTTTCCAGATTGTGTTCCTTTTCTTTTTGTTGGAGGTAAAGTCACTTTCAAAGCGCAATCTTGTGCTTATTAGCAAGAGCTTCCTTTCGTGTCCATTTATTATTACTTTAAATATAATGGTAAATAATTCATGCATTAATAAAATCAAATATTTTATAAATTTCTAATTTAATCAATTTAATAATGTATAAATATACTTGTTTTGTTTGTGAGACATCCATGTTGCATCATAAAATGAAATGATGCGCCGAAATGACATCTGATGCGCATCGCAAAGGGTTGCGATGCATTAGTGAACACACTACATTGTCAAAAATAAAGTGTGGATGTTTATGAACATTTGACTTTGCAGTGTTGCATTGCAACTTGCGTTTATGAAGTCAGCCTTTGTATCCGTGACTCAACAATTATGTTGAAGTAAGTTTGACATCCATTTAACTAAAGGGTGATTTTTTTGAGGTTATGATTTTCATGCATTAGTATTTGACAGATCACGTGGGATTTCAGACATGGTGTCAAAGAGAAAGATGCTCAGTATGCTTTGACATTTCATCATGAATAGACTTACTAACGAGCAACGCTTGCAAATCATTGAATTTTTTTACCAAAATCAGTGTTCGGTTCGAAATGTGTTTTATCGACAAATTTTGTTCAGCGATGAGGCTCATTTCTGGTTGAATGGCTACGTAAATAAGCAAAATTGCCGCATTTGGAGTGAAGAGCAACCAGAAGCCGTTCAAGAACTGGCCATGCATCCCGAAAAATGCACTGTTTGGTGTGGTTTGTACGCTGGTGGAATCATTGGACCGTATTTTTTCAAAGATGCTGTTGGACGCAACGTTACGGTGAATGGTGATCGCTATCGTTCGATGCTAACAAACTTTTTGTTGCCAAAAATGGAAGAACTGAACTTGGTTGACATGTGGTTTCAACAAGATGGCGCTACATGCCACACATCTCGCGATTCTATGGCCATTTTGAGGGAAAACTTCGGAGAACAATTAATCTCAAGAAATGGACCGGTAAGTTGGCCACCAAGATCATGCGATTTGACGCCTTTAGACTATTTTTTGTGGGGCTACGTCAAGTCTAAAGTCTACAGAAATAAGCCAGCAACTATTCCAGCTTTGGAAGACAACATTTCCGAAGAAATTCGGGCTATTCCGGCCGAAATGCTCGAAAAATTGGACTTTCCGAATGGACCACCTAAGACGCAGCCGCGGTCAACATTTAAATGAAATTATCTTCAAAAAGTAAATGTCATGGACCAATCTAACGTTTCAAATAAAGAACCGATGAGATTTTGCAAATTTTATGCGTTTTTTTTAAAAAAAAAGTTATCAGGCACTTAAAAAATCACTCTTTACAATGGCTAATGTCAATCTAATATGAAATAAAAATAAGATAAAAAACTTTGAGAGCGATTCAAGACATTTTATTATACTATGCTGACTGGCAGCTATGGTAGTTACAAATCATGAATAAGACGTCAAAGTCTCTTCAACCTTATTATTGAGCAGGGGTGTGTGTCATTAAAATTTTTATAACTTAAAATTAATTATATCTCCTCTAGATAATACCAATATTGTTTATTTTCGGCTTCTTCATGCAGTCTTACCTCCTCGAAGCATCTGATTAAACAACAGTCGTGTAAAATACACCATAAGCGATGCACAAAACTCATTCACCGCAACTGCTTCTGAGCCAAATGAGGCTGAAGTCCTAATTGAAGAGAAAAGGGCGCGATGTTTATTAAACAAAGAAACTGTACAACCATTTGTTTTAGTTGTGGGCGAGGAGTTTAATTTTAAACACTTCATCGTTGTTGTTGATGATATTAATTTTTCTTTTGAAACATATTTAGGTGCCGTTGAGTTTTGCTTTAAACTATTGTATGTTCTTAACATTAGGTATGCAAATGAAAGTATTTGTGTTTGGAATTTCATTCAAAATTTCTTATTTGATATCCAAAGTATGAGTAAAATTCCTGCTGTAGAAACATTTATAAAAGACTTAAAAAATATCATAAATTATTAATTTATTTTCAATGAAAAATCTTTAACTGAAATTTTGCTTTTAAACTAATGATCTGCTTAATACTTAAAAACGTTATAAAATAATTTTGAATATGTAACTTTTGCTTTATTGAAAAGGACATTGCTTGTCCTTTTTCAATAAAATTTTACACAATTTGATGAACTATAGCTATTCATCAATTATTTACATTCCTTTATCATTATGTGCCCTATTAGATATGGCAACCAAACCTCAGTTGATTTTCCAGTTGGTAAATTTAAGACACTTTTCTTAACTTTCGAATAGTTATGTATATGGAGGAACTGATCGATTTTATTTTTGATTTTCTTAAAATATATGTATATGTGTTGATATCTTTAACACATTAATTTTAATATCTTTTTAATAAAGTTTTATTAATCAACAAACTATATTGTACCATTTGTTTTAGTATTTATTAAGTTTATACAAAATATATATATATTATATTATATTACAAAATATATATATTATTTGCAGTAGTAATCTTTTAATAAAACATATGATTTTGTCTATAGCTCTGTTTTTTAAAGTAAGAAGTACAACTTCTTTAATTTAAAAAATGCTATAGAAAAGTTTTTTTAAACATTTTTTTGACAAAAGTTTATGGCTACCTATTGCAGGCCATCGACAAAATGTAATTGTATAATTATAACATGCATAAGCCAAGAGTACCTATATTTTTCGCAATATTGCCAAAAATCTACGGCAATCAATTTTAGCCAAACTCCTTAGGAAATCCTTACTAGTAAAAGTATAACTTACCTAAGGTTATGTTACCCAAGTTAATTTTTAATATTGCCTAAAATTTACGGCAACCCATTTCAACCATAGGCCTTATGAAATCTTAATAAGTAAAAGTATAATTTGCCTAAGGTTATGGTATCTAAATTCCTTTAAAATATTGTCTAAAATCTACGGCAACCCATTTTTGCAGAAGGCCTTCCACAACACATACAAGTTCTAGCATAAATTGCCTTATGGCAAAACGATGCAATTGCCTAAATTTCCTTTGTTGTATTATAAAAAAACTTAGCTAACCCATTCTGGCCGAAGGTGTTAGGCAAATTATACCCGAAAATTTTATAATTTTACACATTTTTTTCTCTGTGTGTAAAAAGGGTTTTAAAATAGCTTAACCATATTTTGATTGTTTTAACAAAGAAACCACGAGACTTTTTAGCAAGAATCGAGCAACCGAAACCTTCCACTATACTTTTCAGACTCCACTTGTTAGTTCCTATGCTGCCTAGTTAGACTACAATTTATGTATGGTGAACATATATAATGTTTTATTTCTTTTATAATTCTTAAAAAACATATTTTTTAAGAATTATATTGTGAGCTTAATGCCAAATAATTCATGAAGCAACAGGTTGCTACAACAACAAAGTTCTTTGCAGAACTTAAACCAAGCTGACTAGACCATGGTTTCGTCGGACGCTACTCCAACTCATCAGTAGTCTCAGTGGTTCTAGCAGTCCACTAACTTTGACAAGCTAATAGGCGCAAGATCAATAAAACCAAAGAGGAATTATAGAAGCGCTATACTTTGTCAAAGCAATGTTTTTCTACTCTTTTGCTAGTCGCAAAATTTCAAAAAGTTGACTGCATTGATTCTGCAAAGATTTTGTTGTTGCGCTTTTTTGTTTACTTCTTTATCACGTATCAATCTAGGTTCCAACATTTTGTTGGTATTAAACCATAGAAGGCGTGAAGAAGGTTTTTTTTTTGAAAGCAGATGTTTATTATATGCGCAGACATATAATATTACATCATGTTTTCGTAGGTCGTGCTCGCACCAGTTTACATGAGTTATAAAATTGTGGCATATTTTAATAAGTTTATTTCTTTTATAATTCTTAAAAAACATATTTTAAGAATTAAAATTAAAGGCGAGCATGACCTACGAAAACATGATGTAATATTATATGTCTGCGCATATAATAAACATCTGCTTTCAAAAAAAAAAAAACCTTCTTCACGCCTTCTATGGTTTAATACCAACAAAATGTTGGAACCTAGATTGATACGTGATAAAGAAGTAAACAAAAAAGCGCAACAACAAAATCTTTGCAGAATCAATGCAGTCAACTTTTTGAAATTTTGCGACTAGCAAAAGAGTAGAAAAACATTGCTTTGACAAAGTATAGCGCTTCTATAATTCCTCTTTGGTTTTATTGATCTTGCGCCTATTACCTTGTCAAAGTTAGTGGACTGCTAGAACCACTGAGACTACTGATGAGTCGGAGTAGCGTCCGACGAAACCATGGTCTAGTCAGCTTGGTTTAAGTTCTGCAAAGAACTTTGTTGTTGTAGCAACCTGTTGCTTCATGAATTATTTGGCATTAAGCTCACAATATAATTATTAAAAAATATGTTTTTTAAGAATTATAAAAGAAATAAACTTATTAAAATATGCCACAATTTTATAACTCATATAATGTTTTATTTAAGCTTTTCTCATATTATTTAGTAAATACAGTCTTTATATTTCGGCTTTATGTGTTTTCTTCATTTCCAGTTTTTTTTTATGTTTACATTTCATTTGAATTTAGGCACCTTCTTTTTTTATATAAAAAATAAATAAATAACTGGCCATTTCAGCCCTTGAAAGGACTTTGACCTAGCTTCTTATGATCAATTGTGTTGTGCGTGTTATTAAGTTTATACACAATTGACCGAGACCTACAGGTCTTAACGCTGACTCCGAACGGCGATGAACGGAATGTTCTTGTTCTCAAGAAGCTTTACATGGCATTTTGATAACTCTCTGAGGTTTGCCATTGTCTGCAGAGAGGTGGCGGCCGTACAGAAAAATTATTTTAATTCAAATAATTTTCTGTCGCTGCTGGGGTTCGAACCCGGGTCTCCAGGTTCGTTGACATAGAGGCCACGCACTTTAACCAACTACGCCACGGACGCCACTTATATGCCTATCTTTATTTGTTTGGCTCACTTAAATAAATCAAAAAAATGTTTTTGCTACTGGGTTTCGAACCCATACCGACCGGCTACTAGCAGGCCATCCTACCCACTACGCCACCATCCTTGTTAATAATTTCTAGACCAAATAATCCACCTCTCCACAATCGTAGCTATTTCGATTGTTAGAACAGTCACCACGATCGCTAATCCAAGCTTAACCGCCACTATTCTATTTATATAAAACCCCCCTTATATATATTATATTTATAATACCCACCATAACTCTATATATTTGTAGAAAAGTCACCACGGCTAGTCTATTTACAGAACAGCAGTGAGGTGGAAACTGACAGTAACCTTTCTTATAAGTATTATCATTGTTAGTATTTTTAATTTTTATTATTATTATTACTATTATTATTATTATTATTATTATTATTATTGTTATTAGTGGCGTCCGTGGCGTAGTTGGTTAAAGTGCGTGGCCACTATGTCAAAGAACCTGGAGACCCAGGTTCGAACCCCAGCAGCGACAGAAAATTATTTGAATTTAAATAATTTTTCTGTACGGCCGCCACCTCTCTGCAGACAATGGCAAACCTCAGAGAGTAATCAAATGCCATGTAAAGCTTCTTGAGAATAAGAACATTCCGTTCATCGCCGTTCGGAGTCGGCGTTAAACATGTAGGTCCCTTTCTCGGTCAATTGTGTACAAACTTAATAACACGCACAACACAATTGATCATAAGAAGCTAGGTCAAAGTCCTTTCAAGGGCTGAAATGGCCAGTTATTTTTTTTTTTTTTTATTATTATTGTTATTACTATTAATTTTATTATTATTATTACTATTGTTGATATTCCAAGCCGTAAAAAAAAATTCCAAGCCGTAACACGTTCTTCACAAATGTGGCCATGTTTGTTATTTTATTATTTTATTATCGTCGTCGGCTAGTTGTGCTATCGCACGTACCTTTTATAGTTGGCTTCTTATAAGTTGCTCCAGACGTCCAAATTTTCTCTCAAAATGTCCATGATGGTTGGCACATTGGCAGAGTTGGATAAGAGGCTCTCTACCGTCTCTCGGGCTGTTCCTCTAAGTGCATCGCGTAAACGCATGATATTGTGTAGTGGCGAGTATTCAAACTCCGTCGTGGTGCTCTGAAAGGATTCAGCGAACGTGTACCAGTCCTCGGGTGAACCTGAAAATGTAGGCAGTGGGTGGATTTTTTTGTGGCGGTTGGACCGTAGGCTCTGATCGTAAAACGAATTTGGAGTTTGTCTATAGTTCTGGCAAAACGTCTGGTATTGTGGCTGCGACGAACTCTGCATTATAAGTTGTTGCGGTGCCGTGACCGGCAGCGCTGCTGGTGGAATATGCGAGGTCATCTGAGATGTCGACTGGGTTGAATGTGGTAGCGCCATTTGAGACGTCAGCTACTGTGTTAGCTGCAGCGGCGGCATGTACGAAGGCATCTGAGACGTCAGCTGGGTCGAATGTGGTGGCGCCATTTGAGACGTCGGCTGCTGTGTTGGGTGCAGCAGCGGCATGTACGAATGCATCTGAGACGTCGGCTGGGTCGAATGTGGCGGCGCCATTTGAGACGTCGACTAGGGTTTTGGCTGCGTATAAATATTTACTTGTGACGTCGGCTAGGTCGAAAAACGCTGCATCATCTGCGACGTCAGCTGTGTAGAAAATGGCGGTGCTACCGACGATTTCGTTTCAAAGATATTGAAACCTGCTCTGGTGACGGTAACGATTGCAACGTCGGCTGCGTTGGCACTGATGGATGTAAGAGCGATGAAGGCTGTGCGTTTGGTTTTACTAGTATTTGAGTTTGCTCCATCGTCAGTGGTGGTATCGGCTCTGGAATATTTGACCTTGGAGTCGGCTGTATCGCTGGCGGTGACGTAGACTGTAAATTTTTGTCAAATTTTGTTGTGGTGGATTAATTTCGCTTCTCAGTTGAAGAACACTCTCTTGAAGCTGCTGATTACTTGTGACCGCTTGTGGCGCTTGAAATCGTTCATCATGGTTTTAATTTTTCGATCAAATTTGCGTGTAATGGCGTCGAACTTTTCATTTTCGATGGTAGGAGGCGTTGGCATCGCTGGAGCTGGTGATGTCATCGTTGGTGGCATCTTCAATGGAGTATGCTTGGCTGGAGCTGGCATAGTGGCTGAACCCTTAGCTGGTGAGTGGTTAAGTGGCATAGTGACTTTGTCGAATCTAGCTGGCGGGATTCCTTAATTTGTGCGGCTGCTAACTCGTTTCTGCGGATTTTCTTGGGATAAAGGCATATGATCTCGGTGGACGGCAAATAGAAGGCGCAAAAACGTAGCTCAAAAAGGTGAAGAAAATTCTAATTTACTTAGCAAAATTGAAATCAAGAATAAAATTGTTAGCTTTTGTGCCCAACAGCCGAGAATAAACTCCCCGTAGTAGTCGGACTTAAAAACTCAAACTTAAGCGACAAATAAAACACAGTACATTTAGCGACTATTATTAGGAAAGTTTATTCTCTATATTAGTTGAAAATTAAAATGATTAGAGTAAAATAAGAATAATATATGTAATATAATATATATGAAGTTTAATATAAATTAATAAGTCTTACTGATTTTCTCGCCTACTGGACGTAAAAGAATTTAACAACCTTTAGAAAAGTTCTAACAGCCTAATTTAAAATTGACAAATACATTGACATTGGTAATAGTTATACACATTTGCTTATATAATTCAAAAATCTTAACTTATACGAAATAACATATGTGGTATAAACAAACATATAATGCAAGATTTACTAATACACATAATAGATACCGTACTCCAAAAAGATACTAAGATACATAACAATAATATTACATAACATTTTACTTTTCTGCTTTATCGAAAGCCAGGGCTTCAAACTTCAACAGTCCTGTCGAGCGTATTATGTGAAAGACTGAAGCACATCGTAAGCCAGCTGATTGGACCTTACCAGTATGGCTATAGACCTTTCAAATCCACCATAGACCAGATATTTACGCTACGACAAATCTTGGAGAAGACCATAGAAAAGCAAATCGGCACACACCATCTTTTTATCGATTACAAAGCCGCCTTTGACAGTCCAATAAGGAATCATCTATACTCTACCATGTCTGAATTTGGTACTCCTGCGAAGCTCATCCGTCTTTGCAGAATGACACTGAGCAACACCAGCAGCACAGTTAAAATCGGGAAAGACCTCACTCCTCCATTCGATACGAGGTTTCAGACAAGGTGATTCCTTATCGTGCGACTTTTTCAACCTAATGAGGGAGAAGATCATCCGAGCTGCTGATTTGAGACATAGTGGCACGATATTCTACAAAAGTATTATGCTGCTGTATACTCCAGATTAATGAAAGAGTCGAGTCGAATGGGTCTTGCAGTGAACGCAGATAAAACGAAATACCTAGTGTCAACAAATAAACAGTCCCAGCGACTTGGTTGTTAAGGACTTCGTCTACCTGGGTTCCAGCATAAACTTTTTCAACGATGTCAGTATTGAGATAAAACGAAGGATAACTCTTGCCAACAGGTGTTACTTTGGACTGAGTAGGCAATTGAGAAGCAGAGCCCTCTCTCGGCGAACAAAACTCACTCTCTATAAGTCACTAATCATGCCCTTCCTATTATATGCAGCAATAACCTAGACGTTGAGCAGTTCTGATGAAAAGACTTTGGGAGCTTTCGACCGATATCTTCGGTCCAATTTGCGTCAATGGCGAGTACATGGGACATAGTTAAGCGCATTAAAATCGAGCGGCTCCTCTAGATAGAGCATGTTGAGCGAATGGAAAACGACGTTCCAGGGAAAAAATATTTGATTCGGTGCCCGGTGGTGGTCAACGCAGAAGAGGACGCAAACATCTTCGTTGGAAGGATCAAGTGTTTGATAACCTGACTACGGTGTTTCCAAATGGCGCCAGCAAGTGCAAAACAAAAATGGCTAACGCACTTTCTTATACGAGGCCAAAACCGACCAACGGTTGTAAGCGCCAGATTAGTAAGTTAGTATATATTAGTAAGTTAGTAAATAAGAAATTAGTAAATTAGTAAGTTAGTAAATAAGAAGATTTATAGTGATTTTTGTGAAAAATACCCTAAATTTTGACAGAAATCTGAACACTATGTATTGCACTAAAAAAATTCTCGGATCTAAAAATTTACCTATTAACAACTTTGTGGTCCCAGATACCTTTAATTTACACTATACTTTGCGGTAATTATTTCAGCTTGATAAAGACTTACGGTAAAAATATTTCTTTTTGCTGAAAAGGTGATTTTTTCAAATCAAAACCGCTGGCAGACGCTCAACCCGCTTTCGATATCCTTTTGGATTTAAGATATCCCTGAATTAAGTTCCCAGAATATTAGCGTCGAAAAAACAATTTTTCTTACGCCCGAACAAAACAATCGACCTTAATGTATAGTAATAGCGAATTTACTTATTAGTGAAAGCCGCAACTTTAGTCGATAAAAAAAAACAACATATTAACTAAATTGGCTATTTCTTTATGTCCTTTAAAGGACTTTAACCGAATATCATTATATTTAAATATAGAATTGTTCACCTGAAAAATTGTGAGGGACGGCTTGTGTCCAAATTTCTGAACACCTCCCAAGCCACTTTTTAATTCTTTGACAGCTCGATTTGCAAAGTTTGACAGCTTTTGAGTATTCTGAACACCTCCCTTGACATCGCACGAAAATTTTTTTTTGCCTTGTGACAGTTCAAAATGGCGATCGATGGTGACCTCCATGTTCAACGGCGAGTTTGAATTCAAATTCAAAAGTCGAGTATGGCGGCCAATGTTTGTTTCTTGTCCGACCGGATATGTTGTTGTTGCTTTCGTGACAGATCATCGGAAGTGAAGTTTTGGTTCTGTGCTCAAATGTGAATTCGAATTTGAATTCAAATTTGGACAGAACCGACACGACACAACGGCCACTTTCGCTATGTAACTTCGTATTTTTTTTCTTAAACATATTTATATTTCTGTTTGACTAGCGCCATCTACCGGTGGATACACGCCGCTGTACGCAGCTGAAAAATTTCAATTTCCTCCCTGGACAGGTTCGACAGGTACAGAAAATTTCAACATGTCCAGCACATGTAAAAATAAAGTAAAAATATTGTGGAAAAGACCAAAACGGTTTGAAATAATTGGCTTTGAACATTTTCCGTAATTACACCCATTAAAGTCAGCGACGAACAAAAAGAAAAAAAAGTGGTTCTTTCGCATTTCCAAGGATAGTGCGATTATCGATAGGCAAGTAAAGGCGGTATGCTTTTGCTTAAAATGTGTTCCTGGGACTTCGATGAGTTTTCGCTACGATGGAATTCTCCAGATTGTACAGAGAAAATCCCGTCTGTCATCACGACATGTTGGACATTTTGCAGCAGAGATTTGCTTAAACTGCGCACACAATAAGAACAAAAGTTTTAGGAACCGATTTGAAGCAGATGCGCCATCTGAACAAATGTCTAAAAAGTTCTAAGCCATAAACTTCAAAAAGAACACCAAGAGCAGCATCCACGACATCGGTTGTAATAAAGAGAAAAACAACAACAACAATAACAGCAGAAACCACAACAAGTGCCCAGAGTCAACAGCAACAACAACAGAAGCAACATCATACACTACCAATCAGCATCAACAGCACTACAACATTCACTACAACAGCATCCACCACCGCATCCTCAGCATCAACAGCAACACCAATTTCTAACAAGAACAAAAATAGCTGCATTACAAGCGATAGCAGCAATAGCCACATAGACGACAACGTCACAACACGCGAGTTGAGTAACACCAATATTATTCCTTTATCTTTATTTTTTATTCTTCTACCCATTTTCCACTTTTATTTTAAAGTTAAATATGAACAAAAGAATTATGTCATATAATAATATAAGATTTTTATTATTATATAATTAATAATATATTAATTTAATTATTATAATATAATATAATTTAATATTAATATTTTGTATACGGCCTCTAATTATTTATATTGAAAACAAGTTTTTCGAGCTCTAGGCCAAGCATGTTGTCAACAAGACAACATGAAGAACAAAGAAGGCAACAACCAACAACAACAACAACGGCTCTGTATAGAGCAAATCACACAGCTTGACTATACAGACTGTTTCATTGGCCGCTACACCAACTCATCAGTAGCCTTTGTATGACTTTACACTGTGATCCACTCAAGCTACTTAGGTTCTACATATACTGCCAATATGCCGAGAAAGTTACCCGGAATTTTGTTTTTGGCAAAGAACGCTGGAATTTTTGTAACTGAGTTCTTATCTACTTTTTGATGCATACTGTACTAAGGTTAACAAAAATGGTCTCCACGCCATCTTAGGTGTACCATCAGTTAAACTAACTGAACCCTAAAATGAAAGTGTGGAAAAAAAAAGGGAGGAGCTATACAGCAAAAATAACAACAACTTCAATATGCTCTGATAGCAGTAAACCGCTGTGATCGAATTTCGAAGATGCACATGAATTAAGGCTATGCCTAAAAGTATGATACGATCTAGGTTGTTAACCTTAGTACAGTATGCATCAAAAAGTAGATAAGAACTCAGTTACAAAAATTCCAGCGTTCTCTGCCAAAAACAAAATTCCGGGTAACTTTCTCGGCATATTGGCAGTATATGTAGAACCTAAGTAGCTTGAGTGGATCACAGTGTAAAGTCATACAAAGGCTACTGATGAGTTGGTGTAGCGGCCAATGAAACAGTCTGTATAGTCAAGCTGTGTGATTTGCTCTATACAGAGCCGTTGTTGTTGTTGTTGGTTGTTGCCTTCTTTGTTCTTCATGTTGTCTTGTTGACAACATGCTTGGCCTAGAGCTCGAAAAACTTGTTTTCAATATAATATAATATAATAATATATATATAATATTTGATTATTATAATATTTAATTATTTGATATTATGTATATATAATAATACAAGAAGAAAAGATACATAGTTGAAAAAAAAAGAAAGAAAGAAATAAATTTAATTAATTAACTAAAATTATTTTTAAGTTTACTTATAAAAGCGAAAGTCAATCATTTGCTTATTCTTAGGTTTTTGGTGTTTAATAAAACAAATAATGAGTTTAGTTTTAAAGTGGAAATGAATTTACCAATGATAAATTTTCATGATTTTCTTCTTAAATTTTTTTTCTAATTTCAACAATTCATTTTTAATTTTCATATTTTTTTTTTTTGTTTATGATTGACTTAATAAGCCTTGAAAACTTTTTATGTTAACTTAACTTGTAAAAATTGTTGGCGTTCATTTGGGGTGATAAAAAAAAAAGGAATACCAGCAGACGAATTGAGCTTGCTTTCATGCTATTATAGATAAATTTTTTTTATGCAATTCTGTTCTGTTTATCTTCGGCAATTTTGTGGGCGAACATGATCATGTTTAGTGCTTAACAATGTGATATCTCTTTTTTTTTTGTTTTTACAAGAACTATCAGTAGCCAAAGCGTTAAAGCAAGCAAATCGAACTTAGTAGTTTTTTCTTTTTCACCTCGTTTGAAGCAAATGTAACACAATACTGAATACAATGAATTGGTCAAAGTGAAGTATAGAAATGTTGGCAAATGTTATAATTGACCATTAGCTTATTTTCTATTACAATTAATTACTATTATAATTTTATTCTTTCCTGAGGATTATTGTTAATTTTACTATTATATGAATAAATTAATGTAAAATGTGTTAGACAAAAGAAAAAAAAACTCCCTTTTTTATTTCTTCCCATCTAAGGTAATGCGGCGGGGCAAGTAAGGTAGGCATTGGTTTTTACGAGGGCTCCAAAAAGTATCTAAATTGGAGAAGGTTGGGTGGGTGAAGACCGGGTGGGGAAAACAACACCTCCTCCCCTCCCACAATTCGAATCACCATCACCAGTCCGTGTCACAACGAGTTCTTTTTTTTTTTTTGTTTGTTTGGGTAGAATAGACCCTTAACCCTCTGCACCTGATTTTTTTTACTATCTGTAACCCCATTTTCCCTGAGCTACGACCAAAGCATAGCTAGGTGTGCAGAAATCGCGTCGAGACCGTGGGACTTGGCTCATTTCCATCGTAGCCAAGTTAGTGGGTAATTTTGTTTGTTACAGAAATAAGTGGCGCCCAACGTGGGGCATGTTTGCTAAAAACTAGCGTTACTAGTTTGATAAAAACCAACGTGTAGCTCCTCAAAAGTAAAGATTTTTTTTCTTTTGAACTGCTGCTCTTCATAAACAACCCCTTATGCTTCTTAACCCTTTCGGACCATCCCTCTCCCATACCACCGTGCTTTAAATTCAAACGCAGTATTTCACATCTTGAACAAAATTTCTTCAAGGATAGCAGAGATCTGGGTTATCTTGGATTCTGACCGGGAGAATATTGTTCAATGGTAGGAAATATAATGCCTTCACTTCAAAATTTTTTTCCCTGTTTTTTTTTTATGAGATGTTATTGGATTTTTGATAGTCATTGAAGTGAATCATACCAAAAACCTTTTCATACCTTTTTAATAAATTTTTTTTCTCAATTTAGTTTCAGTTATTAACCCTCCCGCTCCCTCCTTTCCCTCTCGATTGTCTTGTCGATTCAAACGCGCAAACCTCTACAGATTAAAATCAGTAAAATTAAATGTTTTTTTTTCCTCTAGTATTTCTCATCTTGCATATAAGTTTTTCAAGGATAGCAGAGATCTGGGTTATCTTGGATTCTGACCGGGAGAGTTATATTCAGTGATGAGAAATATTACGAAGTCACCTCAACCATTTTAAAGTTTATTTCGTTTTCCGTTTTCAAATTTTCCTAATGGGTCATTGAAATTTTATTGGATTTTTGATGTCAATTGAAGTTGATCATACCGAACATTTTTCATACCTCGTAAATAATTTTTTTTTTGTTCTTCTCAATTTAGTCTCAGTAATAGCTAGACTGGAGATGTGTGATTCAATTATTAGCCTTAAAAAAAATTATATTTTCTTTTGTTTGCCTTTGCCGCATGCCTACGATGATGAAAAAATATGGGAATATCTTACCTCATTGTTTATCTTACCGTTTACCTTATCGTGAATATCTTACCTTAAAGCTTATCTTACCGTTTACCTTATCGTGAATATCGTACCTTACAGTTTATCTTACTTTACCTTATCGATTACTTTATATATACTTAATCGATTACCTTATATATATTTAATCAATTACCTTTTATTTACCTTATCGATTACCATGCATATATTTTAGCGATAACCTTATAGTTTACCTTACAGATTACCGAATCGTTTATATTACCATTTACCTTAGCGACTACCTTACCGACTACCTTACTGATTACCTTACCGATTACCTTATCAAATACCTCACAGATTACCTTACCGTTTAACATATCGTTTAGCTTATCGATTACCTTACCGATTAACATATCTTATCGCTCCTATTACCGTTTACCTTACCGACAACTTTACCGCTTACCTTACTGCTTACCTTATTGGTTACTTTACTGGTTACCTCACCGATTACCTAATCAAACACGTTACAGATTACCTTACCGATTACCTTAACGATTACCTTATTTAATACCTTATAGACTACCTTATCTAATACCTTATAGGTTATTTTACCGTACACATTACCATTTCATATCTCGAAGAAAATTCCTTGCCGATCGATAATACTATACTGATCCAAACGTAAATCAATTAATTTTAACTATATACTATATCTTAATATTTTTGAATACGGCCTTTCATTATTCATATTGAAAACGAGTTTTTGAGCTCTAGGCCAATCATGTTGAGAACAAGACAACATGAAGAACAAAGAAGGCGACAGCCAACAACAACAACAACAACGGCTCTGTATAGAGCCAATCACAACAGCTTTGACTATACAGACTGTTTCATTGGTCGCTACACCAACTCATCAGTAGTCTTTTGTGTGACTTTACACTGTGATCCACTCAAGCTACTTAGGTTCTAGTTATACTGCCAATATGCCGAGAAAGTTACCCGGAATTTTATTTTTGGCAGAGAACGCTGGAATTTTTGTAACTGAGTTCTTATCGACATTAGATGCAAGCTGTACCAAGGTTAACCTAAATCGTATCATACTTTTAGGCCTAGCCTTAATTCATGTGCATCTTCGAAACTCGATCACGTGGTTTGCCGCTATCAGAGCATATTGAAGTTGTTGTTATTTTTTGCTTTTTTAGCTCCTCCCTTTTTCCACACTTCCATTTTTAGGGTTCAGTTAGTTTAACTGATGGTACACCTAACATGGTGTGGAGACCATTTTGTTATGAAAGACTTTGTTGTTTATGTGATTAACACACAACTAATGATTTTCTTAACATTTTACGGGCGTGCTCTCCCAGAAATTTTAAATCTTAATATTTTTGAATACGGCCTTTCATTATTTATATTGAAAACGAGTTTTTGAGCTCTAGGCCAATCATGTTGAGAACAAGACAACATGAAGAACAAAGAAGGCGACAGCCAACAACAACAACAACAACGGCTCTGTATAGAGCCAATCACAACAGCTTTGACTATACAGACTGTTTCATTGGTCGCTACACCAACTCATCAGTAGTCTTTTGTGTGACTTTACACTGTGATCCACTCAAGCTACTTAGGTTCTAGTTAAGTTCTTTGTTCTTCATGTTGTCTTGTTCTCAACATGATTGGCCTAGAGCTCAAAAACTCGTTTTCAATATAAATAATGAAAGGCCGTATTCAAAAATATTAAGATTTAAAATTTCTGGGAGAGCACGCCCGTAAAATGTTAAGAAAATCATTAGTTGTGTGTTAATCACATAAACAACAAAGTCTTTCATAACAAAATGGTCTCCACACCATGTTAGGTGTACCATCAGTTAAACTAACTGAACCCTAAAAATGGAAGTGTGGAAAAGGGAGGAGCTAAAAAAGCAAAAAATAACAACAACTTCAATATGCTCTGATAGCGGCAAACCACGTGATCGAGTTTCGAAGATGCACATGAATTAAGGCTAGGCCTAAAAGTATGATACGATTTAGGTTAACCTTGGTACAGCTTGCATCTAATGTCGATAAGAATTCAGTTACAAAAATTCCAGCGTTCTCTGCCAAAAATAAAATTCCGGGTAACTTTCTCGGCATATTGGCAGTATAACTAGAACCTAAGTAGCTTGAGTGGATCACAGTGTAAAGTCACACAAAAGACTACTGATGAGTTGGTGTAGCGACCAATGAAACAGTCTGTATAGTCAATGCTGTTGTGATTAGCTCTATACAGAGCCGTTGTTGTTGTTGTTGTTGGCTGTCGCCTTCTTTGTTCTTCATGTTGTCTTGTTCTCAACATGATTGGCCTAGAGCTCAAAAACTCGTTTTCAATATATATACTATATCTTTGTATCTTCCGGTAGAATCTAACCGAATTATGCGTGGTAATAATTTTATATCTTCAACTTCATAAACATTTATTATATTTCTTTATTCAGATACTTGTTTTGCGCGACTACCTATACAAAACAACCTGTAATATCGTCTCATCTATAAATAGCCTTAGAACCATTTATATATGTGGTGGGCACAAAAATAAACTTTTATTTTATTTAAATATTTTTTATTAATTTTATTTTTAACAATTTATTTTCAAACTTGTGAAAACATCGAACACAACTTTATAACTAAAATGATATACAAAATTTTTGATAAATAAAAATTGACAATTTTGAAATCTTAAATAATAATTTTTTAAATAAATGTGTAAGTGAATATTTGTAAAGTTTGTATGTTGTTTTGTATGTTGTAATGTCGGTGTTTATATGTGGTGGTATTGAGTCACCACATTATTCCCCCTCCCTTCTGAAAAATTTTGGTCGTGTTGGCTAATAGGTTAAAGTGTACTTTTTTAGTATTTTTATGTTTGGTTGAATGTGTCTGTGCTGTTTCGGTGTCTAAGGTGGCGGGCTTAATCCTATCAATGTTGACTGTGTTGTTAGTGTTATTTTTACGAATTGTGAAGTATTTCGGTGTTCTCTCAATAACTTCGAAGGGACCATCGTACGGCTCTTGTAGTGTTTTACGAATTGTGTCATTACGGACAAAGACAAAGTTACAAGTACTAAGGGCTCGAGGTATATATTGTTGAAAGTTAGTGCTGTGATGCGCAATGTTTGACTTTCGATCTTCTACGACCTCTTTGAGTTTGGACAAGGTGTCTGACGAATTAAAGTTCTGACTGCTGTGGATTACTAGTTGTTGTGGTAGCCTGAGTGTTTGACCAAAAACCATTTCAGCTGGTGAAGCCTTAATATCTTTTTTGACCGTGGACCTAAGTCCTAGAAGAACTAGTGGCAACTCTGTGTACCAATTTGTGTGGTTGTTACTCGCTATTAGATAAGTCTTAAGTTGGCGGTGAAATCGTTCTACAAACCCGTTAGCTTGTGGATGATAAGCAGAAGTGGTAATGTGTTTGCTTCCTAGTGTCTTAAAGAAGTTTCGAAATGTTGTGGACGTGAATTGAGGACCTCGATCGGAAGTAATTTCCAGAGGAACTCCAAAACGTGAGATGTATTCCTTTTGAAGTGTATCTACGATAGTACTGGCGTTGGCATCTTTAATTGGATACGCTTCGGGCCAACGTGTGTTTCTGTCAACTAAGGTTAGTAGATATCTATAACCTTTAGATATTGGTAAAGGGCCAACTAAATCAACGTGAACATGCTCAAAACGACCGGGTGGTATGTCTATCTTGTGTGGGGTTGTCTTTGTGTGTCGATGTATTTTAGCTCGTTGGCATCTAACGCATTATTGTGACCATTTGTTGATTTGTGTGTTCATTTTGGGCCAAAAATATCGTTGTGTTATGAGTCGTCGAGAAGCTCGTGTACCTGGGTGTGAAATATTATGTAATTGTTCAAAAATTTGTTTGCGTAATGTTTGTGGAATGTATGGACGTGTTCTTGAACTTGTTTGTTCGCACCAAATTTTAATGTTAAGTATTGGAATGTGTATTTGTTCGAATTTGTAAGTGTGTTTATTTAGTATCTCTTGTAGTTCTGAATCTGTATTCTGTTCTTTGTGTAGAGTTCTGAGGTTAATCTCAGAGGTTGTGAAAGCCTCTATCTCAGCTCTTGAAAGTGCGTCCGCTACGGTGTTATCGGTACCTTTAATGTGTCTGATGTCGTTGGAAAATTGTGCAATGAATTCTAGGTGTCGTGTTTGTCTTGGGCTTCTCTCTGTTTTTGAATGTAATGCTGAAGTAAGTGGTTTGTGATCTGTGTATATAGTAAATGTTCGTCCCTCTAAATAGTGTCTAAGGTGTTTAATTGTAAGATAAATTGCTAAAAGTTCGCGATCGAACGTACTGTATTTTGTCTCTGATGGAGATAATTTCTTTGAAAAGAAAGCTAGTGGTTCTGTTTCCTGATTGTGTTCTTGTTGCAAAACTGCACCGATAGCAGTGTTAGATGCATCCACAGCGATAGAAAGTTTTGCTTTGCTATTAAAATGATTAAGTAGCACTTCCTTAGTAAAACTTTCTTTTATCGTTGCGAATGCTTCTGTTGTGTTTTCTGTCCATATTAAGTGTTTGTCCTTTGTTTTTGATGCTGAAGTTATCATATCGTAAATTTGTGTAAGTGTGTGTGCTAATTTTGGAATGCATCTGTGGTAGTAATTAATCATCCCGATGAATTTTTGCATTTGTTTTACTGTTTCTGGTTTTTGATAGTTAACAATGCATTGAATTCTATCGGGAGATGGTTGTATGCCTTTGTTTGAAATATCATAACTTAAAAAGTTTATTCTGTCTACGCCGAAAATACATTTGTTTGGTTTGATGTTTAGTCCGTAATTGTCTAGTCGTTCAAAAACTAAATTTAGATGTTTAACGTGTTCTTCTTCTGTCTCGCTGGCCACGAGAATGTCGTCGAGGTATACAAATACGAAGTCTAGTTCTCGTAATACTTCGTTGATAAATCGTTGGAATGCTTGAGCTGCATTTCTTAAACCGAATGGCATTCTCAGAAACTCAAACATTCCGAACGGTGTTGTAGGCCCCTATTAGGTACGACAACTCAACTTAAGTTGAGTGTGTAATTTGTAAATTTGTATTGTCTATTACACATTTGAGGTACATATGTGTCTATCGACTGACAAGTATGTATCTCAGAGA
The DNA here is from genome assembly GCA_943735915.1 of Pherbina coryleti. Taxonomy (NCBI): domain Eukaryota; kingdom Metazoa; phylum Arthropoda; class Insecta; order Diptera; family Sciomyzidae; genus Pherbina; species Pherbina coryleti. Next base: position 120,446,453 of record OX030948.1, on the reverse strand, counting down.
TGTGTATGTATTTTTTGTGGTATTAGGTTTAACAATGCAACTATGTCTCGAGTGTAAAAACTCTCAAAAACTTACATCTGCTTTGAGCTAGTTGTATAGCGTCTTTAGAGGTGCCCAAGCCCTATGCACTTGGTGCACATTTGTTTTTGTAGAAGCACTTAGGCATAGGCTGTGTATTCTAATATACACACACAGCACTCCGCACTAAGCAATACAAAATACACAAACAAATTTGTCTTTTTTGTTTTTGATCTTTTTTCGTTGCTTATACCGAAGTGCAAGCAACAACACTTTCGTATGCTTTGTTGGTACATTTTGGTGACAGTGATCTTCTACGTAGATTTTGTTGTTGTCTAACATAGTATGCTTTCGTTTACGAAAGGTTGCAGGATTTTATATGTATTAGTGTTTGCACTTCCATAAGAAAGTTTTGGGCACTCCTGCTCTATACTATTATTTCCTTGCTGTATTACTTGGGAACAAAATACATATACACAAAAATTGAAATTAATGCGAACAGCTAATTCATTTCAACGAAAGTGTCAAAATTTCGGTGTAATCATGCTCCAATAGAAACAGCAAGTTTACACCACAGCTCAACTGAAAATGTATGTTATGCGTAATATGGCAAAAAAGTTCAGTTGAGGTGTCCTAAGTCACGTCAACTTAAGTTGAGTTGTCGTACCTAATAGGGGCCGTAATCGCGGTTTTATGTATGTCTTGTGTGGCCATGGGGATTTGGTGGTATGCTCTAACTAGATCTAATTTTGAAAATATGTGTTTGTTGTGTAAGTCAATAGATAGGTCGTGTATGTGTGGTAGAGGGTAGCGGTCTGCGACTGTAATGGCATTTAGTCTTCTATAGTCACCACAGGGTCTCCAGTCGTTCACATCTTTTTTGGGTACTAGATGTAGTGGAGAAGCTGACATGGAGTCTGAAGGACGGCAGATACCTGCTTTGATTAAGAAATCAAATTCCTGTTTGGCAATTTTGTATTTGTTGGAGTCAAGGCGTCTTGGTCTTGAAAAAGGTAACTGTCCTTCTGTAGTTATGTGGTGTTCTGTTTTGTGTTTTACTGGTTTGTTGTAGTCGGGTTCTGCTGTTAGTGATGTGTAATCTTTTAGTATATTTGTATATTTGTTGTCTAGTGTAATTAGTTTGGGTAGTGATGTTTCTGTAAATGCTGTGATTGCGTTAACTGATAGTTGTGTAAGTGGATCAATGAGTTTCTTGTGTTTTAAGTCTATCAAGAGTCCATATTTCGTAAGGAAATCTGCTCCTATGATGGGTCTTGTAATGTTTGCTAATATAAATGTAAAAGGAAAATCGCGTCTTAGTTTTAAATTTACGTTGAGTAATTTCTTGCCGAAAGTTGAGATTGTGCTACCGTTAGCTGCTGTTAGAATTAAGTCTGAAATTTTCTTGTGGGCTTTGAATTTATTTACTGGAAGTACGGAAACTTCTGCTCCACTGTCTATTAAAAAGTTTATATGATTGTCGTTATCGTAAATAAAAAGGCGGAGTTTGAGTATTGTTTGACTTCCATCATTAGCCGTCGCAATGATGGAGTCACTTAGTTTGTTGAGTTATGTTGTGTTGTGTTGTGTTGGGTGTCATTTTGACCGAATGAGCATGGTTGTTCGCATTGTCTAGCTGCCCTTCCGAACCTAAAATGGTATCTACATACCCAGTTGGCAGGTCGTTGTCGTGACACACTTCTTGACGGGGATCTACGTCTTAAAAATCTTCGAAAATTAGTATCTTGCGAGTTCGAACGTGAATTATTCCGGTATCGTTCGTTTTTTAATTCTTGGACCTCAATTGCTAGTTTGTTGAAACTTTCTAGAATTTTTGACGTTGTTTCAGCAAACGATTGCGTTATCATCGCAAGATCGGAGTTTTGGGTGTTTTTTGTCATTCGCTGGGCATTATTGCCAAATGAAGCGACTTCGGATTCTGACATAACTTCCCACAAATTGTCAGCTAGTTTCAACAGTTCCTCTAGCTCTCTATGACCAGATCCGGTCAAAGCAATATTAAGGCTTTTGGGTAGCTTGCGAAGCCAAATTTTATAAACTAAGTCGCTATCGACTGTAGTACTGGCTAACATAATTAGTGACCTATAAAATTGAGATGGCTTTTGGTCACCCATCTCGGTGCCTTTAAAGTTATCTTTAAGCCTTCATACAAATTTGAGGAAGGAGGTTTCTGTATGAAATCTAGCACTGTTATAATTACCTCTTGAAGTAGAGCGGTTACGAGGTACTCATACTTTGTCTTGTCAGTAGTAATTCCTTTTGCCTGAAATTGTATTTCTGCATGGGCGAACCATGCGTCGGGACAAGTGGTCCAAAATTGTGGCAATTTTACTGACGTTGCTTGTACTTCAGGATGCATTGGTGCATCAAATGGATTGACTAGATCCGATTGGAATTGTATGAGAGGGCGATGGTCACCTTCGCCGAAATGATAGAGATGTGATAGAGGGTTAGAAGTATGTAAGGGAGTGGGGGGTTGTCTGGGGTGGGATGGTGGTGTGTGTGAAAGACTCATCGTGTACCTCAAAATGTGTTTCCTAAAATGTGTTTCCTAGAGCAGTGGAGTGCCTACGTAAGTGAGAATATAGGTTTCTTCCGACCCTATATTCTTAAATACGTTATAGAATCTACGTTGTGTGCCTCGTGAGAATCTAAATTAAAAAGGCAACCTGTAAAAAATTTTTAATAAAATGTCAAATAAAAAAAAATGTATAAAATTTTATAAAATTTGATTTCTGCTCTCGTAGTTGTTGTTGTTGTTGTTGATTTTTGTTTGTTGTTCTTGCTTGTTGTTGATTTATTTGTTGTTGTCATAAATACTGTTGTTTTTGTTACTAATTTCGTTGTTGTTGTTATAAATATTCTTGTTGTTGTTGTTGATTTTGTTGTTGTTGTTATATATATTCTTGTTGTTGCTGTTGATTTTGTTGTTGCTGTATCGTTACCTTACCGGCAGGTATAGGGTCTTGCTTGTTGTCGTATTTATGACGTTGTTGTTGTTGTTCCGTTATCTTACCGGCAGATATAGGGTCTTGTTTGTTGTTGGTCGATGATGTTGTTGATGCTGACGATGGTAGTGGCGAGCGTTTCAGTTGCTGTTGTGACGATTTGTGTTGGCCTCTTTGGGTGATACGTTTTTTTTTAGCGTGTTCGCTGTGCTATGCAGTCAATAAAGATGTTGTTCGGAATTTTTATTTGGATTCTCAACTATGTCGTCTTCGTCGTGGGCGTTTGTTTTGCGGCTGGATTCAAATTCATATAAGGTATTATATGTATGTATATTGTTCGAAACTCCTTTGGCGTGAAGGCAGCTACATAATTGCACAATCTCATTTATTCTTTTTTTATTTAAGCTTATATTTGAGTTCCTCCTGGCAGGATCGCCAGTTGTGGTGGGCACAAAAATAAACTTTTATTTTATTTAAATATTTTTTATTAATTTTATTTTTAACAATTTATTTTCAAACTTGTGAAAACATCGAACACAATTTTATAACTAAAATGATATACAAAATTTTTGATAAATAAAAATTGACAATTTTGAAATCTTAAATAATAATTTTTTAAATAAATGTGTAAGTGAATATTTGTAAAGTTTGTATGTTGTTTTGTATGTTGTAGTGTCGGTGTTTATATGTGGTGGTATTGAGTCACCACATATATATCTACTGCAAAATTGAAAAATTTTTTTTTCTTCACCATGATGGTACCACGTAGCCCTTTGGGTTCTCCTAATCCTACTGGGGCGGAAGCCTTAGACAACACCTTTTCTGCAGTCTGTAGCGAGGTGCTGAAAAGTGTAGATGATAAAGTAACTACGAAATGCAACCACCGGTTCCATCGTCATTGCATTTGTACTTGGTTGGAAAAAAAATCCAACTTGCCCGGTCTGCAGGCAACCGTGTGGGTTCTCGGAACTTATGTCGCTTTTGGAAAACTCCACGTCTTCCACACGCATGGCCACAACTTGCTCACAGGGAGCCACGAATAAGGCTAGAGGTAACGCTTCACGGAGGCGCTCGCAACCTAGAGGTGGAGCGCGCACTCAACCAGGTGCAAACATAGGGACGCCTCAACCAACCGCGGTGCGATCTGATAATAGTCCTAGTCCAAGACGGTCAAAGCCGACGGAAGGCCAGTTTTCCGAGATTAGGATGCGAGAAATTGTGACTGATTCCATGAACACCTTTCGTCAAGAGGTTGCTTCCACCATTTCAGGTGAACTTCGAAATCTCTTTCAGAATCTAAACCTGAACCTCGGTGGGCATCGACCCCAAAATACGCGATCGAGAGAAAATCTCCTTGACATTCCAGCTAGGGAAGAGCCAATTCCTTCTAGAACTCGGCCAAGTCAATATTTTCCAAGCCACGATGCTTTTTCTGCCAACGCTGAACGCGTCTCCAACACAATCCATCATTGGCACATAAAATTTACTGGGTCTTCCGACAGCCTTACTGTCGATGAATTCATTTATCGAATAAATATTCTTACCACCAATCATCTAAATGGAAATTTTGAGCTTTTGTGTCGACATGTACATTCCTTGTTTGAAGGAAAAGCCCAAACGTGGTTTTGGCGGCATCACCGCCTTGAAGACACCATAGAATGGTCCGAGTTGTGCCGAGCGCTACGTAGACAGTTCAAAGACGACAGTACCGATTTCTTCTTCTGAGCCATTTGATGACTTCATGGAAGCTATCATGAGCCTAGCGGATGGACTTAGAGAACCATTGTTGCACTCCGAGCTAGTGGAAATGGTAGTGAGGAACCTGAAACCGGACTTAAGACTTGAGCTGTTGCATTTAAATTTCAGAAACATTGCCTGAAAAATTTTTCAAAGACGTGGTTGGCCATTCCTTTTGGAAACCCATTCCTACACGGAGGCAAATTGCGGAACTTTCGCTTGAACCTCAAACTTTTGGCGAGGAAATGGTAGAAAATTCCATTGAACCGGAACTCGACGTTGAGATCAACGCAGTCAGTAATGCGCTGAAGTGTTGGAATTGTGACGAACTGGGACATGGTTACCAACTTTGCCTTAAACCACGAAGAGTCTTCTGCTACGGATGTGGAACAGTGGACGTTTATAAACCAACTTGTCCAAAGTGCAATCTCCGAGCAGAAAACTTGATGCTGAATGTTCGTCAGCAGAACGGCGGGAGTCCGCAATTTCGACGTCGGTTTTAAAACCTATTCGTATGCTGAAAAATAGCTCTCCGACAACATCAAATCTCACACAGCCAACTCGTTTTCGTCCTTATCATGTGCGTCTCCAAGAGTACCTCGAGGCTCGAAATAGAATTTTTCGCGAAACAACTCCACCGAAAACTCGTTCGTCCTTACGGATGTCCCATTATTGGAAACGAATAAAGTCTCTGCGCAATATTATCATTTCGTCAATATCATTCAAACCTTCAGATATTCGTCCTTATACCAACCTTAAAATTTTGAATACCCATTATTCAGCTCTGCTCGATAGTGGGGCGAATAAAAGTTGCATCGGCAGTGACCTAGCAAAAATGTAGATTTCAACACATAAGTTTATGAAGCTGGTCAGCAGCGTCAAAACGGCTGACGGTCAAAATCAACAGGTCGTGGGTTCGATTGTTCTTGCTATAACGTATGAAGATAAAACCAAAAATTTTGAATTTTTACTTGTTCCATCTTTGCAGCAAAATATTATCTGCGGTTTCGATTTTTGGAATTGTTTCGGCATTAAATTGTCATTCGATAACAAAATTGAGGAAGTTCAATTTTCCGACGATTCGAACCTGGTCAGTCTCACCCCGACACAGAAACAACGGTTAGAGAAGGCCATCTCGACTTTTCCATCCTTCGAAAAAGAAGGACTTGGTATGACTACCTGGATCGAGCATTCGATCGACACGGGAGCTGCGGTTCCAATCAAACAGCGATATTACCCAATATCACCGGCCAGAGAAAAATTATTGTGCTACAGTTAGGTGTCATCGAAGAGGCGGAGAACTCTTCTTGGTCTTCTCCAGCTGTTGTAAGTGTTAAACCCGGGAAGGTTCGTTTCTGTTTGGACTCCCGAAAATTAAACGATGTTACCACCAAAGACGCGTACCCTATTCCGAATATCGATGGTATCATTTCTCGATTGCCGCCTGTACACATTATTTCGAAAATTGATCTGAAAGATGCCTTTTGGCAGATACAATTGGACCAAGCTTCACGTCAGAAAACTGCTTTCACGGTGCCGAACCGGCCCTTATACCAATTTACTCGCATGCCATTTGGCTTATGTAACGCTCCACAGTCGATGTGCCGACTCATGGACAAAGTGATATCGTATCAGCTTAAAAGCCATGTATTCGTCTACTTAGACGATCTGTTGGTCGTGTCTCAAACATTGGACGAACATATTATCCACTTGATGGAGGTGGCCACCAGGTTACGTCAAGCAGGACTAACCATTAATATCAATAAAAGTCAATTCGGTATAAGGGAGGTGAAATACTTGGGATTTGTGGTGGGAAATGGAAGTCTATAGGTTGACACCGATAAGATCGCGGCAATTGCAGAATACCCGGTTCCAAAATCGATCCGTCAGCTCCGTCAATTCTTGGGGATGGCAGGGTGGTATCGACGATTCGTTGACAATTCATCCACTACTTTCGCTCTAACTAAATTATTGTCGAAAAAGAAAAGCTTTGCGTGGAATGATGCCGCTCAAAATGCTCTCGAGTTGCTCAAATCAAAATTGTCTTCGGCCCCTTTTCTGGTACATCCTAATTATGACAAGGAGTTCATTGTCCAATGTGATGCCATTCGGTTCGGAGTCGGTGGTCTTCTTGCGCAAGTCGATGAAAATGGAGACGAGAGGCTGATTGCTTTCATGTCTCAAAAATTAAATAAGGCGCAAAGAAACTACTCCTTTACCGAACTGGAGTGCCTAGCGGTGGTACTGACTATCAAAAAGTTTCGGCCATATATCGAAGGACATGAATTTCGGGTCGTAACGGATCATGCTAGTTTAAGGTGGTTGATGAGGCAAAAGGACTTGAGTGGCAAGCTTGCAAGGTGGGCGTTAAAGATGCAAGGGTTTAATTTCAAGATTGAACATCGAAAAGGTAATGAAAACGTGGTTGCGGATGCTCTGTCGCGAGCATTCGAAGATAGTGATATTGTAGAAAGCGTGGAGATCGAAATTCTTCCGGTAATAGATTTGAATTCACCTGCATTTGATTCGGCAGAGTACACCCAACTTAAAGATAGGTTTTCGAGCTCTGACATGCCCGATTATAAAATAATCGATAAATATCTTTATTATCACACGCACTTCGAACCAGGGGAAGACACTGAAGGTTGGTGGTTGTTTGTTCCAAGCGAGTTGCGAGCGGAAGTCTTATACGTTGCTCATGATGTGCCTTCTGCTGCTCATGGTGGTATCGCAAAAACTCTCGAGCGAATTCGCCGATATTTTTACTGGCCCGGTAAGTAAGCCAGATACGCAGGTATATAAGTGCTTGTAGCCTGTGCAAAACTTCCAAAGCACCCACTCACACTCTTCGTCCTCCCATGGGAAAAATGGCCGAGAGCGAGCGACCATTCCAAAGGTTGTGCGTCGACTTGATTGGACCGTTTCCGCGTAGCAAGAAAGGCAGCATTGGATTGTTGATTGTGCTAGACCATTTTTCTAAATTTACGTTTTTAAAACCTCTCAGAAAGTTCTCGTCGAAGAATATTATAGAGTACTTGAAAGATCAGATATTTGATTGTTTCGGAGATCCCGAAATCATGGTATCAGACAGTGGCAGCCAGTTCAAATGTAAAGAATTCGAGTCGTTTCTAAAAAAATATGGGATACGGCACACGTGCACGGCCGTGTACTCGCCTCAATCAAACGCGTCCGAAAGAGTTAATCGAAGCATTAATGAAGCGCTGCGCTCGTATCTTCGCACAGACCAACGTGACTGGGACCAATATTTAAGCAGCATAAACAGCGCTCTAAGACTGAGTATCCATCAATCGATTGGTAACTCTCCCTATCACGTTGTGTTCGGCCAGAATATGGTCACTCACGGTGACGAGTACAAATTGCTCCGGAACTTAGATCTTCTTACTGACGCAAATTCCACTCTTCCGCGTCAAGACCAATTCCAGTTGCTGAGAGAGAATATTCTGTCTAGAAGGCTAGAGGCTTATAAAAAGAATAAAAAGAGTCACGATCTGCGTACTCGGCCACGAACGTTTAAAGTAGGTGACGAAGTGATACGGCGAAATTTTGCACTAATCGATGCCGCGATAAACTTCAACGCTAAACTCGCGCCTGTAGGTTTACCCGCAATAATTAAGAAAAAGATTGGCTACTCGTATTACGTTCTTGAGGATTGTGCAGGCAAGGATTTGGGTACGTACCATGTCAAGGACCTCTGGCAGTAGGCATTGCACGTCGCCCTGTTCTGACATTTCTCTGCAGCAGGCTTAGACAAGTATCAGTCTTGTGAGGGACGGCTTGTGTCCAAATTTCTGAACACCTCCCAAGCCACTTTCCAATTCTTTGACAGCTCGATTTGCGAAGTTTGACAGCTTTTGAGTCTTCTGAACACCTCCCTTGACATGGCACGAAAATTTTTTTTTGCCTTGTGACAGTTCAAAATGGCGATCGATGGTGACCTCCATGTTCAACGGCGAGTTTGAATTCAAATTCAAAAGTCGAGTATGGCGGCCAACGTTTGTTTCTTGTCCGACCGGATATGTTGTTGTTGCTTTCGTGACAGATCATCGGAAGTGAAGTTTTGGTTCCGTGCTCAAATGTGAATTCGAATTTGAATTCAAATTTGGACAGAACCGACACGACACAACGGCCACTTTCGCTATGTAACTTCGTATTTTTTTTTCTTATACATATTTATATTTCTGTTTGACTAGCGCCATCTACCGGTGGATACACGCCGCTGTACGCAGCTGAAAAATTTCAATTTCCTCCCTGGACAGGTTCGACAGGTACAGAAAATTTCAACATGTCCAGCACATGTAAAAATAAAGTAAAAATATTGTGGAAAAGACCAAAACGGTTTGAAATAATTGGCTTTGAACATTTTCCGTAATTACACCCATTAAAGTCAGCGACGAACAAAAAGAAAAAAAAGTGGTTCTTTCGCATTTCCAAGGATAGTGCGATTATCGATAGGCAAGTAAAGGCGGTATGCTTTTGCTTAAAATGTGTTCCTGGGACTTCGATGAGTTTTCGCTACGATGGCATTCTCCAGATTGTACAGAGAAAATCCCGTCTGTCATCACGACATGTTGGACATTTTGCAGCAGAGATTTGCTTAAACTGCGCACACAATAAGAACAAAAGTTTTAGGAACCGATTTGAAGCAGATGCGTCATCTGAACAAATGTCTAAAAAGTTCTAAGCCATAAACTTCAAAAAGAACACCAAGAGCAGCATCCACGACATCGGTTGTAATAAAGAGAAAAACAACAACAACAATAACAGCAGAAACCACAACAAGTGCCCAGAGTCAACAGCAACAACAACAGAAGCAACATCATACACTACCAATCAGCATCAACAGCACTACAACATTCACTACAACAGCATCCACCACCGCATCCTCAGCATCAACAGCAACACCAACTTCTAACAAGAACAAAAATAGCTGCATGGCAAGCGATAGCAGCAATAGCCACATAGACGACAACGTCACAACACGCAAGTTGAGTAACACCAATATTATTCCTTTATCTTTATTTTTTTATTCTTCTACCCATTTTCCACTTTTATTTTAAAGTTAAATATGAACAAAAGAATTATGTCATATAATAATATAAGATTTTTATTATTATATAATTAATAATATATTAATTTAATTATTATAATATAATATAATAATATATATATAATATTTTATTATTATAATATTTAATTATTTGATATTATGTATATATAATAATACAAGAAGAAAAGATACATAGTTGAGAAAAAAAGAGAGAAAAAAATAAATTTAATTAATAAATATGATATCAGCTCTCGTTATCAAATTATGCAATTAAACCTGCGCCTAGCAATATGGAATGCCAACGGACTTTCCAACCATACCAATGAGGTTGAAATTTTTTTAAAAACAAACTTTATTGATATACTATTGATATCAGAAACCCACTTTACCACCAGGTCTTTTTTCAGAATGAAAGATTATGATCTAATACATGTCAATCATCCTGATAATAGAGCTCATGCAGGTTCGGGTATATTAGTAAAGTCTAAAATTAAATACTCTACGTTGAACTCTGTTCAAAACAACTCTTTTCAAGTAGCGTCTATCAAAGTATTTTGTGACACTGGTGACCTAGTCATTTCATCTATATATTGTCCACCACGCCATAATATTATGTGGACTGAATATCAACAACTTTTCACAACGCTAGGAGGTAGATTTATCATAGGAGGTGATTTCAATGCCAAGCATCCGTGGTGGGGTTCAAGACTCATCAATCCAAAAGGTAGAGAATTATATAAATGCCTTACTCACAACAACTTTTCATGTCTGTCAACTGGCACACCAACTTATTGGCCTACGGACACAAGTAAGGTACCCGATCTTCTTGATTTTGCCATTTACCATGGCATCCCGAGCAACTGCCTGGAAATAATCAGTAATAACGATCTTAGCTCCGATCACACACCTGTGTTGGTAAATCTTCGTACTTTCGCACAAAATGTTAGTAGTCGTCAATTAATTTCACATAAAACGAATATTCAACTATTCAAAACTTTGTTGGACAGAAATATAAACCTTAATACTAAAATAAAAACCAACAGCGAATTAGACTCTGCCGTAGAACCTTTTACGAATATCATCCATAACGCCGCGTATATATCTACTGCAAGAAGTTCGGTCCAATCACACAGCACTGGTTTCAACGTCTCAACTGAATTACGCAACTTAATAAATGAAAAAAGAAGATTGCGTAGGGTTTGGCAAGATAACAGAACACCATCAAATAAAAGAAATTTTAACAAGGCGTGTAAAGAGCTAAAAAAGGTGATTCGTGAATTTAAAAATGATTCCACTGCCCATTACCTTGATAAAATCAACAACTCACAACACGATGAGCACCTGCTGTGGAAGGCTACAAAGTATCTAAAAAAACCAGTTAAACGCATCACCCCCATTAGGAACATGGATGGATCATGGTGTCGTTCAGATAAAGATATAGCCGAAGCATTTGCCATCCATCTGAAAGATATATTTAAGCCCTTTCATGTAAACAACACGGCTTATGAACACAATATTCTTAAATTTCTTGAGTCACCTTGTCAAATGGACCTTCCAATTAGACACATCTCGCCCAACGAAGTTAAAAGCGAGATACAAAAATTGAACCTCAAGAAGTCTCCTGGGTATGACATGATTGGTGGAAAAGTGGTAAAGAACTTATCACGGAAATCTATCATTTTCTTAACATTAATTTTCAATTCTATATTAAGACTAGAATACTTCCCAACACAATGGAAGTGTGCAGAAGTGATAATGATACCAAAGCCTGGTAAACCAGAACAACTTCTTACATCACACAGACCAATTAGCTTGCTGGCAACATTTTCCAAAATATTCGAAAAAATTTTCTTGCGACGACTGCTACCAATATTAGAAAACCTTAATGTCATACCCGAACATCAGTTTGGTTTTAGACACAAGCATGGTACTCCTGAGCAATGTCACAGAATAGTGAATATTATAATGGACAGCCTTGAAACAAAAAAATATTGCTCAGCCGTATTTCTTGACGTTAAACAAGCATTTGATCGCGTATGGCACCACGGATTGTTATACAAAATTAAAAAAATACTTCCTGCGCCGTACTTTGGCTTTTGTAGATCTTATCTTACCGGCAGACATTTTTATGTTAAGGTTCGAAATGAAACTTCGGAAATCCAGGAAATTCAAGCTGGTATTCCTCAAGGTAGCGTACTTGGACCTGTACTATACACAATCTTTACATCGGATATGCCCACAGATGACAATGTTACGATAGCTACTTACGCAGATGACACAGCAATTATTGGAGTTAACGAATGTCCCTACACCGCATCATCTTTCGTTCAGAATGAACTTGATCAGCTTACCATTTGGCTTGAAAAGTGGAAAATTGTTGTCAATTCGGATAAATCAACACATGTAACTTTTGCACTAAGAAGAGGTGACTGCCCACCTGTTAGCATCAGCGGTGAAAGCATTCCTAAAAGTGACTCAGTAAAGTATCTTGGGATTACTTTAGACAAACGAATGACTTGGAAACCACACATCAAGGCCAAACGCACACAGCTGAACATGAAAAATCGAAAACTCTATTGGCTTTTAGGTCGACACTCGCAGCTTTCACTCAATAACAAGGTGCGAATTTATAATGCCATTTTAAAGCCGGTTTGGACCTACGGAATACAATTATGGGGAACTGCCAGCAATTCAAATGTAGAAATTCTAGAGAGATACCAATCAAAAACTCTTAGGCTCATAACAAACGCAGCGTGGTTCATATCCAACAAAACTATTAATAGAGATCTTAACGTCGTACCTGTAAAAGAAGAAATCAGCAGATTTAGCACAAAATATTTGCAAAGGCTCAGCGACCATTCAAATGTTCTGGCGATATCTTTATTGGATGACAGCGAAGAAACGAGAAGACTGAAGCGGAAGCATGTTTTAGATTTACCTTTTCTAAACTAAATCTTTACCACTAGTGTATAATACCTTGTCGTGTATTTCAATGGAAATGTACGACTTTATGTCAATTTAGCATAATCATCTTGTTTGCTTATTGTTTGTTATAATAAACAGATGGCAAATATAAATAAAAATTAAAAAAAAAAAAAAAAAAAAAAAAAAAGTTTACTTATAAAAGCGAAAGACAATCATGTGCTTATTCTTAGGTTTTTGGTGTTTAATAAAACAAATAATGAGTTTAGTTTTAAAGTTGAAATGAATTTACCAATGATAAATTTTCATGATTTTCTTCTTACATTTTTTTTCTAATTTCAACAATTCATTTTTAATTTTCATATTTTTTTTGTTTATGATTGACTTAATAAGCCTTGAAAACTTTTTATGTTAACTTAACTTGTAAAAATTGTTGGTGTTCATTTGGGGTGATAAAAAAAAAGGAATACCAGCAGATGAATTGAGCTTGCTTTCATGCTATTATAGATACATTTTTTTTATGCAATTCTGTGTTGTTTATCTTCGGCAATTTTGTGGGCGAACATGATCATGTTTAGTGCTTAACAATGTGATATCTCTTTTTTTTTTTTGTTTTTACAAGAACTATCAGTAGCCAAAGCGTTAAAGCAAGCAAATCGAACTTAGTAGTTTTTTCTTTTTCACCTCGTTTGAAGCAAATGTAACACAATACTGAATACAATTCCCATTTTCCCTGAGCTACGACCAAAGCATAGCTAGGTGTGCAGAAATCGCGTCGAGACCGTGGGACTTGGCTCATTTCCATCGTAGCCAAGTTAGTGGGTAATTTTGTTTGTTACAAAATATTGATTCCATATTGGTTAAATTTGCTTTTGTACCAGAGATTCCATGGTTGAATTAATAAGGTTGTCTCGAGGCTGATCGTACTCTCTTCTCAGTACCCACATTTGTATGAATCAACAAGTTCATCGGCTTTACATGATATCAATTTTCGCTTTCAGATTTTGTATGAGCTGTCAACTTCGATTTGACATTTATGGGCACTCGCTCTCACCCTTGCGACAACCTTATTAACTTTATTAACAACCTTAAGCGTAACAACTTTTTGTCATTATATATTTCGCCTCAGTTTTTTTCTCTGATTAAAAATGTACTTTTTGTTTCTCTAATGAATCTTTTGCCAAGCTGTGTGCTATTCGAAATCTTTTCACTTGTGGTAGAATGAATTTACTGAGTTCAATACAATGGGCCTTTTTGTTGATTCCGTACGGAATGAATTCCGTTGCGGAAAACATTGTCGATCCAGGAAATTATTTCCATTGTTGATTCCGGCGGAACGAACTGTGTTATCAACGATTGTGACATTTTCTGCGGAACGCACCTTTTGATCGATTGAAAAATTTAAATTTTTTTTATGGCAGTGATGCAAATATCGATACATTTTGTTGATTCTTCAAGTAAACTTAAAATTTATGCAGCACTAAGCTCTCTTTTTGTCAGTTGTGTTATATAAAATATATTCTTAAAACTTTTGTGAAATTGACACAATTGCTCTCTATTTTGTTGACTCTGATGAGACAGATTGTACCGAAATGAGGCTGGAAAGAATATTCTTTAGGTACACTGCGAAAAACATCCTGGATATGACCGATACAGTGTAAGTACCGCACTACTTATTTGAATTTTGTTTGATTCTTAAAATATAATCACATCCTTTTGAATACCTAAGTTTTCAGCAAAATTTCAGACTAAATAAAGGTGCTATTTAATACGTCTTGTCAGAATTGGAAAGTAGCATTGTTCAGGACAAAAGACAAGGTGCACTGACCGCAACACAAAAGCTTGCTGCTTGCTTAAGATTCTTAGCAGAAGGCAGCTATCAGCACGGAATTGGAAAAGATGTTAATGTTAATGTGGCACAGTCAACTTTTTCCTTAATTCTTTCTGAAGTTCTGGATGCTTTAGAAGTGCACCTTTGTTCTAAGTGATTATCTCTTCATATGAATAGAGATGAAGATCGAGAAGCGAATACAGCGTTTTTTCAAAAATGTGGCATACCTGGAAGCATCATGGCTGTTGATGGCACCCATGTGAAAATACAGGCACCCAAAAACGATAAACACATTTTTTTAACAGAAAGGGTTATTATGGTATATATTTTATAATTGTGAATACTTTTCTTCCTTAATTATGATATTTTTTTATGCAATAAAATAATTTTTTTAGATATGCGACTATAATATGCAAATAAGATACATATCTGCTCAATACCCTGGAAGCTGCCATGATTCCCACATATGGGAAATGAAACATGCAAAAAATGTATTTGTCTCCAAACATTGAAATGGAATGCATTTAATAATTTTAGGTAAAATAAAAAAATAATGTTTATAATATAGATATAATCAGACTATTCGTTTTTTAGGTGACAAGGGATATCCTCTACAACCTTGGCTCCTAACACCGCTTAGAGAGCCAATTTCTTGCGACCGAAAACGAAAGTTTAATATCGCACATGCGAAAGGAAGAATAGTCGTTGAGCGCACCATTTGCGTCCTTAAACCCGTATTTCGATGTCTTTTATCGGAGCGAGGACTACACTATGATCCAGCTAAAGCGGCTAGGATAATAAATTTATGTTGAGCTCTTCACTATATTGCTTCATATTGCGACCGATGAAGACATTTCACTACCATCAAACGAAGAAGACGAAAGTGATATTAATACCCTGATCGCTGACTTCGTTGCTGATGAGGCAAATGACACGAGAATTAGAATTTCGGAATATTTTTAAGTTTTATTACAATATACATGTTTCCATAGTTTTTAATAGTTACATTTAACTCAAAAGAAGAATTAAAGAAAGAAGTAAATAAAAATATAAATACATATTAAAAAGAAATAAATAAAAAATTAATGCTTCTAAAATAAAAAGGAAAAAATTATTAAAGTATATAGGAGGAACATAAAATTGTTTAGAAATTTGTCAACTCTTGTAATTCTAACTCTAGAAGTCTTTTTTTTATGTTGAGTTTTTCATTCATTATTTGTTTTATATCCAAATTGTGCTTTTTTTGTTCATTCAACTGTTCTTCAATAAGTTTAGTTTGCTTTTTCTTACTTTTACTAATTTCTGATACTTCTTTTAATATCCCTAAGTAATCTGTATCTGTTTTCACTTTGTTTCTTAATTTCTTCCAAATTTTTAGCAACCTTTGATGCAAGTTCTTTTTGCACGGAGATCTGCTCTTTCAATAACTCATTTTGGTGTTGAATTGGTCTTATATTTGGACATGAATAATTTGGGCTGGTAGCCAAAATGCTACCACTATTTTTTTACTTTAATTCAACACATGTAGTCTCTTGTGCAAGTGCTGGCTGCTCCGAATGTAGTTCCGTTGACTATGTTAGTCCTTTTTGAACAGCGTCTGAACATACGGTTGCACTGGGATGACCAAAACTGTTAATTGTTGGAATCCCACCGATTGAGGTATTGAAGCTTAGCATGCAGCTTACATCCACTTCAATGGGAGTTAAAGGAACTTCCTTGTAAGGACCTCCACCAGTTCCTCTAAGTTGCTGTCTGTTTCTGGAAAGTTTCTTTTTTACTCCACATTTGACTTACACAACTTACATTTTTGCAATACTCGTAACTTAAAAGCTCACTTTCCGCAAATAATTATCAACTGAAAGAAAACACAGCAAAATTTTGAATTCGCGGAATCAACAATGCGATTTAAAATCGCATAACCAAGAAAAACAAAGTAGGTAATGCAGTTTCACATGACGGAATCAACAATAGGAAATTAAATTTCCTTACGGAAAGATTGCGGAAACCCTGCGGAACGGAATCAACAATGAGGCCCAATTTCTGTTTGTTGAGATGAAATTGTCATTTTTGCTGTGCCAGAAGGACGATGCAATTTTGACAACAAGAAATTTTGACATTTTAGACTCGGGGGGGGGGGTGTATTAGCGCAAGAATTTAATTTAATTTGTAAAATTTTTAATAATACTGAAAATTAAATTATTTCTGGTTGCTGGGTTCGGAAGCACAAGATTTTGGACTTCTTCACGACTCACGAGCTCACAAATGTTTTTTTTACTTGTGTCATGCTACAAGAAAACATCTATCAAAATCTGATTTTTCTCCAAACTCATCTGCAGCTGCTGAGGTTGTTGTTGTTTTTTCACTTCAACGTGTTCAACTTTGTATTTTCAATGCTGATTGTGAGCGCTCTCATTTCGGGTATAGTTTTTGACTGGAGATGGTTTCCCAAGCAAATGTCAATGCTACCTTGTAATTATTATACCATGCCTAGGGCCATGGGCGTTGCTTGGGAAAACATCTTCTATCAAAAAATATACTCAAAAAGAGAGCGCTCACAATCTGCCATTCAAAACACAAACAATGTTGAAATCGTTGAAGTAAAAACAAAACAAACACCTCAGCAGCTGCAGATGCATTTGCACAAACAGCTGTTTTTGACAGGAGATGTTTTCTTGTAGAAGAGAAAATAATCAGTTGTCAATGCTACCTTGTATTATTGTACCATGGCCTGGAGCTACAATAATTTTTGACAATAATATTCACCTCACAAGTGCCAAATATTCTCATTTAGACTGTCAAAATTTCATCATACCAGTGAAAAGTTTACAAAAAGCATATGGTCTCAGTTGTGAACTTTGCCATGGTGTAATAATAATAAGGTGTTAGTGAATTTGACACTTCTCTCTCACAATGATATATTTTTGCGCCCTACTACTGTCAAAAACAGCTGATGGAACGAAAATATATCAGCTAACGTGTAGTCGGTCGAAGCACAATGCCATGTCCACTTCTGTTGATGGCTATTATCAGTTGAGGTATTGAACATTCTTTCATTCGATATTTTCTTGAAACAGTCGATGTGAATGCAAGACAATTTGCATGCTGGCCAAAGCTTTATGTCAGTGGCACCTTCCAGTGCACATTTTTGATAAAATGACAAAACCATTCAATCGCGAACTTAGCAAATGGGCGAAGACAACTGCAATAACTTTTTATCAACACAACACGGCACAATTAATTGCATTAAATATTTATTTATACTTAATTCGCACAATAACCTGTAAAACTATAACACATCATCATCTAGCAATTTGACAACTATAAACGGCTCCTCTCTTTCGCTCTCAATTTTTTGACCGAAAGAAAGCTGTTCTTGGTGTTGTCAAAAATTCACTAACACATTATTCTTACCATGAACTTTGCGTAGTAAAAGTGACGGATTCAATGGGATTAAACATCAACATTCGTTCAGCTATACACTATGTCGATACTTAAAAAACTGATATTTCTTAAATTCGTACCATTCAAGTTCATAATTAATAAAAATGGCACAAAGCAGATTAGAAAAGATCGGAACTGTATACAAGAGGTAACTTTAAAAGAGTTAAATTCTGACGTTTGTTATGTTTGTATTTATATAGGATTTCGAGTTTAATACAGATTGATGCACTCAAAATGGTTGATCGACCTCTTTGGTATGACCTGTATTCGTCCTATCCACCAAAAATTTTGCTGAGTTTTAATAGGCCACCACCGAAGATTATGATAAAACATATTTTTTATTCCGACGATATTTACCGAGCGTAAACTGGGTTGTTATGTTATTGTATTGTTTATTTAAATTTTACATTTTCAGAAACTATCTTAAAAATAAACCGCGGGGACATTGTGATTTAATGGATAATAAAATGGCAACGAGTTTTCCCCAATTTGCTGATATGTATATGGCAAAATAAAAAAGGCTCACTTCTCAACTGAATGTAAATCTTTTTGCTTTTAAGTTGAAATCTACAATAACCTATATATTTATATATATATCTTCATAAAATTAAACTATCTTGGTCTTTACATGCAATTACATTTTGACTCGAAAACTGTCCATTAACTGCCAGTTTCTATACCTTTACTAAATTCAATAAAGTGAATTTGAAATAATTGTACTTTAGCCCCTTTTTTATACTCCTTTTTTCTAAATTTGGAGATTCTAAATCTAATGCGAAAATAAAGTAGGCCTCAAATGGTTTAGGAGATAAAAATGGAAAGTAAGTACCGATTACGCTATTTTGCGATTTTACTTTTTCGCATCGCAATACAGAGTAGGGCCCTTGGTCTCAAATGGTTTAGGAGATAAGAAGTTTGAAGAGATTAAATGTTTTTTTATATAGAAGACACTGATACATATCTTCTAATAATAGAGATAAATATCCATTTAAAGGCAGAATATATGATCATATAAATGCTATGTTCTCAAATGTACTGTTTGGTTGAAATTTGTGCCAATGACGAGTTTTCGTTGTTTCTTTAATAAAATTTTTTTTTACTTTTCTATGGATATTAATTGAATCTTAATCTAAAAACTAAAGCACCAAATCCTCATTTTATTTTTTGAGATATGGATAAGTGATCCTCATTTTCACAGGGCAAGTAGATCGTTTTTTCGAAGACGCGATATTTGGGCTGTATTTATCAAAAATCTAGCCAGTGTTTGGATGAATTTGTAGTTTTTCCTGGTAGCATTGCATTAGGCAGATAATTTCGTCTTTTACCAATGATATTTTCAGGTCTCTGTATGTTTTCGTTCCTCATGTACCAAGGTGCACCTGTAATCGTTCTGAGTATTTTAGACTGAGCCCTCTGTATAAGCTCAGTATTACTTTTAGAAGCATTTCCCCATAGTTGGGCACCATATGTCCATACTGGCTTTAAAACGCTTTTATACAGGAGAACTTTGTTTTCAAGGCTCAGTGCAGAACGGTGGTTAATAAGCCAATGTAGACTATTCGCTTTGAGCTTAATATGAGTTTTCTTTGCCTCAATGTGTTTTCGCCACGTTAATCGTCGGTCAAGGTGAATGCCGAGATATGTGACTTCATTGGTTTGTGGAATAGTGGTATTCTTGAGAAGAACTGTGGGGCATGTTCCCGAGCGAAGAGTAAATGTAACATGTTTGGTTTTCTGCTCATTTACTTTAATACGTCATTTCGACAACCATGATTCAACAAGTTTTAAGTGCTCTTCTAATTCTCTTGAAGCTTTTATTGGGCATTTGTTGCAGTTTAGAATTGCAGTATTATCTGCAAATCTTGATGTTGTAAGATTATTGTTTAGGGGAATGTCCGAGGTATATATGTATAACATAAAGTTTAGGTCGTAGCACACTTCCCTGGGGGACTCCCGCTTCTATTCAATGGTCATTCGTCAAAAATTTCTTGTTAACTTTTAACAAACGACTTTTTAGGTATGATTCTAAGATTTTATGGGAATAAGGAGGAAGTAAACACTTTATTTCGTATATAAGACCCTCATACCATACTTTGTCAAATGCCTGGGCAACATCGAGAAATATAGCAGAGCAATAATTTCGGAACTCTGCATGGATCCAAAATTCAATCCAAATTGATGGGAGGGTATAATGTTATTGTTCCTAAGATGGTCCGAAAGTTTTAGAAGCAGTTATTTCTCGAACAGCTTTGACAGGCACGGAAGCAAACATAGGTCTTCATGAAGATGGAAAGATTTTGTCTTTTCCAGGTTTTGGAATCATTATTATGAGTGATTTCTTCCAAACCGATGGAAAGTGGCCAAATCTTAGGATCGCATTAAATAATTGTGTACGAAACACAACAGCTATACTAGACAGTTCATTGATCATTTTAGGAGTAATAAGATCATGACCAGGACTCTTCTTTGGGTTAAGTTCCTTGGATATGATATTATTTACCTCACCCCTTCTAATAATAATTGGTGGAATTTCTTCGTTGGGATTATTTATTATGGCTGGGATCTCAAATCCAGTAGTAGCTGGATTTGGTTTGAAGGCAAGGCTCAAGCGACTAGCAAATATGTTAGCTTTTTCTTCCTCACCCCAACTGCCATCACTCTGATTGGCATTTCACTTTTAATCGGAAGTGCAATATTTTTGTTAGCCTTCCACAAAGAGAATTTTGCTGTGCATGTTGGCGAGAGTTTTTCTACAAAGCACTTTTGTTCTCGTTCTTCAACTATTCAATAGTGCCTCCCTTAATTTTATTGTAGCCTCTGGAAGCCTCTGTTTTGAGGAAGGGGATCTTAGTGTTTGCCACTCTCTTCTCCTTTTGCGTTTTTCAATTACGAGCATTTCTATGTGGCTGTTCTTAACAGCTTTCAAGTCCTTAGAACAATTAAAATCCCTTGGGGTGGAATGTGCTGTTGCCGAAGTCAACATTTCGTTAAAAATATTGACATAATCTTCGATGTCCTCCCCACAATCAAATGATGGATTTGTGTGGATATGGCTGCTTATGTGTATCCTATATTTAAGCCAGTCCGTTTTTGGATTGGTTAAGGGAATACTATGTTCATTCCGTTTGGACTCTTTAAGCAAGTCACAGGGGAGTGATCAGAAGATAGATCAAGACTTGTTTCGGCTGTTATAAGTTGTCGTCTAATATGTCTTATAACAGCAAAATCTATTAGTCTCAGGTATTTTACTATTGTCTGTTGGCCAATATGTTGGTTGACGTGGAGATACAACGTCGAGCCTATTTTGACGATTTAGTATTGTGTTGTATAACTGCCTGCCTTTTGAATTAACAAGGCGAGATCCCCAATACGTATGTTTTGCATTATAATCATCAGCAGTTAAAAATCTGCCTCCTAGAGTATCAAAGAATTCCTTAAATTGCATCTCATTTACGGAAAAACGCGGTGGGCAATAGACGGCTGAGAGATCAATCCTTTCATTTCCGCATTCAATGCGTATTGATGTAGCTTGGAGAAAATTCTTTGAGCATGACTCAATGAAGGGGTGGTGTTTAATTCGATCTCTTATAAGAATTGCTGTGCCTCCATGGGCCTTACCATCTGGGTGGTTGGTCCTGTAGAGTGTATAGTAGGGCGGGTCGATTTAAAAATCGCTCAATGCTCTGTTAAAATCGTATTCTAGGGAACAAAATAAGAAACTTCGCCGAAGGAACCATACCTCTAAAACGAATTCTGATGTCCCCCAATTTGGGTCGAACTTTTGGGTAGGGGCAAATTTTGAAAAATCCCACTTTGACCCATTTAGAGTGCTCCAATCGAGTCCAAATGTATGACCGACCCCCACTAACTTTGGAGGCCCGACCCACCCATGCCAGTGGCACACCCCCTGGAACCCCCTGTGGGGTTCCCCATACAAACATTTAAAAAAATCACCATTTTTGGCCTTTACATGAAAAAATCAGCGAAATGGCTATGTTTTTTCTTTATTTTTATTTATTTATTTATAATAATATTTATTATTTATTTATAATAATATTTATTATTTATTTATAATAATATTTATTATTTATTTATAATAATATTTATTATTTATTTATAATAATATTTATTATTTATTTATAATAATATTTATTATTTATTTATAATAATATTTATTATTTATTTATAATAATATTTATTATTTATTTATAATAATATTTATTATCTACTATTTATATAAAAATAAGTCGGGTTTTCCTTCCTGACGCTATAACTCCAGAACGCACGAACCGATTTCAACGGTTTTGCATTCGTTGGAAAGGTTCCGTGAGGTTTATAGCAAAGAGGTTTTTGAAATTCACGGAATATTGGACGAGGGGGCGTGGCACCTCCCATACAACCCAAATCTACGGTAGCGAATAGCTCTGAAGTTATAGGTCACATAGCATCGGAATTCGGTGTTCTACCTCAATTTACAAGAGCCGTTCTACAGGTAAACTTTTATGGGCGTTGAATGTGGGGCGTGGCACTTTTACAGCAGACCAAATTTTCGGTATAACTTTCAAGCTATAAGTCACACATCAATGAAACGTGGTAGGAGCGTACTATTTAGTCGCGTCCTTCGACTAGCAAAATTGAGCAAGTATAGGCCAAAGGGGTGTGGCATCGCCCATACAATTCAAATTTATGATATCGAATAGCTTTGGAACTAAATGCCGTATAATAATGAAATTCAGTATGGAGTTTCCACTTGGTGATATATTTCTACTATAAAACTGGGATGGGCTTTGGAAAAGGGGGTGTGGCTACGCCCATACACTTAAAATTTTTGATATCAGATAGCTTTGGAACTAAATGTCGTTTAACAACGAAATTCAGTATGGAATTACTATTGGGTGAGATAGAGATAGAGATAGAGATAGAGATAGAGATAGAGATAGCGATAGAGATAGAGATAGATATAGAGATAGAGATAGAGATAGAGATAGAGATAGAGATAGATATAGAGATAGAGATAGAGATAGAGATAGATAGAGATAGAGATAGAGATAGAGATAGAGATAGAGATAGAGATAGAGATAGAGATAGAGATAGAGATAGAGATAGAGATAGAGATAGAGATAGAGATAGAGATAGAGATAGAGATAGAGATAGAGATAGAGATAGAGATAGAGATAGAGATAGAGATAGAGATAGAGATAGAGATAGAGATAGAGATAGAAATAGAGATTGAGGTTGAGATTGAGATTGAGATTGAGATTGAGATTGAGATTGAGATTGAGATTGAGATTGAGATTGAGATTGAGATTGAGATTGAGATTGAGATTGAGATTGAGATTGAGATTGAGATTGAGATTGAGATTAAGATTGAGATTAAGATTGATATTAAGATTGAGATTAAGATTGAGATTAAGATTGAGATTGAGACTGAGTTTGGGATTCAGATAGAGATAGAAATCATTTCCGCTACGACAGCAACGCGTCGGGTATCAGCTAGAAAAAAAGCAAAACGCTGTCTGTGTGATGGTTGGAAACTTCAAAATTACTTAGCCGATAGAGCTGAAATTTTGGCAGTACATTTTTTTCAAGTACGAGATGGATTAAATTTCTGTCACACCCCCTTTTACCGCCCACAAATCAATAAAAATGCTATATTTCCTACGGTTTTCGTGGATTGGGCTACATTTTGGTAATTTAGTCTGTATGCTCACTGTCGGCAACTGTACTAAAACAGGGTAATGTCCATCTACTAGAAAACGTGGATGAGCAATATATAAGAGGCTGTGGCTCCGCCCATACAGTTAAAACTTGAATTTTCGAATAGCTTTGAAAGTAAAAGTAGCAATACTTACATACAAACTCAAAATGGAGTTACTATTTGTTGAACTCCTGCAACTGGGAAACTGTAACGGGCAGTGGAAAATAACAGTGGTGTCAAACTATGAGTCTAAGAAAAGTTTTGAATACACCTATTCTGTTCCCATATAGTTGCAGGGTGCAGCAACGCGCGCCGGGAAAAGGCTAGTTTATTTATAATAATATCTATTTTTTCTCTCTTGAAATTTATTTAGTCAGAACATATTTAAATGAAAAAATTAATTTAAGTTAGTTATAGAAAAGAAACTAAAAAAATTATTGTTTGAAGTCTTTTTTACTTTCAAGTCTGGGCAATTTCGCACGGCTCTCTAATGTCGTCGCCATAACAGCCTCTACATTTTCCGGTATAACCCGTTTGGAAACGCTAGCTAGCAATTGAACATGTCGTTCCGTTCCTTGTATGTGTGATGGAATTTTTGGATCATTAAACGGTGGATCATCTTGATTTAAATATTCTTCCAATGTATCGTACGGAATGCTTCGCGTGAATGGTGGTTCAAATACGTTATTTATGTCATTCATATTGATCATTTCCGTGTAACTTGTGCAATTAAACTTTATATCTGGTTTTTTATAAGCTCTAAGTTGCGTTGGGTCGTCAACATCTGTTCGATAGCGTAGAATTATGTTAGTAGCTGAAGGGCTACTGCATGTCGTAAACAAGTAAGTTTACGACATGCAGCTGTGTCTTGTGGTGCCTTAAAAAAGTTCTTCCTTGAACTTCGAGTTGGGCGATAGCCGAAGGGAGCAACGTTACAATGTGCTGGGAGAGAATAGATGCAATGGATGGTGGTGGCGGAGTCCTATCGTGCAAAACCGTCGATCGGGGATTTCGTAGGCGGTCATGCATATGTAGCAGTGTGTGGTGATCTCCCCTGTAGTATTGACAACCGGTTGTGCTGCGACATGATCCGCTAGAATGCTTAAGAGCAAGGCAATTTGAGCAGTATTTGTGGAGAAGTACAACGCGCATTCTTTTCTCTGTGTTCATCGAGAGGAATACGGTGCAAAAACGGAGAGCATGGTTTTCGTCACAGATACGGCAAGGAAAATCCTTTCTGTTGGGACGACGAACTAGGCTTTGATTGGTAGTGTGATGAGTCTTAGATGATCGAACATGGTTGAGTTTATTTTTGTTTACAGAACCCATATTGTCTAAAAAAGTAAAAGGAATATTATAAAAAAAAACTAGAAAAAAAGGAAAATTATGTGACATATAGGACTAATTGTGTACGTGTTAGTTGATTGGAAGAGCTACAAGTTTTACAATAGGGCGTGTAATGACGCCTTGTTCCGTCAAGACATCCGCAACTCGAACTCGTTTATCGTTGCCATAGTAGACCATAGTCGCCATTCATTCGGAGGTAAAGTTTCGTCTTTTATGACTACCAAAACATTTTCGTTAAAAAAAGTTGGTTCAGGACTTTTCCATTTAGTTCGTTTTTGAAGCTCCTTCAGATATTCATGTTTCCATCGAAAGCATAAATTCTGATGAAGAGCTTTAAGTCTTTGCCATCGATTGATTATGGATATGGGTTGTTCTGAAATCTCAGGTTCTAGTGGAGCTAGAATTGCAGTACCGATAAGGAAATGACCTGGAGTCAATGCGGTAAGGTCCGTTGGATTTTCTGAGATCGGAGATAAAAACCGAGAATTTAAACATGCTTCAATTTTGTAGAGAAGTGTGGAGAACTCCTCAAAAGTATATTTAAAGGGACTTGCTATTATTCGGAAATGCGTTTTGAAACTTTTAACGCCGGCTTCCCACAAGCCGCCCATGTGCGGACTACCCGGAGGAATAAAATGCCATGACAAATTTTGAGCGCTATAAATGGATATAACCGCTTCACGGGAAGTCTTGCTGAAATCCGTCATTAATGCTTTGGATGCTCCGACAAAATTGGTTCCATTGTCAGAGTAGACGTGGAGTGGACAGCCACGTCTGGATACGAATCTTGTTAAAGCAGCTAGGAATGCAGGAGTGGACAAATGTGATGTGGGCTCAAGATGAATGGCTTTAGTGGAGAAACACACGAAGACACATACGTATCCTTTTGTAATAAGGCATGCTCTGCCGGTATAATTTTTAATATCGAATGGACCTGCAAAATCCATACCGGTATGAGCGAATGGACGTGAAAGTACGGTTCGTTCTGGAGGCAATGAGCCCATAATTTGTCCTTGGGTCTTTTTTCTGTGAATAACGCATACACTTACACTTACACTTATGGACTATTGTTTTGATGAGATTTTTAGCTTTTGGAATCCAAAATTGAAGTCGAATAAGTCTCAATACAAGTTGATTACCTCCATGGAGGGAAATCTGATGAGTGAATTGAACAAGAATGCGTGATAAATGACAACTATATGGTAGTATAATTGGATGCCGCTCATCATAAGTTAGTGTGGGGGACGAAGCAAGTCGACCACAAACTCTAAGAAGACCTGAATCATCGACAAATGGATTTAGGTTTAAAATGCTGCTGGAAGTTGCTAGCGGCTGCTTGTTGGTAAGATTTTGGTACTCATCAGGTTATGTAACTTTCTGGGCAAGAATCATAAGTCGAGTTTTAACTTGGTTAACCTCTCGGGAAGTTACAAGAAAAGAATTTTCTTTGAAATTAGAAGAATGCTTTGGATGCGTATGATAGAAAAATCGGAATATATATGCTATAACTCTTATTGCTTTTGGCAATGAAGAAGAACGTTCGGTTATATCTTCAAAATTTTGAAAGAAGGCAAAATTAGATTTAATGGCTTTCTTTTCAAGCTCGATTTCTGAGGAATCATCTTGGTTGGTTCTTGGCCAGTGAGTCGATGGAAGTTTGAGCCAGTCAGGCCCACGCCACCACAGGTCGTTGCTTACGAGGTCCTGTGGAAGCAGTCCACGGCTTGCTAAGTCAGCTGGATTTAAAGCAGAATTTACGTGAAACCAATTGCTACAGCCAACGCCTTGAACAATTTTGGAGACTCGATTTGCAACGAATGTTGACCAATGACATGGAGGCTTTCGAAGCCAAGCTAAAACAATCGTGGAATCTGTCCAAAAAAACATATTACACTTTTGTACTTCGAGTTTCGGTAAAAGATTATCGACCATGTCGGATAAAAGAACAGCACCGCACAATTCGAGTCGAGGAAGCGAAATAGTTTTTACGGGTGCTACTTTGGTCTTGGCGGCCAGTAAATGAGTGGAAACGGCTGAATTTCGAACTATGCGAACATAAATGGTTGCTGCGTATGCTTTTTCAGATGCATCGCAAAATGAGTGAAATTGGATTTCACATTCTGGAGAGTACTCTATCCATCTTGGAATTTGAATATGATTTATAAATTTATAATTAACGATAAAGGAGTGCCATTTTTTTAGACAGCTCTCAGGTATATTTTCATCCCAGTCAATTTGCTCAAGCCATATCTGCTGCATTAGCATTTTAGCAAAAAAGATTCATGGAGCTAACCAGCCAGCAGGGTCAAATAACTTAGCAATTTCGGAAAGTACTTCACGCTTGGTGAAGGAAGCGTTGTATGAAATGGCCTTAGTAATAAAATAAAAGGAGTCGGCATGAGCATTCCAACGAATTCCCAAAGTTTTGACGTGACTTGTGTCGTCTAGTTGAAGAAAGTCTTCTTTGAGAAGGTCATCTCGAGAAAGTCCTTTAAGAAGATGTTTGGAGTTTGATGTCCATTTTCTTAATGAGAAACCAGCAGAAAACTCAGTGCCAAAATGAGCTCGTCCCGAGCTTGAACTGCGGTTTGAAGACCATGAGCCCCAGCTAGAGCATCATCAACATACATGTTATGTTTGAGGATGTTACTTGCAAGTGGATATCGCTCTTCTACGTCGTCTGCTAACTGCAAAATGGCCAGATAAGGAGCACAATTCACCCCAAAAGTTACGGTTTGTAACTCATAAGCTTCAATTTCGTTTTTTGGATTGTCGCAATACAAAATACGCTGAAAGGATGTTTGACAAGGGTCTACTAAGATTTGGCGATACATTTTTTCAATATCACCATTGAACACAAAACGATAAAAACGCCATTTAAGAATAAGGAGAGTTAAGTCAGATTGGAGAACTGGAGCGGTATGCAGGATATCATTGAGACTTTTACCGTTTGATGATGGATTAGAAGCGTTAAAAACCACACGAACTTTAGTAGTTATGCTTTCAGGTTTTATTACAGCGTGGTGTGGAAGGTAGTAGTGATTCGAAATATACGAATTTTGTGGGGAGGTGACCCTTTTCATATGGTCAAAGTTGAAATACTCACAGAGAACATTGTCATATTCAGCTTTGAACTCAAGATTTTTGCATAATCGGGCTTCATTTCGAAGAAATTGTGAGCAAGCAATAGTTCTGGAAAACCCTAGTTTTGAACAATTCTGGGGTCCATCTTTAAAAGGCAGGGAAACGACATATCGACCATCGTCTCTTCTCGTTGTGGTTCGAATATAATTTTCTTCACAAAAACGACCAGATTCGGTTGTGGTTCGAATATAATTTTCTTCACAAAAACGATCAGATTCGGTCATAAAGTGTTTTTGTGGAAGATCTTCCACCTCCCAAAATCTGGAAATTTGCTTGTCAAGAGCAACTTCACTGTAATATGAAACGATTTTAGACGGAGCGGTAATAATATTATCGGATATTAGCCCTGACAAAATCCATCCAAAGATGGTTTCTTGTGCTAGCAAGGATCCCCAAATACGATTCTGAACAGCATCAAGAATAATAGTTGGGAAAAGATCACAGCCGATTAAGAGGTCAATATGTGAACTTTTGAAAAAGTTCACATCAGCTAAGCGTAGATTCGGAAGTTGTGATAAGATGGAGGCATCTATCGAACGCGACGGAAGATTTCCTGTGAGGTGTGGGAGAACAAGCGCTGTTGCCTCTATTCTCATTTCAGGATTAATGGGGGAACTAAGAATGAAAGAACATATTTTTTGAATTTTGCCAGAAATAGCATGATTTAGCCCAGAAACTTGAGCATTTATGGTTGCACTTGGAAGTTTAAGAAGTTTGAATAATCGATCGGAAATGAATGTCCCTTCTGAACCAGAATCCAAAAGGGCTCTTGCAGTGTAAGTAGTGCCCTGATGGCAAATATGTACCAAGGCGGTGCCCAAGAGAATGCCTTTTGAATTTGATGCGAAGCAGGAATGAATATTATTGTTATGACTGGAAGTGTCAGTGGACTGTATTTGAGTTGTGTGAGAATGCTGTGTTGTGCAGTTTTTGCTTGAGGTTGGTTGTTCAATTGCAGAATGGGTGGGAAAATTAGATGGAAACTTACGGAAAGAATTGGAATTAGATAAATTTTCATCAATATGAAGTAATGTGTTGTGTCTTTTGTTACACGTGTAGCAATTTTGAGTGCTCTTGCAGTTTTTTATTGAATGGGCTCGAGCTAGACAATTTAGACAGAGTCCATATTTCTTTACAAGCGCCATTCTCTCTGAAGGTATCATTTGGAGAAATCGTGGACACTGTCGGATTTTGTGTTGTTCGTTTGAACATAATTTACATGTGGGAGCTGCTACATTTGTAGGGTAGGTATTGACTTTATTCGATGCAGGAATAGGTGAATTTGAAAGTCCTTTTTTCAGATTTCGGGGTTTGAAACTGGTAGAAGATCTGATGTCAGCGACTGTTTCAAGTGTCTGACATCGATCAGTGAGAAAAGAGTCGAAATTTTTCCAAACTGGGATATCAGTTTTATTTTGGACCGATTGCTCCCAGAGAGCAAGTGTGGCGTCAGGAAGACGGGAGGAACACAAGAATACAAAAATAGCATCCTAATTATCGATATTAATATCGTACAATTGCAAAGCAGAAATGCAACCATTGATGTCCCTTTGGAGTTTTTTTATTGCAAAACCAGATTCAGAGGATACAACGGGGAGATTGAATAGTATGCGTAATTGGCTATTAACCAGGATTCGCTTGTTTTCCAAGCGGTCATTTAAATTTTTCCAAGCTAAGGGAAAACCATCATTTGTTAGAGGAGTCTTTTTGACTATATCGCGAGCCTCACCTCGCATTTTCTGGTTTAAGTGGAACAATTTTTCCACTGGACTTAACCTGGAGTTATTAATATAGATAGCCTGAAACATGTCCCAGAATGATGGCCAGGATAAATAATCGCCACTGAAAATGTCCGTGTCGCAAGGTGAAAGATGAAAATTGCTACTTGGAATCGGAACCTCGTTAGTTCTGGAACTTATGGATGGTAACTCTGCACGTTCTGTAAGCTGCTCAGTAATTTCCCCCATCTTCGCGATACAGCGTACATACGTTTCGTAGGAATTACGATATCGAGACTTCATTGTTTCCAGATCGCTGTGATCTTCACACACATCCTTCATGCAATTTTCGTACGCCGTCGTCACTTCGATCCAAATTGATTTAATTTCTTCTCGGTGTACTTCTAAAGAATGTCTAGAAAATGCAGCTGTTTGTTGCCGACAACTCGAATAAAAAGAGCGAGAGAGGCCATTATAAAATCAGACCGCGGTAGTAGTGTTTCAAGCTACTCGAAAATTGATATTTAAGGAATTGAAATTGAAAACCAAACTCCGAATAAAATAAATGGAAATGGAACAATATCAGGCAGAAATGGAATAATCGAAACGCTGGAATAAATTTGAAATTGAAACAAACTCCTAATAAAATAAATGGAAATGGAACAATTTCAGGCAGAAATGGAATAATCGAAACGCTGGAATAAATTTGAAATTGAAACAAACTCCAAATGAAATAAATGGAAATGGAATAATCGATTATTAAAACTTGAATGATTTGAAATTTCAAACAAAATCCAAATCAAAAAAATGAAACTGGAACAATTTCAATCAAACATGGAGTAATCGTAAATGGAGGCTGGAGAAGTTAAACGCGATAACAATATTTATCAAGAGTCTTAACTGTCTTCTTAACAAAAATAAAACACGAATAAAGAACTAATATCTCGAATTTAGATATACAATTTTTCACATGAAATAATGAAATTGGTTGAATAATGACTAGCATTCTTGATTAAAGATGACAAAAAAAGAAGTAGTTCATCAAATGGCAACCCTGGCCTCATTTGGCAATGGCAAAGTTGTGCGCTTTTTTTTCTCTGAAAAAATTTTCTAAATTCATTATTTTTTCAATTAAAATCGTCTTGAAATAAATCGGTTTCGGTTTTTTTAAGTGTTCAGTACTCAAGTTTTTATAAAAGATAAGTAACTTTTCACATTTATTTTGTTTATCAAACTTTGTTGTTTACATATTCATTTGCATTTTAAGTATTTCTTTTGTTTGCTTTATTTATCTGAAGCTTAAGACATCTGCCTAGTTACAGTGTTTCTTAAACTGTGGAAATAATTATTGCCATATATTAAATAAAAAAAAATAAAAAAAAACTTTGCATACTTTTAGTCACTTTTGAATTAAACAGTGTTGGCATACTGCATAGTTCATTTTAAGAAGCTATATTTACTTTTTATTTACTCTTTATTAATTAATTATACATTAATATTATTCTTATTATTGTTTTTTAAATTAGAACATTATTGTTTACGCTTGTTGAAATCACTACATTTCTTCTTTTTCTTTTTCATTTCTTTTACAATTATTTATAAATTTTCATATCTTCATTTAAAATGATTTGTACCAAACCTGGCTGCTTTACGAAGGGTGATACCGAGCGGTTTTTGTCATATTGGTTATGTGACAACGCTGTTCATATCAAGTGTGCAGGCGTGTCAGGTCGAGTAGCAGACCACATTGATGAAGGTAAAGACTTACGTTGGTCTTGCGAAAAATGTAGGTTGGCCGACATAAATTTCTACAAATTATTCAAGCAGACGAAGCAAGGTTTCTCTGAAATGAGTAGGGAACTTTCCTCGCTTTCTACTAAATTTAATAAATACCAAACTCTTTTCAATGAGTTTAAATATATTGATCAGCCAAATTCGTCACCCAAGCGAAAAAAGAAACACATGACCCTTCGAAGCAAGCAGAAAACTGACTTGACACCACCACCACCTTCTTCCGAACAGGACATTGTTGAAGACATGGACACTTGTACTATTAGTACCCCTCTTTCTACTGTTGCTTCTTCTTCAAATTTAACTCATTTAACTGTTTCTGCTCCTTTGCCGTCGTCGGCTCCATCACTTACATTGCCAGATATGTCATATGTCGTATGCCCAAACTGTTTCTCTTGCTCCTACTGTTGTCGATGCTCATCAGGTTGCACTTACTTCGGAGGCTTCTGTTCCAATCTCACCTAAACCATTGATTGCGGTTCCTCCAAATAAATCAATCTTTGTTTCGCGTTTAGCTGCAGATACAACGGAAAATGATATAGACTTTTTTATTAAAGCAAAGTTGAAGTGCTCTTTGTCTCTTTCGATCCAAAAATTCAAATATTTAAATCCGAGACTGACTACTTCGTTTAGATTGACTGTTCCGGAAAACTTATTTAATACTCTTGTGGATGTAAACTTTTGGCCTCGTAATACAATTGTTCATGAATTTGAATTCAAAAACAAACCACGTATTGCAAATGTTGTACACTTGCCTCGTCCTTCTAATAATCGTCAGTACCATACAAAAAACGATTAAAAAATCACAAATCTAAATTAGAGCTTGTCTATCAAAATGTTAGAAGTCTCAATTCTAAACTTTCCGATATTTTCATTAACAGTTTTGATTTTGAATATAACTTTATAGTTTTTACTGAAACTTGGCTTCGCTCTAACGTATTAAATTCTGAAATAATGTGCAATAAGTACCAACTTTTTCGTAAAGATCGCTATGATAAGATCGGTGGTGGCGTTCTGATAGCTGTCCATAATTCCCTTGCTTCTGAGGAATTAACAATTCCTGGCACCAACGATCTGGAGTTTATTAGTGTTACAGTTAAATTTAATAATAATACCATTTTTCTTACTTGCTCTTACATTCCACCTAAAAGTGATTTATTAATTTACTTAAACCATATTAATGCCATCGAAATTGTCCATAATATGCTTAAAAATATGAATACTATCATTGTTTTAGGTGATTTCAACTTACCTTCCGTGTCCTGGAGTTTGTCCGATGATTCCGAATTTCTTACTCCTATTTCTGCCTCCGATTGGATAAATGATTTCTTAGATAAGTTGTCTGATCTGTGTCTTCAACAGGTTAATAATATTCTTAATAAAAATTGTAGATCTCTTGACCTTGTATTTGTAGACAGATGCACTTCTGTAAATCTCCGTCGTTCGAACCCAGTTTCTGTTCCGGAAGATGATTATCATCCAACTCTTGAAATAACAATATTACTTGCCAACGAAAGTGAAAATAAATTAGCTCCATATACGCGAAATAATAAAAATTTTAACTTTAAAAAAACAGATTATGTTAAACTTAATGCTCTTCTCGCGCGGATTGACTGGTCCCCAAATTTAAATAATAGGTCTTCGTACTCTTTTTATGATGTCGAATCTTCAGTGCAGTTTTTCAATGATTCCTTGCAAAATTGCTTTTCATTATCTGTGCCAAAACAAAATAGTAATTGCAAGCCTTTAAACTCTCCTTGGTTAACTAGTGAGCTTAAGTCTTTAAAAAATTCCAAAAATCGCTTATTTAAGAAATATAAAAAGTCAGGCTCTAATTTAGATTTTGCTTGCTATTCTTCTTGTCGTTACAGATATCAACTATTAAATAAACAATGCTACTCAGCCTATATAGCCAGAATAAAAACTCAATTCAAAGATAATCCGAAACTTTTCTACACTTTTGTCAACTCAAAACGAAAAACCTCCAGTTCCCACCTCTTATGAAATTCAATCATGAAGAAGCATCTTGCGACATCGAAGTTTCCAACATGTTTGCAAACTTCTTTAAAACAACCTACTACGATATACCATTGAGCATGAGTCTTGAATATCCTTACCTACCACCAGTTAACTCTTTTGAAACCCCCGTAATAGATTCTAATATAGTTCTGCATTACCTTCGACAAGTTAAATCTTCTTTTACGACTGGTCCTGACGAAATACCGAGCTGCATTTTACAACATTGTTCTATTAGTTTGTGTTCTCCCCTATCAATCATTTTTAATACATCCTTGCACAGTGGTCATTTTCCCTATAAAAATAAAAAAATAAATAAATAACGGGTCATTTCAGCCCTTGAAAGGACTTTGACCTAGCTTCTTAGGATCAATTGTGTTGTGCGTGTTATTAAGTTTGTGCACAATTGACCGAGAAATGGACCTACATGCTTAACGCCGACTCCGAACGGCGATGAACGAAATGTTCTTATTCTCAAGAGGCTTTACATGGCATTTTGATTACTCTCTGAGATTTGCCATTGTCTGCAGAGAGGTGGCGGCCGTACAGAAAAATTATTTTAATTCAAATAATTTTCTGTCGCTGCTGGGATTCGAACCCGGGTTTCCAGGTTCGTTGACATAGCGGCCACGCACTTCAACCAACTACGCCACGGACGCCACTATTTATATGGAGATTCCCTATATATGGAGAAAATCTTATATAATACCTCTTCATAAATCCGGCTCAAAAATTGATGTTTCCAATTACCGCGGTATTGCAAAACTAAGCGCAATCCCTAAGTTATTTGAGAAAATCATAACTGATCAAATAACCCACGTCGTATCTTCCTCCATTTCCACCTCTCAACATGGTTTCTTAAAGGGAAAATCTAAGATAACTAACCTCTTGGAGTTTACTACGCGTGTCATTAAAGGTTTTACTTTAGGACGACAGACTGACGTTATTTATACAGACTTTAGCAAAGCTTTCGATAGTGTTAATCATTATCTTCTTCTGAAAAAGCTTCATCTAATTGGGTTTTCCGTCAAACTATTACACTGGATTAAATCGTACTTGTCGAATCGTTCGCAAAAAGTTTTATATAAGAATTCTATGTCAAAAAATATTTTGGTCACATCAGGTGTTCCTCAGGGAAGTCATCTTGGTCCGGTTTTATTTTTACTGTTTATAAATAACCTTCCTTCTGTAATAAAACACTGTAACGTCTTAATATACGCCGATGGCGTAAAACTTTTTCTAACTTGCAAATCGCCTAAAGAACAACAACTCTTACAATCCGATTTAAATAGTCTAGTGGAGTGGTGTAATTTAAACTTTTTAAAATTAAACTTAAAAAAATGTAAGCAAATGACATTCTCACGTCGAATTGCTAATAGTATAAATTACACTATAAATAATACTAACTTAGAAATTGTACACAGTTTTCTTGATTTAGGTGTAATTATGGATCCTAAACTTCGTTTCAATCTTCAAGTTAATTTGGTGGTAAATAAGGCTAGAGGTGTCCTTGGTTTCATGAAAGATGGGCTAAAGAATTCAACGATCTTTTCACTACTAAAATACTTTATACCTCTCTTATTAGACCAATTCTTGAATATGCCTCCGTAATATGGAACCCTCAATACATCCACATCGATGCATTAGAATCGATTCAAAAAAAATTCTTACTTTTTGCTTTACATTATCGTTGGAACCCCAACATTATCCTACCCCCTTATGAAACCCACCTTAAAATTATTTCCCTGCCTTCCTTAAGCAGCAGAAGAATTATGGTCAATGTTTCCTTTTTATACAAACTACTCAGTGGCGATATAGACTCACAATACCTTCTTTCTTTATTAAACTTCAACATCTTTAGGAGCGGAGCCAGACATTTCCAGCTTTTTAAGTTGAGTCAGTGCACTTCTAATTATGCCCTTCACGGCCCTTTCCGATGTATGTGTAGTGATTTCAATGGTAACTTGAACTTGATATATTTTTCTGACTCGGTAGATGTCTTAAAACGTAAAATGATATTACATTTGAATAGTTAACACATTCATTGTGATAACAAATACAACTCGCGATAATTGTGTAGATTTTACAATTTAACAAATTTAACTATTCGAACTATTCGAATATTCGAATATGTTAGATACTTTAAGTTCTCGTTTTATTCAGTTTCGTTGCTTTATTTTTTTCATTAAATTATTTTAGATCTTTAGTTCTATAGCTTCCCAAGTTTGAAATGGGAACATGAAAACCGTGTCTCTCGGCTTGGTGCGTCAGAGTTTATCTCTTTTCCATACAAGTTTTTACCTGCGTTGGCCCAAATGCATATCCAAATAATAACTTTAGCTCGGTGTTCCCTTATTTTAGTGACCCGAATATATAAATACATTGTGCCTGCACAATATATACTTGTATATCTGTGCTATGTTTGGTATTGGTTTGGTGTTTGAGAGTTGCATCTCTTTTCCACGTACGATCTTGGGTTACTGTCCAACCCCAAGCCCCAAGCCGAATGACAGCAGTTAAGAACGC
The DNA here is from genome assembly GCA_943735915.1 of Pherbina coryleti. Classification (NCBI taxonomy): domain Eukaryota; kingdom Metazoa; phylum Arthropoda; class Insecta; order Diptera; family Sciomyzidae; genus Pherbina; species Pherbina coryleti. The sequence continues at coordinate 120,410,227 of OX030948.1, read as the reverse complement.
GGTTATGTATGGTCTGGTGAATTACTTTGGATGTTGTCTTGTATATCTTCGTATTATGAAGATTGTGCTTTTATTCGATGATGTTTATGATGTTTAAATAAGCGCAAAAAATACTCAAATTTAAAATGTTTCTTTACTTAATTTTGATTTCCGCTGAAAGGCCAAGCAATTGTGCTTAGTGGAGGCTTTTATTTGCCAATAGGTGGTAAGTTTTAGCACGTAGGTGCATTCTATTCAGTCCGGCTGATCCGGGAACTTCTTAGAATGTAAATCGTGCATGCGTATGGCGCGGGTCATACGTATCTATGAAGAGTATGAATATGAATATGAGATAAATTTGTTATCAAATGCTTCAGATACTCTAGAGACATACAAATAAAGTTTTTATTTTGTCAACATATGTAAGTATAAAAAATAAAAAATAAATAACTGGCCATTTCAGCCCTTGAAAGGACTTTGACCTAGCTTCTTATGATCAATTGTGTTGTGCGTGTTATTAAGTTTGTACACAATTGACCGAGAAATGGACCAACATGCTTAACGCCGACTCCGAACGGCGATGAACGGAATGTTCTTATTCTCAAGAAGCTTTGCATGGCATTTTTATTACTCTCTGAGGTTTGCCATTGTCTGCAGAGGTGGCGGCCGTACAGAAAAATTATCTTAATTCAAATAATTTTCTGTCGCTGCTGGGATTCGAACCTGGGTCTCCAGGTTCTTTGACATAGCGGCCACGCACTTTAACCAACTACGCCACGGACGCCACAACATATGTATATTCAGATTAAATTTATATTAATCATGTGTGTATATGTAGACGCAGCTAGCTATTGAGTTAAAACTTTGTTGATTGCAACTTTGTATTTATATAAAACTAGCCTTTTCCCGGCTGCACCCTGCAACTATATGGGAACATAATAGGTGTATTCAAAACTTTTCTTAGACTCATAGTTTGACACCACTGTTATTTTCCACTGCCCGTTACAGTTTCCCAGTTGCAGGAGATCAACAAATAGTAACTCCATTTTGAGTTTGTATGTAAGTATTGCTACTTTTACTTTCAAAGCTATTCGAAAATTCAAGTTTTAACTGTATGGGCGGAGCCACAGCCTCTTATATATTGCTCATCCACGTTTTCTAGAAGATGGACATTACCCTGTTTTAGTACAGTTGCCGACAGTAAGCATACAGACTAAATTACCAAAATGTAGCCCAATCGACGAAAACCGTAGGAAATATAGCATTTTTATTGATTTGTGGGCGGTAAAAGGGGGTGTGACAGAAATTTAAGCCATCTCGTACTTGAAAAAAATGTACTGCCAAAATTTCAGCTCTATCGGCTAAGTAATTTTGAAGTTTCCAACCATCACACAGACAGCGTTTTGCTTTTTTTCTAGCTGATACCCGACGCGTTGCTGTCGTAGCGGAAATGATTTCTATCTCTATCTGAATCCCAAACTCAGTCTCAATCTCAATCTTAATCTCAATCTTAATCTCAATCTTAATCTCAATCTTAATCTCAATCTTAATCTCAATCTTAATCTCAATCTTAATCTTAATCTTAATCTCAATCTTAATCTCAATCTCAATCTCAATCTCAATCTCAATCTCAATCTCAATCTCAATCTCAATCTCTATCTCAATCTCTATCTCTATCTCTATCTCTATCTCACCCAATAGTAATTCCATACTGAATTTCGTTTTTAAACGACATTTAGTTCCAAAGCTATCTGATATCAAAAATTTTAAGTGTATGGGCGTAGCCACACCCCCTTTTCCAAAGCCCATCCCAGTTTTATAGTAGAAATATATCACCAAGTGGAAACTCCATACTGAATTTCATTATTATTCAGTAATTCTATTAGACTTTGTTTATGAAAATAATTTGAAATTTTTTTTCATTTAATTTATTTGTTCAAGTTTCAACATCTATAACATTATGCTCATTACAATTTATAAGTGAGAGCTTATGTTCCGCTTTAGTCTTAGCCGCGCAATAATGTTGATACTATGGCAGATGTAGAAATGTTATAATGTTTCAATGTTATTTTGACAAATGTTAATTTGCTAACATGCATTAGCAACATGTATCGATGTTAAACAAAATAAGAACAAACTTAGCAACATGGATGGATTCTCACTGTGGTGACTATTTAGTTAGTTCTAGAGTATGTATGTAAGTTTGTATGTATATTCGCTTAACATTGAACCAGTGATGTGATTTGGTGGGATTTCGGGCTCATTTCGGGATATTTGGCCTATTTGAGAACGTGTGGGATTTCGGATGCTTAGGTCGGATTTTCTACTGAATCATAATTTTTTAAAGTGTAGATTAGCAAAACTGGTTGGTATCACTTTTTTGTAATCTTTCAAAATTGTTCGTTTAATTGCTGTGGCATTCATTCTAAATATGTAAGAAAGGGATATGTATATTCAAGAGGCTTAAAATTAATAAAAATAAGATCCTCATTTAAAAACAAAAATATAACCTCAGTTTCACTTTGATTTAACGAAAGAAATTTACGATTACTTCATACACTTGAGAGAGTTTTTATAAAAAAGCAGTGTTTAACTTTTCGTATTTTTTTTTTTTTTTTTTTTTTTTGTGGAAAATTTGTTATATTTTTTGAAAAACTTCATTATTTACATTATTAAACCATAAAATTATTATAATGTTAAAAAATGTAGTTGAGGATGCGCGCCTACCAAACACGTTTCGCTTGGAGGCTATATACCTTTGGTTTAAAACATAATTTTTCAGAGCTCTTGGTTTCATTTGGAAGCTAAGTTCAATAACTAACAGGAATTTTAATCAAAATTTAAAATTTCCAAAAATTATAATTTAGGCAGTCGATCTAGCAAAAGTCTCGAAATCGATCGCTGAAAAAATCGGCCCAGCTACTGAGCACCTAAAACAAATCGTTGAAAAAATTAGAAAATGAAGTAAAAACAATAGTTTTTGAGAGTTTATAAAAAGTTTATTCTATCAATAGTTCATAATGACTCTTTGAACTTTAAACAATAGAGATTTGAATTTCTTTGATGGCTGCAGCCATCGCATCAGAATTTATATTCGTTCTTCTTTTCAATTTTTTTTTAGGCGACGCCATTCTAAAATTTTATCTGAACGTGGACGACAATCACGAAAACTATTTTATCTTATTTCAAACACTATTTTTATCATATAAATGCCAATTTTTTACTTACACGATTTCTGAAAATTTGTTCGGAAGATGGACCAACGTTTTGTTCAGTAGGTGGGCAGGCACGCCATCATGATATGACGTGAAATGTTTGTTCCCATTTCTCAATATTGTTCGATTGCTCGTTGAATTGTGAAAAATAAACATTAAATATAGAATTCTTCTCATATTCACCTTTTTTTATCGATAAGAAACACTCTGAAATTCACTAAATAGAGATGAACTATTTTTGCTCAGCTTCCTTTTATTCGAATATTTTATTTCTCAACGGCCGTGGGGCTAAAGCAGCACGCGCATTCTTCTCAATGATTTATTAAAAGTGAACATTCAATGAGATGTTACTGCGACACTTTACACATTGGCGCATCATACAGACGTCAGAACTCACAGTGTTCAGCAGTAGGTGGGCCTGTTCAGCAGGTGGGCATCCTTATTTCTTTTCAAAAATTGCATAAAAAATCGTTATTTGTATAAATATTTGGGTGGGATTTTTTGTGGGTTTTTCGTGTCATTTTGGTGGGATAAACAGGTCTAAATCGGGATGTTATCGGGATTTTTTACTAAATCAGAATCACATCACTGCATTGAACAAATGTTAACAGCGATCGAACAGAACTCTCAGCTAGACTTTTTTCTATATGTTAAGCTTGAGTTATGTATGTATGTAGGTGTGTATGTTCGCTTAACATTGAACAAATGTTAGCAGCGATCGAACTGAACTCTCAGCTAGACTTTTTTTTTTTTATATGTTAGCTTGAGCTATGTATGTATGTAGGTGTGTATGTTCGCTTAACATTGAACAGATGTTAGCATTGATCGAACTGAACTCTCAGCTAGACTTTTTTTTATATGTTAGCTTGAGTTATGTATGTATGTATGTGTGTATGTGAAACATTAAAAGGTAAGGTACAGTGGGCACGATGATTGAAGTAATGCATAAAAAATTTGTATAAGTAGCTTGTATACAATTCACGACTTTATGTTCGTTTTATATGGTATAAATCTCATGGCTCTATGTACTTTAACGGTTATACACAGTTATGTGGGTATATATATATATATATATGCCTATATTCATATATATATATCTATATTTTTTTTACCGGAATTTTTCATATTTCTATTGAGATTTTTTTACGAATTATACTCTATTTTTAAAGAAATTTTCTATTTAAGCACTTCACTGGAAAAAGGATTTTAATTTTTTTATATATTTTTTCCCTCTTTTTGATTTTTTTTTATTTAGGTATTAAAGTATCATTACTTTTAGCACTTCTTAATTTTTAAGTACATACAATACCTGTTATAGCGGCTCTTCCAATATTATATGATATATTGTTTGTGGTTTATGGGATATTTGGTTGTGGATTTTTTTTTTTTTATTTTGCGCCTTTATTATATTGCTCTTTGGAATTGAGCAAAAACTGAAAGAAATTCAAACCTGGAATCCGGCTCGAAATAGGACCAATGGTTATTTGCTTAAGAATTATTTATTTGATTTAAAAGTATAAATTAGATTAAGAACTTGATGTAAAAATATAGGCGCCGCTGGAGCAGAACCGCACAATCCTCTGAGTGTCGCTAAGCCCAGTGATCCACTCGTTCTCAGTCCAAACAGAATGGACCTAATTAGCATTGTAAAGAAGTAATGCCCTCATTGCAAGATAATTTGTGGATTATGAAAAAAGGGTTGCCATCCTGCCAGTACCGAAATGTTATAATTTGGCATAAACAACAGGTATTTATCTTTTGAAGGAGAAACTAAGCGAAGAGCAATATCTGAATAATTAATAAACACATTTTAATTCTAATCATTTTTGTTATTTTTATATTTTAGTTCGAGTTCATACATTTTTAGTTTTTCTTCAACTTGTTTTTCTAAAATAAATTTCTCTTTTTCAAGTCTTGATTTTTGTTCCAATTCTATTTTTTTTTTGGGTCAAAACTTTGCTTTAACTCTTTTTTTTTTTCTTTTTAAATTTTCCAATTAAACTTTTTTTCTTCAACAACCAATTTTTGTTCCTGCATAGGAATGAGCAAGAGCTGGCTTTTTTTGATATTGCTTGCTTTTTAGATCCTTGAGGTTGCTTACAGGCCGGTTACACAGGCCAGTGACAGTGAAAGTGCGAAAGAATACATGTACTGTTCGAATAATTCGAAAAATTTCGAACTTTCATGCTAGTAGCAAGACGTGCTACACATGCAAGTGAAAGTTCATTAAAAAATTTCATCGTATGCGAATGTTCTCGCTGCTTTTGCAGTTTGCCTTTGTGAGCGATAAAGTTCAATTAATTTAATGATTTGTTTTTGCGTTAATTTTCTTTCCATTATTTTAATTGTAAATTTGTAACTTTTATCTGTAACTTTTCACAGTCTTAATTCATATTTTTCATTTGCCTTTAATTGTAAACAAGCTATCAGTGTTGCTTCCTGTACGAAATTGAGGGAAAATCCGAAATAAATCCACCAAAAGTAATTAAAAACAACACTGATATCCCCCTTTTTGACATACACTGGCCGCTGCTGTCAAAATCCGATCAGTACCGATGAAAGTGGCGTGAAAGTGAATTCAGTGTGAGTGTATTTGTAAAAAAGTGTGAATGTGTTGAGTTTTTCGAACTACAGAGCCAGTGCACTGGCCTGTGTAGCATGCCTGTTATCCAATCTGGACGTGGTTGGTGTTTCCATGGATACTTCCACTTCGCTCAAATAGGTATCATACGATGTACTTGAGGTGAGATCGAGATCAGCTGCGTTAAACCGTTCGGACGTTTGCAGAGGACTGTTAGATGGACTTTTCTCAATTATATCACTTAAATTTAAAATATCCTCGGTTGATTGCAAAATCACTGGTGGGCTTACATTTTTTCTTTGTCCAAAAATCTGATTCAGGAAAGGGTAAATTTTTGCAATGTAATCTGTGAAATGAACTTGTTAAGTTGACTGGACCAATAATAACCTATTTGACGTTTTACCTGATACAATTTTCTCTTGGCCAGCAGCAATAATCCAGCTCCAGTCTGGGACTTCCAATTATTTGCTGAAATGAAGCAAGATTTGCAATGCCGCATTTTATTTTTCATGTACACCCAGCTCACAGATTGCATTTGTGCCGATTTGCTTGCAATTTTTTCGTAAAACTTTTGCGATTTAGGTTTCTATTTAAAATAAGTTCTAGATTTCTATAAAATAAGTTCAGTTTAAATACAAATCCTTTTTCTTTGAGTATGATCAACCTACCTCAAAAGACTCTTTAACTGCATCCACCACTTTCTCAATAAAATGCAGTGTTTGCACATGTCCCCATCGAAATGATGAGCTAAGCCGTCTGCGTTTGCTAACTTCAGTACTCTCAAAAAGAATTGAATTTTAAGAAATTAACATTAAATAAATTAATCTATTTACCTTCTCACTTTTTCATAACCCAAAGCACGTGGTGCCACTCTTACCATTAAATAAAGCTGTCAAATTAAAAGCGTTTTTTCGTAATAGTGGCAATACTGCAAATAGTATAGAATTCATACGAGGTTTACAAGCTAAAAAAGCATGGGAAACTTGCGAGCACCTCGTAAACTTTTTTTGTATGGAAAAAGAGAACAGCTGATATACGCAGTGGAAACTTGCGAGGTTTACGTGGTATACGAGGCATTTGTGAGATTTCATGAGGACCACTAATATTAATATAAATAAAGAACAAATTTTAACATAAAAAACATTATTATTAATTTTATTTGCATATATAAAATAAGATACTTCAGTGTAAAAAAAAAGAAACAATTAGTCTTCATGACATAACATAAAGGAACTTATTAATTAAAAACAAACAAACAAACAGTTAAAATCACTCTTCATAGCATAAAATAAGGAACTTTTTAATAAAAAAATTAGTCTTCATGACAAAAAAAATAACTTTTCAATTCAATTCCTCAAGTTGAACTTTTAGCAAATCTACTTCATATTGCTTTAATCTCTATATCGAGTTTTCGCAGCTGCTACTCCTCAGCTTCCTTTTTTTTTAATAAAAGCAACTTTTCTTGCTTCACCTGGAGCATTTTTTTTGTTCACTTGGTAGTTCTTGTAGCAAGATTTTTCTATTGCATCCAATTTTTTTATAATTTGCAATTGATTCCGTGTCTGTTCTTGCATTGCGTCCACCTTCCGACGCTTGCTAATTTGAGCAGTATGTGATCTACGCGGCGGGGGGATTTTTTCATCCCCAAATCTGGAATCTGGCTCATCCTCCGCAACGCTCACCCCAAATACATGCCCAGTTGGACTTACTGCGGTTCTGGTATTGAGCAAGCCAGCAACTGTCTCCTCCAACGCCGTTAGCGGCACCTCCTCGGACGGTCCACCACCCGTGGCTTGAACATTCTGACGATTTGTAGAATTTTTTTGCCGCAAATTTTGTTTGTAATTCGTCCAGACCTTAATAAGTTATATATATTGATTTAGATATTTTTATTTTTCTATTGAAAACTTACGCGTTGCCAGTCTTGCCTTTTGCGAACAGGAGGTTCATGACGATTCAGTTCGTTGTTCAACTCTTCCCAAATGCCGCTGTCCTATAGCAGTAGCTGGATTCTGCTCCTTTTTTTCCACAAGCAGCTGAAGTTGCGTTTTATTTGAAACTATCAATTTCCTGCAATTATTATTTTCATACCTATAAACAAAAATACAATTTTAATTTTATTTAACTAAACTTACTTTGCTGAAGCCATTTTTCTGCTTACCACTAACACTACACAACACCAATGCAGCTATCTTCTCATTTTGACCGAAAAAGTATACAAGCTGGCACACATACTTTATTGTCTCTCATAATAACAATTTACACAGGGAGGACAGAAATCACTGTTGTGTTGTATATCGTAATAGGGCTATAATGCTGCGCCACATTCGCTTAGGTGTTAATAATATTTCTTTTTCTGATTTCCCATTGTCATTTTCGTAAGCATATGCAAATAAAATTAATTGAGTGGAATAAATTTAAAAAAGTTAGGTGAAATTAATTACTTACTTATCTGGCGCTTACAACCGTTGGTCGGTTTCGGCTTCATATAAGAATTTGCGTCAGCCTTTTTTGTTTTGCGCTTGCTGAGGACATTTGGAAACACCAAGCGTAGTCAGGTTATCCAACACTTGATCCTTCCAGCGAAGATGTGGGCGTCCTCTTCTGCGTTGACCACCACCGGGCACTGAATCGAATATTTTTTCCCTGGAGCGTCGTTTTCCAGTCGCTCAACATGACCTAGATAGGGTAGCCGCTCGATTTTAATGCGCTTAACTATGTCGATGTCAGCGCATAGTTCATACAGATCGTGGTTCCATTGAATTCGATACTCGCCATTGACGCAGATTGGACCGAAGATATTACGAAGGATTTTTCTCTCGAAAGCTCCCAGAGTCTTTTCATCACAAGTGCTCAACGTCCAGGTTTGTGCTGCATATAATAGGACGGACATCATTAGTGACTTATAGAGCGTGAGTTTTGTTCGTCGAGAGAGGGCTCTGCTTCTCAATTGCCTACTCAGCCCAAAGTAACACCTGTTGGCAAGAGTTATCCTTCGTTTTATCTCAATACTGACATCGTTGAAAGAGTTTATGCTGGAACTCAGGTAGACGAAGTCCTTAACAACCTTGAAGGAGATGTTGTCAACACGTGGTGTTGTCAACACGTGACGTGGTTTCCAAGACGCTGGGACTGTATTTGTTGACACTAGGTATTTCGTCTTATCTGCGTTCACTACAAGACCCATTCAACAATTCTTGCTGCGCTGACTTCGCGCGTATTATGGCCAATGATATCGATATCATCAGCATACGCCAGCAGCATAATACTTTTGTAGAATATCGTGCCAATGCGTATCAAATCAGCAGCTCGGATGATTTTCTCCATCATTAGGTTGAAAAAGTCGCACGATAAGGAATCACCTTGTCTGAAACCTCGTTTGGTATCGAATGGAGAAGTGAGATCCTTCCCGATTTTAACTGTGCTGCTGGTGTTGCTCAGTGTCATTCTGCAAAGGCGGATGATCTTTGCAGGAATACCATATTCAGAAATGGTGGAATATAGATAATTCCTTATTGGACTGTCGAAGGCGGCTCTGTAATCGACAAAAAGATGGTGTGTGTCGATTTGTTTTTCTAAGGTATTCTCCAAGATTTGCCGGAGCGTAAATATCTGGTCTATGGTGGATTTTCCAGGTTTGAAGCCACACTGATAAGGTCCAATTAGCTGGTTTACAGGACCTTATATGCGATATTTAGAAGGCTTATCCCACGGTAGTTGGCGCAAATTGTGGCATCGCCTTTCTTGTGGATTGGGCAGAGCACACTGAGGTTCCAATCGTTTGGAATGCATTCTTCCGACCATATTCTGCATAGAAGCTCATGAATGTATTTAAATAGAGCTTCGCCTACATTCTTGAAGAGCTCAGCAGGTAAGCCATCGGCTCCTGTAGCTTTGTTGTTTTTAAACCGAGCTACACCTTTCAAGACTTCACTATGGTCGGGCAGCGGAACTTCAACGCTGTCGTACAAAATTGAAGATTCCGGGATATCATCTCTATTGGCGGGATTGTTGTCGTCGTCGCCATTCAGAAGCCTAGAGAAGTGTTCCCTCCACATCATCAGTGTACTCTGGATATCTGTCACTAGATTCCCATTTTCATCCCTGCAGGAAGAGGCCCCGGACTTGAAACTATCGGCCAGGTGCCTTATTTTTTTTTCGAAAAATTTTCGGACCTCATTCCTGTCACTAAACATCTCAATTTTCTCGCAACACGCATTTCCGCTTCCCTTTTCTTTCGCCTGAAAATGCGTCTCTCTTCCCTCCTCTTCTCTTTGTATCGCTCTTTAGCAGCACGCGTTACAACCGACTGCAGGGTGGCTTTGTAGGCAGCGTGTTTTTCTGCAGTGGCGACACTCCTGGTCGTGCCACTGCTTTCGGCGAGGGCGATGATAGCCAATCACCTCTTCGGCAACCGTACACATAGAATAGGAAATGTGATTCCATACTTATACTTATCTGGCGCTTACAACCGAAGGTCGGTTTTGGCCTCGTATAAGAAATTGCGCCAGCCATTTCTGTTCTGCGCTTGCTGGCGCCAGTTGGAAACACCAAGCGTGGTCAGGTTATCCAACACCTGATCCTTCCAACGAAGATGTGGGCGTCCTCTTCTGCGTTGACCACCACCGGGCACCGAATCGAATATTTTTTTCGCTGGAGCGTCGTTTTCCATTCGCTCAACATGACCTAGCCAGCGGAGCCGCTCGATTTTAATGCGCTTAACTATGTCGATGTCAGCGTACAGCTCATACAGCTCGTGGTTCCATCGAATTCGGTACTCGCCATTGACGCAGATTGGACCGAAGATTTTACGAAGGATCTTTCTCTCGAAGGCTCCCAGAGTCTTTTCATCAGAACTGCTCAACGTCCAGGTTTGTGCTGCATATAATAGGACGGGTATGATTAGTGACTTATAGAGCGTGAGTTTTGTTCGTCGAGAGAGGGCTCTGCTTCTCAATTGCCTACTCAGCCCAAAGTAACACCTGTTGGCAAGAGTTATCCTTCGTTTTATCTCAATACTAACATCGTTGAAAGAGTTAATACTGGATCCCAGGTAGACGAAGTCCTTAACAACCTCGAAGGAGATGTTGTCAACAGTGACGTGGTTTCCAAGACGCTGGGACTGTTTATTTGTTGACACTAGGTATTTCGTCTTATCTGCGTTCACTGCAAGACCCATTCGACTCGACTCTTTCGCTAATCTGGAGAAAGCTGCACTGACTTCGCGCGTATTATGGCCAATGATATCGATATCATCAGCATACGCCAGCAGCATAATACTTTTGTAGAATATCGTGCCACTGCGTCTCAAATCAGCAGCTCGGATGATCTTCTCCATCATCAGGTTGAAAAAGTCGCACGATAAGGAATCACCTTGCCTGAAACCTCGTTTGGTATCGAATGGAGGAGTGAGATCCTTCCCGATCTTAAATGTGCTGCTGGTGTTGCTCAGTGTCATTCTGCAAAGACGGCTTTGCAGGAATACCAAATTCAGACATGGCGGAGTATAGATAATTCCTTATAGGACTGTCGAAGGCGGCTTTATAATCGACAAAAAGATGGTGTGTGTCGATCTGTTTTTCTAGGGTCTTCTCCAAGATTTGTCGTAGCGTAAATATCTGGTCTATGGTGGATTTACCAGGTCTGAAGCCACACTGATAAGGTCCAATCAGCTGGTTTACGATGGGCTTTAGTCTTTCACATTGTACGCTCGACAGGACCTTATATGCGATATTCAGAAGGCTTATCCCACGGTAGTTGGCGCAAATTGTGGGATCGCCTTTCTTGTGGATTAGGCAGAGCACACTGAGGTTCCAATCGTTTGGAATGCATTCTTCCGACCATATTCTGCATAGAAGCTCATGAATGCATTTAAATAGAGCTTCGCCTCCATTCTTGAAGAGCTCAGCCGGTAAGCCATCGGCTCCTGCGGCTTTGTTGTTTTTAAGCCGAGCTATAGCTTTCAAGACTTCACTATGGTCGGGCAGCGGAACTTCAACGCTGTCGTCCACAATTGGGATTTCCGGGATATCATCTCTTTTGGCGGGATTGTTGTCGTCGTCACCATTCAGAAGCCTAGAGAAGTGTTCCCTCCACATCATCAATGTACTCTGGATATCTGTCACTAGATTCCCATTTTCATCCTTGCAGGAAGAGGCCCCGGTCTTGAAACCATCGGTCAGGCGTCTTATATTTTCGAAAAATTTTCGGACCTCATTCCTGTCACCATGCATCTCAATTTTCTCACACTCACGCATTTCTGCTTCCCTTTTCTTTCGCCTGAAAATGCGTCTCTCTTCCCTCCTCTTCTCTTTGTATCGCTCTTTAGCAGCACGCGTTACAACCGACTGCATGGTGGCTTTGTAGGCGGCGTCTTTTTCTGCAGTGGCGTCGCGACACTCTTGGTGGTGCCACTGGTTTCGGCGAGGGCGGTGATAGCCTATCACCTCTTCGGCAGCCGTTCGCAAAGAGTGGGAAATGTGATTCCACTGCGCGCATATATCGTCGATCGGAGGAGTGCTTTCTTGAAGCAGGAGTGAGAGTCGAGTAGCGAAGTCTTCGGCTGTTTGTTTTGATTGCAGCTTTTCGACGTCTAGCTTTCTCTGTGCTGGATTGCGCGCATTCTTCGTTGCGCACAGGCGTGTACGGATCTTGGCTGCGACAAGATAATGATCCGAGTCTATATTGGCACCACGGATCGTGCGTACATCTAAAACACTGGAAGAGTGCCTTCCGTTTATCAGAACGTGATAAATTTGGTTGCGCGTCTTTTGATCAGGAGACAGCCAAGTGGCTTTTTGAATATTGAGATGCTTGAAGCTAGTGCTACTAACGACCATGTTTCGCGCTGTGGCAAAGTCAATCAGCCTCATTCCGTTATCGGAAGTATTGTCGTGGAGGCTGAACTTTCCGACTGTTGTACCAAAGATATTTTCTTTTCCCACCTTGGCGTTGAAGTCATCAAGCACAATTTTTATGTCGTAGCGGGGGCTGCGCTCATAGGCCCTCTTCAAGGCGCTCGTAGAAGCTGTCTTTGGTCTCATCGTCCTTATCTTCTGTCGGAGCGTGCGCACAAATCAGGCTTATGTTAAAGAATCTTGCCTTGACACGAATTATGGCAAGACTGATGACAAGCAGTCTTATTTTTGTATGCTTAATTCGTATGTTACCGAGACTTAATAAGTCGCATTCTGCCAAGTTAGAGAAAATCGTTTACGATAATTACATAAATCAAAGTTGTGAGAAGACTAAAGATTCTGATTTTGAAGTGCACATCAGACTGGGTAATGATCTACCATTTCACTCTTTGCCTCGACGGCTGTCCTTCCACGAAAGAAATGAATTGCAGAAAATTATCAACAAACTCTTATAAAACAGTATTATCAGGCCAAGTGAATTTCCCTATGCATCCGCTGTTGTATTGGTTAAAAAGAAAAGTGTAGAAATCCGAAAATGTGTAGACTAACGTCCACTTAATAAGTTGCCTCTAATAGAAGATCGCTTGGAGTATTTAGATGGAAAAAAATATTTTACGACACTTGACCTGCGGAAAGGGTTTTTTCATGTAAAGATGGCACCAGATTCAATAAAGTATACCTCATTTGTTACGTCATTTGGCCAATTTGAATATTTTCGTATGCCCTTCGGTTTAAAGAATGCGCCTGCAGTTTTTCAGCGTTATATAAACAGCATTCTTAGAGATTTTGTTGATGCTCATCAAATTATTATCTACATGGATGATATTATTTTGGCATCTGTAGATTTTGAGACACATTTGGAATTGTTGGCTAGAGTATTGAAAAGAATGAAAGAAAGAGGTCTTGAACTTAAATTAAGCAAGTGTAAGTTTGGCTATAATAAATTAGACTATTTAGGCTATAGTGTTAATTCAGATGGAATAAGTCCTAGTGATAGTCATATAGATGCGATTTAAGTATACCCACTGCCAAAAAACCGAAAAGAAATTAAAACTTGCTTAGGGTTATTTTCATATTTTAGGAAATTTGTTCCAAATTTTGCCAGAGTCGCGAAGCAATGCAGCAATTAGTACGTGAAGGTGTTCCATTTTCACTATCCGATGAGTGCGTGACTGCATTCACTAAATTAAAAAACTCATTGTCTTCGGTCCCAGTTCTCTCGATTTATGACCAGAAGAAGTAAACTGAATTGCATTGCGATGCATGATCTGCCGGGTTTGATTCGGTTATTTTGCAAAAACAAACAGATGGAAAATTCCATCCTTACTTACTTACTTATCTGGCGCTTACAACCGAAGGTCGGTTTTGGCCTCGTATAAGAAATTGCGCCAGCCATTTCTGTTTTGCGCTTGCTGGCGCCAGTTGGAAACACCAAGTGTAGTCAGGTTATCCAACACCTGATCCTTCCAACGAAGATGTGGGCGTTCTCTTCTGCGTTGACCACCACCGGGCACCGATTCGAATATTTTTTTCGCTGGAGCGTCGTTTTTTCATTCGCTCAACATGACCTAGCCAGCGGAGCCACTCGATTTTAATACGCTTAACTACGTCGATGTCAGCGTAAAGCTCATTCAGCTCGTGGTTCCATCGAATTCGGTACTCGCCATTGACGCAGATTGGACCGAAGATCTTACGAAGGATCTTTCTCTCGAAGGCTCCCAAAGTCTTTTCATCAGAACTGCTCAACGTCCAGGTTTGTGCTGCATATAATAGGACGGGCATGATTATTGACTTATAGAGCGTGAGTTTTGTTTGTCGAGAGAGGGCTCTGCTTCTCAATTGCCTACTCAGCCCAAAGTAACACCTGTTGGCAAGAGTTATCCTTCGCTTTATCTCAATACTGACATCGTTGAAAGAGTTTACCCTGGATCCCAGGTAGACGAAGTCCTTAACAACCTCGAAGGAGATGTTGTCAACAGTGACGTGGTTTCCAAGACGCTGGGACTGTTTATTTGTTGACACTAGGTATTTCGTCTTATCTGCGTTCACTACAATACCCATTCGACTCGACTCTTTCGCTAACCTGGAGAATGCTGCGCTGACTTCGCGCGTATTATGGCCAATGATATCGATATCAACAGCATACGCCAGCAGCATAATACTTTTGTAGAATATCGTGCCACTGCGTCTCAAATCAGCAGCTCGGATGATCTTCTCCATCATCAGGTTGAAAAAGTCGCACGATAAGGAATCACCTTGTCTGAAACCTCGTTTGGTATCGAATGGAGGAGTGAGGTCCTTCCCGATTTTAACTGTGCTGCTAGTGTTGCTCAGTGTCATTATGCAAAGGCGGATGAACTTTGCAGGAATACCAAATTCAGACATGGTGGAATATAGATGATTCCTTATTGGGAATATTGCAAACTTATCAATTAACAATTAATGAAAAAAAAACTAAAGCATATAAAACAAAATCATTACATTTACCTAAACCAAAGCAAAGCGTCCGAACACTTTCGTGCAAAGCTGGCCAATGTGTTTGAAAAAGCTAAAATTGTGAAAAAGATGGGATCTGTCTACTAAAAATAAAAATAAATAAATAACTGGCCATTTAAGCCCTTGAAAGGACTTTGACCTAGCTTCTTAAGATCAATTGTGTTGTGCGTGTTATTAAGTTTGTACACAATTGACCGAGAAATGTGTAGGTCCATTTCCACTTAACGCCGACTCCGAACGGCGATGAACGGAATGTTCTTATTCTCAAGAAGCTTTACATGGCATTTTGATTACTCTCTGAGGTTTGCCATTTTCTGCAGAGAGGTGGCGGCCGTACAGAAAAATTATTTTAATTCAAATACAGAAAAATTACTTTAATTCAAATAATTTTTCTGTACGGCCGCCACCTCTCTGCGGTGATTCCCTATCGTGCGACTTTTTCAACCTAATGATGAAGAAGATCATCCGAGCTGCTGATTTGAGGCGCAGTGGCACGATATTCTATAAAAGTATTATGCTGCTGGCGTATGCTGATGATATCGATATCATTGGCCATAATACGCGCGAAGTCAGCGCAGCATTCTCCAGGTTAGCGAAAGAGTCGAGTCGAATGGGTATTGTAGTGA
Source organism: Pherbina coryleti (assembly GCA_943735915.1). NCBI lineage: Eukaryota > Metazoa > Arthropoda > Insecta > Diptera > Sciomyzidae > Pherbina > Pherbina coryleti. Next base: position 120,394,413 of record OX030948.1, on the reverse strand, counting down.
ACGCAGATAAGACGAAATACCTAGTGTCAACAAATAAACAGTCCCAGCGTCTTGGAAACCACGTCACTGTTGACAACATCTCCTTCGAGGTTGTTAAGGACTTCGTCTACCTGGGATCCAGGGTAAACTCTTTCAACGATGTCAGTATTGAGATAAAGCGAAGGATAACTCTTGCCAACAGGTGTTACTTTGGGCTGAGTAGGCAATTGAGAAGCAGAGCCCTCTTTCGACGAACAAAACTCACGCTCTATAAGTCAATAATCATGCCCGTCCTATTATATGCAGCACAAACCTGGACGTTGAGCAGTTCTGATGAAAAGACTTTGAAAAGAAAAAGATGGGATCTGTCTACTAAAAATAAAAATAAATAAATAACTGGCCATTTCAGCCCTTGAAAGGACTTTGACCTAGCTTCTTAAGATCAATTGTGTTGTGCGTGTTATTAAGTTTGTACACAATTGACCGAGAAATGGACCTACAGGCTTAACGCTGACTCCGAACGGCGATGAACGGAATGTTCTTATTCTCAAGAAGCTTTACATGGCATTTTGATTACTCTCTGAGGTTTGCCATTTTCTGCAGAGAGGTGGCGGCCGTACAGAAAAATTATTTTAATTCAAATAATTTTCTGTCGCTGCTGGGGTTCGAACCTGGGTCTCCAGGTCCGTTGACATAGCGGCCACGCACTTTAACCAACTACGCTACACGGACGGGATCTGTCTACTACGAACTGACTAATATGGCAGGCAAACGGCTTGGTGTATTTCACGCCAAAGACATCAAAGTTGACTGATTCCAATAACTGTTTTGTAATGGCACAAACGCCTCGTGAATACCCTTTTCATGGTTATTTACACCATGCGTTAAGTGTGGAATGGTCCTTAACGTACAAGATATGTGAACATACCCGCATGACGTTCGATTGGCGCCCCTGAGGTGACAAAAGATGGCGAATTGCCGAAAATTGAACGAAGATAGCGGATCAAGGTTGGCGAAGCAGCGCAGCGATCGGCCATCGTTCTTTTGGATTGAGCCGCGCTGGAGAGCGGAACAATTTACAACGTGCGTGCTCGTCATCGTCTAATTATTAGCTTAAGCCTGCGTTTACTCCTGATGAAGTGGTTGGAACTGCATGAAATTTAAATTAAGAAATTAGGTTAAACTGACTAGGGAAAAAAAAGTACAAACAAAAAAAAAAAAAAAATAGTGCTAAATTTGTCACCGTGCCATCGTCTCAGCGAAGCGCACATAACGAAGGACATCAACGTCGTGCGTTCACTACGATCGCTATTCCACTCTTCCTCCTCCATCATAACTGGTAAAATAAATTGTAGACAATTGTTATTGTTGGATACCACAAAGCGCCAAATCAACAACTTAAAAACGCTGATTAAAGAACTCCGAGTAACCTTGCCATTCACTGTGGAGGAGTGTCAAGTTGCACCACTTTTTTTGGTTGCGGAAGCATCGAAGAATGCACAGGCTATCGCTGAATTCAAATGAAGGTACCTTTAAGAAATTATTTAACTCGAGCTAGGCCGTTTTGGGTTATTTCCACTGAATATATTCAAACATCATTTCATATTCGTCAATCCATATATAAGTCCATATAATATATATTATATATACATATAATATTGTAAATTCTTTTATCATACACAAGTGTTTCTTGATCAAATCCTCTTCTAAAGTCAGCAGGACTTGCTTTCAAATGTAACTTAAAAATAATTTTGATGATTCGTCGTTTAAGTTAAAAGTTTGTCTTTGAAACGCATTGTACCCTAGTGTTTAAAAAAATTCTACAAAATTTATATGTAAACGTTTCCCATTTCAACTAGAATAAATCGAGAATTTTTAGTTTATTTACCTCCCCAAAACTATCATTTATTGTTACATTTGCGATACATTTACAAATAGTTTTTATTTTCTAAACCAAATATAATTTCACAAATAATCAGAAAGTACGCTTTCTAATATTTTAAGTATTTAAGTATTCAAATGTATTTGGAACAAGTTTGTATTTTATAGGCAAGGTAAAAATTTATTATATACCTACCCTTCTATAAAAGGTATAATATAAAAGAACTAAAAAAAAAACAAAAAAAAATATAAGAAATTAAAATAAATCACCAAACATTAAATTAAAAATAAAAATAAAAATTTAATATATGTAATATATTTTTAATAATTTAAAAAAAAAATAAAATAAAATTTTAAATCAAAATTAAAATAAAACTCAAACTGTAACTAAAACTAAAACTGAAACTAAAACTAAAAATAAAACGTAAATTTACACTTAAACCAAAAATTTAAACTAAAATTACAATTTAAACTAAGCTAAAACTTAAAATAAAATTAAACTAAAACGTTATTTTACACTTAAACCAAATTTAAATTAAAATTACAACTTAAACTAATCTATAACTAAACTACCAAATTAACCCTAACTAAGCTAAAACTTAAAAATTAAATTGAAATAAAAAGAAACCTAAACTCAAAGATATAACATAAACGTAACTTTAAATTAAACTAAACCTAACACTTAAATTGAAATAAAAATAAAACTAAAACATAAATGTAAAACTTAAACCAAAAATTTAAACTAAAATTACAACTTAAACTACTCTATAACTAAACTACAAAAATTAACCCAAACTAAGTTGAACTTAACACTTAACTGAAAGATACTGAAAAATAAAGAAATTAAAAATTCATTAATCTACCACTTTACCACTGAAATTATTGAAATGAAATTGTTAAATTGAAATTATTGAAATGTATTTAAGGAATTTGATGAAATTCCGACTTGAATCAATATTTACGACTTGAAATGAAATTGTTGAAATGAAATTATTGAAATGTAAATATGAAGAATTAATTAGTCGGTAAGAGTTGATCTCTGTTAGATGAAATAAGTAAAAGTTAAGTTATCAATGTGTATTAAATGACCCAAGTAAAAAAAAAAAAAAAATTAAAATGAACTAATTTTCATTTGATTGGTTAGGGATGGAAGATAGTCTTGGAAAGGGAGGATCCCAAACGCCCCCAATTCGCCCCGGATCCTCACGGTGGGTGGGAAACGTGGGGCATGGGCCATAACAGCAGGTCCATGAGCGTCGCGGTTGGGGTTGAGTGGAGGAACAGAGCCCCCCTCTCACTCAAAAATTGAAATTCCGATTTTTCTTTATTTTTCTTTCAGGTACCTGAGTTCACAGGGCGAGCTCACAAAAAAAATATTCCGCACGAGAAATTTTTGTGTGCGGCAAGAGGGTGCTACCGGCCCAGAAAAGAACCCCCCCCACTTCCCGGACTGGCAGCAAAGATGCACGCAAGCTCGTGTGGGCCCTGGACGGTAGCACCCACAGGTGCGGTTGTGCGCGTACGCGGGTCGGCCGCCCTGGTTTTTTTTCGTTTGGCACTGTGACCAGGAGCGCTTCAAAGGGCGCTCTGAAAACATAATATAAAAACCAGGGCGACCGAATAGAAAAGCAAGCGGGCGCACGCCGAGGCCTAAAAAGACCACCGCTACAAAGTCCTTAACAACTTCGAAGGAGATGTTGTCAATAGTTACGTGGTTTCCAAGACGCGGGGACTGTTTATTTGTTGACACTAGTTATTTCGTCTTATCTGCATTCACTGTAAGACCCATTCGAGTCGACTCTTTCGCTAATCTGGAGAATTCAGTACTGACTTCGTGCGTATTATGGCCAATGATATCGATATCATCAGCATACGCCAGCAGCATAATACTTTTGTAGAATATCGTGCCACTGCGTCTCAAATCAGCAGCTCGGATGATCTTCTCCATCATTAGGTTGAAAAAGTCGCACGATAAGGAATCACCTTGTCTGAAACCTCGTTTGGTATCGAATGGAGGAGTGAGATCCTTCCCGATTTTAACTGTGCTTGTGGTGTTGCTCAGTGTCATTCTGCAAAGACGGATGAGCTTTGCAGGAATACCAAATTCAGACATGGTGGAGTAAAGATGATTCCTTATTGAACTGTCGAAGGCGGCTTTATAATCGACAAAAAGATGGTGTGTGTCGATTTGTTTTTCTAGGGTCTTCTCCAAGATTTGTCGTAGCGTAAATATCTGGTCTATGGTGGATTTACCAGGTCTGAGCCGCACTGATAAGGTCCAATCAGCTGGTTTACGATGGGCTTCAGTCTTTCACATAATACGCTCGACAGGACCTTATATGCGATATTATAACGCTTATCCCACGGTAGTTGGCGCAAATTGTGGGATCGCCTTTCTTGTGGATTGGGCAGAGCACACTGAGGTTCTAATCGTTTGGAATGCATTCTTCCGACCATATTCTGCATAGGAGCTCATGAATGCATTTAAGTAGAGCTTCGTCTCCATTCTTGAAGAGCTCAGCAGGTAAGCCATCGGCTCCTGCGGCTTTTTTGTTTTTAAGTCGAGCTATCAAGACCTCACTATGGTCTGGCAGCGGAACTTCAACGCTGTCGTCCACAATTGGGGTTTGCGGTATGTCATCTCTATTGGCGGGATTGTTGTCGTCATCACCATTCAAAAGCCTAGAGAAGTGTTCCCTCCACATCATCAGTGTACTCTGGATATCTGTCACTAGATTCCCATTTTCATATTTGCAGGAAGAGGGCCCCGGTCTTGAAACCATCGGTCAGGCGTCTTATTTTTTCGAAAAATTTTCGGACCTCATTCCTGTCACCATGCATCTCAATTTTCTCATCCTCTTTGTATCGCTCTTTAGTAGCACGCGTTGCAACCGACTGCTGGGTGGCTTTGTAGGGGGTCTCTTTTTCTGCAGTGGCGTCGCGACAATTCTGGTCGTGCCACTGATTTCGGCGAGGGCGGTGATAGCCTATCACCTCTTCGGCAGCCGTACGCATAGAGTGGGAAATGTGATTCCACTGCGCGCATATATCGTCGATCGGAGGAGTGCTTTCTTGAAGCAGGAGTGAGAGTCGAGTAGCGAAGTCTTCGGCTGTTTGTTTTGATTGCAGCTTTTCGACGTCTAGCTTTCTCTGTGCTGGATTGCGCGCATTCTTGGTTGCGCTCAGGCGTGTAAGGATCTTGGCTGCGACAAGATAATGATCCGAGTTTATATTGGCAACACGGGAAGAGTGCCTTCCGTCAATTAAAACCTGGTTGCGCGTCTTTTGATCAGGAGACAACAAAGTTGCTTTATGAATATTGAGATGCTTGAATCTAGTGCTACTAACGACCATGTTTCGCGCTGCGACAAATTCAATCAGCCTCATTCCGTTATTGGAGGTATTGTCGTGGAGGCTAAACTTTCCGACTGTTGGACCAAAGATATTTTCTTTACCTACCTTGGCGTTAAAGTCACCAAGCAAGATTTTTATGTCGTGGCGGGGGCTGCGCTCATAGGCCTCTTCAAGCTGTCTTTGATCTCATCGTCTTTGTCTTCTGTCGGAGCATGCGTCACATCAGGCTTATATTGAAAAATTTTGCCTTGAAACGGATTATGGCAAGTCGCTCGTTCACAGGTGTGAATTGCAGGACATGATGCCGTAGTCTCTTGCCAACCACGAATCCGCATCCAAACTCGTGCTTCTTCGCATGGCCGCTGTAGTAGATATCACAGGATGCTTGCCGTGAGCAACCCTGTCCCTTCCATCGCATTTCTTGGATTGCAGTGATTTCAGCTTTGTATCTTCCTAAGATATCTATCAGTTGGATAGAGGCACCATCCCAATTAAGGGTTCGGACGTTCCAAGTGCATATCCGTAAATCATTGTCAGTTTTTCGTTTGCGGTAGTCGTCATCAGATTTTGTTTTTACGTGGTGGGCTTCAAACCCAACGCACAACCCTTTAAAGGCAGGCAGAGCCCGCCGCTCAGATCAGCCGTCACACTAACGGTTGCCAGTTTGCCGTTTCTAGAGGACACCACGTAGAGGTTTGAGTCGACTTGAGACGAGCTCGACATGGATAATGCTGGCCTCACCAGGTTGAGGCAGTCAGACACGTTGCCATGTGAAGATCGCCCCCTTGACCCTCACGCGTTGCCTTGTGAGGATCGTCCTCCATCCAGTAATGTTCTATTCAAGAGCCACAACCGCTGCTGAAATGCGTTACCATAGTTTCGAGCTGGAAACATTATCCATTATCTACGATATTGCGGCGTTTTAGAGTATATTCTGAGGGCATTTCGTTTAAATTAGTAACGGATTGCAATTTACTTACGTTGGACCTTAGCAAAGAAGCAACTTAATCCAAGGATAGCCAGGTGGGCACTAGAATTGGAAAACTATGAATATACTATTCTTCATCGTGGTGGTATTACCATGGGTCACGTCGATGCTCTTAGTCGCTGTCCAACAGCTGGCACTGTTGATATAACTGATTCCCTTACCGCTGCAGTCACTGAGAAACCTAGGTCTATATGTAATTTTTGGCAAGCAGTATGTGCTGTAGATCCCGAGGAAATTGATTTCCATATACAGGTCACCCAAGTTCGAGATAAGATTATAACCGTTCTAACCAATTGGAAAAAGAGGCTGTTATAGGCTACGAGCTGATAGATGGGTTAGTTTTTCGAAAGAACAAATATGGTATTTTGCAATTATTTATACAAATGGAAATGGAGAGTAACGTAATAAGGTTAGTTCATGAGAAGATTGGCCACTTAGGTGTAGAAACAACTTGCAATCAGTTAAAAAAAACTATTTTATCAGGAATTGCATACGTTGCATAATGTTCTCCTCTCCTACTCGAGTGAATGAGCGGAATTTGCATAATATTAACAAAAAACCTATTCCCTTTGACACGCTACACTTAGACCACTTTGGCTCTTTGCCTGCTATAAACTCTAAGCGCAAACGCATTCTCGTTGTAATTGATTCCTTTACAAAATATAACCGCCTGTACCCCGTCAACTCTACGAGTACAAAAGAAGTAATTGCGTGTTTATATAAATATTTTAGCTATTATGACCGACCGAGGCGTATTATCACAGATCGTGGTACCTGCTTTACATCCCTTGAATTCAGTGAATATCTATTGAAGCATAATGTAGGACATGTAAAGGTGGCCCTTTGCCTCTCCACAGGCAAACGGACAGGTCGAGCGAGTGAACAGGGTCATTAAGGCGATGCTAGGCAAAATAAGTGAACCGGTTAATCATGCGATTGGTCAAATATGTTAGGTCAGGTGGAATATAGCCTGAATAATACTGTTCATTCGACAACTAAACAAACTCCCAGTAAGTTACTTTTCGGAATTGAGCAAAGAGGAGAAAAACTTGGTGAGTTGACAGAACACCTAAGGGAAAAGTGTGAACTGGTACAAGAAGTCAATTTAGAAGGTATTCGCTCAATAGCAGCAGAAGCTCTAGAAAAATCACAAGAGCAGAATTTGAAATATTTCGTTCAGCGAAGTAGACCTGCTAAGACGTATTCTGAAGGTGATTACGTTGTGATACGAAACGTAGACACAGTGTTGATTTACTTCTTTTAGTAAAACGAAGATTTTTCCTTTTAGCTTCTTACCACTGGTGGGGGAAGCTAAGGTCTTTATTTGACAAATTTTCGTTTTACTAAAAGAAGTAAATCAACATTGGTGACCCCGACAAAAGTCAAATTTTTTTTTACAATCAGTAAAAACATAAGGCGTTGATTAGGCCATAACATAATCACAAATCCTTTTTCAAAATCATTGAAAACATAAGGCGTTGATTAGGCCATAACATAATCACAAATCCTTTTTCAAAATCAGTGAAAACATAAGGCGTTGATTAGGCCATAACATAATCACAAATCCTTTTTTTAAAATCAGTGAAAAAATAAGGCGTTGACTAGGCCACAACATAGTCAAAAAATTGTTTTTGATACAATCAGTGTCAAATAAGACGTTGACTGGGCCATAACAAAGTCCAAGTGCAAACATAAGTGCACAAATATATAAAAATTGTTCCGCAACTTCAACTTGAACTTCAAACATGAGCATAACAGAGCTTGTAAATAACCAATCTGATATTGGCAAGGATATTGAGCGGCAATACGACAACTTCAAAAAAGCAAACAAGCTAAGGAAGGAGAAACCTTCTTATGGCAAGGGGTGTTACAATGCCCTTTCAGAACTATGGGATGAATTCGAAGAGAACATTGGAAAGAATCATCCCAGAAGAAAAACGCAAGGACCACACCTATTTCTCTAACAGTTTTTTTACACAAGTCAAAATTGTTAGAGATAAATACCTCACAAAAATGCAAGAAATTTACAAAGTGCTGGCAGAAAAATTAGAGTTTATTGATGACAAACCGGAACTAACAAGAGTTCCGGGCTTAGTTCGCCTTCAAAAAATTGCAGTAAAACAATTAAAGTTAACACTGGAAAAAATTAACTCCGCATTGCTAGAAGCACCAACAGAAGATTTTGCCAGAGTAATGCTGGAAGTTATAGCCACACAATGGGCAGCCTTTTCCAAACGCCATGATACCATTTGCTTGGATGCCGATGACAACGAGTTAGAAGCCTACAATTTCGACACATTCATCGAATTAGAAGACTCCATTCAAAAGGCAACAATCGACTTACATCATGTTATTAGAGAAAACACCCAAAACTACAAAAGCATAAACGCAGGGGCCCAAGGCGTAAATCTCCCAAAAATAGAGATACCCAAATTCGGTGGCTCATATATTGAATGGCAGTCTTTTCATGATCTATTTTGTCAAATGATTCATGAAACAAGTCTTGGGAATGTTCAAAAATTGTGGTACTTAAAAGGCGCACTAACTGTCGAAGCAGCAAAAATGATTTCATACATATCCTTGTCTAGTGATAACTATATTATGGCCTGGAACACCATAAAGGCTAGATATTCAAACCATCGCTTGATCATGACTGGATTCTTAGATAAGCTGTTCAACCTGCCAACCATTCATGATGACTCTTCGGCTGACCTAAGATCTCTTTATGACAACACTAATAAATATCTTCTGAGCATTGAAGCTATGAAAATAGATATTAAGGGCTGAGATCCTCTTCTAGTTTACATGATAATCAAAAAACTAGACAAAACAACTCATTCATTGTTCGAGCAGTCTCTTGCAAATCCACGAGAGTTTCCTAAGCTAAAAAATCTTCTCAAATTTATTGAAAAAAGGTCTCAGGCGTTAGAACTCTTAACCAATAAACCGATTTCAGAAGGCAAGAAAAGAGTAACATCATTAATGACAAAGGGTTCTTCTCCCTTGTGCAACAAAGCCCATGCCTTATATGCATGTGAAAGGCTTTTAAAGATGTCACCAAAAACTAGATTCATCGAGGTCAAAAAATTAAGACTATGTATAAATTGTCTTAAATCAGATCACACATCCGTGGTTGAATGCAGTTCGAGAGGGTGCACTCAATGTGGCAAAAAACACAACACATTGTTGCATTTCGAGCAAAATAGCAAGAACGAAGCAGCAACAACCAATTCGAGACTTCCAAAATCAATGCTGGCATCAACATCGGAGCTACAAGAACACCAAATTGCAACTGCTATTGCACATTCAAACAATGCATCGTTAGCAGCATCATCAAGAGGCTCATACGTCTTCCTGGCAACAACAATAGTCAAGGTCAAAAACAGCAGTGGCAACTTCATCAACTGTAAGGCAATCCTGGATTCCGGAAGCCAGTTAAACCTTATTACAACACGTTTAGCCAACAAGCTCGCGCTTGAAACAACAAAACACTCTCTCAATATAACCGGCATTGGAAACAACACATCAAGCTCAGGAAAACGCACTAATTTTGTCATCGCATCAACTAATTCTGGTTTCACTGCAAATATTGAAGGTTACGTTATTGACCAAATAACCAACAATCAACCAAGCAGTAGCATCGACATAAGCAAATGGAACATTCCGAAAAATATCAAATTAGCAGATCCGACGTTCCATCAATCTTCGAAAATAGATCTTCTAATCGGAGCTGAACTTTATTCGTCGTTAATGTCAATTGGTCAAATAAAAATTAAAAAAAAATTTGCCCACGTTACAAAATACTGTATTTGGTTGGGTAATAATTGGTAAAACTACTGCAAGGGATCCTGATCAAGCTTTCTGCGGCATTGGACGTGAGGACGACGATCTAAATGAACAAGTTTCCCGTTTTTGGGAAATGGAAGAAGTCCAAACTGAAACGAAACTTTTAACGGAAGAGGAAGAAACTTGTGAACAAATCTTCAAAAACACTACAACTCGTGATTACGACGGGCGCTACGTGGTTCAGTTGCCATTAAAATTGGATCCAATAACACTTGGAAATTCAGGCAGCATGGCCATTCAGCGCTTTAGGTCATTGGAAGCTCGATTCAAAATAAGTCCAGAGTTAAAAGAAGCATATGCAGCGTTCATCAAAGAGTATGAAAATCTTGGACACATGGAAGAGATTGAATATAAGGACATAAAAAAAAGACAATACTTTCTCCCTCATCATTGTGTGCTCAAGCCTGACAGTTCAACTACAAAATTGAGGGTCGTATTTGATGCATCAGCAAAAACATCAAATAACATCTCTCTAAACGATATTCTACTTGGAGGACCTGCCATTCAAGATGAACTGTTTTCAATTCTACTACGATTCAGGCAACATCCATACGCAATGACCGTGGACATTGCAAAAATGTACAGGCAATTTCTGGTTACTGAAAATGACTCTCATCTACAAATAATTATTTGGAGAGAGTCCGAAGGTCATCCATTCAAGTTTTATCGGCTCAAAACTGTTACATATGGCACCAAGAGCGCCGCATATTTAGCAACCAGATGCCTCAAGCAATTAGCAGAAGACGAATGTGCAACTTTTCCATTTGCTGCTGCAGTAACTCTTAAGGATTTTTACGTTGATGACTTCATGAGCTCCTTTAAAACCTTAAATGAAGCACTGAATACACAAACCGAATTAACACAAATGATGCAACGAGGAGGATTGCAGCTTCGGAAGTGGTGCTCGAATCACAAGGCGCTACTACAAAATATAAAACCAGACGAGCGCGGAATTAATCTTAATATTCCAACAGACAATGGGCAGTTCACTAAAACTCTTGGAATAATTTAGCATCCACAATCGGACATATTCTTCATAAAATCAACATGGCCTCCACCAAAAAGGTTCACAAAACGTTCAATTTTAGCAGACATTTCACATCTCTTCGACCCGCTTGGTTTTGTAAATCCAGTGATTGTGGTGGGAAAAATATTCCTACAAGAACTTTGGGACATGAAACTGGATTGGGATGCAGCTCTACCCCAAGAAGCTTATTCAAGATGGCTCGAGTTCAGGAACCAACTTCCCAAGCTGGCCAAATTAAGTTTACCAAGACAAGTGCTCGTGTCTGATGCCGTTTTAGTACAACTGCACGGATTCTCGGACGCTAGTGAAAAGGCTTATGGAGCCTGCATCTACTTGAGGTCTGAGGATTGTGAAGGAAAAATTGTATCACATTTACTATGCGCAAAGTCTAGAGTAGCCCCAAGGAAAAATCTTTCTATAGCTAGATTAGAGCTTTGTGCAATTTATCAAAAAGGTTCAAAGGGCATTAACAATCACAATCGATGAAATTGTTTGTTAGACAGATTCGACCATAGTCTTATCATGGATTGCATCGCCATCCTCCAACATGAATACCTTCGTGGCAAATAGAGTAGCAAGCATTCAACGCTCTACAACAGCAAGACAATGGAAACACATAGCTGGAGACAACAATCCAGCTGACGTACTTTCCAGAGGACTTCTTCCAGAACAAATTTTGAAGTCCCATTTATGGTTTTATGGACCCACATTCTTTGAGTCTAATGAAAGAGATTGATTGAAGAGTTGAATGGGCCAACCAACTATCGTCCAAAACTGGTCTGAAGAACGAAGAAGGCAGAAAACAATACTGACAACCACAGAAAATCCTGCAACCATCGAACGGATTAACTCTCACAATAAATTCAGACGTTTGCAACGAGTTTTCGCCTTCATGCAGAGATTCATCAGCAATTGCCGGAAGACAAAACTAAATAGGATCACATCCAATTACCGAAGAACTCGAAGATGCATTAGCAATAATTGTCAAACATATTCAACGACAAGCTTTTCCATCAGAATTTAATAATCTCAGCAAGGGCAAAGCAGTTGCAAATATTAGTCCATTAGCATCATTCACCCCGTACATCAAAGATGGAATAATAAGAGCAGGAGGAAGATTGCAAATGTCAAGACTTCCATTTAACGTACAGCATCAAATCTTACTTCCTCACTCAAATGCCATCGTAGCCTTACTCGCCAAACAATATCATGAGGACAGGCTACACATAGGTCAAATGGCCTTATTAGCAGCATTAAGGGAGAAATTTTGGATATTGAGAGCAAATGATGTAACAAAATCAGTTTGCAAAAATTGTCGAAGATGTTTCATGGCACGACCCTCTGGAATCTCTCAGCTCATGGGAAATTTACCTGCAGAACGGGTGCAGCCATCAAAACCATTTGAAAATGTAGGAATTGACTACTGTGGACCATTCCAAATACACTACAGTATTCGGGGAAAGCGTCCCACAAAGACCTACATTGCGGTGTTCATTTGCCTATCAACAAAATGCATTCACTTGGAAATAGTCTCCGATCTCACTACAGCTGCCTTCATCAACGCTCTTAAAAGATTTTCTTCTCGCAGAGGCCTTCCAGCAAAAATATTTAGCGACAATGCCACAAATTTCAAGGGAGCGCAATCATGTTTGCAAGAATTGCATGTTCTACTCAAGGACGATAACAACGAAATTGAGAAGTACGCGACGGAAAGGTCTATTAAATGGATCAACATCCCAGCACGCTCACCTCACGTTGGAGGACTGTGGGAAGCAGCGGTAAAGTCACTCAAATACCACCTGAAGAGAGCAGTCGACGCCAACAATTTAACATACGAACAATTGCTAACAGTAGTAGTGGAAATTTAAGGCATTTTAAATTCGAGGCCTTTAACACCAATGTCATCCAGTCCGGATGATCTAAGAGCGCTCTCTCCAAATAGCTTCCTCGGACTTGAACCAGCAACTGGATATACATCTCGACCTCCTGGTGAAGGTTTGCTCTCACAATGGAAAAACCTAAATAATATAATTCAAGAGTTTTGGGAGCGATGGTCCAAGGAATATCTTCAAACCTTACATGCAAGGACTAAATGGACGAAAAAATCAGGAAATATCTCTGAGGGAACATTGGTACTGCTAAAGGATAACTTACCTCCTCGGCAATGGCAAATGGGGATAGTTGTCAAAACCAACGTGGGAAACGACGGCTTGGTACGATCCGTAGATCTTAAGGTTAGATCCGGTACCACCAGCAGATCAATTCATCAAATCTGTCCCCTGCCGGAAGATTGCCAACCAATTACTCCACCTGATTTACCAATCTCATCATCGAACGAAAAGAAACTATCGCAGACACCACGACAACCAGTTACACTATGCACAACGCATCAGCCGGTCCAGTCACCCAAACAGCCAAAAACACGCAAACGCTCATCAAACAGGGCTGAAAATTCCCAAGGCGGGAAGAAGACAGCGACAGGCATCATCGGACTTCTGGCCTTAAATTTAATTTCCACAAGTTTAGCCCTAATTTCCAGTAGCAGCCTTGTTCAAATCACACCATTCCAACACAATCCCGGAATATACTTTGAAGAGACAGGCGCAAATAATCTGGCACAGGGCCACTGGAACATACTTGTTTACTTAAACCTTAGTTCATACTTTGCTGAACTTGAAGGCTTCAAATCAATTCATAACGACATGACAAACATTTGTAAAAGGTCAAACGATTTTGTCATATACTGCCAATCAACTATAGTAGAGATCAAGCATAAAATCGAAGAACTAGATAGAATTAACGATCTAATTCATCACCATCATCCACGACCAAAAAGAGCTCCGTTGGAAATTATTAGATCTATTGAGCATAGTTTGTTTGGCGTGCTGAACAAGGAATATGCTAACTACATCGAAGGAGAAATTAAAAAATTTGCCGACAACGAAAATCATTTGCTTGAACTAGCCAAACGGCAAGAATCGATGATTGAATCAACGCAAAATATATTTCGAAAAACAACCAGCCAAATTCAATCACAATTTGATTCTCTAAAGGGACATGTTCAGGAAGCAGTACAAATTGAGATATTCACGGCCTTAGCAGGATACGCACTCATATTGATCAACAACTATGAAAGGGCCCAAACTGAAATCCTAAATATACTCACAGAATCTTACACAGGGAAACCCAGCACACAGTTGTTATCACCAAACCAACTAAGGCAACAGATTTATTTTATACGAGAACAACTCCCATCACTCACTCTTCCAGTTCAAGGAGAGGACTTACTAGCCATATACAAATTAATGACTGCGAAAGGAAGAGTGCTCAAGGACAAGATTGTTTTTAAACTACAAATTCCACTTATCAATGTAGAAACATTTACGCTTATGCATTTGTACCCTCTACCAACTCAGGTGGGAAGCAATTTTTTATTCATTCAGCCGTCCTCAGAATACTTAGCCATCAACCTTCACCAAGACGCATTTTTTCCATTAACGGCAGCGACACTAAACAAATGCCATAAACTAACAAGTTACAATTTCATATGCGCTCAAACTCATCCCGTTTATTCTAAAGAGTCCTCCATAGCACAATGTGAAATAAGCCTGCTAAACGATAAAGATCCAGATTTATCACTATGCAAGGTAATGGCAACCAGCCCCTCTCAATACTGGATCCAGTTGGGAACTCCTGGGCAATGGATTTTCTCCGTTAAAACGACATCGTGTGCAAAACACAACGCGAAAGACGAGAACTATCAGGCAGCGGGATCATCAACCTTGTTCCAGGATGTATTATCCGCCACCGGACAATGACGATCAAGGCACTAAGCAACCTTGAAACTTCTTCAAACAAGACCATCACCATATCCAGCAATTTAACGGCAATGATGTCGAAGCAACCACAAATACAGCCTCGCAACATCTCACCTCACTCTTTATCAGAATTCGATACACAAAACATCAGGGAAAATAAAATTTTATTGAATATGGGATAGAACCAGCACACTTCATATGAAACCTATCACCATATTCATCACTACATTTCAGTATATCTCATCATAGCCGCCGTTATCCTTATATCACTATACATTTATCGACTCAACAAATTCACCTTAAGAAGTCTTGAACTGCCCCTCGACACCCTTAGGAGGGGGGAAGATGTTCAAGCAGAACATATTTCGGCCGCTGCTGTTTAGCCAGCTAAACGCAGAACGCCGACATCAACACGCGCAAGATGTTCAAGGAAAAAATATTTCGGCCAGCTAAAAGCAGAACGCCGACATCAACACGCGCAAGCTCAAATTTCGCTTGCACTCAATATGCGCGTTTTCAGTGCAAGGCCAAGCAATGCCTTGGAATGCAGGTGCAAGCGCTGGGAAAATAATTTCATGAAATATGCTTCTTCATCAATAACCAATCAAATAGAATAAATCAAAATAAACTTATTGTGAGAAATATTTTTATATACTCACACATGTAACTTCACCTTATGTATAGAATATTTTTAAGTTACTCATACATATCCATTAAGTTCAATTTATGTAAATATATTTGATATAAATAGGAGCAATTAGCTCATTAGTTTTTAAGATTTGTCAAATAAAGACCTTAGCTTCCCCCACCAGTGGTAAGAAGCTAAAAGGAAAAATCTTCGTTTTACTAAAAGAAGTAAATCAACACACAGTGATTGGTACAAATAAGAAATTGTTACCAAAATATCGTGGTCCATACCTGATTCACAAAGTTTTGCCAAATGATCGGTATGTAATAAGAGATGTAGAAAACTGTCAACTTACACAATTGCCCTTAGTGGGGGCATCACGCATTATTGAAGATAAAGAGATTGAATGATTTGAAGTTTTAATTTGCATTGGTCACACTTCATAGAAAGTATAATTATTTTAAGATATACCTAAGTTATATTTAGCTCCAAATAGAGGTCGATTTTTTACGGCCGAAGTTGTAAAAGTAGAAACGTATCGTAATAGTATCGTATGTCAAGCCTGGCAATGTCGTCGGGTTGGTAACGCTGTAATCAAGCGAGTAACTCGGTACAGCTGTCATTAATACGAACGAGTAATTTGAATGCAGCCGTTGACTGGCTCGACCAATAGTATTGCATTGGAATCGGCGGTACTCGCTGAAAATGTATGTTCATGCAAGAAAATAAGAAACGAGCAATAAAGCAATCGAAAAACGCACTTGTTACACTTAAAATGAATATCGTCTCAACAATAAATAATTTAAGCACTCTAGGTAAGTTCAATTAAATTCTTCGCGCAATGCACCGACCAGAGATTTGCACAAGCCCAATCGTCATTTTTTGCCAGTCGAATAACAATCGTCGTCAGCCACAATCGCACATAAAAATTAATGCACGCATACCGCTCGAGTTCGTAAACAACGATTGGTGCTAAGCTCAGTTTGTAACGATTGCGAATGTATACAAAGGCAGCATCCAGACAATGCAGACATTAGGATGCTTCGCTTAACACTCGAGTGTCTGTTGCTGCATGAATTTTTTTTTTTGCTTTCGTTCTTTCCAACAAATACGCATTCTTCCGTTACTTTGAGAATGAGTGTTAGAAGAGATGGGCATTTTTTTGTTCGCTGTTGTACTGCTCTATCTAAAAAACATTGCAAAAAGCTTGCTGTAACTCCAAAATACATTTTTCCTATTGTTTATAGCTGTGTTTGTCATCCATGGATGATGGATCCATTGATGTCATCACGGTTAACATTTTTTCCGTGATGCGAATGGACATAAAAGCATGAATTATTCTTGCTTTTGGCGAATGTTGCTCATGTCTCGCTTCGTTGTGTATTCTTGCATAGGATATTCTTCAGGCATTCGTTTCCGCATTCGATTGGTGCATGTATTCGCGCATTGACCCTTAAATGCCCAGTGTATCTTTTTGGATTCAACCGAGAAAATAATCTATTTTAAAATATTGCAAAAATTAGAATACTGGATATGTAGTTTTACTCAGAAAATTACAAATATAAAACAAAATTTAATTATTGGCATAACTTCGTTGGTTTGGGAAATATTGACCGTCAATTTTTTACGGAAAGTTCGTTTTTTGACATGAAATATCTTTTAAACTATTTACAATTTTAGAGTAAAAAATTACTGGTAGGGTTAAAATGTTAAAAAGAATCGTTTTCCCACGTTTTGCCTTGAACTCCTACAACCAAGCTGATTGATGGTATACGTCGGATACAACCATGTTTTCTTTAATACCTCGTAAACAAAAATTATTTCCAAAAAAAATAAAAATTGGGTCATGTTCAGGGGATCATTTAGCACAACATATTTTTTTAATGCAATCCGTGTTGTTGGGCATTTAAGGGTTAATTTTAATGCAGAAGACACATTCGGTGCTCGGTGCAATGCTAAGAATTTCATATACAGAAACCTTGTTTTATCTCTCATTGTCTATATATGATTTATAAGGCAATTTTGGTGAGCCATCGCGCCTTCGACGACGCAAGATACACAAGAAGAGAGTGGATTTCAAGCTTCACAAAATCGTCCGTGCGTTACATCATAAGCCTCGTGGAAGATGATATTAAACTCGACAAAAGAGGCAGCGGAACTTCACCTCAACTGCATGTTCTAGTTGCATTGAGATGTTGGGGTCGAAGAGAAGTAAGTAATATATTCTCTTATGAAAGAACTATTTAACTATTTTTCTCTATTTGTTAAAGTTGTAAGTTTCTGCTCCAAAAGCCAGGAGCAAACATAATATCAGAAAAGATCATGAATCGTCTATGTTTCAGGTTCAGGATAACATAGGCGATTTGCACGGCCTTAGCCAACCTACTGTTAGTCGAATTTGTACCAGAGTTGCCCGTTCACTAGCACGTCTTGCAACCACATTTATCAAAATGCCATCAACTATAACAAGAAACTGCTATGAGAGAATTTAGGAAAACTCAAAATTTTCCTGGTATCATTAGGGCAATAGATGGTACCTACGTGAGGATAAGGAAAACTGGAGAAGAAGTAGCACAATACTACATAAACAGGACAGGATTTTATTCCTTGAATATACAGGTACATACCCTCAAAGGTTTTGTACCGTCTAGAAATGATAGATTAAATATTTGCAGTTGATATATTTGTTCAGACCGTGTGCGATGCCCAGCTCAAAATAAAGGATCTCGTCGCTAGATGTAGAGGAAGTACTCACGACAGTAGAATTTTTAATGAGTCTTCTTTAAAGCAGCGGTTTGAAAGCGGAGAATTTAGAGGTCGATTAATTGGCGATTCCGGGTGTCAACTTCTTTCATACCTTTTTACTCCTCTTTCCAGGCCTCAGACGGATAAAGAAACAAATACAACAAAGCGCACATAGCAACAAGGAATACAGTTGAGAGGTACTTTGGTGTTTGGAAGCAACGTTTCCGACGCCTTCTACATGGCTTACCTGTAAATTTGGAAAATGCCAAAGTCGTTATAGTCGCTTTAGCCGTACTTCATAATATCGCAATTGATATGAACGACAAAATAATAGGTATTGTATAATCTTGGAACTATGATTGTTGCAATAATCTTGAAATTAATGATTAACAAATTTAATGTTAAAACAAGTATTACTATATTGTCTGAATATAAACTACCTCACAATTAGATAGTTAACTTTCCACTGCACCTCCTTGAGAGATTTCTTAAGAAAGTCTTTTCGTATCTCTTCTTCGGCACCTTTTGTTATGCATTCAACATATTTATGCTATTTTTCCAAGCATTTGAATAAAAAAATACACTTTCTGTAAAATACTTTGACAGTTTCATACATACCTTTTTATAATGATAGCAAATGCAGTATATTTCTTATAAACTCCAACTTTGAACATATTCCCTATCAAAAAATATTACACAATATCAATATTTGATTTATAATTTTATTTCAGTATCCTATAATTAATACAAATACGTTAACAGCTATAATGTATGATTGAAAATTTAAATAGATGCTGATGATGATGATGATGATGATGATGATGATGATGATGATGATGATGATGATGCAGAACATATTTCGGCCGCTGCTGTTTAGCCAGCTAAACGCAGAACGCCGACATAAACACGCGCAAGATGTTCAAGGAAAAAATATTTCGGCCAGCTAAAAGCAGAACGCCGACATCAACACGCGCAAGCTCAAATTTCGCTTGCACTCAATATGCGCGTTTTCAGTGCAAGGCCAAGCAATGCCTTGGAATGCAGGTGCAAGCGCTGGGAAAACAATTTCACGAAATATGCTTCTTCATCAATAACCAATCAAATAAAATAAATCAAAATAAACTTATTGTGAGAAATATTTTTATATACTCACACATGTAACTTCACCTTATGTATAGAATATTTTTAAGTTACTCATACATATCCATTAAGTTCAATTTATGTAAATATATTTGATATAAATAGGAGCAATTAGCTCATTAGTTTTTAAGATTTGTCAAATAAAGACCTTAGCTTCCCCCACCAGTGGTAAGAAGCTAAAAGGAAAAATCTTCGTTTTACTAAAAGAAGTAAATCAACACACAGTGATTGGTACAAATAAGAAATTGTTACCAAAATATCGTGGTCCATACCTGATTCACAAAGTTTTGCCAAATGATCGGTATGTAATAAGAGATGTAGAAAACTGTCAACTTACACAATTGCCCTTAGTGGAGGCATCACGCATTATTGAAGATAAAGAGATTGAATGATTTGAAGTTTTAATTTGCATTGGTCACACTTCATAGAAAGTATAATTATTTTAAGATATACCTAAGTTATATTTAGCTCCAAATAGAGGTCGATTTTTTACGGCCGAAGTTGTAAAAGTAGAAACGTATCGTAATAGTATCGTATGTCAAGCCTGGCAATGTCGTCGGGTTGGTAACGCTGTAATGAAGCGAATTAACTCGGTACAGCTGTCATTAATACGAACGAGTAACTTGAATGCAGCCGTTGACTGGCTCGACCAATAGTATTGCATTGGAATAGGCGGTACTCGCTGAAAATGTATGTTCATGCAAGAAAATAAGAAACGAGCAATAAAGAAATCGAAAAACGCAATTGTTACACTTAAAATGAATATCGTCTCAACAATAAATAATTTAAGCACTCTAGGTAAGTTCAATTAAATTCTTCGCGCAATGCACCGACCAGAGATTTGCACAAGCCCAATCGTCATTTTTTGCCACTCGAATAACAATCGTCGTCAGCCACAATCGCACATAAAAATTAATGCACGCATACCGCTCGAGTTCGTAAACAACGATTGGTGCTAAGCTCAGTTTGTAACGATTGCGAATGTATACAAAGGCAGCATCCAGACAATGCAGACATTAGGATGCTTCGCTTAACACTCGAGTGTCTGTTGCTGCATGAATTTTTTTTTTTTGCTTTCGTTCTTTCCAACAAATACGCATTCTTCCGTTACTTTGAGAATGAGTGTTAGAAGAGATGGACATTTTTTTGTTCGCTGTTGTACTGCTCTATCTAAAAAACATTGCAAAAAGCTTGCTGTAACTCCAAAATATATTTTTTCTATTGTTTATAGCTGTGTTTGTCATCCATGGATGATGGATCCATTGATGTCATCACGGTTAACATTTTTTCCGTGATGCGAATGGACATAAAAGCATGAATTGTTCTTGCTTTTGGCGAATGTTGCTCATGTCTCGCTTCGTTGTGTATTCTTGCATAGGGTATTCTTCAGGCATTCGTATCCGCATTCGATTGGTGCATGTATTCGCGCATTAACCCTTAAATGCCCAGTGTATCTTTTTGGATTCAACCGAGAAAATAATCTATTTTAAAATATTGCAAAAATTAGAATACTGGATATGTAGTTTCACTCAGAAAATTACAAATATAAAACAAAAATTTAATTATTGGCATAACTTCGTTGGTTTGGGAAATATTGACCGTCAATTTTTTACGGAAAGTTCGTTTTTTGACATAAAATATCTTTTAAACTATTTACAATTTTAGAGTAAAAAATTACTGGTAGGGTTAAAATGTTAAAAAGAATCGTTTTCCCACGTTTTGCCTTGAACTCCTACAACCAAGCTGATTGATGGTATACGTCGGATACAACCATGTTTTCTTTAATACCTCGTAAACAAAAATTTTTTCCAAAAAAAATAAAAATTGGGTCATGTTCAGGGGATCATTTAGCACAACATATTTTTTTAATGCAATCCGTGTTGTTGGGCATTTAAGGGTTAATTTTAATGCAGAAGACACATTCGGTGCTCGGTGCAATGCTAAGAATTTCATATACAGAAACCTTGTTTTATCTCTCATTGTCTATATATGATTTATAAGGCAATTTTGGTGAGCCATCGCGCCTTCGACGACGCAAGATACACAAGAAGAGAGTGGATTTCAAGCTTCACAAAATCGTCCGTGCGTTACATCATAAGCCTCGTGGAAGATGATATTAAACTTGACAAAAGAGGCAGCGGAACTTCACCTCAACTGCATGTTCTAGTTGCATTGAGATGTTGGGGTCGAAGAGAAGTAAGTAATATATTCTCTTATGAAAGAACTATTTAACTATTTTTCTCTATTTGTTAAAGTTGTAAGTTTCTGCTCCAAAAGCCAGGAGCAAACATAATATCAGAAAAGATCATGAATCGTCTATGTTTCAGGTTCAGGATAACATAGGCGATTTGCACGGCCTTAGCCAACCTACTGTTAGTCGAATTTGTACCAGAGTTGCCCGTTCACTAGCACGTCTTGCAACCACATTTATCAAAATGCCATCAACTATAACAAGAAACTGCTATGAGAGAATTTAGGAAAACTCAAAATTTTCCTGGTATCATTAGGGCAATAGATGGTACCTACGTGAGGATAAGGAAAACTGGAGAAGAAGTAGCACAATACTACATAAACAGGACAGGATTTTATTCCTTGAATATACAGGTACATACCCTCAAAGGTTTTGTACCGTCTAGAAATGATAGATTAAATATTTGCAGTTGATATATTTGTTCAGACCGTGTGCGATGCCCAGCTCAAAATAAAGGATCTCGTCGCTAGATGTAGAGGAAGTACTCACGACAGTAGAATTTTTAATGAGTCTTCTTTAAAGCAGCGGTTTGAAAGCGGAGAATTTAGAGGTCGATTAATTGGCGATTCCGGGTGTCAACTTCTTTCATACCTTTTTACTCCTCTTTCCAGGCCTCAGACGGATAAAGAAACAAATACAACAAAGCGCACATAGCAACAAGGAATACAGTTGAGAGGTACTTTGGTGTTTGGAAGCAACGTTTCCGACGCCTTCTACATGGCTTACCTGTAAATTTGGAAAATGCCAAAGTCGTTATAGTCGCTTTAGCCGTACTTCATAATATCGCAATTGATATGAACGACAAAATAATAGGTATTGTATAATCTTGGAACTATGATTGTTGCAATAATCTTGAAATTAATGATTAACAAATTTAATGTTAAAACAAGTATTACTATATTGTCTGAATATAAACTACCTCACAATTAGATAGTTAACTTTCCACTGCACCTCCTTGAGAGATTTCTTAAGAAAGTCTTTTCGTATCTCTTCTTCGGCACCTTTTGTTATGCATTCAACATATTTATGCTATTTTTCCAAGCATTTGAATAAAAAAATACACTTTCTGTAAAATACTTTGACAGTTTCATACATACCTTTTTATAATGATAGCGAATGCAGTATATTTCTTATAAACTCCAACTTTGAACATATTCCCTATCAAAAAATATTACACAATATCAATATTTGATTTATAATTTTATTTCAGTATCCTATAATTAATACAAATACGTTAACAGCTATAATGTATGATTGAAAATTTAAATAGATGCTGATGATGATGATGATGATGATGATGATGCAGAACATATTTCGGCCGCTGCTGTTTAGCCAGCTAAACGCAGAACGCCGACATAAACACGCGCAAGATGTTCAAGGAAAAAATATTTCGGCCAGCTAAAAGCAGAACGCCGACATCAACACGCGCAAGCTCAAATTTCGCTTGCACTCATTATGCGCGTTTTCAGTGCAAGGCCAAGCAATGCCTTGGAATGCAGGTGCAAGCGCTGGGAAAATAATTTCACGAAATATGCTTCTTCATCAATGACCAATCAAATAAAATAAATCAAAATAAACTTATTGTGAGAAATATTTTTATATACTCACACATGTAACTTCACCTTATGTATAGAATATTTTTAAGTTACTCATACATATCCATTAAGTTCAATTTATGTAAATATATTTGATATAAATAGGAGCAATTAGCTCATTAGTTTTTAAGATTTGTCAAATAAAGACCTTAGCTTCCCCCACCAGTGGTAAGAAGCTAAAAGGAAAAATCTTCGTTTTACTAAAAGAAGTAAATCAACACACAGTGATTGGTACAAATAAGAAATTGTTACCAAAATATCGTGGTCCATACCTGATTCACAAAGTTTTGCCAAATGATCGGTATGTAATAAGAGATGTAGAAAACTGTCAACTTACACAATTGCCCTTAGTGGAGGCATCACGCATTATTGAAGATAAAGAGATTGAATGATTTGAAGTTTTAATTTGCATTGGTCACACTTCATAGAAAGTATAATTATTTTAAGATATACCTAAGTTATATTTAGCTCCAAATAGAGGTCGATTTTTTACGGCCGAAGTTGTAAAAGTAGAAACGTATCGTAATAGTATCGTATGTCAAGCCTGGCAATGTCGTCGGGTTGGTAACGCTGTAATCAAGCGAATTAACTCGGTACAGCTGTCATTAATACGAACGAGTAATTTGAATGCAGCCGTTGACTGGCTCGACCAATAGTATTGCATTGGAATAGGCGGTACTCGCTGAAAATGTATGTTCATGCAAGAAAATAAGAAACGAGCAATAAAGCAATCGAAAAACGCACTTGTTACACTTAAAATGAATATCGTCTCAACAATAAATAATTTAAGCACTCTAGGTAAGTTCAATTAAATTCTTCGCGCAATGCACCGACCAGAGATTTGCACAAGCCCAATCGTCATTTTTTGCCACTCGAATAACAATCGTCGTCAGCCACAATCGCACATAAAAATTAATGCACGCATACCGCTCGAGTTCGTAAACAACGATTGGTGCTAAGCTCAGTTTGTAACGATTGCGAATGTATACAAAGGCAGCATCCAGACAATGCAGACATTAGGATGCTTCGCTTAACACTCGAGTGTCTGTTGCTGCATGAATTTTTTTTTTTTGCTTTCGTTCTTTCCAACAAATACGCATTCTTCCGTTACTTTGAGAATGAGTGTTAGAAGAGATGGGCATTTTTTTGTTCGCTGTTGTACTGCTCTATCTAAAAAACATTGCAAAAAGCTTGCTGTAACTCCAAAATATATTTTTTTTCTATTGTTTATAGCTGTGTTTGTCATCCATGGATGATGGATCCATTGATGTCATCACGGTTAACATTTTTTCCGTGATGCGAATGGACATAAAAGCATGAATTGTTCTTGCTTTTGGCGAATGTTGCTCATGTCTCGCTTCGTTGTGTATTCTTGCATAGGGTATTCTTCAGGCATTCGTATCCGCATTCGATTGGTGCATGTATTCGCGCATTAACCCTTAAATGCCCAGTGTATCTTTTTGGATTCAACCGAGAAAATAATCTATTTTAAAATATTGCAAAAATTAGAATACTGGATATGTAGTTTCACTCAGAAAATTACAAATATAAAACAAAAATTTAATTATTGGCATAACTTCGTTGGTTTGGGAAATATTGACTGTCAATTTTTTACGGAAAGTTCGTTTTTTGACATAAAATATCTTTTAAACTATTTACAATTTTAGAGTAAAAAATTACTGGTAGGGTTAAAATGTTAAAAAGAATCGTTTTCCCACGTTTTGCCTTGAACTCCTACAACCAAGCTGATTGATGGTATACGTCGGATACAACCATGTTTTCTTTAATACCTCGTAAACAAAAATTATTTCCAAAAAAAATAAAAATGGGGTCATGTTCAGGGGATCATTTAGCACAACATATTTTTTTAATGCAATCCGTGTTGTTGGGCATTTAAGGGTTAATTTTAATGCAGAAGACACATTCGGTGCTCGGTGCAATGCTAAGAATTTCATATACAGAAACCTTGTTTTATCTCTCATTGTCTATATATGATTTATAAGGCAATTTTGGTGAGCCATCGCGCCTTCGACGACGCAAGATACACAAGAAGAGAGTGGATTTCAAGCTTCACAAAATCGTCCGTGCGTTACATCATAAGCCTCGTGGAAGATGATATTAAACTCGACAAAAGAGGCAGCGGAACTTCACCTCAACTGCATGTTCTAGTTGCATTGAGATGTTGGGGTCGAAGAGAAGTAAGTAATATATTCTCTTATGAAAGAACTATTTAACTATTTTTCTCTATTTGTTAAAGTTGTAAGTTTCTGCTCCAAAAGCCAGGAGCAAACATAATATCAGAAAAGATCATGAATCGTCTATGTTTCAGGTTCAGGATAACATAGGCGATTTGCACGGCCTTAGCCAACCTACTGTTAGTCGAATTTGTACCAGAGTTGCCCGTTCACTAGCACGTCTTGCAACCACATTTATCAAAATGCCATCAACTATAACAAGAAACTGCTATGAGAGAATTTAGGAAAACTCAAAATTTTCCTGGTATCATTAGGGCAATAGATGGTACCTACGTGAGGATAAGGAAAACTGGAGAAGAAGTAGCACAATACTACATAAACAGGACAGGATTTTATTCCTTGAATATACAGGTACATACCCTCAAAGGTTTTGTACCGTCTAGAAATGATAGATTAATCGTCGCTAGATGTAGAGGAAGTACTCACGACAGTAGAATTTTTAATGAGTCTTCTATAAAGCAGCGGTTTGAAAGCGGAGAATTTAGAGGTCGATTAATTGGCGATTCCGGGTGTCAACTTCTTTCATACCTTTTTACTCCTCTTTCCAGGCCTCAGACGGATAAAGAAACAAATACAACAAAGCGCACATAGCAACAAGGAATACAGTTGAGAGGTACTTTGGTGTTTGGAAGCAACGTTTCCGACGCCTTCTACATGGCTTACCTGTAAATTTGGAAAATGCCAAAGTCGTTATAGTCGCTTTAGCCGTACTTCATAATATCGCAATTGATATGAACGACAAAATAATAGGTATTGTATAATCTTGGAACTATGATTGTTGCAATAATCTTGAAATTAATGATTAACAAATTTAATGTTAAAACAAGTATTACTATATTGTCTGAATATAAACTACCTCACAATTAGATAGTTAACTTTCCACTGCACCTCCTTGAGTGATTTCTTAAGAAAGTCTTTTCGTATCTCTTCTTCGGCACCTTTTGTTATGCATTCAACATATTTATGCTATTTTTCCAAGCATTTGAATAAAAAAATACACTTTCTGTAAAATACTTTGACAGTTTAATACATAACTTTTTATAATGATAGCAAATGCAGTATATTTCTTATAAACTCCAACTTTGAACATATTCCCTATCAAAAAATATTACACAATATCAATATTTGATTTATAATTTTATTTCAGTATCCTATAATTAATACAAATACGTTAACAGCTATAATGTATGATTGAAAATTTAAATAGATGCTGATGATGATGATGATGATGATGATGATGATGATGATGATGATGATGATGATGATGATGATGATGATGATGATGATGATGATGATGATGATGATGATGATGATGATGATGATGATGATGATGATGATGATGATGATGCAGAACATATTTCGGCCGCTGCTGTTTAGCCAGCTAAACGCAGAACGCCGACATAAACACGCGCAAGATGTTCAAGGAAAAAATATTTCGGCCAGCTAAAAGCAGAACGCCGACATCAACACGCGCAAGCTCAAATTTCGCTTGCACTCAATATGCGCGTTTTCAGTGCAAGGCCAAGCAATGCCTTGGAATGCAGGTGCAAGCGCTGGGAAAACAATTTCACGAAATATGCTTCTTCATCAATAACCAATCAAATAAAATAAATCAAAATAAACTTATTGTGAGAAATATTTTTATATACTCACACATGTAACTTCACCTTATGTATAGAATATTTTTAAGTTACTCATACATATCCATTAAGTTCAATTTATGTAAATATATTTGATATAAATAGGAGCAATTAGCTCATTAGTTTTTAAGATTTGTCAAATAAAGACCTTAGCTTCCCCCACCAGTGGTAAGAAGCTAAAAGGAAAAATCTTCGTTTTACTAAAAGAAGTAAATCAACACACAGTGATTGGTACAAATAAGAAATTGTTACCAAAATATCGTGGTCCATACCTGATTCACAAAGTTTTGCCAAATGATCGGTATGTAATAAGAGATGTAGAAAACTGTCAACTTACACAATTGCCCTTAGTGGAGGCATCACGCATTATTGAAGATAAAGAGATTGAATGATTTGAAGTTTTAATTTGCATTGGTCACACTTCATAGAAAGTATAATTATTTTAAGATATACCTAAGTTATATTTAGCTCCAAATAGAGGTCGATTTTTTACGGCCGAATTTGTAAAAGTAGAAACGTATCGTAATAGTATCGTATGTCAAGCCTGGCAATGTCGTCGGGTTGGTAACGCTGTAATCAAGCGAGTAACTCGGTACAGCTGTCATTAATACGAACGAGTAATTTGAATGCAGCCGTTGACTGGCTCGACCAATAGTATTGCATTGGAATCGGCTGTACTCGCTGAAAATGTATGTTCATGCAAGAAAATAAGAAACGAGCAATAAAGCAATCGAAAAACGCACTTGTTACACTTAAAATGAATATCGTCTCAACAATAAATAATTTAAGCACTCTAGGTAAGTTCAATTAAATTCTTCGCGCAATGCACCGACCAGAGATTTGCACAAGCCCAATCGTCATTTTTTGCCACTCGAATAACAATCGTCGTCAGCCACAATCGCACATAAAAATTAATGCACGCATACCGCTCGAGTTCGTAAACAACGATTGGTGCTAAGCTCAGTTTGTAACGATTGCGAATGTATACAAAGGCAGCATCCAGACAATGCAGACATTAGGATGCTTCGCTTAACACTCGAGTGTCTGTTGCTGCATGAATTTTTTTTTTTTGCTTTCGTTCTTTCCAACAAATACGCATTCTTCCGTTACTTTGAGAATGAGTTTTAGAAGAGATGGGCATATTTTTGTTCGCTGTTGTACTGCTCTATCTAAAAAACATTGCAAAAAGCTTGCTGTAACTCCAAAATATATTTTTTTCTATTGTTTATAGCTGTGTTTGTCATCCATGGATGATGGATCCATTGATGTCATCACGGTTAACATTTTTTCCGTGATGCGAATGGACATAAAAGCATGAATTGTTCTTGCTTTTGGCGAATGTTGCTCATGTCTCGCTTCGTTGTGTATTCTTGCATAGGGTATTCTTCAGGCATTCGTTTCCGCATTCGATTGGTGCATGTATTCGCGCATTAACCCTTAAATGCCCAGTGTATCTTTTTGGATTCAACCGAGAAAATAATCAATTTTAAAATATTGCAAAAATTAGAATACTGGATATGTAGTTTCACTCAGAAAATTACAAATATAAAACAAAAATTTAATTATTGGCATAACTTCGTTGGTTTGGGAAATATTGACCGTCAATTTTTTACGGAAAGTTCGTTTTTTGACATGAAATATCTTTTAAACTATTTACAATTTTAGAGTAAAAAATTACTGGTAGGGTTAAAATGTTAAAAAGAATCGTTTTCCCACGTTTTGCCTTGAACTCCTACAACCAAGCTGATTGATGGTATACGTCGGATACAACCATGTTTTCTTTAATACCTCGTAAACAAAAATTTTTTCCAAAAAAAATAAAAATGGGGTCATGTTCAGGGGATCATTTAGCACAACATATTTTTTTAATGCAATCCGTGTTGTTGGGCATTTAAGGGTTAATTTTAATGCAGAAGACACATTCGGTGCTCGGTGCAATGCTAAGAATTTCATATACAGAAACCTTGTTTTATCTCTCATTGTCTATATATGATTTATAAGGCAATTTTGGTGAGCCATCGCGCCTTCGACGACGCAAGATACACAAGAAGAGAGTGGATTTCAAGCTTCACAAAATCGTCCGTGCGTTACATCATAAGCCTCGTGGAAGATGATATTAAACTCGACAAAAGAGGCAGCGGAACTTCACCTCAACTGCATGTTCTAGTTGCATTGAGATGTTGGGGTCGAAGAGAAGTAAGTAATATATTCTCTTATGAAAGAACTATTTAACTATTTTTCTCTATTTGTTAAAGTTGTAAGTTTCTGCTCCAAAAGCCAGGAGCAAACATAATATCAGAAAAGATCATGAATCGTCTATGTTTCAGGTTCAGGATAACATAGGCGATTTGCACGGCCTTAGCCAACCTACTGTTAGTCGAATTTGTACCAGAGTTGCCCGTTCACTAGCACGTCTTGCAACCACATTTATCAAAATGCCATCAACTATAACAAGAAACTGCTATGAGAGAATTTAGGAAAACTCAAAATTTTCCTGGTA
This sequence comes from Pherbina coryleti, assembly GCA_943735915.1. Lineage (NCBI taxonomy): Eukaryota > Metazoa > Arthropoda > Insecta > Diptera > Sciomyzidae > Pherbina > Pherbina coryleti. Next base: position 120,364,766 of record OX030948.1, on the reverse strand, counting down.
TCATTAGGGCAATAGATGGTACCTACGTGAGGATAAGGAAAACTGGAGAAGAAGTAGCACAATACTACATAAACAGGACAGGATTTTATTCCTTGAATATACAGGTACATACCCTCAAAGGTTTTGTACCGTCTAGAAATGATAGATTAAATATTTGCAGTTGATATATTTGTTCAGACCGTGTGCGATGCCCAGCTCAAAATAAAGGATCTCGTCGCTAGATGTAGAGGAAGTACTCACGACAGTAGAATTTTTAATGAGTCTTCTTTAAAGCAGCGGTTTGAAAGCGGAGAATTTAGAGGTCGATTAATTGGCGATTCCGGGTGTCAACTTCTTTCATACCTTTTTACTCCTCTTTCCAGGCCTCAGACGGATAAAGAAACAAATACAACAAAGCGCACATAGCAACAAGGAATACAGTTGAGAGGTACTTTGGTGTTTGGAAGCAACGTTTCCGACGCCTTCTACATGGCTTACCTGTAAATTTGGAAAATGCCAAAGTCGTTATAGTCGCTTTAGCCGTACTTCATAATATCGCAATTGATATGAACGACAAAATAATAGGTATTGTATAATCTTGGAACTATGATTGTTGCAATAATCTTGAAATTAATGATTAACAAATTTAATGTTAAAACAAGTATTACTATATTGTCTGAATATAAACTACCTCACAATTAGATAGTTAACTTTCCACTGCACCTCCTTGAGAGATTTCTTAAGAAAGTCTTTTCGTATCTCTTCTTCGGCACCTTTTGTTATGCATTCAACATATTTATGCTATTTTTCCAAGCATTTGAATAAAAAAATACACTTTCTGTAAAATACTTTGACAGTTTAATACATACCTTTTGATAATGATAGCAAATGCAGTATATTTCTTATAAACTCCAACTTTGAACATATTCCCTATCAAAAAATATTACACAATATCAATATTTGATTTATAATTTTATTTCAGTATCCTATAATTAATACAAATACGTTAACAGCTATAATGTATGATTGAAAATTTAAATAGATGCTGATGATGATGATGATGATGATGATGATGATGATGATGATGATGATGATGATGATGCAGAACATATTTCGGCCGCTGCTGTTTAGCCAGCTAAACGCAGAACGCCGACATAAACACGCGCAAGATGTTCAAGGAAAAAATATTTCGGCCAGCTAAAAGCAGAACGCCGACATCAACACGCGCAAGCTCAAATTTCGCTTGCACTCAATATGCGCGTTTTCAGTGCAAGGCCAAGCAATGCCTTGGAATGCAGGTGCAAGCGCTGGGAAAACAATTTCACGAAATATGCTTCTTCATCAATAACCAATCAAATAAAATAAATCAAAATAAACTTATTGTGAGAAATATTTTTATATACTCACACATGTAACTTCACCTTATGTATAGAATATTTTTAAGTTACTCATACATATCCATTAAGTTCAATTTATGTAAATATATTTGATATAAATAGGAGCAATTAGCTCATTAGTTTTTAAGATTTGTCAAATAAAGACCTTAGCTTCCCCCACCAGTGGTAAGAAGCTAAAAGGAAAAATCTTCGTTTTACTAAAAGAAGTAAATCAACACACAGTGATTGGTACAAATAAGAAATTGTTACCAAAATATCGTGGTCCATACCTGATTCACAAAGTTTTGCCAAATGATCGGTATGTAATAAGAGATGTAGAAAACTGTCAACTTACACAATTGCCCTTAATGGAGGCATCACGCATTATTGAAGATAAAGAGATTGAATGATTTGAAGTTTTAATTTGCATTGGTCACACTTCATAGAAAGTATAATTATTTTAAGATATACCTAAGTTATATTTAGCTCCAAATAGAGGTCGATTTTTTACGGCCGAAGTTGTAAAAGTAGAAACGTATCGTAATAGTATCGTATGTCAAGCCTGGCAATGTCGTCGGGTTGGTAACGCTGTAATCAAGCGAATTAACTCGGTACAGCTGTCATTAATACGAACGAGTAATTTGAATGCAGCCGTTGACTGGCTCGACCAATAGTATTGCATTGGAATAGGCGGTACTCGCTGAAAATGTATGTTCATGCAAGAAAATAAGAAACGAGCAATAAAGCAATCGAAAAACGCACTTGTTACACTTAAAATGAATATCGTCTCAACAATAAATAATTTAAGCACTCTAGGTAAGTTCAATTAAATTCTTCGCGCAATGCACCGACCAGAGATTTGCACAAGCCCAATCGTCATTTTTTGCCACTCGAATAACAATCGTCGTCAGCCACAATCGCACATAAAAATTAATGCACGCATACCGCTCGAGTTCGTAAACAACGATTGGTGCTAAGCTCAGTTTGTAACGATTGCGAATGTATACAAAGGCAGCATCCAGACAATGCAGACATTAGGATGCTTCGCTTAACACTCGAGTGTCTGTTGCTGCATGAATTTTTTTTTTTTGCTTTCGTTCTTTCCAACAAATACGCATTCTTCCGTTACTTTGAGAATGAGTGTTAGAAGAGATGGGCATATTTTTGTTCGCTGTTGTACTGCTCTATCTAAAAAACATTGCAAAAAGCTTGCTGTAACTCCAAAATATATTTTTTTCTATTGTTTATAGCTGTGTTTGTCATCCATGGATGATGGATCCATTGATGTCATCACGGTTAACATTTTTTCCGTGATGCGAATGGACATAAAAGCATGAATTGTTCTTGCTTTTGGCGAATGTTGCTCATGTCTCGCTTCGTTGTGTATTCTTGCATAGGGTATTCTTCAGGCATTCGTTTCCGCATTCGATTGGTGCATGTATTCGCGCATTAACCCTTAAATGCCCAGTGTATCTTTTTGGATTCAACCGAGAAAATAATCTATTTTAAAATATTGCAAAAATTAGAATACTGGATATGTAGTTTCACTCAGAAAATTACAAATATAAAACAAAAATTTAATTATTGGCATAACTTCGTTGGTTTGGGAAATATTGACCGTCAATTTTTTACGGAAAGTTTGTTTTTTGACATGAAATATCTTTTAAACTATTTACAATTTTAGAGTAAAAAATTACTGGTAGGGTTAAAATGTTAAAAAGAATCGTTTTCCCACGTTTTGCCTTGAACTCCTACAACCAAGCTGATTGATGGTATACGTCGGATACAACCATGTTTTCTTTAATACCTCGTAAACAAAAATTTTTTCCAAAAAAAATAAAAATGGGGTCATGTTCAGGGGATCATTTAGCACAACATATTTTTTTAATGCAATCCGTGTTGTTGGGCATTTAAGGGTTAATTTTAATGCAGAAGACACATTCGGTGCTCGGTGCAATGCTAAGAATTTCATATACAGAAACCTTGTTTTATCTCTCATTGTCTATATATGATTTATAAGGCAATTTTGGTGAGCCATCGCGCCTTCGACGACGCAAGATACACAAGAAGAGAGTGGATTTCAAGCTTCACAAAATCGTCCGTGCGTTACATCATAAGCCTCGTGGAAGATGATATTAAACTCGACAAAAGAGGCAGCGGAACTTCACCTCAACTGCATGTTCTAGTTGCATTGAGATGTTGGGGTCGAAGAGAAGTAAGTAATATATTCTCTTATGAAAGAACTATTTAACTATTTTTCTCTATTTGTTAAAGTTGTAAGTTTCTGCTCCAAAAGCCAGGAGCAAACATAATATCAGAAAAGATCATGAATCGTCTATGTTTCAGGTTCAGGATAACATAGGCGATTTGCACGGCCTTAGCCAACCTACTGTTAGTCGAATTTGTACCAGAGTTGCCCGTTCACTAGCACGTCTTGCAACCACATTTATCAAAATGCCATCAACTATAACAAGAAACTGCTATGAGAGAATTTAGGAAAACTCAAAATTTTCCTGGTATCATTAGGGCAATAGATGGTACCTACGTGAGGATAAGGAAAACTGGAGAAGAAGTAGCACAATACTACATAAACAGGACAGGATTTTATTCCTTGAATATACAGGTACATACCCTCAAAGGTTTTGTACCGTCTAGAAATGATAGATTAAATATTTGCAGTTGATATATTTGTTCAGACCGTGTGCGATGCCCAGCTCAAAATAAAGGATCTCGTCGCTAGATGTAGAGGAAGTACTCACGACAGTAGAATTTTTAATGAGTCTTCTTTAAAGCAGCGGTTTGAAAGCGGAGAATTTAGAGGTCGATTAATTGGCGATTCCGGGTGTCAACTTCTTTCATACCTTTTTACTCCTCTTTCCAGGCCTCAGACGGATAAAGAAACAAATACAACAAAGCGCACATAGCAACAAGGAATACAGTTGAGAGGTACTTTGGTGTTTGGAAGCAACGTTTCCGACGCCTTCTACATGGCTTACCTGTAAATTTGGAAAATGCCAAAGTCGTTATAGCTGAATTACAATACTGCGTTAGGTCGGTCGGCCTTTGACCGTACTTTGGTCTCCGTTGTAAAAATTTTACGATATAAGCTGTCAAAACGGACGACCTCAAACTTTGCAAAACTAAATGTTGCGTTGACAGATCGTGCGTCTATCATTTTGGTGATGCCAATAAAAGCAGCTATACTAAAAATCCCACAAAACGTCCCTTGTTCCGAAATCATGCAATTATAATTTTAATCAATGAAAAATTAAAAGATATTGTCATAAAATCATTAAGAACCATAAAACCTACTTTAGAAAGCTAAGATCTTTTTATTTAGTGTAATATAATCTGCGAAATAATGAAAAATGTCACATATTAACGTAAAAATTCGGACTAGAAGCTTCAAAATAAATGAACGCTTTCCAATTTAATGATAAAATGTGAAATTAAATTAAAATTTTAAATGGACTTTCTGGAAACACATTTCAGTTTTTATGGCAAAAAATTTTTCTTTGATTGATCGATATTTTTATATATATATATATACATATATACGTATATTGTTTTTTTTTTATAAAATGTGATTACTTGATGTCATTATTTTTCTTGTTTTTGTCAAAATTACTGCTATTTATTATTATTATTACTTTTAATTTTTGCCGAAATTTTTGCAAACTTTGAGAGCAAAATGTAGGAAATTTCGTCAACGAAAGCAAGTTGGAAATGCGTATGGAAATATTCATGTAAATTTGTGTATGGAAGTTTTTTGGTACGGTGCGTGTTTTCGGGCAATTTCAATCAATTTTTATCCACCTTGAACACCAGAGGGCGCTTAAGTACAAATTTAAAGAAAATCGGTATATAGTGGTTTTCATTTACGCTGAGTGTTTTGCTGCTATCTTTTTTGACTTGTATTGAACACCAGAGGGCGCTGTAGTACAATTATTTATGCGATTAGAATGAAAATTGGTATATTGTGATTTTGAGGTACGGTGAGTATTTTTTCGCTATCTTCTTTGATCCAACTTAGACACCAGTTGGTCCTGTAGTACAAATTTACAAGTACCATAGGCGCAGAAGGATATCACCAAGTGGAACTCCATTGTGAGTTTTAATGTAATGCGACTTTAATTTCCATAGCTATTCGATATCAAAACTTTGGCATGTATGGGCGGGGTGTGGCTCCTTGAACAATGCCTGTCAAAATTTTTTAGAAGAAATGCATCACCAAATAGTAGTTCTATTCTAAAATTCAACGTTTTGTGACTTACTTTCATAGGCTATTCGATATCAAAAACTGTAATTGTATGTGCGGAGCCACACCCCGTGGACAATGCCCGTCTCGGTTTTCTAGTAGATGGACATTACCAAGTGGCAACTCCATACCGAGTTTCATTATTATGCGGCATTTAACTCCAAAGCTATTTGATACCATAAGTTTGACTTATATGAGCGGTGCCATGCCCCCTTGTCCAATGCTCACTCAATTTTTCCAGTCAAAGGACAAGACTAAATAGTACATTCTTACCGAGTTTCATTGATGTGTGATAAATAGTTCGAAAGTTATACCCACAATTTGGGAAGCCGAAAAAGTGCCACACCCTTTTCCCAACGCCCATAAAATTTTGCCAGTGGAACGGCATATGTAAATCGAGGCCGAACACTTAATTCCAATGTTGTGCGACCTATAATTCCAAAGTTATTCAATATTGCAGATTCGAGCTGCCACGCCCCCTTGTACAATGCTCGCTGAATCACTTGTAATTAGTGAGTACTTGGGTACAACTTTACAAAAACAAAGTTAACGGCATTTGCCAATCTACCTTACCACAACATTCCTTTGTGTGTTATATTATTCAAACAATGATATTAAGGGTATTCGTCCTCAACCAACCTCATTAAAATATCTAATTGACCAATATATAAGTTTGCCATTTTGCATGAATACCCTTATAATATTATTTATAATACACTAAAAAATGCATAAATTTTAACATGAAATACAATTGAATAATATTAATATCATGCTAAATTCATCAAAACCATTTTTATACTACTTAAGCAGCATGTTAATTTAAAAAATTTGATCAATTTAAAAAAAACTCGCATCAAAATATAAATTCCCACGATAATCCTATGAAAATCTGAGTTTTCCATCGGAATCCAAGAATACCCACATTTTAGCATTGCTCAACGAAAATGCAACCCAGCGTTAATATGGAATGTCAAAAGCACGACCTAGCTTGAGCATGTCGCTACTCATAGCGTTGATCGTACGTCACCCCCTCAAATTCATATTTACGGGATGAGGTCGACGCAATGCATGAGGTCATATTTTGTGTTGCTTCATAAGAACCCATTGTTTCTAGTCAAGCTGTCAAAGGCCGACCGACCTAACGCAGTATTGTAATTCAGCCATTATAGTCGCTTTAGCCGTACTTCATAATATCGCAATTGATATGAACGACAAAATAATAGGTATTGTATAATCTTGGAACTATGATTGTTGCAATAATCTTGAAATTAATGATTAACAAATTTAATGTTAAAACAAGTATTACTATATTGTCTGAATATAAACTACCTCACAATTAGATATTTAACTTTCCACTGCACCTCCTTGAGAGATTTCTTAAGAAAGTCTTTTCGTATCTCTTCTTCGGCACCTTTTGTTATGCATTCAACATATTTATGCTATTTTTCCAAGCATTTGAATAAAAAATACACTTTCTGTAAAATACTTTGACAGTTTCATACATACCTTTTTATAATGATAGCAAATGCAGTATATTTCTTATAAACTCCAACTTTGAACATATTCCCTATCAAAAAATATTACACAATATCAATATTTGATTTATAATTTTATTTCAGTATCCTATAATTAATACAAATACGTTAACAGCTATAATGTATGATTGAAAATTTAAATAGATGCTGATGATGATGATGATGATGATGATGATGATGATGATGATTATGATGATGATGATGATGATGATGATGATGATGATGATGATGATGATGATGATGATGATGATGATGATGATGATGATGATGATGATGATGATGATGATGATGATGATGATGATGATGATGATGATGATGATGATGATGATGATGATGATGATGATGATGATGATGATGATGATGATGATGATGATGATGATGATGATGATGATGATGATGATGATGATGATGATGATGATGATGATGATGATGATGATGATGATGATGATGATGATGATGATTTGTAATTGAAAATCATGAGCTACTACTTTGCGATAATGAACTAGAAGCGGACAAACTCGAGGCATAAGAAATAGAGCATATTTTATTTTTAGACATTTTATCGAAACAAATTTTTAATTTATTTAAATAAAATTGCATACCACGTTTTTTGTTCTCAGTGTCATGATTTTAGTTTTGCTTTTAGGATCCTATACTCTATGTCAAGGTTTCTCGATATTTTTTTTTCATTTATAACTTGAAGCTGGTGAAGCTCTTTTTTCTGTTTCAACTCCAATTGCGTTATTTTGTTAATGCTTATTCTAGCAGCATCGTTGGAGTTTGCAGACTTTGAAAGTTTCGTAAGGAGAGTGGTGAGAAGAAATTTTATTGAAAAATGTACAAATGCAAATACATTCAGCTTTAGTATACTTAGGTCCAGGGTTTAAATTGCTTTCAGCAAAACAGAAAAAGCAACAAAAATTTCGATGCGTAGCAAGTGCTTCCTAAAGTTTTACAAAACAAGCATATGCTGCTCATTTTTTTTTGCTTTGTGAATCTTTTTTTGTGCTCGGAAACTTGACTAGCAATCAGACAATAATGAGTTTTCCTGTAAAAAAACTTTCATTTGCTTGTTCATTATGTTTTCCAGAACTTTTGAAAGAAACGACAGAATTGCTATTGGGCGGAAATCATTACACGATTTGGGAATGGGAACAATCCTTGCTCTTTTCCAGCTAGACGGAAACTCTGATCTGGTTAAAATAATCCATGCCCATAACATTTGATTTCACTGCAAGTATACTCTGCATAACTTCAGTTTAGTCTACGCAGGAGAAACTAAAACTCGAAAGTGAGTCGGGAGGGTTAACGTCGTTATAAAAATCTGGTCTCGAAGTGGGCATACGTACGTTGGTAAATTTTTTTGTTAAGCTTATTAACATCAATATGTTGATTATCACAGGCTACACTTTTGCCTATGCCAATTTTTCGTACAAAGTTCCACTTCTGCTTGCTATCCAGGGCAAATGAGAACTTATGTTCGTAGTGTGCCAGCTTAGCAGCTGACACCTTGCGAACGACGTCTCTTCTTAATTGCTTAAAGTAATCATGCAGCTCGGGTGTCTTGAACCGTTTCCACCTATTATAAGCCTCATTGCGCATCCCGATTAGCGTTTTTATTCTACTTGAAGGGGGCTGGTTGTGTTTAATAATTTTTGTTTTATTGGGGACGTATTTGTTAAAAAGATATTTTATATTGTCTTCAAGGAACAGGGCTTGGTCATTTACTTGTGGGACAGAATATAAAGTGGACCAGTTTATGCAATCGACTTCAGCAAACAACGATACATGATCAACATTTTTAAAATCACGAAAAGTCATCTTTTCCTCCTGAGGAACCAGTTTGAAATCATAAGAAAGAAATATTAGATCATGTTTATAAAACATGGGCGCAGATAATTGATCACTCAGCAAGATTTTATTGGTGTCATTCACGAAAAAGAGGTCTAGCAATGTATTTTTTGTGTTCGAAAAGTGTGTTGGAGTAGTCGTATTTGATGGAGAAAAACCAATAGATTTCATATCATCGACAAGATGAGATTCCTCCAAAATGTTGCTATTGAAATAGCCACAGATAATTATGTCAGGGTATGAAAGTGACAAAGACTCGACTTCACCAATAAAGACGGCGGTGTCTATAGTACGGTTGGGTCTATATGCTGTACCTATCAGAAGCTTACTTGACGCATATGCTACTTCAAGGAAAAGAAACTCCACTTCGTCAGATGGACATGATCTACAAACAAACTTGCATGAAATACCCTCCTTTATAAACATAGCAACACCACCACCATGACTTGCTCTATCCGCTCGAAATAGCCTATAGTAATTTACTTTAAAAACTCTATCATTTACGCAAGGCAGAAACCACGTCTCAGAAATACACACAATGTCAGCACCTGAATCTTCAAATAAATATCTGAATTCATCAATCTTCTTTTTCAGACTATGCGCATTAATATGCGCATTTGCGCAAACACACTTTCAAGCTAGTCTTTTGTTTGCATAAAACGCGAACTAGGGTAAAGGTAGTGTCCCTGGAACTGCGAAAATTATTAGTTAACGAACACATCATACATTAAACAAGTTTTAAAGCATAAGCTAAATCAACGTACTTTAAAGTCAATCCATATGATAATATTAAAGCATATATATTATGTATGGCGGTATTATTTTTAAAAATAGATAAATTAATAATAATGCATAAACAATGTAACTTTAGCCAAAAAGATAAGATAGTATTTTTAAATGTACGAGAAATTGCAGTATAGCTTTTTGACAGAACAGGAAAATTACAAACAAATAACTTTAAGACAGTGTTAAAAATTACAGAGCGCAGAATTAGAGCATTTGTATTAGTTGATGCTATATTTCCTTTGAAGACAATTAAATGGCTCACGTATAAGGATATTAAATATAGCAGAAGAGGGAAATAAGACGATCGCATCGTGTGAACAATTACAGTGTATCTTTTGAAAACAGATAAATTCCAAACCAGTGACAAAACGGTATAACTTTTTGAAACGCATAAATTACAAACCAATAACATTAACAAAGAAGTAAATTTGAGAGGGCTTGAAGAGAAGGAGTGTTTATGATCGTTGCCCGACGTTTGTAGTGTATTTGTTGTTGTTGTTGTTGTTGTTGGTGTTGTTGTTGTTGTTGTTGTTGATGATGATGTTGTTATTGTTGTTGTTGTTGTTGTTGTTGTTGTTGTTGTTGTTGTTGTTGGTGTTGTTGTTGACAATATCAACGTCGAGGCGAAAGTTATTATTAAAGCTTCGATCGGTAGGGAGTGACCCAGCGGCGTCGTTTAATCTGTTTATGGTGTTAATGGGAATGGCATTGTCGGTGGGCTTGGACTTTATATGCACCACGCCGCGACGATGAAAACCACGGAAAATTTTTGCTGCTTTTTGAAGCGAAGTGCAGCTTGGAGAATGTTAGAGTTCGCCTTCGTTAAGCCTTCGTTAACGTAAATGGCCTTATTGGACTGGAAGCCCGCGTGGTGCAAACGTATTAGATCCTTGTTAACACGTATGAATTTCGAAATTGAATTCAAACCGGTATTCCTGTCATGAGCTGTTTCAAATTTGACGATGATCGTGGTGTCATTAGAGGTGTTTTAAGACTTAGACGGTCTACCTCGGAATATATTTTTGACAGTAGGTAACTGCATTTGCACTGAAGTGCATATGTTATTTAAAATGCTATGGAGATCCTCGCCATTAACGTATGGTACCCCGTTTATTTTTAGGTCGCAGGCGACAGCGGCGTTATCATGTTTTGCTAATTTGAATTTTAAGTTTTCGACTTCTGCTTTTAGTGCGCTTACATCTTCTTTTAACAGGCCTACGCTTTCAGTTTCAGTTTCCAGCTGGGGAACTCTTTCAGCTACAGCCAACAATCCACAATTTAATTCGCTCACATTTTTTTTAAACTCTGTAAGAATTCTATCCTCACTCCCTTTAAGAGCCACAATGCGTTTCTCATTAATTTGAGTGGTTAGTAACTCGCTTTGCTGAGAAAGACGCAATTCCATCTGTGAGCAATGTTTATTCAGTTTTTGATCGATGAGGTTTAAGAGAGACGTAGAAGAGAGAACGGTGTTGCTCACTTTGCTATCGCTCATATTTGGTAATGTTGGTGGAGTAGCTTTTTTGCCGCACAAATCTGAGCTTGCTATTAGTAGCTGATTGGAATTTGGAGTGATTGGTGGGGAGCTGATTGAATTGCGTCGAGAGCATTTATATGTTTTTTTTTAGTTTTTGCATAAATAACAAGTCCGCTTTTTAATGTTGACGCAGTGACAATGAAGTACTCGTTACAGGAACCACATTTTACTTTTTTGTTGTCATCCAGATGACGCTCAACCTTAGAGCCACAGAAGCAAGGCATATTTATAAAGAGACACAAGTTACGACCAGAATCACTCAATGAACATAAATTCTCAGTATTAATAAAGAAAAAATTTGCACTCGATGAACTAGCCATGAGCTGAGTGTTATGTATGATGATTTATTTTTTTATTATTATTGTTCACTATTTGATCTTGTTTCTCTTAAATGCTGAGAAACATGCTGTTCGGAGTCGGCGTTAAGCATGTAGGTCCATTTCTCGGTCAATTGTGTACAAACTTAATAACACGCACAACACAATTGATCATAAGAAGCTAGGTCAAAGTCCTTTCAAGGACTGAAATGGCCAGTTATTTATTTTTATTTTTTCTCTTAAATGCACTGTTTGAACATCAGCTGAGAGGCACTCACTGCTTCAGTTATAATAAAATATGAGTCACCGACTTGTGAGTTGTTTCTTTGTTTATATTTATAAAATATGTAAAAAAAAAAAAAAAAAAATAAATAACTGGCCATTTCAGCCCTTGAAAGGACTTTGACTTAGCTTCTTATGATCAATTGTGTTGTGCGTGTTATTAAGTTTGTACACAATTGACCGAGAACCGGACCTACATGCTTAACGCCGACTCCGAACGGCGATGAACGGAAAGTTCTCGTTCTCAAGAAGCTTTACATGGCATTTTGATTACTCTCTGAGGTGTGCCATTGTCTGCAGAGAGGTGGCGGCCGTACAGAAAAATTATTTTAATTCAAATAATTTTCTGTCGCTGCTGGGGTTCGAACCTGGGTTTCCAAAGTTCTTTGACATAGCGGCCACGCACTTTAACCAACTACGCCACGGAAATATGTATGATTTTATAAAACGACTAGCCTTTTCCCGGCGCGCGTTGCTAAACCCTGCAACTATATGGGAACATAATAGGTGTATTCAAAACTTTTCTTAGACTCATAGTTTGACACCATTGTTATTTTCCACTGCCCGTTACAGTTTCCCAGTTGCAGGAGATCAACAAATAGTAACTCCATTTTGAGTTTGTATGTAAGTATTGCTACTTTTACTTTCAAAGCTATTCGAAAATTCAAGTTTTAACTGTATGGGCGGAGCCACAGCCTCTTATATATTGCTCATCCACGTTTACTAGTAGATGGACATTACCCTGTTTTAGTACAGTTGCCGACAGTAAGCATACAGACTAAATTACCAAAATGTAGCCCAATCGACGAAAACCGTAGGAAATATAGCATTTTTATTGATTTGTGGGCGGTAAAAGGGGGGTGTGACAGAAATTTAAGCCATCTCGTACTTGAAAAAAATGTACTGCCAAAATTTCAGCTCTATCGGCTAAGTAATTTTGAAGTTTCCAACCATCACACAGACAGCGTTTTGCTATTTTTCTAGCTGATACCCAACGCGTTGCTGTCGTAGCGGAAATGATTTCTATCTCTATCTGAATCCCAAACTCAGTCTCAATCTCAATCTTAATCTCAATCTTAATCTCAATCTTAATCTCAATCTCAATCTCAATCTTAATCTCAATCTCAATCTCAATCTCAATCTCAATCTCAATCTCAACCTCAATCTCTATTTCTATTTCTATCTCTATCTCTATCTCTATCTCTATCTCTATCTCTATCTCTATCTCTATCTCTATCTCTATCTCTATCTCTATCTCTATCTCTATCTCTATCTCTATCTCTATCTCTATCTCTATCTCTATCTCTATCTCTATCTCTATCTCTATCTCTATCTCTATCTCTATCTCTATCTCTATCTCTATCTCTATCTCTATCTCTATCTCTATCTCTATCTCTATCTCTATCTCTATCTCTATCTCTATCTCTATCTCTATCTCTATCTCTATCTCTATCTCTACCTCTATCTCTATCTCTATCTCTATCTCTATCTCTATCTCTATCTCTATCTCTATCTCTATCTCTATCTCTATCTATCTCTATCTCTATATCTATCTCTATCTCTATCGCTATCTCTATCTCTATCTCTATCTCTATCTCTATCTCTATCTCTATCTCTATCTCTATCTCTATCTCACCCAATAGTAATTCCATACTGAATTTCGTTGTTAAACGACATTTAGTTCCAAAGCTATCTGATATCAAAAATTTTAAGTGTATGGGCGTAGCCACACCCCCTTTTCCAAAGCCCATCCCAGTTTTATAGTAGAAATATATCACCAAGTGGAAACTCCATACTGAATTTCATTATTATACGGCATTTAGTTCCAAAGCTATTCGATATCATAAATTTGAATTGTATGGGCGGTGCCACACCCCTTTGGCCTATACTTGCTCAATTTTGCTAGTCGAAGGACGCGACTAAATAGTACGCTCCTACCACGTTTCATTGATGTGTGACTTATAGCTTGAAAGTTATACCGAAAATTTGGTCTGCTGTAAAAGTGCCACGCCCCACATTCAACGCCCATAAAAGTTTACCTGTAGAACGGCTCTTGTAAATTGAGGTAGAACACCGAATTCCGATGCTATGTGACCTATAACTTCAGAGCTATTCGCTACCGTAGATTTGGGTTGTATGGGAGGTGCCACGCCCCCTCGTCGAATATTCCGTGAATTTTTTCAAAAACCTCTTTGCTATAAACCTCACGGAGCCCGAGACCTTTCCAACGAATGCAAAACCGTGGAAATCGGTTCGTGCGTTCTGGAGTTATAGCGTCAGGAAGGAAAACCCGACTTATTTTTATATAGTAGATTTTTACACAATAAAACGATATTAAGTTACCAAAAAAAAAGTCGTCAATCGATGCACAGTGGCTAAATGTAACTATTAATATCCAACGAGAAGATTGACAATAGTTATTTAATTACAATTTAGGAAAAAAACTGGGACCGAAACAAAAACGCATCCGTTGACTTTTCGGTATAGTTGACTTTTTTTCAACTTAGGAGGAGATTGAAACAAAAAAATGAAAAAAATTATTAAACTAGATACTTAAAACTCGTACTTGTCATAGCAGATTTTGAAAATATTGATTTTTTACAAAATGGCGGACTTCCTAACGTAAATTAACGATTTTCGACCAAAAATTCGTCATTATTTTGCCTACAATGAACGAAGCTACGAAAATAATAAACCCTATGACAAGTACGAGATTATCATAAATAAAATAACCCTGCAAAAAAATCAAAACGATCGGTTCACTGAGTTTCGAGAAATCTTGGTCACCGACTTTTAAAACATGGTTTCGAGAAAAACACGTTTGAAAATAAGGGCCAGCACTGCACGCTCTAGAAGGCGATTCACTCACTAGGCTATAACTTTGTTAATTTTAGAGAATATTTTATTGGTTTAGTTAAATTCATCGTTTTTAGATCATGCGACCAATAATTTATCTTATCGAAGTAAAGCGCATATTGCTGTGACAAATTAAAAAAAAAGCAAAATGAAAAGCAAAGCACTAAAAAAATTCCTTATGCTATGGTAGCACTACGAAGTAAAACAAATTCTTTTTAGTGCTGCTGCTTTTGCTTTGCTTTTTCAGGATTCACAAAGCAAAACAAAATGAACAGCATTAATTTGAGATAATGCTTTCTGCTTCGGTTGTTGCTGTTTGATTTTCAATAAGCACAGCACAGTAAAAGCAAAAGCTATTTCACTTTTTTAAGCATTTGAAATACTGCTTAGGTCCAGAATAATGGGGATTATTAGACCGCTTATGCATACAATTGAACTGACCGTTTTTTTTGGATTGTTCTTCTTAGGCTTGGTGCTTGGTTTTCTTGGATTTTTGGTTCCTCTATTGTTATTTCCAGTTTTTCTGTCGGACTGTACTGCTCCCCTTAAACATAGTCGGTGTCAGTAGCAATGACCTAAGAAAAGAACTAAGCACTTATTTGCATTAAAATTTAAATTATAAATAATTGGCACCTGATCTTTGCATTCTTCGGTCGTATGATACTCAATGAGCTGTGAAACCTGAAAATAAAAATGTAAAACTTTAAATGGCTTATAACTTGAATTTAAGTTGAATCTAACTCTCACAGTTGGACGTGAACGAGCACACGTAACATACATTTCTGTATTCGTATTCGAAAAATTTGTCAACAATTCAAACAAAACACTAAGGGCCAGTTTCACGACCATTAGTTAACCACTGACCAGAGTTTAACTAACAGATTTGAATTTCACAATCAAAGTTAACAAGAGGTTAAGCCACCAGTGGTGGTGGTTTAAGCCATTAGTTAACGAACAGCTGATTTCTGTAATAGAAGAAAAAACGTATAAAAAAGCAAAAAGAGAAACGTGAAACAAATAATAATGGATTCCGATTGGGATTACGGTGTTGATAGCGATTCGGACTATGAGGAATTGTGGAGTGTTTTAATTACTCGTCGAAAAAGGATAGTACAATCTCTATTTTTTTCAAAGCTACGATACCAAAGACTTCCGCGATAGATTTCGCCTCAGTAAAGAAGTGGCTTGGGAGGTTCTGGAGCTCATAGGGCCACAAATTCAACATAAGACGTTTAGGTAAATTTATTTGAATTATGAGAAATGTGTATTCAAAGCATATGTTTATTTGAAGGAACAACGCATTGCTTCCAGAAACCATGCTTCTTATAACATTGCGCTTTTATGCCACAGGATGTATGCTTCAGATGGGCGGTGATGTGTTTGGTGTATCCAAAGCTACCGTTTCTAGAGCGGTTAATGTGGTGTCTCATAATATTGCACTACTGCGTGAAAAATTTATTGCTTTTCCAAAAACAAGCGATGAAATTAAGAAAACTCAACGAAACTTCTTCAATCGTGCAAAATTTCCACTCGTCATTGCAGCCATAGACTGCACCCATATTAAAATAATCTCCCCTGGTAAGCCACGAATGAATATATACTTTATTTTCAATACAGATTTTATCCTTATATGTATGCAGGTGGATATGATGCAGAACTGTTCCGCAATCGCAAAGGATTTTTCTCCATAAATGTCCAAACTCTTTGCGACAGTGATTTGCGAATTTTAGATGTCGTTGCACGGTGGCCCGGTTCCACACATGACGCAACAATTTTTCGAAACTCTCGCATCTGCTACCGTTTAGAATCCGGTGAATTTGGAAATGGAATAGTTGTTGCAGATAGCGGTTATGAAAATACAAATAACATTTTAACACCCTTGTCTCAAACCAATACTCCGGCTGAAAATTTATTCAATGAATCGCTTATTAGAACGCGAAATTGTGTGGAACGGTCATATGGAGTATGAAAACGTCGATTCCCTGTGCTTTCTTTAGGAGTTCGCTTGCATATGCAGAAAGTTCAAAGTATTATTATTGCAACAGCTATTCTGCACAATATTTGCTGCCTCAGAAACGATACGAATGCACCTCCTCTTAGAAGTGAACTAAATGAAGCTGTAAATGCTGTCCTCGGTGCCCCTCACAATCGAGAAGTTGGAGATCGAAATCTAAACAATTATGCCAGAAGATCCAATAGGAGGTCAATTTATTTTTGTGCAAAATTGGAACATCTCGCGTTTGTTGCATTAATTTTGTCCATTGTGCAAAAGAAACGTATTTAATGCATTTATCAAAAACATATGTTTTATATAGTGTTGCCATATTTTCTTAACAAAATTGCCATTAGTTAACTAAAGCATTGTGAAACCCAAATCATAAAAAGTTATAGTTAACTAACAGCCTTTAGTTAATTAACCAATTGCTCTTAGAGCTGGTTTCACGACCATTAGTTAACCAATTGGTTAACAAACTAAAGGCTGTTAGTTAACTATAACTTTATATGATTTGGGTTTCACAATGCTTGAGTTAACTAATGGCAATTTTGTTCAGGAAATATGGCAACACTGTATAAAACATATGTTTTTGACATTTGCATTAAATACTTTTCTTTTGCACAATGGACAAAATGTATGCAACACAAAGTACAAACGCGAGATGTTCCAATTTTTCGCAAAAAGAAATTGATTTCCTGTTGGAAATCGTGCAAAAATACAAATGCGTAATTGAATGCAAACAATCCAATAAATATCATGCGTACTAGACGGAGAAAACATGGAAAAAAATTGAGTCAGAGTTCAATTTGCCAGAAATCTATCGCGGACATCTTTGGCATCGTAGCTTTGAAAAAATATGGTCGTGATTGTATTATTCTTTTTCGATGAGGAAGTGTGGAGTGTTTTAACCACACTTTCTCATAGTCCGAATAGCTATCAACACCGTTATCCCAATCGGAATCCATTATTATTTGTTTCACGTTTCTCTTTTTGCTTTTTTATAAGCTTTTTTCTATAACAGTTCGTTAACTAATGGTTTAAACCATCATCACTGGTGGTTTAACCTCTTGTTAACTTTGATTGTGAAACTCAAATCTGCTAGTTAACCTCTGGTCAGTGGTTAACTAATGGTCGTGAAACTGGCCCTAAAGAGATGGTTAATATTGGAGCTTATAAAACATACACCAACAGTACTTAATACCCAAAATTTATACTTAATGTGTACTTAGAGAACACCAAGGTCTGAGTATGATACACGAAACCTCAAGTAATGATATATTGGTGTAACTAATTATTACCTGAACTCTTCCGTCGGAATCAAACTCATTTGTGTCAATCACAAACTCATTCGGAAGCCATGAGCTGATGTCTTCAAAATGGTCTGCAGGAGCTAAGGGCTGGTGGCCGCCGCCAGTTTTAAGTATCTCCCTCCTGTGCGCAGATTTTTCTTTTTTGGCATTGAGTTTTAATATCCCCCATTGTGTTTTCAACTGGAAAACCGTCCGCTGATTGTTTTTGAAACTAAAAAGATAATTTTGTTAAGTTAAAAAAATTAACAATCTACAAATTTGCATAATTTATAAATCCGGATACAATAAACCAGTGTTTAAAAAACTTACAAACGTTCAATTGCTTTTGCTTTTACTTTGCTGTGCTTATTGCAAACAGCAAAAGCCAAAGCAGAAAGCACTATCTCAAAAAAACTTGTACTCATATTTTGCTTTCTGAATCTTCGAAAGGCTAAGCAAAAGCAACAGCACTAAAAAGAATTTGTTTTGCTTCGTAGTGCTACGAAGGCATAAGAAATTATTTTCGTGCTTTAATTTTTATTTTGATTTTATAATTTGTCGCAGCACTACGAAGGCAACAATTATGCGCTTTGCTTCATTTTGCTTTCGGAAGCATTTTATTTTCATTCGTTTGGCTTTCGGGATTTACTTGTCATCCTTTTTATGCTGTATTTCAGAGACGCATGTCTTTTTGTACGTTTTTGTTTGTATAATATGCGCACTTGTACGCAGTCGCGAATGCTTGGTGTTGTTTTTGTTGTGTGTAACGGTGTTGTTATGGCATGAGTTTTAAAGAGATTGCAGAAATAAATTTGGATGCGCATATAAAAATAGTTCTAGAACTTTTAGAGATAGAGCAAAAACATTGTGTTGTTGACATTATTGCCGGTTAAATTGATTTTCAGTTCAGCGTGATCCTTATTGTCCTTAAGTTGCAAGTTTTTTATCGGTTAAGTGAACGGTTCTTAATTTACAATTTATTAAAATGCCTCGCAAACAAAACGAAAAAACTTGGAACTATTTTGACAATAATAGAGGACAATGTGTTGCAACATGTAATATATGCAAACAAACATTAAAAAATTATCGCGTTTATAATTTAAAAACGCACCTTTTAAAATTGCATAAAGTATGTGTAGTAAGTGACACCGAAAATAATTTTCTACAGCATGTTTCTGACAGCAATAATCGTCAAATTTAAAAAAAAATTCAATAGAAATTAACAAAAAACAACTATTGCGAGCATATATTGGTTTAGTAACTGAAGATTCAATACCCTTCAGAGTGTTAAATTCCCAAAATATGCGCTACATTACTGATGCCATATGTAAAGCACTTAGTATTAACTTCGATAAAAAATTTTGCTTGAACTCAGAAAATTGCAGAAAAAGCCTCAAACTTGCAGCTGATAACATTCGCTCCCAAAAAAACAGGGGTTACAAATAGACTTTTGTCTTTAAAAATTGATAGTGCGTCTAGACTATCGCGAAACATATTTGGAATTATTGCACAATTAATTAGCAACGATGAAATAATATCTCGAGTATCAGGAATGGTGGAGCTAAAAGGAGCAAGCTGTAGCACATCCAAGAATTTAGCAACCGAAATAATAAAAACATTGACGAAATATGGTATTAACTTAACACAAATAGTTTCCATTACCTCGGATAATGGAGCAAATATGGTTAAAGCCACTAAAATTTTATCTCAATGTAGTATTTTTAATGAAGATTTAGGAGAATTTGACACAGAAGTTGAAAATGATACTTATATGAATAAAATAAGTATGTATGAAAATTCAAAAGATGAGTACTTGGGAGAGATTCAAATATGTCACTGTGCAGCTCACACAGCCCAACTTTGCGCTCTGGATGTTACTTAAGATGAGGAAATAAAGATGTTTTTGTTTCACTGTAGAAACTTAACTAAGTTTTGAGAAAAACGTCAAATGGGTACAGAGAAGTGTTTGAATTGAAATGTTTTCGAATCCCACAGGTTGATTGCTCTATTAGGTGGGGCTCAACATATAAAATTATCTATGATCTAAAAACTGCAAAAGATGTTTTAAAAAATGTTGAATCCATACGCAACAAATCTGGCGAAGAGAATTTTGATATCACCGACTCGTTATGGGATTTTATTGCTAGCTACTGCAATGTGTTTGAGCCATTGCAGAAATCTATAGTTAAGTTTCAGGAGGAACAATTGCATTATGGTAGCTTTTATGCTCAGTGGTTGAAGTGTAAGATATGCACAAAACGTATTGTTGATAGTGCAGAAGGAAATCCAGATACTTTTACACACAAAATTGGCTCTCGAATTTTAGAACACATGGAAACCAGAACAAAGAAATTACTTTCTAATGAAACCTTAAATGCTTGCCTATATATGGATCCAAGATTTTATCATACTCTTACAGCATCTAAGAAGAATGTTGCTGTGATGTACCTTAAAACGTTATGGGATAAGCTATCAACTTTGAACAATAAAGATGTAGAACATCGAGTGGACAATCTAAGCCAATTAAATCGCTCAGTTAATGATTTTTCAGATGCTGAAGATAAATTTCTTAATGAGATTCTTACTCAAGAAATTACAGCAAATACAAGTGAATCAATAAGAGTGCATTCAAAAATAGCACAATTACAGCTCCCCTTCCATCGAGCTGATTTTAGCACACTAAACTTTTGGAAAGAAAAGAAGTATAGCGATCCTGAGCTTTATGCTTTGAGCAACATTATTTTTGCTGTTCCACTAACACAGGTATGTGTAACTTACTATGTACTTTTAACAAAAGATTGCCATCTCCTTTTTCTTGAATGAGCGTGTTGTTTGTTTCTTAATTAAATTAAATTGATTAACGATCACCATCGCGACATTCTTTTTTGGAATGGAGTTTTTGTCTATATATTTCCCCCCACTTATTGAGAAAATAAGAAGTTGCTTAACGCTCTTCGACTTAGTTAAATTACTTTTTATTTTCTTGCTTAAGGTGGTTAGTCAATTTGGCTTGCTGTAAAAGAAAAAAGAGCGATGGTTTAAATGAATTTGTTTATTATTTTCATTAACTAATCCATTTATATTGTCTATATTTAAGGTTACAATTGAACGTGCGTTCTCCTAGCTTAAACTAGTTTGGAAAAACTTTGGAAAATATTTTGCTTGTAAAATTAAACCCAACTTTTTTGAATGAAGCCATCGACAATTTGCCGTTGCTCAAAGATGACGATATATGGGATATTGCTAAATCCAAAATTTGCAAAAAACTGTGCATACCCTTGGTACACTAAGGATTTAAAAACTCTTCGCAACAACAGGAATAGGGCATGTAAGAAATATGTCTGTAGTTTAGACTCAAATTACCTTGAAACCTACAAACGTTTGTTTCTGGAATTTGAAAATAGCTCACCTGGATTATATAATGAATATTTAGAAAATATAAAGCTGAGAATACTGTCTGATCCAAAGAAGTTTTGGGGATTCATAAATACAAAGAAGAATTCCGATGGATTCCCTTCATCATTCAAAACTATAGATGGAATTACTGATGATCCCGTCATTGTTTGTGGTTTGTTTGCAAATCTTTTTAAAGATTCATTTTGTTCGGATTCTTTTGATCCTGATGAGGGGTATTTTGAATATATGAATTCTACACCCAGAGTTTCTTTGGACTCTTTATCCTTTACTTCAGAGGATATTTTAAAATATATTAGTTCGATCGATGAAGATTTTAGTACTGGACCTGATGGAACTCCTGCCACAGTGTTAACTCAATATGGTTCAATTTTGTGTCAACCACTTTTTTGTTATTTAATAAATCTACAAACGAAAGTTATTTTCCACTGTTTTGGAAAAAATCATTTATTAGTCCTATTTATAAAAAAGGTTGCAGGAATGATGTTATTAACTACTGGCCCATTGCTAAACTGTCATCGATTCCAAAAATTTTTGAGCGAATCGTTTATGATCGGGTAAAAATTCACTGTCGTGAAGGCATAACAACTCGTCAGCATGGTTTTGTTAATGGCAGATCTACGGTATCTAATCTACTCGATTTTACAACGTTTTGCTTAAACACCATTGAATCTGGTTGCCAGGTCGACTGCATCTACACTGATTTTAGCAAGGCATTTGATAAGTTACCACACAATTTAATTCTATTTAAACTTAAGTCCATTGGATTTCCACAATATTTTGTTAACTGGATTAAATCGTATTTGTCAGACCAATCTTATCAAATACGATTCCGAGGGGTTTTGCCTTCTGAGTTTATTGCGTTATCTGGTGTTCCTCAAGGAAGTCACCTAGGTCCACTTCTGTTTATTTTAGCCATTAATGATGTGACCCATATCATTAAAAACTCTCATCTGCTTATTTATACGGATGATATGAAAATATACAGAAAAATAAATTCTCAAGACAATTCAGCCCTACTCCAGTCCGATCTGAAATCTTTTGAAGTTTGGTGTTCTAAAAATAATATGTTTCTTAATCCAGATAAATGCCAAACTATGACTTTAAGTTTTTGATTATAAGATAAAAGATACTGCTTTATGTCGTGTGGATATCGTTAAAGATCTGGGAATATGTATGGATTCTAAGCTTTCCTTTAACATTCATATTGATAACATTTGTAAGAAAGCATCTTCTATGCTTGGATTTATTAAACGCTTCGCCAAAGAATTCAATAGCATGATTACGACTAGAACATTGTATTATGCAATAGTGCGTCCTCACTTGGAGTACGCAAGTCAAGTTTGGTCTCCAAGTTACAATGTGCATGTTGATCGAATAGAGAGAATACAAAAATGCTTTGTTCGGTTTGCCCTGAGAGGCTTAAGTGGATTTGACATTTTAAACCTTCCTCCTTATGAGGATCGCTTGAAACTTTTAAAAATGCAATCATTGAGTGAGCGAAGGAAGTCTGCAGATATCGTCTATTTGCACCAACTCATCACCGGTGTATTCGATTCTCCAGAGCTTCTTTCTCTTATAAATTTCAACTCTAATCGTAGAAGCAGTAGAATTGCTGATAATTTAATATACTTACTATTTAGTAGAACAAATTATATGTTAACTGTTCCTTTAAACCGTATGAGTAAATTAGCTTTTTGATGTTAACTTGTCTAAAGGTCAACTCAAGAGTAGCTTAAAAACTATTGTGTAATTGCATGGTTATGTTTTTGCATGGTTAGTCGTGATGTCTTGTGTTGTCCTTGAGCCCAACCATATTTTGGTGGGTAAATTTTTCTCACATAAGCTTATTTTGAGCCACTTGTATTAATATCGTTGAAAATTTCAAAGATATTTGGATTGTGACTTTATATGTGTTAATGATGAGAATGTAGCTGTAGTAGCTAAACTCGATTGTTATTGCATGTAATGTTTAATATAGGAATATTAAGACTGTCTTTTTAATATAATTTTGTTTTTATTTAGTATTTATTTTACTGTGAAGTAAATGCCTTATGGATTATTTATTTTTTTATCTTAAGTTCATATTTTTTTCTTTAATGTGATTATAAAAACTTTTATGACTGTGAAATAAGTGTCTTATTTTAAGTTACATATTTTTCTATTAGAAATTCTTTGCATCAGATTATTTTGATTTTTGAAGTGAAGCTTTTTACGCCTCGTTCTGCGATTTGCTGGAGTGAAATCTGAAAAAAAAGTAATTTTTTTTCGACACCGTTTTTCTTAGAATTTATGTTGTTTTTTGCTTGCGTCTATTGCAACAATATTTATTTATATATACTTATTCGTAATATGCGCTACTAAATTTATTTCTGCGATCTCTTTAAAACTCATGCAATAACAACACCGTTACACACAACAAAAACAACACCAAGCATTCGCGACTGCGTACAAGTGCGCATATTATACAAACAACAACGTACAAAAAGACATGCGTCTCTGAAATACAGCATAAAAAGGATGACAAGTAAATACCGAAAGCCAAACGAATGAAAATAAAATGCTTCCGAAAGCAAAACGAAGCAGAGCGCATAATTGTTGCCTTCGTAGTGCTGCGACAAATTATAAAAGCAAACTGAAAATCAAAGCACTAAAATAATTTGTTACGGCCCGGAGTCCTGACCAGTCTTATTTATGCAGATTAATACTAATAATAATAATAATAATATTAAATTTAAAAATAATAATAAAAATAATAATAATATTAGTAAAAATAATTAAAATAATAATAATAATAATAATAATAATAATAATAATAATAATAATAATAATAATAATAATAATAATAATAATAATAATAATAATAATAATGATAATAATAATAATGATAATTATAATAATAATACTAATAATAATAATAATAATGATAATAATAATAATAATAATAATAATAATAATAATAATAATGATTATAATAATAATACTAATAATATTAATAAAAATAATTAATATAATAATAATAATAATAATAATAATAATAATAATAATAATAATAATAATAATAATAATAATAATAATAATAATAATAATGATTATAATAATAATAAAAAAAAATGGTTCAAGTACGTGATCGTGATCGGACGCATTCTGCCTGCGCTCCTTAGTTTACTTCCAAAGGTTTAAAAATAGGCTGTTTAAAAATAGTAAATTGGTGGTAAATTGATGATTGTGCCACGTTGATCGAATGATGGACTTAAATTGTGCTTTGAATCAAGATAATCTTTAATAATTGATATTAAACACTTCAAAAAAGTGCTTTGTTTGAAGATTTTAAATTTTTGCAACAAAAACTAAAAGTGAAGCCTAATTGCGAAAAAAAAAAAAAACAACAAAAGAAAACAACTCAAAGTAACGAATACATAACACTCGATGAAGCAAAAAAGCAATATATAAAAATAATAAACACCCGAAGCCTTGCTCGCCGCTAATCGAACTAACTTAGTCATTCGAGTCGTTTGTGCTTTCTACTCCCTACTTCTTTTATAAAATATGCCGTGTGTCTGCTCAGCTAGAGTTGAACGTCACTTAGATGATGAGAAGAAAATAAAATGCGTAGGCTGTAATGAGTTTTTTCACTGTCAATGTGTCAAGCTCAAGAAAAGTGATTTGGAATACATGCAAAAAAACAACAAGCCGTATAAATGCAAAGAGTGCCTAATGGCTCGCCAAAATTCTCTTAACTCTCCTCCGCTGCAACCTAATCCATCTCTTTTGGCAGGCCGAGCAAACACAAACTTTGATAAAGTTACGCCTACCCCTCCAACAGCAAGCAAGCAGTCAACAACACCGAAGATTGATCTAGGCACTGAATCGTTTATGCTTCAGCTTAACCAAATGTTGGATGCTCGTTTTCTTAAACAAAACGAACTCTTAAATGAAAAGATCACAACCGCAATCCAAGCCAGTGAAAACAGAATCTTAGACGAACTACGCTGCAATGTCACAGAAATTAAGAAAGGTCTCTGTGACATCACTAAAAGAGTATGTCGACTTGAAGAGAATGCAGCCGATGTCGAATCTCTTCAAACTATGTTCGATTCTTTTAAAGCAACTGATGCGAAAGCTGCTGCTGATGCTGATGCTCTTAGGAAAGAGATTGAAGTATTGAAGACGCAGTTGGACAGACAAGATAATGCGTCTGTTGCGTGCGATCTTCGCTTAAATGGTGTACCCTATTCTGAGAGCGAAAATCTACGGGGTATATTAGCTCAAATTTGCACCTCTGTCAACATCAACCTTCCAAATATAAAAAACATCTGTCGCTTGAATCAAAACAAATCTGCGACCAACAATAACAGCAATAACAACAACAAAGATACTACCATCATAATTAAATTCGAGACAGCATATGACAGGAACTTTGTTCTTAACTCTGTTGCTAGATTTAGGAGAGCAACAAATAACCTTCTACGTCTACATCATGCGGGGTTTGAATCAAACAAGCCCATATATCTGAATGAAGGCCTTACTAAAGTCAACGCTAATATTCTGCATCATGCGCTACGTTTAAAAAAACAGCAATTACTAACCGCAGCATTCACTCGTCGCGGTATTGTGCACGTGAAGAATATGGGCAATGAAAATGCAATATATATCGACTCGATGAAAAAATTAAACGAAGTCATTGGACTTCTTCCTAATGTCGGTGAGAATGATGAAGCAAACAACAACAATCATCTTTTTCGTGAGTCTCTCACATAGCACTATTTTAATATTTCTTTTCTGCACAAATCTCTTAATTGTAACTTCAACTCAAATTATGTATCTTTGTTTAATGTTTTTCTGTGTTAAGGATCTGTTTATTATTATAATTGTTAAGGAAGTCGTCAGTCATATAATGCACTCGTTACACGGAATTGTTTTAATACATTACACTTATGTTAAATTATCCTAGCACAATCTAAACAAAAAAATGGTTTTAAGGTGTGCCATCTCAATGCGCAAAGTTTAATAAGAAAAATTGATGAGTTGAGATATCTGTTTGAAGGTTCTGGAGTTGACGCGATATGTGTAAGTGAAACCTGGTTCAATACAGACATGCCAGATGCTGTTTTTAGTCTTAATGGCTTTAAATTATTTCGTTTGTACAGGGTGGGTCATGCAGGCGGAGTTGCAATATATGTTAAGGATAGCATTGAATGTAAAGTACTTGTTAAGTCACCACCAAATAGTGATATTGAATACGTGTTTGTAGTTATAAATAATAGTGAACAAAATTTACTTTTGGGCTGTGTCTACCGGCCGAATCATTCCATCGATTTAACACACTTTTTAAGTATGCTTGCAGATATTTCCCTACCATTTACAGAAATAGTTATTAGTGGAGATTTCAATAGTAATTTACTAACAGAAAATATACTAATAGAAAATATGAATGTTTTAGGTATGTTTGCAGTAAATACTATAATGCCCACTCACTTCACTAAAACAAACAATACCCTTTTAGATTTATTTTTTGTTAACGAAAGGAAAAGAATTCTACTTTATGATCAACTATCGGCTCCAAGTTTTTCTAAGCATGACCTTATCTTCCTTACTTAAGAATTTCACATGACTAATACTGCACATACTTTCATCTATCGCGATTTTAAAAATATCGATCATACTTTTCTTCGAGAGGCTGCATCAAATGTAAACTGGGCATTAATTTATCATATGATATCGGTTAACGATCAGGTTGAATTCCTCCAAAATAATATTGAAAATCTTTTTAATGAGGTTGTCCCAATGAAACTTGTTCAAATCAAGCATAAGCAACGCCCATGGTTCACCAAAATCATCGAAAACCTTATATTGCAGCGAAATATTGCGTACAAAAGATGGAGACGTTTTAAGACTCCAGCTTTATATGATGAATTTAAAAATCTGCGTGCGTTGGTTGTAAAACAAGTAAAAACAGCAAAAAATAATTATTATAGAAATAAGTTTGGCTCAGCTGTAGACAGTAAACAAAAATGGCGAGAAATACGTAGTATTGGTATTGGAAAAAAAGAAAAAGCTGATGGTTGCGTCAATGTCAATGTTAAGGAATTGAATAAAATGTTCGCTGATGTTGCTGTGCTTTCTCCTGGAGTAAATACATATCTCAGTGTACCTAATTTATATGTTGCTACCCATAATTTCAATTTTGCATGTATAAGTCAAGCCGACGTTATAAAAAACATCCTTTCGATCAAGTCAAATGCTGTTGGGTGTGACGCAATGAACCCAATTTTTCTGAAAATTCTGCTACCTTATGTACTTCCATATGTAACCTACGTTTTTAATACAATTCTCACTACGTCTGTTTTTCCAGAATGCTGGAAAAAAGCAAAAATTGTTCCGATACCGAAATCTCAGGATGAGTTCCGCCCTATCGCTATCCTCCCCTTTCTCTCAAAATCTCTGGAACAGATAATGAGCCAGCAAATTAATGCCCACCTGCACAAGTACAATCTCTTAACTGACAGGCAATCAGGTTTCAGGGCCAAACGTAGTTGTACAACTGGGCTCTCATCACGTAACTTTTAAAACGATAATCGTTCAAACGATACTATCCGACGATATCATCAAAAGCTTTCTTCATGTAAACCTATCGCTATCGTCACGTTTATCATTTAGTTTTTTACAGTTTGGCAGCACTGAAAAACATATGTTAAGTGCCAAATTGACATTTAATTTTTCATTTCCATAAATTTGTTTGAGCGCATCAAAATGTAAGTAGTTTTTAATAATAACAGAAACAATGAATTTTGAATAAAATATAACATTTTAGGGCAGCAACACCACAGCTAATGGATATCATGATTACTTTCATTGATGAAAATCCACAGCTGGCCAACAACTACGTTGCCAACACGGTGCAGGGGCGACAGGCAATCAACTTGTTGTGGACGAATTTGGCAAGCAAGTTAAATGCTTGTGGTCTTCCAAACAAGTCAACAACAGCGTGGAGAAAGGTAAACATTAGTTGCATGGCAAAATCATGTATTGCAAATAATATTTTTTTTTAATCTTAGGTGTGGACAGACTGCAAGTACCGAGCTAAAAAAAAATGCAGCAACAATTTATCTTCAATGCAAAAAACAGGCGGTGGACGATCAGAGGAGGTTCCATTGTCGCCAATGGAAGAAAAGGTTGCGGCACTGGCTTCACTGCGGGACGTCGTGGCGGGAAGCTGCTCAAAGAGCTTTGGTGCAGCAAGTGCTTTTTCCCCGGCTGATGACGACGAGGACGTATATCTTCGATTCTCGCCCATGTCGAACCATGACGATGAAATTGTTGTTGTCGATCTCTCAGAAGAAATGCCGTCTGGAAGTAACAAAAAGAGGTAGGCAATAAATTTAGCCCTATCATGAATGAAATTTGGCCCGGAATTAAAAAAATCGTTTTATTTACAAAATTCACGGAATTTTTGAAAAATTTTAACAGAAATATTTGCAGTTCTCGTCAATTTTTAAAATATTCTTGGTATTGCTGATTACCTTTATCATATATAAGAAACTAATTGATTTTATTTTTAAGAAATGCACCAGTGCACACGCGTGCTCCAACTCCAAAAAGACGTTTTCAAAACAACCAAAACGAAAGCGTGGAAATAATAAAATGCCAGTTAGAAGCTGACAAGGTGTTCCAACACAATATTTTAGCTGTGTTAATAGAGAGGAACACGCAAGATGCCGCTTTTCAAGCAAAAGTTATTAAACTTTTGCAATTTCGGAATGAAATTGCAGAAAAGCAGTTGGAGCACGATTCCAAAAAAACATTTTGATTTTTTTATAAACGACGTTGTGAAGTAGAATTTTTTATTATTTTTGTTTTAAATGAACTTACCTGTGAAATATTTTTTTTTTTATATATAAGAAATATGTGAACTGAATACCTGAATGAAGTCTGAGATATGTATACATTTATATACAAATATTTTTAGTTATAACCATAATAAAATGTAATGAAGAAAACATATCCAATCAACATATTTATTTAAAGGAAAACTTTTTAAAAATATACATAAGTTAAAGTTAGATTTCTACAAAAAGATAACGCTTAAAATTTATAAGTTAAATGATTAACTTAAGCTAACTTAAGTTTTAGTTGCTTTTTAAGCAGAGAGTGATTCCTTTATTCCATCTCTTATTCTTACGGCAAACTGCCTCAAGTGGTTATTTGAAACTTCGGAGGTTTCGTACGTTTCAGAGAGGCTTTCTTCTGGCTCTGCGTTGCTAAAACTTGCAACATTGTAGTGAATACAAATGTTGTGCAAAGCTGCACATACATTTGCGAAAGTTGCAATTTTTGTTGGACTATATCGGCTCTTCCTTTCTTCCAATAGGATTCTCCAACGGCCTGTGAATTGAAATTTATAAAAAATTTTACAAAATCAAATTAAATAAGTATATAATACCATAATTAACATAAATATATTCAACAAAAATAGATTAAGTATTTTAATCCATGATTTATGTAAGATCTACTATAAACCTTCTACAGGTTTATAGATGTTATTCTGTATATTAACATTGTATTTACCTTTATAAACACCAATACATCTTTCAATGATGTTTCGTGCCTTTGCGTGGACAGAATTAAACTTTGTTTTCTTCGGATCGGTCGAAGTTCGATATGGTGTAAGCAACCATGGCTCTAATGGATATCCACTATCACCTAGAAAGCAAATTACATAAATTATTTTTAAATGTCAAAGTCAAATATTTACCTAAGAGCCAATTATTGTGTCCTCTTTGGTTGAAGCAATTATCAAAAAAATTTCTTTCATTTGAATGCCTCCACACTAAAGAATCATGGGAAGATCCGGCGTATCTGGGATTTATGGCCGTTATACGCATTTCATTGTCGCAAATCTGTTGGGCAGTTATAAACAATTATAATAAGTCTTTTTTTGTAAGGAGTATTTAGAAATACTTACAATCATTGTATTTAAGCGGTGTTTACCCTTTCTGTTAAAAAAGTGTTGCTCATTTTCGCGAGGTCTTTGAAAAAATATGTGGGTACCATCTACACAGCCGACGACTGAAAATAAAGACTATTATTATTTACTTTCATAGACATAAATAGTTGAGGCTTACCTCCTGGTATGGAATATTTTCTATAAAACCACTGCTTTATATCCTCTCTCCTATTTTCTGTTCCAATCTCCCATTTGATCCACATTGGGCATATTTTCTCTTCGAGAACTTTTGTGGTATCAGACACAATACCTGATAGAGTACTTTGGGCAACAGAGATACCAGAATCATTTCCGGTCAACCATTGATATCCTCCACCTGCAAGAACTTCTAAGGTTGCACACAACCTTAAAATTGGCGGAATGTGTGTTGACCGACACCCACTTTCGAGGTTGATTGCCTCCAGTACGGACAAAAATGCCTCTTTTGAGAGGCGAAAGCGCTGCACAAAGCTTTATTCGTTTAAAAAAAAAAATTATTTCTATTATTAACACATAATTTTTTGAACCCAATACGTACTTTTTTGATGGAAGGGCTAAAGGATCTGACTTATCTCTAAGAATCCTTCGTTATCGCAACAATTCAATTTTTTCTTCTCTTTCATCGTCACTCAGAAAAATAATTAAATTTCGAACCCGAAACGTTGAATTAACTTATTTTAAACTTTTTAGTAACAAAAAAAAAGGCCAAACGATACCAATTTAACTATCGCGCCAAATCTATCGTTAAGACGATAGCACTTGACAGCTGTTTGCCATACGTGAAGCAAGCAAAACGATAGCGTTTTAACGATACTTTAAATATGAGGTTACGTGATGTTAAAGTATCGTCGAAACGATATCATCAAACGATTCTCGTCATACGTGATGAGAGCCCTGCTCTCATCGATGTTTGTGAGGATTTGCGAATTAGTCTGGATGACAATGAGGTAAGCTTTTTAGTTCTTTTGGACCACTCTAAGGCTTTTGAAATGGTCGTTCATGATATATTGCTGACAAAACTTAACAGAATGTTTAATTTTTCTTCAACTGCAGTCAACCTTATATCGTCGTACTTATCAGATAGATCGCAAGCCGTCTATGCAAATAACGTATTTTCAACTTTTCTCCCCGTTAGGACAGGTGTGCCTCAAGGGTCAGTTTTGGGGCCTCTCTTTTTTTGTATGTACATCAATGACCTACCCGGTGTTTTAGATAATTGTAAAATACATATGTACGCCGATGATGTGCAATTGTACGGTTCTACTAAAAAAGAAATTATAAACGACTTTACTATCCACTTAAGTAATGTTCTTGATAGCGTAGGTGAGTGGGCGCGCAACAACGGTTTAAGCCTTAATCCAAGGAAATCTAAATGCCTTGTGATTGCAAGAAGGATCCTGGATATTTCAACAGTCCCACTGCTCACACTGAATGGTTCCACTATTGAATATGTTGAGACGTCGAAAAATTTAGGAGTAACATTTAATAGAACCCTAACTTGGCATAACCATATTAATAACACTGTTGGAAAGGTGTATGGCATGCTGCGAGCGCTCTGGATAACCCAGTACTTTACACCGCTCAGTATCCGCATTCTTCTTGCTAAAACTTACCTTGTCCCAACGTTGCTCTATGGCTGCGAAATTTTTGCTAACTGTGATAGCTGTGATAAAAGAAAATTAAAGGTCTTGTACAACAATATCGTCCGATATGTCTATGGATTAAAACGCAGGGATCATGTTTCACTATATGCCAAAAAACTATATAATATAACATTTGATAGCCTATTAAACTACCGAACGCTCTTGTTGTTGCATAAAATTATTAATACTCATGAACCTAATTATCTGTACTCAAGAATTATTTTTTCTCGCTCGAATCGCACAAACAAAATTAATAATCCGCATCATACGTTTCTAACGTCTGAAAGACAATTTTTTATACAATCGGTTCGTTTTTGGAACGTACTTCCCAATAGTTTAAGATGTTGTAGTAACGCAGTGCAGTTCAAAAATCTGTTAAACTCATATATGTTATAACTTCCTATTTAACCATTTTGCTAAATTTATGTTAGTTTTGAGAATTAATAAGATAATTTTTAAATTGTTTCTTATCTTTCTCTGTTTTTCTAAAATTCGTAAAATATCGTTTTTCTTTTAATGATAAGATTTTAATGTAATTAAGTTTTTTCTTTTTAACAAGTTAAGTTTTATAATGTTACGATAAATATATTGTGTTCTTTACTTTTTCACTGCTGGTACTGTTTATAAGACTACTTGAGTCTTGTTGTGCCAGTAAATCGCAAAGTAAATTAAAATAAAAAAAAAAAAATAAATTAAAATAATAATAATAATAATAATAACAATAATAATATTCATAAACATAATTAAAATAATAATAATAACAATAATAATATTAATAAAAATAATTAAAATAATAATAATAATAGTAATAATTATAATTATAATAATAATAATAATAATAATTATAATAATAATAATAATAATAATAATAATAATAATAATAATAATTATAATAACAATAATAATAATTATAATAATAATACTAATAATAATAAAAATAATAAAAATAATAATAATAATAATAATAATAATAATAATAATAATAATAATAATAATAATAATAATGATAATAATAATAGTAATTATAATAATAATAATAATAATAATAATAATAATAATAATAATAATAATAATAATAATAATAATAATAATAATAATAATAATAATAATAATAATAATAATAATAATAATAATAATAATAATAATAATAATAATAATAATAATAATAATAATAATAATAATAATAATAATAATAATAATAATAATAATAATAATAATAATAATAATAATAATAATAATAATAATAATAATAATGATAATAATGTTGTGACCCGCACAACATTACACTGTACACTTTGTACATCCCGACCTCACACAAAGAATTAGCCATATCCAATATAATATTCCCACAAACCAGCCACATAAATTACATTTATTATTGCCTCGGCGGTTGCTGGCAAAGAAAAAGTCAACATTAATTTATTGTTATTATTTCCATGAACGACCAAGACCCAATTCAAGTACGGTGACTCGAATTGCAGGCGATCATTAAAAACTGACCTAATTTTAACACACGTCTAAAATTACCAAAATAAACAAAAACACTGCTTTGTTTTTTTTATGTTGTCAAGTGTTTCCGACTACAACGTTGGCGACAACAAAAAACAAAGCAATGAGCTGTTTGGGTGCATCGGCATTTGCTTGCATGGTCAGCATAATGACGTTCTATTTACATACCCTCGTAGCAGCGCTGCTAGCAGAGTGCATTGCCTGCAGCAGCGTAGCATGAATGGTGAACGTGATTGCGCATCACTAAGGGGAAGTAAAATTTAACAAATAAAATGTAAATATGTAAATTTCTCACATATATGACGTATATATGTAAATTACTATGATTGGTTGGCGCCTGTAATAATTTCCATTTATTGGAAATTATTGGAATTTCGGGAATATAGAAACGCCCTCGTAAGTTGAGGATCCCACTATAAATATCACCGCCCGGCGTAGAAACTGGCACTCACTCTTAGACACACTCTCAGAATTAAACTTATAAACATTATTAAGGTTGCAGCCTCGCCTAGACAGCGGGCCTTAATAATACAAACTAAAATCTAAAACTAAATAATAATAAACATTATTAAGGTTGCAGCCTCGCCTAGACAGCGGGCCTTAATAATATAATAAAAATATTATCAAAAAAACCTAAAACATAAAGACCTTTTTCTTTAAAACTAAACGAGTCCGTCCGAAGGTTCTTCTTCTCCTTACGAAAGCACGAGAACCTTGGACGTTAAATACAACATTTGGTGGCAGCGGAGGGATTCAACTCCCTTAAACCAATAAAAAGGAAGCAACATCCTTTTAATAAAAAAAAAAAAAAATAATATAATACAAACATTTAAAAAAAAAAAAAAAAAAAAAAGGTTAAAAAGCGTACCGAGGCTTCGACATCGGCAGTAATCTAAAAAAAAAAAAAAAAAAAAAAAATTTTTTTTTTGTGAAAAGCGTACCGAGGCTGAAACATCGGCAGTGCAAAGTGATAATAACGGAGAAAGCCCAGGATAACCAGCTCTAGGACGTGAAGTCTCCTGGCCCATCTATAAACGAAGACCAGGGTAACCAGCTATAGGGCTCAAAGCCTCCTGGCAGCGTCAACGGTATCAACAACATCAGCATCTTCAACAGTTTCAACAACATCAAATTTTCAACAAAAGTCATCAGCATCAACAATATATGGAGAAATTTAACGACAACGACAGCATCAACTTTAAAAGACTTCAGGAGCTCCAGGAAACAGGAAACAAACAGAAAAAAAAAAAGAGTATCGTAGTAAGCAAAAATCTAAAATTTTTTATAAAAAAAAATACAATATATATATATATATATTTGAACACACGAACACACTAAGTAGGCAATATTTAATTATTTAATATAAAATTTTTTTTTTTAACAAAAAAAAAAACAACACAAATTTCTTTTCAAAAAACAAACTTAAAATTTATGTACTTAAAATTAATGTAAACTTGAAAGTTTTTGTGAAAAAAGGAAAATATTTGAAAGTTTTTTGCTTTAAATTTCTCTGCTTCGAAATTCGTACACGTCAACGCGCGGCTAAGGTAGTTCAGAACTTTGCTTCTCTACCATTTTTCGATTCTTCTTTTCGTTCTGACGCAGAAGATCCTGAGTATTTAAATATGGATCTCAAACTCACTCTAAACGATATTTACAACATCGTTCCGGTGTTTAACGGCAATCCAGCCGATCTAAACAAATTTATAGCATGCGGCAATATATTATTTTCGTCTGCTAAAACCGAGGCAGAGCACACATTTATTTTGGAAGTTATTAAGACTCGATTGGAGGGTCCAGCCTTTGAACTCATCCAGTTCAAATCTTTTACCAAATGGAATGATTTGGTACGAGATTTGGAGAAGGAGTTCAAGGACGAAAAATCGAGAACCACAGCCCAAAATGAACTTCTGACCAGCAAACAAAAAACTCAAGAGTCAGTTAAAGAATTTGGTGAACGAATAGGAAAATTGCTACACGCTCTTAATTCTGCCACATTTGCTAATACCAGTGAAGAATCAGTTAGGGCATATTTAAAGCTAGAAAATGACCGATTGGCCATTCAGGTGTTTGAAGACGGCTTACGCAACCAACATTTACGACTGATAGTAAAAGCTCACAGTGAGCATGATTTAAGAAAGGCGATAGCATATGCTGAAGAACATTCAGTGCGATTAGACAAAACACCCCAATTCACGCCAATACAAAACAAACCTGCCTGTAGTTACTGTAAAAAGGTAGGGCATACACAGGAAAGCTGTTATAAGAAAACAAATAATTTTAATTCACAATATAATAGGCCAACATTAACGAATATTAAAAGAGAAGTGCAACATGTTACGTGTACCTATTGCAAAAACCCCAACCATTCATACAAAGAATGCAGACTGCGGCCACAACAACAAGGACAGAGTACCTATCAGAACCGACGAATTTTAGAACATGACCAAACTTTCCGTCGGTATGAAAATCCTTTCAGGCAATCAAACCTAACAAACAGGGCATCGGGAAACGGAGCAGCCCGGGAGGAAACCAGCGGCGACTCTTCTCGGATACAAGTAAAGGCCGATGTGCACCAAGCACAGCAATAAAAAACACAATAACAATCTCTTTTATAAACGAGTATGCAGACCCAGTAATCCGCATTAAGTTACAACCTTCCGACAAAAATCTGACTACTCTACTTATTGATACAGGTGCAGAAATAAGTTTGCTAAAAAACAATGATAAAGAAATTAAATTAAATTCAATCCAAAAATATACAGTTTCTACAATAGCAGGAAATAAAATGCAAACACTAGGGGAACAAGTTAAAACAATAAATGTTCCATTCGGCGATCAAACAATAATTTTAAACCACCCGTTTCAAATTCTTTCAAAAAACATAAATCTAGCCTATGACGGAATAATAGGAAATGATTTTCTATCTCGACTGAATTGTAAAATTGACTATCTTAATAAACAAATTGAAATACCGGTAGATACCACTAACACAGCAGTGCGTATAATAAATAAAAAATTAATTATGATTGATGAAAAATTCATAAAAGAGAAAAACAAGGCATTATCTACGGGTAATGAAGAGGATCGTGAAAGATGGGTAGAGGAACAAAAGGGCGGTGCAACAAGCATTTTCCGTACCGAAAGTCCTCATGAACCCAATGTCTACGGGCCACAATCCATCTCCTTGCCATCTCAAAATGAAAAATTCATTGAAAATAGAATAAAAATTGCAAAAGAGGAAACCAAGGCATTATCTTTGGATAATGAAAGGATACGTAAAAACAGGATTGAGCGAACTCAACCTGATGTCTACGGGCTGCGATCCATTTCCTTGCAACCTCGCTGCGAACAAATTGTAGAGATCCCCTTTAAATATTCAAAGGATGCAGTGATCCATAAAAAACAAATAAACCCAGGAGTATATTTGGCGGAAACCCTGGTACGCCCAATTAATAATAAAGTAAAAGTTCTTTTTCTAAACACTACAGAGGAAAATCAGGTAATCAATTTGAACGAAATCCATTATGAATGGGATAAGATAGAAAATTTTAAAACAATAAATCTAGAAAGATCGAAAGATGAAGTCAAAAACAGATTAAAAAATATAGAAAATGCTATCGAATTAAGTCATTGCAATTCAGAAGAAAAGAGAATAATTTTAGAAATATGTAGAAATAACAACGATTTATTTTATTTTGAGGGTGATCACCTTACCTGCACAGATACCGCAAATCATGAAATAATAACTGAAGCAAATAAACCTCCCTTGTTCGTTAGACCATATAGACTCCCAGAAAGTCAAAAAGATGAAATTCATAAACAGGTGAAGGAAATGTTAGAAGATAAAATTATTCGTCCGAGTCCTAGTCCTTGGAATTCACCACTATTGCTTGTGCCGAAGAAATCAGATTCCGAAGGCAACAAACGTTGGAGAGTAGTAGTCGACTTTAGAAAGCTTAATGACCTGACAATTGGTGACGCTTACCCTTTACCCAATATTACTGACATACTTGATCAGTTAGGAAGAGCAAAATATTTTAGTACCTTAGATTTAGCAAAAGGATTTCATCAGATACCAGTTAAAGAATCTGATAAGTGCAAAACTGCATTTAGCACGCCCTTCGGTCACTACGAATACAACCGAATGCCATTTGGTTTGAAAAATGCGCCTGCAACATTTCAGAGACTTATGAATAATGTTCTAATGGGATTACAAGGATTCGAATGCTTTGTCTACGTCGATGACATTGTTGTTCACGGTTATGATTTGTCGGACCACAACAAAAAATTAATTAAAATATTTAACCGATTACGTGAACACAACCTGAAACTCCAGCCTGACAAATGCAACTTTCTGAAACAAGAACTAACTTATCTAGGACACATAATCTCTGAAAACGGAATCAAGCCAGATCCGGAAAAAATTAAAGTCGTTAAAACTTACCCAACACCAAAAAGTACAAAAGGTATCAAATCATTCCTTGGATTCGCGGGATATTACAGAAGGTTCATAGAAAACTTTTCCAGCATAGCAAAACCACTCACTAAGTTGCTAAAAAAGGATATAAAGTTCAACTGGGACGCCTTCTGTGATGAAGCATTCTCAAAATTGAAAGAAAAATTGATAAGTCCCCCAATTCTAGCCTATCCAAATTTTGACGAGGAATTTATAGTTACTACAGACGCCAGTGATGCAGGACTTGGAGCAGTATTGTCACAAGGACCAATTGGCAAAGACAAACCAATCTGCTTTGTCAGCCGAACTCTAAATGATGCTGAAACAAGATACAGCACCACGGAAAAAGAATTGCTGGCTATTGTTTTTGCTGTAAAGCAATTTCGACCATACGTGTACGGGAGAAAATTCACTATTCTCACAGATCACAGACCGCTCGAATGGTTGATGAAGTTAAAAGACCCTATGTCAAGACTGGCAAGATGGAGAATTCTACTATCTGAGTATGAATATACGATTAAATACAAGGCCGGGAAAAGCAATACAAATGCCGACGCTCTTAGTAGATTACAGGAAAACAGCAATTGCATACCAAAAGATAACAATGTAAGAATCGTGACGCGACAAATGGCAAACAAACAAGCGAACAATGAAAGTATCCAAACAGAATCAAAACAGCCTGAAAATATAAGGAATGATAATACACTTCAAATAATAGAAAATAAGGAGCAAATATATGCCAATAAAGAAATGAAAATAAAATTATTGTTTTTGCCGCTTACAGATTCACCAGATGAAATTCTTGTAAAGAAAATGATCCCAATATTTGTCAAACCCCTTATGGGAGAAACTGAAATATATACGCTAGAAAGCGATTGTAAATTATGTGTAACAACCATACCTTTGCCCTTCAGAACTGCTAAAGACCAAAAAATGGCAAAAGAAATACTACTCAAAATTAAAAACGAACATAGCATACAAGATCAAGAATCCATCGCAATAGCAATTCCCAGTTTTAACTCTCGATTTAAAGAAGATTTAAAGAAGCTTAAGGAAATATTTTCCAACACAAAAATTTATTTACATGTAAACAATAGAATAGTTTTAGAAAACACAGAACAGATAGAGAAAATTTTAACAGAATATCACAAATCACCATTCGGAGGACACCAAGGTATAAATAAAACATTGAAAAGGTTAAAAATGAAGTATTACTGGCCTACAATTAAAAATGATACACAAAAGCTTATCCAAAAGTGCGAGTCATGTCAAAAGAATAAACTCAACAAATCGCCAAAAGTGCCAATGAAAATAACTACAACTAGCTCCGCACCTTTTGAACGAGTAGCACTGGACATAGTCGGACCACTTCCAGTAACTTATAAAAACAACAAATATATCTTAACTTTTCAAGATGATCTAACCAAATTTACAGAAGCGATACCTTTAGAAAACGCTGAAGCAACAACAGTTGCGCGAGCCTTCGTTGAACAAATACTTTGTAGATTTGGATTTCCAGATTCTCTATTAACTGACCAAGGAACAAATTTTTTAAGTGAACTATTCAAAGAAATATGCAAATTGCTAAAAATTAAAAAATTACAAACAACACCACAACACCCAAATCAGCAAAATCTACCTTCCCTTTCAATATAAAAGCGCAGAAAATATCCAAACACATTCAGTATCAACAGTATGAACCAAGAAAAATCAAACGAGTCGAAAATCCGGGCCATGCGGATGATCTGGTCCTATATAGGACGTCGAGACCGAGAACCGACTGTTCAGGACTACGACAACTTGGACACGCTAGAGGAGGAGACTCTAGCGATGATCCAAGCCACTAAGGAACTCCAAACCATGGAGAAATACGCGACGATGAAGGCCAGCCCCGTCCTTGGAGATGACGAGGACACTGTAGAACTCACCAGAAAGTACGAGAAGGCACTGCAACAAAGAAAAACAAGAGAGACTCAACTGTGGGACCATCAATAATAAAAGTACAAAAACAAAATAAAAAAAAAAAAAAAAATTAAAGTCTTCTTATTTATTAAAAAGGACAGTTAAGAATTTTTTTTATTTTTTCAGATAGGAATTTTTTTTAATCTCAGCAATAATTTTCAGATACGTTTCGTCAAATATTTTCCTCAAACGAAAAAAAAGACAACAAAAAATTTTTTCCCCTTCTTCAAAAAAAAAAATTTTTTTTAAGCCATTTTAAGCAAAAAGAAAAAAAAAAAATTTTTTTATAGACACTTCTTACAGATTAAGAAAAAATATTTATTTAGAAACGCAGATTTTTCCATTCGCCCTAAAATTTTGGTAGAAGAAAAGAAATATTTGCCAATTGTAAGATACGAAATTAAATAGAAAAAACATTTTTTTTTCCCCTTCACAAAAATTTTCAAGCTATTTTAAGCAAATGAAAAAAAAATTTTTTTAAATGTACTCCCAACAATAATAAACAAAACAAATCAAAGTTATAAAAAAAAACAATATATTTAAATATGTACATATACCAATATAATTAATAAAATCTTATGCTTAGATATTAAGAAAACTTTCCTTATATAAAATATATTCAATAAGCAATTAAAGAAAAATTTTGTACAGACTACATGCTTATTTCTACTGTCAGACCGGTGATATCGCGGCAGAAAATTTTTAATCTCTTCAAAAAAAAAAAAAAAAAAAAAAAATTTTTCTTTTTATAAGGGGGGAGGGATGTTGTGACCCGCACAACATTACACTGTACACTTTGTACATCCCGACCTCACACAAAGAATTAGCCATATCCAATATAATATTCCCACAAACCAGCCACATAAATTACATTTATTATTGCCTCGGCGGTTGCTGGCAAAGAAAAAGTCAACATTAATTTATTGTTATTATTTCCATGAACGACCAAGACCCAATTCAAGTACGGTGACTCGAATTGCAGGCGATCATTAAAAACTGACCTAATTTTAACACACGTCTAAAATTACCAAAATAAACAAAAACACTGCTTTGTTTTTTTTATGTTGTCAAGTGTTTCCGACTACAACGTTGGCGACAACAAAAAACAAAGCAATGAGCTGTTTGGGTGCATCGGCATTTGCTTGCATGGTCAGCATAATGACGTTCTATTTACATACCCT
Source organism: Pherbina coryleti (assembly GCA_943735915.1). NCBI lineage: Eukaryota > Metazoa > Arthropoda > Insecta > Diptera > Sciomyzidae > Pherbina > Pherbina coryleti. The sequence continues at coordinate 120,323,550 of OX030948.1, read as the reverse complement.
CGTAGCAGCGCTGCTAGCAGAGTGCATTGCCTGCAGCAGCGTAGCATGAATGGTGAACGTGATTGCGCATCACTAAGGGGAAGTAAAATTTAACAAATAAAATGTAAATATGTAAATTTCTCACATATATGACGTATATATGTAAATTACTATGATTGGTTGGCGCCTGTAATAATTTCCATTTATTGGAAATTATTGGAATTTCGGGAATATAGAAACGCCCTCGTAAGTTGAGGATCCCACTATAAATATCACCGCCCGGCGTAGAAACTGGCACTCACTCTTAGACACACTCTCAGAATTAAACTTATAAACATTATTAAGGTTGCAGCCTCGCCTAGACAGCGGGCCTTAATAATACAAACTAAAATCTAAAACTAAATAATAATAAACATTATTAAGGTTGCAGCCTCGCCTAGACAGCGGGCCTTAATAATATAATAAAAATATTATCAAAAAAACCTAAAACATAAAGACCTTTTTCTTTAAAACTAAACGAGTCCGTCCGAAGGTTCTTCTTCTCCTTACGAAAGCACGAGAACCTTGGACGTTAAATACAACAATAATAATGATAATAATAATAAGAAAAGCTAACAAAAATATTTACACAATACGAGTAACCGGTTTTGTTTCAGGTTCAGTTTTCACATCACTGCTGTTGCAGTAATTGAGTGTTCTCAATAAATAACTCTTACTGTGGTGAATTTAAGTAGAACAAAGCCGAGTCTTTAGGGGTGAACTATTATCTAAGCTGAGACCAATAAGGTAGAATAGGGGTATGTAAAGGAGTTAGTATTAGAAGCCATTAGTTGAATTTCTATGAACTCAGTTGGATCAGAGGTTAAAGAGGTGGTCCAGAACACTTCAGGTAGTGGGTTCGAATCCCGGTGTGGACAAAATATATATTTCTTTTTTTTAATTGATTTTTTTTTAATTGAAAACATATAAGATCAGCATATAGGATAGGCATATATGGAAGCATATAGAGAACAAATGTTCAATTATATAATATTGCATCACAGTCTTGGTATATAATTGCAGTTAGTAAGTGGCGTGATAATAGGCGATTCAGCACCCCCGTTATCTAAAAATGAGGTATTAATTTGGACAGGTCGTGAAAACATGTGAAGCATTTGAAAGGGGAGTCGAGAAAGAGTTGTGAAAGGCGGCGGTAGACTGAGCTACGCTTGAAAGTTATCAAAAAATATTCAGAATTTTTGAAAAAGTAAAACGAAGAATCATTTTTTTTTTCTTCAATAATAAATTCCGGAAAAGTGCTTTGTTTTATCATCAATATTTGGCTAATTGCCAATTGATAACATTATGCTGGAGAATTAAGGGATGTCTTAATGTGGATTCCCAAAGTGCAAGATTATCCTGCGTCCTGAGTTTTCTCAATATGACTCTATGTCCTGGAGTTTTTCCTATTTTTCTCACCATTTGGATTTGATGGATTCTTACGCCCAGCTGGATATTCTGGCCTAAAATCAAGCAGACGAATAAATAACTACTTGGCGGTTGAAACAATTAAGGTATAAGCCATAACTTTTATAATCAACTTGTTGGTGCAAATGTGAGCCTTCGGCCTTGCACGTCAGGAGCGCTGGTTCGATCCCTGGAATTTCATCATAAATAAGACCTTTTTTTTTAAATTAATATATTCACATAATGAAACTTTTGCTTTAAAATAATTTTTAAAATCATAGTTTTTGTTTTTTTTTCTCTTCGATCCGAGGGAGGTTTCGAATTGATAATTATATGAGTAAAATACTATATATTTCTTTTGGTTATTTAGTTTAAATTTTGTGAATTTGGAATTTCAAATTTTGGATTGTTAGTTCCGTTTTAAGTTGTAATCCTAGGGTAGTCAATCGATTGCTTGCTTTAGGAATTTTGAATAGAGATTTTTTTTTTAAGTATTTACTCGGAAAATTGGAATATTCTTTTATATACACTAATGTTATATACACCTTAACTTAAATTGTTCTTAACGTTAATAAAGAAAAAAACTGAATTTAAAGTGAAACAAATTTTTATTATTAATTCGCAACAGTTCCCAGTGATTGCGATATCTGGAAATTGTCGGAGTTGGAGGAAACTCCATCTCCGATACGCGAGCGGAATTTGGCGCGTAACAAATTTCGTATGCTTTCGTAGCACTACGAAGCAAAACAAATTCTTTTTAGTGCTGCTGCTTTTGCTTAGCCTTTCGAAGATTCAGAAAGCAAAGCAAAATGAGCAGCATACGTTTGTCTTTAAAAGCTTAAGGTAGCACTACGCAGCAAAATTTTCGTTGCTTTTGCTGTTTTGCTGAAAGCTATTTAAACCCTGCAATAAACCAGTGAAATAAAATAGGCACAACGTAGTTTATCTTAATATATAAAAATCACGTGTCATGATGTTTGTGTTCGCTAATCTCCGAAACCACACAGCCAAATTCAGTAAAACTTTGTGAATGGTTGGTTTCAGTTTGAGATATATGATAGTTTTGGACCTCTCTTTTGTGGAGTTTTATGCAATAATACATTTTTGACTAAACGATTGATGAAATTTTGTATGAAGATTCTCCTGACCACGGAATAGAACATAGGCTGCTTCAATTTCAAAAAACTTCCCTAAGAGGGCTCTTTATGCAGATATATGTTTCTGGCTGAACGAATTGACGGATTTTGATGAAAATTGGTAAAAAGATTCTCAAGACTCCAAAATAGAACATGAGCTACTTAAACTTAAGCAATATCAGTCTGATGACTATTGACTTCAAAAGTGCTGGGTCGATTAAGCTAAAATGGCATAATTGTAGTTTAGGGCCCATGCTTAAATATTTTTTTTCTTATTTTTATAATATGTATATGGGTCCCCTAAGCCTTTTCAAAAAGAAAAGGTCGGTCTCGAATGGTTTAGGAGATAAAAATCGTGAAATTTTGAAAATTCAGTGCAAATTTTAAAGTGGGTGGAAGCTAATTTTACCTACCATAATAATACCTACCATTAATATTGCATATCAAACATGTAAAAATAAGTAATGCATCATACTTTCATTTTATGAAGAAATAATTTATTTTTTAGTGAATTTATCAGTGTCAGTGTCTGAATATTGTGTAACCGATAAAATATTGGCTCTAATCGGATTATAGAGCTCATGGCAATTTTAAGAAAGTTCGGTGGGCTCGCCGACACCCATGGCGTGACACTGCTTGTTAAACTCATAGGTTGAAGTTGAATTATGACAAAATTTGTACATTCATGAGCACGCTTAAACTTTAGCAATATCAGTCTGATGACTATTGACTTCAAAAGTGCTGGGTCGATTAAGCTAAAATGGCATAATTGTAGTTTAGGGCCCATGCTTAAATATTTTTTTTTCTTATTTTTATAATATGTATATGGGTCTCCTAAGCCTTTTGGTTCAAAAAGAAAAGGTCGGTCTCGAATGGTTTAGGAGATAAAAATCGTGAAATTTTGAAAATTCAGTGCAAATTTTTAAGTGGGTGGTAGCTAATTTTACCTACCATAATAATACCTACCATTAATATTGCATATCAAACATGTAAAAATAAGTAATGCATCATACTTTCATTTTATGAAGAAATAATTTATTTTTTAGTGAATTTATCAGTGTCAGTGTCTGAATATTGTGTAACCGATAAAATATTGGCTCTAATCGGATTATAGAGCTCATGGCAATTTTAAGAAAGTTCGGTAGGCTCGCCGACACCCATGGCGTGGCACTGCTTGTTAAACTCATAGGTTGAAGTTGAATTATGACAAAATTTGTACATTCATGAGCATGTGAAAATTTTTTATTAAAAATCCAGGCGATTTTTAATAAAAAATTTTCGCTTGCGGAGCTCTTACCTTATAATATTAAAACTTCATGAAAAATGTTAGTAAAAATCGCTCATATTTCATAAATTTTCATTCATAACTTTTATTAACTTTACATATTTTACATAAAAAGATGGGTGAACATCTCTTATTATGAAAACAAATCCGTTTAGAAAATCTTCATATATTTCCCTTTCTTGAATCACAAACACTTCAATATTAAAAATTATAAAATACTTTCATTTTATTAAAGAAACAAAGAAAACTCGTCATTGGCACAAATTTTAACCAAATAGTACTAATTTGAGAACACTTCTATGATCATTGAAATTTTTCACTGATCCAATATGCATTTTTTTAAGGCACGGGTTGGACCTGCAATACCTGTTAATATTGCATTTAAATGATCATATTTTTCGCTTTAAATGGATATATATTTCTATTATTAGAAGAAGAGTCTTATATAGTTTCATATAGTCTTTTATATCAAAAATATGATTTTTATATAATTGAAAATATATTTTAATTTTCAATCATTGGCCTTAATTAATAAATATATGTTTCAACCTTGATATTGAAAGTGTCGTTGGCACGAGTGCAGCCTAATGCTTGTTGTTGTTGTACTTATTTGAACACAGCTATTGTAAGCTGATGCTTGTAGTTATGCTAACACTGCTGGATTCACGCTTATGCGGTGTCTGGCTGTACAAGCGAAGGGGTGAGAAAATGCATTTATGAATTTGATACTATTGCTTGTAAATATGGTAAAAATGTTTGGTAATATGCTAATGCGAAAATTTATTCCTGAAGATAAATTTTTAAGATAGTAGAGGTTGGAAAAATATATGCTTATATGTAGTATATTTTGTACAATGTTTAATATTTGGCCATTTATAGAGAGAGAGTATAATATTATTTTATTGCTAATATTTTATAGTTATCTATTTTGAAATAGCTGATTAAGTGTAATTAAGTTATGTACTTAAATTAATATTTATTTTATTTCCTATCTGTATATTTATAATTAATGTTTTTTTATACTGTTATTTTATTTAACTTAAATCTGTTTAATTAAATACATATATGTTAAATTGTTTGTAAATTTTTTTAGCATATTATTGTGAAAGTTCTTGTTCTTTTTATTTATTTCTATAATTGAATTCACGTCTTCTTTTTTTACTATTTTATATGGTCCGTGATATGGGCTTTGGAATTTCTTTCTACTTTTATTAAGACTAAATCGCCTTCTTGTAAGTCAGATATATTTACATTTTTATCAGAACTAAGTTTTCTTTTCTTTTTGCTATATTTATTATATTTTTGGCTTTTTCAATAGAGATTTTTAATCTTATTTTTGATTCGTCAACATTTTCGGCTATGTTATAAATTTTACAGTTATCCTTTGTTACATCATTTGGCAGAGTTGGTAATTTTCCAAAAACCAATTCATAAGGAGAATAGCAGGTGTTTACATGTGGAGTTGTGTTGTATGCAAATGTGTAGTACGGAATCCATTTGTCCCATTCCCCGTCATCTGCGAAGGAAAGAAGGTACTCATTTAAAACCTTATGGTTTCTTTCAAGTGCTCCTATTGTTTCGTGATGATAAGGTGCTGAGAAAATTTGTTCTGTCTTCAACGAGTTGCATACATTTTTCATAAGATCATTTGTAAACTCTGTTCCTCTGTCTGATTTCAACGTTTTGAAATTTCCAAATTTAAGAATCAATTGTTCTACTAATGTTTTTGCGATAGTCTTCGCGTCTTTGGTTTCAATAGGATGTGCAATAATAAATTTCGTAAGATCACATTGCATTGTTAAAATGTAACGGTAAACGTTTGAAATTCTAAGTGGTCCTACCGTATCTATTGAAATTTTCTCAAAACTAGTTGTCGGTGTGTCTGTTATGGTCATTTTCTCTTTAATATGTCTTGTCTGTTTGTTTCGAGCGCAATATTCGCATTTATTGATATAATTTTTTACCATTTGTCGCATATGTTTCCACACATAGCGTTTAACTTCAGAATTGTTTTTCTAATACCTATATGACCTGCTTGCGGTGAGTCATGGAATTCTTTAATTAATTTGTTTTGCATGGATTTACTAGTAATTCTTTTAGGGGGTTTGAATATTAAAATTTTTAGTGATTCATTATAATTTTTATTAACTTTTTGCTGCAGCGTATTATATATTTTTTTAAATTCATTCTTTTGCATAATTTCAAATATCTTATCTTCATCATCTAGCGCTAGTTCTTTTATATTTAATTTATTCATTTTAGATACTAATTTCTTCCGAATCGGCTCTAGAGTCGCTGAATTATCATTAGATCTTGCATGCATATATTTATTTTCTTTATTTATTCTTGGTGATGGCTTCATCGGGGTCGAATCTGGATTCGCCGATCTAACGCTACATCGCACGTGACAATATCAATAATAATTTCAATACTAGTATTATCATTGTTATTTATATAATCATTTTTTAATTCGAATTTCAATTTACGTATGTTTTTAATATCACTAATGGATGTGCAATCACATATATAGAGTTGATCAGACTCCGGTTGAGATGTGCATTTATCCACTGCAAGTTTTTCTTGCCTCTTTTTATCACCCCTCGTTATTACCAACTCGAGTTTTTTCGTGCTCGATTCGTCAGTTGGTATTATGTTTTTTAAAATATCCGAATCTATCTTTATTCTTGATAATGCATCATTAGTATTTATTTTTCCTTGTTTATATACTATTGTAAAATTATAGTCAGATAAATCTAGTCTGATTCTGGTCATTTTTGATGATGGATTTTTGTGACTAAATAATGAAACTAAAGGTCTGTGATCAGTTACTACATTGTATTTGTTTCCGAATAGATAGAAATTTATGTTAATGAATATTTAAAAACAAAATTTATTCAAACGTTTTAGTTTTTAAAGTGTAACTTGCTAACTAATATAAATTTTTATTGTTTTTTTATCATTATTCTTATTTTGCATGTTTTTAAATACGCAAGTAGAAAAAATTAGTTTTATAATGTAATACATATACACATATTTATTTTTATACTATATAAAAGTTAAAATAATGAACTGGCAAACATTAATTTTTTATATTTTTAAATCATGATTATTCTATAGTAAAAAAATTAATTGAAAGTCATCTAAACATATTTATATTGCTCTTAGTTTTAAAATTTATAACGAACGTTTACAAATTCTAATGACCTCAATTTATACATAAAATTTTTTTTTGTTTTTTTTCATTTTTGTATATCTTCATTTTTACAATTAAAATTAATAAAGAACAATGTCTAATTTTTGCATTATGAACTGTTTATGTAAAGTAATAATATTTGTATATGACTCTTAATTATAATTATTGGTATTATTATTGTATTTTTATTATTATTTTTATACATTTTGTATACAGACTCATATATTTATTTGTGTTGGATGCTTTATCTCCAGCAACGACAATTTAAGACGTTTTATTCATTTTTGACGCATTCGATTTAACTGCAGCTTCTGCAGCTGATGCTTCCCTTGAACCAAAATCTGGTATCTTTTTGCCCTTGGTTTTTTCATTTTTGGCGTTGTTTGGTGCAGATTCAAAACTTTATTCATTGTCTTTAAAACTGGAAGAATACACTTCCATGGATTTTGGCATTGGCTGTTTCTTAATGTATTCCATATGTGCCAATATGGAACTGAATTCCAGGAAAAGCAAATCAAAAGATTTCAGTTAATAGGCAGGATCGCCATGTAAGGATTTATTGTGTTGTGTATATTGACATATTAGAAAGCGTGTAACGCCAAATATTGATATGGCTTATGAGCCGAGTGTTCATAAATATTTGTTTTGACTTAGGCTAGAGAGCCGCAGTTTTAGTCTTCAAAAATAATAACTACAAGGCTAAAGAGCCGCTTGAGTTAGTTTCTTATCAAAAGATAACTTTCTTTATTTCTCAATTCATTTTCCTTATATGATGAATTTCATTTAAAAATGTAGATAAAACTGAAATTTTGAACCCGACCACCTCAGATATCGATGAAATTTTGTTCATAGCTAAATTTGATCAATACAAAAAAACCCTCATTTTTAGAAATGACTGTTTTGCGATTTTTTGGGCGTGGCACAGTGGGAAAGTTTTCGAAAAAACGCGAAAATGGTCGAAAAGAGCTCCATTTAAACTGCAATTACTCAGAATCGGGGGAACCGATTTCCATGATCTTGGTATCATTAAAATGATATTTTAACAGGCTTTATGACACGTTTAAAAAATAAAAAAAAATTACACTGTAAAAAATTTTATAACAAAAAGAAAATTTTACCTAACGAAAAAACCAAAAAGATCAAGGGTTTTTTTACAGTGTATTACTTTTTTAGAAAGGTTTATCCTTCACCTATAACATATCAAAAAATAAAAATGGGTTCTTTTTTAGTTTTTTTTATATAATTTTTTAAGTAGTGGCACTTCTAGTAATTGCCCATATATTTTTATATTGAAGCCACGAAAAATAGCCAAACATCTGTTATATTACTGAGAAGTGTTCAAATTTCAGTTATATTCAAAATATACTTATAATGTGCAAAGATTATTGATATAATATGCATAAAAGAAAATGATGTATGTATACAGGTAAAAAAAATAAACATTGTCCCAGAAAAATTATGAATATGTTTTAACCCCAAAAAGTTCTTGCGGCCGTACCAGCCCAAACCAATAAGTATACAGGTAAGCGCATAAAATGCTTACTGTAACTGTGTTTCCAGGATTAGCAAAATAAACACACTGCAGGTACCCCTAATTAAAGAATTGATTTTAAAATTGCCTTCAATATTGCTATATAAATGCACCTGATGAACATACCCAAATTCATAATTATAAGCCGTTTCGAGAAGCCAAGATATCCCATTACAATTTTTACGTGTATATTTTAAAATTTTGAGTGAATATGAATTCAGACAATAAGTACAGATGCATAAAAATATCTAATAAGTGTTGCGCTTCGCTTCGTAAAATAAGTGAAAACGAGGCTGCAAATATAATTGAATATTTTCCAGCTGTCGACAACATTCATTGTAGCCGTATTTGCGAAACTTGCCGGAATACACTAAGAAAAGCGCGCAGTCGTAATGAATCCAACAAATAATTAACTTAAAAAAAATGTAAATAAAATAAAACACAAATTAATAAAAACATGGCAAATAATATAAACAATTGTTGATGGTTTTTTATTTGTAAACATTTAAAAAATGTTAGAATTGTTGAACTATTTTGTAAATGTGTAAGAATGTGACCTGATATTTTCGCTGTTATTCGAATTATTTCGAAAACTTTCGGTACGTTCATCAGGTGCATTTATATAGCAATTTTTAAGGCAATTTTGAAATCAATTCTTTAATTAGGGGTACCTGCAGTGTGTTTATTTTGCTAATCCTAGAAACACAGTTACAGTAAGTATATAAGTATATAAGTTACATTATAAGTATATTTTGAATATAACTGAAATTTGAACACTTCTCAGTAATATTTATAACAGATGTTTGGCTATTTTTCGTGGCTTCAATATAAAAATATATGGGCAATTACTAGAAGTGCCACTACTTAAAAAATTATATAAAAAAAACTAAAAAAGAACCCATTTTTATTTTTTGATATGTTATAGGTGAAGGATAAACCTTTCTAAAAATATAATACACTGTAAAAAAACCCTTCATCTTTTTGGTTTTTTCGTTAGGTAAAATTTTCTTTTTGTTATAAAATTTTGTACAGTGTAATTTTTTTTATTTTTTAAACGTGTCATAAAGCCTGTTAAAATATCTTTTTAATGATACCAAGATCATGGAAATCGGTTCCCCCGATTCTGAGTTATTGCAGTTTAAATGGAGCTCTTTTCGACCATTTTCGCGTTTTTTCGAAAACTTTCCCACTGTGCCACGCCAAAAAAATCGCAAAACAGTCATTTCTAAAAATGAGGGTTTGTTTGTATTAATCAAATTTAGCTATGAACAAAATTTCATCGATATCTGAGGTGGTCGGGTTCAATGCATCTCGATTTTTACATGAAATTCATCATATATCATTTTTAACAGTATTTTCTTAAAACTAAAATAACCCTATTTCTAATACTCCTCCTATTTTTCCAGCTTATTAAATTTTAAATTAAAGAAAACCAATCAAATTCTTTGATTTGATCATTATGCAAATTTCCCCTCAAAAAGATATTTTTAATTTTCAATCATTGGTATTAATTAATAAATATATGTTTCAACCTTGATATTGAAAGTGTCGTTGGCAGCCTAATGCTTGTTGTTGTTGTACTGATTTGTACACAGCTATTGTAAGCTGATGCTTGCAGTTATGCTAACGCTACTGGCTTCACGCTTATGCGGTGTGTGGCTGTACAAGCGAAGGGGTGAGAAAATGCATTTATGAATTTGATACTATTCCTTGTAAATATGGTAAAAATGTTTACGTTAAATGTTCATGAATATTTTTGGGATCTTTGACTCGATTATAAATAATATTGATTTTATTGTTTTTGCCTTAAATTTGTTAACAGTAAAAAGAATGTGGGAAAAACAATTGCGTTAATTTAACAATGTTTATAGTGACTTCAAGAGTACACTACACATGGACCCTAAGGAACAATTATTCCAAATTTGGTAAATCAGTTTGTATGATTATTGCCGGTAATTGTAGCAAAAATGCGTGTGGTGGTTATAATTCCTGAGTTGTACATAATTTAATAGTGAAACTTGGTATGTAGGTGCTATGTGCCAAGCTACTTTTACAACCTATCTATATATTTATATAAAAAATCAATTTTGGGCGGGATGAAGTTTGCCGGGTACGTTAGTGTTACATAAAAAAAAATGTATGAGGGGCCTACTGGACGTAATTTTAATCTCTGCGTCTTGTTCTGAAACCTTCGCTAAAAGTTAGCATATGCTTGTCTACAAGCAGAGATAACGAAATAGGAAACTTCGATTCGGCTGTAATTTTTGTTGATTTTGCGCCAAAATGGTGCTTGTTCTTCTCATTTTTTATGTCCTCACGTATTGTGTATGTGAGTTCACCTCATAGTTGTCAAAAATTGCTGTGTCAGCCGTCAGCTGTTGTGAAGTTTTATAATTTTGTAACATTGTTTTATAAATTGTCTGCTTTTTAAATACCTTATTTTTGCTGTAATTTAATTTCTCATTCCAACGTTAGCTCGGGTCGACAAAAGTTTATAATTATTTTATAAAGTTGTGGTTATTTTTAAATATAAAGTAATAAAACTAAAGAAATATGCCTGCAAAAGCTGTGCGTTATCAATAGCGATGCTAGTGGCACCGTCTTTTTCGAACAAGAGAGTGCCGACGCGCCCGTTAAGGTTACTGGTGAAGTTAATGGTGTCACCCAGGGCATACATGGTTTCCATGCGCATGAATTTGGTGACAACACCAATGGATGCACCTCCGCCGGCCCTCACTTCAATCCCCATGGCAAGGAACATGGCGCACCCGGTGATGAGAACCGTCACTTGGGCGATTTGGACAACATTGAAGCCACACACCTTAGACATAAGATGACTTTTCGTCCATATCTGGTGATAATATTATAACATTACGCAAACAGAAACTTATCAAAATGAGGGAAAGTAAGTAATTTCAATTAATTCCTTCCATTTAAATATATATTTCTATTTGTTAAAGTTGGCAACAAAGCAATTTATTGAACAGAAGCAATCATTAAATCAAACGAAGAAGAGTGCTGCTAGCACAACAAATAACATTCCGTATCATCAACTAATTGAATAATCTTTTGATGAAACTTGTAACTCATCCGGTGTGTTGAAAGCAACAGACAACCAAAAACTAAAAGAAATGGGAATGGAATATTATTATAAGAGATAACTCTGCATATGTATATTGATAATTTATTTGTTTTAAGTGTTCCTCGAAGCAAGCAGCAAATGAGAATCTTGTCTCTCAAATTGATAGAAATGATGTCATTAGCGAACTAAAGTTATTGAGTAAAATAGTTAGCATCTCAATATAATTGTGAGTAAAATTATAAATTATGCTATTTATGTTATTAGCAAAATATTTAAATTGACAACCCAGCCTAGAATCTGCTCATTCCTCCAAAAATTAGGAAATTCCGAAAGTAGTCAAAGATAAGACACTGCCACAGCATGTGAATTATGAAAAAGATAATGATAAAGACGGTGCAGTAAGCAATACTCAATACAGGTTTGTTTCGTCTAAAAAAGACCTTTTTTCATGAATTTTTTTAGAAAAAACTATAACAGTAGGTTTATTTTGCACATTATTATATAAAAGTACAACGTTTTAAGAATATTTAAAAAAATTTTTGTTAAAAAATAGAAAGAAATAGCGGATTTATTGAAGATCTCCGCAGGTGCCTCGAAAAAAAGTCTTTTTGCGGTGACCAGCCTACAGCATCTCTGGATTATATGAAACAAAAAAATCAAAATGCTTTCTTTAGATTATTACTTTATCTCTCCAGTGACGTCAAGCTTTTTTTTATTTTTCAATTTTTGGCACCATTTCGAAGCCAAAATGACGATTTTTGACGAAAAAAATCTACCTATTTGTTATTGTAAAATTGTTAGTAATTAAAAAATTTAAAAAACTCGACGTCACTAGAGAGCTACTTATATGTAGAATATGTGTACAAAACGTGTTTCAAAAAAATGTGTTTCAAAAGGATCGGTTCAGTAGTTTTTTCTGTAGGCTGGTCACCGACTTTAAAAACCACATGTTTAGGAAAATCCATAGTTGAATAAATAAGGTTGTCTCGTGGCTGATCGTACTCTCTTTTCAGTACCCATAATTGTCAAAATCAATGAAAAGCAACAACAACAACTTCAACGGCTTTTCATGTTATTAATTTTCGTCTTCAGATTTTGTATGAGATGTCAACTTCGATTTGACATTTATGGGAACTCGCTCTCACCCATGCGACAACCTTATTTATTCAACCATGGGAAAATCGATGTAAAGTTTTGTACACTAAGCAACACTAGTTGGAGGTACGGTTATTCAACCTACTGTAACTTCGTTAGTTTTGCTCCGAATGACCTAAAAATTTAATACAATATTCTTCAGATGTTGTACTTACAGAAACAAAAATAAAAAAGAAAGAAAAAAGTTGTCAAACCTTACCCCCCCCCCCTTAACATTAAAAAATTCGTTCGTTTGTTTTCCTGTGATCCAAAATTGTTGAGTGTTAACTTTATGTTTAATGTTTAATCCTGTCCCTGATGATGAACTCCGTCGAAGTTCGAAATATTTGGCTAAATAAATAAATTGAACTTAAAAATATTAAAGATTGTTTTATATTAAATAAAAAAATTGAGCCCGAATGCAGTCCAATGAATTAAGGGGTCGAAGAAACATATTACTATTTATTTCATATAGAAAACTTAGGACGAATACATGCCAATGTTAAGTCTATCTTCCCTCGAATGGAAAATGTGCAATTCAATTTATACTCTAATTTAATATTTTAAACCATACAAAATGTTTTGCATAATCATTTAAACAATTTGAAATGAAATTAAATTACAATAATATATTTTGCAGATTCAATTTACTTTGATCGTGGCTGCTGCAATTCTACTTTGCTGATTCTTGCACAATCGTAATCAAATTGGTTACATTCGCATGGGCTATAAAGCTTTTTATTGTTTGGATTCTTTTTTACTTACTTGGAATGCAATAGGGTTTGAATGAAAAGCAATGAAAATATGCAAGTCAAGCAACTGAAGTGAGTGAGAGTTTTTTTATATGTAAAATAGATATATAAAAAAATTCTAATTCATTTTTATTACAGAAAACCTTCATATATGCCAATCAACCGTAACATCCTCACGCACAGCAGCAACGATTGTCCCATAATGCAACACATGCTATTGCCGAGGATCGCATATCCAGTAAAAGCCTAAAAATACTATTTAATGCGCTCAGGGACAACACAAGACAAAACAACTAACCATGCAGAACATAGGCATGCAATTACACAATAGTTTTTAATCTACTTTAGAGTTAACCTTTTGACAAGTTAACATCAAAAAAGCTACTATTGTTAACTAAGGTACTCATGCGGTTTAAAGGACCATTCAACATGCAATTTGTTCTACTAAATGGTAAATAGATTAAATTGTTAGCGTTTCTACTGCTTCTACGATTAGAGGTAAAATTAATAAGAGAAAGAAGTTCTGGAGAAACGAATACACCGGTTATGAGTTGGTGTAAATATACGATATCTGCAGACTTCCTTCGCTCACTCAATGATTGCATTTTTTAAAGCTTCAAACGATCCCCATAAGGAGGAAAGTTTAAAATGTCAAATCCACTTAAGCCCCTTAGTGCAAACCGAACCAAATGTTTTGGAATTTTCTCTATTCGATCAACATGCACATTGTAACTTGGAGACCAAACTTGACTAGCGTCCTCCAAGTGAGGACGCACGATCGCATAATACAACGTTGTAGTTGTAACCATGCTATTGAACTCTTTGGCCCAGCGTTTTATAAATCCAAGCATTGAAGATACTTTTTTACAAATGTTATCAATATGGATGCTAAACGACAGCTTAGAACCCATGTATACACCAAGGTCTTTCACTACATCTACACGACTTAAGGCAGTATATTTAATTTGATAATCAATAATTAAATTATTCTTTTTTCGCGAAAAGGTCATAGTTTGGCATTTGTCTGGATTTGGAAACATGTTATTTTTAGAACAGCAAATCTCAAAAGAATTCAGGTCAGACTGGAGTAGGGCTGAATCGTCTTGAGAGTTTATTGTTCTGTATATTTTCATATCATCAGCATAAATAAGCAGATGAGAGTGTTTTATGATGTAAGTTACATCATTAATTGCTAAAATAAACAAGTGGACTAAGGTGGCTACCCTGAGGAACACCGGATTCCGCAACAAACTCAGAAGACAACACACCTCGGAATCGTATTTGATAAGATCTGTCTGACAAATTCATTTAATCTTTTGTCCAGCTTAACAGCTAACAAAATATTGCGGAAATCTCAAAGACTTCAGCTTGAATAAAATTAGATTGTGAGGAAGTTTATCAAATGCCTTACTAAAGTCAGTGTAAATGCAGTCGACTTGGTTACCAGATTCAATCGAATTTAAGCAAAAAGTTTTAAAATCGAGAAGATTAGACACAGTGGATCTGCCATTAACAAAACCATTCTGACAAGTCAGTAAAACTTCTCCACAGTGACCCTTAACACGATCCTAAACCATTTGCTCAAACAGTTTGGGAATCGATGAAAGCCTAGCGATGGGCGTATAATTTATAACTTCATTCCTGCAACCTTTTTTATAAATTGGACTAACAAACGAATTTTTTTCCAAAAAAGTGGGAAATATCCTTCGTTAACCCGAATATCTCTGTGGTTGCCATATGGCAACGCACGATAGATACATTTTTATATGATCATCACATTCAGTCGAACGCAGCCACCGTTTCGCTTTAAGCTTTTACTGAACGCGGAATTGTTCGTTTTTCCAACTAAAACCGTTTGGATGTTAGTAAGTGTTTGAGCGTAAGAGCTAGTGCGTCGTCAAGTGCATAAAAACTGATGAGTGCAAAAAAAATTGATATGAAAAAGTTAGTAAGCCTGAAATATATATTTAATATCCTGATCGCGTAATGAAACGTAATTTTTCTTGTAGTGTTTGATAAAGAATATAATGTTTTATAAGTGTTTTTCTCTAAAAAATATTTTTTGTATTCTTTATTTTAAGTTTTTTGTACATGTGGTAACGCTAGGCAGGCTAGGGTACTGGTTTTCAGTGATATATTTTTTGGATTGTTTTATTTGTATTTATTTGAGTTTGTTGGAAATCTATTGGTGGTTTATTGTTTTTCCTTATTGTTTTTAATTTTTCCAAGACCACTCTCCTTGCAAGAAGCATTGGACTTTTTAGAAGAAATATGTGCCCAAGAAGAAAGTGAAGCTCCAACTAATGTGCGAGCACTGTATATCGAGCCACCTCATATAGAGAGGGATTTAAGTGGCGAAGATGATGGTGGAATACCCGACAATGTATGCCCAGTGCAGTTGGAATCAGGTTGCGAAATTATTTTGGAAAGCGGATGCCGAATTGAAAGCTTTGAAGGCATCCAATCTAGTTCTGATACTGGATTCGAGAATGAGACCATTTCTTTTGATATAGTTGATGATTCTTTGCCAAGTTCATCAAAGAGGATATGTCGCGTTAATCCTTCGAAGTCTAATTGTGACTGGTCACAATCAAACAGGGTCTTTTAGAAACATGTGGAAAACGGAAGATGATCTATGGAATAGAATGGTGTTCAATGCTATGCGAAAAAATCTTTTCGAAGAGATAAATTTCATGCTTCACTTCGAATCATCTTTATGTATGCCGAAAGATAGTTCTGATAGGCCTGACAAATTATGGAAACTACGTCCCATAACAGATCATATCAAGGCCAAAATGTTAGAAAATTTTCACCCAGTGCAAAATCTCTCATACGATGAGAGTATGATTGCTTATTTCAGACGCCATGGTTGCAAGCAGTTTATAAAAGGGAAGCCGATTCGTTTTGGATATAAATCTTGGTCTCTATGCACACCTAGTGGATACATAATCAACTTCGAAATATACCAAGGTAAGAACCCAAGATCTGATCCTAAATATGAGGAAAGATTCAGAACCTGCGCAGATCCACTTCTGTGTATGATCGACGATTTTCCCGAAGATGTAAAAAAACTTCCATTTGCATTTTATTTTGACAATCTCTTCACTGATATACCATTGTTAGCATATCTAAGAAACCGAGGCTACCACGCTACTGGAGCAATTCGAGAAAATCGAATTCCTAAAAGTTGTACGATTGCCCATAAAAATTAATTGCGAAAAAACAACGAGGGAAACAGGAATTCACTTGACTAAATGGGTGGATAATGCGGTGATGTGTCTTGCGTCGACTTGTTTTGGTTCCGAACCAAAATCAACAGCATCTCATAACAGTAAAGAACTAAATAAGAAGGTACCAGTTCCACGATCATGCGTTGTAGCCGAGTACACCAAATATATGGCCGGCGTTGATCAATTTGATCAAAATGTTTCGGGAAGTCGTATATCTTTTCAAGGCAAAAAATGGTGGCATTGCATTTTTACGTGACTCATCAATGCGAGCATTCAGAATAGCTGGCTCCTTCTTCGAAGTGCTGGTCAAAATAAAACACTCATGGAATTCAAGCGAGAAGTTGCAATATACTATTGCAAGCACTACGGTAAGGAGCCAAAAGTATTTAATAAACCATTAGATTAACGAATGGATTCTATAAAAAATACTCTTCGCTATGATCGAACCGATCATCTTGTTATACCAATTGAAAAAAAGCGCCGATGTGGGGGAGATACATGCAAGTCTACCGTAAGAATAGCTTGTGGCAAATGCGATATTGGGCTCTGTTTGCCATGTTTCAAGCCTTATCATAAAAAAACCTTGATTTATTTTAATTTTTTTTAAAGAATAAAAAAAGATAAGATGAAGTTATTTAACAGATAGGGATTATGCTCCTAAAAAATCTTTTTGCAATTCGAAAAAAATGTACGTAGGGAGATTCGGGTAAGTAAATTTATTAAATAAAAATTAAAGAGATTGACACAAAACGGAAACGCATTGAGTTATCACTGCGGCAGGAATTCCATCAGGTCCAGCGCTAAAATCCTCATCGATTGATCCAATATACTTTAATATATCTTCTGAGGAAAAAGATATAGGCCCCAAAGAAACCTTGGGTGTAGAATTCATATATTCAAAATACCCCTCATCTAAATTAAAAGAATCCGAACAAAATGACTCTTTAAAAATATTTGCAAATAAACCACAAATAATGACAGGATCATCAGTAATTCCATCAACAGCTCTGAATGATGAAGGGAATCCATCGGATTTCATCTTTGTATTTATGAATCCCCAAAAACTTCTTTGGATCAGACAGTATTCTCAGTTTTATATTGTCTAAATATTCATTATATAATGCAGCTGAGCTATTTTCAAATTCCAGAAACAAACGTTTGTAGGTTTTCAGGTCATTTGAGTCTAAACTACAGACATATTTCTTCCATTCCCTATTCCTCTTGTTGCGAAGAGTTTTTAAATCCTTTGTGTACCAAGGGTACGCACAGTTTTTCGCAAATTTGAGGCTATATGGTACGGACTGAGAGAACACGGTAAAGAGTTCCGTATAAAAAAAATGTATGGAATAATCAAGGTTATTTCCATTTAAGTACTCTAAAATAACATTAAGTTTGTTATGAAGTAAATCATTCAACTTCAAAAAGTCAGCTTTTTTAAAATTGAATTCATAAACTTTGTCTACTGAGCTCGAATTACCTATACTCTCTCTGTCCGATTTATAACATGCGCTCAATGGTGGATGGTATTCATCAACAGTAGTCAGAACATGAAAGGCCCTCTTAACAATGACATTGTTACGGTCTGTAGTAAAGACCAAGTCAAGAAGTCTATCATGACTATTATATTATATAATACAACTCACTTGTTGTAAGTTAGAACATACATTATCAACAAATATATGTTCTTGGCGGGTCTTCGAATTAGATGCACAAAAATATGTATCATCGTCAGAAGAATGTCATTTCAAGTCAGGTAGATTAAAATCGCCCAACAGTAAAATGTCGTCATTTACGTCGAGTAGATTTATTATATATTCTATGAAATCGGCAAGGCTTGCATAGACTTCTGCACTGCTCTATGGAGGAACATACACATTTATAACATATACATTGGAATTACAATGTATAACCTTAACGCATAAAAGTTCAATATTAGAAGAGCAGGGAATATCAATTAAGGAACTGACGAAGGAATTCCTTACAGCTAAAAGGACACCACCACCAACAGCAGAAATATTGTCATTGTGTCTGTCCCTTCTAAAAACTTGAAAGCTATTGTCAAACAATTCAAGTCAGTAATGCTTCCGTTCAACCACGTTTCTGTTAACGCGATGATATCTTCAGAAAAATTCTGAGACGCCAAAACATTTTGATAGTACAGGGATAGCCTATTTAGTTTTTTTGGGTCTATTGGGCGACTTTATACGTCCTTGTAGACTTATTTTTTGGCGTAAACTCAGAAGAATATTCAGAATATATTGACGAGAATATTCTCGGCCCACTTTTTAGAGTTCAGAATAGTAGAAAACTCTTCGGCTGCAACCGTTAGAATAAAGGAGGCGTGGGAGGGTTTATTGCCAATTTTTTTTGCATGAAAATAATGCATTTTGACTAAATAAAATATTTTGTTTGATAAACGTCAATACATTATCACTTGTTGTGTCGGGCTGAAGACGTGATATGAATAAGAGTTTTCGCCTCGAAACTGCCCTTAAATTAATTATTGGGTTATTGGGCTCAGTTAAAATCAAATTAGGACTAATAGCCAATGAAGGAGTATAAGATGGAGGTGAAGACAAATTTAAACTATTGTTTACTGAAAGCATGGCTGAGGGCTGCTTAGCCTGAGGAGGGTTTGAGGACGTCTTACGACGTTTATTTTTATTCTGCCTTTTCTTTTTTGAAATATTCCGGTCTACTTCAGACTGAATGTTTATTTGCGTCCCGGAAAAGATTGTCTGAGACAAAGAAGGCGAGATTTTTTCCGATGAAGAGCATTAATTATAGACGTTGATACTGGGTGCGGCACTAATTTAGCAAGTTAAGACTTTTACCAAAAAGCTTAATTTTAGAATAAAGCTCATCTGGGAAAGTGCCCTGCACGAAGCACAGTACCAGCGAAGACCAGATAGGACAGACATTAAATCGTCTAAACACGATTTAGAAATACCCGCACATCTCGGATGAAACATTTGCTCACATGGGCCAGAACAACTGAACATTGGGTTCAGAATATTCTGGCTTCTGCATAGCTCGTTCAACGAACAAGGTGCAATATTTTCAGAAGAAAAATAATCGATTAGCGGAAATGAGCAAGTTTAAAATGTGCTTTAAGGGTTAAGCTTGTTATATATTAACACAATGCAGTGAGCACACCGTTAAAAAACAACAACACTCACTACGTTAGAAATAAACAAGCCACGCACAAAGAGGAATGAAAAATACAACAAGCAAGCAAGCATGCAATCTAAACAAAAAAAAATTGTGTCTACACAAGAAACTGTTATTGTAAAATATTAAATTAAATTAATAATAATCTAAACACACAATATATATTAATAATTAAATGTTAAAATTAATACTATAACAAAACTGGTTTTTTTTTTAACTATTAACATAGTTTCACCAAACAAAAACAAAATAAAAACTGTACACAATAACACAGAAACACTTCTGACACCGAATTAAAGACGAAATCAACTGAAGTACTGGAACAAATTGAGGCAAAACCGGATTCGATAAATAAATCGATGGAACTTGTAGCTAATAACAACAGTGTTCATAGCAAAGAAATAGATGTAGCGATATCAAGCGATTCAGTGCTTGATAGTCCAGATTTTGCCAATGAACAGTAATTGATGTTTTTGCCCTTCGATTACCATCGAAATAATAAAGAAAGAATTTAAGAAAAGTATTTGCAATTTTTTATTTATTTAATGTTTCGTATATTAATATTTTTTTATATATTATAGATGTAAATAAAGAACTAAATCATGTTTTAAAATGAATAATTGTAAAATTGTTAGTAACTTTAAATGTTTTAAAATGAATAATTATAAAATTGTTAATGAAAAAAAATAAAAAAAATAAATAACTGGCCATTTCAGCCCTTGAAAGGACTTTGACCTAGCTGCTTATGATCAATTGTGTTGTGCGTGTTATTAAGTTTGTACACAATTGACCGAGAAATGGACCTACAGACTTAACGCCGACTCCGAACGGCGATGAACGGAATGTTCTTATTCTCAAGAAGCTTTACATGGCATTTTGATTACTCTCTGAGGTTTGCCATTGTCTGCAGAGAGGTGGCGGCCGTACAGAAAAATTATTTTAATTCAAATAATTTTCTGTCGCTGCTGGGGTTCGAACCTGGGTCTCCAGGTCCTTTGACATAGCGGCCACGCACCTTAACCAACTACGCCACGGACGCCGAAAATTGTTAATGACTTTAAGTAATAAGATGATTTTTAATTTTTTTTTTTTTTTAAAATACGATGTTGTCAAAGATATAATAACATAATGGATAAATGGATAAATGGATAACTCATAACATAATGGATTACTTTCATGAAGCAGATTTTATCTGGAAAAAGTGATAAAAGCAATTTTTTTTTTATTAATAAAATGAATTGTTGGTCGTTTGAAATTTATTTATAGTTTTGTTTTTTGTAATTAAAAAAAAGAAAATTATAAATTATTGCTACTTGAGTACAAGACCAGCAATTTTTGACCAGCAATTTTTTTTTTAGTTTGCCTAAGTTTAGTGAAATTTTACACAGTGGTGAGAACCCGAACCAGCTGAATAACTCAAACTCAACTCAAACTGGCACCTAAACTAGGTGAGTTTCTCAACAAAATGTACGACCACAACTATAATATTGTGTTAGTATTGACTTCAATTTGACATAAAGCAGGTCTAGTGCTATCCCTTTCACATCGAAGTTTCCCATCTCGTTATCTCTGTCTACGAGAACATAACGATAATGTACCTACTGTACTGTCGAACCCAGTAACAAAAATATAGGATCGCTCCTATGTCCCGGTTTACACTTGTCAAGAATTGATGGTCAATTATTTCGAATTTCCTTTTAAGCTTGACGTTCACATTTATACACATAAAGAGTTGACGATCAATTATATGTGTATCAAATAAATACTATTTCTAATATGAAATGAAATGAAACGACGCCGTTGATGCTCAAAACGAATAAAAAAGCAGCGGGACAACGAATTGCGCAAGAATTGACGGTACGGTCAATTTTTTTTCTTTCCCTTTAGTTACGATTGCGGCACCACCGAACACAAGACTTAATCGTCAATTCTTGATAAGTGTTTACCGGAACTATAAGCGCTATCTTGTTTTATTGGAGTAAAAAGCGATCCCTTTGCGATTCAGCTCCCCAACTGTTTTATTGGACAGAAATAGGCAAGCGATAAATGTAAAAATAAGAAAACTTAGTGAGGCTCGTGCATTTTAGGAAAATGCTCTCATTATTTTCTGTAATATTTTAAAAGCACCTATGCTGGTCCATTTGGATCAAAATGCAAGCAATCAGTGTATTAGTTAAGCACTAATTAGGAAGAAAATGCTAAACGTAAAAGAATTGTAACGGTTAATTTGGTCAAAAAATATTTGCAATGCAATAGACACGCGAAGACGCTTATCAACGATCTAATAATATATTGACAGCAGCAGTGAACAAACTTGTGATCTGAAAAAGTGTCCGTTGTTAAAATTGTAGGTTTGTGCAAAAAAAAAAAAAAAAAAATTTAAAACAAAATGTTTTATAAGAGGCATTTAAGACAGCTTATTAAGTAAAGTAAAGTGAAGCAACTTGAATACAAAATTCAGTTAACGAGATACCGCAATGCTTCAAGAATAGAGTACTCCATTTTATATCACAGTTAATAATAAAGAGAGATGTAATGTTTTAAGGAGCGCTCCATTACACATCGCAATGCCTCACATATTGATCGCTAATTATCTGGTCGTCTGGTATCCCAGCGGTCCGAAATGGCAGCAGCTCCTATAGAATCACGATCGAAGCGCTTCATCACTGTTGCTGGTCCAGCGGTCAAGCAGCACACACTTCAAATATTTATTTTCTTTGAGTTTCTCAAGCAAGTACAGAGACAAAGTTTTGATCTTTTCTCTATTGTTGTTAAGTGCATGCCTATTTGTTGTTCAGTTGCGATTCAGTTTTCAAAGTCAGAAGTCATATGGTACGCTACGCGGCAATAGCTTAAACAAAAAAAAAAGAAGTAAACATGCAACTGTTCAAATGCTGGCTATTTTTCTTGTTAACTATGCAGTGTGCTTCGAGCATAGACAAAAAAAATTATCGATATGTTGAAAAAAAGTGGAGATAGAGCGTAGTTAACTCATTGCTCTACCTCTCGCTCCTTATGCACAGCTTTCATACATTCCATTACACAATAGCGGGCATCCCCCGCTTACTCCACCTTTCTCTATACCACTCTTTTTCGAAATCAACTTCGAACTGCTTGCTTCCTAGGACATGACAGTGTTAAAAGAAGCACGTTTGGCAAGGGGGATGCAAGCGCTTGCTATTACCATAGCAGCGCTGAAAGATGCCTTTAGAAGCGCTTATTTCCCGCTGCACAGTGTGTCTTTTTCAATTTTAGCGTGCCAAAACTCATATCTCAAAAAGTTGTATAGCTGGAGACATGAAATTTGGTAATTTTGTTTTCAATACCAAAAAATAACTGTCACAAAAAATGGGCGTGATCTGTCAACTACCACGCCTACCACCCATACAACTGGAAAAGAATTATTTGTATAAGTTTGGATGTATGTACGCTATAATGATAAAATTTGGTATCTAAGTTTAGCTCGTAACTTAAAACCTTTTGGCGAAAAGTGGGCATGATCGGTCAACTGCTACGCCTACCTTGACTACATACACAAATCCACTTATTAATAAACAGCATTTTTATAATTTATTAAACACAATAACTTACAAAGGATCATTAAATATATATTTAGGTTGTAGTTATGATTGCTGCCAAATTTTAAATTAACTTCACGGAACTATTCTGTATTTCTTTTAAATTAAAACTCACTTACTTGCTTACTTACTTATCTGGCGCTTACAACCGTAAGTCGGTTTTGGCCTCGTATAAGAAATTGCGCCAGCCATTTCTGTTTTGCGCTTGCTGGCGCCAGTTGGAAACACCAAGCGTCGTCAGGTTATCCAACACCAGATCCTTCCAACGAAGATGTGGGCGTCCTCTTCTGCGTTGACCACCACCGGGCACCGAATCGGATATTTTTTTTTGCTGGAACGTCGTTTTCCATTCGCTCAACATGACCTAGCCAGCGGAGCCGCTCGATTTTAATGCGCTTGACTATGTCGATGTCAGCGAACAGCTCATACAGCTCGTGGTTCCATCGAATTCGGTACTCGCCATTGACGCAGATTGGACCGAAGATCTTACGAAGGATCTTTCTCTCGAAGGCTCCCAAAGTCTTTTCACTAGAACTGCTCATCGTCCAGGTTTGTGCTGCATATAATAGGACGGGCATGATTAGTGACTTATAGAGCGTGAGTTTTGTTCGTCGAGAGAGGGCTCTGCTTCTCAATTGCCTACTCAGCCCAAAGTAACACCTGTTGGCAAGAGTTATCCTTCGCTTTATCTCAATACTGACATCGTTGAAAGAGTTTACCCTGGATCCCAGGTAGACGAAGTCCTTAACAACCTCGAAGGAGATGTTGTCAACAGTGACGTGGTTTCCAAGACGCTGGGACTGTTTATTTGTTGACACAGGGTATTTCGTCTTATCTGCGTTCACTACAAGACCCATTCGACTCGACTCTTTCGCTAACCTGGGAAATGCTACACTGACTTCGCGCGTATTATGGCCAATGATATCGATATCATCAGCATACGCCAGTAGCATAATACTTTTGTAGAATATAGTGCCATTGCGTCTCAAATCAGCAGCTCGGATGATCTTCTCCATCATTAGGTTAAAAAAGTAGCACGATAAGGAATCACCTTGCCTGAAACCTCGTTTGGTATCGAATGGAGGAGTGAGATCCTTCCCGGTATTAAATGTGCTGCTAGTGTTGCTCAGTGTCATTCTGCAAAGGCGGATGAGCTTTGCAGGAATACCAAATTCAGACATGGTGGAGTATAGATAATTCCTTATTGGACTGTCGAAGGCGGCTTTATAATCGACAAAAAGATGGTGTGTGTCGATCTGTTTTTCTAGGGTAGCGTAGGGTAGTTTAGCGTAGCGGAAATATTTTGTCTATGGTGGATTTACCAGGTCTGAAGCCACACTGATAAGGTCCAATCAGCTGGTTTACGATGGGCTTCAGTCTTTCACATAATACGCTCGACAGGACCTAATATGCGATAGTAAGCAGGCTTATCCCACGGTAGTTGGCGCATATTGTGGGATCGCCTTTCTTGTGGATTGGGCAAAGCACACTGAGGTTCCAATCGTTTGGAATGCATTCTTCCGACCATATTCAGCATAGAAGCTCATGAATGTATTCAAATAGAGCTTCGTATAAATTCTTGAAGAGCTCAGCAGGTAAGCCATCGGCTCCTGCGGCTTTGTTGTTTTTAAGCCGAGCAATAGCTTTTAAGACTTCACTATGGTCGGGCAGTGGAACTTCAACGCTGTCGTCCACAATTGGGGTTTCCGGGATATCATCTCTATTGGCGGGATTGTTGTCGTCGTCACCATTCAAAAGCCTAGAGAAGTGTTCCCTCCACATCATCAGTGTACTCTGAATATCTGTCACTAGATTCCCATTTTTATCTTTGCAGGAAGAGGCCCCGGTCTTGAAACCATCGGCCAGGCGTCTTATTTTTTCGAAAATTTTTTCTTTGATCTCATCGTCCTTCTCTTCTGTTGGAGCGTGTGCACAAATCAGGCTCATGTTGAAAAATCTTGCCTTGAAACGAATTATGGCAAGTCGTTCGTTCACAGGGGTAAATCGCAAGACATGATGCCTTAGTCTCTAGCCAACCACGAATCCGCATCCAAATTCGTGCTTCTCCGCATGGCCGCTATAGTAGACATCACAGGATGCTTGCCGTAAGCAACCCTGTCCCTTCCATCGCATTTCTTGAATTGCAGTGATATCAGCTTTGTATCTTTCTAAGATATCTATCAGTTGAATAGAGGCACGATCCCAATTAAGGGTTCGGACGTTCCAAGTGCATATCCGTAAATCGTTGTCAGTTTTTTGATTGCGATAGTCGTCATCAGATTTGGGGATCATTCTTATCATTTTTCTTATGCGTTTCATTGAAATGTGTTTTTACGTGATGGGCTTCAAACCCAACGCACAACCCTTTAAAGGCAGGTAGCCCGCCACTCATATTAGCCGTCAAACTAACGGTTGCCAGTTTGCCGTTTCTAAAGGACACCACGTAGAGGTTTGAGTCGACTTGAGACGAGTTCGACATGGATAATGCTGGCCTCACCAGGTTGAGGCAGTCAGACACGTTGCCATGTGAAGATCGCCCCCTTGACCCTCACGCGTTGCCTTGTGAGGATCGTCCTCCGAAAACTCATTTAGTTACAGTTTAAACTTAAAGGGGCATATAGGTTACAAATTTTTAAAAAACAATTTTGTTTCGGTAATATTTTTTCATAGTAGGAAAAAGATATCGTTTTCAAATTTTGCATATATATTAATTAGCATTCAAAGACTACAAAAATTTTTTTTCAGAATTTTTGAAGCGGTTTTTGATGTTATTTGATTTTTTTTTTTTAAATTGCAAAAAATTGTTGGTGTGCAGGATATCACCAATCTGGAATATCTGGGGAAAAAATAAAAAATACCAAAATAATCCTTGTTTAAGCGGCTATCGCCTGAACTAGGATAATTTTATTCCTCCGAAAAAAAACAGAATAGCGGCCATTTGAAAAAAAAAAATCAATTTTTGAGGTTACAAAATCGGTCGCCATTTTGTTTCTTTTCGACGGAAAAAAATTATCCTAGTTCAAACGATAGCCACTTAAGCAAGCATTAATTTTGTTTTGTTATTTTTTATTATATATTTATTATTTAATTTTTATTATTTTTAGAACTGAAATTGATATAAATCTGGTTCCTGAAAATTAATAATGTTGAAATTAATTTTATTTGTGCAATTTATTTGTAATATTAATCCTACAAAAAATTTACTGTATCCAGTTTTGTTTACACAAATTATCCTTATAGATGCATAATGCACTAAACAATGGAGTGAAAAGGTGTAGTTGCATATATGAAGATTTCTTTTATTTGAGTTAATTTGCGCAATGGTTTTTTTTAAAAACCAAAAGAAAAAACACTTATTATTTTTATAATTACACTTTCCATCATATTTACAGTGGAACATTTTAGATTTTTCTTACTGAAAATGACTTTAATTATAATTTGATGATAAAAAAATTACTCTTTTCTATACGTACTTACTTACTTATCTGGCGCTTACAACCGTAAGTCGGTTTTGGCCTCGTATAAAAAATTGCGCCAGCCATTTCTGTTCTGCGCTTGCTTGCGCCAGTTAGAAACACCAAGCGTCGTCAGGTTATCCAACACCAGATCCTTCCAACGAAGATGTGGGCGTCCTCTTCTGCGTTGACCACCACCGGGCACCGAATCGAATATTTTTTTCGCTGGAGCGTCGTTTTCCATTCGCTCAACATGACCTAGCCAGCGGAGCCGCTCGATTTTAATGCGCTTGACTATGTCGATGTCAGCGTACAGCTCATACAGCTCGTGGTTCTATCGAATTCGGTACTCGCCATTGACGCAGATTGGACCGAAGATTTTACGAAGGATCTTTCTCTCGAAGGCTCCCAGAGTCTTTTCATCAGAACTGCCCAACTTCCAGGTTTGTGCTGCATATAATAGGACGGGCATGATTAGAGACTTATAGAGAGTGAGTTTTGTTCGTCGAGAGAGGGCTCTGCTTCTCAATTGCCTACTTAGCCCAAAGTAACACCTGTTGGCAAGAGTTATCCTTCGTTTTATCTCAATACTGACATCGTTTAAAGAGGTAATGCTGGGTCCCAGGTAGACGAAGTTCTAAACAACCTCGAAGGAGATGTTGGCAACAGTGATGTGGTTTCCAAGACGCTGGGACTGTTTATTTGTTGACACAGGGTATTTCGTCTTATCTGCATTCACTGCAAGACCCATTCGACTCGACTCTTTCGCTAATCTGGAGAATGCTGCGCTGACTTCGCGCGTATTATGGCCAATGATATCGATATCATCAGCATACGCCAGCAGCATAATACTTTTGTAGAATATTGTGCCACTGCGTCTCAAATCAGCAGCTCGGATGATCTTCTCCATCATCAGGTTGAAAAAGTCGCACGATAAGGAATCACTTTGTCTGAAACCTCGTTTGGTATCGAATGGAGAAGTGAGATCCTTCCCGATCTTAACTGTGCTGCTAGTGTTGCTCAGTGTCATTCTGCAAAGACGGATGAGCTTTGCAGGAATACCAAATTCAGACATGGTGGAGTATAGATAATTCCTTATTGGACTGTCGAAGGCGGCTTTATAATCGACAAATAGATGGTGTGTGTCGATCTGTTTTTCTAGGGTTTTCTCCAAGATTTGTCGTAGCGTAAATATCTGGTCTATGGTGGATTTACCAGGTCTGAAGCCACACTGATAAGGTCCGATCAGCTGGTTTACGATGGGCTTCAGTCTTTCACATAATACGGTCGACAGGACCTAATATGCGATATTAAGCAGGCTTATCCCACGGTAGTTGGCGCATATTGTGGGATCGCCTTTCTTGTGGATTGGGCAAAGCACACTGAGGTTCCAATCGTTTGGAATGCATTCTTCCGACCATATTCAGCATAGAAGCTCATGAATGCATTTAAATAGAGCTTCGCCTCCATTCTTGAAGAGCTCAGCAGGTAAGCCATAGGCTCCTGCGGCTTTGTTGTTTTTAAGCCGAGCTATAGCTTTCAAGACTTCACTATGGTCGGGCAGCGGAACTTCAACGCTGTCGTCCAGAATTGGTGATTCCAGGATATCATCTCTATTGGCGGGATTGTTGTCGTCGTCGCCATTCAGAAGCCTAGAGAAGTGTTCCCTTCACATCATCAGTGTACTCTGGATATCTGCCACTAGATTCCCATTTTCATCTTTGCAGGAAGAAGCCCAGGTCTTGAAACCATCGACCAGGCGTCTTATTTTTCGAAAAATTTTCGGACCTCATGCCTGTCCCCATGCATCTCAATTTTCTCGCACTCACGCTTTTCTGCTTCCCTTTGCTTTCGCCTGATAATGCGTCTCTCTTCCCCCCTCTTCTCTTTGTATCGCTCTTTAGCAGCACGCGTTACAACCGACTGCAGGGTGGCTTTGTAGGCGGCGTCTTTTTCTGCACTGGCGTCGCGACACTCCTGGTCGTGCCACTGGTTTCGGCGAGGGCGATGGTAGCCAATCACCTCTTCAACCGTACGCATAGAGTGGGAAATGTGATTCCACTGCGCGCATATATTCGATCGGAGGAGTGCTTTCTTGAAGCAGGAGTGAGAGTCGAGTAGCGAAGTCTTCGGCTGTTCGTCTTGATTGCAGCTTTTCGACGTTTAGCTTTCTATGTGCTGGATTGCGCGCATTTTTGGTTGCACACAGACATGTACGTACCTTGGCTGCGACAAGATAATGATCCGAGTCTATATTGGCACCGCGGATCGTGCGTACATCTAAAACACTGGAAGAGTGCCTTCCGTCAATCCAAACTTGATCAATTTGGTTACGCGTCTTTTGATCAGGAGACAGCCAAGTTGCTTTATGAATATTGAGATGCTTGAATCTAGTGCTACTAACGACCATGTTTTGCGCTGCGGTAAAGTCAATCAGCCTCTTTCCGTTATCGGAGGTATTGTCGTGGAGGCTGAACTTTCCGACTGTTGGACCAAAGATATTTTCTTTTCCCACCTTGGCGTTGAAGTCACCAAGCACGATTTTTAAGTCCTGGCGGGGGCAGCGCTCATAAGCCTCTTCAAGGTGCTCGTAGAAGCTGTCTTTGGTCTCATCGTCCTTATCTTCTGTCGGAGCATGCGCACAAATCAGGCTTATATTGAAGAATCTTGCCTTGACACGGATTATGGCAAGTCGTTCGTTCACAGGTGTGAATCGCAGGACATGATGCCGTAGTCGCTTGCCAACCACCAATCCGCATCCAAATTCGTGCTTCTCCGCATGGCCGCTGTAGTAGATATCTCAGGATGCTTGCCGTAAGCAACCCTGTCCCTTCCATCGCATTTCTTGGATTGCAGTGATATCAGCTTTGTATCTTTCTAAGATATCTATCAGTTGGATAGAGGCACCATCCCAATTAAGGGTTCGGACGTTCCAAGTGCGTATCCGTAAATCATTGTCAGTTTGTCGTTTGCGGTAGTAGTCATCAGATTTGGGAATCATTCTTATCTTTTTTCTTAATTGTTTCATTGGAATGTGTTTTTACGTGGTGGGCTTCAAGCCCGACGCACAACCCTCTAAAGGCAGGCAGCCCGCCGCTCAGATTAGCCGTCAAACTAACGGTTGCCAGTTTGCCATTTCTAGAGGACACCACGTAGAGGTTTGAGTCGACTTGAGACGAGTTCGACATGGATAATGCTGGTCTCACCAGGTTGAGGCAGTCAGACACGTTGCCATGTGAAGATCGCCCCCTTGACCCTCACGCGTTGCTTTGTGAGAATCGTTTCTTTCTTTTCTTCATTCTTTTCTATAAATTTTTAAATATATTTTTTCATTTTTTAAAAAACTTGTTTACATAAAATCATATCAGAATTTAACTATATATTTACAAAACTAAAAACTTATTGCAAAATCATTTTCACGTCAAAAGTTATGTTTGGTTAAATTTGGCATAATTTGAGTGCATTGCATTCAATTTTTCTTCGTTTATTTAAAGTTCTAACTTGACTGTTAGATATTATTTATTTTGATTGTTATTTTGACTGTTAGATATTATTTTCAAATAGCATGAATATATTTCTATTGAGAAAATAAGTCTTTTTGTACAAATTTCACATTTTTTTGATGGACTTATGGCACGCTAAAATTGAAAAAGACACTCTGTGCGCTGGGATGTTATACGGAGCGTTTGTCTTCCAAAACATACAATGTTAAAAGAACACAAAATGCTCCTAGCTTAGATCAATAAGGAGCAATCACCTGCTCCTCAGGGAGCACTGCTAGATCACTCATAGCGTCATCCACTTTTTTACTGGGATTCAACAGAATGACGATACATAATTGTGTTAGTTTTGTATGGAACCGTAGTGCAGTGTTTGTATGTATGTGTTTGCATTCGTTTGCACAGACATTTAAGTGTACTGTTCATTTTCTCTTACTACAATAAACATACCTGTCCATGATGCAGTTCCATGCTTCCTTTTTACATTTGTTTGTATTCGTATCCGTGTTTTTGTTTTCCACCGCTGACACTCTTTCACAGACAAATTCTTACAACAAAATTTGAAAATAAGCGAAAACTGAAGTAGTTCAAACCTTATCCTCATTGGTCCAATTTTGGCTCCGCTTTCTTTTGGTATCTTGCATGTCCATTTTTTATTTATTTTGTTTGCGTTTTATAGAAATTGTAAATTAAACTGCACACAATGATGAAAAAATTCTTTATTAAAATTTAAAACGTCTCTTATAAATGAGGGACTTTTTAAAAATGTCTGAAACGTCTTTTAAACCCTTGATAAACCTATATTTAATTTTTTTCACATATTTGCAAAATATTTCACATTATTTGATAATATTTGAATAAATTCTAATTTATGTCAAAGCATTTCATATTATTTATAAATATTTGTAAAAAAAAAACACAAAAGTGACACATTTTTCAGTGCAGAGGGTAGCTTCGAAAAAATTTTGATGTTAAAGTATCAAAAAGTTGACGAAATTGTGACAAATAAATAAAATGTCATTGAATTTATCTAAT
Organism: Pherbina coryleti; assembly: GCA_943735915.1. NCBI lineage: Eukaryota > Metazoa > Arthropoda > Insecta > Diptera > Sciomyzidae > Pherbina > Pherbina coryleti. Next base: position 120,292,043 of record OX030948.1, on the reverse strand, counting down.
TCACAAACCATTATTGACACTCTCCCCACTTCAAATCGTAAGTGTTCCTATTTTAACTACAAAGCAGCTACAACATTCATATGAAAAACAAAATTTTAAAATACTTTTAAGCATTAAAAAGCTTTTTGACTATTGAACGTTTTTAAGCTATGTAAATAGTATTTCGTCTTTTCTGCGTTCACTGCAAGACCACTTCGACTCGATTCTTTCACTAATCTGGAGAATATTGCACTGACTTAGCGCGTATTATGGCCAATGATATCGATATAATCAGCATACGCCACACGTTGGGCAAAAAAGAGGCAAAACTCTCGCATTAGGGGTTATTGGAAAGATACGGGGTTTAAATTTTTTCAATTCTTTTTGTAATCTAGATACATTCCTTATGCAGAAAATCAGTTTTGTTTATTAAATTATCTTATGATTTAGTTTCTACGGTCAACTAAAGATGGCGCTTTTTTGAAAAAATTTTTGTTTATTTTGTAATTGCCTATAAAATCTTTAATTATAGAACATATTAAATGAAACTTTACACAATGAAAGCCTATTAATAGAAGGCTAGTTCTGTGCATTTTTTGTTTTTAAGTTGTTGTTCTTGGGACAGTGACGCATGTTTGAATTTGTGCGTTTTTTGTGTTTTTTTTTTCTGAAAATTTGTTATTTTTAATAAGCTGTAATTTTTTTAATTCCGCTCAAATCCACGAAAAGTCTTAAGAGCTTACATTTCAAACTTTCTTTTTTCAGGTGGTACCAAAATTTTTTCGACTACTTGCGCCTTTTCGGTTATTTAAGCTTTAAACTATAACTATACTACCGAGCACTGAAGCTGAAACGTTCGATTACCCGCTATAGTTACAACACTATACATGGCTTGTGTTTAAGCTACAACAAATTTTGCCATATAGTTATTAGACGTGATAACAAAATCTTTGCCAAAAAAGGGGAGTGGCCCGCCCACTTAAAAGCCCATTTCAGTGAGCAAGTTTGTAATGGCACAAACGCCTCATGAATATCCTTTTCATGGTTATTTACACCATGCGTTAAGTGTGGAATGGTCCTTAACGTACGACTTAGGTGAACATACCCGCATGACGTTCGATTGGCACCCCTGAGGTGACAAAAGATGGCGAATTGCCGAAAATTGAACGAAGATGGCGGATCAAGGTTGGCGAAGCAGCGCAGCGACCGGCCATCGTTCTTTTTGGATTTAGCCGCGGAAGAGAGCAGAACAAGCTGCACATAATTGGGTGGATTAATTTTTGTTTCGTTGATTAGTCACAACGTGCGTGCTCGTCATCGGCTAAATTGTAGCTTAGGCCTTCATTAGTTATGAAAAAAAAAAAAAATTTCAACAGAGCCCCCCTCTCACTAAAAAAAAATTAAAATTCCGATTTTTCTTTATTTTTCTTACAGGTACCTGAGTTCACAGGGCGAGCTCACAAAAAAAAAAATCCGCACGAGAAATTTTTGTGTGCGGCAAGAGGGTGCTACCGGCCCAGAAAAGAACCCCCCCACTTCCCGAACTGGCAGCAAAGTGGCACACAAGCTCGTGCGGGCCCTGGACGGTAGCACCCACAGGTGTGGTCGGCCGCCCTGGTTTTTTTTTCGTCTGGCACTGTGACCAGAAGCGCTTCAAAGGGCGCTCTCAAAACATAATATAAAAACCAGTGTGAACGAATAGAAAAGCAAGCGGGCGCACGCCGAGGCCTGAAAGACCACCGCTACAAGTTATAAAATGGATATTATTCAACATGAAGAAAAATATTTGATATAAGGTAAAAAAAAACATTAATACTATTTCGTGTGAAAAAGTGGGAGTGACTCACTCAAGGTTATGACTTATACAAAGGCTACATATATAAAATTAAAAAAAAGGTGTGTGCCAATGACCACACGATAGAAGTGATAACTTCTCATTTTCCAATTCTAAAAGATATATCTATGTAAATAAATAATAACTTTTGTTATATAAAATATTACAGTACAGACTCGATAATCTCAACCCTTGATACACGCTATTCCTAGATAAATTTTATTATGTTTGGTTTTTTCTTTCTTTGTTTATTCGAGAAAAGTTCTTAGCACGATTATAGGTGCACAGGTCGACATTCACAAAAAAAAAATAAGATGCAGTTCTATAAGAAAAATGGGCCACTCAGCCCATGGCACAATCGATCTTTTGCGAACCAAATTCCCAAATCGTGTTTTCAGCCGTTTTGGCAATGCCAATCGACCTTCTCGGAGCTGCGATTTTACGCCTTTGTTATGCCATTAATCCGGAAACGATTTAAGCACTAAAAAAATTAAATTTTTTTCCATGTATTATAGCATGGAAAAATTTTAATTTTGTTCATTTTAGAAAAAACCCCATAAAAAACTTTTATTTTGCCCACCCTGTATGTACGCACAAACTATAAAAAGCACAAACCTACAGACGCATGATATAAATGTTGAAACACAACATTAATAAAATGCAAACGTAAGATTGTGTGTAGCAACGACTACGATGCGAGTGCATCGAACATACATTGTATGTTCGAACATACAAAAGCAGCGGCAGAATCTAACTGTATACTGACGATTGAATCGAGAAAATCACTGATCAGAAATTGCCAAACGCGCCCAAAGAAGTTATCACTTCAAAACTAACGGACGTATTCATAAAAATTTAGAGTGCTTCCTTTTTTAAGAAAAACTTGTTGGGATTGTTAAATACGAATTCTAATTATTTGATGGTTTAAATAAGTTTTAAGTTTTAGGTCATGATGTTAGAAAAATTAATTCTTTTTTTTTTTTTTGTTTTTTTTTTCATTTCATTTCATTTTCGTGAAAAAATACGGATGGTGGTCTATGTCCCCCACAGTGCACAAGGTTCTAGTTCATGGTGCTCATATGATGGCCCATGCTATTTTACCTTTAGGTAAACAGAAAAAAACAGTTTTCCATTTTAAATAAAAAAAATATTAAGAATGTTATCAGAGGAAGCTATGGACCACTCCAATAAAGATTTTTAAAGCTATAGAAGCCTTAATACAAGTCGCAACTCCATGATAACGATTTTAACAGATGTGTTCAACAAATTTTTGGTAATATCAAAATTTGGTAGATATCACATTTGCGGAAAAATAATAAATTGGAAAAAAACCAAAGGATTACCATGCAGATTTTAAAAAATTGCTGAAAGAAAATTTATAAAAATAAAAGCATAAATTACTTATATACATCTCGAAACATAAAATACTTTGCCCTGACTCATTCACTCACTCACCGATCGATTCCCAGCCTAAACCACTTTACCTAGATCTATAATTAGGAACGTGTAGACGCATAGGTACTAAAAAAGGTATTAGAAAAATATGGTGTCTAAATGGTAAGAGTTGGGTAAAAAGGGTTAAAAGCAGGTAATTGGATAGTTGAAAGAAATTTTAAATATCAAAATTTCTATAATTGTTTTTGAATACCTTTATAAATGTCTGAAATTAGTTTTCAGAATTAATTAGAAAGATAAGGGTTAAAACATGAATTTTTCCAACTGGGTATAATTTTATTACCATATTTATTAGCTTATGGCTGTGAATTACTTTTTAAACTAATACCTAGAATATACAATCAGAGAATCTGTTATTTGGTCGTTAAAGGGTTAAACAAATTTTCTTTAGGTGAGAACAATTTTTACACATTTGAGCTCTAGTCGAAAATGAACACAAGTAATCTCATGGTTCTTTCAAGTCATCTTTTCTTTCTTTTAGCTAAAGAAGAAAATTGAATTAAAATGAACAACACGTTAAAGGGTTACTGATGAATTTTTATCAAGTAGAAAATAATTCCTTAATACATATTTTAAGGATTCAAACTTAGTTTCTTAAAAAAAAAGTATTTCTATACATGCTATAAGGCTTGTAAAAGTCTAAATTTCCAAGTGTAGGGTACTTAAATTTAAAAGCGAAAAAAGTGCTTTCTTATTCTTTAATGCTTTCTAAATATAATATCAAAAATTGGTGCTTCTACGTCTAACCGGTTAGACGTTACCGCTTTTTTTAAGCGATGCGAGCGTTTTTATCATATTTTTCCCAACGTGCGCCAGCAGCATAATACTTTTGTAGAATATCGTGCCAAATCAGCAGCTACGTCTCAAATCAGCAGCTCGGATGATCTTCTCCATCATTAGATTGAAAAAGTCGCACATTGAATTAATTTATCTAGCAATTCATTAGAACATTTCAAACCATTATAGTAAAGATTTCGTTTATCTGTTTCGGTTCGAAACCTTGGCATTCTCAAATCGTCGCTTTTAATCAGAGCGCGTAGAGCAATCAAAAATGGCTCTTGCTCTTCTGAATTATCTTTAGGTGCATTTTTTTCATGGGATAGCAGATCATTCATGAAAAAAATGGTTCAGATCAATAGTGCGATGTTTTTTTAATCACAAACAGATGGCGCTATAATAAACATAAGATAAACAGCTGATGTACTTTTTGATCTGACAAACAAGTTTTGCGAAAAACAGGAATTGTATTGTAAAACAAATGTCAATCAAATTTGAACTTAATAGTACATTCGCACTGGCCCAAATTGCTTAAATTTGTGAGATGGTTTCGGTCGAAATTGTGAGTGTTCATACTGAATTGAAGTAATTTAGTTTGACGTTTTTTTTTTACTTTTTCAAGAGAAAAAAACATTGTATCGTTCATTGATATATTTATAATATATCAAAAAAAAAATACGGGATTAATGATGAAGCTGAATGAAATTTGCAGCAGAAAATTCACGAAAGACAACACTGGTCATTGTAATGATTTATTTTGAATGTATTGAATATATATTATTTGTAATATGCTACTGTCTTTATTATTTGTAATGTGTTATGGTCTTTACAAAATTAAGTTTAGATTTGGCAGCATTGTAAAATATATGTATGTGTAAGATGATTAAAAAAAGGGACGCTCATTCGAGTTTCAACGGACACCAAGTTGGTTAAGCTCTAAAAAAGTTTTTAAGTAAATAAAAATCTCAATTGTATTTCTAATTTGTTCTTCATTATAAAATCAGCTGTGGGGTTAGAACATGCCTTACATGAATAAGCAAAAAATTATTGATGTATTAACTGCAGCAAATGTGATATTTTGAGTTAGGATGACGCAATTTTAAACGAAAACGCTGACACTGCCAAAAACAACATAAAGAAACTGCTTGATTGCCATGGAAGTAAGATTGTTGAAGTTGGGGAAAATAATTCTGACGTTGAAGAGACTCCGCCGGCGAAATCTGAAGGATGTGCTGGTCTTGGCGCTCCACTGGCAAATTCTAAAGTCTCTGCCGACTTAATAAAATCTATTGTCGTTGAAGTACTGAAGACGCATGCGGTTGCTGAAGTAAATAAAATTGATTGCCACCTTGAAGATAACGAAAATACAGCAGCTGCCGCTATTTTATGCAATTATGAAGGTAATACTGAAGTAGCCGATGCTATACAGAGCGCTGAAAAAGAACGTCTGGATCGTGAAATTGCTATGATGCGAAAACACAGCGAAATACTCACTTTACGCAATGAATTGAATAAATTGGAGATAAAACGTTTTGATTTTAGTGCTTTTGAGGCAATGGTACATCGTTTTAGTGGAGACGATTCCTATGATATGTGCAAATGGTGCAAATGTGATTTAGATGACGCTTTTGCTATATTTGATTGCAGTGCAAAAGACAAATTTGTTGCAACCCGCCGTCTGCTTGATGGCACTGCCAAAATATTCTTGCCCACAATTGCTGTACATACATGCTTGATGAGCTAAAGAAGGCACTTATGCAAGAGTTCGGGAAAATTTTTACAGTGCAAGAAGTTTTTCGTCAACTCAAAGTCCCGTTTTCTAAGGCCAACAGAATCAGTTAAGCGCTATGCAATTGAAATGCAAGAGATAGCAATGCTAGCAAAGATTTCAGAGTCCGATTTGATCAACATAATAATTGATGGTTTTAACGACAAATTAAACCATGCTTCAATTCTGTATGGTGCCAAAGATATGAAAGAGTCTAAAATTTCGCTGGAACGGTAAGAGAAAAAGAGATCAGCATCTATACCTAAACTCAGTACTACTTGTGCTGCTAATATTGTAAAGACCAAGAACAATTCTACTATTGCCGGAAAACCTGCCGTTGTTGCAAAGCAACCTGATGCCCAGATACGCTGCTATAGCTGCTCACAATTCGGACATTACCAGGACTAGTGTCAGATGCCGAAGAGGCCACAAAATTCAACTTTCATCTGCGCAGAGGTAGGCCACTTTCTCCAGGATTGGCCAAAGAAGAAGCGTGTCACAGCTGCTGTTGAATCCGATGAGAATGAAATTGCTACCCCACTAGAAGCATTCCAATTGGTAAGTGTTGCCTTCTTCAATCAAAATAAGAAGTAAATTAATGTTTTTCTTTATTTGACACCGAGAGCCCCGTTAGTTTTATAAGAAAATCGTTAGTCCCGTTTGAGGTAAACAATGCAAAAACTTTGTCACCATACATTGGAGTTGGAAATAAAAAACTAAGTACTAGAGTAATAGAGTAATAAATGAGAAAAATAAATTTCTAAAACTAAATAAAAATGTTCTAAGTGCACTTGAATTATTTGATTTATACAGAAGTCCGACAAAGAACTTTGTTGCAGATTCAGTACTGGAAAACAAATCTACATCTAATTTCGATATTGGTGATAAAATTTTTTGTGTATTAAAAAAGAAAGTTGCCAATCTCAAGATTTTTTTGAAACTTGTAAATTAATAAAAAATTATGCAAATACGATCGACTCAAATGCTTTTGAACATATAGGCACTAATACTGTTGACGCAATTGGTATTTCTGAATTAGACGTTGTTGACGTAAGTTTTATTGATGAATAGGTTTTGATGATAATGAAAATCAATAAACTGAATTTGTGCGGTAATGATGCTGAAGTCAAAGATTTAAATATAGGTGATTTCTTAGAGCTCGCCTATCCAGTAGGCCTTGTACAGTAGGGCGTATCGAAAAATTTAGATCGTATTCTAAGAGGTCTCGAAAGTTGCATGGGGTTATCAAGATCACCCAAAAAAAATTTTAAGGAAAAAAAGGATGTCTTCCTGTCCCGCAAGGACAAAGTTGTTTTTTTGACGAAAACAGAAAAAAATAACGACCTTAAAATGCTTTGACTTTTATAAAAAAAACTACGTATGTCCTAAAGCAAAAGTAAGTATAGGCTTAAACTAACAATATATTGGTAAACACGATGCCACTCACGATTCTTATCCACAGTGTCCTGTGTGAAGAATATTCGAAGCAAAAGTTAAAATCGAGATAGCACAGAACTTTTGATTATTACCCAATCGTCTAAATTTTGGTGGTATTGATTACACTGCTAACGTATTCCTTAAAGTAACTTTACTTACTTGTCTGGCATTTACAACCGTTAGTCGGTTATGGCCTCGTATAAGAAATCGCGCCAGCCATTTCTGTTTTGCGCTTGCTGGCGCCAGTTGGAAACCATTTTCATTTCCATTCGCTCAACATGACCTAGCCAGCGAAGCCGCTCGATTTTAATGCGGTTGACTATATCGATGTCAGCGAACAGCTCATACAGCTCGTGGTTCCATCGAATTCGGTACTCCCCATTGACGCAGATTGGACCGAAGATCTTACGAAGGATCTTTCTTTACGAAGGCTCCCAAAGTCTTTTCATCAGAACTGCTCAACGTCCAGGTTTGTGCTGCATATAATAGGAAGGGCATGATAAGTGACTTAGAGAGAGTGAGTTTTGTTCGTCCAGAGAGGGCTCTGCTTCTCAATTGCCTACTCAGCCCAAAGTAACACCTGTTTGTAAGAGTTATCCTTCGCTTTATCTCAATACTGACATCGTTGAAAGAGTTTACCCTGGATCCCAGGTAGACGAAGTCCTTAACGACCTCGAAGGAGATGTTGTCAACAGTGACGTGCTTTCCAAGACGCTGGGACTGTTTATTTGTTGAAACTAGGTATTTCGTCTTATCTGCGTTCACTACAAGACCCATTCGACTCGACTCTTTCGCTAACCTGGAGAAAGCTGCACTGACTTCGCGCGTATTATGGCCAATGATATCGATATCATCAGCATACGCCAGCAGCATAATACTTTTGTAGAATATCGTGCCACTGCGTCTCAAATCAGCAGCTCAGATGATCTTCTCCATCATTAGGTTGAAAAAGTCGCACGATAAGGAATCACCTTGTCTAAAACCTCGTTTGGTATCGAATGGAGGAGTGAGGTCCTTCCCGATTTTAACTGTGCTGCTGGTGTTGCTCAGTGTCATTCTGTAAAGGCGGATGAGCTTTGCAAGAATACCAAGTTCAGACATGGTGGAATATAGGTGATTCCTTATTGGACTGTCGAAGGCGGCTTTGTAATCGACAAAAAGATCATGTGTGTCGATTTGTTTTTCTAGGGTCTTCTCCAAGACTTGTCGTAGCGTAAATATCTGGTCTATGGTGGATTTGCCAGGTCTGAAGCCACACTGAAAAGGTCTAATCAGCTGGTTTACGATGGGCTTCAGTCTTTCACATAGTACGCTCGACAGGACCTTATATGCGATATTCAGAAGGCTTATCCCACGGTAGTTGGCGCAAATTGTGGGATCGCCTTTCTTGTGGATTGGGCAAAGCACACTGAGGTTCCAATCGTCTGGAATGCATTCTTCCGACCATATTCTGCATAGAAGCTCATGAATGCATTTAAATAGAGCTTCGCCTCCATTCTTGAAGAGCTCAGCAGGTAAGCCATCGGCTCCTGCGGCTTTGTTGTTTTTAAGCCGAGCTATAGCTTTCAAGACTTCACTATGGTCGGGCAGCGGAACTTCAGCGCTGTCGTCCAGAATTGGTGATTCCGGGATATCATCTCTATTGGCGGGATTGTTGTCGTCGTCGCCATTCAGAAGCCTAGAGAAGTGTTCCCTCCACATCATCAGTGTACTCTGGATATCTGTCACTAGATTCCCATTTTCATCTTTGCAGGAAGAGGCCCCGGTCTTGAAACGATCGGCCAGGCGTCTTATTTTTTCGAAAAATTTTCGGACCTCATTCCTGTCACCATGCATCTCAATTTTCTCACACTCACGCATTTCTGCTTCCCTTTTCTTTCGCCTGAAAATGCGTCTCTCTTCCCTCCTCTTCTCTTTGTATCGCTCCTTAGCAGTACGCGTTATAACCGACTGCAGGGTGGCTTTGTAGGCGGCGTCTTTTTCGGCAGTGGCGTCGCGACACTCTTGGTCGTGCCACTGGTTTCGGCGAGGGCGGTGAAAGCCAATCACCTCTTCGGCAGCCGTAAGCATATAGTGGGAAATGTTATTTCACTGCGAGCATATATCGTCGATCGGAGGAGTACTTTCTTGAAGCAGGAGTGAGAGTCGAGTAGCGAAGTCTTCGGCTGTTTGGTTTGATTGCAGCTTTTCGAAGTCTAGCTTTCTATGTGCTGGATTGCGCACATTCTTGGATGCGCACAGGCGTGTACGGATCTTGGCTGCGACAAGATAATGATTCGAGTCTATATTGGCACCACGGATCGTGCGCACATCTAAAACACTAGAAGAGTGCCTTCCGTCAATCAAAACGTGATCAATTCGGTTGGGCGTCTTTTGATCAGGAGACAGCCAAGTTGCTTTATGTATATTGAGATACTTGAATCTAGTGCTACTTACGACCATGTTTTGCGCTGCGGTAAAGTCAATCAGCCTCTTTCCGTTATCGGAGGTATTGTCGTGGAGGCTGAACTTTCCGACTGTTGGACCAAAGATATTTTCTTTTCCCACCTTGGCGTTGAAGTCACCAAGCACGATTTTTAAGTCCTGGCGGGGGCTGCGCTCATAAGCCTCTTCAAGGTGCTCGTAGAAGCTGTCTTTGGTCTCATCGTCCTTATCTTCTGTCGGAGCGTGCGCACAAATCAGGCTTATGTTGAAAAATCATGCCTTGACACGGATTATGGAAAGTCGTTCGTTCACAGGTGTGAATCGCAGGACATGATGTCGTAGTCTCTTGCCAACCTCGAATCCGCATCCAAATTCGTGCTTCTCCGCATGGCCGCTGTAGTAGATATCACAGGATGCTTGCCGTGAGCAACCTTGTCCCTTCCATCGCATTTCTTCGATTGCAGTGATATCAGCTTTGTATCTTTCTAAGATATCTATCAGTTGGATAGAGGCACCATCCCAATTAAGGGTTCGGACGTTCCAGGTGCATATCCGTAAATTATTGTCAGTTTTTCGTTTGCGGTAGTCGTCATCAGATTTGGGGATAATTTTTGTCTTTTTTCTTAAAGTTTTCATTGAAATTTGTTTTTACGTGGTGGGCTTCAAACCCAACGCACAATCCTTTAAAGGCAGGTGGAGCCCGCCGCTCAGATTAGCCGTCAAACTAACGGTTGCCAGTTTGCCATTTCTAGAGGACACCACGTAGAGGTTTGATTCGACTTGAGACGAGTTCGACATGGATAATGCTGGCCTCACCAGGTTGAGGCAGTCAGACACGTTGCCATGTGAAGATCGCCCCCTTGACCTTCACGCGTTGCCTTGTGAGGATCGTCCTCCAATTGAAAATAAAATCGTGACCTTAAGCTGGTATTTTAAATTAAAACTTTTAGACAGGGTGTTGTTAAGAAATATTTGAAGAACCCAAATTGAGCAAAGTTTCTTCGGTACCATTTCTGGTACCCGAGATATAAAATCTTATATTCATTTTTTTGAAAAAGTTAAAAAATTGCATTCAAGTAAACATTTCTCAAAAATAGGAAAATGCATATGCAAAAATTATGCTAATTATTAATTCGGCAACTTTAAGGAATACGTTAGCAGTGTAATCAATACCACCAAAATTTAGACGATTGGGTAACAATCAAAAGTTCTGTGCTATCTTGATTTCAAATTTTGCTTCGAATATTCTTCACACAGGACACTGTGGATAAGAATCGTGAGTGGCATCGTGTTTACCAATATATTGTTAGTTTAAGCCTATACTTAATTTTGCTTTAAGACATACGTGGTTTTTTTTATAGAAGTCAAAGCATTTTAAGGTCGTTATTTTTTACTGTTTTCGTCAAAAAACAACTTTGTCCTTGCGGGCCAGGAAGATATCCTTTTTTTTCCTTAAAATTTCTTTTGGGTGATCTTGACAACCCCATGCAACTTTTGAGACCTCTTAGAATGTGAAATTCGAAAAAAAAATTATAATTCGATACGCCCTATTGTACAGACTGAATCAGATGTTGATGGTTTGTTAAGTTTAAGTGATTCAATTGCTATAAAGTCAGTCATAGTTGATACATATTTGAATGGTGTCACTGATGCCACAAAGTCTCTAAATTATTCAATGAAAATAAGATTAAGCAATGATGTTCCTTTGTACTGTGGTTCATGTCGGTTGTCTTATCGTGAAAAGGTTAATGTCCAGAAAACATTAACAGCCTTATTCAGAATTGCATTTTAAAGGCTAAATAAAATAAAAAATAAATAACTGGCCATTTCAGCCCTTGAAAGGACTTTGACCTAGCTTCTTATGATCAATTGTGTTGTGCGTGTTATTAAGTTTGTACACAATCAACCGAGAACCGGACCTACATGCTTAACGCCGACTCCGAACGGCGATGAACAGAATGTTCTTGTTCTCAAGAAGCTTTACATGGCATTTTGATTACTCTCTGAGGTTTGCCATTGTCTGCAGAGAGGTGGCGTCCGTACAGAAAAAAATCATTTTTATTCAAATAATTTTCTGTCGCTGCTGGGGTTTGAACCCGGGTCTCCAGGTTCGTTGACATAGTGGCCACGCACTTTAACCAACTACGCCACGGACGCCATTTTAAAGGCTACGTGACTTTAAACAGGCTTTAAAAAACATAACCTTATTCAGAATGATATTTTTGTCTTAAGCAACGTTTTTTTAAAAGCTGCGTAACTTAAACGAAATTGGCGTTTAAAGGTTGCGTAAGTGCCGCTCAAAAGTTTTTTTTGCAACTTCTTCTTTGTTTATAAACGTCAATTTTTGTTTTTCAGTAATTGTGAAATATTTTTCTTTAAGTCTATAAAACTAAAAATGTCTCCAAGATTTGAACAATTTGTGAACGATATTGTTATGATAGACGGGCTTTATCCTGTCCAACAAAGAAAAATTTATAAAAATAGAATAAATCCTATGGAACTGAGGGAAAAGGAGTTTCGCCAAAAATATCGCTTCTCCAAAGCAAATATGGTAAAACTTATAAATATTGTGCGCTCGGACTTCAGTGACCACAAAAAGGGTGGTCATATTCCAGTGGAGCTTCAATTCATGGCCGCTCTTCGATATTGGGGTGGAAACGAGGTTAAATATTATTATTAAGGCTAACGCTTGAAATTTCTTTAAACTGCATTCTTTTAGATCCAAGATGATGGAGCAGATCTCCACGGGTTCAGCCAGCTGACCCTTTGCAGAATATGTGAGCGTGTGGCGAAGGCATTCGCATCAAAAAGGCCCCAGTATGTCAAAATGCCTGAGTTAACCTGAGAACAAATTAAAATAATTAATGGATTTCATGCGATAAGTGGGTTTTTCTCAGGTGATTGGTGCAATTGACTGCACCCACATAAAAATTAAAAAAGTTGGTGGATCGGTTGGTTAGTACTACATCAACCGAAAAGGATGGTATTCTATAAATACCCAAGTTATATGTGACTCATCACTTAAAATAAGGGACATAGCTTGCCATTGGAGAGGAAGCACACATGATTCTCGAATATTTAGAGAAAGTCGCATCAAAGAACGCCTTGAAAATGGTGAATTTAAGGGAACGATTGCTGGGTGATGGAGGCTACGCTTGCTCAAATATTATTTTTACACCTTTGTTGAATCCGGGAACTAATGTTGAATACCGGTATAATGTTGCTCACATATCAACCCGCAATACGGTTGAAAGATGTTTTGGGGTGTGGAAGCAACGTTTTAGAATCTTACTTACGGGAATGAGATGCTCCTTAAAAAATGTAAAAATGACAGTAGTCGCTTTAGCTGTCTTGCACAATTTAGCAATTGATTTTCATTGGTATTATTTCATTTTTATTTGATTCAGTTAATTTTATTTTTTATAATATATATTTCAATAATTTCAATAATATATATTTCTTCATAACATAATTGAGTAGTAATTAAAGCAACCAATATCAATAACACATAATAGCAAATATACCAAGAAGCAAATAAAACAAACAAGTATATAAAAGAAATCATAAGCAATAATTTTGAAAACAGCGAACCGAATTTTAGTCCAATAAAGAGCAATTTGTATTTATTTTTTGTTTATTTTTTCATTTTTATTTCTTTTATAATTTGAACATCCATTTTTTATAAAAATTCATTTTTTTTATATAATAGTAAATAATACAAAACAAGCATTAATAAACAAATGCTTATTAACAAAACAATAAAACAAAATACAAAATCACATTAATACAATTTAATCTACATAAAGTTAACAAGTTTGAACAAACCAAGCAAATTAAATAGATGCAAGCAATAGAGTATAAAACAATCTACATAAAGTTAACAAGTTTGAACAAACCAAGCAAATTAAATAGATGCAAGCAATAGAGTATAAAACAAATAAAACAAACAAGCATAAAACCAACGCATATAAAATTCAATATAACAATGAAACATAAAAGAATACGAAGCAAAGAATCATAGAACCAAACCAAAGATTAAAAGTAAATAAAAATAAGTTACAAAAAAAAAAATTAAAATATAAAAAACACAATTTCCTTACCTTTTTTCATTAGATTTTTCATCCTTACCAGATGCTCCTTTTCTCGACGGTCATTTTCTTCTTCTTTGTGCACCATCTCCATCTGCAGAATCTTCATCCTCATCTCATGCTCTTTGTTCATATTGCTCTTTGTGAGCTTAAAAATGTCCACTTCATTTCTTCCGATGTTGTCTGAAATAAAAAATGTATTAGATCATTTAATTTCTTTTCGACAACAATACTTACTGTATAATTTTTTGTTTGCCTCTTCTTCTTCTTCTGCTGAGCAGTGACTACTTCAACATCATTGACTGCAGCAGTAGCTGCACTTTCTGTTGATACAAAGATCGGCTCCTCAACTTCTTCAATCAGGTATTCAATATTCTATCAAAAATATATTCATATAAAAACGATATGGAATTAGTTATGTTCAATATACTTACAACTGCGTCACAATCGTACGGATTGCAATACACTTCAAATTCTTCGGGAATAAGTGACAACAAATCCGTGTCTTCCCTATTTGGCGATTTTGGTGGGGGTCCACCTCCCGTTGCACTTAGGCTTTTTTTATGCTACGACAGCCGAGATTTAGCCTGCAGTTTTGTCGCTCGCCACTGGCACTGGATTTGAGCAATACTCCGAGTTGCTGTAGCTGCTTTATTGAATCTAAATTAAGCTTAAATTAATTGTTTTATAAAAAAGGAAGAACAATGGCCTTACGTCTGCAGGATTTCATTCCAAGCGTCTCGCTTCTGCCTGGATGTGTTGGTGTCTACACTTTTATTTTCCACGATAACTATCTTTTCTGTAATTAGCTGCCGAAGAAGTATCTATATTTACACAAAGATAATGCTTTAATATGGTATTTAATATATGAAAAAGATAAAATACATTACCTTGTCAGTGGACTCCCAATTTTGAGACCGTTTTCTTTTTAATGCAGCATTCATTTTAATTTATTGTTTTTGTTATTTATTGTTTGAAAAAATAATGCAAAGAATTGTAGCAATCAGATGTATTAGCATAACGATCTGTCAAAATTTACTATTTCGGTTGCATTTTTTTAAATGTAAGAGATTATTGTAGTAGGTTGTCCATAAATTTGACATAACGCTTGATACAGAATTTAAGCAAGGTTGTGTAGAGGCTCTGTAAAACCTTAAACAGTGCGCAACTAAACAAGCGTTAAACGGATGTTTAAGGAACTCTATTGAATAAGGCTGTAGATTATTTGTCAGGTAAAGGTATAATAAGGCCTAGTGAATCCCCTTATGCTTCCGCAATAGTGCTAGTAAAAAAACAAAATGGTGATTTACGCATGTGTGTTGATTATCGTTCTAAACAAAATAACACTTAGGGACAACTATCCTTTGCCTGTAATTGAAGATTGCTTGGCATATTTGGGGGGAAAAAAATACTTTTCAACATTAGATTTGAAGGATGGTTTTCGCCAAGTGAAAATGCATGAAGACTCTAACCTTTGACATAGTTTATTACACCTATGTGAAAGTTTGAGTATTACAACATGCCATTTGGCCTAAAAAATTCTCCTGCATTTTTCCAAAGATATATTAATACAATTTTTAGAAGTTTGATTAATAATGGGAAAATTGTCATATATCTTGATGATATTAATATTGCTGCATAGACTTTGAAGGAACACATTGAAATTTTAGAGGAGTTTTAAGATTGATGAAGGAGTATGGGTGGAAGCTAGACTTAAAGAAATGTAAGTTTGGTTATAAAGATGTTGAATACTTGGGATACTTAGTGAATGAGAAAGGAGTTCGTCCGAATAATAGTCACATAGATGCAGAGCTGCCAGGTGGCGGGATTTTTCCCCTTTTTCGGGATTTTTCGTACAAAACGGGGAGGCGGGGAAAACATTGATAAAAACGGGGAAAATTAAAAATTAAATAGAGTGTGAAAAAATATATCGGTTATTAGAAAAACCAACTACAATTTTTTGTTTTAATTACATAAATTTTTTGTTAGCCATTTTTTACAAATCTGAATGTCTCATATATGGAAAAATAGAACTAACTTTGAAGACTTATTGATTGTTTCATGCGAAAGGAATACATTAATATTCATAATATTATTTTTGATGTAGACTTAAACTATTTCGATATTTTTTTAAGGTGCTATATAATAGCATGTTTCCACGGCACTCTGAATCAAGTATTTTGGCTTGCGAATTAAGAATGTGAAATAGCCTGTTCCCACGAAGAAATCTTAATTCAGTTTGACAGCTGAAACTATGTAGAGCTGAAAGCAATACTCACTTTGACAGCGGTCTTTGACTTTTTGTTTTGTTTGTCTTTCTTCCATTGCTGTTTTCGATTAGTTTTCGATAAAAATTAGAGATAAAATCGATTTCTACTTGATTCGGATGTTAATTCAGACTGAATCAACTTCGAATGAGGTAATTCAGCTTGTCAAATGTTGTATGGCGAATTAGTTAATTCGGAACATAATTCAGCCTCGAATTACGAATGAGAGCCGAATTACGTTGTTCAGGGTGCCGTGGAAACATGCTATAAAGGGCCATTCATAGATAGTAATAATGAAAAATAAAACTTTAAGCTTTAAAACATTTTCACACGTTATTTCGGATTAATTCGAGTGGAATGATTTCGACCAAGAATTTAGATCGTTAAGAAATATAAATTTTTCAAATACATCATCACAAATTATCCAGGAATTCTGGAAAGAAGTTATATTTTTCATTGATTCAGATGATATTTAAAAAAAAAATAGTGTCGTTTATTTTTTGCTTTCCCTATAGCGGGACAAGTGCTGAAAATGCTTTTTCAGCTATTAATTTAAATAAAACAAAAATAAGAGACTTTCTGGACGATACCACTCAATGAGGAATTCTCCGCAGTAAATCCTTTATGAAATATAAAAATTGCTTTGCAAATGCAATAAAATCAGCATTTTGACTTTTTATAATAGAAATAAAACACATACTCTTGTTTACTTGGTTTGATAACATATATAACAATATGCATATTTCAAACAATTTCTTACAATTTTTTATAATCTCAAAAACGTAAAGTTCGAGTCAAAATACAATATCGCTTAAAATTTTCATTTTTATTTTTATTTTTCTTATAGATACGTACGTTTTTCCTGTTTGTTATTATTTTTGTTATAGTTAAGTGAAGCAATAAACTTGATATTTCTTTAAATTATTATTTATTAAACAATTTAAAAACCGGGGAAAAAAACGGGGAAATTCGAAGTTAAAAACGGGGAAAAATATTCATTTGTATGCAAAAATAGGAATTTTTTTTCGCTGAAACCTGGCAGCACTGCATAGATGCTATTTAAAATTATGCTATGCCGTCTGATAGCAAGGAGCGGATGAGATGTTCAGGGTTTTTTTCGTATTTCCGACACTTTTTTAAGGATTTTGCGAGAAAAGCAAAACCACTCACGATTTGACAAAGAAAAATTCAGTTTTTAAGTGGACTAACGAGTGTACTTAGGCATTTTTGACTTTAACCTATTTTTTTATATCAAAAACTTTTTATGCATACTCCTTACACCACCTGGGTGTTCACTAGCTTTACTCTCAAGCAATTTAGAAGGTCAGGGATGCGTTAGTGTGTCGTTGGCATTTGTTTAAAATAGACTGGTGCTCTCATATACCCCACGTGTGGATTAGTGTATATTTTTAGAGATAACTGAAATATTTCAGTTTATTGAATTTAATTATTTTTTTATTGTTTTAAGGTATGTATGAATATAAATTGATAAATTAAAATAAAAAAGTTTAGTGTCTGAACTATTGAATTTGAATTTGAGTGAATTTGACTACTTTTTTCTCTAAACATATCGCTCGTTTTTTCAATGACGTTATAATCAAAAAAACATAAAAATTGAGTTAATTACACAGCAACATTCGTGTTACCATGATCTATGCTGTGTACAATTTTGGTAACGATTTTCTTTAATTTTTGCAGGAGAGTAGAATTTGTGATTCATTCACCTCAATATATTTCCGATTAGATCGTATTATATATCGATAATCTCCAGTTTTTTTTGTCACTTTGTATGGAATAAACCATGTACATTACAGTAGTACTTGTATGTATATTTGATGTTTTGTCCATATTTTGAAAATGGTGATTTAATTTCCTTTGTCTGTTCAGAACTTAAAATCTTCTCCTGAAAAATCTAGTTTTTTGAGTTGTAACGTTATTGTAGAAAAGGAGCGATATTATTAAATTAATTAAAAAAAATATTTTCAGGTCTTAAAATCAACACTGAACGAGTTTATTTGAATGTTATTGGTAAAAATCTTATTTTTCGTTTTTTGAAAAAGTGGGTGCAGTTTTTGGCAGAATAAATATGTTTTTTGTAACTAATGCTATGACTAATATTTTGTAGCAACGTACTTGATGACTTTAGGTCTTAAATTAAAAACTGTAAAATTTATGAATTTTTTAGTAAAAGAGCTAATTTTTCACGTTTTTTTAACTTGGCCGCGCTCCTAAAGTAAGCCATTTTTAAAATATTAGAAAATAACTATACAAAATGTTCAACAAGACCAAAAATAGTAACCATGTAAAGTTTTAAGCTTATATATCCAAAATTCGGGATTTTACAACGATTTTTTGACGTGGGGCGATGACATATCCCCATGTGGCTCTATGTTACTGGAGTGAGGGTGTGGCTCGAAGGGTTAAGAAATATGTTGATTGATCCACCAGTGTTAGCAGTATATAGTCCATTTCATGAAACAGAATTGCATACTGATGCAAGTTTAAAAGGTTTTGGTGCTGTTGACATCATGTTACAAAAGAAAGCTAATGGCAAATTTCATCCTGCATCATATTTTTGAAAGGCTACAACGTTTTCTGAGTCAAGATACCATAGTTTCGAGCTTGAAACTCTTGCTTTGGAATATGCTTTGGAAAGGTTGAAAATGTTTTTAGAAGGAATTCCTTTTACAATAGTTACTGACTGTAATTCTTTAACATTAACCTTAAATAAAAAAACAAATTAGAGTGCGTATTGCCAGATGGGCACTTGAATTAGAAAATTATGACTATAAAATTCGACACCGTAAGGGAGTAATGATGGCTCATGTTAATGCACTTAGTAGAGCACCTTTGGTAGCTGTCATTGATGGAGGGGATGTTGATAGGAATATTCAAATTGCTCAGTCGCGAAATAAGAATATTCAGTCAATACTAAAGAAATTAGAAACCGAGGAGTTAGATAATTATCTATTAGAAAATTATTAGTGTTTAGACGGGGTGTACAAAATTAAATGCAGTTGTGTGTCCCTCGACAGTTACAGGAAAATGTGATGAGACTGATACACGATAAGTATGGACATATAGGTATAGATAAGTGTGTAAGCCAAATACAGAAACATTATTGGTTTCCGAAGATGCGAGAGAAATTGTACTGTTTTATAAGAAATTGTCTGAAGTGCATTTACTATTCTCCCTCACTAGGAATAATGAAAGAAATTTGTATAACATTGCAAAGAAGCCTGAACCTTTCGACAGAATTCATGTTGACCATTTTGGTCCATTTCCACCTATTAATTCAAGGCGTAAACATATTTTAGTTGTAGTAGATGCATTTACAAAATTTGTGAAACTATATGCCGTAAACGCTCCGGGGACCAAAGAGACATGCTGTGCAATTAAGAAATACTTTGAGGCTTACAGTCGTCCACGAGGAATTATTAGTGACCGTGGTTCATGTTTCACGTCAAATGAATTTGCCAATTTTGTGCTAGATAATAATATTGAATTTGTCAAAGTTTCTGTTGCCTCTCCTCAGTCAAATGGTCAAGTCGAGAGAGTAAATAGAGATTTAAAGGCTATCTTAGTCAAATTAACAGAACCTATTGGTCATGCTGACTGGGTAAAGAAACTGTCTGAAGTAGAATTTGCAATTAACAATACAATGCATTGCTCCACAAAAAAAACTCCAAGCAAAATGTTATTTGGTGTAGAACAGCGGGGTGCCAATATTGATGAAATTACTGAGCATTTGCAGAGTGCATATTCCGGTAAAGAGACAAATCTGTCAGAAATTAGAACTGATGCGTTCGAGGCCATTCAGAAATCACAGACACATAATCAGCAACATTTCGATAAACGTCATAAGCCAGCTAAATTATTAGAAGACTTCGAAGGCAACACTGAAGATGAATATGTAGATTATGAATTTTGGAAGTCGAATTTGACTCGAGTGATTGACAATCAAGGTCGATTGTCGAGTCAGATTGGACGAGTTGTAATGATTTATGTTGAATGTATTGAATAAATATTATTTGTAATATGTTACTGTCTTTATTATTTGTAGTGTGTTACGATCTTTACAAAATTAAGTTTAGCAGTAGCTCGTTCCTGTAACAAAATCGGCAAGTTACCGATTTGTGTGACGTCATGCGCTATCGATCTCTAGTTACCGATTTCGTGACAACTAATGTTTCTATACGTTGAAATCGGTAAAAATTCGGGCCGCGATGAAAAAGAACACAAATCGAGAAGAAATGCTGCGAAATTGAGACAAATGACAACCAGCTGTTCAAGTTATTATTTTATTTTATGTTTTCTGTTATTTTATTTTTTGTGCACTATAATTTTATAATAAATAGATAATTAATAGTGATTCAGTGAACAGTGAAGTAAGTTCAAATTATTTGGAAATCAACTATTTAATAGATTATTGTTTCAAACGAAATGAGTAACATTAATCTTGTAATAAACGCAGAAATATGTTGCGGATTCAGAGACGCTTCTTGAGAGACACCTCGGATCCTTTTCACATTCCTAAAGCGCGATTTGTCGGACTATTTAGGTTCTCCAAAGATGCAGCTTTGGACCTACTAGGTGAAGTACGCCCTTATATGGAAACGGGACAGAGAAGCACCTATATACCAAATTCGGCTCTGTGCAGCCTTGCATTTCTACGCCACCGGATTTTTCTTGCGTGATATAGGGCAAGACTTTGTGTGTCCATTAAGCAAGACTATGGTCAGCCGCATCATTCACCAATTAACAAAAATAATTGAAAATAATATAATAAAAAATATATTATATTTCCAACCACATCCGAAGATCAACTATTGTTGAAAGAAAGGTAGCTACTTTATTATAATAGAGATACAAAATGTTTTATTTCACCGTATATTTTAAATTTTTTGAAGCTACTAGATTTCCTGGTGTTTTGGGTGCAATTGACTGCACGCACTTCAAAATAAAAAAACCCCCAACTGACGTCGAATATTGCTACATAAATCGCAAAGGGTATTTATCAAAGAATGTTCAATTGGTTTGCGATTTCGACTTAAGAATTTTGGGATGCTTCGCCAGGTTTGGAGGAAGGACTCACGATGCCTTTATATGGGAAAGTAGCAGGTTAAAAGGTTTTCTTCATAGCAAGTACACCGACAATGTGTGAAGGTTGGCTGATTGGTGACTCGGGATATCCTTTACAGCCATGGCTGATGACACCATTACATAAACTCACTGGCAATCTTCTGTAAGTAGAAAATACTATGTAACAAGAACGTAATAATAATTTCTTTATTTTACAAGGTATCTAAGTAAATTTTATTGAACGTCAAGACTCTACCTGAGGATAGTTTAGTGGCTTATATATTTATAAATATATATATTTAGTAAACTTTATATATTAAGTAAATTTAACATGCATGTTAATAACAACACAAGCAGCACAACAACAAACGACACGATACTATGTTCTTAGTTTCGACTCGAACCAAAGCAACAACCATAACAATATAAACACTTACTAAAGTGTTTACTTCTCATAAAATAAGTTTATTTATTAAAAACTATTTATTAATATTTCGTTGAAGTGGCTGAACAAGTGTCAGTACATTTTGTTTATTATATATCTTTCTTTTTCGTTTATATTGTATTTACGTTTTAGACATCTGCCTAGCTCTGTCTAGCTACATACTTTTTATTTATTATACTTATTTTATTTATATATCGAAAAATAGTTGCATACGTCTGGGCACTTCACTAAATTGATAGGGGTTGCCATCAGTTCAAGTTGTCACTTTTGCTTACTACTACTATTATTACTACTTTTACTACTTTTATTTATTTTCAGTACTTTTTGGTTTTATTTTTATATATTAATAACTACTAATATTTTAACTACTTTATTTGTTTTTGCTACTCTTTTTTTTTTTTTTTTTTTGTTTGTATTTATTAATTAAAATGCTTTGTTCTAAGCCCGGCTGTTCCACTAAAGGTGAAAATGAGCGGTATTTATCATGTTGGCTATGTGATAATATCGTTCATGCCAAATGTGTGGGCATAATGGGTCGAGTTGCAGACCTTATTGAAGAAGGTAAAGGGTTGCGTTGGTCTTGTGAGAAGTGCAGACTGACTGATATAAACTTTTACAAGCTTTTTAAGCAGACAAAGCAGGGTTTCTCCGAAATTAGTAGGGAATTTTCTTTGCTTTCTGCTAAATTTTTAAAATATCAAACACTTTTCGATGAGTGCAAATATATCGAAGAGTCAATTCCTTCACCCAAGCGGAAAAAGAAAAGCATGAACCTGCGCAATAAGCCGAAAACTAACTCGATACCACCAATGCCACCACCTGTTGAACAGGACATTGTGGACGATATGGACATTTGTACTGATACGATTGCCTCCATATCTGCTCCAAATGCACCAGAGACCGTTTCCTTGCCAATATTAGCACCATCTATACCAGTTAACCAGCCTGTTCTTTCTTATGCTCAAGCTGTTTCAATTGCTCCTCCTATTGTTAACACTCCTATTTTTGAAACTTCAGTTGTTGACGCTCAACGGATTCCGATTACTACTGCTACTATTTCGCCTAAGCCATTAATCGCAATTCCACCAACTAAAGCAATCTTTGTCTCGCGCTTAGCTGCTGATACAACTGAAAATGATATTCAATTTTTTATTAATTCAAAGTTAAATAGTGGTATCCCTCTTTCGATCCAAAAATTCAAATACTTAAATGCGAGACTGACTACTTCTTTTAGATTGACTGTTCCGGAAAATTTATTTAAAACTCTTGTGGACGTAAACTTTTGGCCCCGTAATACAATTGTTCATGAATTTGAATTCAAAAACAAACCGCGTATTGCAAATGTTGTACACTTGCCTCGTCCTTCTAACAGTCCTCAGTACCATACAAAAAACGATTAAAAAATCACAAGTCTAAGTTAGAGCTTGTGTATCAAAACGTTAGAGGTCTCAATTCTAAACTTTCCGATATTTTCATTAATAGTTTTGATTTTGAATATAACTTTATAATTTTTACTGAAACTTGGCTTCGCTCCAACGTTTTAAATTCTGAAATAATGTGCAATAAGTTCCAAATTTTTCGTAAAGATCGCTATGATAAGATCGGTGGTGGCGTTCTGATAGCTGTCCATAACTCGCTTGCTTCTGAGGAATTAACCATTCCTGGCACCAACGACCTGGAGTTTATTTGTGTTACAGTTAAACTAAATAATTATTCTATTTATCTTACTTGCTCTTACATTCCACCTAAAAGTGATTTAACAATTTACTTAAACCATATTAATGCCATCGAAACTGTCCATAATATGCTTAAAAATATGGACACTATCATTGTATTAGGTGATTTCAACTTACCTTCCGTGTCTTGGCGTTTTTCCGATGATTCCGCATTTCTTACTCCTATCTCTGCCTCCGATTGGATAAATGACTTCTTAGACAAATTGTCTGATCTGTGTCTTCAGCAGGTTAATAATATTCTTAATAAAAGTAATAGATCTCTTGACCTTGTATTTGTAGACAGATGCACTTCCGTAAATCTCCGTCGTTCGAACCCAGTTTCTTTTCCGGAAGACGATTATCATCCAACTCTTGAAATAACAATATTACTTGCCAACGAAAATGAAAATAAATTAGCTCCAGATACGCGAAATAATAAAATTTTTAACTTTAAAAAAACAGACTATGTTAAACTTAATGCTCTTCTCGCGCGGATTGACTGGTCCCCAATTTTAAATAATAGGTCTTCGTACTCTTTTTATGATGTCGAATCTTCAGTGCAGTTTCTCAATGATACCTTGCAAAAATGCTTCTCATTATCTGTGCCAAAAAAAAATATTAATTTCAAGCCTTTAAGCCCTCCTTGGTTAACTAATGAGCTTAAGTCTTTAAAAAATTCCAAAAATCGCTTATTTAAGAAATATAAAAAGTCAGGCTCTAATTTAGATTTTGCTTGCTATTCTTCTTGTCGTTACAGATATCAACTATTAAATAAACAATGCTACTCTGCATATATAGCCAATATAAAAACTCAATTCAAAGATAATCCGAAACTTTTCTACACGTTTGTCAATTCAAAACGAAAAACCTCCAGCTTCCCACCTCTTATGAAATTTAATCATGATGAAGCATCTTGCGACATCGATGTTTCCAACATGTTTGCAAACTTCTTTAAAACAACCTACTCCGATATACCATTGAGCATGAGTCTTGAATATCCTTACCTACCACCAGTTAACTCTTTTGAAACCCCCGTAATAGATTCTAATATAGTTATGCATTACCTTCAACAAGTTAAATCTTCTTTTACTACTGGTCCTGACGAAATCCCGAGCTGCATTTTAAAACATTGTTCTAATAGTTTGTGTTCTCCCCTATCAAAAATTTTTAACTCATCCTTGCACAGCGGTCATTTTCCCAATATATGGAGAAAATCTTATATAATACCTCTTCATAAATCCGGTTCAAAAATTGATGTTTCCAATTACCGAGGTATCGCAAAACTAAGCGCAATCCCTAAGTTATTTGAGAAAATTATAACTGATCAAATAACCCACGTCGTATTTTCCTCCATTTCCACCTCTCAACATGGTTTCTTAAAGGGAAAATCTACGATAACTAACCTCTTGGAGTTTACTACGCGTGTTATTAAAGGTTTTACTTTAGGACGACAGACTGACGTTATTTATACAGACTTTAGCAAAGCTTTCGACAGTGTTAATCATTATCTTCTTCTGAAAAAGCTTCATCTAATTGGGTTTCCCGTCAAACTATTACACTGGATTAAATCGTACTTGTCGAATCGTTCGCAAAAAGTTTTATATAAGAACTCTTTGTCAAAAAATATTTTGGTCACATCAGGTGTTCCTCAGGGAAGTCATCTTGGTCCGGTTTTATTTTTACTGTTTATAAATGATCTTCCTTCTGTAATAAAACACTGTAACGTCTTAATGTACGCCGATGACGTAAAACTTTTTCTAACTTACAAATCGCCTGAAGAACAACAACTCTTACAATCCGATTTAAATAGTCTAGTGGAGTGGTGTAATTTAAACCTTTTAAAATTAAACTTGAAAAAATGTAAGCAAATGACATTCTCACGTCGAATTGCTAATAGTATAAATTACACTATAAATAATACTAACTTAGAAATTGTATACAGTTTTCTTGATTTAGGTGTAATTATGGATCCTAAACTTCGTTTCAATCTTCAAGTTAATTTGGTGGTAAATAAGGCTAGAGGTGTCCTTGGTTTCATTAAAAGATGGGCTAAAGAATTCAACGATCCTTTCACTACTAAGATACTTTATACCTCTCTTGTTAGACCAATTCTTGAATATGCATCCGTAATATGGAACCCTCAATACAATGTCCACATCGATGCATTAGAATCGGTCCAAAAACAATTCTTACTTTTTGCTTTACATTATCGTTGGAACCCCAACATTATTTTACCCCCTTATGAAACCCGCCTTAAAATTATTTCCCTGCCTTCCTTAAGAAGCAGAAGAATTATGCTAAATGTCTCCTTTTTATACAAATTACTCAGTGGTGATATAGACTCACATTACCTCCTTTCTTCATTAAACTTCAACATCCCTAGGAGCGGAGCCAGACATTTCCAGCTTTTTAAGTTGAGTCAGTGCACTTCTAATTATGCCCTTCACGACCCTTTGCGATGTATGTGTAGTGATTTCAATGGCAACTTGAACTTGATAAATTTTTCTGACTCGGTGGATGTCTTAAAGCGTAAAATGAAATTACTTTTGAATACTTAACGCATTCATTGCGATAACAAATATAACTCGCGATAATTGTGTAGATTTTACGATTTAACATATAAGCATTATCGAATTTGATAAATACTTTAAGTTTTCGTTTTATTTAGTTTCGTTGCTTAATTTTTTCATGAAATTATTTTTGATCTTTAGTTCTATAGCTTGTTTAAAATGGGACCATGTATACCGTATCCCTCGGCTTGGTGTGTCAGAGTGTATCTCTTTTCCATACAAGTTTTTACCTGCGTTGGCCCAAATGCATGTCCAAATAATAACTTTAGCTCGGTGTTCCCTTATTTTAGTGACCCGAATATATAAATATATTGTGCCTGCACAATATATACTTGTATATCTGTGCTATGTTTGGTATTGGTTTGGTGTTTGAGAGTTGCATCTCTTTTCCACGTAGGATCTTGGGTTGGACAGTGGCCCCAAGCCGAACGACAACAATTATAAATGCGGTTATATATGGTCTAATAAATAATTTTGGATGTTGTCTTGTATTGCTTCGTATTATGAAGAATGTGCTTTTATTCGATGATGTTTATGAAGTTTACATAAGCACAAAAATTCTCAAATTTTATTTAATTTTAATTTCCGCTGAAAGGCCAAGCAATTGTGCTTAGTGGAGGCTATTATTTGCCAACAGGTGGTAAGTTTTAGCACGTAGGTGCATTCTATCAGTCCGGCTGATCCGGTAACTTCTAAGAATGTAAATCGTGCATGCGTATGGCGCGGGTCATACGTATCTATGAAGATTTCCTACTTCCGGGCGAATCCAAAAAAAAAAAAAAAAAAAAAAAAAAGCTACTGAAGCTTATCTTTCCGTTTTCTGTTTTATTAAATGAAACATGCTATTTCATTAGTATTTTATATGTATATATTAATTTGTATTCATCAAAACTAAAATGTAAGAAAAAAAACTTAAAATTTATAATAATTAATTTTACATATTATATGTTAATATTACTATATTAATATTACATATATGTAATTTATATGTAATTTATATTTTATATAAAATATAATGAAACAAAAAACTTTAAATTTAAAAAACTTCATTTAGATATATGTAATTTAAATGTAATTTATATTTTATATAAAATATAATGAAACAAAAAACTTTAAATTTAAAAAACTTCATTTTACATAGTATATGTAATTTATGTGTAATATACATCGTATATGTAATTAAATGTAATACAAATTGTATATGAAATAAAATGTAACAAAAAAACTTAAAATTTTTAAAAATTTATTTTACATATTACATAAAATATGACTAGATCGACTATATAAATTTTTAGGCACTCATTAGTCAGTCATTTTGCAAATATCTTGTGTTTAGATACAAAACCTAGAAAAAAATGGAAAATGAACTTAGCAAGATGTAAGTTTAAGTTTGATGAATTAGAAGTTACCATTAATTTTTATTTTGCAGACAATGTATAATCTGGGTCAGCGTCTCTTTTGAAGGAACCACCCATAGCATTAAGCTCTTTAGAGACAGCCTTCCAAACGGCGTTATGCTCCCTCCTTGCGTCGTTTGTCAAAAATTTACCCTTTGCGACGTGCCGGTGCTGCTTCATTAAGTCCAACAGACGACGTCGCTGCAGTTTCCAAACTCGTCCGGATTTAATTTGATACTCAAATAAATTTTATTAGTTATATATACATCTATTCAACATATCATTTTAGTTTACCTTTTGAGTGTTGTTGTCCATTGTTTTAAAAAAATATGTGGCTTTATGTAGTTGTTAAAATGTTGCCGGAAATAAACAACAATTGTAAATTTTAATAATTTGACACCTAGTGAAGTACAACGAAAACAAAGAAAATATTTGCGACCGGGTACTCTTTCATTTCTGTAGCATATATTGATTTGCGAACATTTTTAACTTTTATGTAAATCAATAAAAAATTCAACTTAAATGAAAGTAACCATTTTTAAAATATATTTCGAGTACTTATAACTTATTAATACACAACATTATTGACATAAGATAAATCGGTAGAATTCTCACTTGCCGCAAAGTCAGGGAGAAAAGTGACACATTTTTATCGATTCACTTTTTGTACAGAAACACTTTTTTAAAAGGTTCTATTGAAGTGAAATCGGAACATGTGACAGATTATCGATTTGAAACGAACGAATTGAACAGAAATCGATTCAGATTCTTACAGAAACAGTGTTGGTGAGAGTGACGTCAGAGTGACGTCAAATCGATAATATGAGTCGGTAACTGCGATCGATACAAGTTACAGAAACGAGCTACAGCATTGTAAAATATATGTATGTATAAGATGATTCAAAAAAGGGACGTTCATTCGAGTTTCAATGGACACCGAGTTGGTTAAGCTCTAAGAAAGTTTTAAGTAAATAAAAACCTCAATTGTTTTTCTAATTTGTTCTTCATTATATCATTAAAAGAAAGAACCAAGAACCTGCAAATAAATATCAACTCAAGAATACAGCAATTGATGCTTTTGGTCATTGCAGCCAGGCTTTTATCGCAATGTCGGCATTCATTCTTGTGGGCACCACGCAATTCATTCACTTTCCCGTCCACACATTCAAGAGGAGCGCCTCGGCTCCAGAAGACCACAAATTCCTTTTTTTAATTCGTTTCTTTTTTTATATAAATTATTTAAATTTCAAAAAATCGAATTTACAACAAATTTAAAAAGACGTTAAAATTATTGACAATATTTTGACGGATTATTTTGATTGACAATATATTTATTGGCAGTGCTGCCAAACTTGGTATCAACATACCTGGGTTGCCTAACAATTTAACTCAATTTCAATGAAATTGAGAATGGTTCGTAGTTTCATTTAAAAGTATTTGTATGGTTAAATTAAGCAATTTCAACTCAATTTCAGCCGAAATTTTGAATATGCTCTAAATTGCGCAGTTTCGGTCCAGTGCGAACGTACTTTAACTTACTCTTCTATATTTATTTCCACTGTCTCAAACTCAAAATTTATGTTTGCCGCAGCTTAAATAAAATTAATATTAATTAATAAGTTAGAATTACACCTATTAAAAGAACATTTTTGAAATCCGCCCACAAACACGCCTACCTCTGATATAACACAAAATTTTAAAAAGCTATATTTTTTTCGTATTGAAGTTATGTCAAAACAACTCACTCAAGGATCTGAAATATGTATGTAGATTAAAAAAAATTTTGCCACGCCCACCTCCCATACTTTTTGTACGATATTTGCATAACATTAAGATGGAGTAGTCGCATACCAATAAAATTTGGTATATACATAAGTTGAAATGAATTATATAAGAGCACTTACAAAAAATTTTGCAAATCTGCCTATAAACGCGCCTACCTACCATATACCACAAAAATTTAAAACGATATTTTTCTTTTTATTGGAGCTATACCAAAACTTAAGAAGAATATAAAATATATTTGTATATTTAAAATTAAATTGCCACGCCCACCTCCCACACAAAATTAGCATAGCATCTAAAACTCAGGAACGACTCCTCGTAGATCGATTAAATATTGTATATAAGCTGCAATAAGCCATATTAGAGGGCTAATTGTATATACATGTTAAAATACCTGGTTCAATACCGTCGAGTAGACAATTTTTTTTTAATTTTTTTAATTGAAGAAATACATATTTTGTTCTTATTATATAACATTTAAGAATTTTCTTTATAATTAAAATAAGAAAAACAAAAAAAAAATATTACATATTCTTTATGACAATGTGTACGGGTTTTTCGTTAAGCCCAGGGCTCTCATCACGTATGACGAGAATCGTTTGATGATATCGTTTCGACGATACTTTAACATCACGTAACCTCATATTTTAAGTATCGTTAAAACGCTATCGTTTTGCTTGCTTCACGTATGGCAAACAGCTGTCAAGTGCTATCGTCTTAACGATAGATTTGGCGCGATAGTTAAATTGGTATCGTTTGGCCTTTTTTTTTGTTACTAAAAAGTTTAAAATAAGTTAATTCAATGTTTCGGGTTCGAAATTTAATTATTTTTCTGAGTGACGATGAAAGAGAAGAAAAAATTGAATTGTTGCGACAACGAAGGATTCTTAGAGATAAGTCAGATCCTTTAGCCCTTCCATCAAAAAAGTACGTATTGGGTTTAAAAAATTATGTGTTAATAATAGAAATAATTTTTTTTTTTAAACGAATAAAGCTTTGTGCAGCGCTTTCGCCTCTCAAAAGAGGCATTTTTGTCCGTACTGGAGGCAATCAACCTCGAAAGTGGGTGTCGGTCAACACACATTCCGCCAATTTTAAGGTTGTGTGCAACCTTAGAAGTTCTTGCAGGTGGAGGATATCAATGGTTGACCGGAAATGATTCTGGTATCTCTGTTGCCCAAAGTACTCTATCAGGTATTGTGTCTGATACCACAAAAGTTCTCGAAGAGAAAATATGCCCAATGTGGATCAAATGGGAGATTGGAACAGAAAATAGGAGAGAGGATATAAAGCAGTGGTTTTATAGAAAATATTCCATACCAGGAGGTAAGCCTCAACTATTTATGTCTATGAAAGTAAATAATAATAGTCTTTATTTTCAGTCGTCGGCTGTGTAGATGGTACCCACATATTTTTTCAAAGACCTCGCGAAAATGAGCAACACTTTTTTAACAGAAAGGGTAAACACCGCTTAAATACAATGATTGTAAGTATTTCTAAATACTCCTTACAAAAAAAGACTTATTATAATTGTTTATAACTGCCCAACAGATTTGCGACAATGAAATGCGTATAACGGCCATAAATCCCAGATACGCCGGATCTTCCCATGATTCTTTAGTGTGGAGGCATTCAAATGAAAGAAATTTTTTTGATAATTGCTTCAACCAAAGAGGACACAATAATTGGCTCTTAGGTAAATATTTGACTTTGACATTTAAAAATAATTTATGTAATTTGCTTTCTAGGTGATAGTGGATATCCATTAGAGCCATGGTTGCTTACACCATATCGAACTTCGACCGATCCGAAGAAAACAAAGTTTAATTCTGTCCACGCAAAGGCACGAAACATCATTGAAAGATGTATTGGTGTTTATAAAGGTAAATACAATGTTAATATACAGAATAACATCTATAAACCTGTAGAAGGTTTATAGTAGATCTTACATAAATCATGGATTAAAATACTTAATCTATTTTTGTTGAATATATTTATGTTAATTATGGTATTATATACTTATTTAATTTGATTTTGTAAAATTTTTTATAAATTTCAATTCACAGGCCGTTGGAGAATCCTATTGGAAGAAAGGAAGAGCCGATATAGTCCAACAAAAATTGCAACTTTCGCAAATGTATGTGCAGCTTTGCACAACATTTGTATTCACTACAATGTTGCAAGTTTTAGCAACGCAGAGCCAGAAGAGAGCCTCTCTGAAACGTACGAAACCTCCGAAGTTTCAAATAACCACTTGAGGCAGTTTGCCGTAAGAATAAGAGATGAAATAAAGGAATCACTCTCTGCTTAAAAAGCAACTAAAACTTAAGTTAATCATTTAACTTATAAATTTTATGCGTTATCTTTTTGTAGAAATCTAACTTTAACTTATGTATATTTTTAAAAAGTTTTCCTTTTAATAAATATGTTGATTGGATATGTTTTCTTCATTACATTTTATTATGGTTATAACTAAAAATATTTGTATATAAATGTATACATATCTCAGACTTCATTCAGGTATTCAGTTCACATATTTCTTATATATAAAAAAAAAATATTTCACAGGTAAGTTCATTTAAAACAAAAATAATAAAAAATTCTACTTCACAACGTCGTTTATAAAAAAATCAAAATGTTTTTTTGGAATCGTGCTCCAACTGCTTTTCTGCAATTTCATTCCGAAATTGGAAAAGTTTAATAACTTTTGCTTGAAAAGCGGCATCTTGCGTGTTCCTCTCTATTAACACAGCTAAAATATTGTGTTGGAACACCTTGTCAGCTTCTAACTGGCATTTTATTATTTCCACGCTTTCGTTTTGGTTGTTTTGAAAACGTCTTTTTGGAGTTGGAGCACGCGTGTGCACTGGTGCATTTCTTAAAAATAAAATCAATTAGTTTCTTATATATGATAAAGGTAATCAGCAATACCAAGAATAAAATTTCGCCCAAATTTTAAAAATTGACGAGAACTGCAAATATTTCTGTTCAAATTTTTCAAAAATTCCGTGAATTTTGTAAATAAAACGATTTTTTTAATTCCGGGCCAAATTTCATTCATGATAGGGCTAAATTTATTGCCTACCTCTTTTTGTTACTTCCAGACGGCATTTCTTCTGAGAGATCAACAACAACAATTTCATCGTCATGGTTCGACATGGGCGAGAATCGAAGATATACGTCCTCGTCATCAGCCGGGGAAAAAGCACTTGCTGCACCAAAGCTCTTTGAGCAGCTTCCCGCCACGACGTCCCGCAGTGAAGCCAGTGCCGCAACCTTTTCTTCCATTGGCGACAATGGAACCTCCTCTGATCGTCCACCGCCTGTTTTTTGCATTGAAGATAAATTGTTGCTGCATTTTTTTTTAGCTCGGTACTTGCAGTCTGTCCACACCTAAGATTAAAAAAAAATATTATTTGCAATACATGATTTTGCCATGCAACTAATGTTTACCTTTCTCCACGCTGTTGTTGACTTGTTTGGAAGACCACAAGCATTTAACTTGCTTGCCAAATTCGTCCACAACAAGTTGATTGCCTGTCGCCCCTGCACCGTGTTGGCAACGTAGTTGTTGGCCAGCTGTGGATTTTCATCAATGAAAGTAATCATGATATCCATTTGCTGTGGTGTTGCTGCCCTAAAATGTTATATTTTATTCAAAATTCATTGTTTCTGTTATTATTAAAAACTACTTACATTTTGATGCGCTCAAACAAATTTATGGAAATGAAAAATTAAATGTCAATTTGGCACTTAACATATGTTTTCCAGTGCTGCCAAACTGTAAAAAACTAAATGATAAACGTGACGATAGCGATAGGTTTACATGAAGAAAGCTTTTGATGATATCGTCGGATAGTATCGTTTGAACGATTATCGTTTTAAAAGTTACGTGATGAGAGCCCAGGTTAGTATTAGCAGCCAATTTTTTTTTTAATGTTTACTAAAAGCCTACAGTTTAAGATTTTTATAGTTAGAAACCGTCGATAAGTGTCGATAACTTAGTTCTGGTCCACCAAACTTTGGAATCTGGGAAAATCCCATGGTCTTAATAAAATTATTTAAAGAAAAAACACAATAATAAAAACATATACATATGTCATTAAAAAAATTTATTTTAGACACATCACAATATCTTCTATATATATAAAAATAAGTTGCATTGTGTATGAAATTGATGTTCTCGGTAATGCGTGAACCGATTTTGTTCCGGAAATTTCCCAAGAAAGGTGACGTCAATACGGAGGTATAAATGGTCCTTGTATGTGTATTGGTTCATGAATTATAGGCATTTTAGTGAACTTATCAACAATGCAGGTGTGAAAAAATACAGTTGCGCACATATGGTGTATATGGGGAAATATTTGCAAGGGTTATTGAAAATAAATGGAATATTGGAATAATTTGGCAATTCTCACTTTAGTTTGCATTTGCGCAAAAAATATAGTCATAGTCAAAATTTTCCATACCCCTTTTTTTCCATACCCCCTTTACCGCCTACAAATCAATAAAAATGCTAAATTTAAGACTTTTTTGATCGTATTAGACTAAAATTTGGTAAATAAGTTCGTATGGTTACTGTCGGCAACTATACTAAAACTGGGCGTGGTCTGACTATATATACGCCCACTTTTTATAAATCATTATTATTACTGAGTTGTACATGTTTTGATAGTGGAACTTGATATGTAGACGTTATGGGCCCAAGAGGTAGTTATTATATATTTGAGCGAACATTATACAAGGGGGAATTTGGACACACAGGCCAAATTTATGATAACGAATTGCTTTGGAACTAAATGTCGTATGTAACGATGCAATAGACTCCTAAACTACTCATCCGATTAGCATGAAAATTTGTGTATAGAAGTTTTTTGGTACGGTGAGTGTTTGTGGGCTATCAATTTTTATCCAACTTGAGCACCAGAGCTGTATTTAGCACAAATTTTTTACAAAACTGCCTAAAACTCACAAACCGCTTATGCGATTAGAATGAAAAGTGGTATACAGTTTTTTTCATGTAGGTTGAGTGTTTTTCTGCAATCTTTTTTGACCTATCTTGAACACCAGAGGGCGCTGTAGTACAACTTTTTTGCAAAACCACCTTAAACTCCCAAACCGCTCATGCGATTAGAATAAAAATTGGTATATAGTAGTTCTCAGGTACGATGAGTTTTTTGACAGTATCTTCTTTGAACCACCTTGGACACGAGATGGTGCTGTAGTACAAATTTTTTACAAAATCGCATATTTTTAATTTTTACATATGCAAATATTTACAAAACAAAAAATATTTCTTTAATTTAGTAAAATTAAGAAATATCCGTTATTTTGACATAAAAAACATGAACATATCTTGAAAACTATAAAAATTTTACTAGAACGATATATTTAATGCAAATCGTGCTCAAAAATGAGAAAAAAACAATCAGAAATTTAATTTTGTGACTTTCGATTCAAATATCTCCGCTGCTTTTTTACACATTTGGTTAAATTTTTTTTGTCTTAAAGCTTCATCAAAGTACTATAAAAGCCTAATTGCAAAAATACCGCTAGTTGAGTTGATATTTTAAATATTTTTTTCAAAAAATTTTGGAGTTTCCTCTCAAAAAAGGTTCAAAATTTGTTTTTGTTGTAAAAATAATTTAAATTCAAAATCGCAAATTTTCAACTCTATTTAAAAACTATAACATTTATAAGCAAAAGTTATTTAAATTTTACGCAAAAATTAAAAACCATTTTTGTGATTAAAAAGCCTTGATTTTTTCGAACTAAAATTTTTTTTCCAATATTGTGTTTTTATATTTTTGAAAGAATAAACAAGCTTAAAAATTAATTTTTTAAAAAAAATTATCTTAGTATCTCTTACCAATATAAAGTCATAGCCAATAATCTTTATACAAAAAGCAAAACGCTGCTTTGTATTGGCTGCAAACTTCAAAATTACTGAGCCGATAGAGCTGAAATTTTGGCAGTACATTTTTTCAAGTACGAGATGGTTTAAATTTCTGTCACAATCCCCTTTTACCGCCCACAAATCAATAAAAATGCTATATTTCCTACGGTTTTCGTCGATTTGGCAACATTTTGATAATTTAGTTTGTATGCTCACTGTCGGCAACTGTACTAAAACTGGGTAATGTCCATCTACTAGAAAATTGGGATGGGCATTATGTAAGGTGGGTGTGGCTCCGCCCATACAATTAAAATTTGTATTATCGAATAGCTTTGAAAGTAAAAGTAGCAGTACTTACATACAAACTCAAAATTGAGTTACTATTTGGTGATCTCCTGCTACTGGGAAACTGTAACGGGCAGTGGAAAATGACAGTGGTGTCAAACGTTGAGTCTAAGAAAAGTTTTGAATACACCTATTATGTTCCCATATAGTTGCAGGGTGCAGCA
Source organism: Pherbina coryleti (assembly GCA_943735915.1). Classification (NCBI taxonomy): domain Eukaryota; kingdom Metazoa; phylum Arthropoda; class Insecta; order Diptera; family Sciomyzidae; genus Pherbina; species Pherbina coryleti. The sequence goes on along the minus strand of OX030948.1, from coordinate 120,256,615 downwards.
ACGCGCACCGGGAAAAGGCTAGTTGTATATAAAAAGATTTAAGCGAATTCAAGCAATTATGTCGGAGCAGTTCCTACCGGAATCCAGCTTAAAATCATGGCTGTTTTTGAGAAGAAAAACTTTGCGGACATTCACTGCTCGTCCACAAAAATTGAGAAGACTTATCTTAGACTTTTTTTTTTAAATATATTATTAAAACATTTCTAAACTTAAATTAAAAAAAAACGAACAAAACTATAACATGAAAAAAATGATTTCATTCCACCTTGAAACCACTGTGCGACGGGCAGACACACGGACATTGCTAAATCGACTCGGGTGTTGATGTTGATCTAGAATATACAGTGATGGAAAAAATAATAGAAACGGCAAGCACTTTAACATTTCTAAGAATGCTATTAAGTTTAAAAGCAAACTATAGGAATGTAAAAGTTGGATTTGTGTACGCTTTTGCGCATAATTCGGTAAAAATATCAGTTATGCGAATTCTTAAAGTAGTGAACTCGATTTCGTATTGGAAAAAAAAATAGAAACACATTCTACTTTTGTTAATAACATTGAATTTACAAGTATTTAACAATTGTATTCAAATACCGTTTAGAAGGTGTTTATCAAGTATTGAAAAAATAAAATAAATATTTTTTTTTTTATATTCTACCGTTCGCGCATTTTTTATTCAGAATGGGAAGTGTAGTGCATTGCATAGATGTTGAGCGCCAATTCATCCGAAAATTAAGAAATGAAGACAAAATAAAGTGTGATTAGTAAGTGTGAAATTACTTTCCTATTAATGCTGAACCAAAGAAGGAAAAATGAGACAGAAAAGGAGCAAGCTACGCAAAATTTGATTAATTGTTCGTTTGACAAACTTAAAAAAAAATATTTTTTTTTTCATCGAAAGAACTCATGATAGTTATATGCACTAGTGACTAATAACACAATACGGAACAGATTAATAACAAATGATTTCAAACCACTGTCCGCAAGAAAAGTGCCATACTTGAGCAAAAAGAAAGATTCGCAACAAAGTAGCTTTTACAAGAAAACATCTGATGCGAAAAAAATAGCAAAAGGTGTTGTGGCCAGACAAAATAATGGTACATTTTTGTAGTACCTCATGTAAGACACCCAAATAATACTACACATAATCCGAAGCAACGTTATATGTGGTTATAAATACAAGATAAAAGCTTAGTTTTAATGATGTCATCGAAAAGCTTAGCAAATATACCTTGTTTGACAATCGCTCTGTAATTGACTACATTACATCGATCGCCTGATTTGAAAATCGGAGTTATCGAGCAAGTTTTCCAACATTCTAAAAATGTGCATTCATTTAAACATGCGTTGAAGAGCATTACAAGCGGTGCAGTTATATTAACCAAGCAAAGTTTAAACAACATGGGTGGAAAGCCGTCATGATCAGATTTATAACTTGGTTTTAAGTTCGAGATGGCATGTAACACATCTTCATCCTTGACTAAAAAATTTTGCAATGGACTAGAATTTGGACGACCAGACACGAGACTCTGAGTATTATTATGTTTTTCATAAACACTTAGAAAATATTTCGCAAATAGATTACAAGAATCCAGAGTATTATAAGACCTTTCATCTAAGTATTCTAAGCTTGAAGGAAATCCATTCGTCTTCCGTTTCATATTTACAAAGTCCCAAAAAGCAGAGGGATTAGATTTAAGTTTATGTTCGATGTTATACATATACTGTTTGAATAAAAAGCTGTGGAGAAAATCAAGTTCCTTTCGAATGCGAACAAAATACAAACGATCTGCTTCACTATTAGTTTGCTTAAATTTTTTCAAAGCTTTATTTTTCCTATTTTTTAGATTTAATAACCTGGCATTAAACCATGGAGGCTTACTATTGGAACTGCTGCGTTTTAAAGGAACAAAATTAGAAATTAAAAAATTTAATTTTTCGCATATAAAACTATAAATATCTCTTGGATCGGATAAAGCATTTAGGACTGACCAGTCGACGGATTCTAGATATTCATTAATTGAAACAAAGTTACCTTTTGAAAAGTCGCGATAGAAATTGTCATAGGCAGGATCAATATCAAAATTATAAAATTCAAATGATATGTGCAACGCTTTATGATGAACTGTATTTGACGAAATAGGCAGCAAATTCAGGTCACAATTGGCTTTTATGTCACAAGTGGTAAAAACAAGGTCAAGTATGCGATTAATGTCGTTCTTGACGAAGTTTATTTGTTCAAACCCATTCGATAGCAAGGAAGATATTACAAAAGAATCTATTTCAGATTTAACATTCAATGGCACAAGCTTTTTTCCTTCCAAAGACCATAAAATATTACACATGTTAAAATCACCTAATAACATAACCTGTTGATTAGAGTTTAAATTATTCACAACAAAATTAATATTATCTATGTGCTTTTGGTATATACTCAATTCACTATTTGGTGGAATATACGATAACAAAAAAAAGATAGATTTAGACCCCTCAAAATTAACTTTAACACAAATTTGCTCTACATTACCATCGATTACTGGCAAAGGTATTAATTTACTATTTAAAAAAGCCTTAATAGCTAGAAGTACTCCTCCCCCCCTTACACGTCCTGTAGAAATTGGACATCGATCGCATCGGTGGACAGTGTAGTGTTCATCAAAAAATTCTGCATTTTTTATATCGCTGTGCAGCCAAGTTTCAGTTATGGCCACAAAATCGTATTCCTGCAGAGACAATGATCTCAGGAACTGCGAGGATTTCGTTCGCATACCACTCGCATTTTGATAATAAAGCGAGTATTTAGTCATCTGGGTTGCGTTACTAACATTCCGAAGAGCTGCTGAAGAGCTATGGTGAGCTGGTAAGAGAGTAGATGTAAGCACCTGCAAAGCAGGCTGATGTGCAACGCTTTGAGTTTGCAAAGAATGTTGTGAGGAACTCAGTGCTAACGAGATTACACGTTCCCCCCTTCCGTCTATAAAAAAGATGAAGTGAACGGCCGAACATGTACATTAGCAGGCCACAACTCCGAGTTATAGACTTTCTCATAGTCGCTACTTGCTATTCCCACTTTAAAGCTTACTCTTCTTAATGTTGCTTCATCCACACCTCTTTTAATAAGGCGAAAGCATTTAATATCACTCTTGAGTATATTAGTATGTGAAGCAATATAATCGCTCACGCTATCAGCAGTGACCGATGGCTTGAACGAAGAGAGATGCAGATATTTTAAGGGAACAGACACGTCGAGCTCACAATTTGAATTATTACCAACAATAACATTAACTATATCGCTCTCTTTGTTTTTTATTTCCTTTCTACTGCGCATCGTAATCCACCCAGTAGTTGAAGGCGCTGACCTCGGAGCAGTTGAAACATCATTTACATCGACCACGACATCTTCAACAGCAGCAGCAGCGGCAGCAGCATAAGAGAGCGCCCTGCGCGAAACAGCAGATGGGGACACATCAATAGTGGCAGCAGACAAAAACGGCGGAGATTGAACAGCAGCAGCAATAGTGGGAGCATTGATGGGGGAGTCTAATGAACATGATTTCTCAAAACTGGTTTTTGACGACGATGCTGGAACGTTGAGCCAAGCAGATTCGGAAGCAATAGAAGCATTTTTGTCTGTTTTGTTTTTATTTGTTGGGCCTATAACAGCTGATTTATTTTTAGGCTTAGCAATATTTTTTTGGCTGGCAGTATCTACTAAGAGATTAGATTTAATATGGAAAGCATCAAAGACTGTGGCGCGCAGCTCTTTAACCTCGGTAGTGAGAGACGAAATAGCGGAGGTAGCTTCGTTTTCGACTAGTTTCTGTTTGATGAATTTAAGTTCACCCTGCAGGTTGTCGATTTTATCCATTAGAAGCACTCTTTCCTCTTGCAATGAATTTATAATTGCGAAAGCGCGACAGCTCTCTGATCTTAGGATAACGAGCTCATTAAGCACTGTTAGCAAATTCACTTTTCGTATGTTGTCATTATCGCATATTATTTCACTTTCATTACGTTGAGTTTTAGCGTTAATTTGCTCTTGTTGTGACGTTTTGATTAGATTTGGCTGTATTTGATTTTGTTGGTATAGCTGTAGGTGATTTTCCTGAGATTGGCTTTGCTGTAGTTGAGTTTGCTGTAGTTCTTTTTGCTGTGGTTGATTTTGCTGTAGTTGATTTTGCTGTGGTAGATGGCCTTGTTGTTGTTGCTGTTGATGTTGTTGTTGCTGTTGTTGTTGCTGTTCATGTTGCTTTGGCGGGATTGCTTGAGCTTCGAGCGAACTGTTTACAGAGGTGTTGATGTTAAGCTTTCCTGCATCACCGATCAAGTCAGCTGACCGAGGGGGCGATCGGAAAGAGTTACGGCGCCTAGTTGAGCATACCTTACAATTATATGGAGTGCCAGAAACTTGCATATAGTCCACATCAGCTGGCAAGACATTAACGCAGGGCAAATGAAACAAATCATTGCATTTCGCACATAGCACTTTTGGCTGACCGCGCTCCACCTTTTGGCCACAAACACAGGGCATGATGGTTATAAAAAGCTGGCACAAGTAGATATGTTGTGACCAAGCTTAGCAAAACGGTTGCTACCGCGCAAATGTTTATACTTTCGCACACGTTTGTATAATGACAAAAATTTTCGTAAATTAATTAAAGATAATAAACGACCGCTCTAAACGACATCTAGACGAAGACGATGCTATGGGGTTGTTCTTCTTCGTGGGGCGTAAGTCCAATATTGGATTAAAGGTAAAATGTGAGCCACAGATTATGTAATTATATTAAGTAGCAAAATGCTGTATTTTGCCGATGAAGAAATGCAGTTAAAATGTATGGTTATGCATAATAACGATCTTAAACACTCTTCGCAACTGGCAAAAAAAGTGTTTTCGGGACAATAGTGTAGTGTACCCTTAAAAGTCACTATTACCACCAACTAAAACAAGTCGTTATTTAACTACATTCTTTCTTTTAAATAAACAAAATACAATTTAACAAAGATCTTAACCACCAACGAAAATAATAATTTATTTAAAGTAAACAATTATATTCGTAATAGCCAAGAATCTCAAATCCATGTTCAATGCACTTGGCACCCCTTTTCGTTTTCTTCCGCTAGTCGCTGCACAAGCATGAACGCGACTGCGAGCATTAAGTTACACACTTATTGCACGAAAACATAATGTAACAAATCCATGTTCAATGCACTTGGCACCCCTTTTCGTTTTCTTCCGCTAGTCACTGCACAAGCATGAACGCGACTGCGAGCATTAAGTTACACACTTATTGCACGAAAACATAATGTAACAACAACAAGTGGCAAATTGAACTAATGTCGTTGACACTTCATAGTCAAGGCTATGAATTTTGTCCATCAGTTATATCGGCTATTTTAAAATTAATATTTTGAGGGGAAGAAAGAATGCGATAGTTCAAAGTAACATATGATTGGTTATTTTTATTATGGAAAGAAATAAAATTAAATATCGGAAGTTATTTAAGGTTATTTAAGTTATTTAAGGGGGAGTTATGGAAATAGTGGTATAATAATTTTAAGAAAAATACTGGTAGATTTTATTTATAAACCAAACATTTTGAAAATAAAATTCGGATTATTTTGATCATAACTACAAGCGGCATCACTGCCTGAGTTTTCATTTTAATCTCAAAACAGTTCGGCATTCTTGCCATCATTCACAGCCAAAGTTAATTTCGATGCAGTCATCAAAATAACTTATAAAAAAAAAATAATAAACAAAAAGAAATAGAACAATTAGTCAATTTAAGAAAAACTCCACATGGCGATCCTGCAAATTCTATCCTGCTAATTTCGAAACTCTGCATACTATATCTTGCCCAACGGTCCTGCCTTAACCGACCTAGAAATTCATCATAAAATTCATCTTCAAACTTCATAAATAGCGAAACTTCATAAATAATCACCCCCACGAGTTTAAAAATTTTAGTTTTTATAATTACATTTACAAAAATAATTTTTCAATGATTAAATACGGAGTAGTTAATAAATATCAAGAATGTGTTGGTGTAATATTCCAAAAACATTGCGGTCCTTGTTCTTTAACACGTTAAATGCCATGAGGCACATAGGGGTGCCTCAATAAAATGTATGTGCCTCAGTATTTGATTATACATTATAGTTCATGGCTTAAAATTAGTACCTCAAAATGCAAATCTGTAAACGTAGTTCAATTCCGCATGGCCTGGCATACCTACACCTATCTTTAGCGCATTATTTTTATACCCCCACGATTAAAAAAAAACCCCTTTTACTGGGGTATATTAATTTTCTCACTCCGTTTGTAACGCCCATAAGGAAGCGTGGTAGGTATAGAAATGTATATATATTCTTGATCGAATGTGTCGCAGTTCAATATTGCCAGACGAAATGGTTATTTACTGTGATCAAAACAAAATTGCACAAATATACACACAAGGCACAGCACAGGTACCTCACAGCGTATACATTAGGCCGTGAGGTCATATGTTATGCCTCAATTAAATATTTCAAAATGTCACAGAAATATAAAAAAAAAACATTTTCTGATATTTTGTTCGAATTTTCTGATACCAAAATACACTAGATCTGTAAAAAAAAATGGCCCGGAAGACCCGATATTTTGTTTGTATGGTGGCAGTTAAAGTGTTAAATATAATAGATATAGGAAAAATTATATATATAACTTACATTGAAAAAGCTTGGCATCGTGAATGTTTCACATGCAATAATTGTAAGAAAAATCTAAAAAGCATTGGATTTGCACAATATATGTAAACCATATTTGCTATGTAACTATTGCTTAAGTAAAAAAAATATATATTAAATAAAAAGAATTAAACTTTATGGAAGAGTTACAAGAGATTTTTAATGAAGTTTTAAAAATTAAACAGATCATTAAGAAATCCAGTAAGAGGAAGTACACAAGCCAAACAATTGGTATTAAACTTGATGATCTAAATCGCTACGAATTACATTTTAAGAAAATAGCAGAATTTCTAAACAAATTGGAAGTATATCAATTGAGGGAACAATTCCACATACTATTAAATGAAACTAAAAATCTTTTGTTAAAACATTCGACAGAAAAGAAAGTGATCATAAATACAAAAAAAAAAAAATAAATAACTGGTAATTTCAGCCCTTGAAAGGACTTTGACCTAGCTTCTTATGATCAATTGTGTTGTGCGTGTTATTAAGTTTGTACACAATTGACCGAGAAATGGACCTACAGACTTAACGCCGACTCCGAACGGCGATGAACGAAATGTTCTTATTCTCAAGAAGCGGGTTCAAACCTGGGTCTCCAGGTTTGTTGACATAGCGGCCACGCACTTTAACCAACTACGCCACGGACGCCACAGAAAGTAATCATCTCTGACTTTAATATTGAATTCATTTTAAAAACCGTTCCGATTTTCAACGGAAATTATAAAGATCTCAATGCATTCTTAACAATAGTAGAATTAATAGACGGAACTTACACCACAACGGATAACAAGAAGAAACTTATAAATATTGTAGTAAACGTTAAACTAAGTTCTAACGTAAAAACAACATTAGGCTACATAACAAGCAGATACTTTCCCTAGGGCGACGAGAAAATTCCTTAGGAATAAATGTCTTTAGACTATTCAGTTGAGCAGAAATGTCTATTTTATTACTTTTATTGACGCCTATTTCTCATGACGCCTAAGTCAACAAGATGCATCGGATCAAGTGGAACCTGTGTCACCATTCCCAAATTAAGTTTTTCTAATGGTGTTTTTCTCTGTTCAAATTGTTTTTCGTGATGGCGTAAGTATTTTCTGATTTCAAAATCACTATCAGAAATAAGTTCCCCTTGCTCAGAAGAGTATGTTAGCACGTTACCAATTTTTTTGCCAATTTGGTTGCATTTTGTGCAGCCATAGCTCGATATGTGACTTACAGTTCCGCATGCATATGATCTTGCAGGTGTATCGCATATTATTGCTCTTATTTTAAAAGCAATACATTTTTCATTAACTTCAATTCCATTTTTTATTAAATCTTCTACCTCGTTTATAAACTGAAAAAGGAACTCTTCTATATTATTAGGCTTACTTTGACCTACATAAACACCTGCAGGAAACACTGAAATATTAGGAATGTTAAAAATTTTTATCAAAATTGGCCATAGTTGTGCCCTTGAACTCTTGAATAAGGGAAGCCCATCGATGTTTACATCAACTTCAATTTCATCATAATTTTTTTTGATACCTGAAATCTTGTGCAGTTGCTGAACGATACCAAAATGTGTGTAACAACCCGGAGAAACCTTAGTCACGGCCAACCGATCCCTTTTCATTAAAAATGCCTTTGCACTCAATGGTACCACCAAGCCTTCCTCATGTAAAATGGAAAGTAATTTTGTTCAATTTCTGCCTCTTGAATTTTCTCAACAACGCTAGATGCACATTTTTTTAGGTTATTCGAGCTTAATTGCTGCACGTATTTATCTTTCTCTTTTTTGCACAATCTCCTTAGATGCCTCTTTGAAATCGCTTGCATTTTATTTAATTTTAACTTTGTAGTTTCACTTTTTATAATTATTTTATTTATTTGATTAATATTATTTACGACCGAAACTTACACGCAAAAATTCCTTCGGCAATTGATAAAAAAACTGCGACAAAAATAACTGCTTTTCATATTTTCTCTATTCCGCTTTATCTCACATTTCTTTTGAACAAGCTGTCGACTGACAAAAAAACTACTAGAAAAATAACTGCTTTTCATATTTTCTCTATTCCACTTCATCGCACATTTCTTTTGAACTAGCTCTGACAGTTAAGCGCTGATAGTTAAGGTTAGGAAAACTTCTGTATTCTGTTTGGTTGACATCTGCATTACTTTTCAACCGATTTATAGTCAGTTGTGAAATTATTTCCTTATAACTAACTTTTTTACACACTAGTTGATTTTGGTCCTGCAGGGTAACTATACCCAGTGGGAAAACTCGTAAGGTGCTTACTTAATAATAAATGTTTTCCGTAAGCTAATGAAGCTAGGAATAAGTCCATACAAAATAAGTATTTTGTTTGATACATCCAGAGCACCTTACGACGTCCCTTACGATTTCAAATAAAAAAAGAATGCACGTTTGCGCCGAACATGTCTTCGTGTGATCATTTCCATGTAAACATTATTTTTTTAAGGTAAGCGACATGCAGCGGCATAACGACGTTCTTAACGATTATTTGATGAGATGGAATGCAGCAAAAAGACAATTGAAATAAGAAACTTAGGCTGCCAGTACTGTCGCATCCTTTAAACTTAAACATACGTCTGCTGATCGCCGGTGCGTGTCTAAGCGATCTAAGTTATAACTGTGCGTGTACAAATAAAATATAAATTTTAATAAGTTTAATATAACATAAAATAAAAACAAATAACACCAATAAATTTTGAATCGATTAATTTTTAGTTTTTTGCTCTCTGTGTGTATTCAGTGTTGTGATCTATTATAAAGGGTGATTTTTTTGAGGTTATGATTTTCATGCATTAGTATTTGACAGATCACGTGGGATTTCAGACATGGTGTCAAAGAGAAAGATGCTCAGTATGCTTTGACATTTCATCATGAATAGACTTACTAACGAGCAACGCTTGCAAATCATTGAATTTTATTACCAAAATCAGTGTTCGGTTCGAAATGTGTTTCGCGCTTTACGTCCGATTTATGGTCTACATAATCGACCAAGTGAGCAAACAATTAATGCGATTGTGACCAAGTTTCGCACTCAGTTTACTTTATTGGACATTAAACCAACCACACGAATGCGTACAGTGCGTACAGAAGAGAATATTGCGTCTGTTTCTGAGAGTGTTGCTGAAGACCGTGAAATGTCGATTCGTCGCCGTTCGCAGCAATTGGGTTTGTGTTATTCGACCACATGGAAGGTTTTACGCAAAGATCTTGGTGTAAAACCGTATAAAATACAGCTCGTGCAAGAACTGAAGCCGAACGATCTGCCACAACGTCGAATTTTCAGTGAATGGGCCCTAGAAAAGTTGGCAGAAAATCCGCTTTTTTATCGACAAATTTTGTTCAGCGATGAGGCTCATTTCTGGTTGAATGGCTACGTAAATAAGCAAAATTGCCGCATTTGGAGTGAAGAGCAACCAGAAGCCGTTCAAGAACTGGCCATGCATCCGAAAAATGCACTGTTTGGTGTGGTTTGTACGCTGGTGGAATCATTGGACCGTATTTTTTCAAAGATGCTGTTGGACGCAACGTTACGGTGAATGGTGATCGCTATCGTTCGATGCTAACAAACTTTTTGTTGCCAAAAATGGAAGAACTGAACTTGGTTGACATGTGGTTTCAACAAGATGGCGCTACATGCCACACATCTCGCGATTCTATGGCCATTTTGAGGGAAAACTTCGGAGAACAATTAATCTCAAGAAATGGACCGGTAAGTTGGCCACCAAGATCATGCGATTTGACGCCTTTAGACTATTTTTTGTGGGGCTACGTCAAGTCTAAAGTCTACAGAAATAAGCCAGCAACTATTCCAGCTTTGGAAGACAACATTTCCGAAGAAATTCGGGCTATTCCGGCCGAAATGCTCGAAAAAGTTGCCCAAAATTGGACTTTCCGAATGGACCACCTAAGACGCAGCCGCGGTCAACATTTAAATGAAATTATCTTCAAAAAGTAAATGTCATGGACCAATCTAACGTTTCAAATAAAGAACCGATGAGATTTTGCAAATTTTATGCGTTTTTTTTAAAAAAAAAGTTATCAGGCACTTAAAAAATCACTCTTTAGTTACATCTATTATATTTGTGAAATGGAAGGTTTTTCTAAAAGTCATATTCGGAAAGTGAGTGCTTTAAAAAGAAAAGAAATACGGGATTGTAACGAAGATGAAGGAAGCAGTCAAATTATTAAATTAAACACATCTGACATTGGAATTAATATTAAAAATAATGATTTTATTGAAAGTCATAGGGAAAATGTAATAGCACAAAATAATGAGGATGCAACAGTACTAGAGAATTCGAATGAACAAATTGAAACTGAAAGTGAAAAAATGTCTATACGTGACAAACTAATTTCTTTTTATAAAAACACCACCCAACTAGAAGTGCTTTTGATGACTATTTAGGTATTTTAAGGTTAGAAAATATAGATGTTCCACGTAGTTCAAAATCTATAATTAAAATTTGCAATAAAATAGTTGTTAGAACAGTAGTTCCAGGTGAATACTTTCATTACTTTCAATTAAACATCACTTGCTTAACGCTTTGACGACCATTGTGACACCGGTAACCCTTTTACTTTCGAATTTTTCCTGGAATAACTATGCAAACGATTTTTCTTTACAAGGTATCATTCAACATATCAACAACATATCAACATCATATCAACAGGGAATGAATGTGGCTTCCAGAAAGTATTTAATTTTTAAGGGTAGATTCATCCCTTTGTCTACCAGACCACCCCAAAGTCGAAAAATCTTTACTTTTTCTCCCCCTTCTTCACGCTGCAATATTTTGGGGGTAAGAGGAGATATAGGTAAAAAATGTTTGGGGAAGTTGCGGGCAATCTTTCACTTTTAAACAAAACATAGCAAAAAAAGATAGTTCACTTGGGTTATCCACGCGACCACCAAATCTGATGGGACCTATATGTCCCATCGGTCGTCAACGGTAAAAATCTAAGACATATTTATTTTTGTTGAAAAGTTGATTTATTTGAAATAAAAATAAATTTGTTTGCATTTTTGATCAATGCATTGAATTTTCATTTTCTTATGATGAAATTTCAAGTTATTTCGACCATTGGTAAAGCAAAATGGTTTTTTGCAAAATGCACAAATAGTATTTTTTCGATGGCCGTTTTGAGCAGAAAATACATCCTTACGTCCCGTTTCACTTTTGCAGAATTATCGGACAGGGAAGTGATATCCGCAAGTTTAAATCTCTTACAACTTCGCGGTTGGTGACCGTATTAATCATTTGAGTAGCCATTTGAGTGTGGGAAAAAAATTTAAAAAAGCGCTAAAAGCCGTTTCAGCCTCCACCTTGGACTATATAAAAATGTTAGCTCAGTCCTTCCCCCCTCTGGTGAATCCTAGATCCGCAACTAGAATTTGGTCTTTGATTTGTGATCGCGTTCGTAGTAATACTGAAATAAAAACACAAAATCAAAAGTGTAATTTTCTTTCTAATGGTGGTACTTTGGCCACTCTACGACTATTGGTCCAAAAGATATTTCCAAAATAGGTCAATTCGTTAAAAAAATCCCAACAATTTTTTTGTTACGGAGTTTTGTTTTGCATCAAATGAAAAATCCGATTATTTGGAAAATTTAACCTATTTTGTGATATTTTGAATAGTCGTAAAGAGGTCAAAGTACCACCATTGGAAAGGTTATTATTCAACATTTCATTGGATATCCAACATTACGTCGTAGCAAATATAGAAGGCTAGATATTATGATAGAATTTTCGGGGTTTTTTAACTTTTTAAATATTTTGGGAATATCTCCTAAACCAATAGCCATATAGAGTTCAAAGTACCATCATTATAAAGGTTATTTTATTAACTTTCATTGGTTTAATTTCAAAACAGATTAAAAACAACGAGTTCTCAAAAAGTAAATCAAAATTCAACCTCAAACTTTTCGTGCGCATACTGTCAACGAGAGAAAATAGTGGTATACATTTTTACCGTTGACGGCCATTGGGACATATAGGTCCCATGATTTTTTATACTTTTGCAGGCATTTGCAAATTGTTTTTTGCGACACTTTTGTTTAGTAATATGGAGTCGCTCAACACGAATCCATTGTCGGATTAACGAATTTTCCAGCGGTTCAGAAGCGGTCGTCAAAGGGTTAAAAATGCAGATAAAATTCAAAATTTAGAAGAGATAGTCTTAGAGATAGGTGTAGACAGGTTGCCACTGTTTAAAAGTTCTCAAAAAACACTTTGGCGCATTCTTGGACACATATGTAACTTCGACAACAATGATGTTTTTTTAATCGGCTCATTTATTGGAAATAGTAAACCAAAAAATGTAGATCAGTTTTTGCACGATTTTGCCAATGAGCTAGCAGATTAAAGAACAGTGGGCTTAGAAATAAATAACACAAAAATAACAGTTAAAATAAGGTCATTTATTTGCGATGCTCCGGCAAGAGCATTTATATGTGGAGTAAAAGGCCATAATGGTTTTAATGCTTGCTCGAAGTGCACCCAGGTGGAACAACGTATTCAACAAGTTACGGTATACTCAAGTCAGTCTGGTAAAAGATAGGAAGTTTCATTCTAAATATTTCATTAACATTATATCTGAATTAGAAAAACTGAATGTGAACATGATTACACAATTTCCAATTGATCCCATGCACTTATTAGATTTGGGAGTTTGTAAAAAAATACTCCTTTGCATTGTGCAAAAGACAACAACAAATTTCAAAGTAAATGCAAACGGAAATATCTAGCAAACTTATTTTTTTCTAAATTCATTCCTGTAGAATTTTGTCGTAAGCCTAGAGGGCTCGAAGATATAGCTAGGTGGAAAGCAGTCGAATTTCGACAATTTATATTATACTCTGGACCGTTAGTCGTCCGTGGCGTAGTTGGTTAAAGTGCGTGGCCGCTATGTCAAAGAACCTTGGAGACCCAGGTTCGAACCCCAGCAGCGACAGAAAATTATTTGAATTAAAATAATTTTTCTGTACGGCCGCCACCTCTCTGCAGACAATGGCAAACCTCAGAGAGTAATCAAAATGCCATGTAAAGCTTCTTGAGAATAAGAACATTCCGTTCATCGCCGTTCGGAGTCGGCGTTAAGCATGTAGGTCCATTTCTCGGTCAATTGTGTACAAACTTAGTAACACGCACAACACAATTGATCATAAGAAGCTAGGTCAAAGTCCTTTCAAGGGCTGAAATGGCCAGTTATTTATTTATTTTTTTTTTTTCTGGACCGTTAGTGCTAAAATCAATTTTACCATCCAATTATTATTACCACTTCCTACTTTTTCATTGTGCGTATCGATTGCTAATGTCGAAAATGTACTTAAATAATATAGACGCAGCTGAATCAATGTTAAAACACTTTGTTGAAGGATTTTCAGATTTATATCCCAAGACATCATTAACGTATAACGTACATAATATGCTTCATATAGCGCAATGTGTTCGAGAAATCGGGCATATAGAAGAATTTTCGGCTTACAAATTTGAGAATAAGCTACAAGAAATCAAAAAAATAGTAAGAAAACCTTCAAAAATATTACAACAATTAAATAATTTTTTTGTTGTAAACGATAACAACAAAAGCGACCAAAAAAATTAGGATTACATACACAGAAGAATGGGATAACTACTCAATACTATGGAGAAAATTACTTATTATCTAATAAAAGTCCAAATAATGTTTGTTGCGCTGATCCTTTCATACCTTTAATAGTAACCGACATTATTAAACAACATGATGGTATTTATATATTTGGAAATAGATTTAAAAGAGTGGATAACTTTTTTATTGGGCCTGTGTATTCACGTAATGATTTAGGGATCGTTGAAGTAAGCAAAGAAATGGAAGCAACTCAAGAAACCTTTCATATCACAAAAATTAAATCCAAATTCATGTGTTTACCATATGAAGCCAAATAGTTACTTATTCCAATTTTGCATATACATACCATTTCATTAAATCCAAACTTTATACACGGAAAACTTCATATAAATGATTTAATTGTGCAACATCATCGTTGAAATAAATTGCTTTTTAAAATGTCTTATTTGTTGAAGTAATAATCCAATAACAATTCAATATCATTCATATCATTAATTCATTAGATCAATATCATTTATCAACGCAAATATCTTACAAAATGAACACGTACAATATTATAAGTGTATACGTTATTGAAGGTAAGTTTCATTAAACAACATTATCTTGTATTTGTATATATTTTTAAAATATAAACTATCAAATAGATAATTTGGACAATTTTTGAAGTGAAACTTCTTAGGCGGCGCTTCGAAATTTAAATGAGAATATTGAGGAGTGAAATTTCAAGGTCAATTTACTTCATTTCGTTACACGATAGAGAAGAAAGATATGTTGTACAGTAGATAGAATGAGAGAGATATACATTGTATAAAAGACTGAAAAAAATTTCTTTGTCAGCGCTGAGTATCGAACCTGCAATCTCAGTTTTATAAAGCCAATGTGCTATATGCTGGGCTAAGGTCTTCATAAGTATATGTTGTCTACATACCAATTAATCAAACTACTTTTGCTGTAGATGCGCAGCGGGAAAATAAACAGCGCTCCTAGCGGGAAAATATAACAGCCTTATTCATAAACACATTTTAGAGGCAGTGCAACTTTAAACAAGAAAACGCTATTCATAAACATTTTCGCAACCATGTTTTTTGTTTGTCTTTTCGTTTAATATCAAAGACATGCTCCATATGCGCCCTTTGCAGCATTTATTTTATGTGGCGGCCATTGCAAATCCATTGGAATTCTTAATTTTTGTAGAGATTTTCTTTAGTTCAGACACAAACCTTACAAACATGAGCAGCGAATGAAAAAATGTTTATGAATAAAGCCCAAGAATGATAGAAAAATAGATTGCGCAGATAGTAAAAATAATTTTCTACGATCTGCGCATCTACGTTACGATAGACTTACGATATGAGCTTACGATATGGCTTTCTGTCAAGTCTTGTTAAAAATGTGAACAAATATGAAGCAATGGCAAAAGATTCAAGAAACAAACTTGGTCTAGCGTGACGTCATGATCGTAAAAAATACTTTGTTCGTAGCTAGAAATGTCAAAATGAAAAGTAAACAACATAACGGACCTGCGCAATGCGTAATCTATTTTTCTATCATTCTTGAATAAAGCGTAGTGTGCTGTAGAAACGAAAATTTCTTAGCATTTAATTCTACACCCGAACTATTAGTGTAGAGTCAAAAATGTTTGTATGGAGAAAAAGTAACTACAGTACGACCTTGCTCAATGCAACTAATAGAAATTCGGGCAATTGACATAGTTAACGTTGAAGAAACGCAATTAAACTTCTAAACATAAAGCTTTATGTCTCTGAATCTTAGATATTGTGGGTTAATGCACTTTGTATCCTTAAATATTGTTTGAATAGATTTTTCATTAAAAATGTATTTTACAAGCAAAGAAGAACTGAAAGAATATAAGATAAAAGTTTATGCAAGTTTACGCAAATGCAAGTTGCGATAATTGTGCAATTCCATGACGCCAACTTGACACTGTGCGCAAGAAAAGTTGGAATAAGTTCTTTCAATAGATAACTATTTTATACATATCTTAGTTATATAATTTTATATCGAACTATTTACTATTAATAATAGTAAGTATAATGTGTGTGTGAAAGTTTTAGTTATCTTTTCACATTTAAAGTTTTGAACAAAAAAGTATTTATAAGGCTTCATTTTTTTAAAGCAAAAATAATAACTAAAATTTGTCCCATAGTTTTTGAGTACAAAATAACCGGTAATTTTTGATTTTTAGTTTTTAAGGCAGAAATAAAAATGAAAGTTAAGATCAAGTTTACAGTTGAGGTAGATTTATTGTTGTGACATTGTTCTGTGAAACTCCTTATTAATATGCCAAAAAAATTTTTGAAAAACAAATTTATAAATGCACCTGAAGCTCCCATTGGCAAAAAAATCGCTCATTGTAGTTATGTAAAATAAAAAAATCCCTTTTTAAGAAATTATTCTCTTAATATGCGGAATATGCAACACTTGATTTTCTCACGATCATACTCTCGCTCTCAAACTTTCAATAAAGCTATGCTCTGAGTTTTCTCCCTAGTGCAGCGATGGGTTCTATTTCAGATAGAACTCTACGCCACGTTACGTTGCGTAGCTTTACGATTGCATAATCGAGCCTTTACACTAAAATCGTTCTTATTCTAGAAAAGAAAGAGTGTATACAAAGAAGAAGTTTCACTTCTTTACTGTATACACGGTATACTGTATCTTTTTTTAATAAGTTTTTATTACAACCAATGTTTAGCATACAAATAAACCACAACCCGTTTATTTATAAAAAAAAAACCGTTAGTCGATTCTTTTTAGTTTTTATGTATAGAAAGACTTATATTTCTCTTCATAATGCAGGTGAAATGACTGTAGAACACCGATTAAAAACTTTGGAAGAAAATGTTAAGAAAATATTACAAAATCAACATCAAATGAAAGAATGCTTAAAGGATTTGCAAGGTATTTATAAATTCCATAAATCATTTATTTATTTATGATATGAGCTGTTATAAATGAACGTAGTATAAGTCCAATTTTGGAAAAAATTAGTAAATTGCAGTTTTAGTTACGTATTTATACCCTACTTTTATATTATTTGTAATTTGCCCAGTTATAATAACAGCTGAAGTGGTTAAATTTTTTACCCAGTTTTCAATCAAATGGTTTATTTATGTATTTCACAGAAAAAAAAAATCTTTCTGCTATGAGCAAAATATATGCAGTATTAGACCAAATACAGAGAAGAGGCATACAAAACCTTTCACATCCAAAATTCCCAATTGTGAATATGAGTGAACTAATCGAAGTTGATTCTCTTTGCTGTCAGGACCCTTCACATTATGTTAGTTTATACTGAGATGAACGTATCCCAATTTGTTTAAATTTTTTACTTTCTAGGCACAATTAATAAAGTCCTTAATTACACCTGATTGCATATTAAAAAGCCTGCATCGCCTGATTGATAGGAATTTAATTCAGTCATTAAATTATGACGGTGTCAGCAACAAATCAGCTTTTAAAAATTATGTTTCTTTGAATGCATCACTTTTTGGTACCACTGCTTTTAATTGAATTAAAACCACTAATGTTTTTTTTGCAGAACCACTTGAAAGAGAAGGGTATTCGGAGAAGGAATACATTCAAGAATACATGACAAGAAAAAATGTGACGAAAAACAAAACAAATTACTTAAATAATCGAGTGTGGAGTTGTGTTGTAACAATATGTGTTTCTTGCATTCCTCTTAAATATTCATTCAATACCCTATGATTTCCTTCAACTGTTCCGACAGTTTCATGGTGATATGGTGTTGACGTTCTTTTTTCTATGCGTAATTAGGGACACGAATATCGTATCGATATTTTCGAGTATCGATACTTTTTCTTTCGATACGATACTTTTTCGATACTTTGGGCCAATGCGATATTTGAGGGTATCGATACTTTTTACCTAGTATCGAAACAAAATGTACATAATTATACAAAAAAAAAAAAATAAAATGGGGCCAAAAAGATCTGCGATATGGAAATTTTTTTAAGTCAAGTGGCAAGCGAATGCAATGTGCAAAATTTGTTTTAAACCCATAAAAGCGAGTGGAATCACCACCAATATGGTGAAGCATCTAAAAAATCATCAAGAACAGTAATTTTTCCCCAAGTTTAGTGTTTTTTATTGCTTAAAATTTATAAGGGGCGTTGCAAAACTTAGGGGAGGGCAGCTCATTATTAAGGAATCCTTCAATCAACGTTTAAGCAAACTTCTTTGTTTTCATGTTAATCCCACACTTAAAGACATATTTCGTGCAGGTCCATGTTTGCAGAAGGAGGGTGCAACACGCAAAGCTGAACAAGAGCTTGCTGCGTTTCATGTGTGTCGATGGTCGAGCTTTCGATATTGTCAAGGGAAGAGGTTTCCAACATTTTGTGAAGCAACTTTGTCCCGCCTATAATCTTCCATGCACAGACACAATGAAAGCACGTCTTAATGATTTTTACGTACTCAATAAGAATAAATTTGTGAATGAGTTAACCAAAGTTGATAAAATTGCTCTAACGTGCGATATTTGTACCGAAGGAATGGCATGCCGTAGTTTTTTGGGTATCACAGCACACTTGTTTGAAAATTATTGCTTTCGAAGTAAAATTTTGGCTACTGTGGAATTATGAACGACATACTTCTGAAATTCAAATCTACACGAAAATCTATCGCAAATCAAACATGAAAATTGTTCTCCTGAAAACTATCAAAAACTGACCTATGTATGTTGTTTTTCCTTATTGCCACAGATATAATTCCCTTATTCTTAAACATTACATAAAATCTATTCAACAATCCGCTGTATACTTTCGAAACAGCTTATTTGGACAATTCTACATGAGACTACTCTCATCCAAAATCATTTTAAAATTCAACAATTACTGTTAAAAAAAAGAACAAAATTTCTGTTTCGAAAAACAATAATTTTTATTGTTGAATTCAACTGTCAATTTTTCCAATTCGAAATTAAATTAAGCAGCATTTAATATAGAATTTATTTAGTTTGTTTTTGATTATAAAACAAAGAAATAATGCGGAAAATAAAGGTACATATGTATACGCAATAATTACACTTATGAAGTCAATTAGGTGTATTAATAAAGTTTTAAAAACTATTAACTAATTTAAGGGTTGAAATTGCTGAGAAAAAGGATTTTTCACATAAAATAAGGAATTTCTGTTGCTGTATTTCTCAGTGTTAAAGCAAGATTTCCCTCTCCTTTTCTATTACTTCATTTCCACAGAGGGAAAAGAATTGAGAACTATGTATGAATTTATAGACATAATTTTGGTAGAAAGTTTTTTTTTACTATTATATTTTTGTAGATTTTTTTATATATTTAACAAGTATTTTTTTTTAACACTTAATTTATTATAATGAAAGTTTTTTGACGAGGCTATTTTGACATATTTTCATTTTTCACATTTAAATTTCTGGTGTTTTACAGTTTTCGACATTTATTTATGATATTTTGACAATTTTTAATGACAATTTCAAAAACTTTTTTAACCATGAAATTTATTTTATTATTTTATCAACAAATACCTATTATTATTTGTTTTTTAACAAAGCTCATTATAATTTTACTATTAAAATTACCAATTTATTTTTCGAGAGTGTCCCTAGCATGCAAAAAAGGATTCGATATTCACGGTATCGATACTTTTCATTCGATATTTTGTTGGTATCGATACTTTTCTTTCGATACCAAAAAAGTAGGTATCGATATTTTTTTCTTTCGATATCGTTTCCCTATGCGTAATTCTTTACATATGTTTTGTAGCAATTCATTTGTAAATTCTGTTCCTTTATCTGTTTTTAATATTTTAAAATATCCATGTTTGAGAATGAATTTTTCTACAATAGCTTTTACGACAGTCTTCTAAAGGAATTGCAACTAAATACTTTGTCAATTCACATTGTATTGTTCGAATATAACGGTATCGATTAGAGGGTCTCATTGGTCCAACTGTGTCCATTGTTACTGTTTCAAATGATGTTGTTGGTGTATTCGTCACACACATATTCTCCTTAGTATATTTTCTTATTTTTACTTCATTACATAAATTACAATTGTTTATGTAGTTTTTAACCATTTTTGATAAATTTTTCCATATATATTGTTGTTTCAATTTCGCGATGCATCTTTTAATACCTATATGTCCTCCTAATATTGAGTCGTGATTTTCTTTAATTAGCTCCAGCTGCTCAGCTTTATTTGTTATTTGTTTCGG
Source organism: Pherbina coryleti (assembly GCA_943735915.1). Taxonomy (NCBI): domain Eukaryota; kingdom Metazoa; phylum Arthropoda; class Insecta; order Diptera; family Sciomyzidae; genus Pherbina; species Pherbina coryleti. The sequence continues at coordinate 120,236,017 of OX030948.1, read as the reverse complement.
GGGCTGATACAATCAGTGTTGCCATATTTTTTTTAAAAAAAACTTTAATTTCCAGAAAAAAAAACTTGTTTTTTGGTGAAAAAACTTGATATTAAAAATTAACTAAAACATGTATTTTTAAAATGTGTGCTTTAAAATTTTTAGCAATTCGCTTTGTTCTCTCGTTGTCCCGCGTTGTATTTTGGCCACTTCATTTCTCAAGAAAATACGGAAGACTTGATCATCAACTCTAAATTTATGTAAACTGAAGCGTCAATTTTAAAAAGGAATGCCAAAAATTGACCGCCAAGACTCGACGAAGGGAAATCGAGACAAAAGAACAGAAGCAATGACAGCAACAATAATAGCAACAGCGCTGCCATAAAAATAAACTTTGAAAAGGAGTGAAAATTAGTAGCAGTAAATTTTATCAGCGTAGCCAGTGGCGTTGTTGGTTAAAGTGCGTGGCCGCTATGTCAACGAACCTGGAGACCCAGGTTCGAACCCCAGCACCAACAGAAAATTATTTGAATTAAAATAATTTTTCTGTATGGCCGCCACCTCTCTGCAGACAATGGCAAACCTCAGAGAGTAATCAAAATGCCATGTAAAGCTTCTTGAGAACAAGAACATTCCCGTTCATCGCCGTTCGGAGTCGGCGTTAAACATGTAGGTCCGGTTCTCGGTCAATTGTGTACAAACTTAATGACACGCACAACACAATTGATGATAAGAAGCTAGGTCAAAGTCCTTTCAAGGGCTGAAATGGCCAGTTATTCATTCATTCATTCAAATTTTATCAGCTTCAAATGATACTTATGTTTTTGTGGTAACATACAATTTAGTTTATCTATTTGATTTATAGATTCACAAAAATAGAAAGCATCGTTTTAAAGGGGGAAATATACCCAGAACTTTTTTTTCCAAAATTTTTTTACATTTTCTTAAAGCTTTATGTCTCAAAAATATGTGGTGAAAATTTCAACTCGATATCTCAAAAAATAACCAAGTTATAGCCTAGTGAGTGAATCGCCATCTAGAGCGCGCAGGCCTTTATTTTCAAACGCGTTTTTCTCGAAACCATGTTTTCAAAGTCAGTGACCAAGATTTCTCAAAACTCAGTGAACCGATCGTTTTGATTTTTTTTGTAGGCTTATTTTATTCATAATAATCTCGTACTTGTCATAGGATTTTTGTTTTTCGTAGCTTCGTTCATTTTTTATAGGCAAAATAATGACGAATTTTTGGTCGAAAATCGTTACTTTATGTTCGGAAGTGCGCCATATTGTTATTTTATATTTCCCCCTTATTTATATTTCCCCCTTAATCGTAAAAACTTGAAAAACTGGGTAAAATAATATAAAACTTTATTTTTTTCGGGAAAAACTTGAAAACTTTCTAACCTCTCAAAAAACTGGCAAAACAAGTTTTATCTGCCCACATGGCAACACTGGATACAATATAATTTTTAATTTCTCCTTTGTATATTTTTGTATCACATTAAATACTCTTTTCAATTGGTGCACCTTTATTGTATTAAATATGATATCATTCTTTCCTAGCGTTAATATTTCTATATTCTGTTCTTTTGCTTTTGATACTAACTTCCTCAGAACCAATTGCACCTCTGGTTAAGATTTTTCGTTAAGTATCGCATGAACTTTATTTTGAGCTATAATTATATTAGGTGTGTTTTTTTGGCATCGCTATATACGCTTGTCCAAAAAAACGCTCATCGGCGCTTAATATTTCGCTTAACTTTTTTCTTCAGAACTTGGCAGCATTGCGTGTTACTGTCAAATATTGAACATTATTATTAATAAGCACAAATTGATAAACATTTTTTTGCTTAAATATTATAAAATTTGAGTGCTATCGTTACACCTTGTGCTATCATATCCTCCAGAATATTGAAATAAGCAAATTTTTTCTTTCTGGCATGCTTGAATTCGTCCTTTGTGGCCATGTAGCATTTAAGGAATCCTAAGGTCTCCTCACGGCTCCATTTCTTGCGTTTACTGCTAGAATATATAAAAAATTGAATTTTTTTTACTAGCAACATAGGCGCATAAGTTTAATGATATCTTACCACTCATTGTTGGCCATTCTGTGCAAATAGAATAAAGTTTATTATTTGCTGCTTTGTTTACTTTTGATAGTGATTTTTTTTATTTTATGTGACATAAACATGGTTATTTTTTAAAAAGTAATGTCAATAAATTACGTAGACTATCATTTTCTTGATCTGGCAATAGTGTTTCTATCGGCGACTATGAGCTTAGCGGCTATAATTATCTTAGCTAAGCATTTTTTGTGTAAGAAAATATTGTTAAGCGTATATAGCGATGCCAAAAAACGCACCTAAAATATTATCTTTTTGTTCTTGTGTTTTTGATGTAAACTTCCTCTGAACCAATTTTAACTCTGGTAAAGATTTTTCGTTGTGCACCTCAAGAACGTTGTTTGCTCCATTATTATTCATATTTTTGGCCTTTTAATTATACATAAATTTCAAATTTTTTAGACGTCTTACTTCTGAAAATGATGTAGCTTCCCATATATAAAGCTCATGGCTCTTCACTTGCTGAGATTTATCATTATTATTCAGGTTACTCATTTGCGCATTATTCTTATTTTTGTAACCGGTTATTCTTTTATTTGTACATGTATTCTTGTTCAATTTTTTATGTGCCGCCCGTGTTAAAACTTGTATATTTGCTTCTTTAGGTATCATATTTTTCAATTGTTCGTTATCTAATTTTATTCTAGATAGTGCATCCGCGTTGGTATTCATCTTGCCTTGTTTAAAAATTATATCAAAGTCATAATCCATCAAGTCCAGTCGTACTCGTGTTAATTTTGATGATGGATTCTTATGTGTGAACAGACTTACTAATGGCCTATGGTCTGTGTATACCGTGAACTTTCTTCCATAGAGATATGGTCTGAAGAAATTGATTCCCCAGTGAATTCCTAATAACTCTTTTTCTATAATAGCCTTATTTACTTCATGTTTATTTAATGTTTTGCTGGCATAGGCAATTGGTCTATCGTGTTCTGGTTCACCTTGAGATAGTACTGCTCCTAAAGCAAATTGTGATGCATCTGTTGACAGTATAGAAGGTTTATCAAAATCTGGATATTCTAATATTTGTGGAGATATTAGCTTCTCTCTTAGCTTGTTGAATGCTGCTTCACATGTTTCTGTCCAATTGAAAAGCTATCCTTTCTTTAGCAACTGATTTAGTGGTCTTGCAATTTCTGCAAAATCTGGAATGAATTTTCTATAGTTGTTGACGTGAAAACCCAGTGTTTTCACTCGCCGATAAAATATCACGGAAGAAGAAAAGAAACACAATGAAAGTTTTAGGATTTTTAAATTATTTATTGCTAAAAAAAGGGGGTTGATTTTACTTACAATTTCTTTAACTTTAAAGTAGGCTTTAAGCAAGCTTCGATTAGAAAAGACACGTCTGGAGTGTACGAGATGTTGCAAAGAAGAGACCGAAAACTTTTCTCGAAGCTAAGCAGAAGGCCAGCAGCGAGGCTTAGTACTAAACTTAGTATTCTACCGTTGGTTTACAAAGTTAACAAAGAGAATTTTTACAAGCTTCAGTGTTTCCCAAACAATAAATACAATAGATATTTTAAGTGTTAGTGATGGGACATTTATGGCCTGAACATTGCCGCCCACCTTGCAGCGTTATAACTGCAACAAAAACTAAAATTGTATACTTAAGATAAGATAGATAAATTTTTAAATTGTGTATAGATAAAGAAAGTGGTTTCATTTTGATTTAAAAGTATTATTAAATGAGCAATTCAGTATAAATTCAAAATTAAAAATAGTGAAAATCATATTTTCCTTATGTCCAAATGATATGCAAGTCGTTGATATACAAATAAATAAAAAAATTAATTTTTTTGTAGTCTTAAATCTTTGTTTTTATTATATTCATTATATTATTATATTGAAAATTGTCATTAAGTACACTGTGGGACAAAAAAGGACCCATACGAGAAGGATGTGTACAACTGTATTAATTGTCTTAAAGGACAAACGGGCCAGAAAGGACCCAACCGAATACAGTGTTGTGAGCTAACGGAAAACCAGGATTTGAAATCAATTCAGAACGAATAATTTTGTGATAGATGTCAGCTCCCAAAACAATTGCTATCGCGGATGAGGTGTAAAAATTTGGATCTGCTAACATTAGGTTGGAAAACTTATCTTTAACGGCTGCGTCGATATGTCTTATTGGTGTTTTACATTTTATGTTAGAACTAAATGTGCACACACATTTAACCGAACCGCAGGATCGTGGCAACTACTGATTACAATCTCGGTAATTTGATAGTTTCCATAAGTTAAAGTTGGAATTCGAAGCTGCCTCACGAGATTTTCACAAATTTTGCTAGTTTCAGAACAAGGATCCAGTAGCACTCGAGTAGTCACTGCATGATTTCTAATGCGTAAATATACCACAGCAGTGGGAAGCAAGGAAACTGTGTTATTGATGGTCGAGGCAACCTGGTTTTCCGGACGTAAATCTTTCTCCAATCGACGGTTTGCATGAATCAAACTGTTGTGATCTCCTTGGCAATAGCTACATCTATTTTTGCTGCCACAGTCCTTTGCCGTATGAGAATGAGCTAAACATCGAGAACAGTAACGATGAAGGAGGATAGTTCTTAGGCGCTTTTCATAGTTAAATCCTAAGAACTTTTTACAGAATTTAAGAGGATGGTTGCGCTTACAAACTCTGCACAAAAATTTGGAGCTTTTATGTTGGCTTGACCGAGCGACTTCCATTTTTGATTAAGTTGAGTTACTGAAAGCGTTAAAGTAGAAAATAAGATTTTGTTCGATATGAGGTAAAGGATATTTAGAGTGGAAGAACTATAAGTTTAACGATAGGACGAGTAATGACGCCTTTTTGCGTCTTAATGTCTGCAACACGAATGCGTTTGTCAGTGCCTTGGTAAACACGAATAACTCTACCAAGGCGCCATTCTGTAGTTGGAAGATTTTCTTGTCTAATTACTACCAGATCGTTGACAGAAATGCTTTTTTCTGGGTATTTCCATTTAAATCTCTTATGGAGTTCCTTCAAGTATTCTTCCTTCCATCTTACAGAAAGATGCTGAGCAAAGGCTTTGAGCTTTTGCCAGCGGTTGGTAAAACTAAGTGAATGCTCGGAAATGCTAGGTTCTGCAGGTGCTAAGATTGGTCCACCGATAAGAAAGTGACCTGGAGTTAATGCAGCTAGATCGGAAATGTTATTCGACAAAGGACTTAATGGTCTAGAGTTAAGACACGCTTCAATACGGCAGAGAAGAGTTGATAACTCTTCGAAGGTATATTTTTGGGATATTGCCATTTTTTTAAAATGTGCCTTAAAACTTTTTACTCCTGCCTCCCACAGTCCACCCATATGTGGAGCGCCAGCAGGTATAAATTTCCAAATTATATCTTGGTCACTGTAATTGGAGTAAACTTTTTCTTGCGATGATTTAATAAAGTTATGAAAATCCTTTTTTATTATTTTTGATGCACCAATAAAGTTAGTACCATTATCCGAGAAAAGATTTTTAGGACATCCTCGTCTGGAGGTAAAACGAGCAAAGGCTGCAAGAAATGTAGTGGCTGACAAATCGCTTGTGGCTTCTAAATGAATGGCCTTAGTCGAAAAACAAATGAAAACACAAACGTATCCCTTGGTTATCAGACATGCTCGTCCAGTGTAATTTTTTACATCAATCGGACCCGCAAAGTCTATGCCAGTAGTTTCAAATGGCCTAGAGAGAATGGTGCGTTCTACCGGAAGTGCAGCCATGATTTGGGATTGTTGTTTTTTCTTTGATAACACGCAAATTTTACATTTATGAATTATGGCTTTAACTAGATTTTTGGCTTTAGGAATCCAATATTGTTGTCGAATTAAGCGAAGAAGTAAAGCGTTTGCACCGTGTAGAGATATTTTGTGCATAAACTGCACTAGCAGTTCTGTAAATCGGCAGTTATAGGGTATAAGAATAGGATGCTTCTCATTGAATGAGAGAAGAGGCGAATTAGTAAGTCGCCCATTTACTCGCAAAATACCATTGGAATCTATGTATGGATTAAGTGTAAGTAGTGTGCTCTTAGAGTTAATGCGATTTTTACTACAAATACTTTGATATTCATCTGCAAAGTGTACTTTCTGACAAATGATTATCAAGCGAGTTTTAATATTTGAAATTTCAGCTCCGCTTATTATTAAAGAATCAAATGAATGTTTGTTTTTATACCTACTATGAATTCTGTAAAAGAATCGAAAAACGTATGATAACACACGATATGCCCTAGGTAGTGAAGAAAATTTTATAAGAACATCCTCGTAATTAGAAAAGAAAGAAGCGTGTGTTTTTACTGTTCTCACTTCTAAGGTTGTTTCAGTTACACACTTTTGAGAATGAGGCCATAAAGAAAAATCGTTCATCAACCAACTTGGACCATGCCACCACAAATTGTTATTTGACAAATCTTGTGGACAAATACCACGACTTCCGATATCAGCAGGATTGTCATGAGTGTCAATATGGTGCCAGTTTTTGCTATTGACTCTTTCCTGAATTTTGCAAATTCAATTTGCTACAAAACAAGTCCAAGTACAAGGTGGCTTTTGAAGCCAAGAAAGAACGATAGTTGAATCAGTCCAACAAAATATATCATCAACTTTTATTGTTAATTCAGCTAGAAGTGTCTCAAGCATTTCAGCGAGAAGAAGAGCTCCACAAAGCTCCACAAACGAGGCAGCGAAATGCTCTTCACTGGTGCTACCTTTGTTTTGGCCATGAGCAAAGACGTTGTAACATGTGAATTATTACTGATTCGTATGTAGATCGCCCCGGCGTATGCCTTTTCCGAGGCATCGGAAAAAGCATGAATTTGCACTAAGCTATTTGGTGTATAAGAGATCCAGCGATCAATTTTGATTTGGTTTATGTATTGGTAGTTATCGACAAAGTTTTTCAAGAGTTGAAGAAGATACAACCTCATCCCAGCCTGTTTGGTCAAGCCAAACTTGCTGCATAATAATTTTAGCTACCACAATTATTGGTGCTAACCATCCGGCAGGATCAAATAGTCTTGCCGTTGTGGATAAGATATCCCTTTTTGTAAACGGCTTGCCGCTGTTAATTGGTGAAGTACTGAAATAAAAGTAATCATTTCGAGCATTCCATCGAATTCCCAGGGACTTAACATTGCTTGTCTCATCAAAGTTCAGAAATTCGGTATCCAGTAGGTTTTCTTTTGGTAGATTTTCCAATATATCCTTTTGATTTGCAGTCCATTTCTGAAGAGAAAATCCAGCAGACTTTAGAGCACTGATAAGCTCATCTCTGGCTTTTAAAGCCGTTGGCACATCATGAGCACCGGCTAAAACATCATCTACATACATACAATTTTTGAGGATAAAGGCTGCCAAGGGATAAATATCTTGAACATCTGAGGCCAGCTGTAAAAGAGTCCGAATGGCCAGGAAGGGAGCACAGTTAACACCAAAGGTTACAGTTTGAAGCTCAAAATCAGATACGTCAGTATCCGGAGACTCGCGAAAGAGAATTCTTTGAAAAGATCGATGTAAAGGATGGTGAGGTTAAGGTGAAGATATTCGCTAACAACGTTATCGTAAGCTGATTTAAGTTGAGGCTTTTTTAGTAAAGAAGTTTCATTTCGAAGAAATTGTTTAAAGGCAATGTGTCGAGAAGAACCAAGTTTCATTTCAGATGAAAAATTTTCTTTGAAGGGTAACGACACAATATATCTACCATCGCTATCTCTGCTAGTAGTTTGAACAAAGTTTTGTTCACAGAATTCATTAGCTTCGGTAGGAAATTTTCTCTTAGGAATCTCTTCTAATTCCCAGAACCGTTGAATTTGCTTATCAATCGATATTTCGTCACTAAAATTTACTTTTGTTGTGAAACAAGATACATTTGTATGGTATAATGAACCAGTGAGTATCCATCCAAACACTGTTTCTTGGGCAATAAGTCCATCCAGAAAGTTACGTTTGACCCCGTCAAGCATTACTAAGGGATAAAGATCCCCACCAATCAAGACGTCGACGGGACCACTTTTTAGAAAATTGGCATCAGCTAATGGCACATTAGGCATATGATGCTCAACAGCAAAATCTATAGAAATAGATGGAAGATTGCCAGTAATTTGAGGAAGCACCAGAGCTGTAGCCTCAATATTCAAATTAGGATCGATTGAAGAACTCAAGACAAATGAACATAATTGCGAAGGATTCGCAGATATCATTTGATTGACACCAGAAATTTTTGCTTGAGTACGAGAAGTAGGAAGTTTAAGCATGTTTCGAAGCCGTTCAGAAATAAACGAGGCTTCTGAAGCAGAATCGATCAAAGCACGAGCTGCATATGAAACGCCTAAATGACGAATAAGAACAGTAGCCGTCCCAAGAATGACGTTGCTACTCCGAGAAGGTAAACAGAATTGCTTATTGGATGAACAAGAGCTATGTGACAAAGTGGACTGTATGTGATGAAATGATTGCGAGACTATTTTAGGTTCACTATTGACACCCGACGTCCCAAGCGAATGATCAGACCCTGAAGTTGAAGGCATATTATCAGAATTTGTTATATGTAAAAGTGTGTGATGTCTTTTCTTACACACTGAGCAACTAAAAGTACTACGGCATTCCTTAACAGAATGGTTGCTAGTTAAACAGTTTAGGCAACAATTGTATTTTTTAATGGATAAATATCTATCAGAAATAGAAAGTTTTAAGAACTTAGGGCAGGAACGCAGAAAGTGTTGTTGCTTCGGACAAAGAATACAAGTTGAGACCGATATATTCGTATGATATGAATTAAGTTTCTTTTGGATTGTTGGAACTTGGGATACATTTTGACCTTTTATGTGAGTTCTCGAAGAAGAACTCCCCTTAATATCTAAAATTGAATCAAGAGTTTGATGACGAACAGTAATAAATTCATCCAAAGTACTCCATTTAGGAATAACAGTTTTTTCCTTTAAGCTCTGTTCCCACAAGCTTAAAGTATTATCAGGTAGCCTCTGACAACAAAGAAAAATCAATATTGGGTCCCAAGAAAAGGTGTTGATATCATACGATTTAAGCACAGACAAACAATTATTAATACCTCTTTGTAGATTTTTAAGAGCTGCAGCATTTTCAGTTGATACTACAGGAAGATCGAAAAGTAATTTTAATTGATTATTTACAAGAATACGTTTATTCTCATAAGTATCTTTTAGATTTTGAAAAGGTAGTAAAAATCCACCATTTGTTAAGGCAGCTTTTTTAACTATTTCTTTAGCCTCACCGCTCGTTTTATTAATAAGGTGGTATAGCCTTTCGACATCGCTTAACCTTGAATTATTAATGTAAAGCGTGGTAAACATGTCTCTGAATGTTGGCCAAGATAAATAGTTCCCTGTAAACACCTCCATGTCACATGGTGGTACACGAAGATTATTTGAAAATTCATCAGTTTTTGCTGGAAGTGTCAAGCTGGCCGGAATAGTTGCAGACAAAGGCTGCTGATGTAAAAGCTCATTCATTTTTGATAGACAAAAAACGTATGTTCGAAAAGTTGTTGTGTATTTAGCTTTAACTACTTCAATATCTTCCGAGTCTTCTTGCTCCTCAATATATCTTAAGCATTTCTCGTATGAAGTTTTTGTTTTAAGCCAAATATCAGTAATTTCTTGTCGAAAAACTTCTAAAGAAAATTTATTTTGATCAGTTGAACCGATTTCAGAAAAATTGGCATCGAATTCAACGATTTGATCAGAAAATCTAATAAAAATGTCGAGAGCCGTCATAATTAATAAAAAACGTAAACCGAACCGATAAGACGAACTTGTTTGCGTAGTGTAAAATATCTTTAAGATTTGGAAATGAACGAATAATTTCCAACAACACGATTAGATGAGAGTATTTTGAAAAACTACCCAAGAATAATGTTACTCTTTGATAACAACAAAGGTATAAGAATAAGAATATGTTACGAAGAACGAAAAGATGAAAAAATTAAAGCAGATTGTGTGAGTTTGTTTTTGTTTTGAAAAATAACCTTGAGTTTGTTTTTGTAATTGACTCAATTTACAATTGCAGTCTTGTTTACACAAAAAAACTTTTTTTTTTTTTTCTCTTTTTTTTTGTCTTATTTAATGTTGCAAAAAAAAAACATAAAGAGAAGAACTTTAAAAATGATAACTTTGACAACAGAACTTTGCGAGCGAAGGCAGAGAAGATAACATGGCTTAAGATCTCTGCTGAGTGAGTAGAGGTGACCGCAACAAAAAGTGAGTTAATTTAAATTAATACAGGCGAGCAAAGAAAAATAATTTTTTTTCTTTTTTTTTTCAAAAAAGGTTAACTTAACAGAACTTCACTAGCGAAAGCAAAGCAGACAACAGCTAGCTTAAGAACTCTGTTAAGTGAGCAGAAGTGAGAGCCACAAAAAAGTGTGTATTTAAGTTAAGTTAAAAATGTTAACTTAACAGAGCTTCACGAGCGAAGACACAGCAGACCACAGCTAGCTTAAGAACTCTGTTAAGTGAGCAGAGGTGAGAGCCACAAAAAAGTGTGTATTAATTTTTACACACACACGTATGCATATACATATATTAACCAAATTTTTTGATCTTATGTAAAGTAACGCGAAATGGTAGCAAATGGTCAAGGTGACCTGATGTGAACTTTTGCTCTTTTCCAATTTATGTATATAAAGTATTACATTAAGAACTTGTTATTCTTATAATACTTTTTTTGGTTTTTTTTTTTTATTTAGCTTAATTTAACTGTTTTTTTTTTTTTTTTGTTAAGAAACTATTTTTTTTTTCTTTATTTTAGGTAAATTGGCGAATATAAAAATGATTTAAAATGGTTCAATATATATTATTTTTGTTTGTCTTGTCCACTTTTTTAAATCTATGATGATTCTAATTTGTTCACTTTGATGTTTTAATTTTAAGCTCAAACTAACTCACAAACTATTAATTGAATTGCCCACTCGTTTTTTAATTTTAACTTTAAAATCAAAATCAACCACTAACCTTTTTGTTGTTTTTGTTTGAAAGGTGCCAAGCGCAGTCCGTCCGAAACTATGAAATATGCAATCGATGAAGAAGAATGTGACGAAACCGCTGCCCGCAGTGCTAGTAGTGCTAGTGGTGTTGTGTTTTTTTTTTTTGATGATTAAGATGATGATGAGTGAAGATTTGAAAGGCAATTAAAGATTTAATAAATAATTCAAATCCAGAATTTTCCGTGATCCGGCTCGAAGGACCAAAAAATGTTGACGTGAAAACCCAGTGTTTTCACTCGCCGATAAAATATCACGGAAGAAGAAAAGAAACACAATGAAAGTTTTAGGATTTTTAAATTATTTATTGCTAAAAAAAGGGGGTTGATTTTACTTACAATTTCTTTAACTTTAAAGTAGGCTTTAAGCAAGCTTCGATTAGAAAAGACACGTCTGGAGTGTACGAGATGTTGCAAAGAAGAGACCGAAAACTTTTCTCGAAGCTAAGCAGAAGGCCAGCAGCGAGGCTTAGTACTAAACTTAGTATTCTACCGTTGGTTTACAAAGTTAACAAAGAGAATTTTTACAAGCTTCAGTGTTTCCCAAACAATAAATACAATAGATATTTTAAGTGTTAGTGATGGGACATTTATGGCCTGAACAATAGTAATTGCAGAATGCTACAAATCTTCTAGTATCAACAGCACTGTTTCAGTCTATTTGGTTTTGGGTAACCCCTGATGGTTTTATGTTTAGCTGGATCAGTTGTTATTCCTTTGGATGTTATAAGATGTATAGTATACAGTGTCCTATAGTGTCCTAAGTATACAACTTCTGTCTTTAAAAATTCACATTTCTTGAGATTTAGTTTTAAATTGTACCTTTGTAATTTTTGTAATACTTTTTCCAAGTTTTTGTTATGGTGTCTCAGGTTAGATCCAAAACCATGATGTCATCTACATAGAGAAATGTTGATTGTTGAAGTTCGCTCAATCAAATTGAAAGCATGCGTTGAAAACTATTTGTTGCTATTTTTAATCCAAATGGTGAGCGCTTGAAATGATAGTGCCCTGAATTTGTTGACAATGCTGTCATATTTCTTGAATTTTTGATGAGTGGTATCTCATGAAAAGAACTTGTCATATCCAACGTGGAAAACTATTTCGCATTTCCGAGCTTATCTTGTACATCTTCTAGTCTTGTTAGTGGGAATTTATCATTAATTATTTTTTTGTTCAGTGCCCTAAAGTCAAAAATGATAGATAAAAGAATTGCGCAGTCCAAGCGTCGAGAAAAAAATCTACTGCGCAGCCTACGTCATCCGGGTTCTCAACTGTGACACTTTATGAATACATACAAAAGAAAATATAAAAAAACAAATAGCAAGCACAAGCAGCGCAAGTATGTAAGAGCCGCCGCACACTACAGGTTTTTAGTCGGCAGATAGTTTGATGCTTGATTGGCCGCAACTGACAAGCCAACTATTAAGTTGGTTGTAGGTGCGCACACTGTGCCCGGATAGTTTGCCAATTGCGGGTTGCATTTGAGAAACATTCTCATGGGGAGTTTTAAAATTATTTGGCTGTTTTGAGTTTTATAAAATTTTTCGTTACTGACATATTTTTTGTTGATTTTGGTGCGGGTATGAATATTAAACATTTTTTTTAGATTATTATGTAACCGGGCGTCTCGATTAGCAATACAATTGCATACCATCTGTCAAACATCAAATATTGCCAATGGAGACCATTCAATTGCCGAAGTTGACAATACATAGCTTGCAATATTGCAAGACATATATTGCCAACACGATGGTGTAATAATAATAAGGTGTTAGTGAATTTTTGACAACACCAAGAATAGCTTTATTTCTGTCAAAAAATTGAGCGCGAAAGAGAGGAGCCGTTGATAGTTGTCAAATTGTGTTATTTGTTTGAGTTGCTAGATGATGATGTGTTATAGTTTTTATAGGTTATTGTGCGAATAAAGGTTAAATAAATATTTAATTCAATTAATTGTGCCGTGTTGTGTTGACAAAAAGTTTTTGCAGTTGTCTTCGCCCATTTGCCAGGTTCGATATTGAATGGTTTTGTCATTTTATCAAAAACGTGCCACCGACATGAAGTTTTGGCCAGCATGCAAATTGTCTTGCATTCACATCGACACCTTCAAGAAAAGATCGAATGCCATGAAAGAATGTTCAATACCTCCACCTCAACAAAAATAGCCATCAAAAGAAGTGGACATGGCATTGAGCTTCTACCGACTGCACGTTAGCTGTTTTATTTTCATTCCAATTCACCATCAGCTGTTTTTGACAGAAGCGTGGCGAAAAAAATGTATCATTTTGAGAGAGAAGTGTCAAATTCACTAACACCTTATTATTATTACACCATGGCCAACACGAACTTGGAAATGAGCTATAATTTTTCTTATTTGGCTGTCATTTTTATATGTGCTGAAAATTAAACGTAGTGCAAAAATTTAAGAAATTGAAGTTAGGGCTAGAAATTTAAAAATGAAATTAAGTTCTTGAAAATGAAGTGGCGTGGAGACGAAATGTATAAAATAATAAATTCATACCGGCAATTTGAGTGTTGATTTAAAGCATAAAGCGCGCGCGAGCAGCGTACTAGTTTGTTCGGCGCCATTTTAAAAATGAAATAGCATAAAACCAAAAACCAACCCTTGAAATATTGACATTGCTTGCAATGGATTTTGACAGATGTCATGCAATGAATTATTGCTAGTCAAGACGCTCGGTAATAAGCAGCATTCAACATTTTACTGGCACTAACGCTATCTTTTATAACAATAATTAAAACTTGTTTATCCCCATTTGCAATCTGCAAAAGGCAACACTTATCCCCATTCATACTGCAAAAAGCAGAACTTTTCAATGAAAAATAAAATTACAACAAAAACAAACAAAATGTCCAACAGTTGGCAAACTTTTTGATCGGCTAGTGTGCATACTTCCATAGCACGCCATACCCACTTGGCAGTCTGCAGATCGTTGCCAGACTTTAAAATCAAGTGGAAATCTGACCTCCCATTTAATTTTTAAGTTGGGTTTGATTCGATCGTTAGGTGTGCGCACTTCCATAAGACACCACATGGTTGAATAAATAAGGTTGTCGCATGGGTCAGAGCGAGTTCCCATAAATGTCAAATCGAAGTTTACAGGTCATACAAAATCTGGAAGCGAAAATTGATAACATGTAAAGCCAATAAAGTTGTTGTTGTTGCTTTGCATTAATTTTGACGATTATGGGTACTGAGATGAGAGTACGATCAGCCCGAGACAACTTTATTTATTCAACCATGCACCATGTCCACATGAAAACAAATCAAACTATCGGCCGACTAAAAGTCTGCAGTGTGCGGCGGCTCTAAGTCTTTACGAAATAACAAACAAGAAGAACATGACAAAATGAAAACAAAGAAGCAATAAAAGTGCTGTGAAACACATCAAGCAACGTAGCTGCTTTTCGTGTGAAGCGGTGCAAATGCGAAAACACACCCCTATTATAGGTGCATTTTTTTTTAAGAAATAGTATTGGAAAATATATGTGCTTTAATTTATTTATAAATATATTTGAAATGACTTTAATTCCATTTCAAGTCGGCAAGTTTCGATAAGAAAATGTCGAAGTTTTTTCATCTTTACAAATAAATACCCCCAATAAATAAATTTTGACTACGTTTACATTCAGCCACTTTGACAAACCCGAGCTACGTCACGATTTTTAGCAGCCAACTTCATAACAAAGATGGACGACATGCGCAATGCGCAATCTGGTAATATATCATTCTTGCCCTTAAGTCTACAACCAGTCTCCATTTTGCGGTTCCATCTGTGGATTTTTTTGGTACAACTAAGAGTGGAGAGTTGTATGGGCTGAATGATGGTTCAATATCTTCTTCTAGTAACTTTTGTACTTGATCTTCTATTTCTTTAAGCTGTGTTTGCGGAAGTCTGTAGTTCTTTATATAAACAGATGAGTTGTCAATTAGGTCTATCTGCAGTTTATAAAAATTGTTTGTTGTTAGTATATCTGCTTCATTATGGAAAAAGTTTCTGTATTTGTTACATAGGTTTATTACTTCTTGCTTGGCTTTTTCATCTTTTCCATCTATTTGAATTTAAATATTCTCATAATTTTGTTCTGAAGCATTGTATTTAAGTATTTTGAAATTTTTCAGTGGCTCTATATTTAAATTGTAATTATCTATATATATATATCATTATCGGTTGTATTCAGTACTTTCACGTGCTTGATTCCATCTGCTGGTATGATTGCATTTGCTATAAATATTCCTTTTCTTATTTCTGATGCGTGTACTATACTGTCTTCCTCCAGGTCTACTTTTATATTTGTTATTAGTTCACTTCTTCTTGGTATATTAATATTTGATATTGTTACTGGCAATGTCACGTACATTGGAATATCTTCTTGGTTTTCCTTGGTGTGTATGGATAAAACACATGTTTCGTAATCTACTTTACAATTATATTTCATTAAGTAATCTCTTCCAAGTATTCCATCTGCATTTATGTCAATATCTTCTCGTATGACATAAAATCTGTGTGAAATCTCTCCATTGCTGAGTTTTATTTTTATATTTGTTTGTTGTTGAATAAGAAGCTAGGTCAAAGTCCTTTTAAGGGCTGAAATGGCCAGTTATTTATTTATTTTTTTTGTTGTTGAGTCGTTAATGGTCTGCTTGGAATACCTGTGATTTGGATCTTTATTTATTATTGATATGTTCGGCTTGTATCAATAATAAGTAAGGTTACTAAATTATTTCTATCTCCTATTTTTACTTTTATGACATTAGTATTAAAATTATTACTAACACAGCTAATTCTATATTTATTGATTTTTTTATGCTGCGTTAACCCCGGTTGCCGGGGATTGGTACGTTTCCCGAGTTTTGACTGTTTCTATTAGGGGTATTCACGAGTTGATGCGAATTGCAAAAATGCGAAAATGCAACATATTTTCCGCACTAACGCGTGTACATCAATATTGTAACTTTACGATAACTGAAAGAAATATATTGCCACCTTATTTCAAAATAACGAAAACTTATTAAAATAAACGTAAAAACATAGCCTATTTAAAGTTTTACCCAGATGGCAACTATGCTTGATAACAACCGTAACATGAATCAGCTGTTTCACATCACTGCTTGTGCGTTTTCGTAATAGGTTTGAGCAGTGCGTAATTCAAGAAGAGTTGCAAAATGGCTTCTAATGTGTTTGTTGTTGGAATGATGCGAAATTTCGCAATCTTGCATTTTCGCATCGTCGCAACTGCGTTTCGCACCAACCCGTGAATACCCCTAATATTATTAAAGTTATTATTATTGCTAGCTCTACTATTATTGTAATTTCTATACCCATTGTTATTATTCCTAGCGTTATTGCTATTCCTGTGGCTATTGTTATTTCTAGAACCGTAGCTATTTCCATTATTATAATTCCTAAAATTATTACTGTTATTATTTTGAATATTTCTGTTCCTATTATAATTTCCATTTCTATTATTATAATCATTCCTATTTCTGAATGTCATTACATTATAATTTGCATTTGTATGACCATCTACTTCTGTTGCTATCTCTAAAGCTTTAGCAAATATATTGGGTTGAGCTGCAAGAACTATGCTCCTGAAGGGCTCATTTAAACCTGTTTTAAATGCATTGACCGCTAATTGGTCATTTAGTTTTATGATTACTTCTTTATTATTCTCTTCTTGAGTAGCTATTTGAATTTCATTCAAAGATGATATTATTGTTTCTATTCTAGTTGCAAAATTGTTCACATTCGTAGACCCCTGTCTTATCTGGTGCAATTCATTTTGTAATTTTAGTGGATTTTTATTTAACTTGTAGTTTTTTGTCAATACTATCTTTAACTCTGGAATTGAGTTTGGAACTGCCAATGGTAATAATCTATTTCTTACTTTTTCACTTATTTTTGCTGCTGGAATAAATATAAGCAATTGTTCTTTTTGAACATCCTCTTTGAGCGTTGAAGCGTAGAATTCTATAGTTCCTAGGAATGACATTAATTTTCTACCATCTCCTTCAAATTCTTCTATAACCTTCGATGCTACTGATATTTCGAAATTCCCCATTTTAAGTATTTATTTTTCACTATCACTATCACTGTCACTACTACTATTCCTGCTGTTATTACTACTGCTATTTATTTCATCATCCGTCTTATACAAAGTTAATCTGTGTTGAATCAATTTATTTATAGTTTTTATTAATGCTTTACAATCTATGTATTATATTTTTATGATCTGGTTGCGGACAATTTAAAAGTTTTTAATTGACCTTCTAAAATATTACATTCTCTTTGCTTATCTTGTAAAGCTTCCTTTTTTAATTTTCTTGATGGAACTTTTGTTATTTATCCATAAAACTGTTTTTAAATATTAGCACTTGCACTTCTTTTTATTACATATTTTTGTAATATTCATTGACGTTTTTTAGTACATATATGTATTAATAAAGCACTTAAACATTTCCATTAAAAGAAATATCTCTGTCATTTTTGTTTCGTGTCCTAGAGCAACTATTGTTTCTTTTAAATTTGTGATATTTACATATAAGTGTGGCATATCTTTAGTCATGAAGTGAATAGTTTGAACAATAATTTCTAATAGAAATAAAAACTCGAATTATGTTAACTATTTATTTTGTTCAAAATTTTGTTTTTTCTTCATTTTTATTAATTTTGTTAAAGGTCTTAGTTATTTTTACAAAAATTACTTATGCAACTTTAAATGATCATTTACATATTTAATGTTGATTTTGCTTCACAAATGAAACAATGTCTGTATTCTGTCATATTTAATTTATTTTATTCTGAACCTTAAATTTTAAGTCTTTGAGTTGTCTTAAAAATTCAACTCTTTCCTTTCCCTTTGATAAAATGATTAATCTATACAGGTTATTTATTTCCTTCCTTTGCCGAACTTGTCTCCCAGCTCTTGTCTTCTTTTGGGTTTGTTTTTTCTGTGGTTGCTTTTTTTTTCTTTGTTGTTGCTCGTCTGTTGTATTTTTCTATCGTTAGCTTTTTGGGTCCAGGTATTGGTGTTGTTTTGTATTTCGGTATTGGTGTTGCAACTTGTTGCTGAGCAGCTACGGGAAGGGGTACGTATTTTTCCGCTGTAAATTTTGCCTCTTGTGCTACGCACTTCTTGAAGATGCCATCAAAGTTTTTCGACATTTGCAAAGTAGGATTAAAATCTTCGCTTAATTCTTAATTTTCAAATTGCAGGTTTTGCCGCAGGATCGCTTGTGTTTCGGTCTGCAGGATCAGGAGAACAGGTTTGTCCACAGGATCTTAATTTTTTCAGGATTCGGTCCGCAGGATTGCCATACAAAGGTTGTTTTATCTTCCTTTTGCGTAACTTCCCTATCTGGGGACAAAGGGGATTCTTGGCCACAAGGCCTTTGTATATCAGCCGCAAGGCTTTTTTCATCAGCTGCCACAAAGACAGAGTTTCAATTTATTTAAATATTGATGAAGCCACAAGGCTTGGTTCTTGTGAATTTTAGAAGACTTCCTTCTTTTGAGATGTTTCCAAGATTGATTTTATTTAACCCCAACTTGGGTTTTTATAATAAAATATTTGAGTGAAAAGTGACAATATTTTCTTTTCACTCAAAATAATATTCATCCTAAATAAGTTCTTACATATATACAATTAACAGTCATGAAATCTAAATACAATTATTACACATCTGCTTACTATTACTTTTTACTTACTTACACATCTGTTTGTAATCATATCCATCACAACCCACTTACAGGTTACAAACTCAAATGACTTACTTTTGGCAGCGATCTGTTTTCACAATGCATAACATGAATCATGCCGCTAGTAGTACTTTAGTTTGTTACTGCTTGCGCTTCATGCTTTGGTTTCGCTGTAGGTATGAAGTGAGACCAACGTAGAGCGTTTGTAGCGTTGTGTGTTTATGTTATTGTTGAGGTAGGTAGTGCTAGCCACATGTTCACTACACAAAAACAAAGACGAATTGTGGAAAAAAAGTGCGGGATGAGTGGTATGCTATTGATCCCTCAATTTGTGCCAAACTGTTGGATTCCATTTTCCGTTGGTGCATTGAAGTTCTAAAAAACCGTGGTGCCACAACGAAATTTTAAAGTTAAATTAGTGCAATTAAATTTGTTAAAGTGTAAAATTGGTAGATTTTAAAAAAAATTTATTAGTATTTTAGTTAAAAGCCTTTTGTTTATATTATTGTTTCCAAGGAAAATAAATGAAATTACTTTTTTTTTTGTTTTATGAATCGCGTGAGGTTGATTTTTTATATTCTGACTAGCCTTTTCCCGGCGCGCGTTGCTGCACCCTGCAACTATATGGGAACATAATAGGTGTATTCAAAACTTTTCTCAGACTCATAGTTTGACACCACTGTTATTTTCCACTGCCCGTTACAGTTTCCCAGTAGCAGGAGATCACCAAATAGTAACTCCATTTTGAGTTTGTATGTAAGTATTGCTACTTTTACTTTCAAAGCTATTCGATAATACAAATTTTAACTGTATGGGCGGAGCCACACCCTCTTATATAATGCTCATCCCAGTTTTTTAGTAGATGGACATTACCCTGTTTTAGTACAGTTGCCGACAGTAAGCATACAGACTAAATTACCAAAATGTAGCCCAATCGACGAAAACCGTAGGAAATATAGCATTTTTATTGATTTGTGGGCGGTAAAAGGGGGTGTGACAGAAATTTAAGCCATCTCGTACTTGAAAAAAATGTACTGCCAAAATTTCAGCTCTATCGGCTAAGTAATTTTGAAGTTTCCAGCCATCACACACAGCGTTTTGCTTTTTGTATATATATTTTGGATAAACATTATTGGCTATAACTTTCGATTGGCAAGAGATACTTAGATAATTTTTTCTAATAAATTAATTTTTTAGCTTGTATATTTTTTCAAAAATATAAAAACACAATATTGGAAAAAAAAATTTTGTTCGAAAAATTCAAGGGGTAGGCCTTGTTTTTTGAATCACAGAAATGGTTTTTAATTTTTGTGTAAAATTGAAATAATTTTTGCCTATAAATGTTATAATTTTTAAATAGAGTTAAAAATTTGCGAATTTGAATTTAAATTATTTTTTCAACAAAAACAAATTTTGAGCCTTTTTGTGAGGAAAACTCCAATATTTCAGACCTTTTTTGAAAAAAATATTTAAAATATATTTACTCAACTAACGGTATTTTTGCAATAAGGTTTTCATAGTACTTTGATGAAGCTTTAAGACAAAAAAAAATTTAACAAAATGAATACAAAAGCAGCGGAGATATTTGACTCGAAAGTCGCAAAATTAAATTTCTGATTGTTTTTTTCTCATTTTTGAGCAACGATGTTGCATTAAATATATCGTTGTAGTAAAATTTTTCATAGTTTTCAAGATATGTTCATGTTTTTGATGTCAAAATAACGGAACTTATTTTTATTTTACTAAATTTAAGAAATCTATATATATAAAAAAGGAAATTATGTTTGTAAGGCCGCAATAGACTCCTAAACTACTCATCCGATTAGCATGAAAATTTGTGTACATAAGTTTTTTGGTACGGTGCGTGTTCGTGGGCTATCAATTTTGATCCACCTTGAACACCAGAGGGCGCTGTAGTACAAATTTTTTACAAAACTGCCTAAAACTCATAAACTGCTAATGCGATTAGAATGAAAAGTGGTATACAGTAGGTTTTAAGTACGTTGAGTGTTCTGCTGCTATCATTTTTGACCTATCTTGAACACCAGAGGGCGCTATAGTACAAATTTTTTACAAAACCACCTAAAACTCCCAAACCGCTAATGCGATTAGAATAAAAAATGGTATATAGTAGTTTTCAGGTACGATGAGTTTTTTAGCACTATCTTCTTTGACCCACCTTGGACACCAGATGGTGCTGTAGTACAAATTTTTTACAAAATCGCATATTTTTAGTTATTTTCTTATGTAACATGTGCAAATATTTACAAAATATAAAATATTTCTTAAATTTAGTAAAACTAAAAAAATTTCCGTTATTTTGACACCAAAAACATGAACATATCTTGAAAACTATGAAAAATTTTACTACAACGATATATTTAATGCAACATCGTTGCTCAAAAATGAGAAAAAAACAATCAGAAATTTAATTTTGTGACTTTCGATTCAAATATCTCCGCTGCTTTTTTATATATTGTGTTAAATTTTTTTTTGTCTTAAAGCTTCATCAAAATACTATGAAAACCTTATTGCAAAAATACCGTTAGTGGAGTAAATATATTTTAAATGTTTTTTTCAAAAAAGGTCTGAAATATTGGAGTTTTCCTCAAAAACAGACTGAAAAATTATTTTTGTTGTAAAAATAATTTAAACTCAAATTCACAAACTTTTCACTCTATCTAAAAGTTATAACATTTGTAAGTAAAAGTTGTTTCAATTTTACGCAAAAATTAAAAACCATTTTTGTGATTCAAAAAACAAGGCCAACCCCTTGATTTTTTTGAAGAAATTTTTTTTTTTCCAATATTGTGGTTTCATATTTTTGAATAAATTTAAAAGCTAAAATAATAATTTATTAAAAAAAATTATCTCAGTATCTCTTACCAATCAAAAGTTATAGCCAATAATCTATATCCATATCATTTCCGGTCTGCTTGCTTATCTATCTATTCTTATATATGTATATTTATCTATATATATCTATATATATAAAAAAGGAAATTATGTTTGTAAGGCCGCAATAGACTCCTAAACTACTCATCCGATTAGCATGAAAATTTGTGTACATAAGTTTTTTGGTACGGTGCGTGTTCGTGGGCTATCAATTTTGATCCACCTTGAACACCAGAGGGCGCTGTAGTACAAATTTTTTACAAAACTGCCTAAAACTCATAAACTGCTAATGCGATTAGAATGAAAAGTGGTATACAGTAGGTTTTAAGTACGTTGAGTGTTCTGCTGCTATCATTTTTGACCTATCTTGAACACCAGAGGGCGCTATAGTACAAATTTTTTACAAAACCACCTAAAACTCCCAAACCGCTAATGCGATTAGAATAAAAAATGGTATATAGTAGTTTTCAGGTACGATGAGTTTTTTAGCACTATCTTCTTTGACCCACCTTGGACACCAGATGGTGCTGTAGTACAAATTTTTTACAAAATCGCATATTTTTAGTTATTTTCTTATGTAACATGTGCAAATATTTACAAAATATAAAATATTTCTTAAATTTAGTAAAACTAAAAAAATTTCCGTTATTTTGACACCAAAAACATGAACATATCTTGAAAACTATGAAAAATTTTACTACAACGATATATTTAATGCAACATCGTTGCTCAAAAATGAGAAAAAAACAATCAGAAATTTAATTTTGTGACTTTCGATTCAAATATCTCCGCTGCTTTTTTATATATTGTGTTAAATTTTTTTTTGTCTTAAAGCTTCATCAAAATACTATGAAAACCTTATTGCAAAAATACCGTTAGTGGAGTAAATATATTTTAAATGTTTTTTTCAAAAAAGGTCTGAAATATTGGAGTTTTCCTCAAAAACAGACTGAAAAATTATTTTTGTTGTAAAAATAATTTAAACTCAAATTCACAAACTTTTCACTCTATCTAAAAGTTATAACATTTGTAAGTAAAAGTTGTTTCAATTTTACGCAAAAATTAAAAACCATTTTTGTGATTCAAAAAACAAGGCCAACCCCTTGATTTTTTTGAAGAAATTTTTTTTTTTCCAATATTGTGGTTTCATATTTTTGGATAAATTTAAAAGCTAAAATAATAATTTATTAAAAAAAATTATCTCAGTATCTCTTACCAATCAAAAGTTATAGCCAATAATCTATATCCATATCATTTCCGGTCTGCTTGCTTATCTATCTATTCTTATATATGTATATTTATCTATATATATAATCTATATATATAAAAAAGGAGTTTATGTTTGTAAGGCCGCAATAGACTCCTAAACTACTCATCCGATTAGCATGAAAATTTGTGTATATAAGTTTTTTGGTACGGTGCGTGTTCGTGGGCTATCAATTTTGATCCACCTTGAACACCAGAGGGCGCTGTAGTACAAATTTTTTACAAAACTGCCTAAAACTCCTAAACTGCTAATGCGATTAGAATGAAAAGTGATACACAGTGGGTTTCTTATACGTTGAGTGTTCTGCTGCTATCGTTTTTGACCTATATTGAACACCAGAGGGCGCTATAGTACAAATTTTTTACAAAACCACCTAAAACTCCCAAATTGCTCATGCGATTAGAATAAAAATTGGTATATAGTAGTTTTCAGGTACGATGAGTTTTTAGCACTATCTTCTTTGACCCACCTTGGACACCAGATGGTGCTGTAGTACAAATTTTTTACAAAATCGCATATTTTTAGTTGTTTTCTTATGTAACATGTGCAAATATTTACAAAATATTAAATATTTCTTAAATTTAGTAAAATAAAAATAATTTCCGTTATTTTGACATCAAAAACATGAACATATCTTGAAAACTATGAAAAATTTTACTACAACGATATATTTAATGCAACATCGTTGCTCAAAAATGAGAAAAAAACAATCAGAAATTTAATTTTGCGACTTTCGAGTCAAATATCTCCGCTGCTTTTGTATTCATTTTGTTAAATTTTTTTTTGTCTTAAAGCTTCATCAAAGTACTATGAAAACCTTATTGCAAAAATACCGTTAGTGGAGTAAATATATTTTAAATATTTTTTTCAAAAAAGGTCTGAAATATTGGAGTTTTCCCCACAAAAAGGCTCAAAATTTGTTTTTGTTGAAAAAATAATTTAAATTCAAATTCGCAAATTTTCAACTCTATTTAAAAATTATAACATTTATAGGCAAAAGTTATTTGAATTTTACACAAAAATTAAAAACCATTTCTGTGATTCAAAAAACAAGGCCTACCCCTTGAATTTTTCCAACAAAATTTTTTTTTCCAATATTGTGTTTTTATATTTTTGAAAAAATATACAAGCTAAAAAATTAATTTATTACAAAAAATTATCTAAGTATCTCTTGCCAATCGAAAGTTATAGCCAATAAAGTTTATCCAAAATATATATACAAAAAGCAAAACGCTGTGTGTGATGGCTGGAAACTTCAAAATTACTTAGCCGATAGAGCTGAAATTTTGGCAGTACATTTTTTTCAAGTACGAGATGGCTTAAATTTCTGTCACACCCCCTTTTACCGCCCACAAATCAATAAAAATGCTATATTTCCTACGGTTTTCGTCGATTGGGCTACATTTTGGTAATTTAGTCTGTATGCTTCCTGTCGGCAACTGTACTAAAACAGGGTAATGTCCATCTACTAGAAAACTGGGATGAGCATTATATAAGAGGCTCCGCCCATACAGTTAAAATTTGTATTATCGAATAACTTCCATATCAAAATGGAGTTACTATTTGGTGATCTCCTGCTACTGGGAAACTGTAACGGGCAGTGGAAAATAACAGTGGTGTCAAACTATGAGTCTGAGAAAAGTTTTGAATACACCTATTATGTTCCCATATAGTTGCAGGGTGCAGCAACGCGCGCCGGGAAAAGGCTAGTATTTAATATTTTGTAAATATTTGCACATGTTACATAAGAAAACAACTAAAAATATGCGATTTTGTAAAAAATTTGTACTACAGCACCATCTGGTGTCCAAGGTGGGTCAAAGAAGATAGTGCTAAAAAACTCATCGTACCTGAAAACTACTATATACCAATTTTTATTCTAATCGCATGAGCAATTTGGGAGTTTTAGGTGGTTTTGTAAAAAATTTGTACTATAGCGCCCTCTGGTGTTCAATATAGGTCAAAAACGATAACAGCAGAACACTCAACGTATAAGAAACCCACTGTATATCACTTTTCATTCTAATCGCATTAGCAGTTTAGGAGTTTTAGGCAGTTTTGTAAAAAATTTGTACTACAGCGCCCTCTGGTGTTCAAGGTGGATCAAAATTGATAGCCCACGAACACGCACCGTACCAAAAAACTTCTATACACAAATTTTCATGCTAATCGGATGAGTAGTTTAGGAGTCTATTGCGGCCTTACAAACATAAACTCCTTTTTTATATATATAGATAGATATTCTCTTACAGTCTTATTCAATAGAATACTACTACCATCTCAGACTACTTTCAATAGTCGATAGGTGCGCCCTGAATAATTGTTATTCATTCGCGCGGTGTTGTGAAATCTGTTTGTTGAAATATATCTTCTATCTTCTATATTAATAAAAATAATTTTCTGTTTGTTTGAACAGAATACAAATCTTAACGGCTGGACGGATTTAACTCAATTCCAGCGCACATATTACTTTAATCCTAGATTAGGTTATGACATACTTAGTTTTGACCACGCCTCTTTCCCCCCTTTGCAAGAAATGCAAATCTACCCACTAGCGTACATTTTGTTTCCGAAAATGTTCGT
This sequence comes from Pherbina coryleti, assembly GCA_943735915.1. NCBI lineage: Eukaryota > Metazoa > Arthropoda > Insecta > Diptera > Sciomyzidae > Pherbina > Pherbina coryleti. The sequence continues at coordinate 120,210,440 of OX030948.1, read as the reverse complement.
CTAACTAATTTAAAACAATTCTGTTATTTTGACACCAAAAACATTCACATATTTTCAAAATTTCACAAAATTTTTCTTATTACATCGTTTTTTTAGAATAATAAAAAACTATCAGAAATTCGTATGTTTTATTTTCGCAGCAAATAATTTAGTTGATTTTGAATAAATTTTATTGAAATTTTTCGGTGATGAATTCAAGTGCTTAATAAAAACCATTAGTTTTAAAACCATAAACCCGTTAGTTTAATATTAAAAACTCTAAATTGCATTTTTGACTGCCTTTAACATGACATAGCGTTTAATAGCAAAAGTGATTTAAATTTTACGAAAAATGTAAAGAAGCATACTTAACCTTTATAGGTAAAAATTTTGTTAAAAAACCTTAAAAACTTATATAATGTTCACTTCTCAATGTTCACTTTCTACAATCACGCACAACAATCATCAAGTATAACTTTCTGACTTCTACTTAAATATAAGTTCACTAACACTTGTAGTTTTTTAATGAGTAAACTCGGGAGTTTTACGAAACCTACTTAATAATCTGGTCATCTTCCGTGTTTAACATTGAATATAATTTTCATAATAAAAAATAGTTTGCTTTATACTGAGCCAATGTAACATATTTAAAATATCTCTTATAGAAATATCTCTAGGCTTATTAAGCATAAACCTGGGATCCGGACACTGAATATCCGAAAAAAAGCCTGGGTAGCTCGAAAGCTCTGGTATTCAGGCGTTACGCGGGTAATTTGATAATCAATGCCCGAGTGTCTTCGAGCTTTAGAGCTACCCGGGTGGCTTAGAATTTTTATAATTTTCTTTTTGGTTTGGCAACAAATGTTTTTTTAAGTTCTTGAATATTATAAATCAAAATCTACTTGACCGATCCTTTGAAATTTTAAACACTACTTCTACACATAAATCAACAGGAAATCAGAGGGAATTTTTTTACCATTTTTCCATTTTATAATTACAAATTCACCGAAATTTTTTAAATCAAAATCGCATTTTTCACTTCTAAATACTGCCAAAAATAAAACAATTTTAAATGTTACCTCTGACTACCTAGGGAAACATGTCACCTTTAAACGAGCTTCGATTTTCTTGTTTTAGATGATCCGGTAATGAGTTATGGAGTTCACCGCATAACAACTTTTTGTCGAGGTGCCTTCGGAGATCCGCTGTCACGGACTTATTTATTGATATTTTTAATTGAAAATTTTTCCAAATATACTTCAGATGTTATACCAAAACGCGTACATGAAATAAATAAACCAACATTATTCATATCTCTAACAAAAAAAAAATCTGGAAAATATGCCTTTTAACCCTACTTTAAAATCTTAGCCCCTGTGTTGAAGATTGCAAAAATATTTAAAATTTTGTAATAAGCGACGATTACTTTTCGTTGAGAGTAAGTTGAGCTAATAAAATCTAGTATTGCCACAAATTCTGCCAAACAGTAGTTGTGTTTGGTTCTAATTATTTTTGTTTTCACACCCAGCTGCACCTGCAAGCATTTTTCCATCACCTCATCGTGGCCTTCAATTTCGAACACAAATATTATACCAACAAAATAAAGCACGATACTTTTCGGTTAACTTATTCTATTTACGCACCACACTCTTTGACACCACCACCACCCTTCAACTCATCATCATCGATTTCATGCATGGACAAAATAACTATTCAAATATTTCGTACTATGAAATAATTAAATGCAATTATTAGTTTTTTAGATTGAAATTCTTTGTCTTTATTGCTTAGTAATTCTCTATATACTGACGCTTTCTATCACCATGTTGCCACAGCTTTCTAACTTTCACTTTCCTTTTCAACGTTGCCAGATCGTCCCTCTTTCATATTCTCACTCGTTACAGTACCAACAACAAAAGTGCTATCACCACCACCGGCTCTTTGTTTTCATTATACAACAACAACAAATAATGTCTTCGCTTCGCTCGCAATGCAGACAAACACAAGAACAGCAATCATATTTAACCACTAATCAACTAAGCATAGGAAAGTGCTTCCATAAAAAATGCACTTTTGAGGCACGACTTTCTTCAATATAATTGAGCTCAGGTCACAGGCAAATCAATTCATTTTATTTCTACCAGACACTCTTCGACATTGGTGCGCTTAACACTTATTGTTTGCATTCTTATAATTTTCAAAGCAAAATTAACTAAATAAACTAAAAATAAATAATTACAGGGTGGGCCATCTAGTGGTTTATTTTTTAATCATAGGTTATTTCGGCACAGAGCTGTTTCCCGTTGTAAATCTTGAGATAAAATCAGTATCATACCTCCGCGGAAGGAAATGAGTCACTTTACGCTTGGACAGCGTTGGAAAATATTGGAAACTTATAGTGGCGTCCGTGGCGTAGTTGGTTACAGTGCGTGGCCGCTATGTCAACGAACTTTGGAGACCCAGGTTCGAACCCCAGCAGCGACAGAAAATTATTTAAATTAAAATAATTTTTTTGTACGGCCGCCACCTCTCTGCAGACAATGGCAAACCTCAGAGAGTAATCAAAATGCCATGTAAAGCTTCTTGAGAATAAGAACATTCCGTTCATCGCCGTTCGGAGTCGGCGTTAAGCCTGTAGGTCCATTTCTCGGTCAATTGTGTACAAACTTAATAACACGCACAACACAATTGATCATAAGAAGCTAGGTCAAAGTCCCTCCAAGGGCTGAAATGGCCAGTTATTTATTTTTTTTATTTCCAAAGTGAGTGCTGTGTAGCCCAAACAGTGCGTTGTTTGAAAAGAATAAAATTTGGGCAAAAATCATCTTTTCTGACAAGGCGCATTTTCATCTCAGCGGCTACGTTAACAAACAAAATTTCCACATATGGGGCTCGGGTAACCCGCACGTTATTGTAGAAAAGCCGTTGCATCCACAGAGTGTGACAGCTTGGTGCGGATTGTGGAGTGGTGGAACAACGTTTCAGTCAACGATGGGCGTTACAGAGCCATGTTGACCGACTTTTTTTTACTGAAATTGGAGGCATGAATTTGGACGACCTCTGGTTCATGCAGGATGGCGCGCCAGGCCACACAGGCCATGCCATAATCGATATATTGCGCATCAAATTCCCAAATCGTGTTTTTAGCCGTCTTGGCGATGTCAATTGGCCGCCTCGTAGCTGCGATTTCACACCTTTGGTTTTTTTTTTGTGGGGAACCGTGAAGGACCGATGTTATGCCAACAATCCAAAACCGATTCAAGCAGTTAAGGCCAATATCATCCAAGCAATCCGTGAGCTATAGCCCGAAACCATCAACAAGGTCTTGAAAAATTGGAGTGACAGAATGCGCTACTGCGACGCTAGCCGAGGCAGCAACTTGAACGACGTTGTGTTCCAAAACCAATGGGAATGTTTGCTCTTACTAATAAAGCCATAGTACATAGAAAAAGTGTATTTTTGTTCATTTTATTGCATTAAAAAAAATAACTCTGTCCTTAAAGAGAAGAATTAAGTTTTCGAAATGTATTGCTCAGATCGTGAAGCTACGGAAGTTGTGGAGGTGCAAATTCCTTCACACAGCGACTTCCTGCAGTCTTTTGAGCAGCTGCAGGTGCGACTTGAGTTTTTAGACGAAACGCAGTTGCATGAAGATCATTGCAATGAATTTAAAGAAACTTGTGCTGTAAAATCATTGCTAGAAGATAAATTAGCACAACTACGGACAAATAATTTTGATGACCACTTTAACAACACACGAGTACAGCAACAACAAATATCGCAAAGACGTCAGCGAGTTAACTTGCCAAAGCTTAAGCTCACCACATTTACTGGACTTCATAGAGAATAGCTCGATTTTTACAATATGTTTTTAGTATTGGTTTACAAAAATTCTAATTTGGCCTACATTGAAATGTTTCAATATCTTCGCTCAACCCTAGCTGGAAACGCAGCCAGGCTTATTCAATCTTTGGAGGTTACAGACTCCAACTACAGCAAAGCCATAATTCTTCTCGTTGCGAGCTACGATAGCAAGCGTACTGGAAAATCCATTTCAGTTCCATTTCAATGGCTCTCCACAAAATCGTCCAAAAAAAATTGAAAATGGCCCACAAATTGATGAAAAATCGATAAAAAACGAAATTTAACCCATAAAAAGAAGCCCAAAAATTTTTTTGGGAAAATTGAACAAAAACAAAAACGAAAATTCACAAAAAAATAAAATGTTTTTGCATTCTGTTCGTGATACGAAATTCCCTTCTACGAAATGAGCATATTCAAGTCGTTTTTTTTAACCTTTTCACGTTTATCCAAGAAAGTAAAAACGATTTTGTTTATCTATATCTATTTATTTCGATCTAATTTAGTATAAAAGTAATACATAAAATAATATTTCTTTATATTTTTGTGTTTTTGAGAAGGGGACAAGGGTGTCCCAATATGCGTTAAGGTGTAAATTTTTCAATGTATCGGGAAAAAACAAGAATGTCCTTATTGCAAAATAAACACCAACTATGGTAGAAATGTGGCGTCCGTGGCGTAGTTGGTTAAAGTGCGTGGTCAACGAACTCTATGTCAGCGACAGAAAATTATTTGAATTAAAATAATTTTTCTGTACGGCCGCCACCTCTCTGCAGACAATTGAAAACCTCAGAGAGTAATCAAAATGCCATATAAAGCTTCTTGAGAACAAGAACAATTCGTTCATCGCCGTTCGGAGTCGGCATTAAACATGTAGGTCCGGTTCTCGGTCAATTGTGTACAAACAATTGTAACAATAACAACAATTGTATCGCAATATCTAGTAAGTAGAAAAATAATCTTAGGTATTTTTTTATTTTTGCCTTTCGATCCACTTCATAATACACTTTTTTCTGATCCATGAAATCGACAGCTCCCATATTTTTATTATAGCTAAAACGCAATACTGCAATAGGTCGGTCGGCCTTTGACAGCTAGACTAGAAACAATGAGTTCTTATGAAGCAACACTGAATTCGACCTCATACTTTGCGTCGACCTCATCCCGTAAAAAAAAATGTAGGGGCAAAGTACGACCAACGCAATGAGTAGAGACATGTTCAACTAGCTCGTGCGTTTGACATTCCATATTAACGCTGGGTTGCATTTTCGTTGAGAAATTTTTTTTAATTAACATGCTGCTAAAGTAGTATAATAATGATTTTGATGAATTTAGCATTATATTAATATTATTCAATTGTATATCCTATTAAAATTTATGCATTTTTTGGTATATTTTAAATAATATTATAAGGGCATTCATGCAAAACGGTAAACTTATATATTGGTCAATATATATTATTGATATATTATATAATATTATATATATACCATATATTATATGGTCAATGATATAAGATATTTTAATGAGGTTGGTTGAGGACGAATACCCTTAATATCATTGTTTGAATAATATAACACACAAAGGAATGTTGTGGTAAGGTAGATTGGTAAGGTAGATTGGCAAATGCCGTTCACTTTGTTTTTGTAAAGTTGTTCCCAAGTACTCACTAATAACAAGTGATTCAGCAAGTATTGTACAAGGGGGCGTGGCAGATCGAAGCTGCAGTATCGAATAACTTTGGAATTATAGGTCGCACAACATTGGAATTAGGTGTTCGGCCTCGATTTACATGTGCCGTTCCACTGGTTAAATTTTATGGGCGTTGGGAAAAGGGTGTGGCACTTTTACGGCTGCCCAAATTGTGGATATAACTTTGGAACTGTTAGTCACACATCAATGAAACTCGGTAAGAATGTACTATTTAGTCTTGTCCTTTGACTGGAAAAATTGAGTTAGCATTGGACAAGGGGGCATGGCACCGCCCGTATAAGTCAAACTTATGGTATCAAATAGTTTTGGAGTTAAATGCCGCATAATAATGAAACTCGGTATGGAGTTGTCACTTGGTAATGTCCATCTACTAGAAAACCGAGACGGGCATTGTAAAAGGGTATTTAGGAAAGATTTTTGGGAAAAACTCAAAAAAATTTTTTTTTAAAAAAACAATAAGAAAATGTATGCAAAAGCGTTTGCTCATTGTAAAAAGTGTTAATATATAATATTTTTTATTTATAAAAATTGGGTTTAACTGTGGTATGGGGCAAACAAGTAAAAGCACAGATTTTTTATTGAAACCCTACTAATTATGAGCTTTTATGATAATTTATCTATATATTCGAAAATATCGTGAAAAACCAAAAATTTTGATACCCATATTGTGTACTTTATCTGTAAAAACAAACAAAATGCTAAGTTAAAAAAAAAACCCATTACAAAAGCTTAAAAATTTAAAAAAATAAAAAAAAGATAACTTTTGAAATTGTTTGCGCTCAAATACAAATTAATATAAAATAATTTCGTTTACGTGCTGCCCATGATATCGACTACAAACTGTTGAAAATTACGACAACAAAATTAAAACAACAATTAGGTCAAAGAATTGGATACCGTTATTTGCGTCTTTTTAGTACCTTTCGTTTGATACCAAATTTGTATGTGTTTTTATGGTAAATAGCAGAGTTATGGTAAAAAAACCATTTTTGCTGATTTTGAAATGCCATTTTGAAACCCTAAACATTCAATTGAGCACATATAAAAAAATACGTCAGCCTTAGAATTTCATCCGCTAACTCATATCCGAAAATCATTCAAATCGGCGTCTGACACTTGGGGACCTTTCCTTGCTAGCTTTCTAAAGTAGGCTTTATGGTTCTTAATGATTTTATGACAATATCTTTTAATTTTTCATTGATTAAAATAATAATTGCATGATTTCGGGAAAACGGACGTTTTGTGGGATTTTTAGTATAGCTGCTTTTATTGGCATCACCAAAATGACAGACGCACGATCTGTCAAGTTGACAGTGTCAACGCAGCATTGAGTTTTGCAAAGTTTGAGGTCGTCCGTTTTGACAGCTTATATCGTAAAGTTTTTACAACGGTGACCAAATTACGGTCAAAGGCCGACCGACCTAACGCAGTATTGCGTTTTAGCTATTATACTTTACAACAAATTCAGGACAAGTTACATTCATCTTGTCACCACTGCCCTGTACACTAGACCGTATCACCTTGTATGGCAAAAAAGTAAACCCATTTTGACCCCGTCTCAATCATTAGACATTTAAAAGACATTTTCAAAAAAAATTTTTTTTTTCTTTTTGAAATGGTCCCTATGGTGTTTTTTCTTGTTTTCGTTATATCTTCTGTGTTTCTTGTTCGATCCCAAACATTTTTCATATGTGTGTTTAATGTTTTTTTGCAAATTTTTTCTGATTTTTTTTTTTCACGAATCTTGTTTTTTTTTAAATTATCACCCACCGTATCTCAGTTGCTACTATGTTAACAAAATTTAAAAAGGGGAAATAACTAAAGCTTACAAAAAGTCATTAAGACCATGGAAACAAATGATATCCATCAAATTTATTTTTGGTGCACTTTCGACCGATTTTGTCCCAAAAATAACACTTTCGAAATGTTCATCACTCGTACTTGAATTTTTATTAATTTTCTAAATCTTTACGGGATTCAAGCTGGCTGTAGCGCTCGTAGCTGTCAAGCTTCGCGAAAATGTGCTCCAAACGATTTTCATCAGAGACTGCTTTGCCCAAAAAAACAAAAACCATTTAATGTATGTTACATGTTTTTGCCTTTGTACGACTTTTTTGATTGATTTTTTTGGAGAATTATACATGCTTTGTTTCATAATATTACTCTTCTTCTTTTTAACTACATGTGTATGTTGTTTCGTTATACGTACGTATGTATGAATGTATGTATGTTGTCTGTGCGTCTAATTATCTCCAAACTAGAAAAATGCAGTTAACTGTTTTTTGCTATGCACGGCAGTGCTGTGGCCGACTTGTGCACAATTTGGACGTAACGCTCGGTGTTTTGCGAGTGACAAGGATAATCTGTGAAAAACATATAACATGATAAATACGATTTAATATATAACGTCAAAATTAATCATTTATTTCATAAAAAAATGTCTGCTATAATGTTCACCAGGAATTTTAATAATGACGTCCGAGTACTGTAGATCAGTCAACTGCTCTTGAGTAAAAAACTGATGACATAGTGGATCAGTGATCGGAAATTTTGTCCAATCGATCATTTCAGTGTGTGTGGTGCTGCCATATTGGATAAAGGGCTGGTGGTTGGGTCCACGAAATTGCCGAATACGACCTGTTAGGTTTGTGTTTAAATATTTTTTGTACATGCATGGAAGTGACGATGAAGAGCTGGGGGGGTGGTGGTGTCAAAGAGTGAGATGCGTAAGTCGAAATAGTTTAAGAAGTTTACCGAAAAGTGGTGTGATGTATTTTGTTGGAAGAAAATGTGTGCGAAATTGAAGGCCACGATGAGGTGATAGAAAAGTACTTGCATCTGCAGTTGGGTGCGAAAACAAAAATATTTAAAGCCGACAACAACAACTACTGTTGAGCACAGTTTGTAACAGATCATGATTTTATTAATTACACTTACTCTCAACGAAAAATAATCGTCAACTTTAATAAACAATTAGAGATTTTATTACAATTCTAGTAAATATCAAATTTCAAATATAAACTGTTTTTGCAATCTTCAACACTCGATATAATGGACTTTTATTAATTGTCTTATGAGAACAGTTGTGATTGAAAAAGCCAAGTTATTTGTTTAATAAAAAGTCGAGTATGAGTGATGAACATGTCGAAAGTGTTATTTTTGGGACAAAATCGGTCGGAAGTGCACCAAAAATAAATTTTATGGATATCATTTGTTTCCATAATCTTAATAATTTTTTGTTAGCTTTAGTTATTTTCTATTTTTAGATTTTGTTAACATAGTAGCAACTGAGATACGGTGGGTGATAATTAAAGAAAACAAGATTCACGAAAAAAAGAAATCAGAAAAAATTTGCAAAAAAACAATTAACACATATGAAAAATGTTTGGGATCGAACAAGAAACACAGAAGATATAACGAAAATAAGAAAAAAGCACCATAGGGACCATTTCAAAAACAAAAAAAATTTTTCGAAAATGTCTTAAATGTCTTACGATTGAGGTGGGGTCAAATATAGGTTAGTTTTGGTGATACGGTCTACTGTACAGTGTACACGCCTCTTGACGGTCGTTGTCGGTAAGGGTGACAAGAAATTTGTCAATAAAAATACAGCCTTGTTATCCATCCATTTTATGAAAGATATTCCATTGCTGCTGGGTGCGAAAATGTCTGCACGATTCATATTTTTATCAATTGGTATGTTTGTGGGTATGTTCTTCCTATTTGAACGTACTGTTCCATAGGCTTTCATATTCACATATTCGTCAATTTATCCTGAAGATTAGCGGAATTGAAAAAATTATCAAAGTATAGTTCACAACCGTCCGTCCGTGGCGTCCGTGGTGTAGTTGGTTAAAGTGCGTGGCCGCTATGTCAACGAACCTGGAGACTCGGGTTCAAACCCCAGCAGCGACAGAAAATTATTTTAATTAAAATAATTTTTCTGTACGGCCGCCACCTCTCTGCAGACAATGTCAAACATCAGAGAGTAATCAAAATGCCATGTAAAGCTTCTTGAGAACAAGAACATTCTGTTCATCGCCGTTCGGAGTCGGCGTTAAGCATGTAGGTCCGGTTCTCGCTTAATTGTGTACAAGCTTAATAACACGCACAACACAATTGATCATAAGAAGCTAGGTCAAAGTCCTTTCAAGGGCTGAAATGGCCAGTTATTTATTTTTTTTTTTTTATAGTTCACAACCTATACCCTTTAAGCCTTCTTAAAAAGACAGTTACAACACAACTGATTCACCCAATCCAATTTCAGTGACACCTTTTTTCTTCCCTGTATACAAATCGAACTGAAATAGATAGCCAGTATAAGAATCTGCCCTGCACTACATCTTGAACCCCATTTGATTGGTTTGTTTTTGACAAACCATAATATAAATATTAGAGCGGGTCAAATTGTATGGAGCAAAAAAAGTCAATGTTGGCCCCACCCTAGCGGTGTTCTATGGGTCATTTTAAGAAACTTTGACGAAGAGAGTATAGATATATCTTCAAATCGGAGCCTGTCAGTTTTTCAAAATAGGTATTGTTTAGGCGGCAACCCTAAAGAAGGAAAGGTAGAAGATTAATGCCCACCGATGCAAAAGATTATATTCTTGCTTACCGACTCGTATTCCCTCGATCGGCTTCTCCGACGAGTTTTCGGTCGGCTTAATAGCCTCCTTCCCTTTTTGGTCAGCCGAAACTACCAGACGCCTCTTTGGAAATCTAAAATTTTTAAGAAAATTGTGATCCATTTTATCGTGCCAGCATCGATTAGTTAAATTTCTAAGTACTCCACATATTGGAATCTGAAACTGAAGGTATAATTTAATAAAACAATATTGTATTTAAAATCCAAACTAACCTATTTTATTTCTTTACTTTCTGTGCATTTGCGAGTAAATCTTGGTCACATATTGAACAAAATTTACTTGGAATTATAGACTGACTAAGCTTCTATATCGCAGCACATATTGCCGCCTGTACGCCAGCAGCTAGTGTGACACACACGGAACAAATACCAGCTAATTTGTTTATGGTCCTTCTGAAGCCGTCATAGTCAGCCAGAAGAAAATCACCAATCATCTTTTGCAGTACCAGCAGTTAAAAAAGTGAGTTGGTTAATTCATAATATCGTGTCTCTTAAAGTGTTTTAATACTTATTTTAGTAATTGTGCTAAATAAAACAAGTGAAAAGATAAAAATATATATAAGTGAAGAAAAATTTAATGAACTTAAAGTGCGTTAATTAAGTGAACTAATTTTCAATTATTGGCATAAAATAAAATTGAAATTTTTTAAAATAAATGTTAAATATCATAAATTTTTCTTCACACACATAAGCACTCACAATCTATATACATAGCACAAAGTGTCCGTCCATACGTGCGGCAATTTCATTTATAACGTCCGTTGGTGCAATTAGTTTTATATTTTCTTATATAAATTAAATTACCTGTTTTTGGCTGAAGATCAGCATTAAAAATAATTAAACAAAAACCGGCACAAAGTAAATGAAAATATAGTGTGTTTTTTGCCGTCGGAATTTGCATGTTTTCAACACTATTTTTTTAACTTTCGACATTAGTGTTTAATGGCTTATCAAAATATGCGATAAATTAGCTTTTAACACTTAATTAACACGGTTAAATTTCATTAATCAATTACGTTTTTAAAATTTTGAAATTCGCAAAATAAACACTAAGCACTTTTTTTTCGTTTGTTTCAATTACTTTGTGCAAAACAAAACACACACACACACACACACGCGAGAACAAAATATATTTGATTTCATATATAATTATATATAACAAATTTTATGTACACGAGTTTTTTATTATAAAATTCTATATAAAATTTAAAATTTTTATAGGTACAACATTGAGTTATTAAAGCCGAGTTAATAACGACCAGCAATTTATAAAAAATCATTGGAGTTTTTTTTTTAAAAAGCACTTAGAATTTTGTGCTACAACAAAAAAAAAACACATTTCGCGTGTCTGTCCACGGTGAACTACAATAGAGCAAGAGTTTTCTACATATTAGAAAACTTGCCTATTGGAAAAATTACATTTTTTATAAAAACAACCTTAACAAATTGTCCGTCGGCAATTGCTGCACAACAAAGCATTTTTTTTTTGCTTTGTTTTGGGGTTTTTTGTCCTTGACACAAACAAAGCACACACTCACATACATACGCGCGAGCAAATTAAAAATTTTTTTGTCCGTCCGAAAGTTTAGCAGGTTTATTCTGCACTTTCGTTGAGGTTTTTTATTAGTTATTATATTCGATTCTTAATCAATATATTTCGCGTTTTTTATTATTTCACGTTTTTATTTATGTTTTTTAAAAACACTGAGTGATTTATTATAAATTCATTATTATAATAAAGCACTCAATTTGGAACAATTTTTTGTTTAAACTAAAACAAACACTCACACGTACACACGTGTATAAGCAAATCAATTGCTTCGCCACATAATTGGACCGTCACGATTTTTAAACGTTTTTTCGGGTTTTTTTGTTACCGCACTTTATAAATTAATTTTATATGATTATATTGTGTTGTATTTGCTTAAAAGTGTGTTAAATTATTCGCGAAACAACGAAAAAACAAGCGAAGAAGCGGACAAGAAAATCAGCAACATGAAAGTAAACAACACAACAAGTAGAGAAGGAAGATTCGGACATTCGAGACAGCTGGATAAGCAACTTCGAAAAAGAGTTGCCAACTCGACGAAAGCTTATCGCACCTATTGCGACTTGCAACCTTGGGGCTTTCGTCATCGAAAAGACTTTACGAATCTTCGTGGGAGTTTGTTTTAATTTTTATATATATTTATAAAGTATAAATTGTAATAAATACAAATTCAAAAAATAAACTTTAAAAAAAAATTAAAAAAAAAAAAATTGTTTTTGTTTATTAACGATTTTATTTCGCAAGAAAAAAAAAATTGTTTTTTGTTAATTAGCGATTTTGTTATGCAAGAAAAAAAAATTAACACCACTTATATTTTTTTTATTTGTGAAGTTTAAACGGAATATAAACCAGGTAGACAACGTTTTAAGCAAATTAAGCCTGAAATTACCTACTGGTTTATGGTTTCTACAAATTAGAAACTGTCAAAAAATAAAAATATTTTAAGCATTTTTGAGCTTCAAATTCACAATTCCAATTTTTTTTCTATTTATTAGAAAACTATTGGTCCAATTTTTGCCAATTTTTCATAGTTTCTTCTTATTAAAAACTTGGTAAAAAATATTTGTAAGCTTTTCGAGCTTAAAATTTACCAAAACCTTAAGTTTTTTCTATTTATAAGAAAAATATTTTTTGAATTTTTGTCGATTTTTCTAGTTTCGACGAATTAGTAATTTGGTGAAAAATATTTTTAAGCATTGTAAGCTTAAAATTTACCAAAACAAAAAAAAAATTTGTCTACATATTAGAAAAATATTTTCTCAATTTTGTCAATTTTTTATTGTTTTCGACGAATCAGAAATTTGGTAAAAAATATTTTTAAGCATTTTAAGCTTAAAATTTACCAAAACCTTAAGTTTTTTCTACTTATTAGAAAAATGTTTTTTGAATTTTTGTCGATTTTTCTAGTTTCGACGAATTAGTAATTTGGTGAAAAATATTTTTAAGCATTTTTAGCTTGAAATTTACCAAAGCAAAAAAATTTTTTTCTACTTATTAGAAAAATATTTCCTCGATTTTTGTCTAAATTTCATTACCCTTTCTCAATAAATTAAAATGGCGAAACTAACCTCTTTCATGAGAAATGTGGACACCATTATTGATCTTGAGAAAGATTTCAATGATATTCCTCAAGAGGAACATACAATTTTCGCGCTTAGAATTCAAGAGGATGAACTGAAGTCTCAATGGAATAACCTTAAGTCTTCATATGACGCTTGCTTGCTGAAATTAGTGGCAGCGAGTAATGATGATGATGAGACTGTCACCCTCGTGAAAGTAAAATATCGCCTATGTTATCAAACATACGTTCGACGTCTAGCAACAATGAACGAACTGAGCGATCAGTTGTCCAGGGCGAAGATACGTAGTGAAGTTGATATTTCACGAGTAGAGCTGCCGATGTCAGGCCACAATATCAACTTGCCGCCATGTGACACGGACATTTTTCATGGCGATTATGTAACATGGCCTTCATTCAGAGATATGTTTTCAGCCATTTACATTTCAAATAATCGGCTAACACCTGTTGAGAAACTTTTTCATCTCAATCAGAAAACCCGCGGAGAGGCAAAAGAGATTGGAAAAACTTGGCTGACCGCTATGAAAATAAGCGGACTCAGGTGAATAGTCAACTAAAGGTTTTATTTAACCTGCCAGCTGTTGCAACAGAGTCTGGAAGTGGAATTACGAAACTTCAAAGGATATTAACAATTGTATTTCCGCGCTTACAATACACAAAGTAGATATTAGCAATTGGGATGCTATTTTTACGTATTTGTGTTCTACAAAATTGCCTGAGACCACGCTCTCCTTATGGGAGCAATCGATTGAAAACAAGGCAGAAATCCCCAAATGGGCTGACCTTGATAAGTTTCTAACAAGTCGGTTTCAGACTTTAGAAACAGTGTGCGACTTTAGAGGTGCTGTGTCAAAAGGGCCAAAACCTAATGCACCTTCACCAAATGTGAAGAAAGTCAACACATACCAGGCAAATGTGACGAATAACAATTGCAAACTGTGTAAAAACCAGCAACACGCATTGAAGTTCTGTCCAAAGTTTTTGGCTATGAGTATTAATGACAGATCGCCAACTGTTAGGCGTTTTCATTGCTGCCTACACTGTCTGTCAACTAGCCATGTTGCAAAAAATTGCAAAAGCGGGTACAACTGCTCCACATGTGGACAACGACATCATTCGTTGCTTCATAGAGACTTTCGAGGTGCAAATAATCATCTCAATGCGGGAGGTCCAAACACAAGCTCGATACAGTCCACTCGACCACTCGCAGCACCATCGCAAACATCTGCAAGCGGTAGCGAGAATATACAATCTTGTTTTGCCTCAAGCAGCAAAGGGATTTTTTAATTTTTTATTTAATTTAATTTCATTTTATTAATCAATGGAATAGTTCCCTTACTGACTAGAAATGTTAAACATTAATAAATTGAGGCTAATTGGTTGTACATGATTGTTTTAGATACTGAGAAATCTATAAAATACTCAGATGATAAATTATTAAACTCTCGCATGGTTCTAACAATTGGAGAATTGGAAGCATAATTTGTTCTATGCAGTCCTATATTAAAGGGTGTACTATTTCTTAATATTTTTGACGGTACATTAAAGTTTATTTGATCCAGACGATATGAACAATCCGTGTTGCCAGAAATAATATTGAAAACAAACATCAGGGATAGAATTTTCCTTCGGTTTTCTAAGGTTTTCAAGTTAATAAACTTACAACGAACTTCATATGAGGGGTATGAATCTGCAAATCTACGTTCTAAACGATTCACGTGTGTATTGTAAAACGGATTCCAAATAAAACTAGCATATTCTAACTTGGATCTTACCAAACTTGTAAAAAGTATTTTAAGCGTATATGGATCTGTAAATTCATTGCTTTTGCGTTTGATATATGCTAATAGAAAATAAGTTTTAGGAATTATATAATTCAGATGATGTATTAAAGTAAAACTTGAGTCAAATTGTAGGGTATCTACATATTTCCCCTTTGCCACCTTCTTAGTTACACTCATTTTAGTTATTGCATGTTTTGCTTGCGCTACATTAATCACTTTTGTTTATATTCGCTGCTGCTGCATTTGCTTCACTAATGCACATACAAAGCAGCGATCTTACTTACAAATTCAATAGCATGCAAAGCAGTTGTGACACTATACAATTATATATATATTGTAACTCAATTATGCTTGGACGCAAGAAATTCGATGTACCAAAAGAAATTGGGTCATCAATAACTATGACAGTATTTTTGAGTGAAACTAAGAATACAATTTAGAAACTATGTAATATTATAGGAATAAGTAAAATATGAAATGTAATTTGTAATGTTAGAACTATGACAATTTTTATTATAAAAGAACAATATTTTCAATAAAGAAAACAGAATTGATCTGAGCTTGAAAACGAGCTAACAGTCTTTTCTCTTGCAATATACGTTCCAACTTATGGCGACACTGCTTGGTTGAACGTATATGGTAAATTAGGGAATTATTAAAATTTTAGGAAGGAGTTTTATCCTCCAATTTTAGGAAGGAGTTTTATCCTCCGGTTTAGTTAGTTTACAAATTTGTTGACACACATATCATTACATGGCGATCCTGCCGAATTGGAAAAAATAATATATGACGTTTTAACTTACACTGAAAAAAAAAAATTTTACATGGAAGGTCCTGCACCGATAACGCTTGAAGACTTCAATAAAAGAATAAAACAAAGTCTGGAGAGCAGGCTGACAAGGATTCCGAAGGTTGACACGTCTATTGCTAAGCGAAAGAGAGGAGGAAAGCTAAACCTTTTGAAGAGAAAATTGGCCAACATCAAACAAAGAGTAAACAGCGATCCACCACCACCTTGGGCGATATCCTGCGAGCTCTGGCAGCAAATAGACAAACTTGAAGCGTGCCTGAAGGCAAGGAAAAATGGGGTTAAACAGCAGCAAAATCCAACAGACGCAGTTAACCGAGAATAGCCTAGCATCAATTACAATAAAGAATTCAACGCTAATAGTCTTCATAATTTTATTAGTGGTATATATTATATATAGATATCATATCTACAATAAAAATTATGTTTTGAAAAGAACGAACAGAATTGTTGATGTTTTAAAAAAAAAAAAAAAATTTTAATAATATTTGTTTAAGAAAATATATAACACCAAGATCTTTAATTAAAGTGACTGATTTCAAATAATGATTATTTAAACTGTATCGATTTTGTACTGTATTAGTTGATTTAGAATATGAAACGTGAAAACATTTATTTATATTTAAAGAAAAATGATTTTTAGAACACCATTCATACAGATTATTTATATCATCTTGCAGAGCAATTACATCATTGATGTTAGCAATTCGTAAAAAGATTTTCAAATCATCAGCAAACATTAAGAACTTTGAGTTAATAAAACTGGAACTAACGTCATTTATAAATATTATAAAGAAAAGTGGTCCTAGAATGCTACCTTGAGGAACCCCTGAGGAAGCTATAAAGGGCTCAGACAAGGATCCCTCAATAGATACCTGGCATAATCTATTGCTTAGGGTTGACTTAACCCAAGATACAAAGTTCGCATTGAATCCTAACTGCAAGAATTTTCTCAGTAAAATATGATGCGAGACCCTATCAAACGCTTTCGAAAAATCGGTATGGATAGTGTCCACTGTAAAGCTCTTTTCAAATGCAGATATGCAATAGTCTGTAAATGTCGCTATGTTTGTGACTGTGGATCGATTCGGCATAAAACCGTGCTGATAAGGAGAAATTATATTCTTTGTTGCAAAAGAAAGTTTATGTTTAATAATGTTCTCGAAAATGTTTGAAATATTGGATAGCTTCGAAACCGCCATTGGATTTTGCTGGGAACCGCCATTATTAATATTTGCCATCGAGGAGCTGCATTCAAAGCCAGAGCACTTATTGATTCTGGCTCAGAAGGCTCTTTCATTTCGGAAAGACTACAGCGAATCATCCAGCTGCCCACTCGCCGTGTTTGCGCTCAAGTCTCCGGACTTAATAATGTGGTATCTGCCAGAGTGCAAAAAGCCTGCACTTTGGTGATAGGATCACCTATTGATCCAACTATTCAACTTACCACAAGCGCTTTAATTCTGTCAAGGATCACAGGAAACCTTCCTACATGCTCAGTAGATCCGTTGATGCAGCAAGCTTTTCCAGAGCTTGTTCTTGCGGATAAACGTTTCTACTGCAGCGATCAAGTAGATGTGTTACTAGGTGGTGATTTATACCCACAACTTCTTCTTGACGGTATCCGTCGAAATATTCTTGAGTCACTTATTGCTCAAGAAAAAATATTCGGCTGGATCTTAACCGGCTCCGTTCCAACCACAGCGCAAAAACCTCCCTGCTCGACTGTCGTTTCATATTTTAGTGAAATTTCACTTGATCGACAGCTAGCATCATTTTCGGAGCTTGAGGAGGTACCTCAAAATATTGTGTCCAACAGCGCAGACAAATTCTGTGAGGACAACTTTGTCAACACAACAAGGCGTAATTCGGATGGTCGGTATGTAGTGACTTTACCTTTTAAGGAAAATTATCCGCAGAAAATCATTTTAGGAGATTCACGCTATATTGCCTTCCTACAATTTCTGCGCAAAGAGGTCAGGTTAAACAAGAATAAAGATTATAAGAAGGAGTACATTGGTGTTCTGAAAGAATATCTGGAACTAGGCCATATGAGGGAAGTGTCTTATTGCCTTACTCCGAGGCCGACTCCGAGTTATTACCTTCCTCATCACGCCGTCATGAAACCAGATAGCACCACTACAAAGGTTCGTGTGGTCTTCAACGCGTCAAGCCCTACATCCTGAAGTGGCGGTTCTTCCAATTTATTTTCAATGGTGACATCGAAAAGATGTACCGCCAAATTTTAGTGAGTGAAGACCATCAGCGATTCCAGCGAATAATTTTTCGCGATCAAACAGGGAATCATCTACAAGATTTTCAGCTGAAAACCGTCATCTTTGGAGTAAACTGTGCTCCATTCCTAGCGCTGCGAACATTGTTGCAACTAGCCGACGATGTGGCAAGTAGCTTGCCACTAGCGTCAGAAATTTTGCGTCACCATATCAACGTAGATGACGCACTGACGGGAGGTCATGACGTAGAGTCAGCAGTCCAAGCTCGGAAAAACTTGGAGAAAGCGGCCGAATCACCAGGCTTTACACTGCGAAAATGGACGGCCAACTCCGATGAAGTGCTATGTGGAATCCCGAAGGGTCATCGGCTACGTGAAGATTTTCTGGAGCTGGAAGACACGAGCAACTTGAAGACACTGGGCATTCGATGGAACGCCCGGTTTGACTACTTCTACTTCCACGCTCGGCCGCTAAATCAAGAGGGTAGTTTTTCCAAACAAGAGGTTTTGTCGGCGATCGCAAACTTTTTCGATCCTGCAAGGTGGTTGGCGCCGGTCGTGGTCATCGCAAAAATCCTGATGCAACAAGTTTGGTTGGATGGCATCGGGTGGGATGATCAACTGATCCCGTGGACTTTGCAGCGTTGGCAAGCATTTTTGGAAAATTACCCTCACATAAGCAGTATCCGGATTCCACGTTGGATAGATTTTTCTCCCGAAGGTGATCTCCAGTACCCGGTGCCAAAAACAAACACAAATAAGAAATAAAAGATTGCAAATTTTTATTTTGTATCCTCCCTTGTTTTTGTCGATGGATGGAAGCCCTCGCCTTGTTCATTAGACTTGGTTGGAATTTTCTGTTCGAATACATCTATATTAGGGGTGGGCACAATTCTTGCACGTGCTGCGACTGCGTGTAAGCAGCGGGCAAGCAGCGTGCGAAATCAATTGCATGATGAATTTGGGGGCGAATCGGATTGCGGAATGGAAAATCCTCTCTGTAATCCTCTCACAATATGCAATCACAAGAGCGCATTTGAGATTGCGTTAGTGCAGAAAAATATGTATTCATCTCCCGTACAGAACGATCAGTGTTCAAGCGAACGTCAAGCAGGTAAGATCTGTGCTGGCCTGTTCCTCGAATAGATGACGAAAAATTGTGCACTGAACAAAATTTTATGCATGTAAAATGTTTGATGCTTCTGCATCAAACTGAATAATTTTTTTATTGCAGTAGTTTTTTGTTTATAATTTTTTTTTTCAAAATACGACTAATTATAAATCATCGACCACGAAGTCAGATTTAATTTTTTTATTTTTTGTTAAAATCATTCAAGATCTATAACAATTTCTTTGTTTCAAAAAATCATATCTATGTTAGATGAATCATATCTATGTATGACATTTTTTGTTTTTTTTTTTATTTTCATTTCTCATTTTCCCATTAACCTATCGCCGTCCCATTATAAAATTTTGTGCAATTTTCGCCGAGATATACAAACCAAAATTTGAAATGGATTGTTTTCAGCTTTTTACAAGTCCGTTTGCTTATCTGTATTTCACTTTATCCATCTGTCAGTGTGTTTAATTTTTATAATCCGTCCAATACACATTTATTTCATTTCGAAGTATAAATCAGAGCAAAGAAAAATCTCTAATAACTCTAAGATTTCTGCAAAAACCACTTTAGCACTACTTTGTTTTCAGTGTGCTTTATAGAAACCGTAAGAGCGAGAGCATGCTGTTGTGAAAAGTAAGTGTTACATATTTAGTATATTAAGAGGATTGCTTATTAAGAGGGAGTTTTTTTTTAAATTACTACCAGCAGCTATAAAATCGCTTTGCAGAAACAACTTCTTGGCATATTTATAAGGGTTTCGCAAGAGAATGCAACCATTATAATTCTACATCTGTCTCCTAACATATTCTTAAATAATATTATTTTATAACTGACTCGCCATAATAAATTTATACTTTTATTT
Source organism: Pherbina coryleti (assembly GCA_943735915.1). Classification (NCBI taxonomy): domain Eukaryota; kingdom Metazoa; phylum Arthropoda; class Insecta; order Diptera; family Sciomyzidae; genus Pherbina; species Pherbina coryleti. The sequence continues at coordinate 120,190,307 of OX030948.1, read as the reverse complement.
TGCTCGTAACTACTTAAAAGAAAGTGTTGGACACAAGACGTTATCAAGATATAAACATGATTAAATTCAAAATATAAAATAATACAATTATAAAACGCCCTTTTTTTATATAAATGGCATGCACCATTGATTATGAACTGCTCTGAGCGCAGTGAGCACAATTCTGTATAATAATCTATATTACGCTATTTTTACGCTCTATCTCATTATATTTGTGCATGTCCCTCGTTACCTTTACCTTCGAATTTATGAAGCAATGCTGTCGCCCGTGAAGCAAGCAGCGTGCAACCAAAATACACGTAAGGGCAAAATGCCCATACGTGTAACTTTGCCCACCCCTAATTTATATGATGGTGCAGAAAGAGTACTTTAAGCGACATTCGAACATTGAGCTGGTTAAACGCTTCCATAAAATCAATGCCAAGACTTGGTGCTGCGTTTTCTTCTGGAACTGGATGTGGCATTGGCAATTCCTCAGAATGTGGTATGGGAAGAAATACGAACATAGTGTCTTGATACACGTATGACTTCTGCATTTTTCGATTGAATTTCAATATCTTTTCGTTGACACAACAGTAGCAGAACTTTTAACATAACGATGAACAGATTTCCAATCATAGGTATTCCGAATGCCATTACTTTCTTGAACCCTTTCATGAAAGCCAACATAATGCATTGCAAGGAACATTAAAAATTGGGTGCCCAAGAAACATTTTTTTGCATATCAAGGACAAAATAACTTTTATAAGCGTTTTGAACTTCATCTGAAATCCCTTGACGATATGATTTTAGTGTACAGGTAGACCTCGCTTAACACGGGGGTTACGTTCCCGTATAATACCGTGTTAAACGAAACCGTGTTAAGTGAAACAAGAAACCAGTACAAAAAGTAGGGTTCCGTTCCAGGATATCAAAAAATACATCAAAAGCCGTTTTTTTTTACTCTTTATTAATTTTAATTGTAGTTATAACTTAAAAAATAAACAAAAATTGATTTTCAATCAAAAGTTTACTTGTTTGTATAGTTAAAAAAAATAACAAACTTAAAAAAATAAAGTAACTAAAGGAATTCAAAATTTATCAAAATGCAATCATGCTATTCAAATCTGTTCTTCATCGCTGCTTATGGTCAATCGTGCGCGCTTTTGACACAACATTTCATATTATGACCTACGAGTCTTATATGAATTCATAATGTTTGTCGGTAAAAGAGGTCTGCTTCTACTCCAGCAAAATATGTTATACCATTTAGCAGTAGATGGCGTTCAAATTTCGACTTAAATAGAACTAAAAAATATCAGTTAAAATATGAAGGTTTTTTTTTTTTAATACATGTAGGTATGTACTTTAATGCACACACAACAAGTGCAAATATTTTTTGACTTAAAAAAAAAAAAAAAAATTTCCGGAACCGTGTTAGAACGAGGCCATTTAGCGTGTTAAACGAAAAATGATCACAAAACGTAAACCGTGTTAGAGCGAGGCCGTGTTATAAGAAGCACGTGTTAAGCGAGGTCTACCTGTATATCTAACACACACGTAACAAAGAGTGTTTATTTTATCGCACATCATAAATAAAAAAGTCTGAAAAGTATAACAGATGGTAAACCCATTGCATCAGTAAATAGTCTGAACACACTTTTCACTTTTTTGATCTGTTCAAAGGACACAATATTTTACTTACCGCAGGATATAACAACAGCAAAGAGCTCTAATAAAATTTCTTCGAAAATAATTTGGAAAACACGCAATGCACTATTCACTATTCAAATTACACAATTCCAAATGAAATAGCACAAAAAAGTAGTTTTTAAATCGTAAAGACACTCAGAATTATCTCACAAAAATCTTATGATATCTTGTTAGATATCGCCTTTTTTTCTACAAAAATTAAAATTGTAAAATGTGGCATTTAGCTTGTGCATTCTAACAAGCCATGTATGAGCAAAATCCGTTATCATTTGGTTAAATGGCAGTAGTTTGAACGCTGTGAACGTATATAAGAAAAATCGATGATTGTCGATTTAAAAACACTTCAAAACTTCTGCCATTTATCCAATTTTCAACTAATTTCAGTTATCTTGAACCTTTTTGAAAGGTACTTAGTAGTTTTAACGATGCCTGTAAAAAAATTAAGGATTTTTGTTGGTTACTATTTTTAAAACCATAAAGAAGAACTAACATTTGTACAAAATTTTTGAAAAATTGACTTCTCTATTGCGATAAATCCACTTTATATATTTTTTCAAAAATCTTTTGGCTCTGTTAAATTTAACGTTTAATTTAATTGAACAAAAGTGCATTTTGTTTTTAAATTCTCACAACCTAAGCATTAGAGTGTCCCTTATTTTGCGATTTTTGGAAATGTCAAGGGGCTGAAAGGTTTTTTATGCGTTTTTATATTCTAAGAACGAAACTGAAAAAAAATTTTTTTTACGACAATGTTTACCCGTGCCAATCGGGCCCGAAAGTTTCGAAAAATGCCCATATTAGACCATATTTGCACAAATTAAAAAAAAATCTTTTCTCTGCTTTTTATAAATGTTTTACATTTTTTGGAACACATACATAAGAAATATGATTTGAATTAAAATAATTTTTCTGTACGGCCGCGACCTCTCTGCAGACAATGGCAAGCCTCAGAGAGTAATCAAAATGCCATGTAAAGCTTCTTGAGAACAAGAACATTCCGTTCATCGCCGTTCGGAGTCGGCGTTAAACATGTAGTTCCGGTTCTCGGTCAATTGTGTACAAATTTAATAACACGCACAACACAATTGATCATAAGAAGCTAGGTCAAAGTCCTTTCAAGAGCTGAAATGCCCAGTTATTTATTTTTATATTTAACCTTACGACAACATCCAAACGAAACTGTTATTGCCTATACGGCACGAATAAGCAACATATTACAACAATGTAAGGAAGCGGCGAGAATAAAATATGGTACAACAGTTGCACCCGTGATAACACAATTAGAAGATTTTGCAAAGAAATACCAGCCAAACCAAGAAATATCAGCACTAAATAGGTCTATTGGAACTGCATAACATTTTGACGCAAAAATTACTTGCAGTTTTTATAGGAAAAAAGGTCAAACCTATACAGAATGCTATACCACAACAACACACCGACCAGACACGTAAGCAAACGAACAATACAGATCAGGGGCTCTATTCTGTACTTGTGAAAAAAGTAGTGTACACACAATTTAAAAACTCATTCTCACTCAAAGTCTACACTTTTTTTATTCAAGTGATTCAGTAAGCTCCAGTGTACACAGACATGCTGAATGTAAAAAACTTTCCTAGCTGAATACAATTTGACAGGTGCTGTGAGTAAACAGCATAAATTACTCGTATAACAGAAATTATGCAAAATTATAATATACGATCAATCAGATCAGATCTCGTGACTGATCGTGATCGATTGCGGACGTGTTCTATTCCTGTTCCTAATTTTTTTTGTTTTTTGCTTATATTCGAGCAATTTCGGGCAATAATCCGGAATAGTTTACTTATAGAAAGTTAACACTAATTAACGCAAAATTAATACAAAAATCAACGCAATTTAACATACACTATTAAATTAATAAAAGCAAACGTCACACTTGGCGGTAAAGTGCATTGCTTTTTACATATAAACTGAATAAATAAAACGCAAAAACAAAAAAAAAACAAAAAACCAAAACTGGAACACAAAATAAAAAAAAAAAGGCTAAAAGAACTTGTTGATGCATACTTCGTCGAATTTTAACCCGAACTAAAATCAACTTCTTAATATGTCGACTCGAGCTAAAACTTTGAATACGAACCTTCTCTCAGCACCCACGCAGAATTGCACTCCAACTTCTGCCAACTCCAACATCACTCTTCAACAATTAGATGAGCGTCTTGCTAAACAAAGTGAGCTGCTTATTAATAATATAAATTCAGAGGTAAGCAAATTACGAGAGGAGTTTAACAAAAAAATTGATGCGATGGAAAGAAGCTGGACTAGGAAGGTTGATGAATTTAATGTTATTCTCAGCGGTGTCATTCAACGCGTTGAAAAAATCGAAACTGAGGTGAGTGCATTGGAGGCAAATGAGCTCAAAGAAGTATGGAGTTAAATATGGAGATTGAGAAGTTTGAACGTCGAGAAGTAGCTTCAGATGCTGTGCTGCTTGGGGTTCCAGAGAGCAAAGATGAGAACCTCTCTGTTATGTATAACAAGCTATGTTTTACTGTGGGATGCAGACCTCCGGCACTAAAAAGCATATTCCGAGTGAAAACAAACATGCGTAAAAGAGAAGGGAAGCATGCACCGATCATTATAAAGTTTCTATGCTCCCATGAGAGAGACATTGTTCTTCGTTCTGCAGCTTTGTTTCGTAGGACTAACCAGAGAAATCTCTTGCTGAACGATGTTGGTATAGACTCTACATTCAGCTGTTACCTTAATGAGAGCGTTACAGTGCGTTGCCGACAACTATTGCAGAACGCAATTAAATTAAAGCGGAGTAAAAAATTATTCTCGGTGTATCATAGTTCAGTTGTGACTCTCGTTGCGTAAAGATCATTCTCTGTTCGTTAACTTCGACTCAACTACCATCTCAACCCGTTTGCTATCAGTGCAGATCACCCCCGTTATTTAAAAAAAAAAAAGAGGAAAAAAAAAAAAAAAACAAAACATAAACAAAAGAACAAGTGCTTTTTAATAGAGCTTCGGCTCAGTGTAGTCAGGCTGCATAACAACACAGTGAACAGTTATTTTTACGAATCATTAAGAGTGCACCTGCAACATACATTTATAAAGTATAAAGAACAAAAGAGATTAAAAAAAAAAAAAAATAAAAAAAACCAAGCAACAAGTGCAGTATAAACTTTTAGTGGAGCTTCGGCTCCCCTATCATAGCGTTCAACATGAATGAACCACCTAATATAGTTAAATCAGTTAACCAACCTCTACTTCAATGGGACAAAAGCATTAAACCGATTTTCTCGAGCTTAGGTCCGAAATATCTTATAATGAATAGAACCAACAGTACCAACACCTTATCTAACGTGTCACCATTCCTCCTTAAAAAGGCTATTGACATTACATGCAATGGCGAAGTGGAAGAGTGTAAAAAACTCGCAATGGTAGTGTATTAATTAAAACAAAAAACCATTTGCAAGCAAATAAACTATTAACATTAACTGGTCTTTCTCACGACATCACAATACAAATCACTAAACACAAAACACTAAACTATTCAAAAATAGTGATATATTGTAATGCCCTTCGTGGTATCCCTGACATCGAAATCCTTGATGAACTAAAAACCCAAAATATATCGTCGTTGCGCATACAAAAAAGGTTATGTGTTTTTGAACAATTTTTCAGGAGACGAAAAAAACAAAAATGTTTTTTAACAATTTCAGTACTATTTTCACATAGCTGCTAACTTTTACATTTGTTAAATTCTGAACCAATAAGAATATCAAGAAACCATTTGGTGAATAGATGGGGCATATATATGGCTATTAAATGGTAAAATAAAAATAAAATCGAAATTTTACACATAGCCTTTTTTGTATGCGCAACGACGATATGCCAAATTGAAAAAATACATAAAAAAGACAATGTAAACTTAATTGAGACAGGATTAATAATACTAACTTTCGCTTCAACCACTCTACCACAGGAAATTCGTATCGGCTATGAAAAAATTAACGTTCGCCCCCATATACCACGACCTCTCAGGTGCAACAACTGCTTTAACTATGGGCATATTTCAAAATGTTGCAACAATAATAAGATCTGCCCCTTCTGTGCTAAAGACTACCATTTGAGTTCTGAAACAAAAGAAGAGTGTAATAACACAACGCTTTGCATCAACTGCATACGATGTAGAAACACTCCAAACGATCACGCAGCGACTGATAAGAAATGCCCAATATTCGTTAAACACCAAGAGCTGCAAGCTATAAAAACTACATGTAAAGTCGACAACAAGAAAGCCCATGAAATTTACCAACAACGTCATCAACACAATATCTCTTCCTACGCTTCTGTCGTAGCTAGTCAGTTGCCCTCAGAAAACAAGAGACATTCGCATCCACAAATCGTATCACCACCATCATTTCCACCACCGCCATTACCACCCCCACCACCATCAACTCAACACCATTCCACTACCGATAACTCAAATAAGCCCTCCCGATCTGCCACTACCTACGACGACATCATGAATGAATCTGACTCTGATCCAAATTCGATTGCATCATCATCTGAACTGGGATCACAGATTGTCAGTAACACCAAACTTCGAATTTTCCCAAAAAACACTTCAAAACGACTTATATCACAATTAAAAAGCAAAAACAAAAAAGGAAATAAAACAAATATCGCACAACCTATCAAAACAACAAAAAATGAGGAAAACCACAACTCTGATTTCATGGACGATTTATAAGTTTACGTTGCGCTTATTTAAAAAACAAAAAAAAACAAATATATACAAACACACATTTACTTAAACCCATTTATTAAATATTTTTTCATATACATGTATATCAAAATAGTACATACTTACTATCATAAAAATAATATACTTATTATGTATGCCTATTCATTTTTATTCACAATTACTTATATTACGTATATTCAATCTTTTCATACTCCACAACAGCACTGTTAGTCCTTTTAGTCCTTCTCTAAAGCTAACTATCCGTTCATCCAACTAACTATGACCCTAAAGATCTTACAATGGAACATAAGAGGCTACGCTAATAATTATAACGAACTTTTAATGCTCATAAGGACACATAACGTTAAAGTTATAGCACTGCAAGAAACACATATACAGCCCAATTCACCTGTACCCATTTCGATAAATTTTACCATTTACCACCTTAACACTTCCGACTCTTACGGAGGAGTTGCCTTACTCATCCACAACTCTATTGAACACAAAGTAGAATTCCTTAATAACGATTTTGACGCTTTAGGAGTCAAATTATGCTCACAAAAAGAATTTACAGTGATATCTGCCTATATACACCCAATAAACACTTTAGTCGGACAAATTTACATAATGTCCTTGGGAATTTAACTTCTAGCTTGATTTTAGGCGACTTCAATAGTAGACACCCCTATTGGGGATCCATTATACTAATCGCAGAGGAAGAACTCTAGCCAACTTCATTTCGCAATCCAACTTCATTATTCTCAACGATAACTCCCCTACCCATTTCAGCACGCATAATACTCTTACGCACATAGACATCTCAATCTGCTCTCCCACCATTTCAATGTGCTGTGATTGGGCTATTCAAAAAGATTTATGCGGGAGCGACCACTTCCCTATTGTAATCTCACTTTTCCACACCCACCACACAGATCCAAAAACCTCGTTTTATTATAAAAACAGCCAACTGGGATTCATTTAAGCAACACTCACATAAAAGCTGCTGCAAACTTCCGGTGTCTAATAATATCAACAAAGAGGCCGCTAATATAAATAAAATAATACTTCAAGCTTCACATGCATCCATGCATGCATCCAATCCAAACAATTTCTCACACAATGTCCCATGGTGGAACTCAAAGCTACAAGAACTGCGTTCCGAAAAAAACAAATGCTGGCACATCCTTAAACGACATATAAACCAAGACACTGTGTTGAGATACAAAAGAGCCAGTGCACTTTTTAAAAAAGAACTTAAACAATCCAAAAAAATATCAATGAAAGAATTTACCTCTGAAATTAGCCCCAACACCCCTACAGACAAGATTTGGTCCAACATAAAACGATTCTGTGGTTTTAAAACAAAACAATACACTGCTTAAAATCTCCTAATATCCCCTCCTCTACAATTTCAAACCGTAAAGACATAGCGGATGAATTTTGTTCCTATTGGTCGAATTTGTCCAAGGATACTAGCTTTTCACCTTTATTCCAGAGGAGTAAACACATCTGCTCTAATATATCCCTCCCAACCACCACGGACGCTTCAGCACTGGAAATTGAAAAGGACATTAATTTAATAGAATTCAAATCTGCTCTGCAAAAACTAAGAGGTAAAACACCAGGATATGACCAAATTACATACTCAATGATTTCCCACCTCCCCACTTCTGTTACGAAAAGGTTGCTTAACTTTTACAATAGCATTCTCAAAACATATATCCCGCAATCCTTTAAATTCACTACCATAACTCCTATTTTAAAACCACAATCGAACAAAACGAAAATTGGCTCATACCGACCAATCTCTCTAAATCCATGCTGCTCTAAACTTTTAGATAAAATCATAACAAAAAGGTTATGGTGCTTTGTTAGAAATAACAAACTACATAATTCATAACAACCAAATTGGATTCAAGCGTGGAAAATCAGTAACCGATGTTCTATTATATGTAGACCATCTTGTTGCCGAATCCTTATCTGCAAGGAAACACATATCTATCATATCACTTGATTTTACCAAGGCATTCGACAGAATCGGAATTCACTCTATACTAGATCAGTTGATAGAATGGAAAGTCGGTCCACGGATATTTAACTACATAAAAAACTTTATGACATTTAGAAAAATTAAAGTCAGAATAGACAATGTTCTCTCTGACACTCTACCACTTCACAACGGAATACCGCAAGGCTCACCCCTTTCAGTAGTTTTATTTCTAATAGCGTACAACAAACTTTGTAACACAATTTCATTTCATAAGGAAATCTCCTTCTGCGCATACGCAGACGATTTTCATATTTTAATTAAACAAAAAAAAAGATAAAAACGTGAGCATTAATCTTAATACTGTGTTTGAGGACATCAAAAGCTGGTGTAACTATTCAGGTGCCTCACTCTCTTTACAAAAATGCAAACACTTGCACATTTGCCGTAAAAAAGAATGCCTCCCTTCCATCCATTGCAACAACATACCTATACAGAATGTAGATAATCTCAGATTATTAGGAGTGACATTTAACAAAAGATACAATTGGAATTCGCATATAATACGCTTACAACAAAACCTTTCACAGCGCCTTAATATAATTAAATGTCTATCCAGTATTAAATTTAATTGTAGCTCTATAACCCTTATAGATGTTTCCAAGGCAATCTTGATATCAAAAATAGATTTCGGCCTTTTCCTATACGGTTTCGCTGCCAAGAGTGTAATAAATAAACTAAAAACCATTTTTAACGCAGCGATAAGAACTACTCTAGGAGCTTTTAGAACAACTCCAATCAACAACATGCTTTTCGAGGCTAATGTCCCTCCAATAGAAACAAAAAGAGACTTTCTCACAAACAAATTAATCAAAGTTCTCATGAATAGTTACGATACTCCGCTTTTAAAAATTTTACAAACTCACAAAAGATATAAACACTCCAAAAGAATTCCCCCGACAGTTAGTAGAACCGTTGCCAACAGCAGGAAACTCAATCTACCATTTCTTCCCCTAAGACCTATTATATCGCACAAACCTCAATGGAGGTTTAAAAATTTAATAGTTAACACTGAGCTTCGAAAATACAAAAAAGTGGAAACATCTCCTACTATATACCAACAAGCATTTGCTCAATTAAAGGAAAAATATAGAGATTACACCTTTCTGTACTCAGACGGCTCCCAACTAAATAACATGACCGGATTCAGCGTTACTTCGGAAAATGAAAATTTAATTGTTTCTAACTTAGCCCCGTATAGCACGGTATACACAGCAGAACTTATTGCCTTACTGTCCGCTGTTGACCTGATCAAAAATAAGAATGGAAAATATGCAATTTGTTCCGATTCGCTCTCATCTCTTGATGAGATATCCAATCTTGACAACAATAATTATTATCCGAGTATGATTCGACGGACCCTAATAGAAAAACACCCTAAAATTGTACTTATATGGACCCCGGGCCATGCCTCAATTAAAGGTAATGAGTTTGCTGACAACTCAGCAAAATATGCCACATTAAATCCAGTTTTAACAACACCCAATCTAAATGTTGACGACATATTAAAATTTCTGAAAACGAAATTTCTAAAACAATTTAAGTCCAAGGCTTGGGAAAATAGCTCATCATGGTACAAAGAACAAAATATCCAAAAACTACCTTTAAGCCACTTCTTAAGACACAATTCCGACCGTTCACTATCTAGAATAGATTTAGTTAAATTTACACGAATTCGCCTGGGCCACACAAAGCTGACCCACCTCCATCTCATTGACCCCAACACATCTAACATATGTCCAGTTTGCAACTCTGCCCCAGTTTCCATAAAACACGTCATAGCTGATTGTCAAGTCCTCAGTGCATATAGAAACCACACTTTTCTCAACACCGATCCTATCCAATGCATCTCCAATCCCACAAACGACAATATTAAAAAAATAATTTCATTCCTAAAAATATCTAAATTATACAACGAAATCTAACCAACATTGTACAATATTATCATCACTATAATAGTTTTAAACGTATTTATATAACATATGTATAATGTATTGATATACACTCATATTTATGTATGTTAAGCGTAACTAAGTAATTACTTTTCATCCCAAGAAACAGCTGAAGGCCATAGTAGCCATAGCTTCCTTAACTAGGCTTATAATTTCAATTATAAGCTTCAGTTTGTAATAAATAAATAAATTATCGGTGTATGTTAAGCGAGGTTTTATCTACGCTAAGAGGCATGAGCATGGTGAGAGCATTATTATTGAAAATGAATACCAACTCAATAATATCGTGTCAGCTGAGGTTGAGGATAGTCATACGGGGAGCTTTCGTGAAAGTTAAGGGTTGCCATAGTATTATTTATATACTTATTTTTTATATTCATTGTATACTTTTAATCTTAACTCTTTTTGCTGTTTCTATTTGTTATCTCAATCTATCGTATTCTAATCTATATTTCAATCTAACTATTTTCTATTTTCAATCTATTTTTTTATCAATCTACAGTGAAAAGAACTGGTTACGAAAAATTAATGTAGTAAATAGAGCCCTGCATGAGTATAATCGCAAAGCGAATACACTCTGCTTCACTGCTAAAGAGTACACTGTAACTGAATAAAAGTTAAACAACAGGTCGTGTAGTGAAGAGCAAATCTGCGCACGAGCTTCACTGCTTATACCTTATCCGTTCTCTCACAAACACTGTAAGCACTGATCTGAACTTTGAGAGGTTTGCGTTATTTTTGTTTCTATTCGGTGACTCGCATACCATACTCTCACATACACTGCAAGCATTGATCTGAGCTATGAAAGCTTTGCGTTATTTTTTGTTTCTGTTCTGTAGTTCAGTGATGCTTAGCGTTTAACCAAACCGGTTTTCTTAGACAAAGGAGGTAGGACAGGCGACGTGAGGTGCTCAAAAAAATAACTGCTCTACGCAGACTCACAGGTTCAGAGTGTTTTTGAATAACTGACTGAGGACTACAGTGCATTTTGTGCGTGCTTTTTTCCATTGTGAAAATTACGTGTTTGAACGAGTTAATAGATAAAAATATATATTAAAATATTCATTTTATTAAAATATTCATTTTATTAAAATATTCATTTTATTAAAAATGGATATTGATGAGGTAAAAAATTTTATTTCTTTAATACTTCACTAATCATAATTGAAAACAATGAAAAAAAGCATGTCTATATATATATTGTTTGCATCTCATTGAAAGTCACTCGCAAAACAAAAGATTCTTGCTCCTAACAAAATAATGCGCAAAATATTCAGTGTATGTGTATTAATATTCAGTATACCTAGTGTTTGCGTTACTTTTTATTGCAAGAAGCTGGTCTTGCTGTTATAAGTTCAGCAGTGTATTGTTACTCTCACATAAAATAGAGTGAGAGTATGTTTACATACGAGAGCTTTAGAAAAAAAGGTCAGTGTAAGCTTTTTATCCGACATCAAGCGATTGTATTTGAGTAGGCAAAAAGCATACTCATGCAGGGCTCTAGTAGTAAAACTATACTGGAGTTAAGTGTCCTGTATGTGTGTTTGTATCCGATTTATCATTTATGTCAGTTTCAAATAATGATCATGATGGTAGCGTTAATAACAAAATACTTGTTGAAGTTCTGTGTAGAAGACGGCAGGGGTTAAAGGTTGTACACTTCAATGATAGAAGCCTTAACTCTGTTAAGTTGGACTATGTTAAATATATTTTTGAGGACTCGTCCGTTGATGTTATATGTGTGTCCGAAACTTGGTTTAGTAGTGACGTTATTGATTCCGTGCTGTGCCTTAAAAATTTTACATTATTTAGAAATGATAGGGTTGATAGGAGGGGTGGTGGGGTTGCCATTTACTGTCGACAAAACTTAAGTGCTCAACTTGTTAGTAAATCCAATGATGATAGTGTAGAATACATAAGCATCTGCGTAGCCGATAATATGACAAAAATATTTCTCTCATGCGTATATAATCCATGTAAGTCAAACAGTTTAACTTCGTTTTTCTCCAAATTATCGGAGTTGTCAATAGATTTTAACTATATATTATATGTGGTGATTTTAATGTCAATTTGTTATGTAATGATAGTCTTACAAAATCAATGTATGATAATGTCTCAACTGTCGGTCTGTCAATTGTAAACGATACTATGCCCACACGTTTCTCGTCTAATGAAAGCCCCAGTCTTCTTGACTACTTTGTAGTGTCTGATGTGTCAAATGTATTAATGTTTGACCAAATATACTTCTTATCTGATCATGATTTAATTTTTTGTACTTTTAATATAAACTTGTCTCGTTCAATTAAATCTAATATGTTTTCTTACAATGATTTTAAATCTATCGATTCACATGCTCTTTTACGTGATCTACTAATAACATCCTGGAATGACATATGGTTCTGTACAAGTGTTGAAGACAAATTATCTGTATTCACAAGTCAAGTAAATAAACTTTTTATGAAGCATGTCCCTGTTAAGAATGTCACCATCAAAAATACATCTTGTCCTTGGTTCACAAAAACCGTTGAAATTGAATTAAAAAAAGAAACACCAGAGAAATGGGAAAGTTATAGGTGCGCCAGAAATGCTTCTATCCTCATGATAAGGCAATCTAAGGTTAAATATTGTTTCAATAAACTAAAAACATCTATCCGCCGAAGGCTTTGTGGAACAACTTGAAAAAAATTTAGCATTGGTAATAAAGAAGCTGCTGATTGTCAGTTAGATCCGGAAGTTCTTAATGATTTTTTTTTTGTCTAACACCCGTCTATCTCAAAATATTTCGACAAGACAGAACTTTTTCAGCCAATGTTTCAATTTTCTGCGGTCACGGAAGATCAAGTAGCAAAGAAAGTAATGAGCATTAAATCTAATGCTGTTGGTGAAGATGGTATAAACATAAAATTTATAAAAATTATATTAGCTCACATTCTTAGCTCTCTAACACATATAATTAATCACTGCTTTACTTCGTCTTCCTTTCCTGCATTATGGAAAAATGCCTTAATGATCCCAATTGCGAAAAAAAATACAGCTTGTGATGCCAAGGACTTTAGGCCTGTAAGCATTCTGCCATGCTTATCTAAGGTTTGTGAAGGCCTTCAAGGCTGATCAAATTTCTTCGTTTTTTACATCTAATCATCTTTTTTCACCGCTCCAGTCTGGATTTCGTGCTGGCCATAGCTGCACGACTGCTACTCTAAAAGTATTAGATGATATAAGAGGATTTTATGATGAAGGAAAATTAACACTACTTTGCTTACTCGACTTTTCTAAAGCATTTGACACTGTTAGTCATACTCTTATTAGTCATAAGCTTAAGTATTTTTATGGTTTTTGTGAAAATGCAATTCATCTTATTAGTAGTTACTTAAAAGATAGAGTGCAAAGGGTCAAGGTTGGAAATTATTTTTCACAGAGTAAGGTTATAAGTAGTGGTGTGCCCCAGGGTTCGGTTCTTGGTCCACTGCTATTTTCTATATTTGTTAACGACATTTTTCTTTGCTGCAAATACTCGTCATTGCATGCTTATGCTGATGATGTTCAAGACTATTTATCGGGTAGAGAAAATCTAATGGAAGATCTAGCGTTCAAACTGAATGAGGACTTGAATTCTATTTACCAATGGGCTTTAAAAAACCAACCGCAATTAAATGCTCAGAAGACCTTTGTGTTACCTATATCAAAAAACAGAGTACTTTTTGAGGATATTCCAGACTTATGTCTAAATAATTCGAAGCTTCCAATTGTAAGTAATGTGTAAAGTTTAGGTTTTAGCATCAAGTGCTCCTTGACGTGTACGGACCATATTAATGCTGTTATTCGTAAAATATATTTTACTCTACGTAATCTAAGAGTGTCGGCTGAGTTCACACCCATTGATACCAGACATAAATTGGTAATTCAACTTGTTCTACCTGTGATCGCTTATTCCGAAGTTGTATACAGCAAGCTTGACTCCAGGTCCCAACTTAAATTACAGATTGCATTTAATCATGCAACAAGATATGTTTATAGCTTACGCAAGTTTGATCACTTGGCCGAATTCAAGAATGCTATACTTGGTTGCGATATATTGAGTTACCTTAATGCTCGGAATTGCATATTTCTTCACAAACTCATAAAAAATAAGTCGCCAACATATCTCTATGAAAAATTGCAATTTGGTCAGTCGCAAAGAAGTCAAATGCTTTTGGTTCCGAATTTTAACTATTTAAATTCAACAAGACTTTTTTTTATTAATGCTATCAGATTATGGAATGCATTACCATCTAGCCTAAAATCGATAGTTGGAGAAGCAAACTTCAAAGAGGCCATCTTAAAACATTACTCCTAAAAAAACAAAAAAAAAAAAAAAAAACTTTGCACAGTTCATTGATCAGTTCTATTTTCTTTCTTTAATTTCTTTCTCTAATCTATTTCTTTCTTTCTTTATTTTTCCTCATCTATATCTTTTACTCTACTTATTCTTCAAAAGCTTAACTTTACTCATCAAAAACTTTAATAAAATGATTTTGTATTTTGTTTTAAAAAGTTTTTCTTTACTATAATTTAATATAATAATGTAAAATACCTTCATCTTACGTATTAATTGTGTTAAATCTTAGTTACTTAATTATATTTAGTCTTAAAATTATGATTATCTACTTATGTATTAAAAATGTGAAATCTTTTAACTTTGTGTAGTGTACTCATAAAGTCACTATTACTCCCCAATACTTTTTTCATCAAAAACCTTGTACTTGAAAATCATAATTTCCGATAAGCATTTTTCATGCTAACCTTAATACTCTTCATCCCCTTCAGCTTGCGCCGCTAGTCTAATTTAACATAACCCAATGCTTGGCACAAGCGTATACAACAACAACAATAATAAAATTATGAGTGCATTGCCCAAGAAGAATATTATGTTACAATAGTGCTAACGACACATTTTAATTCAAGGCCAAAATAAATGCACTTGTTGTTGTTGGTATTTTGGATTAAAAATTTAAATATGTTAATATATAGAATATGTAAATATGTAAATAATTATGTGATCGACCAAAAATGAAATTGATTGGCGATCGATGTTAAAGACAAAAATTAAGGGAGGAGTTTAGAAAATACTGGCACAATATTTTTAAGAATAATAGTGGTAAAAATTGTATATTAACATATATATATTTCAAAAATAAAGAGAGAGATTTTAACAAATAGCCTATGTGGCTTTAAACCAAAAAAATATCTAACTCTTTTAATTAGCCTTTGCGGCTTACACAAAATAAAGCCTTGCGGCTGAATAAAAAGGCGTGTGCGCCTCTAATACACAAGACCCCCACATAATACACTACGACCAAACAGTTCAAAATATAGTACTTGGCGACCCTACACCTAATTCCACTACATTTGTACCTTAAAAGAACATAGAAAAATATAATAGAAAAATATAAGAAGCATATACCTATTGGTTGGTTATTCCATTCAGATATGCAAAGGCGGTGCAGATAAGACCTTACCAAGACCTTTTTGCGGTAAGCAAAATGATATTCAAAGAGCTTTACCAATTTCTGAAGATGGGTGTTAAGCGAACTTTCGATACGTTGAAATTTATTTCAACTATATCAAGCGGCCAATGAACAATTAGTTTTAACCAACAAAATATTAATTTACACATACATATATATTGCTGTTCAAAATTACAAAATTACTTGAGTGGTAGATTTTTAGGAGAAGAACGTAACTTCTGGCTCCTAGGCGACAGTGGATTCTTTAGCCATTGTTGATGACGCCGTTTTCGATAACATCGAATCAAACGCAACAACTCTACAATTTATCCCATAAAAAGATTCGATTCTGTTGTTTGTCTCTTCAAAGAACTTTATGCTACACCCGCGCAAAATCGGGAAAAAGTATAAATTTTTGCATTGTTTTGCGTATTTTAATCAAACTAAATGACAAATAATCGAAAGCATAGAGGATTATTACAACGTTGACGAAGCTTTAACTGCTTAAACAACTGCTCCTTTCAAAATCAAGGCAAAAGTACGCGGATTGAAGTTGTCCACACCTTTGTAAACCACTATTCAAATAAAAAAGTATTTGAAAATATATTTCCTTGTTTTTTAGTTCTAAAAATTGATTGATATCATTAAATGAACTCACAAAAAAAAAAACACTTAAACAAAACAAAACAAAACAAAATTCACAATCAACAAATCATACTCAAACAGAACTCAAACAAAATAAACTAAAATAAAGGTAGGTTTTTTATGGTTTTCTTGGTGTCCCTCCATCAATTGTCACTTCCTCAGTTCCATTTCCAAATATGTTTCTTCAATGAAGGATTGAGGAGTGGATTTTCTTTTGGGCACTGATGATGATGTGGTCTGCGGTTCAAAAATTCGGCTTAAGGATTCTTCCTTAGCGATCTGAAATAAATATGAATAAAGCAGATTAAAATAAAATAAAAATCTTAATAACTTAGCAAAAGAAAAAATCACCATTCACTACTCTTTTCTCATGCCATCCTTTGCAACACTTCCTTGTTTTTTACATGGCTTCTGTTATAAACAAATACACTTATATCACTTTATATAAAGCAATATTTATACTTACTTTTGGTAGGACCAAAACTTGCGCCATTTAGAAACATCTTTAACTGCACCTTCTATGCTGTTAAAGGTCGAAGTAAGTTCTTCCCACCTCTGTGCCCCTAGATATCTGCCATCTACGGATTCAAATCTGTAATGAAAAATTTATGAACATAATAAAAAAAAATTAATCAAAAATTGTAGAGTATTTACCTATCGTTTACAAATTGTATATGAGCTTCCATGTTCTCCACTTAACACATTTTTTGCTCATTGTTAGCTTTTTATTTTTGCTTGGTTATACACTCTAGATTTTTTAATAAACCTTTTATACATAAAAACTCACCGACCGAAACTCAGTGTGTTTTTTTGACAGCCTGTGTACACAATTCTGATAAAAAAAAACTCACGCTCACTGTTACTGAATCGAAAAACATAAGTGTACACTGTTTTGAGTGTGCACTTGTAAACTCACAGTTAGAGAATAGACCACCAGGTGAACCGTTCAATAGAAATTCGACAGGGAACAACAATAAATATAACACTGACAATACGCAAAAAATACACACAGGGAACAGGGGAAATACCAGGGACACGAGAACTCCAAATACCCCACGAGTTTATAATGTACAGTACAAATGCGTTTTTTGTAGGCGAAACGGCCACATAGTGCCAGAGTGCCAACAAAAACAACGTTGGGAAGCTAGAACCCAGGGAAACGAGTCGCAGTCGAGTCAAAACTTGCCCGACTCGACAATATTAAGTAAAAGTTATAATAAAGGGGAACCTCAGCCAACCACATGCGTTCCAACTATTAACGTCCCTTTAGACATTGCAAGTTCAGACAAAGTTAGTTTGATTCAGGACACGGGCGCTGAGGTTAGTTTAATTAAAGAAAACAGTATAAAAAAAATACAAAAATAAAAAAATAAAAACAAATGCACTCTACAAATAGCTTTTGGTAAAGGAAAAACTTAAGGGAACTCCCAGGTAAATATAAAAGTAAACTCAACAAGTAATTATCCTTGCGCATTTCAAGTGTTAAGAGGTATAAGTGGTATGTCAGACGATGGATTATTAGGAAATGATTTGCTATCCAAATACTGTTATATTGACGGACCGAATGATTGTTTGATATTTCCACGTACAGAATTTAGTACAGAAGTGCAAAATCTAAAACTAACGAGGAACAAAAGTCAATTACTAACACCTTTAAGCAAATCAAGTTCACTCGTACGGAGTCAAGCTCAGAAGAGTTTTGCTTACCTATGATTGAAAGTAATATGAAATTACTTTGCCAAAGGGCAGTCGAAATGAGACATTATGCTTACAAAGTGGAACCCGAAGAGGTAATGCAAACCACCTGTAATGTCTTTAAGGCTTCTTCGATACGGGAAGCTCGCTGCATAACCGAAGGTGACAATCAAAATAAAATGCGTAATAAAAGCAACTCTTCTGCACCTGCATTCATACCTGATGTCATAATGTTATAGCTGTACCCATATATCTGGTTGATGAAATAATTTGTTTATCACAAGAAATTAATGAGAGGGTTTAGTGGGCGTTCTCAATGCCTCAAATAACGCAGTAAAGCTTACCAAACTTACTTTAAAATTAGAACCTGCAATAGGCTTCGAAAAAGTCCCAATACTTAATAAAGAGTTTCTCAAAAATACATTTTACTACAATACCGATAGATATCATAAAAAAATGAGTGCAACAATGGTAAAATTAAGAAATATTACTGAAAAAAATACCGAAAAAACTTTACAACTAACATATATAGGGAAATTTATACCAACCAACGAATAATGCAATTAGAAAACAAAATAAACATAGATGACAGTTTTAATGATTAAGAAAGGAAGTCTATAATAGATCTGTGTCACGAATTTGATATCATATTTCACTTAAAAGGAGACAAACTGACTAACACTACAGCAATTACACATGAAATACCCCTTATGCAAGATCAAGCGCCAATCAATCAAAAAATGCATAGGTTACCCGAAGTACAAAAGCAAGTAATAAATGAAACCCCTGGAATTCTCCTCTACTAGTCGTTCCAAAAAAAGCAGGGCCGGATGGAAAGAAAAGGTGGCATGTAGTAGTTGACTTCCGAAAGTTAAACGAAAAAACTATTGGTGATGCCTATCCTCTGCCTCGAATAGAGGATAAATTAGACCAACTTGGCCATTCTCGTTATTTTTCCTCGACCTTGCTAGTGGTTATAATCAAGTTCTGGTGGGCCTAAAGGATCGACAAAAAACAACTTTTAGTACTAATTACGGCCATTACGAATTTAAGCGCATGCCTTTCGGACTGAAAGGCGCTCCAGCAACCCTTCAACGTTTAATGAATTATGTCCTCACTAGCTTACAGGGTATTGAATGCTTTGTCTACCTAGATAACATAGGTATATACGGTAAAAGCCTTGAGGACCATAACAATAAATTAACAAACGTTTTTGAAAGATTGAGATAAAGTAATCTCAAACTTCAGCCTGAAAAATTTTAGTTTTTACGCAAAGAAATAGTCAACTTAGGACATATTTGTTCAGAAAAATAAGCTTTTCCGGATCCTAGCAAAATAGCCTGTGTACAAAGTTTTCCTGTCCCAAGAACTGTACGTCAAGTTCAATCCTTCTTAAGTTTTGCAAATTACTACCGCAAATTTATACCTTCATTTTCTTAAATAGTACAACCAATCACCAATTAATTACGCAAAGACATGAATATCAAATGGACAGAAAAGTACCAAAACGCATTCGTCAAAATAAAAAATGATCTTATTTCGTCTCAATCAATTTTATCGCCGCATCAATTTTAATTCGGGCTCTAGGCAAGAAGTATTTCTAACCGAACATAGTGCTGCGATTATCGTTAAAACTATCTGATAATACAAAACTCTTTTTGAGAAGGAAAATGTTATTCATTCATTTACATTAACAGTTATGCCAAGTTATCTCCTTTAAAGAGTAATATAGTATATAGTAAAGTATAAGAAAACCCTAAATTAACTATAGTAAAAGTATAAGAAAACCCAGTGTCGAAATAGCAAGCGTTTTTGCTACTTATTTTACAATATTTGCGAAAAATTGAAACACGCACTTATTTGTATGTAATTATAAATTTATTTGCTGTCCGAAATTTTGTGATGCTAAGCAATGACAGTTAAACAACGAAAGCAAAAGATTCTGATGCAGTGAGGATATTTATGCGAAAAGAAAAATAACTATAGAAAGTTTTAATTGCAGTTAATACAAAAAATAAACGTATGTATAACGCTGGCTTGTTTACAAGAGCGAACGGTAGTTAAACATATTTATGCAAATGTGATTAAAGAGCTTACAGTGAAACTAAGTGTATAAAAAATTGGACAAATAATATAATTTTGTATATATTTAGCTCTGCTCATAACATCCTCCCGCCGTTGGAAGGTTCACACTTCCGACTGTATCTTCGTTAATAGGAAGCGCAGCGATTTTAGTAACAGCTCTTCTTCGAAGGACTGCAATTCAAGCCACGCCATCGTCACCATGGATGAGGTCCACTACACGACCGAGTTGCCATTTGAGTGGTGGTAGGTTTTCGTCCTTGAGCCCCATAGCCCCAATCCGAAGATTTGGTGATGAAGCTTGTCACTTGTTGCGCTCTTGAAGAATTGTCAGATAGTTAGAGCTCCATTTTTTCCAAAATGTTTGTTGCAGGAAACACACATGCTGTCATTTGTCTAGACGAAGTCAAGATGAGTAACATTTGGCTCTATAAAGCTTGTTAATGGAGCACCAACTAAAAAATGCGCGGGGTGAGAACGTCTAGGTCGCTGGGATTTTCTGAAATTAGAATAAGAGGACGAGCATTGATTATAGCACATATCTGTCACACAAGTGTGCGCAACTCCTCAAATGTCAATATTGAGTAGTGAACAACTCGATAGAAATGAGTCTTAGCTGCCTACACCGCAGCCTCCCACAATCCGCCGAAGTGTGGAGATTTTGGTGGAATGAAGCGCCATTCGATACCATTTTCGAGGCAATGTTGATAAAAGGCTTGTATATGAGGATCCGACATGAAGAGGTTCTTGAGATCTTTCAGCTCGTTTTTAGCGCCAACAAAATTTGTGGCGTTGTCCGACTAGACGGTTTTTGGCCTTCAGCGCATTGAAATGAAGCGTTTGAGAGCAGCCAAGAACGATGCGGTGGACAGGTCATACACTAGTTCCAAATGAGTAGCCTTCGTGGAGAAGCATATGAAGACACAAATGTAGCACTTCATTGCGGGTCTGTTACGAACGTCAGATTTGAAGTAGAATGGCCCGCAGAAATCGATGCCGGTAGTGAAGAAGGTTCTGCTAGTTTGAACTCGTTCTGGTGGCAAGTCACCCATGATGTGCTCCTTTAATTTCGGCTTGAGTCTTAAACACTTGACGCACTTATTTACGACGCTGGAAACTATTTTTCGCCCTCCCAGTGGCCAAAATTTCAAGCGAATTGAAGCAATAAGACTCTGCGGTCCAGCGTGCAGGAACTTACGATGAAAATGTTCGATGAGCGAATTGGTTACCGGATGCTGCTTTGGCAGTATTATGAGATGCCGTGCGTCGAAATCAAGTGTGGAATTTTTCAGGCGACCGCCAACTCGAAGCAATCCGAAATCATCTATGAAAGGGTTAAGTGGACGAATTTTGTTCTGAATACTCCTTGTATTCTGAGACAAAATGAATTTGTTGAATCGAACGTATCAATAATCGAGTACCAAGGTGCATGTCTTGTAGATTAAGTGGCCCCACTCTCCTTGCTTCGCTTTTGTTCTTCCTTGTCCAAAATCACGAAATGTAAGCAAATATACGCTGTAGTTTTCTGATATCATTATAATATTTGCATTGCAGAGATAAGTCTTCACGATAAGATGTAGCTGTTAAGACCATGCGACGACGCTCAGGCAACTCGTTGAGTAGTTCAGGCTGTTTTGGTCAATTTGCCTGTTGCTGGTGCAGAAATGACGGACCATGCTTCCAAAGAGCCGAACTTAAAAGTTCGCTTGGAGACGAACCACGGGACAATATGTCAGCTGGATTGCAGTTTGTTGGTACGTGTTGCCATAGCATAGCACTTGTGAGTGTTTGAATTCGGCTTACTCTGTTAGAGACAAAAATATTAAAATTTGAAGATTCTTCATGAAGCCATGAAAGAACTATAGTTGAATCAGACCAAAAATAAAGAGTGCAGTCAAAATCTAAAGAGCCTTTAACTGGCTCCAGCAGCTCTGAAAGCAGTAGAGCGGCAGAAAGCTCTAGTTTAGGAATGGTGAGAGTGTTTAAAGGCTATTCTCTGGATTTTGAGCAAAGATGTGTTTTTATTTTGCCATTGTATCCTAAGCGCACATATATGCTGGATCCATATGCAGCGAGGCTG
Organism: Pherbina coryleti; assembly: GCA_943735915.1. Taxonomy (NCBI): domain Eukaryota; kingdom Metazoa; phylum Arthropoda; class Insecta; order Diptera; family Sciomyzidae; genus Pherbina; species Pherbina coryleti. The sequence goes on along the minus strand of OX030948.1, from coordinate 120,167,890 downwards.
GCATCACAAAAACGATGTATCTTCTTAGTAGAATTATGCATTGAAACGTAACGAGGAAAGCGCAAATTTCGAAGCATTTCAAATTCAGCACAGAGCTCTGTCCAACTAGTGTATAAATGCTGTAGAAAACTTTCATCTCAATTCAATTGTTCTTTCCACATACTTTGTAGAAAAATCTTTGCCTTTGTGATGACAGGCCCAATTAAGCCTAAAAGGTCGTAGAAGCGAGCAATGATGGAAAGAATAGTGCGTTTCTTAATGTGCTTAATAGCATTTGTAGGCGTAAATGTAAAGACAAAATCATCACTCTGCGGTTCCCAGACCAAACCTAAAGTTTTAGTAACATTGGTATCGTTATTAAATTTTAAAAATTGCTCACGCTCCGATGGTGCCACACCAATGAGAGCTTGAGGGTAGTTTGAACACCATTTTCTAAGCAAAAAATTTCCCTTTTGAAGTAGCGTCGTTGTCTGGAAAGGAATTTCAACCGCTTCTTCGGCTGTATTCGCGCTAGAAATTAGATCATCGACGTTGAAGTCTCGGCGTACAATTTTTGCACCCAATGGAAATGATTGCTCTTCATCGAGTGCCAGCTGGTGCATAGCGCGAATCGCTAAAAAGGCGGCAGGCTTTGTACCATAAGTGACAGTGTCAAGAGAAAATATTTGTATTTCTTCGTTAGGATTATGTCTCCAAAGAATACATTGAAGAAAGTTATCTGGTGGCGAAACACGAACGCAGCGATACATTTTGCAGATATCGCCTGTCAAAGCCACTTTGAAAAAACGAAAACGTATGAGCGTGTCGAAAAGTTTTGGTTGAATGGTTGGAAAACTTGGAGAATATCGTTTACCGAATATCCCGAAGTTGTTTGAGCAGAGCCATCGAATACGGTGGTTGTACTGTCCGATTTGTGGACGCAGTGATGGGATAGAAAGTTTGCCGTGACATCCGGTGTTAACAATATACTCACTAATAAACTGCGAATATTGATTTTTTAAATCGATATCACGTGCAAACTTCTTTCCGAGATTTTCAAAACGCTTAAGAGCTTGCGTGTACGATTTGCCCAGTAATTTTAAATTTTGTTTTAGTGGAAGTCGAACTGTGTACTCACCGGAACTCAGACGAACATAGTTTTGCAAAAAATGCTGCTCACATTCGATTTCCTCACGTCGACTTCCCAAAATTTTTTGACAAGGGCGTCTAGGCTGGTTTCTCCATCATTTTCAGCGAGCTGGGCTCGAACTGCCGCTAACGAAGACAATATAAAGTGAGTATGCAGGCTGCCACCAGAGGCAACCCAATCAAGTTTTGTTTTTTGGAGAATACGCAAGTTGTTTGACAATCGAGTTTTCCCTACACACATGAGCTCGAAGAATAAAGATGCACCAATTAAGACATCAATGTGCTGCGATTTGTAGGATCTGCCAGTTTAAGGTTTTTTGAAATGTTCTATTCAGATGTGTTTATATCGAAGTTAGGTTGATACTCTGTAATGGTGTGTGACACGACAGCTGGGAAAGAGAAAGAGTACTCACCTTCCTTCGATTGTGCAAACATTTCGTCAGCTGTGGAACTGGATTCCTATATATATACCCAGCAGATATAAACGTGCTGGAATTTTTCATCTTTAGCTGAAGTTGATTTGCCAACCGCTCAGTAACGAAGTTTATCTGCGAGGCGGAGTCGAGGAGTGCGCGGAAGGGAAGCAGGCACCTAGCACGATTTTTGACAAAAATTATTGCAGTAGCGAGCAGAGCGAAGTTTTCAGAAAACGCGTTTGCTGACAGTGTTGAGACACGCGACAACTGAATTGATGATGAAGGGCCTGGTGTAGAGTTTTCAATAGTTTGTAAAGGCGGAAGAGCGGGGACGGTATTCATGTGAAGTAGTGAGTGATGTCTCGAAGTGCAATGACGGCAGTGGCCAGATTTACACTTTTGTAATGAATGTCCCTTGCGTAGACAATTGAGACACAGCTGCAGGCGTTTTGCTTCCTTATAACGCAAGTTGGGAGAAAGATTGCCGAATTGTGTGCAATTGTAAATCCCATGCTCGCTTGAGTCGCAAAATTGACACACGATACCAGGAGATGATGCCACAAAAGCATGTAGAGACTGATTATTCGCTGTTCTTTTTTCCACCTTGAGAGTTGGAGGCTTGAGCAGGTACGGTTGCCTCCAAGTTTTCGAGCATACGGCTTCTTTTTGTTAAAAATTCAGACATCGCTGAAAGTGTTGGCAGCTCATGGATAGGCTGATTTTTTTCCCACTTTACTCGTGAATTAATGTCAAGCTTCTGTATGTAAATGTATTAGCAGCCCGTCTGCAACTTGCGTCCATGTGCTCATTATTTCCATTGCACGTAAATGAGCATTGATTTTGTGACTTAATTCTCTTAGCCCGGTCGCAGAGCCACTCTGAACGCCTTTTAAGCCAAAGATTTCCTTTATATGACTCTGGAAATTGAGAAGCTTATTGTCGAACTGATTTTTCAGTAGCTGCAAAGCCTTTTCATAATTTTCTGCGCTTGGCTCTAGAGAAAGAAAAGTGTCTAAAGCCGCATCTCGCAGATTAGCGCGCAGGTGTTGAAACGTTTCTATTTTGGTTAGGTCGGAGCCTTCGCTGATAACACTTTTGAAGATTGCGTAGAGCTCAGGCCACTCGGTGTAAACTCCAATGAATTTTGGAATCTGCGATTCGGAAGAATTGCGAAATTACGTTGCGAAATGAAAAATTAAGCTTGAGTATCATCCGGGGGGCCGCGAATAGTGGACAAATGCCCAGATTCTTTTGAAGATTGTCGATTTCACGTGTTAATTTTGCCGTAACTTCAATATATCGTCGTTGCACATACAAAAAAGGTTTTGTGTTTTTGAACAATTTTTCAGTAGACGAAAAAAACATTTTAGTTTTTTAACAATTTCAATACTTTTTTCACATATACAGCTAACTTTCACATTTGCTAACTTCTGAACCAATAAAAATATCAAAAAACCATTTGGTGAGTAGATGGGGCAAACATATGGCTGTTGAATGGTAAAATAAAAAAAAATCGAGATTTTACACATAACCCTTTTTGTATGCGCAACGACGATATAAGGCAAGAAAACATGAGCGACTGTCACTGCACAACGTTTCAAGATCTTCTTCGAGAAATGATTGCACTTTATCAAACGACTGACTTAATTGATGAAGTGTTTCGAGGCGAACCCAGAGGTCAGCTTTATCAAATCCTTTAAGCACATAAAAACTGAGCTGATCATTTAGCTTACTTAAGGTTGATTTGAGTGAGGAGCTTTTTTGTTTTAAAAATTCAATTCTTTTCGTTGCCTTCTTGGCAGCGTTTTCTTCTTTTGCCATTCTATTTTTACAAAAAAACACACGCGCAGTGGAATCAAATTTGCAAGAAAATTAATCTAATTTTTATTTAATTTTTATGATTTGCAGCACAATACGGAACCGTATGAAAATATGGTTTTCTAGCCCAAAGAAATTGCTTGATTGCTTATCTGGCGCTTACAACCGTTGGTCGGTTTTGGCCTCGTATAAGAAATTGCGCCAGCCATTTCTGTCTTGCGCTTGCTGGCGCCAGTTGGAAACATTAAGCGTGGTCAGGTTATCCAACACCTGATCCTTCCAACGAAGATGTGGGCGTCCTCTTCTGCGTTGACCACCACCGGGCACCGAATCGAATATTTTTTCGCTGGAGCTAGCCTATCTATGTCAATGTCAGCGTACAGCTCATACAGCTCGTGATTCCATCGAATTCGGTACTCGCCATTGATGTTGATTGGACCGAAGATCTTACGAAGGATCTTTCTCTCGAAGGCTCCCAAAGTCTTTTCATCAGAACTGCTCAACGTCCAGGTTTGTGCTGCATATAATAGGACGGGGATGATTAGTGACTTATAGAGCGTGAGTTTTGTTCGTCGAGAGAGGGCTCTGCTTCTCAACTGCCTACTCAGCCCAAAGTAACACCTGTTGGCAAGAGTTATCCTTCGCTTTATCTCAATACTGACATTGTTGAAAGAGTTTACGCTGGATCCCAGGTAGACGAAGTCCTTAACAACCTCGAAGGAGATGTTGTCAACAGTGACGTGGTTTCCAAGACGCTGGGACTGTTTATTTGTTGACACTAGGTATTTTGTCTTATCTGCGTTCACTACAAGACCCATTCGACTCGACTCTTTCGCTAACCTGGAGAATGCTGCGCTGACTTCGCGCGTATTATGGCCAATGATATCGATATCATCAGCATACGCCAGCAGCATAATACTTTTGTAGAATATCGTGCCACTGCGTCTGAAATCAGCAGCTCAGATGATCTTCTCCATCATTAGGTTAAAAAATTCGCACGATAAGGATAACTTTGTCGGAAACCTCGTTTGGTATCGCATGGAGGAGTGATTCCCAATTTTGACTGTGCTGCTGGTGTTGCTCAGTGTCATTCTGCAAAGGCGGATGAGCTTTGCAGGAATACCAAATTCAGACATGGTGGAATATAGATGATTCCTTATTGGACTGTCGAAGGCGGCTTTGTAATCGACAAAAAGATGGTGTGTGTCGATTTGTTTTTCTAGGGTCTTCTCCAAGATTTGTCGTAGCGTAAATATCTGGTCTATGGTGGATTTGCCAGGTCTGAAGCCACACTGATAAGGTCCAATCAGCTGGTTTACGATGGGCTTCAGTCTTTCACATAATACGCTCGACATTACCTTATATGCGATATTAATAAGGCTTATCCCACGGTAGTTGGCGCAAATTGTGGGCTCGCCTCTCTTGTGTTCCAATCGTTTGGATTGCATTCTTCCGACCATATTCTGCATAAAATCTCATGAATGCATTTAAGTAGAGCTTCGCCTCCATTCTTGAAGAGCTCAGCAGGTAAGCCATTGGCTCCTGCGGCTTTGTTGTTTTTAAGCCGAGCTATAGCTTTCAAGACTTCACTATGGTCGGGCAGCGGAACTTCAACGTTGTCGTCCACAATTGGGGTTTCCGTGGTGGAATTGTTGTCGTCGTCACCATTCAGAAGACTAAAGAATTGTTCCCTCCACATCATCAGTGTACTCTGGATATCTGTCACTAGATTCCCATTTTCATCCTTGCAGGAAGAGGCCCCGGTCTTGAAACCATCGGCCAGGCGTCTTATTTTTCGAAAAATTTTCGGACCTCATTCCTGTCACCATGCATTTCAATCTTCTTGCACTCACGTTTTCCGCCTCTTTTCTTTCGCCTGAAAATGCGTCTCTCTTCCCTCCTCTTCTATTTGTATCGCTTTTTAGCAGCACGCGTTACAACCGACTGCAGTGTGGCTTTGTAGGCGGCGTCTTTTTCTGCAGTGGCGTCGCGACACTCCTGGTCGTTTCGGCGAGGGCGATGATAGCCAATCACCTCTTCGGCAGCCGTACGCATAGAGTGAGAAATGTGATTCCACTGCGCGCGTATATCGTCGATTGGAGGAGTGCTTTCTTGAAGCAGGAGTGAAAGTCGAGTAGCGAAGTCTTCGGCTGTTTGTTTTGATTGCAGCTTTTCGACGTCTAGCTTTCTCTGTGCCGGATTGCGCGCATTCTTGGTTGCGCACAGACGTGTACGGATCTTGGCTGCAACAAGATAATGATCCGAGTCTATATTGGCACCACGGATCGTGCGTACATCTAAAACACTGGAAGAGTACCTTCCGTCAATCAAAACGTGATCAATTTGGTTGCGCCTCTTTTGATCAGGAGACAGCCAAGTTGCTTTATGAATATTGAGATGCTTGAATCTAGTGCTACTAACGACCATGTTTCGCGCTGCGGCAAAGTCAATCAGCCTCATTCCATTTTATGTCGGGGGCTGCGCTCATAGGCCTCTTCAAGGCGCTCGTAGAAGCTATCTTTGGTCTCATCGTCCTTATCTTCTGTCGGAGCGTGCGCACAAATCAGGCTTATATTGAAGAATCTTGCCTTGACACGGATTATGGCAAGTCGTTCGTTCACAGGTGTAAATCGCAGGACATGATGCCGTAGTCTCTTGCCAACCACGAAGCCGCATCCAAATTCGTGCTTCTCCGCATGGCCGCTGTAGTAGATATCACAGGATGCTTGCCGGGAGCAACTCTGTCCCTTTCATCGCATTTCTTGGATTGCAGTGATATCAGCTTTGTATCTTTCTAAGATATCTATCAGTTGGATAGAGGCACCATCCCAATTAAGGGTTCGGACGTTCCAAGTGCATATCCGTAAATCATTGTCAGTTTTTCGTTTGCGGTAGTCGTCATCAGATTTGGGGATCATTATTATCTTTATTCTTTTACGTTTCATTGAAATAGTTTTTACGTGGTGGGCTTCAAACCCAACGCACAACCCTTTAAAGGCAGGGAGCCCGCCGCTCAGATTAGCCGTCAAACTAACGGTTGCCAGTTTGCCATTTCTAGAGGACACCACGCAGAGGTTTGAGCTGACTTGAGACGAGTTCGACATGGATAATGCTGGCCTCACCAGGATGAGGCAGTCAGACACGTTGTCTTGTGAAGATCGCCCCCTTGAACCTCACGCGTTGCCTTGTGAGGATCGTCCTCCGCCCAAAGAAATTAGACCTTTTTATTTTGCGATTGCAAGTGATGTGATATGAATAGTTATACTTAAAACGAGTGCTGTGCGAGTTTTCTGCGCCACTATCAACTAACAACAAATTTTATATTAACGGTATCCATATAGTATTGACGTTTGTAGCGCTGACCTCTGCACGACCGAATGCGTTTGGGACACAAAACGAAAATTATTAACTTTTTTGCGATTAATCGAAATGATTAAAATTAAATTATGCGGAAATATTTACAACGTATCACGTCGGGGTCACCAAAATGTCGAAATAGCAAGCGTATTTGCTACTTATTTGATAATATTTGCGAAAAATTGAAACACGCACTTATTTGTATGTACCCTGCAGCGTGTGGTACTAGTACAGAAATACTTATATCACTAGTTCGTAGGGGACACAAACTAGTTCCTTGCCAATCTCCAAGCAATGCTCTCAACTGTCGAAATTAACATGTAGTTGTCCTACGAAGAGGACAATTGGTGTCCCTCTGCAGACTTTTGAGGCAGAAAAGTAACTAGTAAGTATAGTATGTTACTAGTGAAGTTTCTGTCTTCTCAGGAGTAGTTAACTTACTAGTAAGGTTTCTGTCTTCTCAGGGATTATTAGTAAGGTTTCTGCCCTCTCAGGGGTAGATAACTTACTAGTAAGGTTTCCGTCTTCTCAGGTATAGTTAAAATACATCATATAAATTATAGTAAGTATTTTTTTTTATTATTTTTTTTCTTTGGAACAATTTTTGCTTTCATTTTTAAAAAAACGTGTCTTTTGCGCCTGGATGGCTTTACGCAGCAACTTTTCGGATTCGCCATCGGATGTTATCCAAATAGAACCTGTGAAAAACCAGGTTAATTTTTAATAATAAGAAAAATAAATAGACATTGCAAGTATTACTTCGAAGTGCTTCGTAAAAGTTTTTGAAGTTTAAGTGAACGTTTTCCATGGGTACCATAAATGTTATACTCGTTGGTCAGCCCTTCGGTCATGATATTTTTGAAATTTTTCACGATTCCGCCAATCACAATTAATTGTTTCATTGTTTTTACCTTAAGAAAAAAAGACATCGATATTTTAAGGCATGGTAACATATGTTGTCATATATACGAGTATGCTCACACAGATTTGTTTCTTTTTAGATGTTATATCCTCATTGATCGTCATCAAGTCCTCCTTGGTGGCTATCGGGAATTTCGTACGTAAAGGCAGCTCCTCTGCTTGCTGTCGCAGTAGCCTCTTAATTAAATTGCTTTGCTCTGCCAGTACCTCAACAACCACTTTTAATTGACCTTTATAAAAATGAAAAGCATTATTGAAACGATTTTAGTTTGAAGGAAAAACTCTTACTTTGAAGCGTATCTACACAGACCGTTTCTAAATTTTTGTTTGTAGCATCAAATCGCTTCCTTTTAAAAGCCGGGCTGTTGTTCTCAGACATCTTAAAATAGTTTTCATTCATTTTTTTTATATATTTGGTTGAACTTATTATTTATTTTTTCATTAATTTCTTTTATTTATGGTTATTTATGGAATTTTTTTGCAAGTTTTCACTGTAAAATGGGAACGATAAGAAGTTGTTGAATGTGTTGAATCGCTACGGCTTTGCACTCTTAGTCTTCAAAATGAAACCCTTCTTCTCCTCCTAGTGAATCTACCTCTGACAAGTATATACCCAAATACGTAGAGTTCATAGGTTCTTCGTAAAAACATTTCAGACTTATAAATCGTCTACCAATTATTTTATCTGTAATCGAATCTATTTTTATAGGAATATATTCTTTAAGAAAGCACACATTTTTGCCTTCTTTATGGCTAATTGAACATCCTTTTAAAATGTAAGTGCGGACATTGTTACTGCATTGCACCCCATTTAAGTTATTAGTGGTTTTGTACGGGTCCACAACTTTTTCTCGATTAATTTGTTGCAAAATTTGAGTTGGCTTTTTTACACATTTCTTTAAAATCTGTAAATAGTTTTCAAATGCATATGCTGATCGCTTTGTTGGTTCACCAACTTGTTTGACCGTTTCTTCCAAGTGCAGTAAATGACGAACATTATAAGAAATACTATTTTCTCCAGAAACCACTGAAAAGTTCTCAACAAATAAGTTGAGCATTGATTGGGCAGTGTCCCGATCTGAATTGCGATGCCTTGCGCAACAGAGCATTCTATAAGAGCAGTGTAAAAGCAAAAACAAATAGTATACATTCTCGGGGACTTAACAGTGCAAGACTCTGACTCCAGTATATAATAAAAACTGGCGAAATTCTATTGATTTCCAAAACGATAAATCATTTTAAGATCTTGGTTTTCGAAAAATCTCGCACGGAATTTGTGAACGTAATAATTCTAACTTTACACAAATATTTTTTACATTGTGCGCAGTCATATTGAACTTGCTTTTATTGTTCACTATACTTAACAAAAATTTTCTCATAACACCCAAATCGATAAGGTGCATGCAATCTAAAGGTATTGGCGTAATCATAGAGATATCCAGCGTTTCTAAGGGAGTTTGCTTCGTTAAATATTCAACAATATGATGACTTGAATATTTTCTTGTATGAAAATCAAGATCGTGATTGCACGCTCTGCTTTCAAGGCATAAGTCAGAACTCCATCAATTTGTTATGCAGTTTGTGTACATTTGGAACAACCATACCGCAATGTGTGGCCACGCTTCCCACTTATAAACGCTCTAGCCGGTGCGTCGCAAACAATTGCTCCGATAGACACTTTGTAAGAGTTTCCTTTTAAATTCAAACCATTCTTCAAAAGAGTCCCCATTTCACTAACAAATGCACTCAAATACTCATCGCAACTAGTTGGCTTAGTTTTTCCTAGGAAAACACCCACTGGAAAAACTGACTGATTTTCAATGTTATTTACACAAACTAAAATTGGCCACAGTTGAGCCCGCGAGCTTCTGAATAGAGGCAATCCATCAACATTTATATCGATATTTATCACTTCCGGGAAACGTACTGCAGCTGACAACCTACTAAATTGGTTTAAAATGCCAACATGTAATAAGAACCACCTGCTACGCTTCTAATGTCGGGCTTAGTTGCATTTGAAAATTTGTAAAAATTGTCAACTTCTATATTTTCTTCACGTAAAATTCCAATTAATTCTCGTACGCACTTCTGGAGGGCCTGTTTTCAATAACCATTTTTGTAATTTTCTACTTAGCCTATATTTACCAGAATCAATATAATCTATTTCAACATTGCCTTCTAATTCTTGCACCAATAGATTGCTGCCTTCCCAAGCGATTTCGGTGCTATCTTCTGCCTCATTTTCGCTTCCCACTTGCACACATTTACTTAGTAAAACGTGTTAATGTCCCTTCTCAGTTGCCTTTTTTTACTCTTATCCATTTTTTTTTTTTTTTTTTTATTTAGTTTATTTGATTGATTTTATTTAGTTTATTTGAGTGATTGAAGCCTGATTTGTGCGCACGCTCCGACAGAAGATAAAGACGATGAGACCAAAGACAGCTTCTACGAGCGCCTTGAAGAGGCCTATGAACGCAGCCCCCGCCACGACAGAAAAATCGTGCTTGGTGACTTTAAAGCCAAGGTGGGAAAAGAAAATATCTTTGGTCCAACAGTCGGAAAGTTCAGCCTCCACGACAATACCTCCGATAACGGAATGAGGCTGATTGACTTTGCCGCAGCGCGAAACATGGTCGTTAGTAGCACTAGATTCAAGCATCTCAACATTCATAAAGCAACTTGGCTGTCTCCTGATCAAAAGACGCCCAACCAAATTGATCACGTTTTGATTGACGGAAGGCACTCTTCTAGTGTTTTAGATGTACGCACGATCCGTGGTGCCAATATAGACTCGGATCATTATCTTGTCGCAGCCAAGGTCCGTACACGTCTGTGCGCAACCAAGAATGCACGCAATCCAGCACAGAGAAAGCTAGACGTCGAAAAGCTGCAATCAAAGCAAACAGCCGAAGACTTCGCTACTCGACTCTCACTCCTGCTTCAAGAAAGCCCTCCTCCGATCGACGATATATGCGCGCAGTGGAATCATATTTCCCACTCCATGCGTACGGCTGCCGAAGAAGTGATTGGCTACCACCGCCCTCGCCGAAACCAGTGGCACGACCAAGAGTGTCGCGACGCTACTGCAGAAAAGATGCCGCCTACAAAGCCACCCTGCAGTCGGTTGTAACGCGTGCTGCTAAGGAGCGATACAAAGAGAAGAGGAGGGAAGAGAGACGCATTTTCAGGCGAAAGAAAAGGGAAGCGGAAATGCGTGAGTGCGAGAAAATTGAGATGCATGGTGACAGGAATGAGGTCCGAAAATTTTTCTAAAAAATAAGACGCCTGGCCGATGGTTTCAAGACCGGGGCCTCTTCCTGCAAGGATGAAAATGGGAATCTAGTGACAGATATCCAGAGTACACTGATGATGTGGAGGGAACACTTCTCTAGGCTTCTGAATGGCGACGACGACAACAATCCCGCCAATAGAGATGATATCCCGGAATCCCAAGTTTTGGACGACAGCGTTGAAGTTCCGCTGCCCGACCATAGTGAAGTCCTGAAAGCTATAGCTCGACTTAAAAACAACAAAGCCGCAGGAGCCGATGGATTACCTGCTGAGCTCTTCAAGAATGGAGGCGAAGCTCTATTTAAATGCATTCATGAGCTTCTATGCAGAATATGGTCGGAAGAATGCATTCCAAACGATTGGAACCTCAGTGTGCTCTGCCCAATCCACAAGAGAGGCGATCCCACAATTTGCGCCAACTACCGTGGGATAAGCCTTCTGAATATCGCATATAAGGTTCTGTCGAGCGTACTATGTGAAAGACTGAAGCCCATCGTAAACCAGCTGATTGGACCTTATCAGTGTGGCTTCAGACCTGGCAAATCCACCATAGACCAGATATTTACGCTACGACAAATCTTGGAGAAGACCCTAGAAAAACAAATCGACACACACCATCTTTTTGTCGATTACAAAGCCGCCTTCGACAGTCCAATAAGGAATAATCTATATTCCACCATGTCTGAATTTGGTATTCCTGCAAAGCTCATCCGCCTTTGCAAAATGACACTGAGCAACACCAGCAGCACAGTTAAAATTGGAAAGGACCTCACTCCTCCATTCGATACCAAACGAGGTTTCAGACAAGGTGATTCCTTATCGTGCGACTTTTTCAACCTAATGATGGAGATCATCCGAGCTGCTGATTTGAGACGCAGCGGCACGATATTCTACAAAAGTATTATGCTGCTGGCGTATGCTGATGATATCGATATCATTGGCCATAATACGCGCGAAGTCAGCGCAGCATTCTCCAGGTTAGCGAAAGAGTCGAGTCGAATGGGTCTTGTAGTGAACGCAGATAAGACGAAATACCTAGTGTCAACAAATAAACAGTCCCAGCGTCTTGGAAACCACGTCACTGTTGACAACATCTCCTTCGAGGTTGTTAAGGACTTCGTCTACCTGGGATCCAGCGTAAACTCTTTCAACGATGTCAGTATTGAGATAAAGCGAAGGATAACTCTTGCCAACAGGTGTTACTTTGGGCTGAGTAGGCAGTTGAGAAGCAGAGCCCTCTCTCGACGAACAAAACTCACGCTCTATAAGTCACTAATCATCCCCGTCCTATTATATGCAGCACAGCAAATTCGTGCTTCTCCGCATGGCCGCTGTAGTAGATATCACAGGATGCTTGCCGGGAGCAACTCTGTCCCTTTCATCGCATTTCTTGGATTGCAGTGATATCAGCTTTGTATCTTTCTAAGATATCTATCAGTTGGATAGAGGCACCATCCCAATTAAGGGTTCGGACGTTCCAAGTGCATATCCGTAAATCATTGTCAGTTTTTCGTTTGCGGTAGTCGTCATCAGATTTGGGGATCATTATTATCTTTATTCTTTTACGTTTCATTGAAATAGTTTTTACGTGGTGGGCTTCAAACCCAACGCACAACCCTTTAAAGGCAGGGAGCCCGCCGCTCAGATTAGCCGTCAAACTAACGGTTGCCAGTTTGCCATTTCTAGAGGACACCACGCAGAGGTTTGAGCTGACTTGAGACGAGTTCGACATGGATAATGCTGGCCTCACCAGGATGAGGCAGTCAGACACGTTGTCTTGTGAAGATCGCCCCCTTGAACCTCACGCGTTGCCTTGTGAGGATCGTCCTCCGCCCAAAGAAATTAGACCTTTTTATTTTGCGATTGCAAGTGATGTGATATGAATAGTTATACTTAAAACGAGTGCTGTGCGAGTTTTCTGCGCCACTATCAACTAACAACAAATTTTATATTAACGGTATCCATATAGTATTGACGTTTGTAGCGCTGACCTCTGCACGACCGAATGCGTTTGGGACACAAAACGAAAATTATTAACTTTTTTGCGATTAATCGAAATGATTAAAATTAAATTATGCGGAAATATTTACAACGTATCACGTCGGGGTCACCAAAATGTCGAAATAGCAAGCGTATTTGCTACTTATTTGATAATATTTGCGAAAAATTGAAACACGCACTTATTTGTATGTACCCTGCAGCGTGTGGTACTAGTACAGAAATACTTATATCACTAGTTCGTAGGGGACACAAACTAGTTCCTTGCCAATCTCCAAGCAATGCTCTCAACTGTCGAAATTAACATGTAGTTGTCCTACGAAGAGGACAATTGGTGTCCCTCTGCAGACTTTTGAGGCAGAAAAGTAACTAGTAAGTATAGTATGTTACTAGTGAAGTTTCTGTCTTCTCAGGAGTAGTTAACTTACTGGTAAGGTTTCTGTCTTCTCAGGGATTATTAGTAAGGTTTCTGCCCTCTCAGGGGTAGATAACTTACTAGTAAGGTTTCCGTCTTCTCAGGTATAGTTAAAATACATCATATAAATTATAGTAAGTATTTTTTTTTATTATTTTTTTTCTTTGGAACAATTTTTGCTTTCATTTTTAAAAAAACGTGTCTTTTGCGCCTGGATGGCTTTACGCAGCAACTTTTCGGATTCGCCATCGGATGTTATCCAAATAGAACCTGTGAAAAACCAGGTTAATTTTTAATAATAAGAAAAATAAATAGACATTGCAAGTATTACTTCGAAGTGCTTCGTAAAAGTTTTTGAAGTTTAAGTGAACGTTTTCCATGGGTACCATAAATGTTATACTCGTTGGTCAGCCCTTCGGTCATGATATTTTTGAAATTTTTCACGATTCCGCCAATCACAATTAATTGTTTCATTGTTTTTACCTTAAGAAAAAAAGACATCGATATTTTAAGGCATGGTAACATATGTTGTCATATATACGAGTATGCTCACACAGATTTGTTTCTTTTTAGATGTTATATCCTCATTGATCGTCATCAAGTCCTCCTTGGTGGCTATCGGGAATTTCGTACGTAAAGGCAGCTCCTCTGCTTGCTGTCGCAGTAGCCTCTTAATTAAATTGCTTTGCTCTGCCAGTACCTCAACAACCACTTTTAATTGACCTTTATAAAAATGAAAAGCATTATTGAAACGATTTTAGTTTGAAGGAAAAACTCTTACTTTGAAGCGTATCTACACAGACCGTTTCTAAATTTTTGTTTGTAGCATCAAATCGCTTCCTTTTAAAAGCCGGGCTGTTGTTCTCAGACATCTTAAAATAGTTTTCATTCATTTTTTTTATATATTTGGTTGAACTTATTATTTATTTTTTCATTAATTTCTTTTATTTATGGTTATTTATGGAATTTTTTTGCAAGTTTTCACTGTAAAATGGGAACGATAAGAAGTTGTTGAATGTGTTGAATCGCTACGGCTTTGCACTCTTAGTCTTCAAAATGAAACCCTTCTTCTCCTCCTAGTGAATCTACCTCTGACAAGTATATACCCAAATACGTAGAGTTCATAGGTTCTTCGTAAAAACATTTCAGACTTATAAATCGTCTACCAATTATTTTATCTGTAATCGAATCTATTTTTATAGGAATATATTCTTTAAGAAAGCACACATTTTTGCCTTCTTTATGGCTAATTGAACATCCTTTTAAAATGTAAGTGCGGACATTGTTACTGCATTGCACCCCATTTAAGTTATTAGTGGTTTTGTACGGGTCCACAACTTTTTCTCGATTAATTTGTTGCAAAATTTGAGTTGGCTTTTTTACACATTTCTTTAAAATCTGTAAATAGTTTTCAAATGCATATGCTGATCGCTTTGTTGGTTCACCAACTTGTTTGACCGTTTCTTCCAAGTGCAGTAAATGACGAACATTATAAGAAATACTATTTTCTCCAGAAACCACTGAAAAGTTCTCAACAAATAAGTTGAGCATTGATTGGGCAGTGTCCCGATCTGAATTGCGATGCCTTGCGCAACAGAGCATTCTATAAGAGCAGTGTAAAAGCAAAAATAAATAGTATACATTCTCGGGGACTTAACAGTGCAAGACTCTGACTCCAGTATATAATAAAAACTGGCGAAATTCTATTGATTTCCAAAACGATAAATCATTTTAAGATCTTGGTTTTCGAAAAATCTCGCACGGAATTTGTGAACGTAATAATTCTAACTTTACACAAATATTTTTTACATTGTGCGCAGTCATATTGAACTTGCTTTTATTGTTCACTATACTTAACAAAAATTTTCTCATAACACCCAAATCGATAAGGTGCATGCAATCTAAAGGTATTGGCGTAATCATAGAGATATCCAGCGTTTCTAAGGGAGTTTGCTTCGTTAAATATTCAACAATATGATGACTTGAATATTTTCTTGTATGAAAATCAAGATCGTGATTGCACGCTCTGCTTTCAAGGCATAAGTCAGAACTCCATCAATTTGTTATGCAGTTTGTGTACATTTGGAACAACCATACCGCAATGTGTGGCCACGCTTCCCACTTATAAACGCTCTAGCCGGTGCGTCGCAAACAATTGCTCCGATAGACACTTTGTAAGAGTTTCCTTTTAAATTCAAACCATTCTTCAAAAGAGTCCCCATTTCACTAACAAATGCACTCAAATACTCATCGCAACTAGTTGGCTTAGTTTTTCCTAGGAAAACACCCACTGGAAAAACTGACTGATTTTCAATGTTATTTACACAAACTAAAATTGGCCACATTTGAGCCCGCGAGCTTCTGAATAGAGGCAATCCATCAACATTTATATCGATATTTATCACTTCCGGGAAACGTACTGCAGCTGACAACCTACTAAATTGGTTTAAAATGCCAACATGTAATAAGAACCACCTGCTACGCTTCTAATGTCGGGCTTAGTTGCATTTGAAAATTTGTAAAAATTGTCAACTTCTATATTTTCTTCACGTAAAATTCCAATTAATTCTCGTACGCACTTCTGGAGGGCCTGTTTTCAATAACCATTTTTGTAATTTTCTACTTAGCCTATATTTACCAGAATCAATATAATCTATTTCAACATTGCCTTCTAATTCTTGCACCAATAGATTGCTGCCTTCCCAAGCGATTTCGGTGCTATCTTCTGCCTCATTTTCGCTTCCCACTTGCACACATTTACTTAGTAAAACGTGTTAATGTCCCTTCTCAGTTGCCTTTTTTTACTCTTATCCATTTTTTTTTTTTTTTTTTTATTTAGTTTATTTGATTGATTTTATTTAGTTTATTTGAGTGATTGAAGCCTGATTTGTGCGCACGCTCCGACAGAAGATAAAGACGATGAGACCAAAGACAGCTTCTACGAGCGCCTTGAAGAGGCCTATGAACGCAGCCCCCGCCACGACAGAAAAATCGTGCTTGGTGACTTTAAAGCCAAGGTGGGAAAAGAAAATATCTTTGGTCCAACAGTCGGAAAGTTCAGCCTCCACGACAATACCTCCGATAACGGAATGAGGCTGATTGACTTTGCCGCAGCGCGAAACATGGTCGTTAGTAGCACTAGATTCAAGCATCTCAACATTCATAAAGCAACTTGGCTGTCTCCTGATCAAAAGACGCCCAACCAAATTGATCACGTTTTGATTGACGGAAGGCACTCTTCTAGTGTTTTAGATGTACGCACGATCCGTGGTGCCAATATAGACTCGGATCATTATCTTGTCGCAGCCAAGGTCCGTACACGTCTGTGCGCAACCAAGAATGCACGCAATCCAGCACAGAGAAAGCTAGACGTCGAAAAGCTGCAATCAAAGCAAACAGCCGAAGACTTCGCTACTCGACTCTCACTCCTGCTTCAAGAAAGCCCTCCTCCGATCGACGATATATGCGCGCAGTGGAATCATATTTCCCACTCCATGCGTACGGCTGCCGAAGAAGTGATTGGCTACCACCGCCCTCGCCGAAACCAGTGGCACGACCAAGAGTGTCGCGACGCTACTGCAGAAAAGATGCCGCCTACAAAGCCACCCTGCAGTCGGTTGTAACGCGTGCTGCTAAGGAGCGATACAAAGAGAAGAGGAGGGAAGAGAGACGCATTTTCAGGCGAAAGAAAAGGGAAGCGGAAATGCGTGAGTGCGAGAAAATTGAGATGCATGGTGACAGGAATGAGGTCCGAAAATTTTTCTAAAAAATAAGACGCCTGGCCGATGGTTTCAAGACCGGGGCCTCTTCCTGCAAGGATGAAAATGGGAATCTAGTGACAGATATCCAGAGTACACTGATGATGTGGAGGGAACACTTCTCTAGGCTTCTGAATGGCGACGACGACAACAATCCCGCCAATAGAGATGATATCCCGGAATCCCAAGTTTTGGACGACAGCGTTGAAGTTCCGCTGCCCGACCATAGTGAAGTCCTGAAAGCTATAGCTCGACTTAAAAACAACAAAGCCGCAGGAGCCGATGGATTACCTGCTGAGCTCTTCAAGAATGGAGGCGAAGCTCTATTTAAATGCATTCATGAGCTTCTATGCAGAATATGGTCGGAAGAATGCATTCCAAACGATTGGAACCTCAGTGTGCTCTGCCCAATCCACAAGAGAGGCGATCCCACAATTTGCGCCAACTACCGTGGGATAAGCCTTCTGAATATCGCATATAAGGTTCTGTCGAGCGTACTATGTGAAAGACTGAAGCCCATCGTAAACCAGCTGATTGGACCTTATCAGTGTGGCTTCAGACCTGGCAAATCCACCATAGACCAGATATTTACGCTACGACAAATCTTGGAGAAGACCCTAGAAAAACAAATCGACACACACCATCTTTTTGTCGATTACAAAGCCGCCTTCGACAGTCCAATAAGGAATCATCTATATTCCACCATGTCTGAATTTGGTATTCCTGCAAAGCTCATCCGCCTTTGCAAAATGACACTGAGCAACACCAGCAGCACAGTTAAAATTGGAAAGGACCTCACTCCTCCATTCGATACCAAACGAGGTTTCAGACAAGGTGATTCCTTATCGTGCGACTTTTTCAACCTAATGATGGAGATCATCCGAGCTGCTGATTTGAGACGCAGCGGCACGATATTCTACAAAAGTATTATGCTGCTGGCGTATGCTGATGATATCGATATCATTGGCCATAATACGCGCGAAGTCAGCGCAGCATTCTCCAGGTTAGCGAAAGAGTCGAGTCGAATGGGTCTTGTAGTGAACGCAGATAAGACGAAATACCTAGTGTCAACAAATAAACAGTCCCAGCGTCTTGGAAACCACGTCACTGTTGACAACATCTCCTTCGAGGTTGTTAAGGACTTCGTCTACCTGGGATCCAGGGTAAACTCTTTCAACGATGTCAGTATTGAGATAAAGCGAAGGATAACTCTTGCCAACAGGTGTTACTTTGGGCTGAGTAGGCAATTGAGAAGCAGAGCCCTCTCTCGACGAACAAAACTCACGCTCTATAAGTCACTAATCATGCCCGTCCTATTATATGCAGCACAAACCTGGACGATGAGCAGTTCTAGTGAAAAGACTTTGGGAGCCTTCGAGAGAAAGATCCTTCGTAAGATCTTCGGTCCAATCTGCGTCAATGGCGAGTACCGAATTCGATGGAACCACGAGCTGTATGAGCTGTTCGCTGACATCGACATAGTCAAGCGCATTAAAATCGAGCGGCTCCGCTGGCTAGGTCATGTTGAGCGAATGGAAAACGACGTTCCAGCAAAAAAAAATATCCGATTCGGTGCCCGGTGGTGGTCAACGCAGAAGAGGACGCCCACATCTTCGTTGGAAGGATCTGGTGTTGGATAACCTGACGACGCTTGGTGTTTCCAACTGGCGCCAGCAAGCGCAAAACAGAAATGGCTGGCGCAATTTCTTATACGAGGCCAAAACCGACTTACGGTTGTAAGCGCCAGATAAGTAAGTAAGCAAGTAAGTGAGTTTTAATTTAAAAGAAATACAGAATAGTTCCGTGAAGTTAATTTAAAATTTGGCAGCAATCATAACTACAACCTAAATATATATTTAATGATCCTTTGTAAGTTATTGTGTTTAATAAATTATAAAAATGCTGTTTATTAATAAGTGGATTTGTGTATGTAGTCAAGGTAGGCGTAGCAGTTGACCGATCATGCCCACTTTTCGCCAAAAGGTTTTAAGTTACGAGCTAAACTTAGATACCAAATTTTATCATTATAGCGTACATACATCCAAACTTATACAAATAATTCTTTTCCAGTTGTATGGGTGGTAGGCGTGGTAGTTGACAGATCACGCCCATTTTTTGTGACAGTTATTTTTTGGTATTGAAAACAAAATTACCAAATTTCATGTCTCCAGCTATACAACTTTTTGAGATATGAGTTTTGGCACGCTAAAATTGAAAAAGACACACTGTGCAGCGGGAAATAAGCGCTTCTAAAGGCATCTTTCAGCGCTGCTATGGTAATAGCAAGCGCTTGCATCCCCCTTGCCAAACGTGCTTCTTTTAACACTGTCATGTCCTAGGAAGCAAGCAGTTCGAAGTTGATTTCGAAAAAGAGTGGTATAGAGAAAGGTGGAGTAAGCGGGGGATGCCCGCTATTGTGTAATGGAATGTATGAAAGCTGTGCATAAGGAGCGAGAGGTAGAGCAATGAGTTAACTACGCTCTATCTCCACTTTTTTTCAACATATCGATAATTTTTTTTGTCTATGCTCGAAGCACACTGCATAGTTAACAAGAAAAATAGCCAGCATTTGAACAGTTGCATGTTTACTTCTT
This sequence comes from Pherbina coryleti, assembly GCA_943735915.1. Taxonomy (NCBI): domain Eukaryota; kingdom Metazoa; phylum Arthropoda; class Insecta; order Diptera; family Sciomyzidae; genus Pherbina; species Pherbina coryleti. Next base: position 120,148,194 of record OX030948.1, on the reverse strand, counting down.
TTTTTTTTGTTTAAGCTATTGCCGCGTAGCGTACCATATGACTTCTGACTTTGAAAACTGAATCGCAACTGAACAACAAATAGGCATGCACTTAACAACAATAGAGAAAAGATCAAAACTTTGTCTCTGTACTTGCTTGAGAAACTCAAAGAAAATAAATATTTGAAGTGTGTGCTGCTTGACCGCTGGACCAGCAACAGTGATGAAGCGCTTCGATCGTGATTCTATAGGAGCTGCTGCCATTTCGGACCGCTGGGATACCAGACGACCAGATAATTAGCGATCAATATGTGAGGCATTGCGATGTGTAATGGAGCGCTCCTTAAAACATTACATCTCTCTTTATTATTAACTGTGATATAAAATGGAGTACTCTATTCTTGAAGCATTGCGGTATCTCGTTAACTGAATTTTGTATTCAAGTTGCTTCACTTTACTTTACTTAATAAGCTGTCTTAAATGCCTCTTATAAAACATTTTGTTTTAAATTTTTTTTTTTTTTTTTTTGCACAAACCTACAATTTTAACAACGGACACTTTTTCAGATCACAAGTTTGTTCACTGCTGCTGTCAATATATTATTAGATCGTTGATAAGCGTCTTCGCGTGTCTATTGCATTGCAAATATTTTTTGACCAAATTAACCGTTACAATTCTTTTACGTTTAGCATTTTCTTCCTAATTAGTGCTTAACTAATACACTGATTGCTTGCATTTTGATCCAAATGGACCAGCATAGGTGCTTTTAAAATATTACAGAAAATAATGAGAGCATTTTCCTAAAATGCACGAGCCTCACTAAGTTTTCTTATTTTTACATTTATCGCTTGCCTATTTCTGTCCAATAAAACAGTTGGGGAGCTGAATCGCAAAGGGATCGCTTTTTACTCCAATAAAACAAGATAGCGCTTATAGTTCCGGTAAACACTTATCAAGAATTGACGATTAAGTCTTGTGTTCGGTGGTGCCGCAATCGTAACTAAAGGGAAAGAAAAAAAATTGACCGTACCGTCAATTCTTGCGCAATTCGTTGTCCCGCTGCTTTTTTATTCGTTTTGAGCATCAACGGCGTCGTTTCATTTCATTTCATATTAGAAATAGTATTTATTTGATACACATATAATTGATCGTCAACTCTTTATGTGTATAAATGTGAACGTCAAGCTTAAAAGGAAATTCGAAATAATTGACCATCAATTCTTGACAAGTGTAAACCGGGACATAGGAGCGATCCTATATTTTTGTTACTGGGTTCGACAGTACAGTAGGTACATTATCGTTATGTTCTCGTAGACAGAGATAACGAGATGGGAAACTTCGATGTGAAAGGGATAGCACTAGACCTGCTTTATGTCAAATTGAAGTCAATACTAACACAATATTATAGTTGTGGTCGTACATTTTGTTGAGAAACTCACCTAGTTTAGGTGCCAGTTTGAGTTGAGTTTGAGTTATTCAGCTGGTTCGGGTTCTCACCACTGTGTAAAATTTCACTAAACTTAGGCAAACTAAAAAAAAAATTGCTGGTCAAAAATTGCTGGTCTTGTACTCAAGTAGCAATAATTTATAATTTTCTTTTTTTTAATTACAAAAAACAAAACTATAAATAAATTTCAAACGACCAACAATTCATTTTATTAATAAAAAAAAAATTGCTTTTATCACTTTTTCCAGATAAAATCTGCTTCATGAAAGTAATCCATTATGTTATGAGTTATCCATTTATCCATTTATCCATTATGTTATTATATCTTTGACAACATCGTATTTTAAAAAAAAAAAAAAATTAAAAATCATCTTATTACTTAAAGTCATTAACAATTTTCGGCGTCCGTGGCGTAGTTGGTTAAGGTGCGTGGCCGCTATGTCAAAGGACCTGGAGACCCAGGTTCGAACCCCAGCAGCGACAGAAAATTATTTGAATTAAAATAATTTTTCTGTACGGCCGCCACCTCTCTGCAGACAATGGCAAACCTCAGAGAGTAATCAAAATGCCATGTAAAGCTTCTTGAGAATAAGAACATTCCGTTCATCGCCGTTCGGAGTCGGCGTTAAGTCTGTAGGTCCATTTCTCGGTCAATTGTGTACAAACTTAATAACACGCACAACACAATTGATCATAAGCAGCTAGGTCAAAGTCCTTTCAAGGGCTGAAATGGCCAGTTATTTATTTTTTTTATTTTTTTTCATTAACAATTTTATAATTATTCATTTTAAAACATTTAAAGTTACTAACAATTTTACAATTATTCATTTTAAAACATGATTTAGTTCTTTATTTACATCTATAATATATAAAAAAATATTAATATACGAAACATTAAATAAATAAAAAATTGCAAATACTTTTCTTAAATTCTTTCTTTATTATTTCGATGGTAATCGAAGGGCAAAAACATCAATTACTGTTCATTGGCAAAATCTGGACTATCAAGCACTGAATCGCTTGATATCGCTACATCTATTTCTTTGCTATGAACACTGTTGTTATTAGCTACAAGTTCCATCGATTTATTTATCGAATCCGGTTTTGCCTCAATTTGTTCCAGTACTTCAGTTGATTTCGTCTTTAATTCGGTGTCAGAAGTGTTTCTGTGTTATTGTGTACAGTTTTTATTTTGTTTTTGTTTGGTGAAACTATGTTAATAGTTAAAAAAAAAACCAGTTTTGTTATAGTATTAATTTTAACATTTAATTATTAATATATATTGTGTGTTTAGATTATTATTAATTTAATTTAATATTTTACAATAACAGTTTCTTGTGTAGACACAATTTTTTTTTGTTTAGATTGCATGCTTGCTTGCTTGTTGTATTTTTCATTCCTCTTTGTGCGTGGCTTGTTTATTTCTAACGTAGTGAGTGTTGTTGTTTTTTAACGGTGTGCTCACTGCATTGTGTTAATATATAACAAGCTTAACCCTTAAAGCACATTTTAAACTTGCTCATTTCCGCTAATCGATTATTTTTCTTCTGAAAATATTGCACCTTGTTCGTTGAACGAGCTATGCAGAAGCCAGAATATTCTGAACCCAATGTTCAGTTGTTCTGGCCCATGTGAGCAAATGTTTCATCCGAGATGTGCGGGTATTTCTAAATCGTGTTTAGACGATTTAATGTCTGTCCTATCTGGTCTTCGCTGGTACTGTGCTTCGTGCAGGGCACTTTCCCAGATGAGCTTTATTCTAAAATTAAGCTTTTTGGTAAAAGTCTTAACTTGCTAAATTAGTGCCGCACCCAGTATCAACGTCTATAATTAATGCTCTTCATCGGAAAAAATCTCGCCTTCTTTGTCTCAGACAATCTTTTCCGGGACGCAAATAAACATTCAGTCTGAAGTAGACCGGAATATTTCAAAAAAGAAAAGGCAGAATAAAAATAAACGTCGTAAGACGTCCTCAAACCCTCCTCAGGCTAAGCAGCCCTCAGCCATGCTTTCAGTAAACAATAGTTTAAATTTGTCTTCACCTCCATCTTATACTCCTTCATTGGCTATTAGTCCTAATTTGATTTTAACTGAGCCCAATAACCCAATAATTAATTTAAGGGCAGTTTCGAGGCGAAAACTCTTATTCATATCACGTCTTCAGCCCGACACAACAAGTGATAATGTATTGACGTTTATCAAACAAAATATTTTATTTAGTCAAAATGCATTATTTTCATGCAAAAAAAATTGGCAATAAACCCTCCCACGCCTCCTTTATTCTAACGGTTGCAGCCGAAGAGTTTTCTACTATTCTGAACTCTAAAAAGTGGGCCGAGAATATTCTCGTCAATATATTCTGAATATTCTTCTGAGTTTACGCCAAAAAATAAGTCTACAAGGACGTATAAAGTCGCCCAATAGACCCAAAAAAACTAAATAGGCTATCCCTGTACTATCAAAATGTTTTGGCGTCTCAGAATTTTTCTGAAGATATCATCGCGTTAACAGAAACGTGGTTGAACGGAAGCATTACTGACTTGAATTGTTTGACAATAGCTTTCAAGTTTTTAGAAGGGACAGACACAATGACAATATTTCTGCTGTTGGTGGTGGTGTCCTTTTAGCTGTAAGGAATTCCTTCGTCAGTTCCTTAATTGATATTCCCTGCTCTTCTAATATTGAACTTTTATGCGTTAAGGTTATACATTGTAATTCCAATGTATATGTTATAAATGTGTATGTTCCTCCATAGAGCAGTGCAGAAGTCTATGCAAGCCTTGCCGATTTCATAGAATATATAATAAATCTACTCGACGTAAATGACGACATTTTACTGTTGGGCGATTTTAATCTACCTGACTTGAAATGACATTCTTCTGACGATGATACATATTTTTGTGCATCTAATTCGAAGACCCGCCAAGAACATATATTTGTTGATAATGTATGTTCTAACTTACAACAAGTGAGTTGTATTATATAATATAATAGTCATGATAGACTTCTTGACTTGGTCTTTACTACAGACCGTAACAATGTCATTGTTAAGAGGGCCTTTCATGTTCTGACTACTGTTGATGAATACCATCCACCATTGAGCGCATGTTATAAATCGGACAGAGAGAGTATAGGTAATTCGAGCTCAGTAGACAAAGTTTATGAATTCAATTTTAAAAAAGCTGACTTTTTGAAGTTGAATGATTTACTTCATAACAAACTTAATGTTATTTTAGAGTACTTAAATGGAAATAACCTTGATTATTCCATACATTTTTTTTATACGGAACTCTTTACCGTGTTCTCTCAGTCCGTACCATATAGCCTCAAATTTGCGAAAAACTGTGCGTACCCTTGGTACACAAAGGATTTAAAAACTCTTCGCAACAAGAGGAATAGGGAATGGAAGAAATATGTCTGTAGTTTAGACTCAAATGACCTGAAAACCTACAAACGTTTGTTTCTGGAATTTGAAAATAGCTCAGCTGCATTATATAATGAATATTTAGACAATATAAAACTGAGAATACTGTCTGATCCAAAGAAGTTTTTGGGGATTCATAAATACAAAGATGAAATCCGATGGATTCCCTTCATCATTCAGAGCTGTTGATGGAATTACTGATGATCCTGTCATTATTTGTGGTTTATTTGCAAATATTTTTAAAGAGTCATTTTGTTCGGATTCTTTTAATTTAGATGAGGGGTATTTTGAATATATGAATTCTACACCCAAGGTTTCTTTGGGGCCTATATCTTTTTCCTCAGAAGATATATTAAAGTATATTGGATCAATCGATGAGGATTTTAGCGCTGGACCTGATGGAATTCCTGCCGCAGTGATAACTCAATGCGTTTCCGTTTTGTGTCAATCTCTTTAATTTTTATTTAATAAATTTACTTACCCGAATCTCCCTACGTACATTTTTTTCGAATTGCAAAAAGATTTTTTAGGAGCATAATCCCTATCTGTTAAATAACTTCATCTTATCTTTTTTTATTCTTTAAAAAAAATTAAAATAAATCAAGGTTTTTTTATGATAAGGCTTGAAACATGGCAAACAGAGCCCAATATCGCATTTGCCACAAGCTATTCTTACGGTAGACTTGCATGTATCTCCCCCACATCGGCGCTTTTTTTCAATTGGTATAACAAGATGATCGGTTCGATCATAGCGAAGAGTATTTTTTATAGAATCCATTCGTTAATCTAATGGTTTATTAAATACTTTTGGCTCCTTACCGTAGTGCTTGCAATAGTATATTGCAACTTCTCGCTTGAATTCCATGAGTGTTTTATTTTGACCAGCACTTCGAAGAAGGAGCCAGCTATTCTGAATGCTCGCATTGATGAGTCACGTAAAAATGCAATGCCACCATTTTTTGCCTTGAAAAGATATACGACTTCCCGAAACATTTTGATCAAATTGAAAAACCCAGTGTCGAAATAGCAAGCGTTTTTGCTACTTATTTTACAATATTTGCGAAAAATTGAAACACGCACTTATTTGTATGTAATTATAAATTTATTTGCTGTCCGAAATTTTGTGATGCTAAGCAATCACAATTAAACAACGAAAGCGAAAGATTCTGATGCAGTGAGGGTATTTATGCGAAAAGAAAAATAACTATAGAAAGCATTAATTGCAGTTAATACAAAAAATAAACGTATGTATAACGCTGGCTTGTTTACAAGAGCGAACGGTAGTTAAACATATTTATGCAAATGTGATTAAAAAGTTTACAATGAAACTAAGTGTAAAAAAAATTGTACAAATAATATAATTTAGTATATATTTAGCTCTGCTCATAACACCCAGTATTAACTCTTTCAACGATGTCAGCATTGAGATAAAACGAAGGAAAACTCTTGCCAACAGGTGTTACTTTGGGCTGAGTAGCCGATTAAGAAGCAGAGCCCTCTCTCGACTAACAAAACTCACGCTCTATAAATCACTAATCATGTCCTTTTATATGCAGCACAAACCTGGACGTTAAGCAGTTCTGATGAAAATACTTTGGGAGCCTTCGAGAGAAAGATCCTTCGTAAGATCTTCGATCCAATCTGTGTCAATGGCAAATACCGAATTCGATGGAACCACGAGCTGTATGAGCTGTACACTGAACTCGACATAGTGAAGCGCATTAAAATCGAGCGGCTCCGCTGGCTAGGTCATGTTGAGCGAATGGAAAACAACGCTCCAGCGAAAAAATATTCGATTCGGTGCCCGTCGGTGGTCAACGTACAAGAGGTCGTACACATTTTCGTTGGAAAGATCAATTGTTGGATAACCTGACTACGCTTGGTGTTTCTAACTGGTGCCAGCAAGCGCAAAACAAAACCGACCTACGGTTGTAAGCGCCAGATAAGTAAGTAAGTAACTACAGTGGGAAGCAAAACTGTCCGGATCTTTTGCATTTCCATAGTAATGTTAATGAAATGAACAATCCAACACCAATTTGAAATATATTGAATATTATAGTGAAATAGTTATAGTGAAATATTAAAATATAATAAATATTTGATTTATTTAATTTAAAATTTTTCTTCAAGTTTAATAACACAAACAATTAAAAAATTTAATAGTTAAAAAAAAACAATAAGCAATAAAAATATTTTTGATTCGGACACTTTTGCACATGAAAGGTTTTTTTAGAAATGATTGCCTAATATCAAAAAATTCCTACAATTTAGTATTTTGTCCAAAAACCTTTATTTTTAAACACGCTCGCAATTCTTCTTGGCATACTCTCTACCAAGTGTTCTATTATTTTGTGGTCAATACTGTGCCATTCTCTCTGTGACCTCCACAGTTCGTTAATGTTTTTTGGGGGATTTTCATAAGCTCCCAGCTTCCTTTTAACAATAACCCACAAGTTCTCTATAGGATTTAGGTCCGGGCTCTGTGCAGGCCATTGCATAACCTGAAAATTTTGATTTTGGAGCCAATTTTGGACTACTTTGGCTGTGTGCTTCGGATCTCCAACTTGCTGCAAGACGATTTCTTCGATTGGATACGCGCTTTTATCAACAAAATGAGGAAGATTGGTTTGAAGAATTTTTATATAATCTTCTTTCTTCATAATGCCTTCGATTCTCACAAAAGGCCCGATGTGCCACCATGTAAAACAACCCCAAGCCATAATCCGTCCACCACTTTGTTTCATCGTTTCCTTCACCTGATGCTTTTGAATGCGCTCGTGTGGTCGATACCAGTAATACATCTTTCCATCGGATTGATAACGGTTTATTTTGGTTTCATCGCTCCAAATAACCCGTTTCCAGTCATTGACAGTCCAGTTTCTGTGCTCCTTACAGAACTTCAAACGTCGTTGAACATTTTTAGTTGAAAGAGCAGGCTTCTTTTTTTTACGCTAGCGACCAAGCCTACTCTTTTAAGCGTACGTCTGACTGACCATGAACTGACATTTTTGTTAATAGCTTTTGCAGCATTTTTAGGAGTCCGAATCTCCTTGTTATGGAGCAAACGCTCCATCAACCGAGCATTACCATCAGAAATGATTCTTGGTCGGCCTCCGTGGTTGCTGCAACAGATCACATTTCGACGTTTTTTAATATCGCTAACCGTTGTTTTACTCAATTTGAAGTCTTGAGCAATTTTTCGACATGAATAATTTTTTTGCAATAAATTCACAACACTGTTTTCAACATCGACCGGAGTTTTCATTTTTCAACTTTTTTTAAAGAGAGTAAGCACAAATTGGCAAAATACGTGCTCAATTCAAAGGTTAATTTCACACTAAATTGATCAAGAAATTATTTAAAATGCAGAAAATGCCGAAAAGAAAAGAGTGAAATTCTAACGGGTATGTGCAAAAGTGTCCGAATCAAGAATTTTTTTTAATTGCTTGTTCATTTTTTAAAATATTTCATTTATTTATTTGGTTTTGTTATTAAACTTGAAGAAAAATGTTAAAATAAATAAAGCAACTAAAAATATTTTTCAAATTGGTGTTGTGTTCTTCATTTCATTAGCATTACTATTGAAATGCAAAACATCCGGACAGTTTTGCTTCCCACTGTAAGTAAGACAAGAAAAAAACATAACAGTGGGGATCGTTCAATTTAACTAGTTCGTCTATGAACTACCCAAGCCTACAAGAAACTATTTTTTGGTGTCGTAAAATAAAATTTTTCATAGCACGTCTATAATTCGAGTAATAGTTTATTATATATATACATTAGGGTGGCCCTTAACTGTATGCGATATTTGTTTTTTTATAAATTGAATATGTGCGGTGCCCTCGTTTGTTTCTTATCATGCCAAAATTATATTCTGAAAATTTCAGGAAAAAATATTAATATTTAGACGTGCCGCAAAGCGAAACTTCATTAGAAATACACATTCATATTGAAAAAATTGTTGTTTTTCAACAATAATTAAAATTAAGACAATTTTGTGTGATTTTTAAATCAACGAAACAAAATATCGCATTAGGCATTTAATTTATTTTTCCAACGTGCTATCATTCGTCGAAAACGGTTGACTAATACGAAAATTACATTTTTATTGTTTTTAAAAAATATTTTTTTTCCCGAAAACAAATGAAGTTAATGCAATTTATTTTTTTTTCAATCTTTTATTGGCGCATGAGCATAAACATTTCTTTCCAAAGAGATATTATGTGTCGAAATCGGGTAAAAAATGCGAAAACTCAAAATTTTTAGTGAAGCAAAAAGCTATTTTTAAAAAATACTTTTTTCGAAAATACATAAGTAAAATCAATTATTTTGAAAAAAATTATGTTTCTAATTATAAATTGTATAAAGTTTTTACGTTTCTAACACAACAATAACCACATAAAATTAAATCTTAATCAATACATTTATTATTTTATTTTTTTTTTTTATTTAAACTTAACACCGTTTATTATTCATAATTGTTTTTACTTTAGTTATTGCTCGTAGGGCCAAAATAAAATTTCACGACTGTATCCTGGATATTTCTTACGATCCCGGATAATCATTAAATTCTCAATCAAATAATGAGAAATACATATATACTTTTAGGAGATAATCCTGTTGGTTTGTGTTCTTAGTTAGGAGGCTATTAAAATCAGTTATTAATTTAACCGCATGTTAAGCTGTGTCGTTCAGTAATTTAAGAGAAGTAATGATTTTCAGAACATCAGTGTAGATTAGAACAAAAGAAATCTGTTCCAATTTTGAAACGTTGGGAAAATTTCATTGATGATGGTGATAAAAAGTCTCAAAAAGTCAAAAGAAGATGGTGTTTGTATATCTTCTTTATATAAAAATACTTTCTTTCTGCTATCACTTTCAAACTGGTCATCTTCCTGGATTTTTTTAGCCATGTCAACTTTAATTTCTGTTGGAATACTTTCATCGAACAACACAAAAGGAGGAGAAAAGGTACATTTGTCTATCTGGGTAGTACTAATTCTCATGGAAACTGTAATTCATATGATATTTTTCCTGTGCTCTTTCTACATTATAATACTCGTAAGATCTCAAATAATAAAGCTAAACCAATTTTTAATTATTTTATAAATCATACTTTTCTCCCGCTTCTTCTCCTCGAGTTTGCGCTTCCTCTGTTTTTCTTTTTTTTCCGAATAAGTTTGAGCTTCTGCCATGCTCTTAAGACGTCAATCATGCAACGTCAATCATGCAACCGGATCTTCCATTTTCTCTCTGGAGTAGTAAAAACTGGCTGTCTTCCTCTATTCGGATTAGGTTCAGAACGTCCCTGTGTGAAATATCAAATAGATTGTAAAATTCATCGCAGATTAAAGTCTCCCTAATTTGTTGCTTTTCTGTTGTGCGTTACTGACTTCTTTGAAAATTTTTCGAACATTTGTTCAAATCTAACAACTTTTGAACACATCGATGGGGGAACTCTGTTAGGTATGCTTGCCTTTTTCCAAAAATCTATGCAAGTTAAGATCACCCTTTATTCAATAAGTAAATTGTAAATGTAAAGAAAATTGTATCTTAAAGATTCAATAATGGTTTTGTCTTAAGATTCTTTTTCTTAAGCTTAAATTTGTTATGTCAGCAAATATTCTGGCTGATGCAATATTTCATCTTGTGATGAAAAACTTTTGTTTATAATAACGCGATCAAGCCATCCTCAGTTTTGTTTATATTAAAAGCCTTTAAATAAGAGAAGAACTGATTTTCACAGTTAGGTTTTTAGTCCAGCTCAGCCAGTTGAGTTCCTAGAGCAGGCCTAATCAGCGAAATGAATAAAAGGGCCAAAGCCTAATTCAGAAAGATAATCGCCTGATTAAAATAAACAACAAAATACATTAACAACAACAAAAGCCTACATGTTAGCGTCACTACCATTGACGGCAACCTATTTTGTTGCTTTTTGCAAGTGCAAAGAAAGTGTTGATAAAAAAAATTCCAAAAACAAAATACAAACGCGAAAAGCATGCGTAGCAGGACACGAGATCGTCTGAATTTCTATTCCACTAACAAAACACACGTACAACAACAATGCTGTATGTTTGGTGGTCGCGCCGCCATTTCGATGCGTATGTTGTTGTTGTTTGTTATAGTTAATTTTCGCAAGTGCATTTCGTCGTAAATTTGGCGCAAGCAAAATGTGGGTTTTGTTCAATGGAACAAATTACAACAAGGGCCAATTATTACAACAAGGGCCACCTTCGTGATTAGGCCTGTCCTAGAGTGTTTAAGTGAAGTGAATAAAAAATAATAAACTTTTTTACAAACACAAAAAGTACAAGTGTTCATTTAATTTGCATTCTTCTATAGTAAGACTTGCACTTGTATTCAAAGATAATTTCACTGTTTTTATCTTAAAAAATAATACTTGAAGGACATCTATGTTAGAAGGTCACCAGTGCTTTCACTTTTAGTAGATTCAATTAAATATATTTTTTGTTTTAAATGTAATAAGTTGATCGGTTAAACATAATTGTAGAGCGTTAGTAAAATAATTTTCGAAAAAAATTAAAATTTTTTTTTCGCTCGACAAAATAGTTATAGTTTTCTCACTTTGTAGTCAATTTCAACGGATGGTAGCTCGTTTGAGAGATAATGTTATGTTAAATACGATATTATGTTGAGTAGATTAGAAAAGAACATTAAATAGTATTCATTTTAATTATTGTTGGAAAAAAAACGATTTTTTCCAATATAAAGGCATATTTTGAATGAAGTTTCGCTTTGCGGCACGTCTAAATATTAATATTTATCCTTATCATCGTTGTCGTCAGTCGTTTACGACGACTGTCGTTTTTTCCGTCGTCTCGAAAATTTATTTGGATCACCGTGTTTTTTCGACCGACAGTATTTTAAACGACTAGTGAACAAAAAAAATCTTTTACAAAAAGCTGTCATTTAAATAGTTACTAATAAAATTTTCGTTTGTGATTTTGTTATTTTCTGTGAAGTGAAGAATTGAATTTAATTGCAAATTTTAAAATGAACAGCGTGGCACATTGTTTTTGCAGCTCTGACGAGGATGAAGAAGTAAAAAACGCGAGCTAGTGAAATTAAGGCGGAGCATAAGGGAACGCTCAAATCCTTTTGAATTACCAAGCGCACAGTAAGTTGCCAAAAAACAAATTTCTTGCATTTAACTTATGAATATGAGACATACTCAGATTTGTGCGAAACTTTAGATTAAACAAGGATGCATTTAGATACTTGCTTGCAGTACTACGAAGCCGAATTACAAATTCAGTGCGTTCATCGTCAGCGGCTGTTTAAAATTTCTGCAACGGTTCCCCACTCTTTTCTAAAATCAACTTTAGAAATGTTTTTGGAGAAAGCCTTGGTCAAGTCAACTTTTTCCTCCATTAGCGAAACCAGCTTTTCAAACTGATATTCGTTTGTTATTTTCATCTTTAAAGTTAAAAAAATTTTACTTTAATATTAATTTATTAAAATAAAAGAGAAACAAACTTACTTTTTAAGCTGTCGTTGGCAAAATTTTTGGCGACAGGAATCAAACTTATTTTTACAGATAACGCATCGTTTTAATTTACGATGATTTGAAAAAACTATAACGAGTGCAGAAATGTAAAAGATTTGCCGTTTTTCGACAGTCGACGTCGTAAAACGACTTACCATGATCCAATTTGAGTCGCATCGTGTTTTTTTTAGTCGTTTTCGACGACGATGATAAGGGTAATTTTTTCTTGAAATTTTCACAATATACTTTTGATATGATAAGAAACAAATGAGAGCACCGCACATGTTCAATTTCTAAAAAAAAAATTTAAGGGCCACTCTAATATACATACATTTATATATGTATATATGCAACAACTATACATATATATATATACATTTTTATAAATATAAATATATAAATATGTATATATATATAATATAAATATATATATACGCCATTATTTTTTTTATTTTTATCGTAAGGTCAAATACAAATTCTTCATTTGCGTTCTATAAAATTTACCATAGCGCATTTATATTCGACTAGAAATAGTTCCATGCAAAGCTGTTGCATGATAGCTGATTTTTCAATCTTGGAAAACAATCTTGATTTTTCAATCTCTTCGCGGCCTTTTGACGTCATGAAATTGTTTCCTCTATTTTGGTTGCAACGGCTAAGAAATAGCCTTTAGTGTGTGTAATAATTTGTAGTACTTGAGTACCCATATATGTAGAACGTGTTATATTTCCATGTAACCAATTTTCATTTGCATTACTTAAGCAGCTCCCTACATGTCCTGACGACGTCTTTAATTTCATTTTTATTTTTGTCATAAATTCAAAGAATGTACCTTTACTATCGTACCATTATTTTTGTCATAGCAGCTACACTCAACGAGTAAAAATTCCATAAAACGCAAAAAGATTTGAAAAAATCTTCAATTATAAAACTCAGAACAGGTATACTTAAAATTATGGCTGAGTTCCAAAACGTGTTTATAAAAAGCATCAGTGTGGTTTTTCTTAGAATTTTTACTTGGTAGATTCACCAAAACTGCGCAACTGGATTGTTATTTTTAAGCATGCTTTGGTTGCGCAGTTTTGGTGAATTTATTAAGCACCAATTCAAAGAAAAATCACTCTGATGCTTTGTACAAACACGTTTTGCAACTCAGCATATGCTTAATTTGAACTTCAGATCTTACATGTTCAACTTGAGCATTTGTGCAAAAAATTCTCTATGGCGAGGAATTGAAAAATTGTTGATGAATTTGCAAGGTCTGAGCTTAAAAAAGACATTTTCTGAAATACTGGACATTTGGCGTCCCGCGGAGGCTCTCTGCGAGAATGTATTTCTTGTTCCGTTTTTTTTTTAATTAAAAATTAAGTGAACTCTCTCTTGACAGCCACACATTTATGTTCCACACTTTTATGAATCAAACAAGTTGTATCTTATTTGATCATACACTTGATTTCTTTTATTAATTTTAAGATATTTACAATAACACATATTTAGATAAGTTTTTAAAAAGGTTTGTCGGTATCACATCGCTGGCTTCTTGTAAAATTTATTCCTTGTTTGTACTTGGGTAGAAAAACATTGTTTCTTCTACTATATAAAACAATATATATTTTAAGTTCATAAAATACAATTTTTAAATTACCTCTTTTATCAAAAAATTTAACGTTTAGACGCGGTTTTGTTGTAGATTGTGAAGTGAAATCGGAATCAGAATATAATTTTTTGCGAGATTCCCACTGGTTTCCTGGTTTAAGGCTTGATATATAAGAAGGACCGGATGCTGTGCGTCCTGATGGAATGTTTGGAGAATTTGGTGTCATGGGATCATTAGGCGACGTTGTAGTAGATGAGTTTAAGGCGGGAGAAATAGTCTGGGCATCTTGTTTTATAGAGTTGTTAAACTGTATTGTTTCAAGATATGTTGGAACTTTTAATGCCATAGGAGTATTAGAAACTAATTTTTTATCAATGTTGGACTTTCTTCTTATCATAATGGAGCTTGTGTTCGGAAGCATCAAGCTGTTGTTTTCCATAAATTCATTTTTTGGACTTCTCGAAAATGAAGGAATTGAACTTTTTATTCTTGGTGGCAATGGAGGGGGGCTCATTTCGTCGTCTCGCGAAGAAAGCTGATAAATAAAAATAAAAGTATAATTTAATTAAGCTTCAGCTAGACTTTTATATAAAAAAAAGAAGACTTGTGAACTTCAGGAACCGCAAAGCTTGGTAGCCGCTGTAAGGTTAATATGATAAATAGAATTAATTAAAACTGTATACTTTGTTTGTTTGGAAAACCTCTTCTGTAATTATTAAAGAATTCATGCATTTAAAAGCAGGTTAACATTGTCTTACTGTGTATTATGACATGAAAACATATTAATTTGTGATAGAATGTGAGATAGTGAAAACAAAACACATATTAAATTTTTTAATCTATTTTGATTTTATGACATGTCGCCCTGGTTTTTAAACATACGGTGGTTGAAAACATATATACTCCAAATTAGTGATGCCTAACTCATCTGCTCACTCTGCTGGCGTAGAGCTAGCAGCGGCTCTTTATATAAAAAAAAAACAAAGTAGCGCGTGTGAGTATTTGTATTCAGCAACCTAGGACGGTGGGCAAAAGTACTCGTATGCGTCCTTATAGTTCCACATCCATAAAATAAGAACAAAAATAATAAAATAAAAAGCAATGTATTGTGCAGGCTGTTCGTTGTAGTTGTCTCACTTTTCTATGTGTGACAACCTGTGTAGCGTAAATACAGAAAAATATCATAAATTAACCTGAAACTCACTTCAAACTCATTTTACTTATAAATAAAATAATTTTAAATTCAACTGATTTCAATGACATCCATTGCACAGCTGCAATCTGAGAAATAACAAAATTCAACCATATTTGAGAAATTTTCCACTGAGAGTAAAAAAAACAAAAAACAAGCAACCCAGCAATAAATATAAACTAACCGATACATCAATTGCAGACCTATAAACTATAAACTATAAACCTATAAACTGCAAACGAGTTTAAATGAAGCATTATAAATTTTTATTAAATGTACGTTAAATCATTGTGCAGCTGAAAAGGTGTGCACTTTTCCGAAATAATAGTTTTTCTAAGCTAAATATTTGAATTGACATATACATATATACATTAGGCTGTACCAACAAATTTTTTTGTGTTCAAGAATTTTTGGAAGGCTTATGGAGTCAAGTATTTTTGAGATTTTTTTTCGAATTTTTGGAAGATGTTTAGAGGTCACGTTGGTTGGATTTTCCCAACAAATCAGGTTTTCGGAGAATTTTTGAATTTCAATCATAATTTGGTCAATAACAGACATTTTCCAAGTCTTTGAGTCATAATTTCGAACGACAAATATCCAAACTTAACTTTAATGTACATAAATCAAAAGTGTTGCCAATTTTTTTGGAGTACTATATTTTATTTCTTCGTGAAATTTGTGTAAATTTTTAAAAAACGCTTCATAACTTTAAAAAATTTCACCAAAGTGAAAAAAGTAATGATGCACTTCGAACTATGGTAAAATTTTAATAATTTAAAAAAAAAAGCATTTTAAGGTTTGCAACCGTTGGTTGAATTGTTAAATCGCTGATTGGTGCATCGATTATGAAATTTCTAAAAATATACAACGTGTAAACCTGCCCTATCAAACGGCTGGAAGAAACCATGCAGGGTGTAAATCTACTCTAGGAATGTAAATGAACTGGCCGTGGAATTAAAAAACAAACATAACAACAAAAATGCTTATCCATCTACTTCAACTATCTGGTACCTATCCAAGAAACTAGTTGCCTTAGCCTTTTTTGATGAACGCATTAAAACCAAAACTTTGCGTTTGAAGGTAAAAAATATTAATACGCCAAGTAATGAAAACAAACTTGTATAGGGTGTTTTTTTTAGGGGTTTGTTTTTCGAATTGAAATAAAACACAAGAAAATCGTTTTAATGTCCATCAATTTGGCTTTATTAGAAGGATAACTTTATGCTATTAATGTTTAAATATGATTTCGGGCATGTGGCCGCCGCGGCTGGCTCGAATAAAGCCAATTCTACAGGTCCAATTTTCAACCACTTTTTCGAGCATATGGGGCCGTATGTCGGCAATAACGCCACGAATGTTGGCCTCCAAGTCCCCTAACGTTTCTGGTTTGTTGGCGTAGACGAGCGACTTCACATATCCCCAAAGAAAATAATCCAATGGTGTCAAATCACACGATCTTGGTGGCCAATTGACAGGTCCATTCCGCGAAATTATGCTCTCATCGAATGTTTCCTTCAATAAATCGATTGTGACGTGCGCTGTGTGGCATGTAGCGCCGTCTTGTTGGAACCACAACTCATCCACATTCATGCCATCCAATTCGGGAACAAAATAGTCGGTTATCATGGCTCTATACCGGTCTCCATTAACGGTAACTGACTCTCCAGCATTATTTCGGAAGAAGTATGGCCCAATGACTCCACCAGCCCATAGAGCACACCAAACAGTCAGTTTTTGTGGATGTAATGGCGTCTCAAGGATCTCATGTGGATTCTCTTCACTCCAAATGCGGCAATTTTGCTTGTTGACGTAGCCATTCAACCAAAAATGAGTCTCATCACTGAACAAAATTTTGCGATGGAAATCAGCATCGAGATCAATCTCATTTTCGGCCCATTTGCAAGCGTTGTTCTTTTGTCAACCTGTTCATGATGAAATGGCAAACCAAACTGAACATAAATGACATTAGAGTTGCCAGATTTGACCACAAAATGCCAGTTTTATCTCTATTCGAAAAACAAACCCCTAAAAAAAACACCCTTTACAAGGCAATATAACAAAAACATGTTAAAAGGTGAGAAAATTGAAGATTTTAT
Source organism: Pherbina coryleti (assembly GCA_943735915.1). Classification (NCBI taxonomy): domain Eukaryota; kingdom Metazoa; phylum Arthropoda; class Insecta; order Diptera; family Sciomyzidae; genus Pherbina; species Pherbina coryleti. The sequence goes on along the minus strand of OX030948.1, from coordinate 120,130,952 downwards.
TTTCAAAGCCAGCCTTTTTTTTGGAAGCCTGTCATATCTCAATTGATTTTTTACAAACCGATCCGGAAGAATGCAACATATAATTTCATGAAACTAAGAACGATTCAACAATTGCAAGTAGTTAATAATGTCGCAGAATGTGGTGTGGCCTTGGCAAGCAGTTACATCAATCTCACAACTGCTGAAACAGACTTATAAAATCTTTTACAGGGCATAGAACTGCACCGTAAGAAATTTAATTTAATTAATTTAATCAATAAATAACCAAAAGTAAAATTTCTTTTTATTTTTCGTTTTTAATTGTTTCTTTTTGCGGATTCTGTGGTAGCCTGAGGAGGGTTTCAACGAATTAATTTTTAATATGACTGCATTTTTTGGAAGTTTTTTTTATTGTTGAAGTTGATGGAGAAGCACATTTGTTGGAAAGTTTGTTTTTTAATTCCTCTACCAGCTGATTATTAGAGTAGATTTACACCTTACATCCTTTTTTCCAGCTGTTTGAAAGAGCAGATTTACACGTTGCCTTTTTTTAGCAAATCATAGTCGATGCACCAACCAACGATTTAACGATTCAATCAACGGTTAAAAAGCTTTAAAGGATATTTCAGCATGGCAAGAGTTAAATCAATAATTTTTTTTTTGATTATTTAAAATTTTACCATAGTTCGAAATGCATCATTACTTTTTTTCATTTTGATGTAATTTTTAAAGGTTATGAAGCGGGTTTTAAAAAATGTTCGCAAATTTCACGAAAAAATAAAATATAGTACACCAAAAAGTCTATAAAAATTTGCAACACTTTTGTTTTATGTACATTAAAGTTAAGTTTGGATGTTTGTCCTTCGAAATGATGACTCAAAGACTTAGAAAATGTCTGTTATTGACCAACTTATGATTGAAATTCAAAAATTCTCCGAAAAACCTGATTTTTTGGGAAAATCCGACTAGCGCGACCTCTACACCTCTTCCAAAAAATCTGAGAAAATCTCAAAAATACTTGATTCCATAAGCTTTCAAACAAAGGCTGAGCAATTATGAAATTCGAAAAAAAATTTCATTTGGGACACCCTTATATACATTAGTGTGTTTCAAAAATTAACACACAATTCCACCCTAAATAATGAAATAGGACAGAAAGACAATGCAGAAATTTGTTTTTATTGAATTCCTGGTTCCCCAAAGAGCGGGTTTTTATGAAAATCGTGTGTTTTTGTACTCGAGCCAAAATAACGGTTAATTTTTTTATAAAAACCACCATAGGTCTTGATTCACTATTAAAAACTTTATACAAAATGGACTATGTACAAAAGCGTCAGCATAGATATAGAAAACCTTTATTTTCCCTATATTCAACTAATTTTGTGCTAGAGCCCATCTTACAGTACAGTTTTTACAAAAACCACCATAGATATCAATTAACCATTGAAAACAACTTATGCATGCAGATTTTCAGAAAGATCGAACTAAGTTCAGAAGTGTCAGCATAGAAATAAAAAACCATTATTTACCATATTTTCGATTACTTTTGTACTGGAGCCGACCTTAAGGTACACTTTTTTACAAAAACCACCATAGATCTCGATTAACGATTAAAAAAAGTTATGCATGCAAATTTTCGAAGATATCAAGCACGTACAGGAGATTCAGCATAAAATTTAAAAAAATCATTATTTAAAATATTTTCGATTACTTTTATATTATTTAGGGGTATATTAATTTTGTCACTCCGTTTGTAACGGCCATAAGGTGGTAGTATAGAAAAGTAAATATATATTCTTGATCGGCATCACCCCCCGAGCCGATTTAGCCATGTCCGTCTGCCTGTTTGTCCGTCTTTCTGTCTGTCTGTCTGTGATCACGATTAGAGCCGTAATTTTCAAGCTATCATCCCGAAATTCGATATTTAAGCTTTTATATAAAAAATAAAGGTCAAGTTCGAAAATGAGCCATATGGGATAAAAACCACGCCTACCTCCCATACAAAGTGACTTTACCAAAACGATACAATCTCTTAGAATTCCCCAAAAAATAATATATGGACTTTTAATTTTGCATATTAACTTTGCGTGGCTTCCGTGGCGTAGTTGGTTAAACTTGCGTGGCCTCTATGTCAACGAACCTGGAGACCCGGGTTCGAACCCCAGCAGCGACAGAAAGTTATTTGAATTAAAATAATTTTTCTGTACGGCCGCTACCTCTCTGCAGACAATGGCAAACCTCAGAGAGTAATTAAAATGCCATGTAAAGCTTCTTGAGAATAAGAACATTTCGTTCATCGCCGTTCGGAGTCGGCGTTAAAACTGTAGGTCCATTTCTCGGTCAATTGTGTACAAACTTAATAACACTCACAACACAATTGATCATAAGAAGCTAGATCAAGGTCCTTCCAAGGGCTGAAATGACCAGTTATCTATTATAACTTTGAGATATAACATGCACTTTGTGTATGAAATTAAAAAAAATCGAATAAAAACCACGCCTACTTCAAATACAAAGTGACTTTACAAAAAGGTACAATCTTTTTTAACTCCACAAAAATTAATATATGGACTTGTAATTTTGCATATGAACTTTGATATATAATATGTACTATGTGTATGAAATTCTACCAAATTGAGTGAAAACCACACCCACCTCCAATACAAAGTAACTTTATCAAAAAACAAAACCGAATATTTTCTGTTAAAACGACGAAAATGTTTTTTCAAATAAATATTTTATTGACTGCTTAAAACTTTGAATATACTTTGGTTCGGCCGTGGGGGTATTTTAACTTCGGCCCAGTCGAAGATCATTTCTAACTAGTTTCTTCTAAGCTGTAGGCATTTTTTAACCTTAGACCCGTTAACATGTTTTACAATTTAATCCCGTTTATCTGGGTCATATTGACCCATAGTTTATTTTGTATGGAAATTGTCTATTTTTCAATGAGATAAAATAAAAAAGTGCTATTATTTCATAATATATTAATTTTAATTTTTGTTTTTTTTTTAAATATATATATGCACAAGACATTTGCAATTTACATAAGATTTATAACCGATTGATAAATCCGATCCGATTGAGCTGCATTTGATGTGCTAGGCATTGATGGATCTGCCCCATCATTATCATCGTTTCTTCCAATATATCAGGTTCTTTATATTTATAAAGCCTTAAACCCTTAAAAATAAGGTAACACGATTAACATGCACGAACATAATGCAAAGGTCAAAAGTTTTAAGCAATGGTCACACAGCAGACGTTTTATTATCCTTTGTTTTGCTGTTACCCTTATATGCTTCACATCTACGTCGTGGTTACTAATCCAGTAAAAACAGTGAATGAAACAAGAAAGAACAAGATTCATTTGAAATGTAAATTATTTATTTATTTTTTACCTAAACTTATGGCATTCGAAGCGATTTTGTAAGGCGTTTTATCTTCATACCAATCAAACTCAAACAATTCTTAGGCTGTGTGCTATCTGGAAACTTTTCACTCGGATGATGAAATTATGACAGTCCGAATGAGAATATTTGGCAGATGTGAGATGAATATGACTGTCAAAAATTCATGTAGCCCCAGGGGCTATTATAAATTTTGATAATCGGCAAGAGAATTTTTGACACAAGCAAAAATAAAAAAAAAATTTGTGCTTCCGAGAGCATAGCAACCAGAAGTGGAAAATATTTGCATAAAATACTGTTAATTTTTAGTATATATTAACAATTTTGCAAATTAAAAATTCATCCTTTTTGCACAGTAAAAATTACAATTATATTTCGACAGAAATTGTATTCAAGTCAGTAACTTCTTTTCTACCACGAGTGAAAAGTTTCCGAATAGCACATGGCCTTATTGCAATGTCGGGCATTCTGTCGCTCGCGGGCAAAGGTCTTTCTCTGCCGCCACACGTACGCTTCACTCGCACGCTGTTAAAGCTTTTTACACACTGTTTTAACATTGGAAAGCTTTTGAATGCACAAATACACATAAACGCCAAGATTGCGGCTGTGTAAGAATGCCCACCAATGCCTTATTGATTGTTTCGTTGGAGTGTTGCATCGCTTTTCCAATTGCTTTTTAGCATGATATAACGCAAATATTAAAAGACAACACAAAAGAGAACACTGCACATGCACAACAGATCCATATAAAAAGCAAGTTTTCATACGTGTAAGAAAAGTACATAAGCCAAAGTACAAAAAGTAGTGAAAAAATTACAACAAAAACTGATCCTTCATACAAATCGTATGGTAGAAAATGTCGGGTCATTTTGACCCAGATAAACGTATAGTGCACATGTCCGTTTTTTGTCTCTGCAATGCATATATGTCACATATGTACAATTTTTTCAACCTGGTTGCAAAGATAAAAGTTCAACAAATAAAATGGTAATTTTTTTTTTAATTTTTGATTTTTAATATGTTTTTTTTTTGCAAATGAAAAGTGAGTGGGGCCAATATGACCCGATAAAAGGGTTTAAGGTAAATTAAGTTTTGTACAGTTGAAAGAGAAAACATGAACCTTTAATATGCGATTTTATAATAACGATTTTTCTTCTTTAGTTTTTTTGAGTGGGAAATTTGTTTTTTGAAAATTTCAAGAAGTTAAAATCAAGTATTTTATATTTTATTAATATGAATTGATGTTAAATGTATTCTTTTTTATTTCACTTATTTAATTAAATTACTATGTATAATTTTCTTGCAATTTCTTTAACTAGATATAAATAATAACTTTCGGGTGTTATGTTCCCTGTAGGATAGGGAATAACACTCTCGGACTTTTTTTTCCTGATCAAAGGTCCTTAGTCATCAAAACTTGAAAAAAAGAAACTTGATGAAAAAAAAAAATTGGATACTTTTTTTTTGTTTTTTTAAACCCATCCGGCCCACCTCCGTGACCTTTTGTAAACACAAGAAATCGATTTTTTGCAATTTTTGCCGCATAGCATCCAAACTATTGAAGTGACGTCATTGCAATGTATTAAAAATTTGAATACGAACATTTCGGTATACTGCTATCTATCTCTAACTATCTGAGACATTTGGTTCCCGAGATATATATATTTTTATAAGAAAAATCGGAGGTGTATCAAAATTTCTATTTTTTTTACTTTTTAATTTTTATTAAAAAAACTATTCCAGATAGGATATTGAAATGTTCTACACCAATTTTCATTAATGCATTACTCATCTTTAAGAACAAAACACTTAACTCTAAGACTTTCTCTTAACCCATACCAGCCCCTACTGTCCCAACATACTCTACATTTCGTCAATTTGTTTCACGTTTTGCGACATTTTATCCATACTATTGAAGTGATGTCGTTGCAATTTATTAAAAAATTGCAGATAATTTGAATACGAATATTACTGCTTAGCTATTTACTATATTTTAAATATTTTTTTTTATACTTTAACAAAAAAAAAAACAAACTCGATACCGATATCAAGTGTCCACACTCCATTTTTTCAATGTTTTCTGGGTTCTTGAACTGATAGAATTAAAATTACTGTATAGCCTACTCAATTACTACTAAAGCGCTACATACTCTTTGGAAAATTTTTGAAACCGCGTCGCTTTAAATCCGGATTGCTGTGTTTGGCTGTTTCGTTATTTTTGGATTTCAGTCACATCGCTTTCGAATTGAGGCGTTTGGCTGTCGTTGTTTCATTCGTTTTCTTAGCTTTAATGTGAGAAAATCGCTCAATTTCTAGTTTTTGCAACTATAAAGTGGAAGTGTAGTGAATAAAAAAAAGGGAATGCTTCGTCGAAAGGAAGTAATACTAAACCACGATCCTCGTGAAGTTTACGAACCGGTGAAGATGTGATTTTAGAGCTTCATTACGCAAAGCAACATAAAAAGTTAGACTGAAAAGAAACCAAAACAAGTGAACCGTTAAAAGTTATAGACTTATGGAACAAAGCAACCAATATTTCTCAAAGAGTTATTGCTCAAAGAAACTTTAAAAGTCTACGCTCCGGTAAGTATAGGAATCAAACGTCACCCAGCTAACGTAAGTGTTGCACTACATATTAACAGGGTCATCAAATTGTCACGGTTTCTGGAATCCCTTGTGCCAGCAGAAACAATGTGCGCGTTCAACAAATGCATTCGTCGCAATGGCTATTACGCACATCCAGAAATTATTCTTTTGACGATGAACAACGCCGATCGAGAACTGATTCATTCGTTGGCATATCGCCGAATTTTAGATACGCGCAATGCATTATCCGAAGCTGCAATTTCCGTCATGCGTGAGTTGAAAGTTCCAATGCTGAACTACTCGTGTACGGACTACGTTGACAAAAAGTTTCGCCCGGCCACTAATTTTACGCAGTCTTTTGATTACAAAGGACAACATTGTACGACTGGCGAAATATAAAATTGAAGGAAGATCTACAATGTTGCAGGAGAAGAAAAGAACTTCGATATCGAGCTTCGAAGCTTACCGTGTCATTCGCAGGCCTTAGAGAGATGCGTCAAAATAGTGACAGAGGCCTCAAAACACGTTTCGAGCGAGTCCCAATGTATGTGATACATTATCGCTAAACTTTACCATCGATGCATGATACCATATTTTAATATCAAAAACCAGTTTGCTGCTGACAGAAATTATTTCGCTTTCCAACGAAAACTTTGCATTCTAAGGTCACTAAAAGATAACTCCATAAAAGATTCCTATTTTTTTTTTTTATTATTTTTAACTTGGTCATTTATAGTCCAAAAGTTAAGTGTTAGCTACATCAAACGTAAAAAAAAAATTGACAAACAGTACGGTATATTGCGGCAGTTCGGCTGGTATGGGTTAATAGAAAGTCTTAGAGTTAAGTATTTTGTACTTTAAGAAATGCAGGAATTTTAATACACCTCCGATTTTTCTTATAAAAATAAAATATGGTCCAATAAGTCCCGGGACTAACTACTGGTGGCACCTCTAACGCAATATCGATATAATATTTCGATAGTTCCAACCTTCAAGCAATACGTGTAAAAATTTCATGACAATCTAATGTTTAGTTCAGAAGTTGCAGTGATTTAAGTGACGCTACTATTGATATTTTCAAAATGATGGATTCAAAGCAATTCCGTGTGTTGATTTATCACTGTTTCTTTATGGGAAAAAATACCGTCCAAAATGAGCAATGGCTTCGAAAATGTTATTCGGACTCTGCTCTGTCAAAAGCAACCATTTGCTGACACAAATGATGCTGAACGTTCAGGACGCCCAAATGAGGCAGTTGTTCCACAAAACATTAAAAAACTACACAAAATGGTATTGGCCGATCGTAAAATATTGAATTAATTTGTTTCAGATGTTTTGCTTTATTTGTCAATATTCATATTCATTGAAAATTCCGAATAAAATTTTCACTTGAACTTATTTCCTTCGAAAAAGCAGTCGCCAATTTTATTTTCTTCTCGAATTGAATAAAACAATTGTTTGTAACTACAATTTTTTTACAAGTTATTTTTGACACTGTTCAAAGCGGGTGTAAACCACGTCAAGTCACTAGATGTTTGTTAATGTCATCGAAAAATTACAATTCTAGTTTAAATAATAACAATTAACTTATCTCAGCAGTTTGGATAAGTGTGTAAGTCACCCAAACTGTGGTTGACCTATATTTTAGTTTTTTCTTATTAAATATATTTCTTGCAAATTCAATTATTGCACAATTAAACTGCAAGAGCTTAACAGGTAAAAGTTGACCTAGTTTATGTGCGCGTGTTGCTTTTTGTCATGTCAGCTTAAACGCACATTAAACCTGGACAATTTTCAATGCATGTTTTGCAATAAACATTTCATAAACAAAAGTTAAGAAAGAACAGAATAAAATACTTTTGTTGATTTATCAACACTATGCCGACTCCCAGGAAAATGTCTGGTTCACCAGGTAACTTCAAATGCCGGGTTATCTTTGCTTTTTATGTTCCGTAGCTCAATGTTGTTGGACTTCTTCGGTTTCTTCCGCTGTACTAGAATTTGAATGAGTTTCAGCACTATGAAAATTATGAATATTGTTGCGAGTGTAGATGTTATTCCAGTTGTCCAAGATTGATGTTTCCATATTCTCTTCCATTTTGTTTCATGAAGTTCACTTAATTCGTCTGTAGCCGTTCTTTCGTTTAGATGAAACACTGTTGTAATATCATCAGATAACGGAATTACTGTCTCATTTGAAATTTGAAGTATTGTATGATTGTTGATTGTTGTGTTGAGGACGGCTATGGACTTTGTATAATAAGTTACAACTAGAATGTCTTTTGTGAGGGTTGCTTCCAGCCTTATTGATCTTGATTGAATAATACAGTCCGGCGTGATATGTATTATTCCCGTTTCGTTAAGAAAAACTTCTTCTCTGTTGTTGCCACAGTTAACAAATACCGTCGTCTGTATAGGCGTAACGAACATCCATGCATTCTGGGTCTACAGCTCCTTCCAAATTGTGCTTTTTAAACTGAGTATTCTTGTGGCACACTTTTTGAAACTAAGCTTTTTGTATAATTGCTGTAGTATGCAGTTATCAGTTTCATCTATGTTGAAGAAAATAGATGGTTGAAGAATTCGAATGGTTTCATTCCATTTGGATGCCTTGTTAATGTCCTCTACTAAAGATTCAAAGTATCGGTTCAGGTTATAATTGACTCCAAAGGTGGATGTGGTCATTTGTATTTCTTGAAACATATTTTCTTTTACTCGTTGTCGGACTGTATTAACTTTCAATACCTCATAATCATCTACATCTGTGATTATGAAATATCCAGATATAACGATATCCGTTGGTGTAACTAAAAAATCCAAGTTATTGAGGGGTTCCGGAGAGATTTCCAATTCTGGACCTAATATTTGTGTGCAATTTGTTGTAATTTCGTAGATCTTCTGATGCGATAAAAATTCATACAAGTGGCTACGCTTTAGATAAGCATTTAATGACTTGATATACTTGTCTTCAATTTCTCTCATATAACTGCTTGCTATTATATATGTATTTATTAGATGAATGTTTATGTTATTGTCATCGCTGATTTTATACCAGGCTTGCATTTGATTTATAACCTTAATTCCTTCATTTAATTTTTTCGTACATTTCTTTTCCCATAACCCACCAAAATGTGGTGATTCAGGTGGAATGAAGTGCCATTGGATACCAGTTTCTGCAAGACAATGTTGTATTTGCACAGTTTGTATAATATTATTCGCCCCTACGAAGTTGGTTCCATTATCGCTGTAGATATGGTGAACTGATCCTCGTCTACTTATCATTCGTTTGAGCGCTGAAAGGAATCCTTGTGTTGTAAGATCTGAAGTTAGTTCTATATGAACTGCTTTTGTTGCAAAACAGACAAATATTGCTATGTACGCCTTATGCAATTTTATTCCACGGAATTACGAACATTTAAAGAGCAAAGGTCCTGCATAGTCGACGCCGCAATGAGTAAATGGCCTTGAAAAAATTTACCCGTGGTGCTGGTAATTGCCCCATCAATTGAACTTGTCCTTTTGCATTGATCTGGAAACATTTCATACATTTTCTGATGTGAGCCTTTACTGCATTTGTTCCATGAATAATCCAAAATTTATTTCGTACATGGTTGAGTGTTAATTTTGTTCCGCCATGTAATGTGTCAATATGTGATTTTTTAATAATAAGTTTTGCAAGATGGCTTAAATGATGTAAAATAATTGGATGTTTTTGATCCATTGATAGATTTGTGTGCTTCAATCTGCCTCCAACACGTAGTAAGTCTTCATGATCAACAAATGGATGCAAAGAATAAATTCTATTATTTTTTTGCAAATCTTTCTGTAGTTTCAGATTTTTGATGTCTTCTTCGAACACTTGTTGCGCGCGCTTTATAAGTGCCTTTTCTGCAGCATTTATTTCTTCTCTAGTTATATAACCTCTTCTTCTTTCGCGTAACTTGAAACAATTGTTGATAAACCTTAAACAATAAGCTGTTACTCGTAGAAGTTTGCGAAGTGAGGAAAATCGATTCGTTATTTCTTCGGCTTCATTCTTGAGTTGTGTCACCGTGCATGTCAATGTATTTCGAATCTCTGGAACTTGGCTTGTGCCTATTATGCTTTTATCTTTCGGCCAGTTCGAACTATTCTCTTTCAGCCAATGTGGTCCATTCCACCACAATGTATTTGAGATTAGGCTATCTCCGAATACACCTCTTGATGGAATATCAGCTGGGTTTTCAGATCCGGGAACAAACCGAAATTGTCCTTTGAAATTTTCTTGTATGATTGACATCTGATTTGCAACAAATGTGATCCATTTCACCGGATGTTGCTTGAGCCAATTAAGGACAATTTCTTAGTCTGACCATGCAATCACTCTTTCGTATTTAGTTGAATTGCACATAAGAAGAACTGTTGAAGAAGAAGAAGTTGAATTGCACATAAGAAGAACATTTAGAAGAACTGTTGCACATAATTCCAATCTGACCAGTGATATCTGCTGCGCAACTTTTGTTTTTGATGCGATCAATGATATTGATACGTTATTCTCATTGGTAACCTTTGCGTATACAACAGCTGCATACGCTCATTCAGATGCATCTGCAACCCCATGTAGTTCGACCGTGCTATCCGTTGATTGCTCGGTCCATCTCTTTATCTTGATGCTCTGAACAGCAGGTAAACGTGATTTGAATTCATGCCATTCTGCTTGTAAATTATCTGGATGCTGTTCATCCAATCCGGCGCCTTGAATCCAAGGTTGAATAACAATTTTTCCTTTATTGTAACTGGTGACAACCAACCAAAAGGATCAAATAGTTTTCCAGCATCACTCAAAACCGCTCTTTTTGTAAATTTTGGATTAAAGGTTGTGGTATTAATTTTGAATTCAAAATGGTCAGCTTTAGGGCACCATTTTATTCCTAAAATTTTTATTGTTTGATCTCTGCTAAGATCCATATCTAGACTTGTTTCAATGTCCTCCTTTGGTATATTTCGAAGCAGCTCTGGGTCGTTTGATGACCACTTTCTAAGTTTGAAACCTCCTTTTCTTAGCATCTGTATCAGCTGTTGTTGTATTGTCTTACTTTCTTCTGTTGAATTCGAGCGACCTAAGCAATCATCCATATAGAATCCATTAATTATGGTTTCATATGCTAATGGGTAATTTACTTTCTCGTCTTCGGCTAATGTGATCAAAGTCTTAATGGCGAGATACGGAGCAGATGCTGTCCCATAAGTGACTGTGTTTAATCTGTATACCTTAATCGGTTTCTTGTTATTCTCTCTCCATAAAATGCGCTGGAGATCTTTATCGTCTTCATTAATTTTAATTTTCCGGTACATTTTCTCTATGTCGACAGTGAAAGCCACTGGAAATGTCCTCCACTGAAGTAATAACAGTAATAAGTTTGAAGAGAAGGACCTATCATCATTATGTTATTTAATGATTCTCCTGAGGTAGTTTTTGCAGATGCATCAAAAACTACTCTGAGTTTTGTCGTTGTGCTGTCTTCTTTTACGACAGCATGATGAGGCAAATAATACGTTTTCGCTTGTGTTACTGCAGAAACTTCTTCCATGTGACCAAGTTTAATATATTCTTGAATGAACTCGGTGTATTCTTGACGCAACGTAGGGTTTATTGCCAATCTTTGTTCTAGTCCAAAAAATCGTTTTAATGTCATCTTTTTTGATTCACCAAGATTAGATCGATTGTGGAGTAATGGCAATCTCACGACATATCGACCGTTTTCATCTCGAAAGTGAGTTGAATTGTAATGCTGCTCACACTGTTTCTCATCGTTTGTTCTTAAATCGGCATTCGGTATCTCTTCTAACTGCCAGAATTTTTCAGCATTTCATCATTAATGCAAATGTTGACCCATGATGTTACTTCGTTTAATGGACGTTTGCATGTTTTCTATTCTGACAGTGTTGTTAAAGGTCCTGATAGGATCCATCTAAAAAACGTGTTTTGAGCCATTGGTGTATTTTTTGGACCCTTGAGTAATCCTTGGCCGATGATTTCCGCGAACACATCCGACCCAATCAGTAATTGAATTTCTTTTGGTTCAGAATACCAAGGATCTGCTAGTTGTAAGTCATCTATGTGAGACCATTGCTCTGGCTTGAACTCTTTGCCTGGCATTTTTGATGTAATACTTGGCATTATGATTGCTTCGATTTGGCAACCCTTTTTGTCATCGTGTATTGACTGTGTGGTTGTTCACGTATTTAGTTTTGGTGGTTCACAGTTGTGGTGGTTCACCAATTTAGTTGCAGTGGTTCACAGATCATTTTACATTTCGTAACAATATATTTTTTATTTTCAAATTTCAAAGAACAAAATTTTATATATATAAAATAACATTTTAGGCAACAATTCGAATCGTTTTTTTATAACTACTGAAAATATTTTTTTTGATAGTTTTTTGATAACAATTTTTTGATAACTTATTTTTAATTAAATTTTAAAAACAAGTGTATAAAGTGTAAGTGTATTTTATATGTGTGTGATTGTGAGAGCACCACAACTGTATTCGCAACGAGCACTTGGCAATAACTTGTGTTGACTGACCATTGATGCCATTCACCTGAGTTTTGTAATTCATTGTTGGAACTTTGAGACTTCTTGCAAGTTTTTCAGTTATAACACATGATTGCGATTCTTGGTCGAAGTGCCCGTACTGGCTTTACCTGACCTTTGGTGCAGATACTTATCATCGCTGTCGCTAATAAAACTGTTTTTTCCTTGTTGTTGTTTTTGTATGATGCTGCTACCTATGTTGATCTAGCACTACCTGGTGATGAATTACACTGAACAACAAAATGACAATTTATAAAAGGTGCAGAGTTCTCAATAGTCAATCCCAAATACATTTTGGCTGCTGAATTTATATTTTTTTTTTTTTTTTTTTTTTTTTTTTGGATTCGCCCGGAGGTAAGAAATCTTCATAGATACGTATGACCCGCGCCATACGCATGCACGATTTACATTCTTAGAAGTTACCGGATCAGCCGGACTGATAGAATGCACCTACGTGCTAAAACTTACCACCTGTTGGCAAATAATAGCCTCCACTAAGCACAATTGCTTGGCCTTTCAGCGGAAATTAAAATTAAATAAAATTTGAGAATTTTTGTGCTTATGTAAACTTCATAAACATCATCGAATAAAAGCACATTCTTCATAATACGAAGCAATACAAGACAACATCCAAAATTATTTATTAGACCATATATAACCGCATTTATAATTGTTGTCGTTCGGCTTGGGGCCACTGTCCAACCCAAGATCCTACGTGGAAAAGAGATGCAACTCTCAAACACCAAACCAATACCAAACATAGCACAGATATACAAGTATATATTGTGCAGGCACAATATATTTATATATTCGGGTCACTAAAATAAGGGAACACCGAGCTAAAGTTATTATTTGGATATGCATTTGGGCCAACGAAGGTAAAAACTTGTATGGAAAAGAGATAAACTCTGACACACCAAGCCGAGAGACACGGTATACATGGTCAAATAAGGAAGAATTAAAGATCTAAAATAATTTCATGAAAAAATAAAGCAACGAAACTGAATAAAACGAAAACTCAAAGTATCTATGATATTCGATGATGCTTATTTGTTAAATAGTAAAATCTACACAATTATCGCGAGTTATATTTGTTATCACAAGGAATGCGTTAAGTATTCAAATGTAATATCATTTTGCGTTTTAAGACATCCACCGAGTCAGAAAAATTTATCAAGTTCAAGTTGCCATTAAAATCACTACACATACATCGCAAAGGGTCGTGAAGGGCATAATTAGAAGTGCACTGACTCAACTTAAAAAGCTGGAAATGTCTGGCTCCGCTCCTGGGGATGTTGAAGTTTAATGAAGAAAGGAGGTATTGTGACTTTATATAACCACTGAGTAATTTGTATAAAAAAGAGACATTGAGCATAATTCTTCTGCTTCTTAAGGAAGGCAAAGAAATAATTTTGAGGCGTGTTTCATAAGGGGGAAGAATAATATTGGGGTTCCAACGATAATGTAAAGCAAAAAGTAAGAATTGTTTTTGAACCGATTCTAATGCATCGATGTGGACATTGTATTGAGGGTTCCATATTACGGATGCATATTCAAGAATTGGTCTAACAAGAGAGGTATAAAGTATTTTAGTAGTAAAAGGATCGTTGAATTCTTTAGCCCATCTTTTAATGAAACCAAGGACACCTCTAGCCTTATTTACCACCAAATTAACTTGAAGATTGAAACGAAGTTTAGGATCCAAAATTACACCTAAATCAAGAAAACTGTGTACAATTTCTAAGTTAGTATTATTTATAGTGTAATTTATACTATTAGCAATTCGACGTGAGAATGTCATTTGCTTAAATTTTTTCAAGTTTAATTTTAAAAGGTTAAAATTACACCACTCAACTAGACTGTTTAAATCCGATTGTAAGAGTTGTTGATCTTCAGGCGATTTGTAAGTTAGGAAAAGTTTCACGTCATCGGCGTACATTAAGACGTTAGAGTGTTTTATTACAGAAGGAAGGTCATTTATAAACAGTAAAAATAAAACCGGACCAAGATGACTTCCCTGCGGAACACCAGATGTGACCAAAATATTTTTTGACATAGAATTCTTATATAAAACTTTTTGAGAACGATTCGACAAGTACGAGTTAATCCAGTGTACTAGTTTGACGGGAAACCCAATTAGATGAAGCTTTTTCAGAAGAAGATAATGATTGACACAATCGAAAGCTTTGCTAAAGTCTGTATAAATAACGTCAGTCTGTCGTCCTAAAGTAAAACCTTTGATGACACGCGAAGTAAACTCCAAGAGGTTAGTTGACGTAGATTTTCCCTTTAAGAAACCATGTTGAGAGGTGGAAATGGAGGAAGATACAACGTGGGTTATCAGTTATTTTATCAGATCAGTTATAATTTTCTCAAATAACTTAGGGATTGCGCTTAGTTTTGCGATACCTCGGTAATTGGAAACATCAATTTTTGAGCCGGATTTATGAAGAGGTATTATATAAGATTTTCTCCATATGTTTGATTCGAATTTAGCGTCTAGGCGGCACATTAACCGTATAGATGCTTGAATCAAGGGTTTATTTTAGATGGCACTTAAACCACGTAAAACGGGAAGATGAGTTAATGACAAACACTGAAAGTTGATTGAATAACTGGAAGAATTTATTAAAAACCATTTCTTTTATAGTAAAAATTATCTTAAAACAATGCTAAAAGTGAATAATTAACAAATTGTATTTACAATTAAAGTTATATAAAAAGTGTTGACTTAACACATTACAAAATATATAAAAACAATAAAGAAAGAAACATATGTGGAAAGTGTTTACTTAACATAATACAAAATAAGCAAATCAACCAAAACCAAGAATTTATGAACTAGTTTAATTGACACAAATCAATATGAACTTAAATTATGCAATAATTAATAAGTGTGCCAAAAAATCATCGACTTTAAATAAGAACACTATTAAGCAAACACAGCAAAATATGCTGTGCTGGCTGCTTTACCCAATAATCGCTGCTCTACTTTGCTGGGTAACAACAAATTGCCTTGTCATGTAACAATGCATGTTGTTGTTGGTATCGGCGCTATTCTTAACATTCTCCCGCGCGTTGAATATCCATTCAACAATTTAAGCTACGTTGATAGAGAATCAGAGCGAGAAGTAGACCTTGGTAATGGTATTGATGCAGCTACTGGAGTGGGTGAAGAGTCATGCTTCCTTGTATTGCTCTTCCAGAGATAATAAGCAATGATGACGATGGACAGAAACAATGCTACGTACCCGATCACTGTGTGATGATAACTCATCCCGTGGATCTTAGATGGCATATCAAGCAGTTGATTGGAGAGGGAATATTGTAAGGCGGTCAAATTACGTATTTGAATGTCGTAATGCCCAGTCTCGACCTTGTGTATGAGCGGTTCAAAACTTTGTAGGTTTGCGAAATCAGTGATATTTCCTAGTCTGGTGTATGATGAATGCACAATACTGGAAACAGACTGGATTCCTTGAATCGTTAGAGTTTGCTGCTTCAGAATGCAATCAGGTTGGAACTTAAGTATTCCTACACCTTCCAATGATAGTTGAAGTACATCATTGCCACAGACTGCACTTATCTTGGTCGGATATCTCAAAGCATATATCCACTGGTTTTCGTGGCTTAATTGAAGCCAGGTTGCATTAGTGGCAAGTGGTTGTAGTATGCAATTGGATTGTGGTTCGTTGTTAAGGAGATGAATTTCGCATGAGCATATGTCAGAGCCCTTGTTATATGTGGCCTGGTTATTGTAACATAAGCGAACGCCATCCTTGAGCATTGTACATGAGTTTAATTCGGAACTACTCACAGGAACATATTGACCTCGATGGGAAGATATTGCTATGATTTGATTGCATGGTTTGATTGTAACCATACTGTTGTTTAATATACTAGGTACTGGAATTATTCTATATGTGTCGAATTGCAGCTGGTCGATCAACGGAAGTGATATAAGAAAAACGATGTGATCCTTGGTTAATCCGCCCTTGATACTCATTAATCTGTAAATTGTCAATAGGTCATCATCATGATTAATTGGCAATTCAACGGATTTTGGAAGATGATTTCTTATTTTCAGTAATTCAACTTGTATTTGACGTGGTGATAGAATTGTCGGACTTACTGTTCCATGGCGTGTATCAGTCAATATCTTAATTAATGATGCTTGCATAGTTCGAATGTTCGATGCCACCATTGTTAATTGAATGGATGATAACGTAAATAGTTCAAATAACTTGTGGTGATGGTCTTCCGCGTGGACGTGGTTCAATAAGAGTCCTAGCTGGAATTGTATATTTATGTTTGTGCATTTGTCGATTATTTTTTCTTGTGCTGAAGGTGCATATATTGCTAACGCTAACTCATTCAGTTGGTTCTTTGCACCAACAAAGTTTGTGGCATTATCACTATATAAATTTTGACAATGTCCCCTTCTGCCAATGAATCTCTTCAGAGCTCCAATAAATGCGTCCGTTGTAAGATCGCTGACAATTTCAAGATGGATAGCCTTGGTAGCGAAACAACAGAAAACTGCAATATATGCCTTCTGAGGTTTCTTTCCCCGTGTTTTAAAATAAATATAAGATGTCCAAAACATCGCGTACACTGAACTTGACGTTTATGTCTTTTAATACCTAGTCATAACCATATAATGTTATAATTTTTGTATAGAGTATTTAAAAAAAAATTAAAAAAAAAAATTAAAAAAAAAATTAAATGCATTTTAGAAATCGCTTTAGGCGCGGGACGTTTTTTCACCAAATTGAAGTAAAAAAATGTGTTTTATTGACCCTTGGGAGAATGACGTCCAAAAAAAGTTATAACCCTAGTGTTCACGATATGATCAATGCTTCATATTGATAATTTACTTTTATTTTGGACTATCGATCGTATCGAAAGTTTATATTACTTATATTAAGATATATGTATAAAAGAAAATAAAAATTAATATTTAGCAAAAAACATTCTTACTAATAAAACAGGCTTTGCAAATGCAAAGCAATTAATGAATTATGAAAAATATTTTTTTTTTTTTTTTGTAAAGTTTTGTATTCTAAACCTAACAGGCCGAAACACATAGGAGGCATGCATGCTTCAAGCGTCTGACATTTGTGATACGGATTGTTATGAAGTAGCCCACATTAAAAGCATGCACGCATGCATGATGCTTGCAGCATGCCTGAAGTTGGCGAACTTTTAACTTTTTGCAGGCATCAAAGCATTGACAGAAGACATTTATGAAATAAAAGCAATATCAACACAACCATTAACCATAAAATATTCTCCAATTCTACTTTTTTTTTAATAAACTTAATGTATTTTCACTATTTTCCTTTAAAATTTCTATTCAGTTTAACATATTTGAAATGTATCATATATGCGATGCATGCTTTCTATGCGCTTTAACCAAGCATGCTTCACAGGCACGATGCATGCTTAAGGCATGCATGCTTTCTATGTATTTTGCCCTAATGTACATATGTGACCCGGTCTACGAAAAGGGACCTTCGGTGTGAAAATATCATTTTTCACTTTTTTGGCGATTCGGATAGACTAATGTGTGCTCTTTCTAATGGCGCAAAGCAGAAGTTTCCAACTCGAAATTTCGACTAAGAAATACAACTCTGTAAGAATAGAGGATAAGCTGAAATAAATGAAAAGACGCCATTTGTTTCGCTGTTTTCTCGAAAACTTGTTTTTACACCGAAGGTCCCTTTTCGTAGACCGGGTCACATATATTGCTTTTGTTTCTCTACAGAATTTGCTTCAAACATTAAATGTACGCCAATACAAAGGAAACATTAATTGTTCGTGTCGTGAATAATACTAAAACATTAATATTTACAATACACTTAAGTTGTTATAAAACTACATACTATATAAAATACTACCATATTGCTTTCTTTCCTAAAAAAGTACTATTTCTAAAAGAACATCTGTGTCTTCTTTCTTGTCAAGTGTTCGATTCATGAATACTTGATCATTATATGTTATCAATGCTTATAAAGTGAAGAACCTTTATTGAGCAATTTGTGCATAAGGAATGCAATAACGTTGATCAAAAAAATTATTAACTTTGATAAATTGATCATAATATATGATCAGTAAGGTGGGTCACCCCATAAGGATTTTAGTAGCATACAAATTTTTTTTTTAGGTGGACCCGAAATCTGCCCCAAATGATCTTTTTTGTATTACTTCATCAGTTTTTATCCGATCGTAAAAAAAAGTATGTCGTTGGATAGATCTCAACAAGGACTATAATTTGTTTTAACAACATTTTTACCTTCGATTCCATCTTTGACCAGATTTCTCTTGAACTGACTTTTCGTCTTATTTCCTCAGTAACCCCAAAACTTCCATTTTTGTTTTTAAGAAATAAAAAATCATTAAACTTTTGTGAAGAAACTTTTTGATTTCATTCGTAGGAAAAAAAGTTACAGCGAATTTAATTTTCGGTCAAGTTTGGCTTCGTTTTTAGGATTAAGCTTTCGGTTCATCTTCGTTTGCCTTCGTTCATCTCCGTGTTTGTTCGTTAGTCTTCGGTTCAGCTCCATTTGGTTTCGTTTTTAATACAAAGTTTCCTTAAAATCGGTCCAGTCGATCAGGTACTATGGAGTCATATATATTTTATTACTTGAAGCGCCCTCTATCGAAAGTTTTTGAAACTTCTCATAGCCTATCTTTTAATCTTGAGTCAGGAGAATCTTTATACTAAATGCCAACAAAATTGCTCCTGCCGTTTAGACTGCAATTTATTATTGCATATAAAAATAAATCAACAAGCAAAACAGCAACTAGAGGAAAACCACACAACCTCACACACAAGCAAACAAAATATTATTGCTTGGTCAGGAGTATTGTCATTCTTTATTTCATCAAAATCGTTCTAACGGTTATATTTTTAATTTAACTTTTAATTTTACTGCCGCTCAATATAATAAAATAAATTAAGGCCCTGTTTCAATTTTTTGATTAAAAAAACGGGCTTGTTTGAAAGCCAATACAATTTTTTTGTTTTATTTGTCTTAGATTAACAATTATGTATTTGTTTTTTTGCAGCCATATTAACGGTTATACAGCGCGTAAAAGTTGAGGTCGCGAACATGAGGACTCTTGCGGCTTGCACGATATCACCTCTTCAGGTAGTTTAATAAAAAACAAAAACAAAAAACCAACATTTTGTAACAGTTTTGTCTTGTGCGTGAACCAACAAAAAGTGTAAAATTAAAAATAAAATAAAAAAAGCAGAAAAAATACTTTTTTTATTTGATTTTGTTAGTTCACGCACTGCGTATTCAATTATTTTACAAAAGGAAAAAAGATTTAAGTTAATCGGACATTTACTTTACGAGTTTGAGTGCAAGCCGTTTCAAAAAATGTCATTTCGAGAAAAACGAAATCAAATAGTAATGAGAGCCAATAATCAAGCTGTCTTATAGAACTGCAACAAGGTGTATGTTTTAAACGGCTTTGAATTTTATTCTGAAATTTTTTCACACATTCTTAGGATGTTTTTGAAAATAATAAAAAAAAAAAAATTTGAAAATTTATCAAAAAAAAAATTGAAACTGGGCCTTAATTCAAATCTTAATCAAAAGTGCGAATCAAGAATCGAACCCAAGATTCAAAAAATTTGCAAAGTATATTAAATTTTATGTTTATTTTTTATATTCACTTTACTTATTGACCGTGGCGTAGCGTGGCGTAGTTGGTTAAAGTGCGTGGCCGCTATGTCAACGAACTTTGGAGACCCAGGTTCGAACCCCAGCAGCGACAGAAAATTATTTGAAGTAAAATAATTTTTCTGTACGGCCGCCACCTCTCTGCAGACAATGGCAAACCTCAGAGAGTAATCAAATGCTATGTAAAGCTTCTTGAGAATAAGAACATTACGTTCATCGCCGTTCGGAGTCGGCGTTAAACATGTAGGTCCCTTTCTCGGTCAATTGTGTACAAACTTAATAACACGCACAACACAATTGATCATAAGAAGCTAGGTCAAAGTCCTTTCAAGGGCTGAAATGGCCAGTTATTTATTTATTTTATTTTATTACTTATTGAACAGACTGCAGCAGCGAATGCAATGCCGATTGCTTGAAAAAGACAGCGGGAAACAGCTATCGATTACATTAGAATAAGTCATTGAATGCTGGATACAGGCTTATGTACAAAGTTCATCTTATGAAAAGCAAACCAGCTGTTTTAAAGCATGATCTTTTATATAAAAAACTAAGTGCAGAGTGATAAGAAAAAAAAAAAAATCGAAATATATAATGAAAAATAAAATTTGCTCTGAAACTTTGATTCGTTGGAACTTTTTTCTTAACGAATGAAGTAAAATACTTTCTTGCTAAAAGTTTAGGGATTTTTCTTGTAAAGTTTCATTTTCCTAAAAAAAAAATAATCAAAGTATACGTATTTAATAAAACTCTTAATTTTGAATATAATGGCTTGAACAATTTTGATGAAATAAAGAATGACAATTCTCCTGACCAAGGTATAGCAGATAGTTTGTTTTTAGAATTGAAAATATTTTGTTTACTTGTGTGTGAGGTTGTGTGGTTTTCCTCTAGTTGCTGTTTTATTTGTTGATTTGTTTTTATATGCAATGATAAATTGCAGACTAAACGGCTGGAGAAATTTTGTTGGCATTTAGTATAAAGATTCTCCTGACTCAAGATTAAAAGATAGGCTATGAGAAGTTGCAAAAACTTTCGATAGAGGGCGCTTCAAGTAATAAAATATATATGACTCCATAGTACCTGATCGACTGGACCGATTTTAAGGAAACTTTGTATTAAAAACGAAACCAAATGAAGCTGAACCGAAGACTAACGAACAAACACGGAGATGAACGAAGGCAAACGAAGATGAACCGAAAGCTTAATCCTAAAAACGAAGCCAAACTTGACCGAAAATTAAATTCGCTGTAACTTTTTTTCCTGCGAATGAAATCAAAAAGTTTCTTCACAAAAGTTTAATGATTTTTTACGAACTTTTATTTTCTTAAAAACAAAAATGGAAGTTTTGGGTTACTGAGGAAACAAGACGAAAAGTTGAAATATCTGGTCAAAGATGGAATCGAAGGTAAAAATATTGTTAAAACGAATTATAGTCCTTGTTGAGATCTATCCAACGACATACTTTTTTTTACGATCGGATAAAAACTGATGAAGTTATACAAAAAAGACCATTTGGGGCATATTTCGGGTCCACCTAAAAAAAAATTTGTATGCTACTAAAATCCGCTTAACATACGCTTTCAAATGAGGGGCGGTCTTTTGATATTTTTTTTGGTGACCCACCTTAATGATCAGTGCTTTTTGAAGAACTATAGCAAAAATTCAGAGCATAGCGCATACTTGATGATCAAAACTTATAAATGTTTAAAGAATACATTTTTTATATTTTATGAACAGCTTGATCAAAACTCGTGCGCAAACAATTTTCTCCGTGTATGCGTCGATAGATTTTCATGTCGTCAGCATAAACAGAAAGATTAGAGTATTTGATGGCATCATCGACATCGGTTATTGTTAAGACGAATAGCAGAGGACCAAAGTGGCTGCCTTGAGGGACACCAGAAGTTGCTGTAAAAAACTCGGATTTTGAAAACCTAAAGATGACATTATATCGGCGCTCTTCGAGGTAAGATTTAATCCAAGCAATAAATGTGGGTTGAAAGCCGAAAGCTTTTAGCTTCAGAAGGATGACAGTGTGCGAGATTTTGTCGAATGCTTTGCTTAAGTCAGTCGAGACAACACCGACTTCATAACCACTTTCTAGAGAACGTAGGGTATTCGAAACGAATTCTGTGAGGTTGGTAGTAGTGGATCTTCCCTTGAGAAAGCCATGTTGGTTAGGGGATAAGATAGACTTGCAGTGGAAAAACATAATTTCGTAGAGTATACTTTCAAATATTTTGGGTGTACATGATAGTTTAGCGATGGGTCTATAGTTTGTGATGTCATTTTTTGGACCTTTTTTGTGCAGAGGTATAATGTATCAATCCTTCCAAAACTTAGGAAAAATTGATTGAGAGATAGAGAGCTGGAAAAGAGCTAAAAGAGGATGAGCTAAAGTGTTTGAGAGTTTTTTTTAAAATAATAGCAGGCAACCCATCGGGTCCAGGAGAGTAATCGTCCTTTAAATTTCGTAACTTTTCGTTCACATTGGCAAGTGTAGTATTAACCGAGGTTAAAGACGTTTGAGCACAATATCTTCAATAAGTGAAATATTCAGAGTCCAGTTCATCATTATGACTGGTAAATGACTGACTAAAAAAACTTGCAAAAAGATTTGCAATTATTTCAGGGTCCTGCGAAGATTTGTCTGAAAATTTTAGGGTTGGCGGGTAATTGTCTGATTTTCTCTTGATATTAATAAACAGGTAGAATTTTTTTGGATCAGTGATAAGTTTGGTTTGGATATGGGCTAGATAGGACTCATAAAGATGATCACAAAGATAAGAAAAATGGTTGTAAACATTAAGGTAACTCGTGAAATCAGCAGAAGACCTAGATATTAAATATGTACGCCAAAGTTTGTTTCTCTTATTCCGAAGCGAACGTAGCTCTTTTTTATACCAGGGAGGTGAAGACGAAAAGCTCAAGATTTGATAAGATTTGAGAATACAAGTAAATTTAAAAAAATCTCGTTTCGAAAAAGATCCGATTGTTCAAAAATCTTGTTTCGAAATCGATGCTATTATTTTAAAAATCTTGTTTCGAAAACGATTCGATTATTCTAAAAATCTCGTTTCGAAAACGAAGTGTGAATTTCTTCCGCTCGCGGATTCCAAAACGAAAGTAGAACGAATCTCGTTTTCGAAATAAATACACGAGATCTCGGTTTCACCTCGAATTCGAAACGAATCCGTTTAGTTTATTGGGATAATATACACACACACACACACACACATTCATACAAACAAAAGAAAAAATCAAAAGAGTTTTTTTAAATGATAATAAAATAAAATAAATACCTTGAAAATATCTTTTTCAGTCTGCACGGATCTTTAACATTATTTAAAAACGAACGACAATTATTTTAAATACTAGCTTTTTCCCGGCGCGCGTTGTTGCAACCAGCAATTATATCGCAACATAATAATTCTATTCGAAACTTCTAAGACCTATAGTTTAACATCACTGTAATTTTCCACTGCCTGTTAGCGTTTCCCAGTAGCAGGAGATCACCAAATAGTGATCACCAAATTACATACAAACTCCATTTTGACTTTGTTACTGAGTTACTGCTACTTTTACTTTCAAAGTTATTCGGTAATACAAATTTTAATTGTATTGGCGGAGCCATACACCCTTATATAATGCCCATCCAGTTTTCTAGTAGATGGACATTATCCAGTTTTAGTACAGTTGCCGACAGTGAGCAAACAAAATAAATTACCAAATTGCAGCCTTATACGGCCAAGACCATCTGATATATAGAATTTTTATTGATTTGTGGGCGGTAAAAGGGGGTGTGACAGAAATTTAAACCATCTCGTACATGACAAAAACGTACTGCCAAAATTTCAACTCAATCGGCTCAGTAATTTTGAAGTTTCCAGCCAGCACACAGACAGCGTTGTGCTTTTTGTATATATAGATTATTGGCAATAAGTTTTGATTGGTAAGAGATACTAACATAATTTTTTCTAAAAAATTAATTTTTTAACTTGTATATTTTTTCAAAAATATAAAAACACAATATTGACAAAAAAAATTTGGTTCGAAAAAATCAAGGGTAGGCCTTGTTTTTTTAATCACAAAAATTTTTGCGTAAAATTGAAATAACTTTTGCTTATAAATGTTATAAGTTTTAAATAGAGTTGAAAATTTGCGAATTTGAATTTAGATTATTTATACAACAAAAACAAATTTTGAGCCTTATTTTGAGGAAAACTCCAAAATGTCAGACCTTTTTTGAAAAAAATATTTAAAATATATATACTCAACTAACGGTATTTTTGCAATAAGGTTTTCATAGTACATTGATGAAGCCTTAAGACAAAAAAAAATTTAACAAAATGTATAAAAAAGCACCGGGGATATTTGAATCGAAAGTCCCAAAATGAAATTTCTGATTGTTTTTTTTCTCATTTTTGGACAACGATGTGTTATTAAATATATCGTTGTAGTAAAATTTTTCATAGTTCTCAAAATATGTTCATGTTTTTTATGTCAAAATAACGTGTTATGGAATAATTTCCCTCCATGTTATGGAATAATTTCCCTATTATATTTTGGCTTTTAAGCGAGCCACGCTGATAACTAAGGCCTCAAGGCCGCTCTGATTATATTTGAAATTAAAAAGACAGCTTTCGCTTAACTCAATAACTTCTCTTATTTTTCAAATTTGCTTGCTTAAATACTAAATTTACAACATGTTCTTATATCTAAGACACACCCCATTTCCAGTTATTCTTCCATTATATTTTTGTAACCAATCATAAACAAAGTTAAGACTTGCATTTTCTCAAGTCACATATTAAAAATCACAATGCTTGCTTTTTACTCTGATTGATTCTATATTGGCTTCTCAGAATTAAGAAATTCCAATTTAGAAATTAATCGTTTCATCAGATGCGCTACTTTAACATGTTACTCATGAATATGCATATCGACACATTCCCTCACATGCTGACCATGTGCACACTGCAATATGATCTTGTCTTTTTTATTTCCAACATAAGTGAACGCTCGCGCTAAACCAAATTTGTAATTTATGAATCATTCTTCTTTAATTGTCACTATTTTTGTCGTCGCCAAATTAGATCAGATTACATTCACATGTGCTCAGCATTTCATATTTTGAGACAAGGTGGTCTAAATTTGTTTTATTGTTTTGTTTTATTTGTTTATTTGTTTAATTTGGTTGTGTACACACAACACCCTCACCCTTTAAAAAAAAATGATTTTGTTATTTTTAAATGACAAAATTATTTTATGATAATTGATAATATTAAGATTCTACATATTTCTAGCTTTTATTAAGTTGTTATTATGTACTTCTTTTTCTCTATTATCTATTTTAATAGTACTGTTAGGTCCATTTTGAGATATAATTTCAAAAGGGCCTTTGAAAGGTTTATCTAATTTTTTCTTATTCTCTACTTTTAAATATACATAATCTCCTATTTTAAAATTAGCTTTATTAATATATTTTTGCTTTTTTAACGTATTTTGCTTATTTTCTAATAAATTTTCTTTTGCTTTCATATGTGCATATTTTAATTTAATTTTAAATTCATTAATATAGTTTTCTAAATTATAAAATTTTTCTTCATTGTTTGCAATTTCACATGGTAAGGTACATAATTTTCCATATACTAATTCAAATGGTGTGTATTGCGTTATGCTATGCGGAGTTGTATTATATGAATATGTATAATAAGGTAACAATTCATCCCAGTTGTCTTTTCCGTCCATTGTCATTAGAAAATCGTTTAAAACTCTATGGTTTCTTTCTACTGTTCCTAACGTTTCATGATGATATGGTGTTGATGTGGTTTTATCTATGTTCAACATTTTGCATATATTTACTAATAATTCGTTCGTGAATTCAGTACCTTTATCTGTTTTTAATTTTCTAAAACAACCATATTTTAGTATGAATCTTTCTACTATTGTTTTTGCAACACTTACTGCATCTTTTGTAAAAAGTGGAAAAGCTTCTACAAATTTTGTTAGTTCACATTGAATAGTAAGTATGTATCTATATGCATTAGATGGTCTAAGCGGACCTACTGTATCTATTGTGACAACATCGAACGATGTGTTTGGTGTTTCTGTTATAGTTAATCTTTCTTTTGCGTACCTAGTGATTTTTACTTGATTACAAATGTCACATTTGTTAATATATTCCTTAACCATTTTATTCATACCTTTCCAAACGTACTTCTGTTTTAGTTTGGCTATGCTTCTTCTTATACCGCAGTGTCCTGCAGTTTTTGTATCGTGATTATCTCTTATTAATTTCTTCATGTCTTCTATTTTCTCAATTCTTTTCGGTGGAGTATATAATATTATGTCTAGACAATTCTCTTTATTATTTTCTTCTAACTCATTAAATATTTGTTTAAACTTGTGCACAGATATATCTTTAAATATTCTATCATTCTTTGCTAGCGCTAATTTCTTCAGCTTTTCATGTTTTGTATAAGATAACAATTTTTTCAAAATCAATTTTAATTCTGATAATGTCTTATGATTGTATCTAACATGTACTATATTATTGAATTTATATATTTCACAAGTGTGGCCTTTATTAATTTCTTTTGCATGTTCACATTTTAACTTCTGCACTCCTCTGGTGTCAGATATTGATATACACTCCCATATATGAAGATGATCAGTCTTCAATGGTGAAGTGTCCGCGGATATTTCATTTACTTCCTTACTTGTTTTCTTATTCTTATTATTTTCATTTACTCCATTAATTGCTTTCTTATTCTTCATTGCTCTCGTTAGTGCACTTATATTATTTACCGGTATCATTTCTTTTAATTTTTCAGAATTTAACTCTATTCTAGATAACGCGTCAGCATTTGTATTCATGCTACCTTGTTTAAATATAATATCGAAATCATAATCCATTAAATCTACTCTTATTCTTGTTAATCTTGAAGATGGGTCCTTATGAGTAAATAAACTAACTGGTGGTCTATGGTCTGTATACACTTTAAATCTTCTTCCATACAAATATGGTCTGAAATGATTTATTCCCCAATGTATTGCTAATAATTCTTTTTCTATTACTGCTTTATTTACCTCATGTTTGTTGAGTGATTTACTCGCAAATGCTATTGGTCTATCACTTCCTATTTCTCCCTGAGAAAGAACAGCTCCTAGTGCATAATTTGAAGCATCAGTTGTCAAGATAAAAGGTTTTGAAAAGTCTGGGTAGCTTAATACTGGTGGTGACATCAGTTTTTGTTTTAAATTTTCAAAAGAATTCTGGCAACTCTGTGACCAGCTAAAAATTACATTCTTCTTTAATAATTGATTTAATGGTTTTGCTATATCAGCAAAATTTTTAATAAAACGTCTGTAATAATTACAGAAAGCTACAAATCTACGTACTTCATCCGCGTCTGTTGGTATTGGATAATTTTCTATTACTTTATATTTGCTAGGATCCGTAGTTACACCTTGATCCGTTATGAGGTGTCCAAGATAAACTACTTCTGGTCTTAAGAAATTGCATTTACCTGGATTCAATTTTAAATTATATTTACGTAATCTTTTAAAAACTTCTATCAAATTTTTATTATGTTCTTTTAAACTTGAGCCAAAAACTATTATATCATCAACATATAAAAATGCTGAGGCTTGCAAACCACTTAGTGCGAGTGAAAGCATTTTCTGAAAACTATTCGTTGAAATTTTTAAACCAAAAGGTAAACGTTTGAATTGAAAATGACCTGAATCAGTCGAAAAAGCTGTTAATGGCCTTGATTTTGGGTGTAGCGGAATTTGATGAAATGAACTTGTCATATCTAATGTTGAGAAAAACTTTGCTTTGCCTAACTTGGCAAGAACATCTTCAAGTCTAGTTAATGGGAATTTGTCATCCACAATTTTTTTATTCAAAGATCTGTAGTCAACTACTAGCCTCCATTTCTTCTCTTCACCCGTGCTCTTCTTCGGAACTATTAACAGAGGTGAATTATATGGACTAACGGAAGGTTCAACTATGTCTTCATCTAATAGCTTATCAACTTGTTTTTTTATTTCCTGTAAATTAGAATGTGGTATTCTATAATTTTTAATGTATACCGGTGACTTATCAACTGTTGTAATTTTTTGTTCATAAAAATTATTTTTCGTTAAAATCTCGCCTTCCATATAAAAAATGTTTTGATAATCACTACAAAGTTCTAATATGGATTCTTTTGCTTGCTTATCTAGATTATCTATCTTAATTTCCTTGAGAATTTTTTGAAACCTATACTCATCTGGTAAGCTGTTCTTATAATGAAATATTTCATAATTTTTCATGTTTTCTGTACCCAGCGTCAATTTTGGTACAAAAATCTCATCCGGTGTTGTATTTAGAAATTGTACATGCTTAACTCCTAGTGCTGGAATTATCGTGTTTGCTACAAACACTCCTTTACTCATTTCTTTGCCACAAACTATGCTTTCTTCAACTACATCTATATTCACAGCTATTATCAGTAATAGCTGACTCTGCTCTTGGGGGAATTTTTAAGTTTTTAACAGTTATTATTTGCGTGTTCATTGGTATTACAAACTCTTCTTCATCTGCCGCAATTGTTAGTGTATACGTCTCATAATCTATTTTACAATTATTCTTTATAAGAAAATCTCTACCTAAAATCCCATCTGATAACAAGTTTATATTTTCATCTACTATATGAAATTGATGTGCTAAAATCCTATCTTCCCATTTTAATTTAATATTTGAGCTTCCTAATGAATGTGTTGTTTCACTAGTTATTCCATTTATCTTACATATATCATTATCGTTTATATAATCATTTAAAATGTAATTTTTTAATAAGGAGATGTCTGCTCCAGTATCTACTAGTAACGTTACTATATTATTACCTATCTTAACACTAACATAATTTGATATCTCATTTGATCGAGTTACATTTATAATTCTATATTTTTTATTTTCTCTCCGCTTCTTATGTAAGAGTTCCCCAGTCTCCGGATACCGGGGGCTTCTTAGTTTCCCTGGTTGTTGGTCCTATTATTATTATTATTGTATCTATGCCCATTATTATTATTCGCTCTACTGTTATTACCTCTAAGATTATTGTGCACACCTCTACTATAGCTATTATTTATATTATTGCCGTAACCTCTATTGTTATTATTATTCTTATTTCTGTCTTGAATGAAATTCCGGTTAAAGTTTCCATTACTAAAATTCTTATTATGAAAATGATTCTGCCTGTTTTGATTAAAATGTCCTCGACCTCTTGGAAATCTGTTAAAATGCATTACTCTACTGTTATTTGTCGTATCGACCTCTGTAGCTACCCTGATTGCATCACCTAATGTTGTTGGGCGAGCTGCCAAAACGACTGACTTAAAAGGTTCAACTAACCCATTCTTGAACGTTGTCATTCCTATTTGATCGTTCAGCCTTACTATTAATTCACGGTGCTCTTCACCTTGCTCATTTATCTGCAACTCATTCAATGCTGCTAACAGATTTTCTATCTTAGATGCAAATGCTGTGGTTTCCAAATTTCCTTGATACATCTTGGTTAAATCATGATGCAATGTTGAAACTGTCTTTTTCGTTTTGAATGTTTTTTGTAGTATGATTTTTAATGTTTCTAAAGTCTCAGGTTTTGTTTCACTTAGTATTCTGTTTTTTACATTTTCTGATAATTTTGTGGCTAGTATAAACTTAATTAGTGTTTTTTGTTGTGTATCATCTTTTAAAGTATCATGATAAAATTCAATTAACCCTATATAATTGTTTAAATCTCGAAAGTCTCCTTGAAACTCAGGAATCAACTTAGAAGCAGTTACTAAATCAAATGAAGCCATTGTGGTTGTTAAATTTTCCTCTTTTGATTTTAAGAATGATTTTATTTTTTTTGTTATTTGATCAAAATTATGCTTCTCTTGATCCTCAATTATTTGCAGTCTTAAATTTTTTAAGTCAAGTAAAGTCTTTGTTATGAATTCAGTTGTATACGTCCTATTTGGGCTCTTTTTTAACTTCACAAGTATTTGCAAAGCATATTCACTCTCCATTTATATTATTTATGCGCATTTGTTACAAATTATTCTTGATTCTTTTAAATGAAAGCCATTTTTGCCAATTTTCAGTTCGCAAATAGTACATCTGAAGCAATTGAAATGAAAGCTATTTTTCTTGTAAGATAAATATCTTACTTTTCCAATATCAATAATTTTTCGTTTACATTTATAGCAGTGTTCGCTAAAAAGGATTCCAAAAATCCTTGGTAAAAGCATGTTGTAGCAAATTCTGACATTGTTATATCTATAATTACTTTTTTTTTTTTTTTTTTGTCTTTGATTATATATTTTCAATTACTGATAAAAGTATTTTGTTCTTAACATAATTTTTAAAATAAGAATATATTTTATATAATGCAACAGAAATTATTATTATCAAAAGAGCTGTTATGATAATTACTTTAAACATTCTGAATTCTGTTCATCCTTTTCTGAACGTATGCTTTAAAATATTGATTTATTCTATATGCTATGTATATAAATATGCAAATAATGATTATTGTTGATAGAATGGTTAGTGTTGTCTGCTGAATCTCGGTTTTTGTTACAGCTGATCCTAGATTATTTTCAATGTTCTCATTGATTGTAATGGTTTCCTTGCTCTTCTGGTCAAGCATCGTGAGTTGTCTGTAGACTTCTGTAATATTTGGTATCATGTAGTTCTTCTTTTGCTTTGATCAGTTCAGCTATCAGTTTCTTCTTGTTTTCACCTGACGCCAGATGGATCACGCGGTATAGCTCACCAAGCTTTCTTCTCAAGTTTACTGCTTTGCCTCCTCTCGACTTCTTTCTATGTTTATCCTCTTCTTGCTGTGTCCTTTTGCACTGTCTTTGCTGGTATTGCTCCAGTGTGAGTGGCTTTGGTCCAGCTGTCAATGGTGTCGGAATATATATATCTGTGGAACTGTATTGCCTTGCGCTACATGTTCTGGTACATATTCAACTTCTACAAATGTTGCTGGTTGGTTCAACTGCTCGAATAGCTCATCTAACCCTACTCTTGAGTATGACATTAGGCTTTATATTATGTTAGGTTTTATATTTGTCGCAAGAACGGTGTCCGCAGGATCGCCATGTTATAGAATAATTTGTCTCCATGTTATGGAATAATTTCCCTATTATATTTTGGCTTTTAAGCGAGCCACGCTGATAACTAAGGCCTCAAGGCCGCTCTGATTATATTTGAAATTAAAAAGACAGCTTTCGCTTAACTCAATAACTTCTCTTATTTTTCAAATTTGCTTGCTTAAATACTAAATTTACAACATGTTCTTATATCTAAGACACACCCCATTTCCAGTTATTCTTCCAATTATATTTTTGTAACCAATCATAAACAAAGTTAAGACTTGCATTTTCTCAAGTCACATATTAAAAATCACAATGCTTCCTTTTTACTCTGATTGATTCTATATTGGCTTCTCAGAATTAAGAAATTCCAATTTAGAAATTAATCGTTTCATCAGATGCGCTACTTTAACATGTTACTCATGAATATGCATATCGACACATTCCCTCACATGCTGACCATGTGCACACTGCAATATGATCTTGTCTTTTTTATTTCCAACATAAGTGAACGCTCGCGCTAAACCAAATTTGTAATTTATGAATCATTCTTCTTTAATTGTCACTATTTTTGTCGTCGCCAAATTAGATCAGATTACATTCACATGTGCTCAGCATTTCATATTTTGAGACAAGGTGGTCTAAATTTGTTTTATTGTTTTGTTTTATTTGTTTATTTGTTTAATTTGGTTGTGTACACACAACAAACGGATTTTTTTTTAATTTTACTAAATTTAAGAAATATTTTATATTTTGTAAATATTTGCATACGTAACCTAAGAAAACAACTAAAATAATGCGATTTTGTAAAAAATTTGTACTACAGCACCATCTGCTGTCCAAGGTGGTTCAAAGAAGATACTGTCAAAAAACTCATCGTACCTGAAAACTACTATGTACCTATTTTCATTCTAATCGCATGAGCGGTTTGGGAGTTTTAGGTGGTTTTTCAAAAAATTTGTGTTTGCCCTCTGGTGCTCAATATAGGTAAAAAAAGACAGCAAAAAAACACTCAACGTACATGAAAACCACTGTATACCACTTTTCATTCTAATCGCAAAGCGGTTTGTGAGTTTTATGCAGTTTTGTAAAAAATGTGTACAACAACGCCCTTTGGTGTTCAAGGTGGATCAAAATTGATGGCCCAAAAACACGCACCGTACCAAAAAACTTCTGTGCACAAATTTTCATGATAATCGGATGAGTAGTTAAGGAGTCTATTGCGTAGTTACAAACATAAGCTCCTTGTTTATAAAGAGTGATTTTTTAAGTGCCTGATAACTTTTTTTTTAAAAAAAACGCATAAAATTTGCAAAATCTCATCGGTTCTTTATTTGAAACGTTAGATTGGTCCATGACATTTACTTTTTGAAGATAATTTCATTTAAATGTTGACCGCGGCTGCGTCTTAGGTGGTCCATTCGGAAAGTCCAATTTTGGGCAACTTTTTCGAGCATTTCGGCCGGAATAGCCCGAATTTCTTCGGAAATGTTGTCTTCCAAAGCTGGAATAGTTGCTGGCTTATTTCTGTAGACTTTAGACTTGACGTAGCCCCACAAAAAATAGTCTAAAGGCGTCAAATCGCATGATCTTGGTGGCCAACTTACCGGTCCATTTCTTGAGATTAATTGTTCTCCGAAGTTTTCCCTCAAAATGGCCATAGAATCGCGAGATGTGTGGCATGTAGCGCCATCTTGTTGAAACCACATGTCAACCAAGTTCAGTTCTTCCATTTTTGGCAACAAAAAGTTTGTTAGCATCGAACGATAGCGATCACCATTCACCGTAACGTTGCGTC
This sequence comes from Pherbina coryleti, assembly GCA_943735915.1. Classification (NCBI taxonomy): domain Eukaryota; kingdom Metazoa; phylum Arthropoda; class Insecta; order Diptera; family Sciomyzidae; genus Pherbina; species Pherbina coryleti. The sequence continues at coordinate 120,097,769 of OX030948.1, read as the reverse complement.
CAACAGCATCTTTGAAAAAATACGGTCCAATGATTCCACCAGCGTACAAACCACACCAAACAGTGCATTTTTCGGGATGCATGGCCAGTTCTTGAACGGCTTCTGGTTGCTCTTCACTCCAAATGCGGCAATTTTGCTTATTTACGTAGCCATTCAACCAGAAATGAGCCTCATCGCTGAACAAAATTTGTCGATAAAACACATTTCGAACCGAACACTGATTTTGGTAATAAAATTCAATGATTTGCAAGCGTTGCTCGTTAGTAAGTCTATTCATGATGAAATGTCAAAGCATACTGAGCATCTTTCTCTTTGACACCATGTCTGAAATCCCACGTGATCTGTCAAATACTAATGCATGAAAATCATAACCTCAAAAAAATCACCCTTTATATATAGATTAGGGTGGTCCTTATTTTTCGACTTTTGAATTATCCTCGTGGCACTTTCTCATTTGATTATATACCTCTAAATATGAAACACGTTTTTTTTTTTGTTAAGATTTAGAGGTCGCTACCAGCTGTCAAAATTTTTACAAAAAGCGTTGAAAGACAGCTTAAATTATGGTTTTATTTATTTTTAATTTAGGTGTCTATATCACATTTTACGTGCAAGTGAGACTTGCAAAGACAATAGCTTCTTATCCCCTCCACCCCTCGACCCCTCATTCGTACCGACACGTCGAGATTTAGCCCGACTCGCACTTTAGTTTTGTTAAGTCATTAATGAGAGTGTTTCAACTTGCAATGGCGTCTACAAGTAGCGGACTCAGTAAAGCTACTAGAAATCAAAGTAATATTTGGCTCATCGGTGAATTATTATCCTAATTAAGCCATCAACGTTGCCTCCATCGGTGAAGTGTTGCGCTTTTTTTTAATACAAAAATGATGAAAAGAAAGAAAGAATGACGAACTTTCAGTTCAAGAAAAGGAAAAACTGGCAGAAGCACTCAAAATTGAAGGCACAGATCATTGCTAAAAACGAATAAACCTTGACATCGTACATATCCACGAAAAAATATCTTAAACTTCGTGAGTAGTAATTTTTTTAGGATTCTTCCAGATCATAGGCCTATCATTAATTTTTTTGAAAAAAGACGTCGAAACCTGGAACAAAGACCCTGATTATATAGCTGCCAAAAATATCGTTCATTCATTGCGAGTAGTGAACGACATAGCTGAGCGCGGTGTTGCTTTAATGGAAGAATATAATAAAAGAATTACTTAAACTGAAGAACAAAAGCAATATTTGCTTTTGTTGATAAAAGAGTATAGGAAAAAGTACCCTAATACTAACAAGTCTCTTGTATCTTAAAAGTAAACAATTCAGATATCTACATAAAATGTCTGTTCCCGTACTTTTCAAGTAAAAACTAGTAAAATTGGAAATTTTAGAGAGTAAGCAAAAAATCTCTCAGAAAGAGCACAAAAACAAAAAAGTATTGGAACGCTTGCTAGTAAAAAATAGTAAAAATCGTAACAATCGTACAAACTTCAAAAAATCTGTGCAATCTGGATATGTTTTTTTTTTGTTGAAAGTTAAAGCAATTTTTAGAAAATGTTTAATAAGAAAAATAAACGTTTATTTTCGGTGTTAATTGATTCGTCCGGTGAATCAGAAAATAGTGAAAGTGGTGAAGAACTTATTGAAATTATTGCTGAACAATCTGGAAGTGAAGAAGAAAACCTTCTGAGGGAGCTTCTTCTCCTTGGGCTGCCACGGATTCCTCAATCACCAACCCACAGAATGTTGCATCTGTAAAGATTATTAAGTAAATTTTTTCTGCATATGCTTACTTTTGCTCTGCATTTTATGTGATATTTACATACCTAGTTGCATGAGCTCGAAATTGTTTGATGGACAATTTTTGTGCATTGAATTATTTTCCATTTTTCACTGTTTGTTATTAATTAATTATTAAAATTGCGACAATAAATAAAAACAAATCAACAACTTCAAATCACACGATGTTTTCAAGAAATTTATTTTAAAATATTTTTTTTTTAATTTTTTTGACGTTTAAAGATTTTACTACTTTTTACTCGATAAAATTTCTAGAGTAAAAACTAGTTACTTATGTCGTGGAAGGGAAATGATTTGCTCTCTCATTATCGTTCTCTTTTCGAGTACGGGAACGCGTTCAAGTAAAAAATAGTAAAAACTTTCAAAAACTTTTGCGTACAGGAACAGACCTAATATCTTAATTCATAACAACAGCAATAATTTTGTAATATTTTGTAAGACCTGGGTAAAAAAATAAAGGATTCTAACAAATACAGATTTTGAGTTTTTATTTGAAATTCAAACCTTGGTGACTCTAAATGGCGACCTCTAAATGCCATTTAAGAAATTTTAAAAAAATACTGAAATACTTTCTTATGGTATATAACCAAATTACGTGGTGCCCCGCGAAATTAAAGAAAAAATAATTTTTTCTAAGGAATAAGAACCACCCTCAAATAGATAGATTTTTAAATACATCCCAATAAACCAAACGGATTCGTATCGAGTTGGAAGCGAAAACGAGATCTCGCGTATTTAGTTCGAAAACGAAACTCGTTCTACTTTCGTTTTCGATTCCGCGATCGGAAGAAACTCACACTTCGATTTGGAAACGAGATTTTTAGAATAATCGAATCGATTTCGAAACGAGATTTTTGGAACAATTGGTTCGTTTTCGATACGATTTCTGGGGAAAATTCCCCACTGCAGTTCACTGCCGTGACGGAAGTTGCTGGACAAAAAAGTTTCTCTATTTGCAAAAAAATATGTAGATAAATCCTATTGCGTTGACAGCTTGTGCATACATTTTTTTGAAATTAATTTTCCTTTTGCTTCCACAGAGGAACTTCTTGTGTCCACCAGGTTCAGTCACGGCCGAGAACTTCAGTATAAAATTTACCCCTCTACCGGATGGCTTCTCTTAACCTATTTAATCTCTTTATTTATAAAGGGTCCGCCAAATAACTTTTTTTTTTGAAAATGCTATAAAAAAAAACTACTGAATATTTTCTCAAATTTCTTTTTTTATTTGAATGTACAATCCTTCCGGTTAATAAGGGAAAATGATTTCATTCAAATGGCTGCCTCGGCTGGCCATGCAGTAGCCTACACGATCGGTCCAATTTTTAAGCACATTATCGATTGTGTGCAGCTGTATTTCACCAATGGCTTCACGAACATTGTCCTTTAAAGCGTCAATTGTCTCTGGCTTGTCGGCGTAGCACTTATCTTTGAGGGCATCCCACAAATAATAGTCCAACGATGTCAAATCGCAGCTCTGAGGTGGCCAAACGACATCAGCTCTGCGGCTGATAATGCGATATTCAAAAACAGGGCGCAAAACATCGAGTGTAGCTTTGGCTGTGTGGCACGTAGCGCCGTCCTGTTGAAACCAAATGTTGCCAATATCCTCCTCTTCAATTTTTGTGAACAAAAATTCGTTCAACATGGTCCGATAACGATGGCCATTGACTGTAACGGCCACTCCTTGCTCATTTTCGAAGAAAAATGGCCCAATTATGCCTCTGGACCAAAATCCGCACCAAACAGAGACTCGTTTTGGGTGCATCGGCTTTTCAATGTATGCGTGCGGGTTTTCTGTGCCCCAAATGCGACAATTTTGCTTGTTTACATACCCGCCAAGATCAAAATGAGCTTCATCTGAAAATATGATTTTTTTGGCAAAATCGGCATCTTCTGTAAGTCGATCGCAGGCCCACTCATAAGCGAAAACGCATTGGATGGTCAGTTGGCTTCAACTCTGAACCAATTGGACTTTGTATTGCGTCAAACCAAGGTCTTTATGCATAATTCGTCTCAATGATGTTTCCGAAATGTTCAATTGTTGAGAACGACGGTGAATTGATGTTGATGCCGCTTCACGCACACTTTCTGCCACAGCAGCAATATTCTTGGGTGTACGCACTGTTTTCGGCTTTTCACGATTTGGTTTATCGATGAGGATGCCAGTTTCTTTCACTTTTTTTACAAGATAACGAACAAACGGAGCTGACGGTGCTTCTGTTCTTCCAAAATCCGTACGCAATTTTCGCACACATTCTGCAACATTACTATGATTTTCAAAGTAATGTCGCAATATTTCCCAGCGTTGTTCAAGCGTATACATAACCATATTCGTTCAGCGGAAGAATAAAACTAATTATCTGTCAAATCAGACATGTGCTAAGTGTTACCATTCACGAAATAAGCACTAGTTGAAAAAACAAACGTTAGATGGCGGACCCTTTACTTTACCTGGCGTGGTGTAGATACCTGATGAAGAGGAATCACTTAAAATTCTCATACGTTTCATTTTATTAAAAATAAACTTAAAAAATGTCAAATCCTTTGCTACATTTAAATAAATAAATAAATAATAAATAACTGGCCATTTCAGCCCATGAAAGGACTTTGACCTAGCTTCTTAGGATCAATTGTGTTGTGCGTGTTATAAAGTTTGTGCACAATTGACCGAGAAATGGACCTACAGGCTTAACGCCGACTCCGAACGGCGATGAACAGAATGTTCTTGTTCTCAAGAAGCTTTATATGGCAATTTGATTACTCTCTGAGGTTTGCCATTGTCTACAGAGAGGTGGCGGCCGTACAGAAAAATTATTTTAATTCAAATAATTTTCTGTCGCTGCTGGGGTTCGAACCTAGGTCTCCAGGTTCGTTGACATAGCGGCCACGCACTTTAACCAACTACGCCACGGACGCCTTGCTACATTTAAATCGTTTAAATAAAAAAAAAATATTAAATATTGTTCTTATTAATATTCTCCACAAAATATACAAATTTCATAAAATAAAATATTCCCCTTTTTAATATTCTCGGATTCATCTCGAATTCGAATAGAAAGCGAAAATTCGGATCCGAGATCTCGGCTACTTTTCGAATCCGAAACGAATCCGAGTCCGCTCTGTGGTTTATTGGGATTTAATAAATGTAAATATGATTTTGTAAACCAAAAGTTCGTTATACTGGAAGTTAAATTGAAAAATATAAATTTTCATATAATAACAGTGTTTAAAAAGTTTGCACAGAAAATCTCAGGCAATAAAATTTCATAGGTAACATTCCAGGCTCATTTTCATAAACGTACACACCAATGCATACCTTTTCCCCCCCTTGAAAAATTCCTTTGGACGCCCATGCTCATATATTTAGCTAACTCAATGAAAATACAACCCTGCGCTATCGGCAAATGTCAAACGCGCGACCGAGTTGAACACTTCTCAACTTTTGTCAGCAGCTCGCGCTTTGATCGTACTTTACCCCTTCTTACGAGGTTCGACGATATTTACGATACAAAGTACGATCAAAGCTTGAGGTCGAATCATGGATTGCTTCTTAACAACTCTTTATTTACTTTATAAAGTTTTTACTTTAGCTGTCAAAGTGCGAGCGACCTAATAGCTAATTCACAATACTGCGTTAGGTCGATCGGCCTTTGACAGCTAGAGTAGAAACTCACGTGTTTTTATGCAGCAATTCACAATTCGACCGCAAACTTTGCTCGTACTTTGATAGTAAATATCATACGATGGGGTAAAGTACGGTGAAAGTACGATATAACGAGATGAGTAGACAAAATGTCCATTCGGTCGTGCGTTTGACATTTCGTGTTATGAAGGGTTGCATTTTCTTTGAGATTTAACATTTTGTGCTATGGAAGGGTTGCATTTACTTTGAAATAGCTTAATATGTGGGTGTTTTTGAGTTTCATGGGATTTGTTATATTAGCCCATGACACAGTTTATAAATAATTTGATTTATGGTAGTAAAATTCAATTTTTGATGAATTTTATATTATATAATATTGATAAATTAATTTCACTGTGTGTAATTTTTTAAGTCATGGCAAAATAACCATATACGGACACCACTACGTGATAAAAGACTAAAAAAAAAAGACCCGTGTCTCCCAATTTTTCCCAAAGTCATGCACTTTTTTGTTTATGGGCCGCCAAAGATTTGGGGCCTCGGTATCATTTTCGCAAAAAAGTGATCATTTTCTCGGGCTCATATCTTGCAAACCGTTCAGAATTTCGATTTACTCTCTGAGGCAAATTTGTAGCTCTTGTCATAAAGAACAAAAATTGCGAACATATAAAATCAAAAAAACTTCACCTTCCAGATCAAAATCGCAAAAAACTTAAAAAAATTCGATTTTTTTTTACCTTTTTTCCCGTGTTCAGGTCCATAGGTTGCTACCGTTCAAAATTCAAGGAAACAATCAACTACAAAAATTTACCTAAGATCTCAATAAACAAATTTCTAGAACATATAAACTTCCTAGAGATGATTCTTAACACCGTTTTTTAATTTCATTTGTTTTTTATTTACTTCAACATTGAGATACTATGCTATCTATTACAAAAATATTAAAAAAAAGTATTCGTATTATGTTTATAATGTTGATGGCCCTGGACTTGCAAATCGGGCTCTCTTAAGTTGTGGATCCAAATCGTCGTCCGAATCGTCGGATCTGACTCTGATTCAGAACTTATGGTGTCCACAGGCACGTTGCTTCCAGACTGCCCTCCATCATCAGCTCTTTCTTCTTCAAATACTTCATTAACATCATACAGGGTGATGTTGTGACTCCACCAACATACCTCTGCAAGCAATGCGTCGAGGTTTTTGCCTTTGTACCGTTTTTCCATGAGCATTGTGGTTTGGTGAAACCGTTCTCCTTGCTCATCGGATTCGGTAGGGAGTTGTTTGATAAAATCGTCAAAATGAAAATGAAGAAAATGCAGCTTTAATGTCATCGGCAAAATAATGCAGCATTTCTTTCACCCATTCTCTTGCTTCCGGTTCCGCGTCTCGATCCCCTCCCAAGACTCTGGTGCATACACGCTGAAGGTAAATCCATGCCATTGAATGATTTGCATCAAGCGATGAATCAAAGTTGCTCTTGAATAGCTTTCTAATGTCAGGGCCATTAAGTACGCCTGTTAAATGAAAACAAAAAATAAAGACAGAAAAGAAAACATTAACATAGTGTAAATAGTACAATTAGGTGAACAAAAATTCGTTTTAAATTTACTACAATACCTTTTTTAATTTTGTCATCGCTACGCTTTGGGAAAACGCTTTTCAAATAGTTGAATGCGTTTGGACAATTTACAACGGCCACTTCGATGAATTTTTTAACAATTCCCAATTTTATGTGGAGCGGTGGCAGCAAGATGTCTTGAGTATTGTCAATTAAAGGTGCATTCTTCAGTCTATGTTGTTGTATTTGTTCATCCACACTTCCTCTTGGTCTCCACGAATTACATTGGAATTGATTCAGAGGTGAGCATGAATCCCAATTACAAAGAAAACAAAAGAATTTTGGGAAGCCGCCTTTATCGATGATCCCTTGCAAAATGTTGATGCCCTTCAAATCACAGCAAATCTTCCATTTTTTTTCGTAACATTTGATTTTTTCCATTATATCTTTCAATGTTTCATAGCTTTCTTTCATGTTGATACCCATTGCTAGCGGAATGGAAGGTTTTCGGTTCGACACATGCAACAACACTGCTTTCAAGCTTGAAACAGAACCATCAATAAATAATCTCCACTCACTAGCGATGTAGTTCATTCCCATTTTTACCACCAAAGCTTTTATATCGTTGCAGTAAGCGAAAGAATTGTCATCATTTAGAGTGTAGAGCATCAGTGTAGAAATTCAGCTTGTCGTTTGCGGTACGCCGTAGAGTTAACATTAGCATGTGTGAGTTTTCTTTGCTTTAAAAAAGCTGTCAAAAATATTGCAAGTCGCTGCGATAATCCCAATATGGCCACAATGAAATCCATTTCCATTTGTGTTATTAGTTGTGGTCCATCTCTTCCCTGTTGGGGCTCATAATCGGTATCAAATGGATCTTCATAAGTAACACCACTTGCTGTACTCATTGCTGTAAATTCTGTAGTACGATCTGGAGTTGGCGGCCTTGGTGATACAAAATTTTCAGGTGCAAGCACTGGTAGTGTGGCTGTTGCAGTTGCTTTATAAATTTTGTTCTTCTCAGCATGTCGATTTAGACGACATGTGTAATTTACGCATGCATAGCAACTGGTTGCATCATGATCACCTGGGCGATTAATCCAGTTTACGGGCTTACAATACTTCATAGTACCTCTGCCTCCACTCAACCATGCCATGAGATTGTTATAACATTGGCGACACACTGTATTAGGTGTGTACATAATTTTCACCGGTCAAGTCCACTTCGTCGAAAAACAATGTATATGCTCTTTTGAATTCACTAGTTCAAAGATTCTTTTCCTTCTGAAATCTTGTAGATGTTTTTTTTCTGGTTTGATGACCGCAAACGTAGAAAAATAAATCAATTTTTTCACACTGCATACTGAAACTGTCAGTTGCCACTGTTGTGTACGAATTATGTTGTAGCATTTTATATAACTTTAACCGCGTCACTTTTTTCACTTTTGCGTGCTACCTAAACAGTGTTAAGAATCATCTCTAGGAAGTTTATATGTTCTAGAAATTTGTTTATTGAGATATTAGGTAAATTTTTGTAGTTGATTGTTTCCTTGAATTTTGAACGGTTTGCTACCTATGGACCTGAACAGGAGAAAAAAGGTAAAAAAAATCAAATTAAAAAATTTTCGGCAAATTTTTCACTTTTGCGTGCTACCTAAACAGTGTTAAGAATCATCTCTAGGAAATTTATATGTTCTAGAAATTTGTTTATTGAGATCTTAGGTAAATTTTTGTAGTTGATTGTTTCCTTGAATTTTGAACGATTTGCTACCTATGGACCTGAACACGGGAAAAAAGGTAAAAAAAAATCGAATTTTTTTAAGTTTTTTGCGATTTTGATCTGGAAGGTGATTTTTTTTCTATTTTATATGTTCGCAATTTTTGTTCTTTATGACAAGAGCTACAACTTTGCATCAGAGAGTAAATCGAAATTCTGAACGGTTTGCAAGATATGAGCCCGAGAAAATGATCACTTTTTTGCGAAAATGATACCGAGGCCCCAAATCTTTGGCGGCCCATACACGGGTCTTTTTTTTTTAGTCTTTTATCACATAGTGGTGTCCGTATATGGTTATCTTTTTCGTGTTGCGCTGTGTTTGCATTGATGAAATCAAATGAAATCTTTTATTTTATCTCATGTTACATTTAAAAATTATGTGATTTACGTTATGAAAGTAAAGAAATGCAAGTTTTAATGAATTTTATATTATTTTACATAGCTAAATTATTTTTCTGTAATTATTTATAAAAAGTAAACAAATGAAAAAAACTGGAAGAACTTCTCATTTATGTATTTTAAGTAAAACTTTAATTGGTCATTCAATTATCTATTTTTTTCCAATATACAAATCGCATTTGGATTCCGACTTGCAGTCCATATTTTTAAAAGCTCTTTAAAAATTGTATGCAAGAATTATTAAATTTTTATTAATGGTATTCATTCAATGCCGAAAACGTTCCGAATATGCCGAAAATCGGAAAAAGCGCAAGCTCCGAAAATCAACTGTCAAATTTGTATTAAATCTGATATTCGGCAGAGTTTCCAATTTTCCGCACGATTTTGATACACAAATAACGCCGAGTACTTTCGGCAGCGAAGTGCTGCCACCTTTCAAATATTTTACAATTTTTATTACAAAAGATAGAAATTCTTAGTTGAGAATGCATTTCAACGACAAAAAAACTAAATTAATCCTTGTTTAAGTGGCTATCGCCTGAACTAGGATAATTTTTTTCCGCCGGAAGAAAACAAAATGCCGGCCGATTTTGTAACCTCGAAAATGGACTTTTTTTTCAAATGGCCACCATTTTGTTTTGTTTTCGGCAAAAAAATTATCCTAGTTCAGGCGATAGCCACTTAAACAAGGATTAATTTAGTTTTTTTCCCCAGATGGTCCAGACTGGTAATATCCTGCACACCGTCAATTTTTTGGAATTTTTTAAATAAAACCCTATAGCGGCAAAAACCGCTTCAAAAATTCTGAAAAAAATTTGTTTGTATTTTTTAAATGTCAAAATATATATTTGCAAAACTTAAAACGATATCTTTTTTCCTTCTATGAAAAAAAAAAATTCCCGAACAATTTTTTTTTAAGGTTGTAACCTATATGCCCCCTTAAAATGATGTATGCTTTTATGTATACCTTTCATTTTATGAATTGATGTTCCTTTAAGTTTTAAATAAACTATTAAATAAGACTGAATTGAAGTCCAAATAAACTACTTTTGTTTTATAAAACATATAATTTTTTATTATTCAATACAAAATTTCAGGCTGGTCATCGGCATAATCCTAGTACAATTATAGGAAAAGAAAACTAAAGCTTTGCATTGAATCGTTTTGGAACGCAGCCATATAATAATTAAGGAGTTTAACTCTTTAATCAATTCAAGAAGCGCTCGCCTCTTTACTTCTCCTTCAGATGTTCGCAAAGTTTGCGTAAAATGTTCATATTCCCCATTTTCATCATATTCAGATAAGTCATTTTGCATTTCGAAAATATCTTCTCTATTTTCATGTATTATAACATTGTGCAATATAGAGCATACAATTATCCAACGACAAGCAAATTTTAATGATGAAACGTTTCTTATTTGAATTTTAAGTTCTTTCATACTGTTGAATCTCTCTTTTAGCTGTCCAAAACAATGCTCAATTTTTATTCGATTTCTACTAAAAATTTTGTTAAAATCGTTGCGTTGTTTTAAAGTAAACTCAGTTGAGTTTGATCTAAAAGGGGTTATGACAGTAGATGTTAACTTGTAAGCACTGTCTCCTCTCCTGCTATCGATTCTAGGTCCTTTAGATGCTCTGATGACTTCGAAGACAAATCACAGTTATTGTATATCCGGGCATCGTGCACACTTCCAGGATATCCCACCACAATATGACGAATTTGTAGTTTGTTATCGCAAACAGTGGCGTCCGTGGCGTAGTTGGTTAAAGTGTGTGGCCGCTATGTCAACGAACTTTCGAGACCAAGGTTCGAACCCCAGCAGCGACAGAAAATTATTTGAATTAAAATAATTTTTCTGTACGGCCGCCACCTCTCTGCAGACAATGGCAAACCTCAGAGAGTAATAAATGCCATGTAAAGCTTCTTGAGAATAAGAACATTCCGTTCATCGCCGTTCGGAGTCGGCGTTAAGCCTGTAGGTCCATTTCTCGGTCAATTGTGTACAAACTTAATAACACGCACAACACAATTGATCATAAGAAGCTAGGTCAAAGTCCTTTCAAGGGCTGAAATGGCCAGTTATTTATTTATTATTTATTTATTTATTTTTTATCGCAAACAGCTTGAACGTTTATGGAATACGAATTAGGGTATGCAAAACCGGTTCGAATTATTCGGCGTTTCGGTTTTTTTTTATTATTCGAACCGGTTTTTTAAAAATCGCAATTTTCGAATAACTCGAAAACTGGTTTTTTTGGCTCGAATTATTCGACTGCTCGAATAGTTAAGAAATATATAAATCCACAATTGAAAATTGTAAAATTTTACGTTTTTACATTTCACTGACGTTTCTAACATTTCTTATCTCTGGCTTCTATTTATTTCATTTTGCTTTATTTGAGCTCGTTTAAGCAAATGCTTTCATTCCATTCATTGGTCATTTATTTTTGATTTCTTTTGTTAAAACAGCATTTACAAGCGGCTGGTGTATTTAATGTATGTTAAACATGATTTTTAGCTTATAATGCATTCTTTTTTAAAAAATAGATTGAATTATGGACAGTCTGACATGTACTCAGAAGTCTGGAAGTATTTAAAAAAAGATAGGAAATTCACCAAGGCTTATTGTACGAAATGCCCAAAAAAATCTAAAAGCATTAAGTACAAATATAGAAATAATCATTAAAAGATATAAAACATGAAACTTTTTTGTATCATTCTTCGGACTAAAATGTCTCTCAAAAATGAACCTTTTTTATTCGGAAACGAGTTGAAAAATAATCATAAATTTAACTTTTTTGTTCAGAATTTACTTAAAATGAACCATAGAAAACTAAATAAGTTTTTTATGAATTTCGAAAAAGAACTTCAGTTTTTATTTTTGGGAAAAATTTTCACGAATTTAATCTTCTATAGCAAGCACTTTTAAGCAACAAAATAAAAAATCAAAGATTAAAAAAAAATTCTACCCAAACACTTTCGTAAAACTCTCACCTTACGCAAAACCTTCGCTTATAGTTCAGTGGGTAGTACTGCATATGTACTGTACTACATAGATACATATATGTAGGTAAAAAAGTAAAACATTTATTCAATTTGAAAAAAAACCGGTTTTCCCGGTTTTTTTCTAGTCGAATAATTCGAAAACCGGTTTTGTAAAAATTGCACTATTCGAAACCGGTTTTTTTATAATGTCGAATATTTGCATACCCTAATACGAATGCTTCCTAGAAAAGTATGCCTCGGGATCTTCCGAAGGCTTTTCTGCTAATTTCACTTCTGTTCCATCGACAAATCCAACGCAATGTGGTAGTTGCAATGATTCAGAAGCCAATCTTCTCCGTTCTAAGTCGTCCGGCCAAAACAAAAATTTATTTTTCAAACTTAGGATTGCTGTGAAAATCCTTTTTGTGATTATCTGGAAAATTAAACTTTATAAAGTAAATGTAAACTTTATAAACAAAAATAGCAATATTAAAAATCTTACTTTGATTGTTCCACCATCACCAATTCCAAACAAGCTTGAAATTTTTGTAAGCGTTGCTCCCTCCCCACTTGAACCCAATCGGTACAAGGCAATCATAAGTTGTACTTCTACGGGAAATTGTTGGCATGACCGTGGTCCATGGAATACTTCATTATCCTTAATAAGGTTAAGTATAACACTAAATCTTGACCAGCCAACACGGACAATTTGTTTGAAACGATTTTCTTCTAAATTTGGCAAAACATTTATGAGGAATTTTCTTGATTTTGGAATCGAATAATGGACAAATGGAACTCTGTAGCGAAAGTATTCTATAGAAGCCATCGCAATTAATAGCTCTCCATAATGTTGTTTTCCTTTTTGCGTTGGTCCTCTTCAATAAAATTAAAGTATTATACAAAAATTAAGGAGAAAAATATTAGTAAAAGTACCGTCACGTTTTCCGAATAATTCTAGCACAAATAATTCGTAAAAACCAATTTGTTGCACAAATTTAATCCATTTCTTTTTTTGGCTTATTTTTGGCATTTTTTTGCTTAACACGTTGGATCTTATTATTATACCTAAGCAGGGCTCCTAGTTTGGTAAATATAACCAAATTTGGTAATTGGTGTTGTTTTGGTAAATTTTACCTTGAAATTTCATAAAATAAAAAAAAATTAGAGTGGCAACACTCTGCCTAAGCTGCCACTTTTTCAATACAACTTAAGGAACAGCTGATTGATATACGGCATTGACCGAAAACTATAAAAAAGGTACCTCATACAAAAACAGCGAATATTTTCCGATATACGGCATCAGAAAATATTCGGCATTGCATGAATACCATTATTATTTATGTTATTACTAGGCCTGTGAGAGTAGCTTCGAGTACGAGTCGAGTCGAGTAGTGCAACTCGACTCGATTTTCGATTCGAATAACTCGGTGTTTTGATTAACTCGAAATTACGAGTTACTCGAGAAATTATTGAGTAACTCGAGATGTTTTCGAGTAACTCGAGGTATTTTCGAGTAACTCGAGATATTTTCGAGTTATTCGTACAGTTTCGAGTATATTTTTACTCAGTGGTTGTTTTTTTTTATTCCATGTTCTCAGCCTAACTCAAAAAGGGTTACCCCTTTTCTAATAATACATAAATATTAGTTTGTATTGATAGGTTGGGTCAAAGAAACTATTTTTCCCTAAAATTCTATTAAGTCAAGAAGTCAAAAGAAGAGCGAGAGAAAGAGAAATACAACTACATTTGTGCATATGAATTTTCTCATAATTTTTTATTGCTGAACTGACCATTGAAATTAAGTTCAAAGCTACGAACTAAAGATTTTTATGTAAAAATAAAATGCATGATACTGGTTGTGGTATAAGAGATGATCAGCCTTTCATTCTCGACTGATGTACACAGAATCGATAGATATCGTAATGTCATGAATGAAAGGTATGTCAATTTTGATTTTTCATTCTGTCACCGCAATATCGGTTATTCAGGAGGATCAACCCGGGGCTAATTACTGTAAAGTACCAATTCCTGGCCAATGAGTGCAATCCTAAAAATATTAGTAAGATAAAGAACAGTGCTTTAAATGAAGCATGGCAACTCTGTTCAGAAAGATTTGAGCGGATGTAACGTTAACTTCGCATGTCAAACATGCAGATACGAGAAGATAAATTAAATACGTGTATAAAAAATGGAGCTTTTTTTAATGAAAAGTTTATTATGCTACGACGATTTCAACGTTAATACAATATAGAAAACTTGACCCAACATTTAAATATTGCTTCGAAACACTTTGAAAGTTCATATAAAATATATATATGTATATAAAAACCGAGAGTGTATGAACCGAGAATGATGTTTAATTTTTATAAATTTTAGTTATATACATTTATTTTTTATTTTTTACATTGATTTAAATTTTATTTATTTTATTAGAACTACTAGAACGTACACACAATAAATATATTCGATTATTTTTAAAACCATTCCACGGTGATCAGCTATGAGTCAAAACTCATGAGTATTCCAAACATTCAAACCCAATAGGAAATGGAACATATTCCCAAAATATTGAAATCCATGCATTGGAACTCAAATAATATAAAATTAAAAAACAAAAAAAAAAAAAAATAAAAAAAAATATTATATTTGGTTTGATCCCCAAACCCGTGACTGTGTTATTACCTCATTTTCTTTACATTTGGACAAAAAAGGCCTTTAACTAAAACATCGCTTCAGTATATCACAACAAGGGTATTCAGTAAAATTTGTTAAGTCCTGTTAAGTTGCTAAATTGTTAAAGTTAGCAGCTGCTGGCGTGAACGCACATGCTAAGACATTTTACAATCAAATGCTTAACTGATATGCCAAAATCAGCATTTGGTTAATAAATAAACACATAAGTGATTAAAAAGCTTCATTTAATAGAAGTTTTACTTTCTTACCTCCTTACTTTCTTAACCGAAAAAGATTTATTTTGCAAAAATTGTTTGCTAATGTTACTTTGACAACTTTCAATGCAGCAAAAGATATGTAGTTTAAATTACTCGTGTAACCAGTACCTAGAAACTAAAAATTAATACTTTTGGTACATTTGATGAAATGTTTTATATCTGTATCAACTCCGCTACAAAATTTTTATTTTTTTATTAATAAAGTGCAGTTTTAGAGCTTGAAGCTGTAAATCAAAAATAATTTAGACCTTATTAGAAGTCATTTCCAAAACGATTCATCACTTCACTCAATAAGCTTGGCGTATCCGACTTAAGAAATAATATCTCGACTCGAATCGTGCCGAGTTAATCGAAGATCGAACTACTCGCACAGGCCTAATATGTTTCCATGTCGATTGAGATCAGTGTTGTGACTGTAACGCTAAGAAATAAAATATGTTAGGCAATATTATTTCTTTGTCCCTAAACCGGCAATATAACTAATTACTCAGCAGAAGTAATAACTTCCAGTAATGTTGTTACTTTTTGGCTAATTATTTAATTACGATTATATACAAGATAAAATTAATTGGTTTTTTTCAACGTTTTTTTCTATATGTTAAAATTTAATTCAAAAGATAATAGTAATCTGTTACTAATTACCTTTAATTTCGAAATAATATAACATTATTACAGTTAGGAGTCGGAAAAATGTTATTAGTGCTTTTAAATATTACTTTAAAAAAAGATGTCACAACACTGATTGAGATCGAGAGTATTAACGGGAACTGAAAAAAAAAAATCAAAATACTCGAAAACATCGACTTACTCGAAAACCACCGAGTTACTCGAAAACCACCGAGTTACTCGAGTACCATCAAGTTACTCGAATAGTCGAGTTATTCGAGACGAGTTTCGATTCGAGTTACTCGACTCGAACTGTGCCGAGTTAATCGAAGATCGAACTACTCGCACACGCCTAGTTATTACTAAATTGTTTAATGTATCTATGTGATTGATTGAATTTGTTTCGAAATCGTGTACACTGTAACTATTTTTGGCATGGTTGAAGAGGAACGAAAAATCAAATTTTACATTTTTTATTTGTGGAATATATGCATTAAGACCTTCTAAGTCCACTCTCAAGTGTTTTAGAAGTTGTATGTATCGGAAGTTTTAAAAAAGGGCCTGAAAAATTTGTATTTTCTTTTAATTTTTCTACAAAACTAAGTATAATGGATATAAAAAAGTTGTGCTGTTATCTTTTCAATGAGCTATTAACCATCAAAATGTATACATTACTTTTGAAGATATAGCATTTACGAAATAACAAAACCACCAAAACGCAAGTATGATATAAAGATAAAATTAATATAAGTAAAAAGCGAATAAAATAGGCATTACAGGAGTTCCACTATGCCAGAAAACCAATTATTTTCTGAAAGTGGTTGCATATACAAAGGCATTAATATTTTCCAAACAACGTCGCAACTTTCGTATATTATTGTGTGCACTGTTGAATATCCTAGGCGGATTATCCAAGCTAGGACTTATTTTGGAACTCCTTGCGCGAGGAACCTAAACAGAAACTTAAAGTAAACATAAGTTTGACTTTGTTTGCAATTTCAACTTACAACAAAACCAGGAAAAGCCTACAAGATGGTGAAATTGGCTCCCTCCATGACGATTTCTCTAAATGCGGTTCAATAAGAGCACGTACACAGCAAATAAAAGAATTGAATTATTACATAAACTAGTTTAGCTAATGTGAAATTTTCTATTTCACCTAATCTTTTCAACAACTTTTCTACTTACGCAGTAAATTAAACAATCATGCATTAGGTAATTCACCTAATTAAAATTTGTAAATTCTACTAAAATTTTGCTTATTAAATCATCTAATTCTTCTAGTCATTTTACCTAATGCAAGTTGTCGATTTGTTCCAATGAAATGAAGCATTTGAATGTTAGCTCTTAGGGGTTAATCCTTAAAGAACCAATGGTTTTTTATTTCGTTGTTATTTAATTTCACTTTCTTTTTTGTTATGTGAGTTTTCTTTTTAAAATTTTACAATATTATTTTTTCAAGTTGTTCTTTATTTAATTTATTTCGATTGGTTTATGTATCCTTACTTTTAATTGGAAAAATTATCTAAGGAATTGAATGAATTTCCAAAAATAAGTAGTTGTTTTTCCTAATCTGAAGTTGGTAAACTATTAAAATAAATAGAAAATATGTAGCTGTCGTTTCCACTCTTAAGTGGGAATGCAATCTAAATAATTAGATAATTTTTCTACACTTAGAAGGTGGCTTACCTAATCTGAAGTGGACATAGTTTAAAAAAAAATTAGCTAATTCTTCTAATAAATTATGTGTCTTAGCTATTTTATGGCTGAAGGTACACCAAAATATTTAGGTTTATGTTAATAATTGTAATAATTAACATTTAGAAATTGGTAGCGCTCCTAATCAAATTCGTTGACTGAAAATCACCGGATTACTTTAGCTGAATTCACAACATTTTTAGGTAAAAGTTCTACTCTTTTTTTTTCTGTGTAGAAGCTCAAACGTGTTCGGAGTCATCCTTGTTATTTTGAAAAATTTCTCCGGGTCCTTCCTTTGCATTTTTTCAAAATTTAGAGCATAAAACCCTTCCACGTCCCTTGCTAAATTCAGCTCCCGAATCCACTGATTTCGAACTGACTGCACTTTATGTGTCTTATGGGCTTCATAGGCAGCATACCTAATCATTCCAAGCAATGCAAGGTCCAAGAAGTCTTCCATATCTTCAAAATCCATTTTAAATATTTTTAAGCGCGTTTCTTGCTCAACAAATTAATAAAGTTAATCTCAAAATTATATGCTGCCACACCTTTTAAAAAATTATTTACATCTATTTTCTGTTATAAGTTCTAAGCATAAGTTGTCTTTCAGATTTTTTTCAGATGTTTTTTATTAAAATTGCTTTTCGGGACATACATTTTAGTGCAACTGATTTTTTAACACTATTTTTAATTTTTAATTGATTAAATCAAATAAAATCTACTTCCATTTTAAATTCCTTGATGTAGGGAAAAGAGACCTTTTGTGGAATTTCTTATGTGACTGCTTGCATTGGCATCACCTAAGTTGATCTTATTGACAGACGCACGACTTGCCAAAGCAACATTGAAGAAGTAAAATTAGAAGGTCGTGCGTTCTGACAACGTCGATATAAAGTACGGTCAAAGGCCGACCGACCTAACGCAGTATTGTGAATTAGCTATAACGCGCCTGTGCGATTTGGGTATTTGGGTATTATGGTTGTTGTCGTCTTGTTGATACTTATTCTTCTTACTCACTCGGGTCCGACCAAAATACTCCAATCACTCGGGTCATTCTGCCACTGATATAAAGCAGTAGAGCGCAGAGTTGAGGATAAATGAGTTTTTTGTATTTGCTTTGTACTTTTTTTTCCTGAGCACTTAGTTAGAAACGGAATAACACGTGTTCGTCTTGTGTTGTTTTTTCTTTTTGTTTATGCAGTGCTATATGTTGTTTTTATCTAACGAAAACATTAACAACGAAACACTTATACCCAAATCGCAAAGGCGCGTTAGGTCGGTCGCGCTTTCACAGCTGAAGTGGAAACAACGAGTTGTTATGAAGCAATCCATAATTCGACCTCAAGCTTTGATCGTGCTTTGTATCGTAAATATCGTTGAATCTCGTAAGAAGGGGTAAAGTACGACCAAAGCGCGAGCTGCTGACTAAAGTTGAGAAGTGTTCAACTCGGTCGCGCGTTTGACATTTGCCGATAGCACAGGGATGTATTTTCATTGAGTTAGCTAAATATATCGACTCATAACCGCCAAAATATCTTAAGCGCCAAAAAGAAAATTTTACAGGAGAAGGTTTTTTTTAATTATCTTTGCTATATCTTTAGTGCTTTTTTAATTTTTTGCTTTTGGTTTAAATTCATAATCTAATTTCGTACACCTATGAAATTTTGACAGACGATGTAAACCATCGCAAATTATCGATTTTCATCAAAAAACATAAATCGGATATTATGTCGCTTAAGATATTTTGGCGGTTATGAGTCGATATGAGCATTGTTGAGTTGCAGTAGTGAAGACATGTTTGTATGGGATTTGTTGTTTCATCAAAATATTTTATATTGAATTTAATTTAATTTTGACTTTTTTACAAGATAAATCATTCATAACATCAGTAGCTGCTTATGTTACAGTTGTTGATTTGTTTGAAGCGAATATTTTTCAGTACCTGTTTGTGTTATTGATGCTGTTGTTGTTTATATGTATGTAAATTTCTACGTGTGTTGTTGATGCTGTTGTTGTTTATATGTATGTAAATTTGTACGTATATAAATAAATGTCAGTTGCTTTAGTTTTTTTTTCGTTTGTTATTGTTTTTGTTAATCTTCAGATTAGATATGCAGAACATTTATTTATTAAACATAATAAATTGTAATTATTTTCTTTATTATATAAATAACAAAGCATACAATAGCATATAATTTCATTGTTAATAGCGACGGCTATTAAAATATGAATAGCTAAAATGAATAAAGAAATACAGCCATAATGTACTTCTACACTAAGGGAAAAAATATTAAATTTATCCAAAAACTTTTTTAATTTATCCAAAAAGCGAGTCATTTTTGCACCAATAACGCATTTGATAAATCGACTACGTAAATATTTAAAATTCATTTAAAAACTTTTTTAATTAAATAAAATATTAAAATATTTAAACAGAAATAATAAAAAAATATATTAAAATTATGCACGAATTTTTTAAATATCTTTTCAAAATTTATTTTTTGAAAATAAAACTATCACATCTAAAGGAAATTTATATAAAAAATATTGAAATTAAAAAACAATATATTCAAATATTTCTCACAAGCTGCGTCCATTAATGCCATTAGCATGGTTACTTTATTTTCTTTTTTCGTTCCTTAATATTATATTATTTTTGACAGTCGGTGCAATATTATGACACCATATGTCAAAAATAGTATAAAACTAAAGAACGAAAAAAGAAAATAAAGTAACCATATTAATGGCAATAATAAAGCAAACTAATAAAGCAAAATATGCAGGCAAATGACAATCGGTGCGACACATTCGTGGGAAAATGTCGAGTTGTCACTCCACCCTACATATAATTGCATTATTTCAGCACGCAATCGCTGATACGTACGGCCAAATATCCCTGTTATACTACCCTTACAACAAAAACGAAATGAGAATTATAAGAACTAAGGTTGCAACTGCAAGAGAACAGAGTGCGATGCTGTTGCTGCTTGTCGGAATATGTGTGTACGTGTGCCATGCTGTTGCTGCTTGCTTGTATGGAATATGTGTGTACGTGTGTGGTATAAATAAAATTCAAATACGGGAAAAAAACGAGTTGTAGGGAAAATATTTGATTTATCCACGTAAATATTTAAATAAAATATCAATTAGGCGTGGATAATGTTAATATGCATTATTTCCCTTAGTGTACCATATACATTGTGATTTGGGGATTTCAGACTTTGTGAAATTTTTTGGTTTGACTGCGTACAGTGGCATCATATAAGTGACAAACGCACGACATGCTAACGCGACATTATGATTTCAAAATTATAAGGTTGGGCGTTTTGACAGTTTATCCCGTAAAGTTGACCAAAGTACGATCAAAGTACGGTCAAAGCGCGACCGACCTAACGCACCTTTGCGACTTAGCCTTTAATTACAATTTATTAATTGTAATAATCAGCCTCAACAATGTAAATGAAATTTTTGTTTTTTTATGAAAAAAAAATTCAAATTTTTTCAAATTCACCACTGAGGACAAGGTTGCCAGTTATGTGGGAAAAATCCCATTTGTGGTAATTTTTAATTGTCCTTGGGAATTTTTTTTTTTGGGAATTCCCATGGTATTTTTTAATTAGCGTGGGAATTCCTATGGTATTTTTTAATTAGCGTGGGAATTCAGTGTGGTATTTTTTAATTGCCGTGGGATTTGGGAATTTTTTTCTTCAAATGATTTTTTTCCGTTTATTAAGCAAAAACTTCATATGAAATCATTGCCATTATACGCATTAAACGCTCTGTTTACAAAACGATTTTATGTTGTATGTTACGCATTTAAATTTAGCAGTTTGCGACCCTGTTTCGAAGTTCGTATGACCCCTTTTAGTCTCGGTTTCCACTCAAGTCTTGACGGTCAAGTCTTGAGTTCGGTGGTACGGGAATCGTAACTAAGGGAAAGAAAGAAATTGACTGTACCGTCAATTCTTGGGCAATTCGTTTTGTGTTCGTTTCTTGTCCCGCTACTTTTTCTATTCATTTTGCGCATCATTGGCGTAATTTCATTTCATTTCTAAAAGATGAAATGAAACGGCAGTATATGATACACATCGTCAACTCTTGATGTGTGGAAACTGAATCGTCAAGTTTAAAAGGGAATGTCAAAAAAATTGAAAATCAAGACTTGACGAGTGGAAACCGGGACTTACATTGGTCAAGACTTGAATTCAAGTCTGTGAGTTGGTATGAACACTTGCGCTGTACCGTAAATTTTTTGGCAATTTTTTTCCTTTTGTTCTTTTCGCTGTTTTGACAAAGAGCTTCACATTATTTTTCGTTTGCTTGCGTGCGCTTGGTGTTCTGTGTTCTATGTAAAAGCCAGAACTGTATTTAAAAAAAAAATATTTTTATAAAGCATTTTTTATGTACAGTAACCTGCATAAATTAAAAAAAATAATAACTTCTTATATCTAATAAAATTTTTTAAAAACAGCTCATGTTTTTGGTTGCTACACGTATATTATACCTTACTGCAAAAATTTGTGGTATTTATACATTTTTTATTTATACATTTATGAGATTTATTGTGGTATTTTTGGGATTTTTTTCGGTATTTTTAAATGCTTATGGGATTTTTGGTGGTATTATTAAAAAGCGTGGTATTTTTGTGGTAATTTTTAAAGATCGTGGGATTTTTTGTGGTATTTTTTAATCGTGGTGGGAGTTTTTTTGTTTACCTTTGCCGTGGTAATTTTGGTGGTATTTAATTTATGCTTCTGTGGGAAAAAGGTAATTTCCGTGGGAATTTTTCCGAATTTTAACTGGCAACCTTGACTGAGGATGAAAAAGTTCTCGAGCCTCAACAATGTGGAGGAATTTTTTTTTATGAAACAAATTGCAACCTTTTAAAATTCACCAGTGAGGGTAAAAAAAAATTTGAAGAAAGTAGTTCAAAAAGAAAAATTTTTAGTTATTTTTTAATAAAGGGGGTTTTTTTTAGGGGTTTGTTTTTCGAATAGAGATAAAACTGGCATTTTGTGGTCAAATCTGGCAACTCTAATGTCATTTATGTTCAGTTTGGTTTGCCATTTCATCATGAACAGGTTGACAAAAGAACAACGCTTGCAAATGGGCCGAAAATGAGATTGATCTCGATGCTGATTTTCATCGCAAAATTTTGTTCAGTGATGAGGCTCATTTTTGGTTGAATGGCTACGTCAACAAGCAAAATTGCCGCATTTGGAGTGAAGAGAATCCACATGAGATCCTTGAGACGCCATTACATCCACAAAACTGACTGTTTGGTGTGCTCTATGGGCTGGTGGAGTCATTGGGCCATACTTCTTCCGAAATAATGCTGGAGAGTCAGTTACCGTTAATGGAGACCGGTATAGAGCCATGATAACCGACTATTTTGTTCCCGAATTGGATGGCATGAATGTGGATGAGTTGTGGTTCCAACAAGACGGCGCTACATGCCACACAGCGCACGTCACAATCGATTTATTGAAGGAAACATTCGATGAGCGCATAATTTCGCGGAATGGACCTGTCAATTGGCCACCAAGATCGTGTGATTTGACACCATTGGATTATTTTCTTTGGGGATATGTGAAGTCGCTCGTCTACGCCAACAAACCAGAAACGTTAGGGGACTTGGCGGCCAACATTCGTGGCGTTATTGCCGACATACGGCCATATGCTCGAAAAAGTGGTTGAAAATTGGACCTGTAGAATTGACTTTATTCGAGCCAGCCGCGGCGGCCACATGCCTGAAATCATATTTAAACATTAATGGCATAAAATTATCCTTCCAATAAAGCCAAATTGATGGACATTAAAACGATTTTCTTGTGTATTATTTCAATTCGAAGATCTATACCTCTAAAAAAACACCCTATAGTAGTTTGATTTATTGCTATTTTGCTATTGTCTTTTGTGTGAGTTCTGTAGCTGAGACAATTCACCGTTCGTCCGATTTCAAACATATTTTGCATGTATTCGTGCATTGAAATGAGCATGATTCCTCTTTTTATTAAGCGTTCTTATCTGTATGTTTTTTTGTTTGCAAGAACAAGTTCTACTTTTGATTTTAAACTGACTTTCCGATGAACTAGAAACTTTAAATGTAGCTCAGAAATGGATTAAAATAGAATATTATGAGAAATTATCTTTGAGCTTTCGAAAATTTAGCTACAAATAGAATCAAAGAGTACTCTAAGAGCTTCTCATGCAGCCACAACGAAGCACTGTTTGGTGTGGATTTTGAGCATTCCAAGCTAAAAAAGTAAAGCAATTTGAAACATTTATTGCTTAGAAGAGAAAGCATATATTTAAATGGGGGTTTTTTATTTTTTATTGACTTAATTAAATAATTTAACAAAAAAAAAAAAAAAAAATATTATTAAAAAAATTAGAAAAAACGTGGAATGTTTCTAAATTTACTAAGCAGTTTTTATTTTACTAAAATTTAGTGGAAAAAATTTAAATAGTTCATCCTCCTTTCAATCGAATAATTATACTTTCATAAACTATAGTATATCTGCCTTATGTTTCTTAAAAAATTAAATGCGAAAATTTAAATAAACGTATGATTTTGTTTTAGATGTTTACATTTTAATAGTAAAAGTTACGTAAAAGTCGACCGTAAACCAGCGTGCTGAACTGAAGGCTTCGTAAGGAGTTCAATTTTGAAATTTAAAATATTTCAATAGAAACCAAGTTTTTTCCCAATAGTAAAGTTTCTCAGAGCAAACGTAACACAACACAAATATGCAAAAATGTTTGTTTTAATAAAAAAAAAAATTTAAAAACGAAACGGTAAAACTTGTTTCAAAAGAAAATTAACCAACTTGGAGTAATTCTCCTACAGCAAAGTCAAAAATTACTTTGGCTAAGAGTGCAAACGCGTTGTTCGAAACCTGCAGGGAAACAAAAGTATTTTTTAAATAATTTCCCTTACGTTTTTTGCTGAAAACACAATTGCTCCTATTATTTTTTTCAATCACATAAATAGTGAATCAGAATGAATCATAGAATTTTTTACAAGAAAGACATCCAGGACGGATACAAATGTTGATCTTATTCACAGATTGCTGTTTACATCCGATCCCATTATAAATTCTTTAAGGCAACCTAAATATAAAAAATCAAATATAACTTCAAATGTTCAAGGTCTTTTAAAATGTCTGAGTGATGATTCTGATTCAAATAAACAGATTATAACACAATATTAAAACCTTTTTTAATATTTTTTTTTTAGCATGCACACAAGTAAATTAGCGATCATGTGAAATATCTTCAAAATAGTACCTGGACTGTCTTGTTGTGTGGGAGAAAAATCTAAAAGTTGTCCGATCTTAATTATTTCTGGCTTGGTGTTTATTCTGTTGTTAAAAAAATGTTTTTTATTTTTTTAGTTTATATATGTAAGAACAAAATTAGTGGGATTTTTACTATTAAAAAAAGTCACTTCGTATAGGAGGAAGTCAAGAAGTGTATTTAAACACAAGAAGATTGGTGCAAAATTTTATTACTCTAGCTTTTATAGTTTTTGAAAAAAGTGAAAATGTCATCCTAAAATCGAAAAAAGCGCACTGTACGGCGGCGTCATTGAGCCATTCTTCTTTGAAAATGCAGCTGGAACCGCAG
The DNA here is from genome assembly GCA_943735915.1 of Pherbina coryleti. Taxonomy (NCBI): domain Eukaryota; kingdom Metazoa; phylum Arthropoda; class Insecta; order Diptera; family Sciomyzidae; genus Pherbina; species Pherbina coryleti. Next base: position 120,072,716 of record OX030948.1, on the reverse strand, counting down.
TTGTGAATGGTGGCCGATATCAAGACACTTGGCCTTTTGGCCTGATATTAGGATCTTAACATCTGGTCTCAACAGAACGGTGCCACTTGCCACACAGCCAACGACACAATACACTTATTTTAAACGAAATATTAAGAAAAGATTATCTTGCGCCGGTGGTGATGTTAATTGGCAACCGAAATCATGCGATTTGATGCCGTTAGACTTCTTCCTTTTGGGTTTCCTTAAAGAGGTCTATGTTAATAAACCCTGAACAATTTCGAAGCTGAAACAGGGAATCCAACTGCCCATTGTAGTAATTGATCCAGAATTATGCCAGAATGTCATGGAAAATTTTATTAAAAGGGCTCGTGTGGTCAACCAATGTCAAGGCGGTCATTGGACCGATACTTTCGCTCCCTCAATAACCTTCATGTCTCTAATTTAAAGTTCAATTAAAACTCACAGACATTTTAACATTTTTAATTATTCATTAATCCATTCACATCCCAGCGTTCTCATTTTGCGGTTCTCCTTGAATTTTCGCGACAAAAGGATTTTGAGTTTCCATTCAGGATTCAACTTTGTGAAAATTAAAGCATATATGTCCAGTAGGACAAGTCGATTTAAAAATCGCTCAATGCTCTGTGAAAATCGTATTCTAGCGATCAAAATAAGAAACTTCGCCGAAGGAAGCATACCTCTAAAACGAATTCTGATGTCCCCCAATTTGGGTCGAACTTTTGGGTAGGGGCAAATTTTGAAAAATCCCACTTTGACCCATTTAGAGTGCTCCAATCGAGTCCAAATGTATGACCGACCCTTCAAAAAATCACCATTTTTGGCATTTACATGAAAAAATCAGCGAAATGGCTATGTTTTTCCTTTATTTTTATTTATTTATTTATAATAATATTTATTATTTATTTATAATAATACCTATTTTTTCTCTTTTGAAATTTATTTAGTCAGAACATATGCAAATGAAAAAATTAATTTAAGTTAGTTATAGAAAAGAAACTAAAAAAATTATTGTTTGAAGTCTTTTTTACTTTCAAGTCTAGGCAATTTCGCACGGCTCTCTAATGTCGTCGCCATAACAGCCTCTACATTTTCCGGTATAACCCGATGGAAACGCTAGCTAGCAATTGAACGTGTCGTTCCGTTCCTTGTATGTGTGATGGCATTTTTGGATCATTAAACGGTGGATCATCTTGATTTAAATATTCTTTCAATGTATCGTACGGAATGCTTCGCGTGAATGGTGGTTCAAATACGTTATTTATGTCATTCATTTTGATCATTTCCGTGTAACTTGTGCAATTAAACTTTATATCTGGTTTTTTATAAGCTCTAAGTTGCGTTGGGTCGTCAACATCTGTTCGATAGCGTAGAATTATGTTGATAGCACAGTCGCGCTTTCTTTGCTATCATCAAACAACATTGATAACAAGATATTTTCCGAATGCGCATAATATGAATTATCTGTAATTACTTGATTGACAATTTTGCGTAAACGAGGTTCTAGAAATCGTGACCAACTAATGAAGTTGAAAAATAATGCACTGCCGTACACGACAGAGCTGTAATACTTGATATTGAAGTTCATTGGCACATAACATTTAATTATAAATTCAACCAGAATTCTTAAATTTGCATCTGGATTTTCCGTTGTCACATATAATCGTAATAATCTAGCGGCCTTGGTGAGCCACCGAGAATGTACAATTTTCCCTGGATTGATGTTAGCCAGATCCACCGAAACCACACCGCTAGAAATTGCATGGGCCATGTCGTATAAGTACTTAGAATCGGTGGAAAATTCAATTTTTTTCTGAAGCGGGGGCATATTTTGCAACTCAATTTTCTGGAAGCCGTCCACCACCTGAAAATAAATAATAATAAATTAATTAAAAATGGTTGACAATTATAATAAATGAGTGATAGCAATAACTTACCGGAAGAGTTTCACAAGTTTCGATTTGACGGCTCAGTTTTCCGGTTGCCGATCTTGGTCCAGTGCTGGTTGATTTATCCAAAGCTTCAAACAAATGCCGAAACGGAAGTTCGTTGAAGTGTAGAAGGCAAACAAACCAATGCAATGGTCTTTTTAACAGCAATTCGAATCGTCGTATAATTCCACCGTGTGGGCCAGTGTTTGTTGGCTCACCGTCAGTGCATATTCCAATTAATGCATCCAGTTATATATTCTTATCGTTGAAAAAAATCATTTAATTTGGTTGTTTTGTATTCAGCGGTTTCATGTTCCAGTCTTACGTAACCAATCAATTCAGAATTGGGTTCTCTCAAAATAACAAGATGAGGTTCTTTTACCATCCTAGTATGATACTTCTCATGAACTTTAGCTGTCGTTAAATTGGTATGATCTAACCGTTTGCGAACCACTTCTTGTCTGCATTTATCTTTTTCTCTGCGAACTTTCGATTTATCCATGATGAGAGGTTTGCCATGCTTATCTTTCGTTTTAAAATCTTGGAAAAGAGCGGTTCCCAATGCCGATGCTACTCTATCAGGCACACCAAATCTGTCACATACCAAGGCAAAGTTAAAACAATCGTATCTCTCTGCGTATTGTGAACTTGTGCTTCTATCCATATCTTTTTGAACCGGTGGCGGTACGTATGTTGAATCATCGGGATCTTGGTATGTTGGCATTGATGACATAGACGTTGCTCCTTGCTCTTCAGTTACCATCACAACTGCATCCATTGTTAGTCTTCTCTGATTATGTTGATCGTGCATGAACTCTTTGAGGCGTTCGGGAACTCAGCCGCATGCACATGGAGCTTCCTTCAAATCGCATTTACATGTTCCAATGTAAAAAATTGTTTCCAGAGATTTTACATACTCTGTAAATTGTTGGGTTTTGTTTCTTCTCTTGATTTGCTCTTGATACTTGTCAAGCAATTTATTCAATTTATTAAATACACTTTTTTTCAGCATTATTTCCATACCAAGTTTTTCTCAAATTCCATTCAACTTATCTTGTACTTGAATAGTGAATGATTTATGGGAAAACTTTTTTTGTTCTGTTTTAGCACGTTCGCTTAAGTAAAAATAATATCTCAAGATATCCAGATGGGTTGGTCGACAATGGGCGATTTTTTTTGCCTCCCCACAAATCGACCCGGCCTAATGTCCAGCATATTACACTCATCTTCCATTTGCTAAGATATTTTTCATAAAGCTTGTCTAAAACGTCATAAATCGGTATTTGGCCGGCTTTAATGGGTGTTTTTTTAGCTGCATGAGAAGTTTCGATCGTTGTTGTCTATGGTTTAACAGTTGAGAATGTCAAACTGTGTTGACATTTCTGTTCAGTAAGGTTTGGCAAATTATCACGAATCTTTTATCGCCAAAACAACGCTTCCAAATTGGAAGTTGTGGAAACTTACTTTGAAAAAAAATTATCTGTTCGCGAAATTCATTTTTGGTTAAATCAATAAGTAAAATTGTCGTATGTGAAGCGAAGACAATTTTGATGACAATTAATCAGCTAAACACAGACAACATTTCGTTCCAACAAGACAGCGCAACTTGCCATACAGCGCGCTTAACCAGATTCATTGCAAAATCAATTTGGTGACAACCTGTTCGGTCCTGTTACCATAAAGTAGTGAAAAATTGGACTGATCGAATGGTTTATGTAACTCGTGGCCGCGGCGGACATATGCCGGAAATCGTATTTAAAAAATAAATACCATGAAATTTTATATTCATTATTATATTATATTATTTAATACCATGAAAGATTATAATAATAAAAAATTCATTCCAACAATATATCTGTCTTGTTCTATTATTTAAAGTTCTTAAGCTCTTAAAAAACACCCTATTTCATTTTAATCGACACCTGCCAAGGTATAAAAGCAACTACAGTAACAGTAGATGAATAACAGTAAAGTCGCTGTGATTCTCATCATAAAAGCGAAGACAGCGATTGATTTTTTGATCATAGTTACAGAAAATTTTGTTGATAATGCTTTTCAAACCGAAGTGTAATTATAAATTTCATGTCGATAAATATCTGCTGGAAAAATCAATCTACAATCAGCACGTATAGTTGTTAAGTTAACAAATATTTTAAGTGCTATAAAGGATATCAGAATAATTTTTTCAAATTATTGTACACTAAGGGAAAAAAATATTAAATTTATCCAAAAACTTTTTTAATTTATCCAAAAAGCGAGTCAGTTTTGCACCAATAACGCATTTACATAAATCGACTACGTAAATTTAAAATTTATTTAAATATTTTCTTAATTAAATAACATATTTAAATATTTAAACAGAATTAACAAAAATATATTAAAATTATGCACGAATTTTTTTAAAATATCTTTCAAATATTTAATATTTGAAAATAAAACTATCGCATTTAAAGAAAATTTATATAAAAATACTGAATTTAAAAAACAACATATTTAAATTCAATAAGAATTAAAATTTATAAGAAGCAAAATATGCAGGTAAATGGCAACCAGAAAATATCAAGTTGTCACTCAACCCTACATCATTTCATACAGCGACCACCCATATAATAACTTTTGTAGAAGTTTTACCACCTTCATGATGTGAATTTTGAAAGGTCCCACTAGATTCATTGCATCAAAATGCACAATTTCGTCTCGTCTACTTTTCATACACTAAGGGAAATAACGCATATAAGCATTATCCACGCCTGAGTATACATTTTATTTGAATATTTACGTGGATAAATCAAATGTTTTCCTTACAACTCGTTTTTTGAATTTTTTTTTAATTTTATTTATACCACACACGTACACACATATTCCATACAAGCAAGCAGCAACAGCATCGCACACGTACACACATATTCCTATAAGCAGCAACAGCATCGCACTCTGCTCCTGCAGTTTATTTCAACCTTAGTTCTTATAATTCTCATTTAGTTATTGTTGCAAGGTTAATATAGCCGCATGTTTGGCCAGGATTCTTTGTGAGTGCGATTGATGATCGCAAAATAAATTTTTGTAAGGTTAGAGTGACAACCGGACATTTTCTCACGAATGTCTTGCACAGGTTGTCATTTGCCTGCATATTTTTATGTTTATTTTATTTTTAATTTTTTTTTTCTCTAATTTATACTGTTGTGGTGTGCACAAAAATAAACTTTTATTTTATTTAAATATTTTTTATTAATTTTATTTTTAACAATTTATTTTTAATTCTTTATTCGTCGAACACAATTTTATAACTAATTTAAAATACAAAATTTTTGATAAATAAAAATTGACAATTTTGAAATCTTAAATAATAAGTTTTTAAAATAAATGTGTAAGTGAATATTATTAAAGTTGTATGTTGTTTTGTATGTTGTGATGTCGGTGTTTATATGTGGTGGTATTGAGTCACCACACTATTCCCCCTCCCTTCTGAAAAATGTTGGTCGTGTTGGCTAATAGGTTAAAGTGTACTTTTTTAGTGTTTTTATGTTTGGTTGAATGTGTCTGTGCTGTTTCGGTGTCTAAGGTGGCGGGCTTAATCCTATCAATGTTGACTGTTATGTTAGTGTTATTTTTACGAATTGTGAAGTATTACGGTGTTCTCTCAATAACTTCGAAGGGACCATCGTTCGGCTCTTGTAGTGTTTTACGAATTGTGTCATTACGGACAAAGACAAAGTTACAAGTACTAAGGGCTCGAGGTATATATTGTTGAAAGTTAGTGCTGTGATGCGCAATGTTTGACTTTTGATCTTCTACGACCTCTTTGAGTTTGGACAAGGTGTCCGACGAATTACAGTTCTGACTGCTGTGGATTACTAGCTGTTGTGGTAGCCTGAGTGTTTGACCAAAAACCATTTCAGCTGGTGAAGCCTTAATATCTTCTTTGACCGTGGACCTAAGTCCTAGAAGAACTAGTGGCAACTCTGTGTACCAATTTGTGTGGTTGTTACTCGCTATTAGAGAAGTCTTTAGTTGGCGGTAAAATCGTTCTACAATTCCATTAGCTTGTGGATGATAAGCAGAAGTGGTAATGTGTTTGCTTCCTAGTGTCTTAACGAAGTTTCTAAATGTTGTGGACGTAAATTGAGGTCCTCGATCGGAAGTAATTTCCAGAGGAACTCCAAAACGTGAGATGTATTCCTTTTGAAGTGTATCTACTATAGTACTGGCGTTGGTATCTTTAATTGGATACGCTTCGGGCCAACGTGTGTTTCTGTCAACTAAGGTAAGTAGATATCTATAACCTTTAGATATTGGTAAAGGGCCAACTAAATCAACGTGAACATGCTCAAAACGACCGTGTGGTATGTCTATCTTGTGTGAGATTGTCTTCGTGTGTCGATGTATTTTAGCTCGTTGGCATCTAACGCATTCTTGTGAACATTTGTTGATTTGTGTGTTCATTTTGGGCCAAAAATATCTTTGTGTTATGAGTCGTCGAGAAGCTCGTGTACCTGGGTGTGAAATATTATGTAATTGTTCAAAAATTTGTTTGCGTAATGTTTGTGGAATGTATGGACGTGTTCCTGAACTTGTTTGTTCGCACCAAATTTTAATGTTAAGTATTGGAATGTGTATTTGTTCGAATTTGTAAGTGTGTTTATTTAGTATATCTTGTAGTTCTGGATCTGTATTCTGTTCTTTGTGTAGAGTTCTGAGGTTAATCTCAGAGGTTGTGAAAGCCTCTATCTCAGCTCTTGAAAGTGCGTCCGCTACGGTGTTTTCGGTACCTTTAATGTGTCTGATGTCGTTGGAAAATTGTGCAATGAATTCTAGGTGTCGTGTTTGTCTTGGGCTTCTCTCTGTTTTTGAATGTAATGCTGAAGTAAGTGGTTTGTGGTCTGTGTATATAGTAAATGTTCGTCCCTCTAAATAGTGTCTTAAGTGTTTAATTGTAAGGTAAATTGCTAAAAGTTCGCGATCGAACGTACTGTATTTTGTCTCTGATGGAGATAATTTCTTTGAAAAGAAAGCTAGTGGTTCTGTTTCCTGATTGTGTTCTTGTTGCAACACTGCACTGATAGCAGTGTTAGATGCATCCACAGCGATAGAAAGTTTTGCTTTGCTATTAAAATGATTAAGTAGCACTTCCTTAGTAAAACTTTCTTTTATCGTTGCGAATGCTTCTGTTGTGTTTTCTGTCCATATTAAGTGTTTGTCCTTTGTTTTTGATGCTGAAGTTATCATATCGTAAATTTGTGTAAGTGTGTGTGCTAATTTTGGAATGCATCTGTGGTAGTAATTAATCATCCCGATGAATTTCTGCATTTGTTTAACTGTTTCTGGTTTTGGATAGTTAACAATGCATTGAATTCTATCGGGAGATGGTTGTATGCCTTTGTTTGAAATATCATAACTTAAAAAATTTATTCTGTCTACGCCGAAAATACATTTGTTTAATTTGATGTTTAGTCCGTAATTGTCTAATCGTTCAAAAACTAAATTTAGATGTTTAACGTGTTCTTCTTCTGTCTCGCTGGCCACAAGAATGTCGTCGAGGTATACAAATACGAAGTCTAGTTCTCGTAATACTTCGTTGATAAATCGTTGGAATGTTTGAGCTGCATTTCTTAAACCGAATGGCATTCTCAGAAACTCAAACATCCTGAACGGTGTTGTAATCGCGGTTTTATGTATGTCTTGTGTGGCCATGGGGATTTGGTGGTATGCTCTAACTAGATCTAATTTTGAAAATATGTGTTTATTGTGTAAGTCTATAGATAGGTCGTGTATGTGTGGTAGAGGGTAGCGGTCTGGAACTGTAATGGCGTTTAGTCTTCTATAGTCACCACAGGGTCTCCAGTCGTTCACATCTTTTTTGGGTACCAGATGTAGTGGAGAAGCTGACATGGAGTCTGAAGGACGGCAGATACCTGCTTTGATTAAGAAATCAAATTCCTGTTTGGCAATTTTGTATTTGTTGGAGTCAAGGCGTCTTGGTCTTGAAAAAGGTAACTATCCTTCTGTAGTTATGTGGTGTTCTGTTTTGTGTTTTACTGGTTTGTTGTAGTCGGGTTCTGCTGTTAGTGATGGATAATTTTTTAGTATATTTGTATATTTGTTGTCTAGTGTAATTAGTTTGGGTAGTGATGTTTCTGTAAATGCTGTGATTGCGTTAACTGATAGTTGTGTAAGTGGATCAATGAGTTTCTTGTGTTTTAAGTCTATCAAGAGTCCATATTTCGTAAGGAAATCTGCTCCTATGATGGGTCTTGTAATGTCTGCTAGTATAAATGTAAAAGGGAAATCGCGTCTTAGTTTTAAATTTACGTTAAGTAATTTCTTGCCGAAAGTTGAGATTGTGCTACCGTTAGCTGCTGTTAGAATTAAGTCTGAATTTTTCTTGTGGGCTTTGAATTTATTTACTGGAAGTACGGAAACTTCTGCTCCACTGTCTATCAAAAAGTTTATATGATTGTCGTTATCGTAAATAAAAAGGCGGCGTGTGAGTATTGTTTGACTTCCATCATTAGCCGTCGCAATGATGGAGTCACTTAGTTTGTTGAGTTATGTTGTGTTGTGTTGTGTTGGGTGTCGTTTTGACCGAATGAGCATGGTTGTTCGCATTGTCTAGCTGCCCTTCCGAACCTAAAATGGTATCTACATACCCAGTTGGCAGGTCGTTGTCGTGACACACTTCTTGACGGGGATCTGCGTCTTGAAAATCTTCGAAAACTAATTTCTCTCGAGTTCGAACGTGAATTATTCCGGCATCGTTCGTTTTTTAATTCTTGGACCTCAATTGCTAGTTTGTTGAAACTTTCTAGAATTTTTGACGTTGTTTCAGCAAACGATTGCGTTATCATCGCAAGCTCGGAGTTTTGGGTGTTTTTTGTCATGCGCTGGGCATTATTGCCAAATGAAGCGACTTCGGATTCTGACATAACTTCCCACAAATTGTCAGCTAGTTTCAATAGTTCCTTTAGCTCTCTATGACCAGATCCGGTCAAAGCAATATTAAGGCTTTTGGGTAGTTTGCGAAGCCAAATTTTATAAACTAAGTCGCTATCGACTGTAGTACCGGCTAACATAATTAGTGACCTATAAAATTGAGATGGCTTTTGGTCACCCATCTCGGTGCCAGACAAGATTTTGTCGAACCTCTTGGCTTCACTTAAAGAGTGTCGGTCAATCAAGGATCTCTTTAAGCCTTCATACAAATTTGAGGAAGGAGGTTTCTGTATGAAATCTAGCACTGTTATAATTACCTCTTGAGGTAGAGCGGTTACGAGGTACTCATACTTTGTCTTGTCAGTAGTAATTCCTTTTGCCTGAAATTGTATTTCTGCATGGGCGAACCATGCCTCGGGACAAGTGGTCCAAAATTGTGGCAATTTAACTGACGTTGCTTGTACTTCAGGATGCATTGGTGCATCAAATGGATTGACAAGATCCGTTTGGAGTTGTATGAGAGGGCGATGGTCACCTTCGCCGAAATGAGAGAGATGTGAGAGAGGGTTAGAAGTATGTAAGGGAGTGGGGGGTTGTCTGGGGTGGGGTGGTGGTGTGTGTGAAAGACTCATCGTGTACCTCAAAATGTGTCTCCTAAAATGTGTTTCCTAAAATGTGTTTCCTAAAATGTGTTTCCTAAAATGTGTTTCCTAGTGCAGTGGAGTGCCTACGGATGTAAGACGATAAGTTTCTTCCGACCCCATCGTCTTACAAACGTTTTAAAATCTACGGTGTGTGCCTCGTGCGAATCTAAATTAAAAAGCAACCTATGAAAAAATTTTATAACATGTCAAAAAAAAAAAAAAAAAAAACAAAATTTGATACAATTTTTGAAATAATAATAAAAAATTAATATGCCAATTTTGTTATTGTTGCTGTTGTTATTGTTGTTTTTGTTGTTGTTAACTTTGCTTCTGCTGTTGTTATTGTTGTTTTTGTTGTTCTTGTTGTTGTTGTTGTTGTAAATTATCCTGATGCTGTTGTGATTGTTGTTGCTGCTGCTGATATTTTTCTGTTGTTGTTGTTGTTGTTGTTGTTGTTGTTGTTGTTGTTGTTGTTAATTTTGCTGCTGTTGTTGTTATTGTTAATGTTGTTGTTGTTGCCTGTTCCACCTTACCGGCAGGTGTAGGGTCTTGCTTGTTGTCGTTGTTATGACGTTGTTGTTGATGTTGTTGTTGATGTTGTTGTTGTTATGACGTTGTTGTTGATGTTGTGGTTGTTCCGTTATCTTACCGGCAGATATAGGGTCTTGTTTGTTGTTGGACGATGATGTTGTTGATGCTGACGATGGTAGTGGTGAGCGTTTCAGTTGCTGTAATTGCTGTTGTTCTAGATGCTGTTGCTGCTGTGCCTGAACTACCAAATCACTGGGTGGCGTTAGTTTTTGTAGCTGCTGTTGTTGTTCGGTGATAGTGATATTCCGACCTTCGGTTCAAAAGGTCTCTTCAATATAGGTGAAATTTCTCTTTTTGGTGAGCTGGACTTTGATCGGATAAGCCTTGGAGTAATTTCAACTTTTGGTTCTTGCAACCTTAATAATGCTCTTTTGTTTTTGCACTGGTAGGATCGCCAGTTGTGGTGTGCACAAAAATAAACTTTTATTTTATTTAAATATTTTTTATTTTTAACAATTTATTTTTAATTCTTTATTCGTCGAACACAATTTTATAACTAATTTAAAATACAAAATTTTTGATAAATAAAAATTGACAATTTTGAAATCTTAATAATAATAATTTTTTAAAATAAATGTGTAAGTGAATATTATTAAAGTTTTATGTTGTTTTGTATGTTGTGATGTCGGTGTTTATATGTGGTGGTATTGAGTCACCACACTGTTTTGACATTTGGTGCAATAATATTGCAACAACTGTCAAAAGAAGTATAAATTAGAGAACGAAAAAAGAAAATAAAATATGCTACCAAATGGCATTTGATGGCATTTGATGGACGCAGCTCGTGGGAAATATTCAAATATGTTGTTTTTTAATTCCAATATTTTTATTTATTTATATTTATTTATATTTATTTATATTTATTTATATTTATTTATATTTATTTATATTTATTTTTAAATAGTTAATACTTGATAAAAATAAATAACTGGCCATTTCAGCCCTTGAAAGGACTTCGACCTAGCTTCTTATGATCAATTGTGTTGTGCGTGTTATTAAGTTTGTACACAATTGACCGAGAACCGGACCTACATGCTTAACGCCGACTCCGAACGGCGATGAACGGAAAGTTCTCGTTCTCAAGAAGCTTTACATGGCATTTTGATTACTCTCTGAGGTTTGCCATTGTCTGCAGAGAGGTGGCGGCCGTACAGAAAAATTATTTTAATTCAAATAATTTTCTGTCGCTGCTGGGGTTCGAACCTGGGTTTCCAAAGTTCTTTGACATAGCGGCCACGCACTTTAACCAACTACACCACGGACGCCACAGTTAATACTTGATAGGATATTTAAAAAAAATCGTGCATAATTTTAATATATTTTTTTTTATTAATTCTATTTAAATATTTTAATATTTTATTTAATTGAAAAAGTATATAAATAAATTTTAAATATTTACGTAGTCGATTTAAGCAAATGCGTTATTGGTGCAAAAATGACTCGCTTTTTGGATAAATTAAAAAAATGTTTGGATAAATTTAATATTTTTTTCCCTTAGTGTAGTATTCATCAGATCTGGAGATATTAATTTTTTAAAAATTATGTAAGTGTCAATAATAAAAAACAAAAATAATCAAAATACACTATGAACTGCACTGAAAATTACCATTAACATAACGTTGTATATATTATAAAAAAAAAGAAAAATTCTTACAGTTAAAGTTTTTATTTATGCTACATGTTAATTGAACATCCTTGAGGCATTTCTATTGAAACAGCAACATATATTGGAATTTTTTGGCGCATGTGTTTTACACTTGCGGCTGTGGCGCAGGGGGTAGAGTGCGTGGCCCATACGCCAGAGAACCCTGGTTCAATTTCCACCTGACACCGAAAGTTTTTTGAATTGGATTAATTTTTCTATTCGGCCGTCACCTCTCTGCAGACAATGGCAAACCTGAGAGAGTAAATAATGCTATGTAAAGCTTCTTGAGAACGTTCAGATTTAGCCGTTCAGAATCGGCTAAAACATTTATAACACGCACAACACAATTTGGTCATAAGGCGTTCGGTCAAAGTCCATTCAAGGCCAGAAATGGCCAGTTTATTCTTATTTTTGTATTTTACACTGAGCCAAAATGACCAGGTGGATTTAAGACTGAATAAAAATAATAATAGCAATTAAGACACAAAGAGCGATGGAAGGTTATAGCTAAGTTAAGGTTAAGTTAAGCTTTTTAAAAAAAAATTATGGGCCCAATCGCGATACTGTCGGATTTTCCGCTCGTCGGGAAGCTTTCCGCCCGACGTGATAAAAATTTCAATCGAGATTTCCGTCGGGAAGGGATAAAGTAGAATAACACGACAACATTGTTCCTCTCAATTTCGATGTTCGTTGTCATATTTTCGAAGTGAGTGAAAAGTATTCACAATGAAGTGTTCTAAGAAATAGGACATATGGGACTTTTTGAAGAAATAAATGTATAAGTTATGCTTTCATAAGTGAATATTGAAACGCAAATTAGCTGTGTAACATTAAAAAAAACATATTTGTGGTAAAACTATCAGATTATATTTGCAATAATCGAAGAAAACTTATTTATTTTTGTGATGATATCATAATCCCATGAAAATAAAAAACACCCGTGGTAGTTTATTTTTCAAAACAAAACACAGCTGATTGTCAGAACAAATAAAAAAAGCAACGACAACAACAACAATAACAACAACAACAACAACAACAACAACAACAACAACAACAACAACAACAACAACAACAACAACAACAACAACAACAACAACAACAACACCAACACCACCACCACCAGAAAAGGACTACGACATGAATGAGGATATGGATTAGTACAAAAATTAAGACACACATAAAACACACCTTTCCAAACTAGGAAAGGGATTAAAAAACGAGAGGAAGAAGTTTTGAAAATGGAGGAAGTGGCTCCACAACACCTTCAACATCTGCGCACCACGCTGTTTCAAACGAGGAGAATGCTGAAAGTGATGGTAAGATGTTTCAAAGCATTGTAAGATTTTGTATCAAGATTCCTAATTTTTAAAGACGAAAATACAGTTGCTCCAAGTGAGCCTCTTGCTAGGAAACGAAAGAGGATGTCCACGAATGAATTGCTTGAAGACCAATTGAATTGCATTGAATCTTATACGCGACGTATAGCCGAAGCACTAGAGGAAAACTTGCAACAAAAAAAATGCACAACAGTTTTATGGAAAAACTTATTTTGAAGAAGTTTGCACTGGAAAAAGAATTAATTGAAGCACAACACGCCCAAATCAAACAAAATAAATAAATTTATTTTCCGTGCTGCTCTTATATGCTTATTGTTTTTATTTTTTTGTTCAAAAATTTTCATTTTTTATTTTTTTACAATCTCACATTCAAAATTTAAGTGAGTGAATTTGACAGAAAAATCTTTTCCGTCGTAAAAAGTGATTGTATTTTTTTCGACGGAAAATTTCGAATTTCCGACGGAAACCTCGATTGTATTTTTAGTGAGATCCAGAAAAATGTCTCCCGACAGGCTCCCGTCGGCGATCGTGATTGGGCCCTATAACATTTTTTGTAAGACCAAATTGTGTAAAACAAATAAAATTATTTTAATAAGAATAAATGACAACAAACACCTGTAAAAAATCTCCACAGGAAATTCTAGAATTTTTACCCAAGAGAACAAAAAAATTACCTCTTAACTTTTGAATATAATAGTTAAAAGTAGGAATATAAAACGAATTTTCAAAAACAAGCTGTCAAAATGTTAGCTGGTGTAATACCACGTCAAAAGAATTGTGAAAATGAATGCACGTCAGTCGCAGAGTATTAGGACTTGATTCAGACAGACAATCAAAATTAATACAGATTGCTTTCAATTCATTTCTTACCATTGGTGCATCAAAGTTCTGTCGTTTTTTTGAATCTTCAGAAACTTTCATATGCTCTTTTCTTCGAGGCGGCAAAGGTGGGACTAAAGATGTTTTTTCTGTATTTGCAAGTGACACACTAACATGTGGTGAAATTAGTTTTGGATTCGATACGAGCGATTCGGAACAAGTTATTTTACTTAATATATTTTCTGGAATGCTGAAAAAAAGTAACCATTAGCTGACTTCAAAATAATTGAACATATTCATTTACCAATTTATACTATCACAATCATAATTAGGCTTAATAAATTGATTTGGACTACACAATTGCATTTGTTGCAAAGAGCGATTTTCATGCTGCGGCTTCAAGCTCTGAATATTTGAATCGTGTGGACTATCATGTGAGCCATTAGAAATAGAAATAAAGTTATTATTATAACGTTCAATATTTTCAAATTCTTTATCTGAAGGTATCCATAATATTTGTTGTTGAGATGGTGATTGATTTACTTTTTTTTGTTTATTTGTCATCTGATCTTTTGAACTTTTGACATTGGATAAAGCCAAAATTTCATTTTTTGGCACTGTTGGTTCTATTGTATTCTCACGATCGTATATCAATTGTTTTCCTGCATTTATACAAATGGAAGAAGATGCCAAAGAACAATGTTCCATTGTTGCATGTGGATGCTGCCAACTACTTCCAGTGCGTTCTGGTATATTAACGTTGGCAAATATTGAAAAAATTTGGGTGTTTGGAGACACATTTCTTGAATTACTTGCACATATACCAGGGGGACTCTGTTCCCCATCGTATTGAAATTGATTTAATGATTTTGCACCCAAAGAAATGTTACTATTGTTTTGGCGCCGAGGCTTTATCCCAGGAGATTTAAGAGTAATCGATGGCCATTTTCTAGACTAAGTAAATTGAAATTTATTATTTTTTGTAAACATATATATTATTAAAAAGAACAATTTATTCATATCAAATTGACTAGTAAGTAAGTTTTATCTTTAGTATTTTATCAGAAATAATCCATTGAAATATAATGGTTTCTATTACAATAATGGACATACGGTGGCAAACAGAAAAGTCAATATTTAATCTTTGTGCCCCTAGGCACACTAAAATATAATTTCACAAAGTAAGCAATTGCGATTGTCAATAAGTGTACTTATAATTCGCATGCTTACTTTTTGTTTCTTTTGTTACTTTTGCTTTCTTTTAAAATAATAGACATACGGTGGCAAACGGAAACGTCAATATATAATCTTTGCTTTGCTTCTGTTCCGTTTTGTTGCAATGCTGTCAACGCCAATGAGATCAATTTTCAGGAGTGCAGATCACTGCGAACCAACATGATATAAAATATGAAATGTTTTCATGTGTACTAACTACATGCAATACATATACAAAGTTGTATACCTGTATGTCAAGCTAATTTTTTGTTTTAATTAATAAAACAAAAAACATCTAAAATCTTAGCATCAGCATTTAGTGGTCAGTGTTTTTCCCAGATTTCAAAGTTCGATTGACCAGAACTAAGGTTTTGACACTTACAGACGGTTTCTAATTATAAAAATCTTAAACTTTAGGCTTTTAATAAACATTTAAAAACAAAAATTGGCTGCTTATAGCTGCCAACCTGCTTTTAACGAACAGATAAGTGAATGCATATTTATACCCATATGTTTATTGTACACATAGTCATAAAAACTATGTAATTTTTTCTTTTCTTCTTTCTTTTTGTTATTTTAATAATAAAGGAAGTTCCTAAATGTTATATAATAAGAAAAAAATATGTATTTCTTTAATTATAAAATTAAAAAAAAATTTTGTAAAGCCAGGTATTGAATTCGCGACCTGGCAATTGAAAAGCGAAACCTGCCGTTCAGCCAACTAGGCTATCTCTGTAACTTGACGCGCAAAGTTTATTGTTAAGCCGTATTCTGTTTTAGCATTGCGTTGTCATTTATATGTGGAATATGTAACAATAAAAGAATTCAAAGCAAATCCAAAGAGTAATTCAAGCATCTCTATATTCATAAAGCCATTTGGCTGTGTCCTGATCAAAAGACGCGAAACCAAATTGAACGGAACGCAACCTAGTACTCTGTTTTGATTGACGGAAGGCAATCTTCCAGTCTTTAAGATGTACACACGATCCGTGGTGCCAATATACTCAGACCATTATCTTGTCGCAGCCAAGATCCGTACACATCTGTGCGCAACTAAGAATGCATACAATCCAGCACAGAGAAAGCTAGACGTCGAAAAGCTGCAATCAAAACGATCAGCCGAAGATTTCGCTACTCGACTCTCACTCCTGGGGCCCTACACTGTATTGTGATGTGAAAAAAAAATCGCATAATAGCGTTATCGGTACTCCGAAATGCGATAACCATGTGCGATTTGCTATTTGAATGCGCATCGCAATACGGAGTAGGGCCCCTGCTTTAAGAAAGCACTCTTCAGATCGACGATATATGCGCGCAGGGGAATCATATTTCCCACTCTATGCTTACGACTACCGAAGAGTACGACAATTGGCTATTACCATCCTCGCCGAAACCACTGGCATGACCAGGAGCGTCTCGACGCCACTGGAGAAAAAGATGCCGCCGGCAAAGCCACCCTGCAGTCGGTTGTAACGCGTGGTGCTAAAGAGCGATACAAAGAGAAGAGGAGAGAAGAGAAACGCATTTTCAGGCGAAAGAAAACGAAAGCGGAAAAGCGTGAGTGCGAGAAAATTAAGATGCATGGTGATAGGAATGAGGTCCGAAAATTTTTCGAAAAAATAAGGTGCCTGGCCGATGGTTTTAAGACCGGGGCCTCTTCCTGCAAGGATAAAAACGAGAATCTAGTGACATATATCCAGAGTACACTGATGATGTGGAGGGAACAATTCTTTAGTCTTCTGAATGGTGACAACGACAACAATTCCACCACGGAAACCCCAATTGTAGACGACAACGTTGAAGTTCCGCTGCCCGACCATAGTGAAGTCTTGAAAGCTATAGCTCGGCTTAAAAACAGCAAAGCCGCAGGAGCCAATGGCTTACCTGCTGAGCTCTTCAAGAATGGAGGCTCTATTTTAATGCATTCATGAGCTTCTATGCAGAATATGGTCGGAAGAATGCATTCCAAACGATTGGAACTTCAGTGTGCTCTGCCCAATCCACAGGAAAGGCGATCCCACAATTTGCGTCAATTACCGTGGCTTATCTTCTTAATATCGCATATAAGGCCCTATCGAGCGTATTATATGAAAGACTGAAGCCCATCGTAAACCAGCTGATAAGACATTATCAGTGTGGCTTCAGACCTGGCAAATCCACCATATACCAGATATTTACGCTCCCACAAATCTTAAAAAAGACCATAGAAAAACAAATCGACACACACCATATTTTAGTCGATTACAAAGCCGCCTTCGACAGTCTAATAAGGAATCATCTATGTGGTGATTGTCTTTTCTGGTTGTACAACCATATTTTGTAATTTGATACTGTACAATTATCAGGCATGCGATAGAAATCGTTTCCGTACGAAATAGATTTGAGACACCGGTTTGACCTGTTGTTAAAGTACACTAATTTTTGTAATTTTTCACTGTTCTGCACAAATTTGTGAAGTTCAATTTCCCTCGAATTAAATTGAATGAATTTAAACGAATTTAAATTAATTTAACACGTAAAAAAAATTCGTAGATTAGCAATTTCGTTTTCGTTTTGAATTCGTACGATTTCCATCACATGCCTGTATAATAAAGTATTCTTTATTTTTATTTTGAATTGAGAAATTACTTTTAATTGAAAAAAAAAAAACAAAATAAGATTCATTCGGAAAAATCATGGAATAAAGCAGTTGCTATTTTAAAATAATTTCATTGTTAAACTTTCCTACATTTTTGTGGGCTCAACCTAAAGTATAAAAAGACGCAATTTAACGACGACACAAAGACGAAAGAATTAAAATCAAAACCAAGATGGATACAATTGCGCTGACGATAGCACTGTGTGACCGATTCGACCTTTAAAAAAGTTTCAGCCTAAATTCTTAAAAATTCCGAGAGAGGGACATCTTGTGATTATATCGCGACTAGTCCGACCTCTCAGTTCCATCACAATTTTTTTTAAAAATTCTCAAAGTTAAAAGGTAGGAATTCTAGTATTCCGACTTTTAACAATTTTTTACATATGCTTAGGTTGTGAGAATTTAAAAACAAAATGCACTTTTGTTCAATAGAATTAAACGTTAAATTTAACAGTGCCAAAAGATTTTTGAAAAAAATATATAAAGTGTGTTTATCGCAAAGGAGAAGTCAATTTTTCAAAAATTTTGTACAAATGTTAGTTATTCTTTATTTTTTTCAAAAATGGTAACAAAAAAAAATTCTTAGTTCTTTTACAGGAATTATTAAAACTACTAAGTACCTTTCAAAAAAGTCTAAGGTAACTGAAATCCGTTGAAAATTGGAAAAATGGCAGAAGTTTTAAGGTGTTTTTTAAATCGACAATCATCGATTTTTCTGATATACGTTCACAGCGTTCAAACTGCTGCCATTTAACCAAATGATAATGGATTTTGCTCATATATGCCTTGTTAGAATGCACAAGCCAAATGGTACATTTTGCGGTTCTAGTTTTTTTAGAAAATAAAAAAAGGCGATATCAAACAAGATATCACAAGATTGTTGTGAGATAATCTGAGTGTCTTTACGATTGAAAAACTTCTTATTTGTGCTACTTCATTTGGAATTGTGAATTTGAATAGTGAAAAGTGCATTGCATATTTTCCAAATTATTTCCGAAAGAAATTTTATTAGAGCTCCTTGCTGTTGTTATATCCTGCGGTAAGTAAAATATTGTGTACTTTGAGCAGATCAAAAAAGTGAAAAGTGTGTTCAGACTTTTTACTGATGCAATGGGTTTAACATCTGTTATACTTTTCAGACTTTTTTATTCATGATGTGCGATAAAATAAACACTCTTTGTTACGTGTGTTTAGATATACACTAAAATCATATCGTCAAGCGATTTTAGATGAAGTTCAAAACGCTTATAAAAGTTATTTTGTCCTTGATATGCAAAAAAATGTTTCTTGGGCACCCAATTTTTTATGTTCCTTGCAATACATTATGTTGGCTTTCATAAAAGGCTTCAAGAAAGTAATGCCATTCGGAATACCTGTGATTGGAAATCTGTTCATCGCCATGCTAAAAGTTCTGCTACTGTTTTGTCAACAAAAAAGTATTGAAATTCAATCGAAAAATGCAGAAGTCATACATATATCAGGACACTATGTTCGTATTTCTTCCCAAATAACATTCTGAGGAATTGCCAATGCTACATCCAGTTCCAGAAGAAAACGCAGCACCAAGTCTTGTCACTGATTTTATGGAAGCGTTTAACCAGCTCGATGTTCGAATGTTGCTTAAAGTACTCTTTCTGCACCATCATATAGATGTATTCGAACAGCCAATTCTAACCAAGTCTGATGAACAAGGCGAGCGCTTCCATCAAACGACAAAAACAATGGTGGACCGGTACAAAAATAAAAATTTGCAATCTTTTATTGCTAATTTGTGTTTGTTTTTGGCACTGGATGAGGTGTTGTGAAGAGCACCAACATAAATACAATTTACAATAAAGGCACAAACATACATTCAATCAAAATTTGAACCTTTATCCCAAAAAATTAATAAAACTTTTATTATTCGCAGTCATAAGATATCGCCGTTTTTATTTTCTACAAAAACTAGAATCGCAAAATGTGGCATTTAGCTTGTGCATTCTAACAATCCATATATGAGCAAAATCCGTTATCATTTGGTTAAATGGCAGCAGTTTGAACGCTGTGAACGTATATCAGAAAAATCGATGATTGTCGATTTAAAAAACACTTTAAAACTTCTGGCATTTTTCCAATTTTCAACTGATTTCAGTTATCTTAGACTTTTTTGAAAGGTACTTAGTAGTTTTAATAATTCCTGTAAAAAAACTAAGGATTTTTTTTTTGTTACCATTTAAAAAAAAAATAAAGAAGAAATAACATTTGTACAAAATTTTTGAAAAATTGACTTCTCCATTGCGATAAATCCACTTTATATATTTTTTTCAAAAATCTTTTGGCACTGTTAA
This sequence comes from Pherbina coryleti, assembly GCA_943735915.1. Taxonomy (NCBI): domain Eukaryota; kingdom Metazoa; phylum Arthropoda; class Insecta; order Diptera; family Sciomyzidae; genus Pherbina; species Pherbina coryleti. The sequence goes on along the minus strand of OX030948.1, from coordinate 120,052,639 downwards.
ATTTAACGTTTAATTCTATTGAACAAAAGTGCATTTTGTTTTTAAATTCTCACAACCTAAGCATATGTAACAAATTTTTAAAAGTCGGAATACTAGAATTCCTACTTTTTAACTTTGAGAATTTTTAAAAAAAAATTGTGATGGAACTGAGAGGTCGGACTAGTCGCGATATAATCACAAGATGTCCCTTTCTCGGAATTTTTAAGAATTTAGGCTGAAACTTTTTGGCGGTCTCACCGTGTAGTCTACAAGATGTCTGTTTCGCAACTCCGGTGAGAACTTGAACGACGAAAATCCTCTGTACAAGGATCGAAAGCTGTTTTAAAACTTCGCTTGATGAATTTGGTGGCGGCTGATGCAGAAAATTTGGTGGAACAAAACGCTGAAACAAATGATTATATAAGTGCTGTTCCAGATGATACTCAAATGGATGTTGTTTCGCAGGCTTGTGTCGTTGATCGCGAGGCTGGGAGCTTCGTGGTTGTTTAGTAGTTGTGCATGCTAGAGTTTTAACGGACAATGCCTTCTTTTAAGGATGTAGAAGACGCTGTGGAACCATTTAGTGGTGAAAATGTAAATATTCCTGTAGATTCGTGGCTAGCTGGTATGAAAGAAATAAAGATTCTATTTAATTGGACAGATCGCGATATTCTTGTGTATGGCAAAAAACATTTACGTGGAGCAGCTAAGTCTTTCATGTCAAAAGACCGTGGAATATTATCGTGGATGCATTTTAAAGACGCCTTAACTCATGAGTTTCATATGCAAGTTAACAGTCGAGACATTCACAAAGTTTTAAGGCGTCGCCAAAAACATGCTTCGGAATCTTGGAGGTCTTACATATACAAGACTAGCGATACCCGGCGCGCGTTGCTGCACCCGGCAAGTATGTTGGAAATAATAAGTAAATTCAAAACTTTTATTAGTTCCTTAGTCTGACACCACACTCATGTTCCACTGCCCGTTACAGTTTCCCAGTAGCAGAACATCACTCCCAGGTGACAATTCCATTATGAGTTTCAATTTCCTGTGATCTTAGCTTCCATAGCTATTCTGTATAGAGAATCGGGCCACACCCCCTTTTCCAATGCACATATGTATCAGCTTTCCAGTAGAAAGACTTTGGCAATTAGTAACTCCATGCTGAGTTTTATTGTCATGCGACGTTTAGTTCCAAAGCTATTCAATATCAAAAGTTTGACTTATGTGGTCGAAGCCATAACCCCTTTTCTTATGCCCGTCCCAGTTATCTTGTTTATTTATAAAAAAACTTATTGAATCACACAATGTCAATTCTATAAAGTAAAAGTCACCCGTTCCTTTCGTTCATTTATAAACCACCGTCAAAACATGTGTAGAAAAGTTGCATGCAGCGAAACAAATAAACATACGTACATACAAACATACATATGTACATACATACATACATACATCAAGTCGGATTGAATCTCATTCTCATCAAAAAAATCCTCAACATGCTAAAGGTGGTCAGTGAATCCCCTTTTAACAAAACTGTGTTCGATTAAATCTACGCATCAAAACTTCTTTGAACATATTAGAATGTACATATTTCGATCCAATTAGCTTTAAGCGCAGCAAAGTGTGTATGTATATGTATTTGTTTGTTTGTTTTGTTGTTTTGTGCTTGCTGAGAACAAAAAGAGTATAGTAGAGAGCAACATGCAGTTTATTGAGGCTCTCGCAGCATAAACGCATGAAAAGCTAACGATCAAGCAATGCATGGCATTGTGGATGATTTTTTAAAAAACTTAACACTTTAATTTAAGATACTTATTATTGAAATTTCGAAAAGAAAATAACCAATGAACCTTTTGTAGCACACATGTGATATTTTAAAACTTATTTCAAAAAAATCGGACCAGTACTTTTGGAGTTTTGCGGGTACAAAAAATGTTCACTTTCATTTTATATAATAGTATAGATGAGAGAAATAGCTGGACGAATATGTTTGAAAGACATTGCTACAATTGGATATATCGGCGATGGTGTTGAAGACCATTCAGTAGAAAAAATGATTTTTCATGGTGCTTCAAATTTTCAAAAGTTGAAGATGAAATTTATTGAGTATGCGCGAATCAAGTCAATCAAGGTAATGGAACGTTCAAGCACCACGTTTCAGCCGGGACGGATCAAGTGTTTTAATTGCGGTACGGTTGATCACAGCTCGAAGAACTGTCCAAATGCAAATAAAGGACTAAAATGTTTTAAATGTAATTCATCCGGGCACATTGCCAAGTCCTGCACCCAAGGAAGACAGCTCATTTTTAAAAGTTCAGACTCAAATGTACACATTTTGATGTCAAATAAGAAGGAACCAACAATGCAAGTCTTTTACAATTAGGCCCAAGTCTTTTAGGACATTAGTGAACACTGGAAGCTGTGTAAATCTGATGAAAGAAGAAGTCCATAGAACAATTGGTAACCCGAGTTATCACCATATTACAAGAACTTTTGTCGGTCTTGGATCGAAAAAGGTAATGCCGAAGGAGTTGCTGAATCAAGTTTTTTCTGTAGCAGATGAAGACTATAAATGTCCAGGGGCGAAACTAGCGGGAGATAAGGGGGTAGGCTACCCCCTCACTTTTTTAGATTCGGCCTAATTGTTATTTTTTACTGAAATTTGTTTAATATGTTTATATATGTTTATATGTGACCCGGTCTACGAAAAGGGACCTTCGGTGTGAAAATATCATTTTTCACTTTTTTGGCGATTCGGATAGACTAATGTGTGCTCTTTCTAATGGCGCAAAGCAGAAGTTTTTTTTTTTTTTACACCGAAGGTCCCTTTTCGTAGACCGGGTCACATATATTGTTTATATATTTTTATTAACAATAATTATGGACGTATCAAAGTCAGTCGTACCTTTTATTGCCATTTTCATAACAAAATCCACTTAAGTCGGCTATTTCATTTTAAGTTATACCCAAAACTATCTTCAGTAGGCCAATTCACTTTAGTCGTACCTTAAACGAAGCTCACTCGGCCAATTCACTTTCAGTCGTACCTTAAACGAACCTCAGTCGGCCAACTCACTTTAAGTCGTATATTAACCCTCTGCAGCTGACGTCGTAGTCTGACAGACACCGAAAATCAAAGCATCGTGCGTGCAAGTACAAAAGTATATATCTTTCGATAGACCAAATCTTAAAAAAAAAAACGTATTTTATTTCAAATTTTAATCTTATGTTAGCCTAATGGTTTGCTGTTATATGGAATATTGTCAAGAAAGTTACAGTCAAGAACTTCATAATAGGAAATCAGTTTAAACGTGAGGTCTGCCAGACCCCACGTCAGGTATATTGTTAAATTTGGAGCACGCCAGTTGCAGAGGGATAAACAAACTTCAGTCGGACAACTCACTTTCAGTCGTACCTTAAACGAACTTCAGTTGGCGAAGTCACTTTAAGCCGTATCAGCCATGATACAATAAGAAGGTAGGGTAAGGAGCTTTGACAAAACTTACTGCTTATGTCAAATAGCATTTTAGCGATGCCACTTTTCTGTATATGTCATAAATGTGTGACAAACAGATAGAACAGGAATTGTATATAGAGTAAATAAGAAAAATTTCAATCAATGTGTCTATAATTGAAACAACGATTTTTTTAATTTATTTTACAGCTTTATTTTCACTATTTTAATATTGCCCATAACTTTTTGTATTCTTAATTTCTTTCCGGGTCCTCCCCTCAAAATAAACTTTGGTCTATATTATGATGGTTCCCCAAATATTTCGGCTCTAACAAAAGCCGTCAGCTAGCTAGAAGGGTTCGAAAAAACCTCTAAAAATCGCGTAATGTATGGATAACTTTTTTGCCATAATACTTTTGGTACAAAAAATGTCATAAATAGTGTAAATCAAAAAAATTACAGAGTTCTTTCTGCATCAAAAATTTTGGGAAATTTGCCCTTACATAAAAGATATTTACTTTTTTGCAGTGATTTTTTATATAAATTTTTTTTCCTCCATCTTTTGTCTGATTTTCAATTCCGAGGTATCATTGAAAAGGTGCTGACTGTTGCTTTTCATTCTTGTCACTAATTTACCCTTATAAGCCTTTTTTATGCTGTCGGTGCAATCTCCATCTATACGATTTCAATACGTTAACTCTTAAATTTGAACAAATTCAGTCAATCTGGCTAATATCCGAGAGCATAAAAAAGGCCTTTAATGGTAAATTATTGACAAGAATGAAAAGCAGCAGTCAGCACCTTTCCAATGATACCTCAGAACATCCATACATTACGCGATTTTTAGAGGTTTTTTCGAACCATTCTAGCTAGCTGACGGCTATCGTTAGAGCCGAAATATTTGAGGAACCATCATAACATAAACCAAAGCTCAGAGAGTAATCAAATTGCCATATAAAGCTTCTTGAGAACAAGAACATTCCGTTCATCGCCGTTCGGAGTCGGCGTTAAACATGTAGGTCCGGTTCACGGTCACACAAAACAATTGATCATAAGAAGCTACGTCAAAGTCTTTTGAAGGGCTGAAATGGCCAGTTATTTATTTATTTATTAAGAAAGTGGAACTGTTGAAGACAAAGCAACTATTTTTTAAAGTTCCTCGTTTATCAATATTTTCAGCAATGCATTTTATATAAAACGCTTACCTTCCGAAACCATGAAACATAGATATGTCATAGGATTTTTTCTTAAGATATGACAGCACAGTATTTCATGGTTTTGACATTAGCAGTAGGTCTTATCAAAGCTCCTAACCCTACTTTCTTATTGTATCATGGTATCAGCACTGAATTGTTGTAAACGTATCTAGTGTTCCCTTGTGACAAAAGTCAGAATATTTTTAAAACAATAGGCATATTTTAGTTGTTTTTTTAGGTAACATATGCAGTGGCGGCCGTGGTGCAGTGGGTAGAGTGCGCGTCCCATACGCCAGAGAATCCTGTTTCAGTTTTCATCTGACACAGAAAGGTTTTTCAATTGAATTAATTTTTCCTGTTCGGTCATCACCTCTCCGCAGACAATGGCGAACCTCAGAGAGAGAATGTCATGTAAAGTTTCTTAAGAACATGCACCTTAGACGTTCGGAGTCGACAAAAGACTAGTAGGTCCAGTTCTCGATCAATTGTGTACGAACATTTACTAACACGCACAACACAATTTGATCATAAGAAGAGGGAACGTTATGAAAACTGCCTTTAAGGGATCTTTTTCACTTGTAAAAAAATGTTTGGTTTTTTGGTTTATATAAAAGTAGAATGTATTAACAATTTCAGGATTTCTTAAAACGGTGTCGAAGATTAACAAAAAAGTCCGTATGAGCTGAAACTGTTTTGCATTATATTTATTATTGTAAAATCTCTAAGATGACCTGCAACCATCTATAAAAACTCAAATTTTTAGAGCTTTTTAAATGTAAAAAATACGGTAACTTTTCAATTTTTGTTTTCAAAATGGCGCCAAAAACAGGTATGATGTTTAATTGGCTGATTATAAGTAATCTTATAGTTTTAAGTGTTATCGTTTAGATGAACTAAAAAAATTTTCAGTTATCTGTTGTAAAAAGACCCCTTAAGGGGGGTTATAAAGGGTGGTTAAATTTTAAGGGCCGATGTTGAATGTAAACCACACCTAAACGTCAAGTTTTTTTCTGCATTTCATTTGACATTTCTCAATTCCAGACTAACTCAATTTGCCTCAACTAAAGCCTTCTGACCATTTCAAGCGTCGTCAATGGGCAGAATGGTGGCAAGAAATGGCAACAGTGGATGATCAATTTTCGAAGAAAATCATCTTCAGTGATGAGGCACATTTTCACTTCAGTGGATTCGTCAATAAGCAGAATTGCCGCATTTGGGGGAATGATAATCCAAGAGTGATTATCGAAAAACCAATGCACCCACAAATAGTGACTGTTTGGTGCGGTTTATGGGCAGGCGACATCATCGAGCCGTATTTTTTCCAAAATGAGGCCGGTCAGGCAGTTACTGTGAATGGTGTTCGCTATCGTGAGATGATAACGAACTTTTTATGGCCCGAATTGGAAGATATGGATGTGGACGGTATGTGGTTTCAACAGGATGGTGCCACTTGCCACACAGCTAACGAAACAATAGCTCTTTTGCGCGACAAATTCAATGGCCGCGTTATCTCACGTGGTGGCGATGTCAATTGGCCGCCAAGATCATGTGATTTGACACCGTTGGACTTCTTTCTTTGGGGTTATTTGAAAGAAAAGGTGTACGTCGATAAGTAAGCAACAATTCAAGAGCTTCAGGATGAGATAATTCGGCACATTAACGGCATAGAACCTCACTTATGCCTCAGAGTCATCGAAAATTTGGACCATCGGATGGAGGTATGCCGCCATTTGGCCTAAATTTTGTTCCATACATAACTGAACCATGCCAATATTATCCTAATAAAAAGAAATGACAATCATTTCCTAAATAATTTGTGTTTTATTCAAAATCAACATCGGCCCTTAACCTTCGTATACTCGCGCATTGGTCTCTCAGACCGACGATTTACGTTTGACTTATTATTTTCATAACAAATGACGTTAAAAGACTTTTATTAGCCAATATAATGTAATTAACTAATATTGATATGTTACTAAAAACATGCAAAATTGGACCTAGGAATCTCGGTCTCACAGACCGTACGCGGGTATATGAGTTACACTATTTGACGCGAGTATACGAAGGTTAAAATTTCACCACCCTTTCTATCCAGAACTTTTTTTAAAAAAATTTTTTACATTTACTTAAAGCTTTAAGTCTCAAAAATATGTGATTAAAATTTAAAGTCGATATCTCAAAAAATAACAAAGTTATAGACTAGTGAATAAACCGCCTTCCAGAGAGCGCCTTATTTTCAAAATCTTTTTCTCAAAACCATGTTTTCAAAGTCGGTGACCAAGATTTCTCAAAACTCAGTGAACCGATCGTTTTGGTTTTTTTGCAGGCTTATTTTATTCATAACTAGCTTCTTCCCAGCGCGCGTTGCTGCACCCTGCAACTATATGGGAACATAATAAGTGTATTCAAAGCTTTTCTTAGACCCATAGTTTGACACCACTGTAATTTTTCACTGCCCGTTACAGTTTCCCAGAAGCAGGACATCACCAAATAGGAACTCTTCACTCAGGACATCACCAAATAGGAATTTTGAGTATGTATTAGACATAGGTAACGCTGCGCTGCGTTACGCTATTGAGTTGAATCACTTAAATGCGTTACTGCGCTAATTCACTTCTTTTAAAAAAAATAACGCAATAGCGCAATAATACAAATGACACGCTCAAAGCAAAATGAGAAAATATTTTTGCAGCGAGCGAAAATTGCACAAGTTTTACGTCGCCTTAAACATGGAGATAAAATGTGCGAAGCGAACATTGTCGAGGAAGATGCTGTTAAGCATATGAAGTGTGTTGGATTGTTATGATGCTTTGCCGATCACGCAATGTTTTTTTCAATATGTCGAACGTGTTCGATTTTAAGAGTACAAACAAACTTGAATCAAACTTTAAACTTGCCAGAATCCTTTGATGTTTTATTTTTGTTTGAAGCGCACTTTGAAAACTCACCGCATTCAACAAATTGACCACATAACGCAATTCAAAAACAAATTGCGCAGATAAACATTTTGATAATACAGGTATCATAATTTTTCGCTGCTACAGTGAACTGAGCTTGGGTTAGTGTAGCAGCGTAGCATTTTTTTCCACGTTACCAATCTCAAGTTGTTTTTTTTTAACTATAATCTAAATAACGCATCTTAAGTATTTGTGTTTGTATGTTTTTACTTTTTCCTATTGATTTATTCACTACTTAATGTAAAGGTACAAATTTTCATGTTATTTTATGAACAGAATTTATTTTATCTGCCATCATTATTATCTTGAATATGATTTTAATAAAAATATGAAAAATTCAGGGATAGAAAATAACGGTTATTTTTTAATTTTTACATCAAAAGATCATAAATAAAAATATGTTGTAAAATAACTTTAAATGTAGCAATATGAAGCTGATTTATTTTTTCATGGTTTTTAAGATAGAAATCATCTTCATTCGATTATTTGTGATCGATTCTTTTTTCGATCATATACTAAAATTATTTTTGATACTTATTTTTTTGATCTCAAATAAAAATAATTTATTTGATCGTTATTTTTTCAATCAAAAATATAAATTATATTTGATCGTTATTTTTTCCGATCAGAAATAAAAATCATTTCTTGCTCGATATTTTTTTCAAGCAGAAATCAGAGTTATTTTTTAATGAAATTTTTTCCAATCAGCAATAAAAATTATTACTGATCGTTATTTTTTCGATCAGACACAGAAATTAATCAATAATCTATATTTTTCTAATCAGAAATAAAAATTATTTCTTGATTGAAATAATATATATTGAAATTTCAATGAAATCAATATTTACAAATAAAACTGTTTTGAGTTAAAATAAAGAAGTTATTCCTTCGAACCGTTATTTGAACAACGATTTTGACGAAGATAAGGACACGATCTTAGACATGGATTTGGAAAAGGATTTGTATTTGTACTTGGACAAGGATTAGGTAAGGCAAAGATTTGGTAAGGACCAAGACACGAATTTGAATAAGAACTTAGAGAAGGAAATATTAGTGTTTCTCCAGCTTCGACTGATTATCTCGAATGTGTTAATTGTGGTATTAAGCTTCATGCCAAATGCTCTAAGCTAAATAACAGGGCCGGCCTAGAGCCGAGCCAGTAAGGCCAGGGCTCAGTGCGCATACAGATAAGGGCGCCTTACATATTTAAAAAAAAAATATATAAATCAATATGTATGGAAACATATATGGCGACCGTGGAATGCGTGCTAAGTGTAGCTTGCATGCCTGGAGCGCGAGATTGATTCCCACTAGCGGCAAATTTTTTTTTAATAAAAAATTTTCTGATGGGTCGCCATCTCTTTGCAGACAATGTCAAACCCCGAGAGTAAACCATGGCATGAAAAGCTTCTTGAGAACATGAGCCGTGTGGAGCATAAAACATGTAGGTTCAGTTCTCAGTTCTTCACATAACACACACAAATGTCCACATGTCAAGTCAAGTCAAGTCAATTTATTGAGACTTTCTTTCGTTTCTTTTACAATAAACTTATGTACATTTCATACAAACAATGAAAAGTTCAATTACATGGCAAAACTTAAAGCTATTGTTGTGTTGCTCTAATGGAATAAAAGGATAAAAGCTACTTGCTTAAGAATGATTTAGATAATACATGAGGTAGAATTGTTTTGCTGATAATACAGTTTTTGCTCCCGGCACTAGTCAATTGCATAGGGACGTTTTGTCCCAAAAAAAAAAAAAAAAATTTAAACATTAACAATACAAAAATACACTTAAGACTACACTAAAACTAAATACAAACACAAGGAATTCAGGTGATGCAACAATAAGAACAGCAATATTAATAAAAAAGGATAATTAGCCTCTGTGTGTGCCAGGTACAGATTTTGCAAAAAATTCAGGTAGCAGGGGGGTGTCAAAATTCAAATCAGTGTCAATATCTTCATTTATAATTCCAAATGGAGATAAGTAGTTAATAGAGGACCAGCTAAAGTGCCGTTGGAACTCAAAGATTTCTTTTAAAAGCACATTTTCATGAGAAGAAACTCTGTAGATAAATTTTTTTTGCAATGATAACGCATAGCGACAGATAGGATTTATCCCCGCTTTTTTGTAAATAAATTTATTAGAGTAGCGCTTAGTTAGAGATTCGAAATTCCTGTCTACGCATCGTCTCAAGACTCTACGCTCAAGTAACTCCAATTCCTTGGCGACTATCGGTGAGATTGAAAACCATATAGGGAAAGCATAGAGCAGCACAGAACGAATGCTGACCTTAAAAATTAAGAGCTTAGAATTTTGACTCAAGTAATTATTGTTCAAAAGCTTTGAGAACATGCTAGTTAATTTATTGGCTTTGTTTATATTCGATCTTGCATGCTTATTGAATTTGAGCAATTTATTAAAAATAGTACCAAGATATTTGATGTTGTCTTTAAAAACTATTTCAGAATCGTTAAGGACAAGCTTCAGTCTTTTGCTTTCAGGCACAACCGTTCTGCCACATTTACCTGATGCGTTCCTAATGCAAATCGCCTCAGACTTGGAAACATTGATCTTAATGCCCCAGTTAACATAATAATCATTAATAGTTTTAAGGTGTCTCTGAACAATGTTTAAGGCCAGAGTTGGAGACTCATGGTGAGCATATATAAGACAATCGTCAGCATATAAGATGCCCCTTGAACCAGGCACCTCGTGCGGGAAATCACAAAGAAAGATGTTAAAAAAGTGAGGCGCTAAAACAGAGCCCTGGGGAACTCCGCTATTGACCGTACTAAGCTCAGAAATTTCGCTTCCGATTTGGATACAAAATTTACGATTGTGGAAAAAACTAAAAAATATCTTAAGGAGAAAGGGGTCAAAGCCAAGGATAATAAGTTTATGAAGGATACCAACATGAAAAGCTCTGTCGAAAGCCTTTTCGATATCTAATGAGATTGCTACAGTACAAGTTTTTTTCCGTAAATTTCGGATGACGTCGTCATGAAACTTCAGTAGAGCATGAACTGTAGAATGCCCTTTTTTGAAGCCGAACTGATAAGGCGAAATATAATCATCTCCTAGATTCATTTCCATTTTTATTTTTAAAATCAACTCAAAAATTTTTCCAAGATTTGATAACATAGAGATTGGGCGAAAGTCGTTTACATCAACACTATCTTGTTTTTTCTTAATCGGAATTATGTTAGCGATTTTCCAGATACTTGGAAAATAGCCATTATTTAAGCAATTATTAAAAATTATAGTTAAAAAATCGATGGCTAAAGGAGGAAGTCTTTTTAAAATAAAATTTGAAATTTTGTCTAAGCCTGACGACTTTTTGTTATTTAACTTTTTGATAATTCCTTTAACAGTATTGGGATTAACAAAATGGAAACCGTCCTCATTGTATAAAGCATTGAAATCATCGCGAAAGATGAGAATTGACGAAGGCAACCTAGATGCACTGGCTGCAACTGATTCTTTTAATTCTATCAGATCAGGTCTGTAAGGAACATTCTCCGAATAGACTTTAACGTAATGCTGTCGGAACGCCTCCAGCATCTCACTTTCTTCAATTAAGATCGTGCCATTACTGGAAATTCTTGAGCAGGCAGAGTTTTTCTTGTGACTGACGATGTTGAAAATTTTCTTGTAAGCAGAAGGCCCTGGCCTTATCAGCTCCAATTTTCTTCCAAACTCTCTGGCTTGCTCCCATTTGACCTGCTCCTTAATAATTATCGTCAGCAATTGAATCTGTTTCGAAAGTAAGTTATAATTAGCATTAGATCTATTCGCGTTCTGTGAAATAATTTTTTTAAGTCTTTTTGCCAAGCATGTTTTATTTTGAACAATTTTTTAATGTTTTCTGAGACAAAGATCTTATTCTCCTTGAGTGAGATTTTTTCCGAATGAGAGGCAGACACAGATTCAACAGCGGCGCAGAAATGATCAATACATGTATCGATCTCAGCATTCTTAAGGATTCTGTTCATGGAGGAAAGCCCACCATTAGCGAAGCTTCCAAATCATTACTAAAATTTTTCCAGTTTGTTTTTTTGAAAGAAGTGAAAAAACGCTGGTTTTTTATAAGAAAATCAAAGTCAGACAGAACAATTTGAAGTTTGATTGGGAAATGGTCAGAAAAAGTTGAAAGACTTGCGACAGAGCAATTTTGGTTGAATAAGTCACAGAAATTTGAGCTGATCAAAAAGTGATCCAGGAAAGACGGGCCGGAAGGAAAAGAAGGCCTGTTGTCCGACACGCGCACAAAATCAAGAGAAAAATCCTGAAGCCAATTGAGAAAAATCTTACCATTGCTATTTTCGAAAATGTCGCCCCATACGGGGTTTTTGGAGTTAAAGTCGCCACCTATAATGGTGCCATCGTAATTTTTAGAAAATTGAAGGATTTTGCATAAACCTGAGTAAATAAGAGGGGAAGAAAAATTACAAGGAATGTAAACTGAACCGAAAAGGAAATTTTTTTGAGAATTATTAACGATCAATTTGATCTGTATGAAAATATGTGGAAAAGAAATACCCTGCATATTGATTATAGAGTAAGAATAAGATTTTTTCAGTACTATTGCTACCCCTAATGGGGAGTTATCGTAAAGGAAATTATAATCCTCTAAAAAGATATTCGGATTCTTCAGATGGCATTCCTGGATAAACCCAATATCAATGTTTTGAGTTTTAAGAGTGTTCAGTAGTTCCAACCTACGACTGCAGTCGATCAGAGAACGTACATTAAAAGTTAGAAGATTTAAACGCTTACGGCCCATAAGTCGAATTAACACGGGATAACAAGTCCCTAAATTCCGATTTAGCCTGAGGAATAGGCATGTTTTTGTAAGAAGATAAAAACTTTTTAAGTAGTTGTTCGAGTGAAGGTGTTTCAGGTTCCATAAAAAGTTTTGAAAGTTTCAGGAATTCTTCGACAACTGAAGGGCGATTAGGAGTAGAGGCCTGCGGGTCTGTTAAATGATGGAGTTGAGATTGAAAAAGGCTAGCAAAAGATTTCTTCTGGTTAAGCTTGGAGCTTGAAAAAGCTTGACTTACGTTGCGAGCGGCAGTCAAATTCCTCTCCGCGGCGACTTTTAAACGTTTTTTTTTCTCTAATAAAAACTTTTGAAAGGAGGGGCAGCCCCTCCAGTTAGCAGGATGTCCCGCCTGTTTACAATTGGAACAAAAAGGTTTGTCGTTCTCTTCTCGACCGAGTGCGCACTCCCCAGGGTTATGATTTGAACCGCACTTTACGCAAGTGAACTGTCTATTACAGTTCCGGGAGATATGTCCCCATTGTTGGCAACGCCAACACTGAATTTCTTTAGATTTAGATTTGGGAGTTTCCCAAGAGATCGCCTGACTCAAGACATATCTTATATTCGCTACATCCCCTAATTTTTTCCCGGGAGAGAGAGATATCAGAAAAAGACCCGTATTGGTTTTATTCTTTATGGAAAAGGGGGTACAGAATTTGGAGACTTTGGCGATAGCACCAGGAGCGAGCCTGTCAAGCTCATTTTTTAAGTCAGATAAGTCCGTTGCAAAATAAAGCCCACGTAGTACTAGACTGATCTGTCTGAACTCTTTAGGGGTAAAAGAGTAGGAATCCACTTTCTTTTCATCCAAGATAGTCATCATTTCGGAGTGTGCTTTTGCGCTATCAAGAAATGTCCACATGTGGTAGACAAAGTCCAACATCTACGTGTGCCCAAACTTATTTTGAAGAAGGTTCTTGCTCCTCTAAGTGTTTTCGTATTGAATGTGTTCAATCGTTCAAGTATCTAGGCCTGCTTCTTGATTGTAAATGAGTTGGTCAGAGCATACATTTGCTCTTAAGAAATATCTTTTGGCTGTCAACAGGCATATTTTCCTATTAAAAAAGTATTGCAGCTATAGCCTACTTAAGTGCATATACCATGGCATTTTCCAATCAAAGTTGGAGTACGGTTTGTCTTGCTGGGGTGGAACGCATAATTACAAAATAAATCAACTGTTAATCTTACAAAAACATGCTATTCGGCTAATTTGCAACAGAAGTCGCCATAGTAGTAGTTTGCCGCTCTTTAAAAATCTATACATTTTTCCGCTACGTCACTTATATTATTTTAAGGTTCTTCGTATATTTTTTATAAAATCAGGATATTCCTTGAGTAGATGTTCTACAAATTACAATTTAAGAATAAACTATCAGAATTATGTTTCAGTACCACAACACAACTCTCAACTTTTCCTGAAATTTTACACATCTGTTGCACCTAGACTTTTTAACGCCTTGCCTCTTCATAAGAATCATCCGAAATAAACCAGCATTTCTCAAAAACGTAAAATTATGGCTTTGAAATCTTTCTTATAATGAGGTCGATGTCCTTATAAATGTTGTTACTTAAATTGTTAAGGTTTTTGCTTGTGCTTCATGTATCTTTGTTTCAGGGCTTCTCAGTCATGGTAGGGATCCTTTTGCTCTTTATTAGTTTCCTTATTAGTTTCTTTGTAATTTATTTATTAATTTATTTTTATCTAATTTTATTGAACTTTTGCTACATTTACCTTATTTTAATTTTATATAATACTAAATTTAAATTTTTCTATTTTTTCCGACAAATTTTTTTTTTTGATTATATTTTTAAAAATTGTTATATTATATACTTTATTTATATTTTGTTAAGCGAAACATTTACTTTTTACGACCCCACACTAATTCAGTAATGTATTTTGTTTCTTTTTAAAAACTCAACTGCTTTCGCCTCTAGCTCCATGTGAGCTATTGATTGCAGTTATTTTTTCATTTAATAATATCTGTCAACCGATGTGAATAATGTACTTTTAATTGTACTCTCTTTAATTGTATGGTATGATATTTTATTTGAAATAAATGTATCTAGCCGAGCAGTAACGTGGTCATCAATGCGTATCATGTTCCTTAAAGACTATAGAACAGATGCCAAATTTTCTTGTATTTTGGAGGAGGCTAAAATAATTCCAATTGATTTAGATATTGATGTAGTTTGAACACGCACGAGTTCGCCGAATAAGGAGACAATTTGATTATGAACAACGTGACGAAGTGTTGGATGATCCAATGCAAAACTTTAAAGTTAATTTCTTTAACAAGGTTTTGGAAAATGCGATACAATCATTACGTGATCGCTTTCAACTTATTCATGAACACTGCAATCAATTCGAAATGCTATATAACTTTTAGAACTTTGGCAATATCACCAACATAACGGATGCTGAAATACGAAAATATTGCATGAATTTAGAACTTCTCTTAGCAGACGGTGATCAAAATGATATTTCCGGCTTGAATTTATTTGACGAATAACCTTAATACCTTAAAAATCATTTGTCTGCAGATCGCTGTGATTCTCCTATTGAAATTATAAATTATTTGTTAGAAAATAATTAAACAACCGCATTGCTAAATATATATATTGCATTACGAATCATAATTACATTGCCAATAACTATAGCGAGTGCAGAAAGAAGTTTTTCTAAGCTTAAATTAATAAAAACTTATTTGCGGTCTAAAATGCTACAATATCGTCTTGATGGTTAAGCTACCCTTTCCATCGAACGCGATTTAGTAAGGAAATTGGCACTGGATGATCTTATCAACAATTTTGCGCCAGTAAAGCTCGGAAAAACTGTTGGTGAAAGTTAAAATAAAATTATTTATGGATAATATAAGTTCTCTCTTTTTTATGTAGATAAAAAAACTCCGCCAACATAATTAAAGGCATAATTTAGTCAGCGGTTTGAGATATGTTAATTTCCTTATTTTGATTTAAAGAAAGTTTTATATATTCAATTGTATGCCTTATTTGTTGTACTTAAAGTTCGACAAATACCAACAAAAGCCCAATTTTATCAAATATTGAATTTTATATAAAAATAAAGTTGGGAGTTTTATACATAATATGTAAATAATTTTGTTTTACTATTTAAAACTTAACTTAAATCGAATTAAAAAGAGGTTTCTTACTTTTTTTTTGCTTGTTAAATAATATGGGGCGCAATTTAGACCCTTGGCCTAGGGTACCACAAATTCTCGGGCCGGTCCTGCTAAATGATAATGGCCTGGTTATTTTAAAAGACAATATAAACTTGGCTTACAAATGTGACAATTGCCTAAAATTCTTAAATGTGAACATTTTGAAATAAATAAATGACTCGCTGAATAATTTAAATGTTATTATAGAAGTATTAGTTACTGCAAATTCTCACAATGTGCCGCCGACAGAGAAACCGGTTTTAAATTTTCAAAGTGCATTCAAAGAAATGCAGTTTTGACAAACCCAATGGCTAAACTCAACGATCGGGATTTGTTAAAAACTGGTCAAACTAAATCTTGTAGAGCTATTTCTCCTGCACTCTCAAAAAAAGTAAGCTTTGTTTCCACTGATGTTGCTGTAACAAGGTCTGCTGTGTCTGCACAAGGTGCTTCTTTTCTAACTGATGCTCCCAGTGCTGATGTTGGTGTTGAAGATGGTGTTGTTGCTGTTAATGAGCTTTCTTTAAGAAACTCTTATACTGGTGCCTCTGCTGATGCTACTGAAGATGATGTTGTTGCAATTGATATTGCTGATGTAAATGATTCCACTCTAGCTACTGAGCATACTTTAAAAAACTCTATTACTGGCGCTGTTGCTGATTATGATGCTGTTGTTGCTAATGATGTTGTTGTTGTAAAAGATGCTCCTCTAGTTGATGTAGGAGGTGGAATTGTAAACGATAAATACATCGTTGGATACTGTTTTACTCTCTGACTCGAATTAGACTGCAGTTGAGCACAAGAAGAAGAAGAAGAAGAAGAAGAA
This sequence comes from Pherbina coryleti, assembly GCA_943735915.1. Taxonomy (NCBI): domain Eukaryota; kingdom Metazoa; phylum Arthropoda; class Insecta; order Diptera; family Sciomyzidae; genus Pherbina; species Pherbina coryleti. Next base: position 120,036,219 of record OX030948.1, on the reverse strand, counting down.
GAATAAAAATAAATGCAATTACAAATGTTGTTCAAAACGCTAATGTAAATGTTATTGATGAAGACTGCATAAGCGCTGATCTCGATGTTGTTGAAGATTTGAAATTTGTTCACGTATCTTTTTTTAAACCCACAGTGTCTGCTGATAACATTATTGACCATGTTGTTCGTTATGGGAATATTCCTGCACTGTTTGACTTGCTCCGTTTTGGTTAAAAGAGGAACAGATGTAAGAAATTTGAGAAATATGTCATTCAAGTTTGGTGTCTCGGCATCGTTATATGAGCAACTACTTAAGCCTTCTCTCTAGCTTGCTTACTTACTTACTTACTTACTTATCTGGCGCTTACAACCGTAAGTCGGTTTTGGCCTCGTGTAAGAAATTGCGCCAGCCATTTCTGTTCTGCGCTTGCTGGCGCCAGTTGGAAACACCAAGCGTGGTCAGGTTATCCAACACCTGATCTTTCCAACGAAGATGTGGGCGTCCTCTTCTGCGTTGACCACCACCGGGCACCGACTCGAATATTTTTTTTGCTGGAGCGTCGTTTTCTATTCGCACAACATGACCTAGCCAGCGGAGCCGCTTGATTTTAATGCGCTTAACTATGTCGATGTCAGCGTACAGCTCATACAGCTCGTGGTTCCATCGAATTCGGTACTCGCCATTGACGCAGATTGTACCGAAGATCTTACGAAGGATCTTTCTCTCGAAGGCTCCCAGAGTCTTTTCATCAGAACTGCTCAACGTCCAGGTTTGTGCTGCATATATTAGGACGGGCATGATTAGTGACTTATAGAGCGTGATTTTTGTTCGTCGAGAGAGGGCTCTGCTTCTCAATTGCCTAATTAGCCCGAAGTTACACCTGTTGGCAAAAGTTATCCTTCGTTTTATCTCAATACTGACTTCGTTGAAAGAGTTAATGCTGGATCCCAGGTAGACGAAGTCCTTAACAACCTCGAAGGAGATGTTGTCAACAGTGACGTGGTTTCCAAGACGCTGGGACTGTTTATTTGTTGACACTAGGTATTTCGTCTTATCTGCATTCACTGCAAGACCCATTCGACTCGACTCTTTCGCTAATCTGGAGAATGCTGCACTGACTTCGCGCGTATTATGGCCAATGATATCGATATCATCAGCATACGCCAGCAGCATAATACTTTTGTAGAATATCGTGCCACTGCGTCTCAAATCAGCAGCTCGGATGATCTTCTCCATCATTAGGTTGAAAAAGTCGCACGATAAGGAATCACCTTGTCTGAAACCTCGTTTGGTATCGAATGGAGGAGTGAGATCCTTCCCGATCTTAACTGTGCTGCTGGTGTTGCTCAGTGTCATTCTGCAAAGACGGATGAGCTTTGCAGGAATACCAAATTCAGACATGGTGGAGTATAGATGATTCCTTATTGGACTGTCGAAGGCGGCTTTATAATCGACAAAAAGATGGTGTGTGTCGATTTGTTTTTCTAGGGTCTTCTCCAAGATTTGTCTTTGCGTAAATATCTGGTCTATGGTGGATTTACCAGGCCTGAAGCCACACTGATAAGGTCCAATCAGCTGGTTTACGATGGGCTTCAGTCTTTCACATAATACGCTCGACAGGACCTTATATGCGATATTAATAAGGCTTATCCCACGGTAGTTGGCGCAAATTGTGGGATCGCCTCTCTTGTGGATTGGGCAGAGCACACTGAGGTTCCAATCGTTTGGAATGCATTCTTCCGACCATATTCTGCATAAAAGCTCATGAATGCATTTAAGTAGAGCTTCGCCTCCATTCTTGAAGAGCTCAGCAGGTAAGCCATTGGCTCCTGCGGCTTTGTTGTTTTTAAGCCGAGCTATAGTTTTCAAGACTTCACTATGGTCGGGCAGCGGAACTTCAACGTTGTCGTCCACAATTGGGGTTTCCGTGGTGGAATTGTTGCCGTCGTCACCATTCACTATCACTAGATTCTCGTTTTTATCCTTGCAGAAATAGGCCCCAGTCTTGTAACCATCGGCCAGGCGTCTTATTTTTTCGAAAAATTTTCGAACCTCATTCCTGTCACCATGCATTTCAATCTTCTTGCACTCACGCATTTCCGCTTCCCTTTTCTTCCGCCTAAAAATGCACCTCTCTCTTCCCTCCTCTTCTCTTTGTGTCGCTTCTTAGCAGCACGCGTTATAACCGACTGCAGGGTGGCTTTGTAGGCGGCGTCTTTTTCTGCAGTGGCGTCGCGACACTCCTGGTCGTTTCGGCGAGGGCGATGATAGCCAATCACCTCTTCGGCAGCCGTACGCATAGAGTGAGAAATGTGATTCCACTGCGCGCGTTTATCGTCGATTGGAAGAGTGCTTTCTTGAAGCAGGAGTGAAAGTCGAGTAGCGAAGTCTTCGGCTGTTTGTTTTGATTGCAGCTTTTCAACGTCTAGCTTTCTCTGTGCCGGATTGCGCGCATTCTTGGTTGCGCACAGACGTGTACGGATCTTGGCTGCGACAAGATAATGATCCGAGTCTATATTGGCACCACGGATCGTGCGTACATCTAAAACACTGGAAGAGTGCCTTCCGTCAATCAAAACGTGATCAATTTGGTTGCGCCTCTTTTGATCAGGAGACAGCCAAGTTGCTTTATGAATATTGAGATGCTTGAATCTAGCGCTACTAACGACCATGTTTCGCGCTGCGGCAAAGTCAATCAGCCTCATTCCATTTTATGTCGTGGCGGGGGCTGCGCTCATAGGCCTCTTCAAGGCGCTCGTAGAAGCTGTCTTTGGTCTCATCATCCTTATCTTCTGTCGGAGCGTGCGCACAAATCAGGCTTATATTGAAGAATCTTGTCTTGACACGGATTATGGCAAGTCGTTCGTTCACAGGTGTGAATCGCAGGACATATTGTCGTAGTCTCTTGCCAACCACGAATCCGCATCCAAATTCGTGCTTCTCCGCATGGCCGCTGTAGTAGATATCACAGGATGCTTGCCGGGAGCAACCCTGTCCCTTTCATCGCATTTCTTGGATTGCAGTGATATCAGCTTTGTATCTTTCTAAGATATCTATCAGTTGGATAGAGGCACCATCCCAATTAAGGGTTCGGACGTTCCAAGTGCATATCCGTAAATCATTGTCAGTTTTTCATTTGCGGTAGTCGTCATCAGATTTGGGGATCATTATTATTTTTATTCTTTTACGTTTCATTGAAATAGTTTTTTACGTGGTGGGCTTCAAACCCAACGCACAGCCCTTTAAAAGCAGGGAGCCCGCCGCTCAGATTAGCCGTCGAACTAACGGTTGCCAGTTTGCCGTTTCAAGAGGACACCACGCAGAGGTTTGAGCTGACTTGAGACGAGTTCGACATGGATAATGCTGGCCTCACCAGGTTGAGGCAGTCAGACACGTTGCCATGTGAAGATCGCCCCCTTGACCCTCACGCGTTGCCTTGTGAGGATCGTTCTCTCTAGCAAACAAACATAAAGGTTCGCCCTTTTGTGTTTTTTTCAAAAACCAGGAGAAAAATCAATCGAAAATTAGTACTGTCTCAAGCAAAATCGATTCTCACCGCTAGTAAAACATATGCTTCATTAAAGATTTATTTCCAAAACATACCTGGAATGAGGTCTAAAGCTAATCTGATATGGGCGGAAACGTCTCAGTTGCAATATGACGTCATTGTTCTGGTTGAAAAATGGCTGAATAGTGACTTCGTAGATGCTGAGTTTTTTGATCCACAACTATACATTGTTTATCGGAAGGATAGGGATGTTGTTAAGACTGAATGCTTGCGTGATGGAGGAGTTCTAATCGCAGTAAAGTGTGATTTTCGATCATCATTTTTTGCATTGCTTAATATGAATTCTCTGTTGGAGCAGTTGCGCGTTAAGATCTCTAGACTTTCTGGCGAGCTTTATTTATGTGTGTCATACATTCCTCCTAATAGTGAGGATGAGTTATATAATGCACATGTGGATAATGTAGTACATCTTTTATCATCAACTGCTCCTGAAAATCAGTTTTGTATTTTAGGTGATTTCAATTTTTGTAAAATTGCTTAGGCATTTCTTAGAATGAAAAAGTCTTTGCGTCAATTTCAGGCTTTTTTGGTCAAGCGGTTTTTTGAATTAAATTTAAAAAAAAATTTTTTTCCAATTTTTCCCAACGTTTCGGAAGTTACTCCTTCCTTCTTCAGGGGATTATTTTATCAAATCTAAAAAACATATAATAATTACTATATATATATTACATATTTTATATGAGCAATATTACTTTTATAGTTTTTACAGCACACCATGAAACATACATATATATCTTAGAAAGATACAAAGCTGATATCACTGCAATCCAAGAAATGCGATGAAAGGGACAGGCTTGCTCCCGGCAAGCATCCTGTGATATCTACTACAGCGGCCATGCGGAAAGCACGAGTTTGGATGCGGATTCGTGGTTGGCAAGAGACTACGGCATCATGTCCTGCGATTCACACCTGTGAACGAGCGGCTTGCCATAATCCGTTTCAAGGCCAATTTTTTCAATATAAGCCTGATATGTGCACATGCTCCTACAGAAGACAAAGACGATGAACCAAAGACAGCTTCTACGAGCGCCGCCCCCGCCACACATAAAAATCGTGCTTTATGTCTTCAACGCCAAGGTGGGAAAAGAAAATATCTTTGGTCCAACAGTCGGAAAGTTCAACCTCCACGACAATACCTCCGATACCGGAATGAGGCTGATTGACTTTGCCGCAGCGCGAAACATGGTGGCTAAGTAGTAGCACTAGATTCAAGAATCTCAATATTCATAAAGCCACTTGACTGTCTCCTTTAGACAGACGCGCAACCAAATTGATCACGTTTTGATTGACAGAAGGCACTCTTCCAGTGTTTTAGCTGTATGCACGATCCGTGGTGCCAATATAGACTCGGATCATTATCTTGTCGTAGCCAAGATCCGTACACGTCTGTGCGCAACCAAGAATGCGCGCAATCCAGCACAGAAAAAGCTAGACGTTGAAAAGCTGCAATCAAAACGAACAGCCGAAGACTTCGCTACTCGACTCTCACTCCTGCTTCAAGAAAGCACTCCTCCGATCGACGATAAATTCGCGCAGTGGTATCATATTTCCCACTCTATGCGTACGGCTGCCGAAGAGGCGATTGGTTAACACCGCCCTCGCCAAAACGACCAGGAGTGTCGCGACGCCACTGCAGAAAAAGACGCCGCCTACAAAGCCACCCTGCAGTCGGTTATAACGCGTGCTGCTAAGAAGCGATACAAAGAGAAGAGGAGGGAAGAGAGACGCATTTTCAGGCGAAAGAAAGAGGCGGAAAACGTGAGTGCAAGAAGATTGAAATGCATGGTGACAGGAATGAGGTCCGAAAATTTTTCGAAAAAATAAGACGCCTGGCCGATGGTTTCAAGACCGGGGCCTATTTCTGCAAGGATAAAAACGAGAATCTAGTGACAGATATCCAGAGTACACTGATGATGTGGAGGAAACAATTCTTTAGTCTTCTGAATGGTGACGACGACAACAATTCCACCACGGAAACCCCAATTGTGGACGACAACGTTGAAGTTCCGCTGCCCGACCATAGTGAAGTCTTGAAAGCTATAGCTCGGCTTAAAAACAACAAAGCCGCAGGAGCCAATGGCTTACCTGCTGAGCTCATCAAGAATGGAGGCGAAGCTCTACTTAAATGCATTCATGAGCTTCTATGCAGAATATGGTCGCAAGAATGCATTCCAAACGATTGTAACCTCAGTGTGCTCTGCCCAATCCACAAGAGAGGCGATCCCACAATTTGCGCCAACTACCGTGGGATAAGCCTTATTAATATCGCATATAAGGTTCTGTCGAGCGTACTATGTGAAAGACTGAAGCCCATCGTAAACCAGCTGATTGGACCTTATCAGTGTGGCTTCAGACCTGGTAAATCCACCATAGACGAGATATATACGCTAAGACAAATCTTGGAGAAGACCCTAGAAAAACAAATCGACACACACCATCTTTTTGTCGATTATAAAGCCGCCTTCGACAGTCCAATAAGGAATCATCTATACTTCACCATGTCTGAATTTGGTATTCCTGCAAAGCTCATCCGTCTTTGCAGAATGACACTGAGCAACACCAGCAGCACAGTTAAGATCGGGAAGGATCTCACTCCTCCATTCGATACCAAACGAGGTTTCAGACAAGGTGATTCCTTATCGTGCGACTTTTTCAACCTTATGATGGAGAAGATCATCCGAGCTGCTGATTTGAGACGCAGTGGCACGATATTCTACAAAAGTATTATGCTGCTGGCGTATGCTGATGATATCGATATCATTGGCCATAATACGCGCGAAGTCAGTGCAGCATTCTCCAGATTAGCGAAAGAGTCGAGTCGAATGGGTCTTGCAGTGAATGCAGATAAGACGAAATACCTAGTGTCAACAAATAAACAGTCCCAGCGTCTTGGAAACCACGTCACTGTTGACAACATCTCCTTCGAGGTTGTTAAGGACTTCGTCTACCTGGGATCCAGCATTAACTCTTTCAACGATGTCAGTATTGAGATAAAACGAAGGATAACTTTTGCCAACAGGTGTAACTTCGGGCTAATTAGGCAATTGAGAAGCAGAGCCCTCTCTCGACGAACAAAAATCACGCTCTATAAGTCACTAATCATGCCCGTCCTAATATATGCAGCACAAACCTGGACGTTGAGCAGTTCTGATGAAAAGACTCTGGGAGCCTTCGAGAGAAAGATCCTTCGTAAGATCTTCGGTACAATCTGCGTCAATGGCGAGTACCGAATTCGATGGAACCACGAGCTGTATGAGCTGTACGCTGACATCGACATAGTTAAGCGCATTAAAATCAAGCGGCTCCGCTGGCTAGGTCATGTTGTGCGAATAGAAAACGACGCTCTAGCAAAAAAAATATTCGAGTCGGTGCCCGGTGGTGGTCAACGCAGAAGAGAACGCCCACATCTTCGTTGGAAAGATCAGGTGTTGGATAACCTGACCACGCTTGGTGTTTCCAACTGGCGCCAGCAAGCGCAGAACAGAAATGGCTGGCGCAATTTCTTATACGAGGCCAAAACCGACCTAATCTTAAGTGGAATCATTTACATCAGCAATATCAATTGCAACAACATCATCTTCAGTAGCATCAGCAGAGGCACCAGTATAAGAGTTTCTTAAAGAAAGCTCATTAACAGCAACAACACCATCTTCAACACCAACATCAGCACTGGGAGCATCAGTTAGAAAAGAAGCACCTTGTGCAGACACAGCAGACCTTGTTACAGCAACATCAGTGGAAACAAAGCTTACTTTTATTGAGAGTGCAGGAGAAATAGCTCTACAAGATTTAGTTTGACCAGTTTTTAACAAATCCCGATCGTTGAGTTTAGCCATTGGGTTTGTCAAAACGGCATTTCTTTGAATGCACTTTGAGAATTTAAAACCGGTTTCTCTGTCGGCGGCACATTGTGAGAATTTGCAGAAACTAATACTTCTATAATAACATTTAAATTATTCAGCGAGTCATTTATTTTTTTCAAAATGTTCACATTTAAGAATTTTAGGCAATTGTCACATTTGTAAGCCAAGTTTATATTGTATTTTAAAATAACCAGGGCATTATCATTTAGCAGGACCGGCCCGAGAATTTGTGGTACCCTAGGCCGAGGGTCTAAATTGCGCCCCATATTATTTAACAAGCAAAAAAAAAAGAGTAAGAAACATCTTTTTAATTCGATTAGTTAGGTTTTGAATAGTTAAACAAAATTATTTACATATTATGTATAAAACTCCCAACTTTATCTATATACATATATAAAAAGTGTACGTTTGGTTGAAATCGCATCACTTCAGAACGGCTGGACCGATTTGGATAATTTTTTTTTTAAATGTTCGTTTTAGTGCAAGTTAGGTTTATAAGGAAAGAAAAATTGACCACGCCCACTTTTTATGATTTATCTAAAATCGGAAAACGGCTGGACCGATTTGGATAATTTTTTTTTCAAATGTTCGTAGTAATCCAATTTAAGTGTTTACTGAAAGAAAAATTGACCACGCCCATTTTTTCGCCCACTGTTTTGATATATATATCTAAAATCGCAGAACGCCTGCGCTGATTTTTTTTTAAAATGTTTGTAATAGTCTACAAAAGTTTTTTACATAAAGAAAAATTGTCTACAATATCGATAATATCAATATTATCCATTATCTATATCTATATATATAAAAAGAAGTGTACGTTTGGTTGAAATCGCATCACTTCAGAACGGCTGGACCGATTTGGATAATTTTTTTTTTTGAATGTTCGTTTTAGTCCAAGTTAGGTTTATAAGGAAAGAAAAATTGACCACGCCCACTTTTGCGCTCACTTTTTTTGATTTATCTAAAATCGGAAAACGGCTGGACCGATTTGGATAATTTTTTTTTCAAATGTTCGTAGTAATCCAATTTAAGTTTTGTCGGAAAGAAAAATAGACCACGCCCACTTTTGCGCCCACTTTTTTCGATTTATCTAAAATCGGAAATCGGCTGGACCGATTTGGATAATTTTTTTTTCAAATGTTCGTAGTAATCGTAGTAATAAAGAAAAATTGTCTACAATATCGATAATATCAATATTATCCATTATCTATATATGTATATAAAAATAAGTTGCATTGTGTATGAAATTGATGTTCTCTGTAATGCGTAAACCGATTTTGTTTCTGGTGATTTCCCATGAAAGGTGACGTCAATACGAAGGTTTTTTTGTATAAATGGTCTTTGTATGTGTATTGGTTCATGAATTATAGGCATTTTAGTGAACTTTTCAACAATACAGCTGTGAAAAAATACAGGTGCGCACATGTAGTGTATATGGGGAAATATTTGCAAGGGTAATTGGAAATAAATGGAATATTGGAATAATTTGACAAGTCTCACTTTGGTTTGCATTTGCGCGAAAAATATAGGCATAGTAAAAATTTTCCATACCCCTTTTTTCCATACCCCCTTTACCACCTACAAATCAATAAAAATGCTATATTTAAGACGGGTTTGGACGTATTAGACTAAAATTTGGTAAATAAGTTCGTATGGTTACTGTCGGCAACTATACTAAAACTGGGCGTGGTCTAACTATGTATACGCCCACTTTTTAGAAATCATTATTATTCCTGAGTTGTACATGTTTTGATAGTGAAACTTGATATGTAGATGCTATGGGCCCAAGATGCCATTATTATATATTTGAGCGAACATTAGACAAAGGGGAATTTGGTCACACAGGCCAAATTTATGATATCGAATTGCTTTGGAACTAAATGTCGTATGTAACTATGCAATAGAAGTTTTTTGGTACGATGCGTGTTAGTGGGCTATCAATTTTGATCCACTTCGAACACCAGAGGGCGCTGTAGTACAATTTTTTTAAAAAAACTGCCTAAAACTCACAAACCGCTTATGCGACTAGAATGAAAAGTGGTATACAGTGGTTTTCATGTAGGTTGAGTGTTTTTCTGCAATCTTTTTTTACCTATCTTGAATACCAGAGGGCGCTGTAGTACAAATTTTTTGCAAAAGCACCTAAAACTCCCAAACCTCTCATGCGATTAGAATAAAAATTGGTATATAGTAGTTCTCAGACACGATGAGTGTTTTGGCAGTATCTTCTTTTAACCACCTTGGACACCAGATGGTGCTGTAGTACAAATCGCATATTTTTAGTTGTTACATATGCAAATATTTACAAAACATAAAATATTTCTTAAATTTAGTGAAATTAAAAAATTTCAGTTATTTTGACATCAAAAACATGAACATATCTTGAAAACTATGCAAAATTTTACTACAACGATATATTTAATGCAACATCGTGCTCAGAAATGAGAAAAACACAATCAGAAATATAATTTTGTGACTTTCGATTCAAAAATCTCCGCTGCTTTTTTATACACTTTGTTGAATTTTTTTTGTCTTAAAGCTTCATCAAAGTACTACAAAAACCTTATTGCAAAAATACCGTTAATTGAGTTTATATATTTTAAATATTTTTTCAAAAAAGGTCTGAAATTTTGGAGTTTTCCTCAAAAAAAGGCTCAACATTTATTTTTGTTGTAAAAATAATTTAAATTCAAATTCGCAAATTTTCAACTCTATTTTAAAGCTTTAACATTTATAAGCAAAAGTTATTTCAATTTTACGCAAAAATTAAAAACCATTTTTGTGATTCAAAAAGCAAGGCCTATCCCTTGATTTTTTCGAACAAAGTTTTTTTTTCCAATATTGTGTTTTTATATTTTTGAAAAAATAAACAAGCTAAAAAATTAATTTTTTAGAAAAAATTATCTTAGTATCTCTTACCACTCAAAAGTTATAGCCAATAATCTTTATCCAAAATATATATACAGGGTGTTTTTTTAGGGGTTTGTTTTTCGAATAGAGATAAAACTGGCATTTTGTGGTCAAATCTGGCAACTCTAATGTCATTTATATTCAGTTTGGTTTGCCATTTCATCATGAACAGGTTGACAAAAGAACAACGCTTGCAAATCGTGCAAATTTATTTCGAAAATAATGGTTCAGTTCGTGAAGTTTACATCGCAAAATTTTGTTCAGTGGTGAGGCTCATTTTTGGTTGAATGGCTACGTCAACAAGCAAAATTGCCGCATTTGGAGTGAAGAGAATCCACATGAGATCCTTGAGACGCCCTTACATCCACAAAAACTGACTGTTTGGTGTGCTCTATGGGCTGGTGGAGTCATTGGGCCATACTTCTTCCGATATAATGCTGGAGAGTCAGTTACCGTTAATGGAAACCGGTATAGAGCCATGATAACCGACTATTTTGTTCCCGAATTGGATGGCATGAATGTGGATGAGTTGTGGTTCCAACAAGACGGCGCTACATGCCACACAGCGCACGTCACAATCGATTTATTGAAGAAAACATTCGATGAGCGCATAATTTCGCGGAATGGACCTGTCAATTGGCCACCAAGATCGTGTGATTTGACACCATTGGATTATTTTCTTTGGGGATATGTGAAGTCGCTCGTCTACGCCAACAAACCAGAAACGTTAGGGGACTTGGAGGCCAACATTCGTGGCGTTATTGCCGACATACGGCCCCATATGCTCGAAAAAGTGGTTGAAAATTGGACCTGTAGAATTGGCTTTATTCGAGCCAGCCGCGGCGGCCACATGCCCGAAATCATATTTAAACATTAATAGCATAAAGTTATCCTTCTAATAAAGCCAAATTGATGGACATTAAAACGATTTTCTTGTGTTTTATTTCAATTCGAAAAACAAACCCCTAAAAAAAACACCCTATACAAAAAGCAAAACGCTGTCTGTGTGATGGCTGGAAACTTAAAAATTACTGAGCCGATAGAGCTGAAATTTTGGTAGTTCATTTTTTTCAAGTACGAGATGGTTTAAATTTCTGTCACACCCCCTTTTACCGCCCACAAATCTATAAAAATGCTATAATTCCTACGGTTTTCGTCGATTTGGCTTCATTTTGATAATTTAGTTTGTATGCTCCCTGTCGGCAACTGTACTAAAACTGGGTAATGTCCATCTACTAAAAAACTGGGATGGGCATTATATAAGTGGGTATGGCTCCGCCCATACAATTAAAATTTGTACTATCGAATAGCTTTGGAAGTAAAAGTAGCAGTACTTACATACAAACTCAAAATGGAGTTACTATTTGGTGATCTCCTGCTCATGGGAAACTGTAACGGGCAGTGGAAAATGACAGTGGTGTTCAACTATGAGTCTAAGAAAAGTTTTGAATACACCTATTATGTTTCCATATAGTTGCAGGGTGCAGCAACGCGCGCCGGTAAAAGGCTAGTTTTTATATAAAATTCAATATTTGATAAAATTGGGCTTTTGTTGGTATTTGTCGAACTTTAAGTACAACAAATAAGGCATACAATTAACTATATAAAACTTTCTTTAAATCAAAATAAGGAAATTAACATATCTCAAACCGCTGACTAAATTATGCCTTTAATTATGTTGGCGGAGTTTTTTTATCTACATAAAAAAAGAGAGAACTTATATTATCCATAAATAATTTTATTTTAACTTTCACCAACAGTTTTTTCCGAGCTTTACTGGCGCAAAATTGTTGATAAGATCATCCAGTTCCAATTTCCTTACTAAATCGCGTTCGATGGAAAGGGTAGCTTAACCATCAAGACGATATTGTAGCATTTTAGACCGCAAATAAGTTTTTATTAATTTAAGCTTAGAAAAACTTCTTTCTGCACTCGCTATAGTTATTGGCAATGTAATTATGATTCGTAATGCTGTAGTGTACTTATTGCACACACTTTAATTTACACACTAACCTACCACAATGTAGTTTAGTCATTAATAAACATTGTATACATTTGTATACGTTTGTAAAATACCCAATGACCCACTGCAGCGTTTAGTCACGCTCAGCCAGAAACTTTAGACTTTTGTAAACAAAGTCATGAGTAAGCGAAGCATTGACACATTGTAAATGCTCGCAAACTCAAAGTCCAAGCAGAAGCTTGTAACAAAGGAATTATGCTGCGTTTGCATAATTCTTTCATTATTCCAATAGGAATGGGGATTCATGTATTGGTGAGAACTTAGAATTAAGATATTTACATGTTACAATTAGAATGTAAGAAATATTTGTAAGAGAGTTTCTGGAAAGAGAATTCCAGAAATATGTATTGGAATGTGATCGATTTGCCAATAAAAGGCAGAGTCGATCCCAAAATAAAGGCATTCGATAATTCTGATTCTTAAAGAGACAAACAGAAAAACTTAAAAGTCTTTCTTTTTTTTCTTAAAAAGTAGCTTGGTTAGCTGCAAAATAAACTAAACCAAAACCAATGTAAGAGCGGCTTTTTAGCCAACACTACAGAGCTTAGTAAGCTTTCAAAACTATACTAATTATTTTTTTTTTCTCCAAACAAATAACATTACATGGCGATCCTGCGGACGACCCCACAAAAAAAAAAAAAAAATAATAATAAATATAGATGAATACTGACAGTCAAGAAAATATAAACAAAATATTCAAAAAGTGGGAGGATCTGGTAAAGGAACAACAGCAAGAGGAGTACGTACCAGAGCCAACAGCAGTAAATGCAGCTCAATACAAGCCAACTCCTAAGGATGCTGGTCCGAAACCTATAAATATCGAAGAATACCGGAGAAGACACCAGAACACAATAGGTAAAATTTCAGAAGAACCAAAACCAGCAAAAAGGAAGCGAGCTGGACGACGAGTGCGAAGTAGACAGAAGATAGCCGAGCTACATCGCATAGCAAACATCACATACGATAAAGAAAAGAAACAATATTTTAAAAATCAAATAAAATTAGAGAAATTAAAAGAACGACAATTTAGGCAAGAAAAATATTAATGATAAAAATTTCATAAGTTAAATTTATAATGGGAAATACGGAAAGCAAAAAATCCGAAAATTCAAATTTATTAAATAATGTTACTAGCAGCAGCATCGTGGTGACCGAACACAATCTTTTATATGTAGTAGTAATAATTTTAACAATATTAATGATTTTTAAAATAAATAGCTATTATAAGAAATATGTACAGAAGCAGTTGCATAAAAATGTATCAACTCAAGTTTAAAAACAGTATAAATGTATAAATAAAAATTACGAATATTAAGAATAAAATCATAAATGTAAATAAGCCATTTTTAAATTTTATGAACACAATGAATTTTCAAAAAAGAAAGCAAGAACAAATAGAAAAAAAAAATCCACTAGATTCTTTAAAAACTAATGAAGTATTACAAATACCAAAACCACGCGACCTAATTAAGGAACTACAATTTCTTACTAGATTTTGGGAATATATAGGTATGACTAGGGCACCAACTATTAACGATTTAACTAACCCTGACACTACAGAAGAAACATTAAGAATGATAGACAAATTTGCAAATTAATAAACAGATAATTAAATGGAGACGGTAATAGAAAAGTTATTAGCTATACTTACAAATCTAAAGAAAAGTTCGGTACGGGGATACTCTTATGAGACCATCCTACAAAAATTACAGTCAATAGAAAAATATAAAGAAGAATTTGCATCACTTGCTATTGTCACTACAGACGAATCACATACTAATGCATTGAAAATAGAATTCAATAAAACATATACAGAAATTAAACAACAACTGCTAGAACAGTTGCAAAATAAAGCAGAAAATCCAAAAGAAAACAAACAAGAAGTAAATATGACTACTTTTAATTTAGAATTGGCCCTTAAGGCAATACCTTTATTTAATGGGCAATATAGAGAACTATCTTCATTTTTAAAAATATCGGAATTAATCCATAATGGATTAAATACAGAAGGTAAAAAGTCATTAATCGAGTTCATTTGCAATGTCAAACTGTCAAATAGTGTAAAAACATCGATTTGCGCGGTATCTGAACCAAAAACTTTCATTGAACTAACAGAAAAATTGGAAGGAAGGTATAAAAGTCACAAAAGTATTCCTACTATCCACACAACATTGTCAAATTTGACACAAAAAGGTTCAATACAAAATTTTAATGAAATTATATTAACACTCATTAGCGATTTAAGCAATATGCAAATCAAAGAGTTATCTACAACAGCGACTGAGACAGAAAAACAAGTTATAATGAAAATGAATGACAAATATGCACTCACAGTCTTTAAGAATGGTTTGAATGAAAAGTATAAATCGACTGTATATGCAGCACAACCACAGACACTTACAGATGCAGTAAATATAGCATCAGAACTAGAAAACGACTCAAATCAAAACAACGCTTCACAACTTTTAAACATAAACAGAGTTTTTCCAAGGAATAATAATTTTAGAGGAAATTCCAACAGACAATTTAATTATAATAGATTTAACAATAGAAACACTAATTTCAATTCAAATAGGTACCAAAATAATCGAAATTTTAGGCAAAATTACAACCAAACTAACAACAATCGATCTTTCGAAAACAATTACAATAGAACATCATACAACAATCAAAGAGGAGGTTCAAACTATCAAAATTTCAATAGAAATACAAGAAATAATAACAACAACAGAAACACTCAAGGAAGTTACAGACGAGTTAATATAGTAAATGCTTCGGAAAACGCACAAGCCCCGGAGGACACACGGAATGCACCTCCGGGAAACCATTAAAAATATTCAATATTACAAACAAACTAACTAATTATATAACGGTAGAATGTAATAATTCAAAAACACAAATTAACATTTCTCATAGATACAGGAGCAGATATTTCAATATGCAAAATACAAGTTTTACCTGAACAACAGAAAATTTTAACATACGACACATGCAAATTAATAGGGATTACAAAAGAAGAAGTTAAATCATTAGGAGGAACAGAAATAGTATTAAAAATAGAAAACAATATAACGAAACATTATTTTCAAGTTGTAGACACAGATTTTCCAATTGCCACAGATGGAATAATTGGAACAGATTTTCTTAAACAACATATGTGCGTTATCGATTACGAAACTCACACAATTAAAATGACAATAGATGAAGAAGAAGTAATTATACCAATAAACATCCAACAATCAAAACTAGGAACATTTTATATACCACCAAGATCGGAGTTAATATGTGCTATAGATCTAAAGCTAAACCAAGATAGTGTAATATTAAGTGAAGAAATACAGGAAGGCATTTTTATAGGAAATTCAATTGCACCTGCAATAGGTCACTGTCACATTAAAATTTTAAACACAACCGATAAAGAAGCAATAATAGATAATGTAGACATTCGAACGGAACCTTTAAAAAATTATTCAATAGTAAGACGAATCCAATCAAAACAAAATACAAATGACAACCAACGACTGAAAGAACTAACAAAAATACTCAATATTGACGGTATGGACAATGAAGCAAAGACTTCACTTTTCAAAATTTTTGAAAAATATCAGAATATTTTTCATTTGGACAATGAACAACTATCAGTAAACAATTTTTACTCACAAAATTTACAATCAACAGACAACACACCAGTATACATAAAGAACTACAGACTACCACACTCTCAACATGAAGAAATAAATAGACAAGTTGAAAAATTATTAGATGACGACTTGATTGAACCTTCAACAAGTGCATACAACTCACCTTTATTATTAGTACCAAAAAAGAGTGACAATAATTCGAAAAAATGGCGATTAGTAGTTGATTTCAGACAATTAAATAAAAAGATCGTAAATGACAAATTTCCATTAACTAGATTAGAAGACGTATTAGACCAACTAGGACGAGCTAGATACTTCTCAACTTTAGATATGACAAGCTCATTTCACCAAATTTCTCTAGATGAAAACTCAAGACATATGACAGCCTTTTCAACAGCAAAAGGACATTATCATTTCAAACGGTTACCATTCGGACTAAAAATTTCATCCAATAGTTTTCAAAGAATGTTAACCATAGCATTATCAGGTTTAGAATCAAGAGCATTTCTTTATGTCGATGACATAATAGTTTTTGGATGTAGTTTAAAACACCACAACGATAATCTCATAAATGTATTTGAACGACTTAATAAATATAATCTTAAACTGAATCCTAATAAATGTCATTTTTTGAAACCAGAAGTAGTATATCTAGGTCACCTAATTACAAGAAATGGTATTAAAACAGACCCAGCAAAGCATAAAACAATTGAATTGTATCCAATACCAAAAAATTCTGATGAAGTTCGAAGATTCGTAGCATTTTGTAATTATTATAGAAAATTTATAAGAAATTTTGCTAATTTAGCTAAAAGTTTAAATAATTTGCTTAAAAAGAAACAACCCTTCATATGGACAGAAGAATGTCAAAATGCATTCGAAACATTAAAACAAAAACTTATCAATCCACCAGTATTACAATATCCCGATTTTGAAAAACCTTTCATTTTAACGACAGACTCATCCGACTATGCATTAGGTGCAGTACTGTCACAAGGAGATATAGGGAACGATCTACCAATTTCATATGCCAGCAAAACACTAAACAAACATGAACTAAATAAACCAGTGATAGAAAAGGAATTACTAGCCATCCATTGGGGAATTAGTTTTTTCAGACCATATTTATTTGGACGCAAATTTATAGTGGTTACTGATCACCGACCTTTAGTTTCATTATTTTCTCACAAAAATCCATCTTCTAAATTGACGAGAATACGTTTAGAACTTTCAGATTACGATTATGAAATTGTTTATAAGCAAGGCAAGATAAACACAAATGCTGATGCATTATCTAGGATAAAGATAGACTCGGACTTACTGAAAACAATGATACCAAAAACAAACGATGAATCCGCGAAGAAGACTTTAGTAATAACAAGGGGCATGTCTGCAAGAAATATGGCAGACAAAGAGGAAATAGAAGATAATTGTAGCTTTCCACAGAAGACTGGCCACCTTCACATATGGGATTGCACATCTTTAGCTGACGTCAGAAATATAAAGAAATTAAAATTTGAAATAAAGAGCGAATATAAGGGTACCCAAATAGAAATTAAATTAAAAGATGTAGTACTTGTGAGATGTAGTGATAATCTAAACAAACTCGATTTGTCTTTGGAGAAACTATCATCAAAAATGCACAAACTAAACATCAAAGAATTAGCGCTAAATGAAGAAGATGAAATATTTAAGCACATGCAGAAGAATGAATTTAAGAAAAAGTATAATATGTTGCAACATAATGAAATAAAGAAAAATCGCTCAGGAGTAAATATACTAATATATAAAAGTCCCCAAAGAATAGAAGAAGATATAATAAAATACAAGCTAATTGAAGAATATCACAACTCGCCTTGCGGAGGGCATTTAGGAGTTAGGAAGACAATTTTAAAATTAAAACAGCGATATATTTGGAAAAATATGTCTAAAATGGTAAAGAAATTCATCTCAAACTGTAAGCAATGTCTAATAAATAAACAGATAAGACATACAAAGGAACAGTTAGTCATTACAGATACACCAAACACTAGTTTTGAAGTTATAGCAATTGATACTGTAGGTCCTTTAAAAATTTCAAACGGTTACAGATATATACTGACAGCACAATGTGAACTGACAAAATTTGTCATGGCTTATCCAATGGAAAGCAAAGATGCAGCAACAGTTGCATCAACACTAGTAAATCATTTCATTCTTAAATATGGCATTTTTAAAGTTATAAAATCGGACAGAGGAACTGAATTTGTAAACGAACTAATGAAAAACATTTGCAAATATTTAGATATAAAACAAACATTTTCAGCACCTTACCACCACGAGACATTAGGAACCATAGAACGTAACCATAGAGTACTCAATGAATACATGCTTAACTTTGCAACAGATAATGAGTGGGATAAGTGGATATCTTTTTACACTTTTGCTTTCAATACTTCTCCAAATATAGACACAGGCTACTCGCCTTATGAATTAGTTTTTGGCAAATTACCATATATGCCAACTGATACAAAAATTAATAATACACCGGTATATGACATTGACTCATATGCCAATGAACTCAAAATAAGATTAAAAACATCAATTGATAAAGCAAAACAATTCATAAACAATGTAAAAGACAAAAGAAAAAAAGATAGCAATATAAAAACAAATAAGTTAAAGGTAGAAATAGGAGACTTAGTTTTAGTAAAATTAGGTAATAGAAAGAAAAACCAAAGTCCTTACCATGGACCATATAAAGTAGTTGAAACAGAAGAAGTAAATACTTATATAGAAATTAAGGGACAAATAAAGAAAATGCATAATAATAACTTGATTAAATATACAATAGACACATAAGTTAACTATTATTATGGGAACAAAAATAAAAATATTCATTCAAATTTAACAGTTAAAAACATATATTTTATTCATGTACAAGAACTATAAAAAAAAAAAAAAAAAAAAAAAAAAAAAAAAAAAATGTTTATATAATTATAAGAATTAAGTAATATTTTAATCCTACATTTTACATCTAAAATGGTCTACCAAAAATAATAATAAGAACTAAAATAGTGAATTTAATTTTCCACTAGATCATCACAATTATTTTAAAAAATTTATCTCCTCATACATGAACACTCATTCGAATATAAATTTTTTCTTAAGGGCAAGGGTGTAGTGTACTTATTGCACACACTTTAATTTACACACTAACCTACCACAATGTAGTTTAGTCATTAATAAACATTGTATACATTTGTATACGTTTGTAAAATACCCAATGACCCACTGCAGCGTTTAGTCACGCTCAGCCAGAAACTTTAGACTTTTGTAAACAAAGTCATGAGTAAGCGAAGCATTGACACATTGTAAATGCTCGCAAACTCAAAGTCCAAGCAGAAGCTTGTAACAAAGGAATTATGCTGCGTTTGCATAATTCTTTCATTATTCCAATAGGAATGGGGATTCATGTATTGGTGAGAACTTAGAATTAAGATATTTACATGTTACAATTAGAATGTAAGAAATATTTGTAAGAGAGTTTCTGGAAAGAGAATTCCAGAAATATGTATTGGAATGTGATCGATTTGCCAATAAAAGGCAGAGTCGATCCCAAAATAAAGGCATTCGATAATTCTGATTCTTAAAGAGACAAACAGAAAAACTTAAAAGTCTTTCTTTTTTTTCTTAAAAAGTAGCTTGGTTAGCTGCAAAATAAACTAAACCAAAACCAATGTAAGAGCGGCTTTTTAGCCAACACTACAGAGCTTAGTAAGCTTTCAAAACTATACTAATTATTTTTTTTTTCTCCAAACAAATAACATTACAATGCAATATATATATTTAGCAATGCGGTTGTTTAATTATTTTCTAACAAATAATTTATAATTTCAATAGGAGAATCACAGCGATCTGCAGACAAATGATTTTTAAGGTATTAAGGTTATTCGTCAAATAAATTCAAGCCGGAAATATCATTTTGATCACCGTCTGCTAAGAGAAGTTCTAAATTCATGCAATATTTTCGTATTTCAGCATCCGTTATGTTGGTCATATTGCCAAAGTTCTAAAAGTTATATAGCATTTCGAATTGATTGCAGTGTTCATGAATAAGTTGAAAGCGATCACGTAATGATTGTATCGCATTTTCCAAAACCTTGTTAAAGAAATTAACTTTAAAGTTTTGCATTGGATCATCCAACACTTCGTCACGTTGTTCATAATCAAATTGTCTCCTTATTCGGCGAACTCGTGCGTGTTCAAACTGTACATCAATATCTAAATCAATTGGAATTATTTTAGCCTCCTCCAAAATACAAGAAAATTTGGCTATTGATTTCATTGAAATTTCAATAGATATTATTTCAATCAAGAAATAATTTTTATTTCTGATTAGAAAAATATAGATTATTGATAAATTTCTATGTCTGATCGAAAAAATAACGATCAGTAATAATTTTTATTGCTGATTGGAAAAAATTTCATTAAAAAATAACTTTGATTTCTGCTTGAAAAAAATATCGAGCAAGAAATGATTTTTATTTCTGATCGGAAAAAATAACGATCAAATATAATTTATATTTTTGATTGAAAAAATAACGATCAAATAAATTATTTTTATTTGAGATCAAAAAAATAAGTATCAAAAATAATTTTAGTATATGATCGAAAAAAGAATCGATCACAAATAATCGAATGAAGATGATTTCTATCTTAAAAACCATGAAAAAATAAATCAGCTTCATATTGCTACATTTAAAGTTATTTTACAACATATTTTTATTTATGATCTTTTGATGTAAAAATTAAAAAATAACCGTTATTTTCTATCCCTGAATTTTTCATATTTTTATTAAAATCATATTCAAGATAATAATGATGGCAGATAAAATAAATTCTGTTCATAAAATAACATGAAAATTTGTACCTTTACATTAAGTAGTGAATAAATCAATAGGAAAAAGTAAAAACATATAAACACAAATACTTAAGATGCGTTATTTAGATTATAGTTAAAAAAAAAACAACTTGGGATTGGTAACGTGGAAAAAAATGCTACGCTGCTACACTAACCCAAGCTCAGTTCACTGTAGCAGCGAAAAATTATGATACCTGTATTATCAAAATGTTTATCTGCGCAATTTGTTTTTGAATTGCGTTATGTGGTCAATTTGTTGAATGCGGTGAGTTTTCAAAGTGCGCTTCAAACAAAACTAAAACATCAAAGGATTCTGGCAAGTTTAAAGTTTGATTCAAGTTTGTTTGTACTCTTAAAATCGAACACGTTCGACATATTGAAAAAAACATTGCGTGATCGGCAAAGCATCATAACAATCCAACACACTTCATATGCTTAACAGCATCTTCCTCGACAATGTTCGCTTCGCACATTTTATCTCCATGTTTAAGGCGACGTAAAACTTGTGCAATTTTCGCTCGCTGCAAAAATATTTTCTCATTTTGCTTTGAGCGTGTCATTTGTATTATTGCGCTATTGCGTTATTTTTTTTAAAAGAAGTGAATTAGCGCAGTAACGCATTTAAGTGATTCAACTCAATAGCGTAACGCAGCGCAGCGTTACCTATGTCTAATACATACTCAAAATTCCTATTTGGTGATGTCCTGCTTCTGGGAAACTGTAACGGGCAGTGAAAAATTACAGTGGTGTCAAACTATGGGTCTAAGAAAGGTTTTGAATACACTTATTATGTTCCCATATAGTTGCAGGGTGCAGCAACGCGCGCTGGGAAGAAGCTAGTTATGAATAAAATAAGCCTGCAAAAAAACCAAAACGATCGGTTCACTGAGTTTTGAGAAATCTTGGTCACCGACTTTGAAAACATGGTTTTGAGAAAAAGATTTTGAAAATACGGCGCTCTCTGGAAGGCGGTTTATTCACTAGTCTATAACTTTGTTATTTTTTGAGATATCGACTTTAAATTTTAATCACACATTTTTGAGACTTAAAGCTTTAAGTAAATGTAAAAAATTTTTTTAAAAAAAGTTCTGGATAGAAAGGGTGGTGAAATTTTAAGGGCCGATGTTGATTTTGAATAAAACACAAATTATTTAGGAAATTATTGTCATTTCTTTTTATTAGGTAAAGATGGTACAGAATATGCTACGGCTCGCAGATATCCTGAAGCCGGCAAAGGAAACGGAAGGACGCATTCAACATAAAAATAAGATGTATGCTGATTTGAAAACAAGACCACAAGATACTTTTAAAATTGGAGATAGCGTACTAGTCGCATCGCACATTTTAAGCAAAGCAAAACAAGGGCTAACGTCAAAGTTTGTGCCTCGACGTGACGGACCTTACCAAATTATAGCGAAAAAAGGATCAGCTTGTTATATTATAGCGGTAGACGAAAAACCAGATAATCCAGTAGAACCGTACCACGCATCAGCCTTAACGCATTACAAGGGACCAATAAATGCACCAGTTTACCCTATCAGACACCGCGGACGCCCCAAGACAAAACCAGCGGATACTTCAACAACATTAATGGACCCTAATAAAACACAACACAACAACAATTTAAATAAAAGTAACTCAAAAGATACCAGCAAAAATCCATCAAAACAAAACAACCAGAACACTAAGTCCAAGAAAAACAAGTAAATATACTTAGAATCCTGCCGCATCATCGGGACGATTTCTACGGCAAAGGGGGAGATTGTAGCGGTTATTCCCCTATGTACACTTATTTTAAATGAATATTATGAATTATGATTATTAGTTTTATTTTAGCAACACGAATCTGTTTAATTTATTTCAATATGAATTATTGCCTTACTATCAAATGCACTAATATTATTTTATACATAAAGGAATTAGTTTTTGCCACTACTGTAAACCAGTTTAGAATAAACTATGAATTACTCAAAATTTGTCATTGCACTCAATAATGTACTTATTGTCATAAAATCTAATCTCTGTTGTTTTTTTTTTTTTTTTTGTTAAAAATAAGATATAATACATTGACTTGATAGTTAAAAAAAACTTAAACTTTGCAATATAAATTATGTATTAACAAAATATACTGATACGGTTAGTAGCAATGAAAATTATATAGAGATTTTAAATTTGTTTGAAGTAAGTATTCAGCAATTTTTTTAATATTTTCTATTGAGGTAACTTTTAAACTATTAGATGGTTTTTCATCCTTAAAAATACAATTTCTGATTGTACTAAAATGTTTACATTCGTCAAGAAAGTGCTTAACGGTAAGTGGAGAAGAAGAGCAATGTTGGCAAAAAGGTGCACTGGTACCTTTCAGACGATATGAGTGAGTAGCGATTGTGTGTCCTATGCGAAGTCGAACGAAGGCTTTGATATCATTGCAGCTGCCAGAAGGTGGATAAAGTGGTTTCTGTCCATCTATGTTGCATACTGAATAGTGGTGTTGTACTTGTGTCCAATTACTTAGTCTCAAATTATTGTGGTGTCGTTCAATGAGACGAGATATATCTTTTTCAACAATCCAGTTGGAAATAAGGAGGGGTTCTCTTGATGCTAATTTTGCTATATTATCAGCCAGCTCATTTCCAGTGATTCCGGCATGTCCTGGGATCCACATTATCTCTATGTTAGTGTTTTCAATAATTTTACTGCGCATGCAAGAGATAAGGTATGATTTGTTTGACGTATTGAGCAGGGAAGAAATTGTAGACTTACTGTCAGTGCAAATTATTGTTTTTTTATTGGAGTTTTGAGCAAATTCAATAGCATTAAGCAGACCCGTAGCTTCAGCCGTATACACTGAACTATAAAAAGGCAAAAGACCAACCTTTATCGTACTACGATTACTGTTCACAACAGCAAAAGAAGTATTGTCGACAGATTTTGAACCGTCTGTAAAAATAAAATCGTGTTCAGAATGAAGAGGAGCTGTGTATTCTGCAAAAAGATGCTGGTATTCAGTTGAGCTAGTGTTGTTTTTTTGATGATTTTGAAGACACAGGAAGAACGATGAGTTTTTTAAATGCCATGGTGGTGAGCTTTCTGGTGGTCGATGTATGGGCACAGATGTAACTCCAAGCTCCAGGGCCTGCTTGATGCATCTGATGACAGCTGAATTATGTTTTTGAGTTCTTATTCTGGAGAATTGTTGCTGCATATAAACAGCTTAGATATAAGCTTTTGGGTTGCGTGTTGAGCTCTTGATTCAATTGACGGAAGGCCAGCTTCGGTTAAGATGAAATTAGTGGGAGATTTAGGAAAGGCGCGGATACTTCTACACACAGCGGTATGGTACGGTGCCTTTATTAGGTTGATGTTAGTTTTCGCGCAGTTGTCGTAAATCGACAAGCCATAATCAATTTTTGATAGAATAAAAGTTCTAGTTACATTTATAAGAGTTGAAGTATGGATAAGACAATGTTTGGATGATAAATATTTTATTACATTTAACCTGGCAGCTAGATTTTTCCTTAGTTGAGTACAATGTTCTTTAAACGTGAGTCGTTTATCAAAAATTATACCTAAGAACTTAAGACTATTTGTATTTTCAATGATTTTGTTGTTATAAATTAAGTTAAAGTTGTTACATTTGTGTTTTCTACAAATATGGAATGATTTACATTTATTGAAAGAAATATTTGCACCCGAATATTCAGACCATTTAGAGATTTCAGAGATGATATCTACAAAATCTTTTTTAACCAAATCTAAATTTCTACGTTTTGAAAAAGTAATACATCATCAGCGTAAATTACATGTGAAACATGTTTGTATCTTGAAATAATGGAACTTATTTCGTTAAAAGCAGTTATGAACAAAATAACCGAGAGCGGTGACCCTTGGGGTATGCCGTTGTGTAGATCATAGGTTTTTGAAAAAAGGTTATTGATTTTAGTTGTAAACTTACGATTAGTTAAAAAATTTTTAAAACCAATGCCCCAACTCTCAAGTTGACGCAAGACGATATGCGCTCCGACTCTATCAAATGCCTTTTCAAAATCAAGGCTCAAAGAAGAGACATGGTCTCTGTTTGACAGAGCGGATGAAGCAAAATTTTCAAAGTAAAGAAAGGCATCCATCGTGCCCTGCCCCGCCCTGAAAGCCACTTTATGTGGGCTTATTAGATTGTACTTTGTGGCGAACCACATTAAACGGTTTGAGATTATTTTCTCTAAGACTTTCCCCATGCAACAAAGTAGAGAGATTGGTCTGTATCCCGAGACTTCAGACGCTTGGCGAGTTGATTTGGGGATCGGTACAACAACCGCACTCCTCCAGACTTGTGGATATGTACCTTGATCTAAAATATTGTTGTATAGTTTTATGAGTCTTTTTTTAACGTTTCAGGGTAAATTTTTTAACATTGGGTAAGATATTCTATCTGCGCCCGGAGTTTTTCCAGACATTGAGGAGATAGTCATTTCAAACTCCGAGTACGTTATCTCAGATTCAATAATATCAGCTGAAGAGTGGCAGCCGCCGTACCTTCTCCCAAGAATTTCACTTTTGCGAGAAACGAAAGAGCTATGAAATTTAGAGTTATGAGAATAATCAGACCAAACAGAAGCAAAACGATTTGAGATTGCCTTTGAATCAAAAATCGGACCATTAGGGCTATTTGTAAATTTTATAGATGTTTGGGTGTATGACCCAGACAACATTTTTATGTCAGACCAAACTTTTTTAGGACTTGTTTGCGGAGTCAGCTTTTCTAAGCTTGCAAAGAGCAACTTCTTTTGATTTTTTTCGAAAAATTGCATTTGCTTTCTTATACATTATTAAGTTTAAGTCTGATCTATTTTGTTTGTATGCAGTGCAAAGAAGTTGTTTTTGATTTCTTAATTTAGAAAGCTGAGGTGTCCAATATGAGACAACATTTTTATGAGACTTTTTACAAGTTTGCGGAATTGAGTAGTGAGCAGAGGTACGAATAATTTTCGTAATAACAGCCGTCTCTTTATTTATATTTTTAGTTATATCGAATTTCTCAGAAAGATTATCTTCTAATATCTGAAATTTACGCCAATCAGCTTTATCAGTTCGAAATTTTGGTTTCGGAACGCCTCTGTTCGATAACGGGGTTGCCAGATCAGTAACGATGGGAAAGTGATCGCTACTAAATAGATTATCCAAAGTATGGCAGCTGAGCTTAGGAGATATAGAAGAAGAGCAGAGAGACAAATCAATGTGTGTAAAAGTCTGATGAGTAGAAAAATGAGTGGGCGCGCAATCATTTAAAACTGTAAGGCTCTCGGAAAGTATAAGATCTTCCAAAATTTTGCCTCTCTGGTTTGAGCAGGTAGAGCCCCAGAGTGGACTCCACGCATTGAAATCGCCCATTATAATGAGCGGTGTAGAAACTGAGCGTATGATTTGTATCAACTCTCTTAACGTAAACATTTGATGCGGAGG
Organism: Pherbina coryleti; assembly: GCA_943735915.1. Classification (NCBI taxonomy): domain Eukaryota; kingdom Metazoa; phylum Arthropoda; class Insecta; order Diptera; family Sciomyzidae; genus Pherbina; species Pherbina coryleti. Next base: position 120,009,869 of record OX030948.1, on the reverse strand, counting down.
TAAATAAATTGAGATGATGGTCAGCTTAAAACCAATAGATATTTCTATTGCAAGTGTTGCAATATTTGATTGTATAGGTATGAGCTTATGAGGAATGTCTCTTTTTATTAGAGCAGCAATACCTTGCTTATTTGTGGTATTTTCAGGTAAGTTGAGAAAATAGCTCTTATATTGTTTTGGGACAGCTGCGGATTTATTTACCCCTAGATGGGTCTCTTGAAGAGAAATAAAGCACGGTGATAGCTCTTTTATAAGAAGTTCTAATTCTGTATAATTATTATAAAATCCCTTCATATTCCATTGCAAAAACTTAAACAATACAAAAGAATAAAGGAAAAAAAGAAATGTAAGAAGTTTAAGGTGCATAATAGTGATTAGGAATCCATATACGTATCGTCGTCAGATATTATAATTTCGAGATTATTTACCTTAGTTTGTGGTGAAGTATTGATGTTATCGGGATTCGGCGAGAAAGGGTTAAGTTGAGTAGGAGAGGGATTAGATGAAGTATTTTTGTTAGTTTGTGTGTAGAGTTTGTCTTGAAGAGATTTGATGCTGAATGAAGAAGTTGATTTTTTTTTCGTAAGGGAGATTATGCTAGCAGCGCTGGGCGAAACATTGGGAAGAGGAGCGGGGCTGTTGGAAATAGTTGGATTTGTGCTTTGGCTAAGATTTTTTGTTGTTGCTGTGTAATCTGTGCTTGGTGAAGCAGAAGGTAGGGCACTAGGCGAAGCAGTGAGAAGAGGAGCGGGGCTGTTGGAAACAGTTGGATTTCTGGTTTGGCTAAGGCTTTTTGTTGTTGCTATGTGAGTTGTGCTTGGTGAAGCAGAAGGTGGGGAGGTTACTTTATTAGTTATGTTAGAAGTATTGTTTTTTTGTTGTTGGTTTACTTTTGCAGCAGTGGCAAAAGAGGTGTCGGATAGAGTGGGAATTTGTGATTTATATAATTTCAGTGCTTCTCGCATTGAGCAATTATTTTGTGTTTTTATTTTTATAATTTGTTTTGATTGTGCATACCGAGGGCACGTGCTTGATGACGATGGATGATCGCCAGAGCAATTGCCGCAAAAGGTTCGTGTGCAGATTTGACGGAAGTGGGGTGGGAGATAGCATGTTGCACAAGCAGGTTTGTTGTTGCAACGCTTAGTAGTATGGCCAAGAAGTTGGCATGTTTTACACCTCATAGGATTAGGGTAGTATGGCTTAACACGGGCAGTGCGCCAGGAGACTTCGACTTTTTCAGGTAGCTTATAGAGGTCAAATGTCAGAAGAACTACTCCACTGGGTTTGGCTTTACCATCTTCTAATTTAGTAAATTTGTAAACCGAAATTACTCCTTGCTCCTTCATATTACTAATTATTTCCTCACCAGAGACATCATTCAGTCACGGGGCATAAACTGTGCCTTTTGATGAGTTTAGGTTTTCTTGATATTTGGCTTGCACTTGGCATATTTCGAGGAGCCGCTTAGTGGCAATAAATTTTTGGGCGATTTGTGGCGATTTAACAAGTAGCAGCAAATTACCATCTCTTAACTCAGAAATAGAAATTATTTCCTTGCTAATTGCTTCTAATGCTTTATGCACGGCAAAACAGGAGTATTTGATAGTGGCTTGTTTGAGTCTATTGAAGAAATAATTACAAATTTTGGATTTTCTTTTTTTGTTTGGGGTAGTTCAGGAAAATCGAATGCACTGTATGTGATTTTTTTTCTTCTTATTTTGGGGACTTGAGGCAAGCAGAGCAAACCTGTTATCCCCGAGATTAGGTAGCCCGGGGGCCATGATGGATTATAACTATATCACACTATATAAAAAGAAAAAAAGGAATTGAATATGGTAGTAACCCGCACTACTAAATTTTAGCACGTGGCGAAAAGATTAAGCGCAACGTAAAAAGAAAAATAAGCACGAACGAAAGCCAAGCAAACACGTCAACTCAGAGAGAGTAACAGCCGAAGACTGCAACTTTTTTTATATATATAGAAGATAGATAGATTTGTATATACAACTCCCAAGATGATTTAGCCCTACTCCAGTCTGATATGAACTCTTTTGAGATTTGGTGTTCTAAAAATAACATGTTTCTAAATCCAGACAAATTCCAAACTATGACCTTTATTACTACTACAACGTTGTATTTTGCGATCGTGCGTTTTTTTTTTTGAGTACGCAAGTCAAGTTTGGTCTCCAAGTTACACTGTGCATGTTGATCTCTTCTCTTATATTCTGTTTAAATTCTCAAAGTATTAAACTAACTCATTTGAATTTACTTAGCTTTATTTTATATATATTAAGCTCACAAGAAATTGAGACATTCATTATATCACGAACTGCTGAAGAATAAAGTTATTAAAACTTTACGACGTTATTAAAACGACGACTTTAATTTGTATATATATACAAACTAAGCACTTGAAGACATTTTTCGCTGTTGTTGCTTGTTATTAAAAAAAAACCAACAGTTTACGAGGACAGGTATAGTCGTACATGCTGTCTTACTTGGACCGTAAACTATAAATTAAATTAACGCAATAACCTTATAAAAAGTCCTCCTTACAATTTTCATATATTTGTGGGCGGTAAAAGGGGGATGTGGCAACATACTTTTAGTACAATTTCCGACAGTAAGCAAACAAAATAAATTACCAAATTTTAGTATAATGACCCTAAAATCTTCTGATATATAGAATTTTTATTGATTTGTGGGCGGTAAAAGGGGGATGTGGTAACCCAGTTTTAGTACAGTTCCTATATACAACTAAATTCCTAAATTGTAGCCTAATACGGCCAAACCATCGGAAATATAGCAGTTTAATTGATTTGTGGGCGGTAAAAGGGGGTGTGGCAACCATGGGCGTCCGCAGGAATTTTTCAAGGGGGGGTGGAAACGACGCTCCGAAAAAATATTTGATTCGGTGCCCGGTAGTGGTCAACGCAGAAGAGGACGCCCACATCTTCGTAAATATCTGGTCTATGGTGGATTTGCCAGGTCTGAAGCCACACTGATAAGGTCCAATCAGCTGGTTTACGATGGGCTTCAGTCTTCACATAATACGCTCGACAGGACCTTATATGCGATATTAAGAAGGTTTATCCCACGGTAGTTGGCGCAAATTGTGGGATCTCCTTTCTTGTGGATTGGGCAGAGCACACTGAAGTTCCAATCGTTTGGAATGCATTCTTCCGACCATATTCTGCATAGAAGCTCATGAATGCATTTAAGTAGAGCTTCGCCTCTCTTCTTAAAGAGCTCAGCAGGTAAGCCATCGGCTCCTGCGGCTTTGTTGTTTTTAAGCTGAGCTATAGCTTTCAAGATTTCACTATGGTCGGGCAGCGGAACTTCAACGCTGTCGTCCACAATTGGGGTTTCCGATATATCATCTCTATTGGCGGGATTTTTGTCGTCGTCACCATTCAAAAGCCTAGATAAGTGTTCCCTCCACATCAGCAGTGTACTCTGGATATCTGTCACTAGATTCCCATTTTCATCCCTGCAGGAAGAGGCCCCGGTCTTAAAACCATCGGCCAGGCATCTTATTTTTTCGAAAAATTTTCGGGCCTCATTCCTGTCACCATGCATCTCAATTTTCTCGCACTCACGCATTTCCGCTTTCCTTTTCTTTCGCCTGAAAATGCGTCTCTCTTCCCTCCTCTTCTCGTTGTATCGCTCTTTAGCAGCACGCGTTACAGCCGACTGCAGGGTGGCTTTGTAGGCGGCGTCTTTTTCTGCAGTGGCGTCGCGACACTCCTGGTCGTGCCAGTGGTTTCGGCGAGGATGGTAATAGCCAATAGTCGTACTCTTCGGTAGTCGTAAGCATAGAGTGGGAAATGTGATTCCACTGCGCGCATATATCGTCGATCGAAGGAGTGCTTTGTTGAAGCAGGAGTGAGAGTCGAGTAGCGAAGTCTTCGGCTGCTTGTTTTGATTGCAGCTTTTCGACGTCTAGCTTTCTCTGTGCTGGATTGCGCGCATTCTTAGTTGCGCACAGGCGTGTACGGATCTTGGCTGCGTCAAGATAATGATCCGAGTCTATATTGGCACCACGGATCGTGCGTACATCTGCGGGCTGCGCTCATAGGCCTCTTCAAGGCGCTCGTAGAAGCTGTCTTTGGTCTCATCGTCCTTATCTTCTGTCGGAGCGTGCGCACAAATCAGGCTTATGTTAAAGAATCTTGCCTTGAAACGGATTATGGTAAGTCGTTCGTTCACAGGTGTGAATCGGAGGACATGATGCCGTAGTCTCTTGCCAACCACGAATCCGCATCCAAATTCGTGCTTCTCCGCATGGCCGCTGTAGTAGATATCACAGGATGCTTGCCGTTAGCAACCATGTCCCTTCCATCGCATCTCTTGAATTGCAGTGATATCAGCTTTGTATCTTTCTAGGATATCTATCAGTTGGATAGAGGCACCATCCCAATTAAGGCTTCGGACGTTCCAAGTGCATATCCGTAAATCATTGTCAGTTTTTCGTTTGCGGTAGTCGTCATCAGATTTGGGAATCATTTTTATCTTATTTCTTTTTCGTTTCATTGAAATTTGTTTTTACGTGGTGAGCTTCAAACCCAACGCACAACCCTTTAAAGGTAGCCCGCCGCTCAGATTAGCCGTCAAACTAACGGTTGCCAGTTTGCCGTTTCAAGAGGACACCACGTAGAGGTTTAAGTCGACTTGAGACGAGTTAGACATGGATAATGTTGGCCTCACCAGGTTGAGGCAGTCAGACACGTTGCCATGTGAAGATCGCCCCCCTGACCCTCACGCGTTGCCTTGTGAGGATCGTCCTCCAAATTTCTATTTTCAATTATTTTCTTCCGATAGCATTTTCGATACACTTCTTAAATGCTGCACTTAAAACGCGTTTCCTTTTCTAAATTTTTGTTGCGCATTAAATGTTGTGAAATTGCCACAAATGGGGTTTGAGTATTGTATATTTTAGGTATTAATTTTATTGTATTGAATTAAATTTTTTAGATTTTGCATCAAATAAACTTCTTCATTTCATAGCTCCATAACAATTGCATTATCATCATTTATCACTAAAGTATATATTAAATAAAAACATTGGTGTTTTTGAGCTTTTTAATTACTGTTGACCTGCTCAGATTATATAAGTATGTTCACAAGAGTTGTTTAATTTTTTTTCGGATACAATTTTGTGGAAAATATTTGGTTAAAAATTTGCTTAATTTAGGAGTTATCGTCGAAAAATTGCGGAAACAGCCCAAAAAATTAATATTTTTCACTTAAAAAATTAAAATTTTTTTTGACAGTTAAATTTAAAAAAAAAATGCAACGAATCATTTTACAAGTATGTTTTTTACATGTTTGTTTATTGGATTGTTAGCTACAACTTTGCCAAAGACAATAAACCGGTATTTCTATTTCTGACGGAGTTATTGAAGAAAAACTGATAGTACCTAAGAAATCAGAACTTCAGAGTTTAAAACTTTGTAACATATAAACAAAAATGTAAGATATACACATAGGAAATAAAAATATATAAAATTTTTCAGTTGAGGGGGACAAGTGCCCCCCCCTGCACCTCCCTGTGGACGCCCTTGGTGGCAACCCATTTTTAGTACAGTTTCCGACAGTGAGCATACAAACTATGATAAATTACCAAATTGTAGTCTAATGCGACCAAAACCTTCGGCAATATAGCATTTTTGATTTGTGGGCGGTAAAAGAGGGTGTGGCAAAATTCAAAAATCCATCAAGCTCAAAATTTTAAAAATTGAACGACCAGTTCTTGAGTTATGCAAAAACACACGGACGTCAGTCTCTTTTATATTTAAGATAACTCGTATTTGTCATAGGATTTTTTTTTCGTAGTTTCGTTCATTTATTATAGGCAAAATAATGACGAATTTTTGTCCGAAAATCGTTAAATTACGTTCGGAAGTCCGCCATTTTGGGAAAAATTAATATGTTCAAAATCGGCTATGACAAGTACGAGTTTTAAGTATCTAGTTTAATAATATTTTCCATTTTTGTTGTTGTTTTATCGGCCTTTTTTGTTGTATTATGTTGATTTTAAATGGGCTTTGGCCGTGAATAAAAGACGAAAAAATTTGCAAAACAACCACACACCGGACTTCGCAACTACAAAAATTCTGCAACAAGAGACAAATTACGCGAGGAGATATACTCTGGAAATGCTCCACATATTAAACACACCAACAACAACACGATTGAACTACAAAACGGACACTGATAATTGTTCTCACATTTATAAATATTTGACAAAACACAAACACGGTGGACGATGAAGGTGGCAAACATCTATTTTTCAAATACATCAGAGCAAATGGCGCAATTAGACATTAAAGAGTCAATGTGCACATCTACCCAACGTTGTGATCGACAATTTTACCTCACCAGGACCCGAGAGAATATTATATCCACAACACAAAAATAAAAAATGTACTCGATTTTCTCAGATTTCCCTGGCCTCATTAGCATGTAATAGATCGAAATAACACCCCCGGACCTATTGGATCATATTATGCGTGTTTGAAACTAAATTTTGGTGGGAATCGATTGAAAAAAAATCAAGGTAGAAGCGAGATATAAGCAGGTAAAAATGGCTAAAATGAAGAAAAATGCAAACTTCAAAGCGCTATAACTAGGCAACAAATGGTCAAAACCGATCGTTCAGGGGCGCAAAATGTTGGGAATTGAGTAAACAAACAAAATGCAACCCGGGAAGTTAGAAAATATTATCGTTCGTCAAAGTTATAAGCCCAAGAAGATGCTGTAAAAAAGGCTTAAATACGTATGCATATATCAATGAATAATACATTTATAGTCCGCTACTTTGGGTTTTGCAATTTTTTACTAAAAAGTACGTATTATTACATAGAGAATGGCGTAAGAACGAGTTTGAAATCTTATTTCTACGCCGAGATATGATTTTTTCAACACATGGCCTAAAACAGCTGTTTTTTGAGCTTTGCTAGTGTGCCGTAGAGCAGGGGCGGTGGTTCCGAAATTTGAAATCTACGAAAATCATCTAGTATTCATGCCAACTGTCGATGATCAACCTGGCGCAGCGATTCCGTAGACCCATGGTGCCGCTGATTTGGTGAAATTTCATGGAATTACCCATATATATTTTTTAATAAAAAAAAAACTAAACATACTCTAACAACCCTGAAGATATTTTTGAAAGAATGAATTTGAGAGATGATGCCATGCAATTAGATGTAGAAAAAAATTTGGAAACATGATTTTAGATATGTATGCAAATTATCAACCAAAAAAGATAGTTGCCTGTCCCATTAAAATCAATTGATTTTAAATGACGAGACGCCTATTTATCAATGTCCAAGAAGACTAGCACCGTTGGAGTCACGAGTGGTCCGTGAGCAAATGGTTAAAGGATGGTGTAGGTTCAGAAGCGTTTTTCGGAGAACGGATAAAGTAGAAGAAGAAGAAGAAGATTTGTTTTTAATATCAGTAGATATCCACAAATCTATTATATCTTCATTAATTATTACTTTAGACATCTTTTTCAACTGAATCCAATTTTTACTTTTGGTTTTCATACGATTTGTGAAAAGAAATGTAAACAAACTTAACATTTTAATGCAAATTTTCTATATTAATTACATTATTCAACACGAAAAAAAATTACAAGGTTCTGACAACGAATTCTGATAGAAGGGATGAAAATAAAATATACGTGTATCGGTGTTTTGAAAGTTTACGTATGAGTCTTATTTTAGGGGGATTTAATTTTCCCCCCTTTGTTAAATTTCTTATAAATAGTGAATCGCATAGGAAATCATGTTATCCTTTCATTTTGGGTATAGGATATGTTCTGAGGATTTATGTAAAATACTAAGAGAAATATTTTTGTGGATCATTTTAACCGCCTAACCTCTAAATTTATGGATCTTTTTTGACCCTTTTATTTTTGACTTTCAAAACGCCGATACACGTATATTTCTTTTCGTCCCCTCGGCCAGAATCCATTGTCGGAACTATATTATTTTGGAAAAAAATTGATTTCGTTGTTCAGTGTTATTAATCTAACAGCCAAAACGAATTTCAAACAAAATACTCAAAAAATTAATATTAAAAGAAGTTTTAACAAAATAAAACAAACCACTGAACAAAAATGTACTAACTTCAAAATTACATTCAGACTTAATTTAATATTTTTACAATATATTATATTTATTTATATTTATTTGTTTGCTTAGCCTTTTAGGCTTTATAGCAATTTAAAAAATTTTTAAAATTAAAATTCAGAACACAATTTTACTAATACTAATAATGCTAACAATAATACTAATATAAAGAGCTCAGTTCATTTCAAATGCAAATACAAAACCAAAGTAAAATAATTTCAGTTGTAATGTAATGTAAATAAAAGTATGAGCGTTTAAAAATGTACAGACTAATAGATAATATGAATAAAGGTATTATAAAGCAAAAAAAAAATAAATTAATAATAAATCATCCAGAGGGTCCAAGGCGGTGGTATCGAGAATAAGAATATGTATAAAATATATATCGTTCTGTCTTGAAGCCAATGAAGTTTTGGCTTAACAAGTTGGTAATCCGACGAATTGGGTCGTATTTACCACACCAATTTCCTTGTACGAAAAGAAAATGGTTGCGAACGCAGGCACTAAGACAAACTGGGTCTCATTGGCCACTCATATTAATATACATATAACACCTCAAAGCGGAAATGTGGTACATAGTATCAGAGTGTGCGATCTAGAACAGTGTTAGGTATCAAGGCAAACAAGGCCCGGTACGCCATACTGATAGTATATATACAATATTATTCATTCTGTGATTTTAAAGCCGATGATGTCTTGATTCATCTTTTATTTATCACACCAAGTTCCTAGCAAGCTAAGACAAAGGTAACGAATGCAGGCACATAGACCAACTTGGTCTAATAAGCCACTTATATTAATATATATACTATGCAGATCGTTCTCACATTCTATATAGGAATAAGTCCGGCAAGTTCAGGTCCATTCAGATGTAAATGCGTAGATTGATTACCTTCCAACAGTAAAAATTCCGTATCCTTGGAAGAGTATGTTGAGAATCAGTGGCGGTGCTGCAGATAATCTATTGTTTTAAGTTTAATTGAGTATAGGGTTTCATTAAAAGATATAACATCTGAAACGGAATTGAAGTCTCCGCAAGCGCTTCTTAGTGGTTCATTTTGCAAGTAGTTAGTTCTACAAAAGTTCATAAAAAGTAGCTCAAAAGATCTTCTTGGTCGAAGAGGAAGATTAAAGTAAATTTTACTCAGTAAGTATGGACTGTCAACAAATCCATGTATAAGTTGATAAATCCAGCAAACATTAAGCATGATTCTACGATTTCTTAGAGAAGGTAGGTTAACAAGCTTTAATCGATATTCATAGGGTGGTAAGTGAATGTTAGTATGACAATATATATTGCGTAAACAAAACAAAAGAAATTGCTTCTGAACTGATTCTATATCGTCAACATAACACCCATATCTAGGACACCAGACAATTGACGCATACTCAAGTATGGGCCTTACAAGCGAAGTGAATAATGTTTTAGTAATGAAAGGATCATTTAACTCGTTTGACCATCGTTTAATAAACCCTAAAGTACTGTTTGCTCTGCTTATAAATAGTTTTATTAATATGAATGTGAAAGCGAAGTTTTGGGTCCATAGTTACTCCAAGATCGTCGAAAACTTCTAAGAACTTAAGTGTATAGTCACTTATTTTGTAATAACTTCGAGAAGGTTGTCTACGTGAAAAAGTCATGTGTTTGCACTTTTCAAGTTAAGCTTCATGGAATTGATTTCACACCAGTCACAAAGATGGTCAAGATCAGTTTGTAAGAAAAAAGAGTCTTGCTCATTTTTATATGACAGGAAAAGTTTAACATCATCAGCGTATAGTAAAATATTACTATGAATTACAACAGATGGCAAATCATTAATAAAAAGTAGAAACAACAGAGGCCCAAGGTGGCTTCCTTGAGGTACACCGGAAGTAACAGGGAACTCCTCTGACTTAACAAGGTTAAAGAGAACACCTTGTGTTCTATTTAATAAATAAGATTCAATCCAAAGCACTAATGGTGTTGGAAAACCAAGAAGGGTTAGTTTTAAAATTAAGAGCTTATGATTTACAACATCAAAAGCTTTACTGAAGTCAGTATAGATAACATCTGTTTGTAGACCTTTTCCAAAATTCTCAATAGTCTTTGATGTGAATTCTAGACAGTAGATTTTCTAGATAAGAATCCATGTTGGAATGGGGACATTACAGATTTCACGCTATGTGATAATTGTGAGGTTACAATAGCCTCAAAAAGTTTAGGTAGGGCGCTAAGCTTTGCAATTCCGCGATAGTTATCTATTAAAGATCTATTGCCGGATTTATGCAGTGGAATAATAAAAGATGATTTCCAAGCCAGTGGAAAATAGCAAGATTGCAAAGACGCTGTAAAAAGCAAAGTAATGGGAATTACAAGTTCTTCACTGCAATATTTCAAAACACACGAAGGTATGTTATCAGGATCGCTTTTATAAGATGTTTTGAGGTTTTTTAAGTGGGTTAAAACTGTATCAACATTAATTATTGGGGAGCAAATGTCACCAGGTTGCACATTATAAGGGTAACTAAAATTATCGTAAGAAGCAGATAATTAAGTGGTCTTAAAGAAATCTGCAAAAAGACTACAGATAGTAGAATCAACATCTGATCCTACACGCCATGCAATAAAGGGTTAATCTTATTTTTCAGTTTCTTTTATGTAACGGTTTCGCTTATGTGTTGATAAAGAAAGTGTAAACAATTAGAATTTAAGACACAATTAGCACTTGCAATTAGGATTTTAGTCGTTAAGAAAAAAGTACTTTATTCAAAAAGGCGGAAAAGAGCGGAGGCGATTTTAATTGTTCTGAGTAGTTGAAAGTTTAGACTAATGGTATTTAAAAAAAAATTTCACTAATTTTTACCATATTTTTTAGTTTTTTTCTTTGCAAATTTACCATTTTATAGATTATTTCATAAAAAACCCCTACTTTAATGTAATATAAAATTCACTAATTTTTACCATATTTTTTAGTTTTTTTCTTTGCAAATTTACCATTTTATAGATTATTTCATAAAAAACCCCTACTTTAATGAAATATAAAATTTGTAGTATTTTTTTTTCAAAAATTAAAAAAACCTAAATTGAATAATATTTTTCGGATTTTTTTTCCCCCAGATTTGAAATTCAATTTTATTTCTATATCAATTCATAACATTTATAAAAACAATAATGACAATAAGTAACTTAAATTCGAACTAATAAAGAATCTGCAATGTATAGTTCAAAATTAACTAGAGGTTAAAGCAGCGAAAAATAACAATAAGATAGCAATATGAGATATTTTATATGTAGTATACGTAGTATAATGCAGTATAATGGGGTCACAAGATTTATATAATGTATTCAATGTAACAATAAAATATTATTTTTCAGACAATTAATTCAAAAGCAAAACTAAATGGGAACATTAGACCCTATCATCAAAACTAACCTTTATTTGACCCCACCTCAATCGTAAGACATTTAAGACATTATCAAAAAAAAGGTCCCTATGGGATTTTTTTTTTTAAATGGTCCCTATGGGTCTTTTTTCTTGTTTTCGTTATATCTTCTGTGTTTCTTGGCCAATCCCAAAGATTTTTCATATATGTGTTTATTGTTTTTTTGCAATTTTTTTCTTATTTTATTTTTTCGCGAATCTTTTTTTTTTTAAATTATCACCCACCATGTTAACAAAATCTAAAAAGAGCAAATAACTAAAGCTCACAAAAAATCATTAAGACCATGGAAAGAAATGATATCCAAAAATTAATTTTTGATACACTTCCGACCGATTTTATCCCAAAATAACACTTCCGAAATGTTCGTCACTCATACTCGACTTTTTATTACACAAATAACTTGGCTTTTTCAATCACAACTGTTCTCATAAGACAATTAATAAAAGTCAATTATATCGAGTGTTGAAGATTGCAAAAACCTTTTATATTTGAAATTTGATATTTACTAGAATTGTACTAAAATCTATAAAATAAATAATTGGCCATTTCAGCCCTTGAAAGGACGTGTTATTAAGTTTATACACAATTGACCGAGAACCGGACCTACATGCTTAACGCCGACTCCGAACTGCGATGAACGATGAATGTTCTCGTTGTCAAAAAGCTTTTACATGGCATTTTGATTACTCTCTGAGGTTTGCCATTGTCTGCAGAGAGGTGGCGACCGTACAGAAAAATTATTTTAATTCAAATAATTTTCTGTCGCTGCTGGGGTTCGAACCTGGGTTTCCAAAGTTCGTTGACATAGCGGCCACGCACTTTAACCAGCTACGCCACGGACGCCATAAAATCTCTAATTGTTTATTAAAGTTGAAGATTATTTTTCGTTGAGAGTAAGTTTAACTAATAAAATCATGCTCTGTTACAAACTCTGCGCAACAGTAGTTGTTGTCGGCTTTTAATGACACCACCACTCCCCAGCTCATCATCGTCGCTTCCATTCATGAACAAAAATATTTAAACACTTTGTACCAACAACAAACAACTTCGTTATCGCTATGCAGTCAACAACAACAACAAACTTCGCTTTGCCTGCATCATTGTTACAACAACAATAACAACATACATCAATTCCTTGTCTTCGATTTGAAGCCCGTTCAAACCTAACAGGTCGTATTTGGCAATTTCATGGACCCAACCACCAGCCCTTTATCCAATATGGCAGCACCACATACACTGAAATGATAGATTGGACCAAATTTCAGATCACTGAATCTACAGTACTTGGACGTCATTATTAAAATTCCTGGTGAGCATTATAGCAAATATTTTTTTTTATGAAATAAATTATTAAATTTGACGTCATATATTAAATCGTATTTATCATGTTATATGTTTTTCACAGATTATCCTTGTCACTCGCAAAACACCGAGCGTTACGTCCAAATTGTGCAAAAGTCGATCACAATATTCACTGACAAAAATCGTTTGGGCCACATTTTCGCGAAGCTTGACAGCTACGAGCGCTACAGCCACGTTGAATCCCGTAAAGATTAAGAAAATTAATAAAAATTCGAGTATGAGTGACGAACATTTCGGAAGTGTTATTTTTGGGATAAAATCGTTTGGAACTGCTTTAAAAATGAATTTTATGGATATCATTTCTTTCTATGGTCTTAATGATTTTTGTGAGCTTTAGTTATTTGCTCTTTTTAGATTTTGTTAACATAGTAGCAACTGAGCTAAGGTGGGTGATAATTTAAAAAAAAAATTTGCGAAAAAATTAAATCAGAAAAAAATTGCAAAAAAACAATAAACACACATATGAAAAATCTTTGGGATCGGGCAAGAAACACAGAAGATATAACGAAAACAAGAAAAAAATCACCATAGGGAAAAATTGTTTTTTGAAAATGTCTTAAATGTCTAATGATTGAGGCGGTGTCAAAATGGGTTTACTTTTTTGCCATACAAGGTGATACGGTCTAAGGAACATATAATAGATCATACTTACTTACTTATCTGGCACTTACAACCGTATGTCGGTTTTGGCCTCGTATAAGAAATTGCGCTACCCATTTCTTTTGCGCTTGCTGGCGTCAGTTGGAAACACCAAGCGTGGCCAGGTTATCCAACACCTGATCCTTCCATCGAAGATGTGGGCGTCCTCTTCTGCGTTGACCACCACCGGGCACCGAATCAAATATTTTTTTCTCTGGAGCGTCGTTTTCCATTCCATCAACATGACCTAGTAAGCGGAGCCGTTCGATTTTAATGTGCTTAACTATGTCGATGTCAGCGTACAGCTCATACAGCTCGTGGTTCCGTCGAATTCGGTACTCGCTATTGACGCAGATTAGACCGAAGATTTTACGAAGGATCTTTCCCTCGAAGGCTCTCAAAGGCTTTTCATCAGAACTGATCATCGTCCAGGTTTTTGCTGCATATAATAGGACGGGGATGATTAGTGACTTATAGAGCGTGAGTTTTGTTCGTCGAGAGAGGGCTCTGCTTTTCAATTGCCTAGTCAGCCCAAAGTAATACATGTTGGCAAGAGTTATCCTTCGCTTTATCTCAATACTGACATCGTTGAAAGAGTTTACGCTGGATCCCAGGTAGACGAAATCCTTAACAATCTGGAAGGAGATGTTGTCAACAGTGACGTGGTTTCCAAGACATTGGGGCCGTTTATTTGTTTACACTAGGTATTTCTTCTTATCTACGTTCACTGCAAGACCCATTCGACTCGACTCTTTCGCTAATCTGGAGAATGCTGCACTGACTTTGCGCTTATTATGGCCAATGATATCGATACCATCAGCATACGCCAGCAGCATAATACTTTTGTAGAATATCGTGCCACTGCGTCTCAAATCAGCAGCTCGGATGACCTTCTCCATCATTAGGTTGAAAAAGTCGCACGATATGGAAACACCTTATCTGAAACCTCGTTTGCTATCGAATGGAGGAGTGAGATCCTTCCCGATCTTAACTGTGCTGCTGGTGTTGCTCAGTGTCATTCTGCAAAGGTGGATGAGTTTTGCAGGAATACCAAATTCAGACATGGTGGAGTAAATATGATTCTTTATTGGACTGTCGAAGGCGGCTTTGTAATCGAAAAAAAGGTGGTGTGTGTCGATTTGTTTTTCTAGGGTCTTCTCCAAGATTTGTCGGAGCGTAAATATCTCGTCTATGGTGAATTTACCAGGTCTGAAGCCACACTGATAAGGTCCAATCAGCTGGTTTACGATGGGTTTCAGTCTTTCACATAATACGCTCGACATGACCTTATATGCGATTTTAAGAAGGCTTATTCCACGGTAATTGGCGCAAATGGTTGGATCTTCCGACCATATTCTGCTTAGGAACTCATGAATGCATTTAAATAGAGCTTCACCTCCATTCTTGAAGAGCTCAGCAGGCACGCCATTGGCTCCTGCGGCTTTGTTGTTTTTAAGCCGAGCTTAGCTTTCAAGACTTCACTATGGGCGGGCAGCGGAACTTCAACGCTGTCGTCCACAATTGGGATTTCGGGATATCATCTCTATTGGCGGGATTGTTGTCGTCGTCACCATTCAGAAGCCTAGAGAAGTGTTCCCTCCACATCATCAGTGTACTAAGCATATCTGTCACTAGATTCCCATTTTCATCCTTGCAGGAAGAGGCCCCGGTCTTGAAACCATCGGCCAGTAGTGGGATTCTGTAACACATTTCGGCCGATATTCGGTGTCGCAAAGTTCTGTTTGCGATAATTTTCGGAAAGTGGTATTCAGTAAATACTTTTTCCGATTTTGTCGGTGAAAGTATCGGAAGTTTGTCGCAAACGAATCGCACAACTTTGCGACTAATATTTTCTTGTAGAAAAGTGAATCGAAAATATCAGAAAGTTTTTTTAAATTAAAATTATTTATAATAAATTAATTTGAAATGAACAAATTTAAATTCCTAGTATTTTTTTTAAGCTTAAAATGGTTTAGAATTTAGAACAATCATTTCTTCAAAGAGTTGATATAAGACGACCGCCTACAGCGAAATCGAATCACTGGTCTATTAGCTGAAAATCAAGTAAATATTGTTTTATGATTCATAGACATATTGGAACTTTTCTATTTTTTTGTAGGTTTTGCAGCATTGCGCTTTTATGCCACTGGCTGCTACCAACTCTAGCCGATATTAATAATATAAATTTTCTGTTTATTTGACCAGAATACAAATCTTAACGTCTTTAAGGATTTTACTCAAATTCAACACACATATTACTTGAATCCAAACGTGGTTGCATACTTAGTTTTGACCACGCCTCTGCCACCCCTTTACAAGAAACGCAAATCTACCTACTAGCATACTTTTTTCTAGCGAAAATGTTCGTCTAATAAATTTTTAAAAAAATTCTGTTATTTTGACACCAAAAACATTCACATATTTTCAAAATTGCACAAACTTTTAGTACAACCTCTTTTTCTGATAACATCGTTTCCTTAGAATAACAAAAAAACTATCTTAAATTCGTATGTTTTACTTTCGATGCAAATAACTCCGTTGTTTTTAAATATATTTCATTAAAGTTTTTTCGTTGATAAATTCAATTCTTAATAAAAACTATTTGAAAGGTTCTGTTAGTTTAGAGTACATATATATTTTTAATATTTTTAATTTTTAATTTTTAGTTTTTTAATGACATAGCGTTTTTCGCTATAAATATATTTTCTCGTGCCCTCGATATATCTTTATTTTTCACAGATAGAGTGGAGCTTATTCTCATTATTTGGATTTTTAAATTATTACAACAATGACTAAATATCAAAATTTTACATTTTTTTCCCGAGTTAAACCGGGTCTATCAGCGAGTAACTGAATGAAAATGACATTTCTCACCGATAAATAAGTAGTGCTGCCACTTTTTTCACTTAAATTCGTAAACTTTTTTCGACCGAAATTTGTCGCAAAGTAGAAGTTAGTGAATACCGTTTTCGGTATGACAACCGAAAAAAGTCCGATCGGAATCGTAATTTGCGAAAAGGTTACAGAATTCCACTACAGGCGTCTTATTTGTCACCATGCATTTCGTCATTCCTGTCACCATGCATTTCAATCTTCTTGCACTCACGTTTTCCGCTTCTTTTCTTTCGCCTGAAAATGCGTCTCTCTTCCCTCCTCTTCTCTTTGTATCGCTTCTTAGCAGCACGCGTTACAACCGACTGCAGTGTGGCTTTGTAGGCGGCGTCTTTTTCTGCAGTGGCGTTGCGACACTCCTAGTGGTGCCAGTGGTTTCGGCGAGGGCGGTGTTAACCAATCGCCTCTTCGGCAGCCGTACGCATAGAGTGGGAAATATGATTCCACTGCGCGCATTTATCGTCGATCGGAGGAGTGCTTTCTTGAAGCAGGAGTGAGAGTCGAGTAGCGAAGTCTTCGGCTGTTCGTTTTGATTCCAGCTTTTCAACGTCTAGCTTTCTCTGTGCTGGATTGCGCGCATTCTTGGTTGCGCACAGACGTGTACGGATCTTGGCTACGACAAGATAATGATCCGAGTCTATATTGGCACCACGGATCGTGCATACAGCTAAAACACTGGAGCTAAAACACTTCTGTCGGAGCATGTGCACATATCAGGCTTATATTGAAAAAATTGGCCTTGAAACGGATTATGGCGAACCGCTCATTCACGGGTGTGAATCGCAGGACATGATGCCGTAGTCTCTTGCCAACCACGAATCCGCATCCAAACTCGTGCTTTCCGCATGGCCGCTGTAGTAGATATCACAGAATGCTTGCAGTGAGCAACCCTGTCCCTTCCATCACATTTCTTGGAGTGATATCAGCCTTGTATCTTTCTAAGATATCTATCAGTTGGATAGAGGCACCATCCCAATTAAGGGTTCGGACATCATCAATATAACAATAAACCTTTGCAGTGAGCAAACCTTTGACGTAGAAGCACTCTTTCCTAGCATTCCAGTGGATTTCGCCATAAAAACTATAGACAAGAAATGGGATACAATAAAAAAACACACAAAGATACCTAAACAACTATTTATGGACATATTAAAATTTTGCTTAAAAGAAAACAATTACTTTAAGTTTGAAAACAACACACACAGTCAATTAAAAGGAATGCCTATGGGATCGCCAATATCCCCCATTATTGCGGACATAGTGATGGAAGAAATTCTAGACATCTTCATGGACAAAATAGAACATAAACCCAGACTACTAACAAAGTATGTGGATGACATATTTTGCATCGTAAAAGCGGAGAAAATAGACATAACATTAACAAGTTTAAACACTTGCCACAGACACATTAAATTCACGATTGAAAAAGAATACGACGGACAACTACCATACCTAGACGCAAAATTCATAAGGATCAATAATATAATAAAATCAGATTGGTATCAAAAACCAACAGCGTCTGGACGTCTCATTAACTTTTATTCTAAACATCCTAAAAAGACTATAATCAACACGGCAAAAAACTTCATCAACAGAGTACTGAACATAAGCGATGACAATTTCTACATAAACAACAAACGAAAAATTAAACACATATTAATTAACAACGATTTTCCAAAATCTACCATACTCAGGCTGCTTAAAGAAAGCATGACTAAAAGCATTCATATACAAAGGAGTCACATATATAGAAGGTTTTACAGAAAAATTTAAAAAAACAGATCTATACAATAAAAAGAATTACCTACTTGCACCAAAATCATATAACACCTTAAGAAGTATATACAGCAACACTAAATCAAAAATTGAAGACATGGACAAATCAAATCTGATATATAAAATCACATGTAAAGGAGACGGGGACAACATATGCGGACGAGTATATGTTGGAACGACAAAATCAAAATTGAGAACAAGAATATCAGCACACAAATCAGACATAAACAACAAGAATGACAATAAAACAGCACTTGCAGCCCACTGCGTAAAGTTCGGCCACTCTCCGAACTTTGAAGAAACAAAGATTCTCCAACAAGAGAACAATTATAAACGACGATACACTATAGAGATGCTCCACATAATCAACACACCCATGCAAAAGAGACTCAACTATAAAACGGACACTGATAATTGCGCTCATATCTATAAACACTTAATTAAACAAAACATTAGTTGACGAGAGCAGCTTTAACCAAGTACCCTTTATTGCCACGGGTAATATATAAATAATTAATTTTTAAATAACTTGTTTAATGTTTAATTGTTGTTATTCGTTGTTTTTCATTGTGTAAAAAGTAATGTTTAAGTTTTGTTTATGTAAATGTGTTTTTTCATATATTTTGTAGGTCCTGAGGATGACTAACAAATTTAGTCGAAATATTGACAAAAATAAAAATTTATAAAAATAAAAATATAACCAAGTTTTTATTTTAATACGGCCAAAGCCTACAAAAAATACAAAAATTAATAAAAAAGATTTAAAAGGCCGACAACATCAATAATTAACAACATGGAAGGCACGCCAACATGTACGCAAGTACCAACTTACACAGATCTGAAACAAAAATATGGAAACAGCACGAAGAAAATCATAAATAAACACAGACAAATCAGTAAAGCACTAAGCAACTTAAAATGTTCAATCGAATTTTTAATTAAATGCAGAAAACAACAAATAATTCCAAATTTTATTAACAATACAACAAAAAATGTTCACAAAATATTTCCGACACAAACTTATAATAACAAACTACCACCGGAATTAACGAAAACAATAGAAAAACAAATAATAAAATTCCAACAAAAAATATTAAACCAATTAATCTATACTATTATATAAAAGAAGACTCACGTATGTTCGGCTGCGAAAAGCTTGAGAATGGCAGGCGCTATTTCAAAAATTCTTTTTCTCTAGGATAGCTATGGTGCCCAGTTGGGACATGGGATATATAAATTTAATAACCATTGCTTAAATAATTAATTAAAATTCAAAGAGAATAACCATACAATTTCTTTATTCTTATTCTCAAAAAGAAAAATTTTTCTCATTAAAGCTCTGTGCATCTCAAAAAAAAGGTTGTGCCCAAAGCTAATAAGGTAGAACATATGTATATGTAATACTTCTGTATTCCAACTCTGAAATCGAAGAGAAACAGCCATAACAACATAAGATGTTGCTGTTTGTGTAAGTATATTTGAATATATGAAAATTACTACACAAAAAATAAAAAGTCAAACCGTCACAGAGGCGGTTGTTATGAAAACGTTTGCCCCAAACATATAAGAAAACAAATCATATTTGTTTTTCCTAAATCACAGGTACGCACCATTATAAAACAATTATAAGAACGCCTGAAATATGATTAAATTTAAACAAACAAAATTTTAATCAAAAAATTCAAACAACAAAAATTTCAAATAAAAATTATTGAGGATGGAAGCAACGCTCCTGAGTTTTTTTATTTTGAAATTTAATTTCCTCTATATATTTTCTCGCTCATAAAACAATATATCAGCACTCTAATGTTGACGAATATATGAGATAGAACAATATGTCAAAATGGCTGTGAGACAAAAGCTCTATTTTCAAACTCTTTTTGAGCATCATATATAAAAGTCAACAACCCAGCGGGAAAATGAGAATTGATTAAAAAAAAAAAATTGTAAATGGAATAGATTCTTTTACTTACATTTTAGAACGTATTCCAAAGACTATATAAATTAAAGCAAAACATATGAATTGGAATATATCAATCAAAAGTTTATATCAACCAATATATCAACAAATATATCAACCAAACAAATTTTGGCATAAGTGAGAAAAGCAACAGTCTGTTTTGATTTGTTTTCTCATTTCCGAAAATGATTTAAAAAAGAATGCATTTAAAAAGTGAGTAAAAGAATCGATTTCTGTAGCTATTCATATGGAAGCGAGAAAATAATGTACTACTATTTGTAGGACGTCAGCGTCCCACCGGCAAAATGAAAATGGATTCTAAAAACAAAAATCGTAAATAGAATGAATTCTATTGCTAACATTTTAGAATGTATTCCAAAGAATATATACATTTATAGCAAAACCCATGAATTGGAATCTATCAAGCAAAAGTTTACTGATTCGTTTTTATTCCAGCCATAATCGATTACGACCCATATAATTATTTCTAACATATAAAATGTTTTTAGATTCCTTGCTTGCTTTTTTGATAAGTGAAAAACGAACTGATTCTAAAACAAATTCTGGTATAAGTGATAAAAGCATCAGTCTGTTTTGATTTGTTTTCTTATTTCCGAAAGTTAATACATTTTATTTAAAATAATCATATATGTAATACTTCTATATTGGCAGTACACTGTACTGTGAATGTACCCGAAATTGTGGCGTCCATGGCGGTGTTCGTTAAAAGTCCGTGGCCTCTATGTCAAAGAACCTGGAGACCCGGGTTCTAATCCCAGCAGCGACAAAAAATTATTTGAATTAAAATGATTTTTCTGTACGGCCGCCACCTCTCTGCAGACAATGGCAAACCTCAGAGAGTAATCAAAATGCCATGTAAAGCTAATTGAGAATAAGAACATTCCGTTCATCGCCGTTCGGAGTCGGCGTTAAACCTGACCTTCTCGGTCAATTGTGTACAAACTTAATAACACGTACAACACAATTGATCATAAGAAGCTAGGTCAAAGTCCTTTCAATGGCTAAAATTACCAGTTATTTATTTATTTTTGGTTTTTTTTATGTACTCGAAATTAAATTTTATAACAAAAAAACTCAGGAGCGGTGCTTTCATTGTCAAAAATTTCATTTAAAATTTCTGTTGTTTCAATTTTTATGGTTTAAATTTTGTTTGCTTGAATTTTTCTTTTTAAGTTTTTATCATATTTCATATTTCATATTTCAAATTTATCATATTTATAGTTGGTCTTATAATTGTTTTATAATGGTGCGTACCTATGATTTATGCAAAACAAATATGTATGCTTTGTTTTGTTTTATGTTTGGGTAGACATTTTTCTTAACAACCGCCCCGTTGACGTATAGTAGTAGTATATTCAAAAATACTAATACAAACAACAAAATCTTATGTAGGCTATCTGTCTTTGATTTCGTAGTTGAAACTCATTAAAAATTTAGTTTGCTGCCAATATTGAAGTATTACATACATGGTTTAATGAATAAGGCTGCCGCATGGGTGAGAGCGAGTTCCCATAAATGTCGAATCGAAGTTGACAACTCTATTCTTTGTAGGACATCAGCATGTTAAAAATAATCAATTCTAGAATCTATACTGGAGAAGAGAATTGATTCTTTTTTTATATAAAATTGCATCTTTTTCCCGATGGGGTGTTAAAAATAATCAATTCTAGAATCTATATTGGAGAAGAGAATTGATTCTTTTTTCCCGGTGGGAAGGTCCACAAAAAAGAAAAAAAAAAAGACAGCAACATGTATTGAGTGCGGTACCAATGCTGCCACCTTTTTGAATGTAAAAATACTGCCACTTTTATAAAAGCATCGACAAAAATTCCGTGTCGATGTTTTGTTGAAATGTTTTGATGAAATTTATCGGCTTAAACGAAAGATATATTTAATTTTAAAATAACAATTCTCTAAGGCCGTCATATATTTTTCTTACCTCTGAGCTGATATTTTTACGCATAAACGAGATTTTTATATATAGGGTATTTACAGATCCCTTCTAAAGTTAATATATAGTAACTTTAAAACGATACTTCAATCAAATTGTGAGAACCACTACACGTAGTTCATTCTAAAATTGACACGCCTTTTGAAAAGAGAAGCTTTCCTTAATTTATTGATTTTTCAATAAAATAAAAATAACAAGAGAAGCTTTCTTTGATTTATTGATTTTTCAATAAAATAAAAATACCTTTCAGAAATGCCAGTTTACTACGAAAAACAAACATGTTTGAAAGCAAGGCCATTTTACCAGTTTGTGTTATCTCTTTTTTACGTGCAAAACAAAATCAAAAATAGTTACCACATGGCAAAATGTTTTAGAGTTAACAGACGGCGTAGTTAACACACCAGATAAAACAAAACTGTGAGTACCCCAATAGTCACAGTGCTAGGAAAAGTGAACCAATGCATGAAAAAAAATGATCAGGAAGATACAGAAAGTTTATTACTTTAGTTATTTTTTATTACATTAGTTAGCTGGTTACTTTATTCGGATGGAACTACTAAGTCGCTCCAACACAAATATACAATTTTACCGAAATTCAAACGGCTGCATTCATAAAAAATTATGTGCCTCTTACAAAGCCTTCATAAGAAAAAAATCGAAAAAAAATTTAAAAACATTTTTCATGTTGAACGTTTCAACAGCTTTCAAAAGCTCTTTTAAATGCTTGATAAATAAGAGAATTTTAAAAATGGTTGAAACCTTCAATAAAGCCTCGATAAAATTATATTACATTTGAATACTTAACGCTTTCCTTGTGATAACAAATATAACTCGCGATAATTGTGTAGATTTTACGATTTAACAAATAAGCATCATCGAATATGATAGATACTTTAAGTTTTCGTTTTATTCAGTTTCGTTGCTTTATTTTTTCATGAAATTATTTTAGATCTTTAGTTCTTCCTTATTTGACCATGTATACCGTGTCTCTTGGCTTGGTGTGTCAGAGTTTATCTCTTTTCCATACAAGTTTTTACCTGCGTTGGCCCAAATGCATATCCAAATAATAACTTTAGCTCGGTGTTCCCTTATTTTAGTGACCCGAATATATAAATATATTGTGCCTGCACAATATATACTTGTATATCTGTGCTATGTTTGGTATTGGTTTGGTGTTTGAGAGTTGCATCTCTTTTCCACGTAGGATCTTGGGTTGGACAGTGGCCCCAAGCCGAACGACAACAATTATAAGTGCGGTTATATATGGTCTAATAAATAACTTTGGATGTTGTCTTGTCTTGCTTCGTATTATGAAGAATGTGCTTTTATTCGATGATGTTTATGAAGTTTACATAAGCACAAAAAATTTTCAAATTTTATTTAATTTTAATTTCCGCTGAAAGGCCAAGCAATTGTGCTTAGTGGAGGCTATTATTTGCCAACAGGTGGTAAGTTTTAGCACGTAGGTGCATTCTATCAGTCCGGCTGATCCGGGAACTTCTTAGAATGTAAATCGTGCATGCGTATGGCGCGGGTCATACGTATCTATGAAGATTTCTTACCTCCGGGCGAATCCAAAAAAAAAAAAAAAAAAAAAAAAAAAAAAAGCATTTTAAAAATTTGTTTGTTCTCATCTAAGCACAAAAAATATTGTCAAAATATATCAAAAATATATTATATACATATGGTTGAAATTTAATTTTTTTTTAAGGTTTATAACACACCTCTCATAAAGCACACCTAAATAAAAACAAGACAATTTGTCAAAGATTTCAAAATATTTATACAAAAAAAAAAAATAATAAAATGACAATTATTTCAGTGCAGATGGCTTAGAAAAACTATTGATTTTTAAATATTAAAATCTTGACGAAATTGCGACTAATAAATAACAAGTCACTGAATTTATCTAATACACAAACCATTATTTCCACTCTTCCCACTTCAATATGAATACAGCCGTTAAATTTTAAGATTTAAAGTTTTTAATGATATTTAATATTTTTATCGCCGGCGAAGCAGCGGGTATTTGCTAGTAACATATAAACACAAACTATTAAAAGAAAAGATGCTACAAAGAAACAAAACAGTTGCCGCCATAACCGAAAAAGTGTGCACAGAAGATGCTCAAGTTATTTTTGCCCATAACACAACATTAACCACGATAGAAACACAAGAAATAACAAAACGAAATAATAATAAACTTGAGACACTAAGAGAACAACTAATGCTAAAACTCAACATCAACCACAACATAACTAACGAATGGTTTGTGAACAAAACCAACAAAATTATACCCAACGAGGTACAATGGCTACTCGCGCATGGGCCGAAGTTCGCCTTACCATCGCACAAACAACATTTTCCAATGTTTAATGTAATCGCCCAAGGAGAAGACTGCATTAGAACTTTAGACGATAAAGAAGAGCAAGATATAGCTAGAGTGAGACTAACGACATTAATAGATAGACATTTAAGAGAAAAACGACTAACTGCAAGAGACAAATACATAATGAATTTAACACAAACAACAAGAGAGTTTTTAAAATCAAACACGGATATTATTATTGTGGAAGCAGACAAAGGAAAAAAGACGGTAGCGATGAGAAAAACAGATTACGAATTGGGTATGCGTGCAATATTACGAAACAGTGAAACATACAAGACACTAAGAAGAGATCCAACAACAACACTACAACAAAAAAACAACATTCTAGTTGAAAAATTATTTAAGAGGGAATTCATAACGATACAAGAAAAACACAAACTTACAACATACAATGCAACTGCTCCGAGAATTTATGGACTCCCTAAAATCCACAAACAAGACATGCCACTTAGACCGATCTGCTCATCAATAAATTCACCTGCATATAGTCTATGTAAATACGTATCAGAGATATTAAAAAACGTGACGACAGATTCCATTTATAACATTAAAGATGCAGTAGAATTAAAGAATAAAATCAACAATAGCTACATATGTGACGATGAACTAATGGTTTCCTTTGACGTAGAAGCACTCTTTCCTAGCATTCCAGTGGATTTCGCCATAAAAACTATAGACAAGAAATGGGATACAATAAAAAAACACACAAAGATACCTAAACAACTATTTATGGACATATTAAAATTTTGCTTAAAAGAAAACAATTACTTTAAGTTTGAAAACAACACACACAGTCAATTAAAAGGAATGCCTATGGGATCGCCAATATCCCCCATTATTGCGGACATAGTGATGGAAGAAATTCTAGACATCTTCATGGACAAAATAGAACATAAACCCAGACTACTAACAAAGTATGTGGATGACATATTTTGCATCGTAAAAGCGGAGAAAATAGACATAACATTAACAAGTTTAAACACTTGCCACAGACACATTAAATTCACGATTGAAAAAGAATACGACGGACAACTACCATACCTAGACGCAAAATTCATAAGGATCAATAATATAATAAAATCAGATTGGTATCAAAAACCAACAGCGTCTGGACGTCTCATTAACTTTTATTCTAAACATCCTAAAAAGACTATAATCAACACGGCAAAAAACTTCATCAACAGAGTACTGAACATAAGCGATGACAATTTCTACATAAACAACAAACGAAAAATTAAACACATATTAATTAACAACGATTTTCCAAAATCTACCATACTCAGGCTGCTTAAAGAAAGCATGACTAAAAAAGACAACAACCAAACTAATAAAGCATTCATATACAAAGGAGTCACATATATAGAAGGTTTTACAGAAAAATTTAAAAAAACAGATCTATACAATAAAAACAATTACCTACTTGCACCAAAATCATATAACACCTTAAGAAGTATATACAGCAACACTAAATCAAAAATTGAAGACATGGACAAATCAAATCTGATATATAAAATCACATGTAAAGGAGACGGGGACAACATATGCGGACGAGTATATGTTGGAACGACAAAATCAAAATTGAGAACAAGAATATCAGCACACAAATCAGACATAAACAACAAGAATGACAATAAAACAGCACTTGCAGCCCACTGCGTAAAGTTCGGCCACTCTCCGAACTTTGAAGAAACAAAGATTCTCCAACAAGAGAACAATTATAAACGACGATACACTATAGCAGTGTCGGCCAAAAAAATACATACACAGTTCTTTTAGTTTTGTAGTAGTGTGCGCCCAAGTGAGAGCAAAGAATCTCTCTTTGGCTTACACTGTGAAAATTTTACTTCGCAGGAGGCTTAAAGTAAATTTTTATTATAAACATTAAGCGGCATTCTAAATGAATGCAGGTATATGAAAATGAATTGAAATTAATGAAATTTCTTACTAGGTAAATAATGTGCAATAGTATTGTCTAGGGGCCGCGTTATTAATAATAATTAATATTAACATTAATATTAATATTTTATTAATAATATCAATATGAATATATTTACTATTAATATCAATATTACATAATTATTTGGAAAGTAATCTTTTACTAATAACATTTTACCGACTCCTAATAGTACTAATATTATTTATATTGCATATAACTTCAAAATAAAAAAAAACACTGGTAGCGCACCCTACTTTCTTCTGACAAATTAAGTTTTCGCTTCCCCAAAACAATTTTTAGAGAAAAATTATGCTACTTTCCACATTTGCTTGAACATTTTTTTACGTGTAAGCATTTAAAATTACGTAATAAATTGCGCGCATAAGTTGCATAGAAGCGTGGTGTTAACTAGCCAAAAGCGAAACATCGACTGAGCGCTCTTGCTATGAATAATCGGCAGCGTCGGTGTAAAAGCACGACAGCCAGTTTTATGTCGGTGTAAGAAACCGAAGTTTCACGAAGCACGCGTGCATAGGCGTCGGCCGACACTGCACTATAGAGATGCTCCACATAATCAACACACCCATGCAAAAGAGACTCAACTATAAAACGGACACTGATAATTGCGCTCATATCTATAAACACTTAATTAAACAAAACATTAGTTGACGAGAGCAGCTTTAACCAAGTACCCTTTATTGCCACGGGTAATAAATAAATAATTAATTTTTAAATAACTTGTTTAATGTTTAATTGTTGTTATTCGTTGTTTTTCATTGTGTAAAAAGTAATGTTTAAGTTTTGTTTATGTAAATGTGTTTTTTCATATATTTTGTAGGTCCTGAGGATGACTAACAAATTTAGTCGAAATATTGACAAAAATAAAAATTTATAAAAATAAAAATATAACCAAGTTTTTATTTTAATACGGCCAAAGCCTACAAAAAATACAAAAATTAATAAAAAAGATTTAAAAGGCCGACAACATCAATAATTAACAACATGGAAGGCACGCCAACATGTACGCAAGTACCAACTTACACAGATCTGAAACAAAAATATGGAAACAGCACGAAGAAAATCATAAATAAACACAGACAAATCAGTAAAGCACTAAGCAACTTAAAATGTTCAATCGAATTTTTAATTAAATGCAGAAAACAACAAATAATTCCAAATTTTATTAACAATACAACAAAAAATGTTCACAAAATATTTCCGACACAAACTTATAATAACAAACTACCACCGGAATTAACGAAAACAATAGAAAAACAAACAATAAAATTCCAACAAAAAATATTAAACCAATTAATCTATACTATTATATAAAAGAAGACTCACGTATGTTCGGCTGCGAAAAGCTTGAGAATGGCAGGCGCTATTTCAAAAATTCTTTTTCTCTAGGATAGCTATGGTGCCCAGTTGGGACATGGGATATATAAATTTAATAACCATTGTTTAAATAATTAATTAAAATTCAAAGAGAATAACCATACAATTTCTTTATTCTTATTCTCAAAAAGAAAAATTTTTCTCATTAAAGCTCTGTGCATCTCAAAAAAAAGGTTGTGCCCAAAGCTAATAAGGTAGAACATATGTATATGTAATACTTCTGTATTCCAACTCTGAAATCGAAGAGAAACAGCCATAACAACATAAGATGTTGCTGTTTGTGTAAGTATATTTGAATATATGAAAATTACTACACAAAAAATAAAAAGTCAAACCGTCACAGAGGCGGTTGTTATGAAAACGTTTGCCCCAAACATATAAGAAAACAAATCATATTTGTTTTTCCTAAATCACAGGTACGCACCATTATAAAACAATTATAAGAACGCCTGAAATATGATTAAATTTAAACAAACAAAATTTTAATCAAAAAATTCAAACAACAAAAATTTCAAATAAAAATTATTGAGGATGGAAGCAACGCTCCTGAGTTTTTTTATTTTGAAATTTAATTTCCTCTATATATTTTCTCGCTCATAAAACAATATATCAGCACTCTAATGTTGACGAATATATGAGATAGAACAATATGTCAAAATGGCTGTGAGACAAAAGCTCTATTTTCAAACTCTTTTTGAGCATCATATATAAAAGTCAACAACCCAGCGGGAAAATGAGAATTGATTAAAAAAAAAAAATTGTAAATGGAATAGATTCTTTTACTTACATTTTAGAACGTATTCCAAAGACTATATAAATTAAAGCAAAACATATGAATTGGAATATATCAATCAAAAGTTTATATCAACCAATATATCAACAAATATATCAACCAAACAAATTTTGGCATAAGTGAGAAAAGCAACAGTCTGTTTTGATTTGTTTTCTCATTTCCGAAAATGATTTAAAAAAGAATGCATTTAAAAAGTGAGTAAAAGAATCGATTTCTGTAGCTATTCTTATGGAAGCGAGAAAATAATGTACTACTATTTGTAGGACGTCAGCGTCCCACCGGCAAAATGAAAATGGATTCTAAAAATAAAAATCGTAAATAGAATGAATTCTATTGCTAACATTTTAGAATGTATTCCAAAGAATATATACATTTATAGCAAAACCCATGAATTGGAATCTATCAAGCAAAAGTTTACTGATTCGTTTTTATTCCAGCCATAATCGATTACGACCCATATAATTATTTCTAACATATAAAATGTTTTTAGATTCCTTGCTTGCTTTTTTGATAAGTGAAAAACGAACTGATTCTAAAACAAATTCTGGTATAAGTGATAAAAGCATCAGTCTGTTTTGATTTGTTTTCTTATTTCCGAAAGTTAATACATTTTATTTAAAATAATCATATATGTAATACTTCTATATTGGCAGTACACTGTACTGTGAATGTACCCGAAATTGTGGCGTCCATGGCGGTGTTCGTTAAAAGTCCGTGGCCTCTATGTCAATGAACCTGGAGACCCGGGTTCTTATCCCAGCAGCGACAAAAAATTATTTGAATTAAAATGATTTTTCTGTACGGCCGCCACCTCTCTGCAGACAATGGCAAACCTCAGAGAGTAATCAAAATGCCATGTAAAGCTAATTGAGAATAAGAACATTCCGTTCATCGCCGTTCGGAGTCGGCGTTAAACCTGACCTTCTCGGTCAATTGTGTACAAACTTAATAACACGTACAACACAATTGATCATAAGAAGCTAGGTCAAAGTCCTTTCAATGGCTAAAATTACCAGTTATTTATTTATTTTTGGTTTTTTTTATGTACTCGAAATTAAATTTTATAACAAAAAAACTCAGGAGCGGTGCTTTCATTGTCAAAAATTTCATTTAAAATTTCTGTTGTTTCAATTTTTATGGTTTAAATTTTGTTTGCTTGAATTTTTCTTTTTAAGTTTTTATCATATTTCATATTTCATATTTCAAATTTATCATATTTATAGTTGGTCTTATAATTGTTTTATAATGGTGCGTACCTATGATTTATGCAAAACAAATATGTATGCTTTGTTTTGTTTTATGTTTGGGTAGACATTTTTCTTAACAACCGCCCCGTTGACGTATAGTAGTAGTATATTCAAAAATACTAATACAAACAACAAAATCTTATGTAGGCTATCTGTCTTTGATTTCGTAGTTGAAACTCATTAAAAATTTAGTTTGCTGCCAATATTGAAGTATTACATACATGGTTTAATGAATAAGGCTGCCGCATGGGTGAGAGCGAGTTCCCATAAATGTCGAATCGAAGTTGACAACTCTATTCTTTGTAGGACATCAGCATGTTAAAAATAATCAATTCTAGAATCTATACTGGAGAAGAGAATTGATTCTTTTTTTATATAAAATTGCATCTTTTTCCCGATGGGGTGTTAAAAATAATCAATTCTAGAATCTATATTGGAGAAGAGAATTGATTCTTTTTTCCCGGTGGGAAGGTCCACAAAAAAGAAAAAAAAAAAGACAGCAACATGTATTGAGTGCGGTACCAATGCTGCCACCTTTTTGAATGTAAAAATACTGCCACTTTTATAAAAGCATCGACAAAAATTCCGTGTCGATGTTTTGTTGAAATGTTTTGATGAAATTTATCGGCTTAAACGAAAGATATATTTAATTTTAAAATAACAATTCTCTAAGGCCGTCATATATTTTTCTTACCTCTGAGCTGATATTTTTACGCATAAACGAGATTTTTATATATAGGGTATTTACAGATCCCTTCTAAAGTTAATATATAGTAACTTTAAAACGATACTTCAATCAAATTGTGAGAACCACTACACGTAGTTCATTCTAAAATTGACACGCCTTTTGAAAAGAGAAGCTTTCCTTAATTTATTGATTTTTCAATAAAATAAAAATAACAAGAGAAGCTTTCTTTGATTTATTGATTTTTCAATAAAATAAAAATACCTTTCAGAAATGCCAGTTTACTACGAAAAACAAACATGTTTGAAAGCAAGGCCATTTTACCAGTTTGTGTTATCTCTTTTTTACGTGCAAAACAAAATCAAAAATAGTTACCACATGGCAAAATGTTTTAGAGTTAACAGACGGCGTAGTTAACACACCAGATAAAACAAAACTGTGAGTACCCCAATAGTCACAGTGCTAGGAAAAGTGAACCAATGCATGAAAAAAAATGATCAGGAAGATACAGAAAGTTTATTACTTTAGTTATTTTTTATTACATTAGTTAGCTGGTTACTTTATTCGGATGGAACTACTAAGTCGCTCCAACACAAATATACAATTTTACCGAAATTCAAACGGCTGCATTCATAAAAAATTATGTGCCTCTTACAAAGCCTTCATAAGAAAAAAATCGAAAAAAAATTTAAAAACATTTTTCATGTTGAACGTTTCAACAGCTTTCAAAAGCTCTTTTAAATGCTTGATAAATAAGAGAATTTTAAAAATGGTTGAAACCTTCAATAAAGCCTCGATAAAATTATATTACATTTGAATACTTAACGCTTTCCTTGTGATAACAAATATAACTCGCGATAATTGTGTAGATTTTACGATTTAACAAATAAGCATCATCGAATATGATAGATACTTTAAGTTTTCGTTTTATTCAGTTTCGTTGCTTTATTTTTTCATGAAATTATTTTAGATCTTTAGTTCTTCCTTATTTGACCATGTATACCGTGTCTCTTGGCTTGGTGTGTCAGAGTTTATCTCTTTTCCATACAAGTTTTTACCTGCGTTGGCCCAAATGCATATCCAAATAATAACTTTAGCTCGGTGTTCCCTTATTTTAGTGACCCGAATATATAAATATATTGTGCCTGCACAATATATACTTGTATATCTGTGCTATGTTTGGTATTGGTTTGGTGTTTGAGAGTTGCATCTCTTTTCCACGTAGGATCTTGGGTTGGACAGTGGCCCCAAGCCGAACGACAACAATTATAAGTGCGGTTATATATGGTCTAATAAATAACTTTGGATGTTGTCTTGTCTTGCTTCGTATTATGAAGAATGTGCTTTTATTCGATGATGTTTATGAAGTTTACATAAGCACAAAAAATTTTCAAATTTTATTTAATTTTAATTTCCGCTGAAAGGCCAAGCAATTGTGCTTAGTGGAGGCTATTATTTGCCAACAGGTGGTAAGTTTTAGCACGTAGGTGCATTCTATCAGTCCGGCTGATCCGGGAACTTCTTAGAATGTAAATCGTGCATGCGTATGGCGCGGGTCATACGTATCTATGAAGATTTCTTACCTCCGGGCGAATCCAAAAAAAAAAAAAAAAAAAAAAAAAAAAAAAGCATTTTAAAAATTTGTTTGTTCTCATCTAAGCACAAAAAATATTGTCAAAATATATCAAAAATATATTATATACATATGGTTGAAATTTAATTTTTTTTTAAGGTTTATAACACACCTCTCATAAAGCACACCTAAATAAAAACAAGACAATTTGTCAAAGATTTCAAAATATTTATACAAAAAAAAAAAATAATAAAATGACAATTATTTCAGTGCAGATGGCTTAGAAAAACTATTGATTTTTAAATATTAAAATCTTGACGAAATTGCGACTAATAAATAACAAGTCACTGAATTTATCTAATACACAAACCATTATTTCCACTCTTCCCACTTCAATATGAATACAGCCGTTAAATTTTAAGATTTAAAGTTTTTAATGATATTTAATATTTTTATCGCCGGCGAAGCAGCGGGTATTTGCTAGTAACATATAAACACAAACTATTAAAAGAAAAGATGCTACAAAGAAACAAAACAGTTGCCGCCATAACCGAAAAAGTGTGCACAGAAGATGCTCAAGTTATTTTTGCCCATAACACAACATTAACCACGATAGAAACACAAGAAATAACAAAACGAAATAATAATAAACTTGAGACACTAAGAGAACAACTAATGCTAAAACTCAACATCAACCACAACATAACTAACGAATGGTTTGTGAACAAAACCAACAAAATTATACCCAACGAGGTACAATGGCTACTCGCGCATGGGCCGAAGTTCGCCTTACCATCGCACAAACAACATTTTCCAATGTTTAATGTAATCGCCCAAGGAGAAGACTGCATTAGAACTTTAGACGATAAAGAAGAGCAAGATATAGCTAGAGTGAGACTAACGACATTAATAGATAGACATTTAAGAGAAAAACGACTAACTGCAAGAGACAAATACATAATGAATTTAACACAAACAACAAGAGAGTTTTTAAAATCAAACACGGATATTATTATTGTGGAAGCAGACAAAGGAAAAAAGACGGTAGCGATGAGAAAAACAGATTACGAATTGGGTATGCGTGCAATATTACGAAACAGTGAAACATACAAGACACTAAGAAGAGATCCAACAACAACACTACAACAAAAAAACAACATTCTAGTTGAAAAATTATTTAAGAGGGAATTCATAACGATACTAGAAAAACACAAACTTACAACATACAATGCAACTGCTCCGAGAATTTATGGACTCCCTAAAATCCACAAACAAGACATGCCACTTAGACCGATCTGCTCATCAATAAATTCACCTGCATATAGTCTATGTAAATACGTATCAGAGATATTAAAAAACGTGACGACAGATTCCATTTATAACATTAAAGATGCAGTAGAATTAAAGAATAAAATCAACAATAGCTACATATGTGACGATGAACTAATGGTTTCCTTTGACGTAGAAGCACTCTTTCCTAGCATTCCAGTGGATTTCGCCATAAAAACTATAGACAAGAAATGGGATACAATAAAAAAACACACAAAGATACCTAAACAACTATTTATGGACATATTAAAATTTTGCTTAAAAGAAAACAATTACTTTAAGTTTGAAAACAACACACACAGTCAATTAAAAGGAATGCCTATGGGATCGCCAATATCCCCCATTATTGCGGACATAGTGATGGAAGAAATTCTAGACATCTTCATGGACAAAATAGAACATAAACCCAGACTACTAACAAAGTATGTGGATGACATATTTTGCATCGTAAAAGCGGAGAAAATAGACATAACATTAACAAGTTTAAACACTTGCCACAGACACATTAAATTCACGATTGAAAAAGAATACGACGGACAACTACCATACCTAGACGCAAAATTCATAAGGATCAATAATATAATAAAATCAGATTGGTATCAAAAACCAACAGCGTCTGGACGTCTCATTAACTTTTATTCTAAACATCCTAAAAAGACTATAATCAACACGGCAAAAAACTTCATCAACAGAGTACTGAACATAAGCGATGACAATTTCTACATAAACAACAAACGAAAAATTAAACACATATTAATTAACAACGATTTTCCAAAATCTACCATACTCAGGCTGCTTAAAGAAAGCATGACTAAAAAAGACAACAACCAAACTAATAAAGCATTCATATACAAAGGAGTCACATATATAGAAGGTTTTACAGAAAAATTTAAAAAAACAGATCTATACAATAAAAACAATTACCTACTTGCACCAAAATCATATAACACCTTAAGAAGTATATACAGCAACACTAAATCAAAAATTGAAGACATGGACAAATCAAATCTGATATATAAAATCACATGTAAAGGAGACGGGGACAACATATGCGGACGAGTATATGTTGGAACGACAAAATCAAAATTGAGAACAAGAATATCAGCACACAAATCAGACATAAACAACAAGAATGACAATAAAACAGCACTTGCAGCCCACTGCGTAAAGTTCGGCCACTCTCCGAACTTTGAAGAAACAAAGATTCTCCAACAAGAGAACAATTATAAACGACGATACACTATAGAGATGCTCCACATAATCAACACACCCATGCAAAAGAGACTCAACTATAAAACGGACACTGATAATTGCGCTCATATCTATAAACACTTAATTAAACAAAACATTAGTTGACGAGAGCAGCTTTAACCAAGTACCCTTTATTGCCACGGGTAATAAATAAATAATTAATTTTTAAATAACTTGTTTTGTTATTTAAATAAATTGTTGTTATTCGTTGTTTTTCATTGTGTAAAAAGTAATGTTTAAGTTTTGTTTATGTAAATGTGTTTTTTCATATATTTTGTAGGTCCTGAGGATGACTAACAAATTTAGTCGAAATATTGACAAAAATAAAAATTTATAAAAATAAAAATATAACCAAGTTTTTATTTTAATACGGCCAAAGCCTACAAAAAATACAAAAATTAATAAAAAAGATTTAAAAGGCCGACAACATCAATAATTAACAACATGGAAGGCACGCCAACATGTACGCAAGTACCAACTTACACAGATCTGAAACAAAAATATGGAAACAGCACGAAGAAAATCATAAATAAACACAGACAAATCAGTAAAGCACTAAGCAACTTAAAATGTTCAATCGAATTTTTAATTAAATGCAGAAAACAACAAATAATTCCAAATTTTATTAACAATACAACAAAAAATGTTCACAAAATATTTCCGACACAAACTTATAATAACAAACTACCACCGGAATTAACGAAAACAATAGAAAAACAAACAATAAAATTCCAACAAAAAATATTAAACCAATTAATAACATATAAACACAAACTATTAAAAGAAAAGATGCTACAAAGAAACAAAACAGTTGCCGCCATAACCGAAAAAAAGTGCACAGAAGATGCTCAAGTTATTTTTGCCCATAACACAACATTAACCACGATAGAAACACAAGAAATAACAAAACGAAATAATAATAAACTTGAGACACTAAGAGAACAACTAATGCTAAAACTCAACATCAACCACAACATAACTAACGAATGGTTTGTGAACAAAACCAACAAAATTATACCCAACGAGGTACAATGGCTACTCGCGCATGGGCCGAAGTTCGCCTTACCATCGCACAAACAACATTTTCCAATGTTTAATGTAATCGCCCAAGGAGAAGACTGCATTAGAACTTTAGACGATAAAGAAGAGCAAGATATAGCTAGAGTGAGACTAACGACATTAATAGATAGACATTTAAGAGAAAAACGACTAACTGCAAGAGACAAATACATAATGAATTTAACACAAACAACAAGAGAGTTTTTAAAATCAAACACGGATATTATTATTGTGGAAGCAGACAAAGGAAAAAAGACGGTAGCGATGAGAAAAACAGATTACGAATTGGGTATGCGTGCAATATTACGAAACAGTGAAACATACAAGACACTAAGAAGAGATCCAACAACAACACTACAACAAAAAAACAACATTCTAGTTGAAAAATTATTTAAGAGGGAATTCATAACGATACAAGAAAAACACAAACTTACAACATACAATGCAACTGCTCCGAGAATTTATGGACTCCCTAAAATCCACAAACAAGACATGCCACTTAGACCGATCTGCTCATCAATAAATTCACCTGCATATAGTCTATGTAAATACGTATCAGAGATATTAAAAAACGTGACGACAGATTCCATTTATAACATTAAAGATGCAGTAGAATTAAAGAATAAAATCAACAATAGCTACATATGTGACGATGAACTAATGGTTTCCTTTGACGTAGAAGCACTCTTTCCTAGCATTCCAGTGGATTTCGCCATAAAAACTATAGACAAGAAATGGGATACAATAAAAAAACACACAAAGATACCTAAACAACTATTTATGGACATATTAAAATTTTGCTTAAAAGAAAACAATTACTTTAAGTTTGAAAACAACACACACAGTCAATTAAAAGGAATGCCTATGGGATCGCCAATATCCCCCATTATTGCGGACATAGTGATGGAAGAAATTCTAGACATCTTCATGGACAAAATAGAACATAAACCCAGACTACTAACAAAGTATGTGGATGACATATTTTGCATCGTAAAAGCGGAGAAAATAGACATAACATTAACAAGTTTAAACACTTGCCACAGACACATTAAATTCACGATTGAAAAAGAATACGACGGACAACTACCATACCTAGACGCAAAATTCATAAGGATCAATAATATAATAAAATCAGATTGGTATCAAAAACCAACAGCGTCTGGACGTCTCATTAACTTTTATTCTAAACATCCTAAAAAGACTATAATCAACACGGCAAAAAACTTCATCAACAAGGTACTGAACATAAGCGATGACAATTTCTACATAAACAACAAACGAAAAATTAAACACATATTAATTAACAACGATTTTCCAAAATCTACCATACTCAGGCTGCTTAAAGAAAGCATGACTAAAAAAGACAACAACCAAACTAATAAAGCATTCATATACAAAGGAGTCACATATATAGAAGGTTTTACAGAAAAATTTAAAAAAACAGATCTATACAATAAAAACAATTACCTACTTGCACCAAAATCATATAACACCTTAAGAAGTATATACAGCAACACTAAATCAAAAATTGAAGACATGGACAAATCAAATCTGATATATAAAATCACATGTAAAGGAGACGGGGACAACATATGCGGACGAGTATATGTTGGAACGACAAAATCAAAATTGAGAACAAGAATATCAGCACACAAATCAGACATAAACAACAAGAATGACAATAAAACAGCACTTGCAGCCCACTGCGTAAAGTTCGGCCACTCTCCGAACTTTGAAGAAACAAAGATTCTCCAACAAGAGAACAATTATAAACGACGATACACTATAGAGATGCTCCACATAATCAACACACCCATGCAAAAGAGACTCAACTATAAAACGGACACTGATAATTGCGCTCATATCTATAAACACTTAATTAAACAAAACATTAGTTGACGAGAGCAGCTTTAACCAAGTACCCTTTATTGCCACGGGTAATAAATAAATAATTAATTTTTAAATAACTTGTTTTGTTATTTAAATAAATTGTTGTTATTCGTTGTTTTTCATTGTGTAAAAAGTAATGTTTAAGTTTTGTTTATGTAAATGTGTTTTTTCATATATTTTGTAGGTCCTGAGGATGACTAACAAATTTAGTCGAAATATTGACAAAAATAAAAATTTATAAAAATAAAAATATAACCAAGTTTTTATTTTAATACGGCCAAAGCCTACAAAAAATACAAAAAATAATAAAAAAAAAAATATAACAATAAACATTAAATAATTTTCAATTGGCATAATCGATATAAATAGTATAATAACATTATGGTTATAAAGATAAAATTACTACAGTCTGTTGTTTAGAAAACAAGAGTCGAATGTAGTGGACTTTAATTTAAAAACCAAATACAATAAAATAAAAGCGTATTAAAAACATAATTTAAATAAATATAAAAAAATCATACAAATTTTCATTTTTCAGTAATTCATAATATATAAGAAATAATAAAAAGTTAAAATATTAAAAAATTAAAATATTAAGCTCGCAAGAATTGGACGAGATCTTTTACTTAAATATACAGAAGTTGGTCAATTTCATCATACTCAAAGTTGAAAAGCCAAAGTTTAATGATTTTTAATAAAACTTTTAAGTTACGTAAATTTCTTATACTTAAAGGTAGTCTATTGAAAAGACGTGGTGCCACAGACAAATAGTAACGATTAAAATGTTGAGAAGCATGATTTTTGATCTGAGCGAGGTTTAAATGATTCCTTCTTAAGTCATATACAGAATAGGTTTTATTAACTAAATAACCACCTCGAATAAAGAGTAATTTCAAAACTTTAAAAAATATAGATACTTCAGTGGAAGAATATTTAAGTTACGAAAAAGAGAAAGACTTCTAGACTTTGACCATAAATAATACGAATTACGTGTGTTTGAGTTATAAAAAGCGGGTTAATTTCAGTTGGGTTAGTGTCCCCCCAGCAAGCAAGGCCATATTGCAGTTTGGAATAAAAGATGCCATAATAAATGCACGTAAGCAGTTTTCTATTACAAAATTTATTTAAATGATAAATTTGCCTGATAGCCGACAACAAATAACTCTTTATATTATTTTCATGATTAACCTTAGACATCTTCCAATCAAGCAACAAGCCAAGGTATTTGTATGTCACAACCCACTCAATGGAGAAACATTTTGTAGAACAATCTTTTTCATCAAAATAATTTTGTGGATAACCCGCATACTTGCAGGAATTCTTGTTCATTAAATATTTTTCACATCCCGAAAAGTGAAATATAGGATTGAAAAAATCACGATGCTTACCTGATATGTTAAGGTACATTAACTTAGTTTTGTCACTAAGGACAAGTTTATGAGTAGAAAACCAGTGTCTAAAGACGCAAAGGTCATGATTGATGTCCACAACTAAATTATGAGGTTCAGTGGTAAATGTAAATGATGCCATGTCATCAGCAAAAGCTATTACTTTACTAGAAAGTTTAAGTGAAAATATTGAATTAATGAAAATAATGAACAAAATTGGGCCCAGCACTAAGCCTTGAGGAACACCAATATTTAAATTTAAGCAATCACTGTATTTACGTTCTAGTTTTATACTATGTTCAGACTGAGTTATAATGCGCATTTAGAAGTTCGAAAATTCTTATAAATGTCAAGTGTTCAAACTATGTAGAAGCCCTTAATTCGCATTTAAATTGACAGATTTTTTAATATTATTTTAATATTGTGAAAATGCTGACATTTTAACAAAAATATGATTGCAGGAACGAACCAGAAAGTTTTGGGAAAATTGTAAACATTTATTATTTTTGTTTTAATATGTTAATAAAGAACTTTATTAATATTAATAATTAAACAAATGTATCATTGACAAATTCAGTAAAACTCACAATTAACCCAAACGATTTTTTTTTATATGATTTGCAATTAGCTTGAGTATGGGAGCCTGCGCAGGTGTCAATACTTTTCCTTCTACGCACACGGTGTAGTCACTATAGAACGCTAGAATTCCCTTTGCAATTTGGTAGGCATACACAGTGAAAGCAAATGTGGCTCCAGTGAGTGTGCAAAATCTTCGAGTGGACCTTCTTTAATACCACTGTTTCTGTGGCTACAAAACCACAGCGAGCATATTCTACCGCTCAGTAATATTTTGTCGTCACCTCTTGCTTTGGCGTTTCAGTGGCAGACCATCCTGCCGCGAAGTCTGTTGGAAAGCTTGTGGAAGTCTGTTTCAACTTCTTCAGCTTTGTTGCGTCCCAAAACTATTTGCTTGGTATGATTTTTATCAAAGAGAAATGCTTTCTATTCTTGTCGTAGATCATTCAGCAGATTTTTGCCCATATTTTGCACCTGAAAGACAAAGATGTGATGATATTTTCCCACGCAGCGGCGCAAGTCTCCGATAATTGGTTACTTTCAGGCTAGTCCTTTGCGATCGGTTTTAGTCAACGTAATCTTATCTATTTTTAAACAGGGCTATTTTTGTGTATTTAATTAATAAAATTAAGAAAACGAAAAACAAAAAGTGTTCAAGTTTATTTATCGAATGGCGAACAGCTGATTGAATTTAATAACGAGTAGCTACTGTCAAAACAAACGAGTAAAAGGTATTCTAACTTCGAAACAGGGTCGCAAGCTGCTAAATGCTCATTGGAAGTAGCATTTATGTGAATTTACTTGACAGAATTTTATAGGGCCTAATTCGCATTTAGAGAAGCATTTAGGAAATAAATGCGAATTAAGCTCTAAATGCGCATTTATCTCCCAGTCTGAACATAGTATAACTCTCTGAGTTCTATTAGACAAGTATGACACAAACCAAGAATATATAGAGCCTCTAAAGCCACATTTTTAAAGCTTATTTAAAAGTATTTGGTGGTCAACAGTTTCGAATGCTTTTGTTATGTCAATGAACAAGGATGCGGTAGCTTTTTTTTTTTGTTAAAGCCAGAATAAATATTGTTGCAAAAAGTCAGAAGAGCTACTTCAGTTGACAATCCTTTACGAAAGCCAAATTGACAGTCACTTAAGGGCGGAAATATACCCAGAACTTTTTTTTTCAAAAATTTTCTTAAAGCTTTCGATCTCAAGAATATGTGGTGAAAATTTCAAGTCGATATCTCAAAAAAATAACAAAGTTATAGCCTATTGAGTAAACCGCCTTATAGAGCGCGCAGTGCTGGTCCTTATTTTCAAACGCGTTTTTCTCGATACCATTTCTCGAAGCTCAGTGAACCGATCGTTTTGATTTTTTTGCAGGCTTATTTTATTCATAATAATCTCGTACTTGTCATAGGATTTTTTTTTCGTAGCTTCGTTCATTTTTTATAGGCAAAATAATGATGAATTTTTGATCGAAAATCGTTAATTTACGTTCGGAAGTCCGCCATTTTGTGAAAAATCAATATTTTCAAAATCGGCTATGACAAGTACGAGTTTTAAGTATCTAGTTTAATAATATATTTCATTTTTTGTTTCAGTTGAATTTAGGAGGAGCAATCTTGGTCACCGCATTTTCAAAGCGCTCTACAAAAAATGCTGTATCTATCTTAATTTTAATTTTTTTTTAATAAAAAAAAATTAAGCATACTCTTGAATGTGTATATTTTAAGGTATAAAAACCCTCATTTAAAAATATCCCTTAGGTTTCCTTAAAAAAATTCACAAACATACCTTTTTTTCGGCCTCTGGGTATATTTGCCCCTTATTTTTTTTTTTTTTTTTATTTTTAAAAATGAATTGCATATATTAATAATTATAATACAGAGTAAGCAGCACTAGCAACGAAGGCTTACGGCTTGCATGTGTATACTTAAAGGCAAATTAAGAAATAAAAATTCTTATTATTATTTACGAATAGTTAGTAATATACCTATGTACAAATATACTGTTATCTAGAATAAGTTATATGCGGTTTTTGAGATAAATTAGAAGTATAATTTTATAGATATTTTGAATATTTAAAGTGTTTACTGTTATTAACATATCAGTTGGAAGAGTTTGACCAAAAATACTGTTTCTAATATTCTTAAATTTAGGGCATGAATTTAATATATGGTTTATTGACATTGTGTTAAAATTGCAAAATAAGCAACCCTGAGCCGAATCACCACGGAGAAGGTATTCATGGGTGAGTTTAGTATGACCAATCCGCAGTCGTGTGAATACTTTTATTTACCAACACGAGCTTGATGATGGATATGTGGGTGTAGTTCTTTTGGTATTGATGGTTTTGTAGTGATGTTGATAGGACTGGCATTGCTCGCTGAGTTGTTGGTGGATGTATGATTTGATTTTGTGTTGGATATCATGTCTTTCATCTGTTTTAAAGAACAAACAGGGAGAGTTTGCAGTGGATTTAGCGACTTCATCTGCATATTCATTGCCCATGATGCCACAGTGGCTTGGTACCCACATAAGTTTGAGTTTATTGGGGTGTTGAATGAGCTTATCTTTGATGTTTTGGATCAGTATACTATTGTGACGGTATTTTTGAATGGCAGTTAAAGTAGATTTCCTGTCTGAGCATATGACAAATTTTCCTTTGGAAGATGAGGCATGAGTAACAGCGGTAAAAACAGCGAAGAGCTCTGCAGTATATACTGAGCAGGGAGGGAATAAGAGACCACTTTTTATTATCATTTTGTGATCCGTGACAACTGCAAAAGAGGTGCAGTGTGAGTTTTTGGAACCGTCTGTATAAATAAATTTCCAGCCGAAAGACGTCAAATCAGATTTAATTTCCATAAACATGGCTCTAAATATTGATGAGTTTGTGTGTGATTTGGAGTAACGAAATAGTTTTGCTATAAACTACAGACGAGGCTGTAGTGGGATGTTGATAGTGTTGGCCAAGTTGACAATGCGACAGATAGTTGAAGAGCGTTTTAGCTGTCGTTTACGGGAAATTAACTCCTGACATCTGCTAGAAGGTTGACGTTGTTGGGGCAGTATAGTTATGGTATGAGGTGAAGGCAGCAGTGTTGGATGCGATTATTTATGTCTGGAAGTCCGGATTCAGCAAGCATGTTTTTGATTGGAGATGTCGGAAAAGCCCGGAGGCTTCTTCGAATAGCACAATGGTAGGGCGGGAGGGATTGCTTAATAATGCTTTTTGAACACTGACCATAAACCGGTAAGGCATAATCAATAACTAATACTAATAATGATCTAGTAGCATTTATTAGGTATGAAATATGTACATTGCTGTGATTTGATAATAGGTATTTTATTATATTAAGTCGTGAAGATAATTTAGTTTTAAGATAGATACAATGTTGTCTAAAATTGTAATTTTTTATCAAAAATTAAACCAAGAATCGTAGGAAATTCTACGTTACTTATAACTTTATTATCATACAATAGATTAAAACCACTACAGCCTTTTTTCAGACATATATGTAATGAATTACAGTTTTGAAAAGTTATGCTCGCACCAGAGTCGAGTGACCATTCAGATATGACTTTCAATACATCTGTGAATATTTTCGACACTGCAGATAAGTCAGGTGTTTTTGTAAATATAATGACATCGTCGGCATTTATGCAGTACTTGACCTTGTATTTTGCGATTATGTTACTGATTTCGTCAAAAGCAATGATGAAAATAATCACAGATATTCGTGAACCTTGCGGAATACCCTTGTGTAGAGGTTTGATAGAAGAGAGGTTGTCACTGAGTTTAATTCTAAACTTTCGGTTCGATAAAAATGCTTTAACAAAGTTATAAATCTTGCTGCCGACTTGTCACTTTATTAACTGACGTAAAACTGTGATTGACTGACGTTATGTGATTTTTGCTAGAAAGAGCTGCTGTAGCGTAGTGATCAA
This sequence comes from Pherbina coryleti, assembly GCA_943735915.1. Classification (NCBI taxonomy): domain Eukaryota; kingdom Metazoa; phylum Arthropoda; class Insecta; order Diptera; family Sciomyzidae; genus Pherbina; species Pherbina coryleti. The sequence goes on along the minus strand of OX030948.1, from coordinate 119,966,239 downwards.
AATGCAGGAGCACGTCGTATGTTCCTTGCCCTTGTTTGAAAGCGACTTGCTTGGACAAATCAGTTTATTTTTAAGCGCGAACCACATAAGACGTGAGGCAATTTTCTTTTCTAGTGTTTTGCCCAGGCAGGGAAGTAATGAAATTGGACGATAGCTTGAGATTTCTGTTGCGATTTTATTTTGGGTTTTAAAATTGGCACGATATTGGCGCATTTCCATGCTTGTGGATAGATTCCGGATTTGAATATATTATTAAATATATTCATATATAGAGAGTTTATGATTCTGGTTTTAAGATTTGGTGGGATATTTTTTAACATTGGATATGATATCTGATCGTATCCAGGTGTTTTACCTTTGGTGTTTGACACGGCGATATCAAACTCGAAAGTTGTAATTGGTTTTTCCAGTGACAAAGCAGATTTTGATAGTGGATTTGAGACAATGAAAGGTAAGTTAAGAAAGGTATTTTTAGCAGAAATAAAGTTAATTGAAAATTTAGAGTCCTCAGAATATGAAGACCAAGAATGGCTTAAACAGTTTGCGATATCTTTGGGTGAAAATAAGTAACCGCTTTGCGAATGTAAAATTGGAATATTGAGTTGTTTGTAAGAACTGATAAGCTTTTTTATCTCTGACCAGATGTGTTTTTGACTTGAAGATGGGTTGAAAGAATTGGTCAGGTTTTCTAAGCTAATTCTCTTTGGTTTTTTGGCATGGAATCTAAAGGTGGAGTTGGCTTTTTTGTATTTGATTAAGTTCTCTGTCGTGCGAATTGCTTTAAATTCATGCCATAATTTTTGTTTATCTGAATGGAGTTTTGCAATGTTAAAGACTCACCAAGGGACAAGTTTGTTCCTTGTAAAAGGCTTTGATCTGGGGATAAAGAAGTGTGCTGCAGTTCTTATAATTTTCTGTATTTTAGAGGCTTCCTGATTAATATTGCGGGATTTTAAGCTGTTTTCGGAGTTCTGTGATCAATTTTCTTTGAAATTATTCCAATCGGCTTTGTGACACATAAACTTTGGGGTGTAGGTTATTGGTACAGTATTAAATGGACAGTCAATTTTTGTTAATATGGGGAAATGATCACTTCCATGTAATTCGCGTAAAGTTGAATTTTGGGGCTAGGTTAGCTGAGCTAAGTGCGAGATCAACGTGCGAAAAAGTTTGGTGAGTAGAGAAATGGGTGGGCGACCCATCATTTAAAACTATTAAGCTGGAACTTACTTTGTGGCGTCGGTGGCGTAGTTGGTTAAAGTGCGTGGCCGCTATGTCAAAGAACCTGGAGACCCAGGTTCGAACCCCAGCATCGACAAAAAATTATTTGAATTAAAATAATTTTTCTCTACGGCCGCCACCTCTCTGCAGACAATGGCAAACCTCAGAGAGTAATCAAAAGTGCCATGTTAAGCTTCTTGAGAACGAGAACATTCTGTTCATCGCCGTTCGGAGTCGGCGTTAAGCATGTAGGTCCGGTTTTCGGTCAATTGTGTACAAACTTAATAACACGCACAACAAAATTGATCATAAGATGCTAGGTCAAAGTCCTTTCAAGGGCTGAAATGGCCAGTTATTTATTTTTTTATTTTATTAAGCTGGAACTTAATAAAACATCTTCTATTATTTTGCCTCTTGAATTTGTATGATGTGACCCCCTGAGGGTACTCCACGAGTTAAAATCGCCTATTAGCAAAAATTGTGTAGATATATTGTTAAATAGGGCAAATAAATCTGAAGAAGAGAAATTTTGGTTTGGAGGTATGTATACAGAAACTATTGATAATAAGAAGCTTATGTTTATTTCAATATAGATGGATGCAAGATTTGAGTTTGTAGGACGAACTCGATGCGTGATATCTTTTCTTATTAGTATGCAAATGCCTTGTTTACTTGTGCGATTATTAGGTAGATTATAGAAGTATCCCATATAGTTCTTAGTATAATTGGACCTAGATTTAAAGGCGATATGTGTTGTAGTGTATCTACATATTTCCCCTTTGCCACCTTCTTAGTTACACTCATTTTAGTTATTGCATGTTTTGCTTGCGCTACATTAATCACTTTTGTTTATATTCGCTGTTGCTGCATTTGCTTCACTAATGCACATACAACGCAGCGATCTCATCTTACAAATCCAATAGCATGCAAAGCTGTCGTGACACATATATTGTGACTCAATTATGCTTGGGCGCAAGAAATTCGATGAACCAAAAGAAATTGGGTCATCAATAACTATGACAGTATTTTTGAGTGAAACTAAGAATACAATTAAGAAACTATATAATATTATAGGAATAAGTAAAATATGAAATGTAATTTGTAATGTTAGAACTATGACAATTTTTATTATAAAAGAACAAAATTTTCAATAAAGAAAAAAGAATTGATCTGAGCTTGAAAACGAGCTAACAGTCTATTCTCTTGCAATATACGTTCCAACTTATGGCGACACTGCTTGGTTGAACGTATATGGTAAATTAGGGAATCATCAAAATTTTAGGAAGGAGTTTTATCCTCCGGTTTAGTTATCATACAAATTTATAAACAACTCAATATCATTACATGGCGATCCTGCGGACACCAGACTGGCGACTTCAACCAGATCTGTTACGATCCTGCATACACCAGGCTAAAGCAACCCTACCAGATCTGTAACGATCCTGCAAAACCCTAAAAAAAAAAAAAAAAAAAAAAAAAAAAAAAACTTTTGAAACAATTCCCAACATTTTGGCATTTTGCTAAACGCATTTTATAATAATGAAAAAGTATCAACAAAAAAACATCTTCAAAATAATTCTTCCAGTTCTTAAGACAATGAAGAAGATATTAAATCCGCATCAAACAGCACCAAGAATGTGGAGAAAGAAATACCAATTGCAGCTATTGGTTCAAGCGAAGCATCAGCTGCAGATATTTTAGTTTCATCGAATGATCCAGAAACGAGTAAAACGGCTGACATTGTTGTGTCTGCAACGGAAGTAACGAAAGCTTATCCAACATAGATAAATAAGTTTTTAATATGAAAACTCATTACAAAAAAAAAATATTTAATAATAATTATAATAACAAAAATAAGACAATAGCTACATACAAGTATTATTAATGTATATAAATATTTAAAAATGCAAGCAATAAATACATCAATCAGTCATTGTAATTTATAAAATTAAATTGTAAAAATGAAGAAACAATTAGAATAATTGAGAGATTAAATATCAAGTTATATATAATTGCAAAAATTCTTATGAACATTAAATATTAATTGCAAAAAAAAAGAAACATTAAATTGAAATTGTATTACTTCATATGGAACCGTTAAGAAGAGAGCTAGATAATTTAATAAGAATATTTTCAAATTTTAAAAAAAGTAAAAATATAATTTTTAAAAAGGAAACATTAGAACAGAGATTAGCTGAGGCGAATGAAATAAAAATAATATTTAAGCAATTAGTGGAACAAACAGATTTAGATCAAAAAGAAATTATAGAATTAAAATTAAAATTTAAAGAAATTTATTTTAAAATTTCAGAATTAATTTCAAATAAAATATCAGAATTAAGAGAAATGGCAGAATTTAATTTAGAAACTGCTGTAAAAGCAATTCCGTGTTTTAATGGAAACACAAAAGAATTAGAACCATTTTTAAAAATCGTAGAAATTTTGAATAACAATTTATCACCAGATGGCCAAAGAGCATTGTTAGATTTTGTTATTTTTGTTAAATTATCTCAAACAGTGAGAACAGCAATAATTTCGGCATCAATACCACAAAACTTTATTGAATTTAAAAGAAAATTAAAAGATAGATTTAAAAGTAATATATCAATTCCACAAATTCAAATGTCACTGTCGTCTTGCGCACAAAGAAATCAAAGCGTTGGCAACTATAAAGATAAAATATTAAATCTAATAGGCGATTTAAATAAATTGCAAATAGAAGCACTAGGAACTGAGGCGACTGAAGGAGAACGTTCGGTCATAACAAGAATGAATAGTAACTATAGTCTTACAGTATTCAAGAACGGATTTAACGAACAATATAAACAGACCCTGTTTGCCGCTGTACCAAAAACTTTTGACGACGCTGTAGACTTTGCTTTAGAAGTAAAAAAAGATTTACAACAAAATCAATCAGTTTAGAAATAACGGCAATAACAATACGGCGTACAATCAAAATAATTCAGTACGAGGTAGAAACAATTATAGCGTACATAACAATAGAAATAATTATAACAACCAAAGAAGTGGATATAATAATCAAAATCACAGGCAAAATAATAACAATAAAAGGTACGAACAACGCAATGGTTATGCGAATAGTAATCAAAATAATAATTTCAACAATCGAAACACAAAAAGAGGCGGAAAAAATAGCTATAGAGACAATATAAACAACTCTAGGCGAATAAACTTAATGTACGACCAGGGAAACGGGCAAGACCCGGGAGACAACGAATCACTTCCGGGGAACGAGAATTAAAAATTTTTAGAATATCGGATAAATTGACAAATTATGTAACAATAATTTGCAAAAACGGGAAAAGTAAATTAACATTTTTAATAGACACAGGTGCAGATATATCGCTCTGCAAAAACAGTAGCATACCGATCAATCAAGATATTTTATATGAAGAAAAATGCAAATTATCAGGCATTACAACTGAGGAAACAAGTACACTAGGAACTACAGTTTTAAATTTCAGATTAGACGAAATAAATACATTTCACAATTTTCATGTTGTCAACACAGATTTTCCAATTGAGACAGATGGAATTTTAGGAAGGGATTTTCTTACTAAATACCTTTGCAAAATAGATTATGAAACTTATACGTTAACACTTTTAATAGGAAATGTAGACATAATTTTACCAATAGACACTAAGCCATTAAAAATATCAAAAATAGTTATACCGGCTAGAACAGAAATCGTACATCCAATTGAATTAAGCCCAGAAGAGGACAGCTTAATATTAAGTGAAGAAATTTTAAAAGGAGTTTTTGTAGGGAATACTATAATTCCTAATAAAGGAATATGCCATATAAAAATTTTAAACACAACAGGCACAGAAATAATTTTGAAAAAATTAGAACTTGACATAAAACCTTTGAACTTCTATAAAATAATAAAAATGAATCATTCAAAAGAGCATAATCCAGAAAGATTTCAAAAATTGCTTAAGACTTTAAAAATTGACATTAAAGACAAAAATGCTTATGATTCAATAATTGAAATTTTCAAAGAATACCAAAACGTCTTTCATTTAGAAAATGAACCACTTTCAGTAAATAATTTCTATTCACAAAACTTAAAAACAACAGACAAAACACCAATTTACATAAAAAATTATCGTTTACCGCATTCACAGACGGAAGAAATTGACAAACAAGTACAAAAATTATTAAATGAGGACATTATTGAACCATCAATCAGTCCATACAATTCACCTTTATTACAGTGCGCGAAATTTGCTTAGCCGCACACGATTTTGCATCAATATGAATTAAAAAACAAGTGTGGGGTTAACTGAATAATGAAAGACTTTGTTTTTTGTTTTATTTTGTAGAAAATTATTAAGAATTTGAGAGGTTTTATGTTCATATTTAAAGGAATTAAAAAATAATTACAAAGTTAGATAAATTCGAGCGAAATTTGCTTAGCCGCACCGAGTCGAATGTTTAAAAATAAAATGTTTTATAAAAAAAAATCAGTGTTTTGACCAATTAATATTTAGTTGGACCTCTATTTGTATTAATTACTGCAAAAATTCTTTCAGGGAGTGAGTCAATTAATTTTTTGAGTACATTTATTTCTAAACCTAGCCACGCCTGCAAAATTGCAATTTTTAATTCCGATATCGTTAAATATTGGCAGCAGTTTTCTTAAATAGCTCGTGAAATCATGCCCCAAACATTTTCAATCGGGTTCAAGTCCAGATTTCTAGCTGGCCAATCAAGCAATGGTATTAAGAGTGATGAAAAAAATCCTTCGACTCGTGTGAAACGTGAATGCTGGCTTTATCCTGTTGAAATATTAAGTCAACGTCAGCATTTTCTTCCAAATAAGTAATAAGAACGTCGTCCAACATTTCAATATACTTTTTAGAATTAATTTTTGTAGAAATAAAACATAATTTAAGCTTGCCATAATAAGAGAAACCACTCCATATCATAATTGATCCACCGCCAAAATTCCAACTCATTATTGGTGGGTTATTTACACGTAAATCATGCCAATAACAGCTAAATCCATCGGGTCCGTCAAGATAAAATTTTTTCTCGTCCAAAAAAATAACATTGCGACAATTTTCAGTCTAGTTCATGTGCCATTTTCAAATTCTAATCTGGCTGCTTTCTGTAAAGATTTAAGTTGTGGGTGTTTTGATATTTTTTTCCATTTAATGTTTCGGTCCGTGCTTAAAATTTGTTGAACTCTTCGTTTTCCAATGGGAAGATTTAGTTTTGACATTATTCGAGATGCGCCTAGTCGGTGTTTAGATGCTTCTGCTTTTATAACATTGCTTTGGTGACGAGTTATCTTCGTCTTTCTCTTAGATTTTGAAGAAGAAATGCCGTATTTATCACTTAATCGGAAAAAATTTCTTATTACTTTCTCCGATCTTTTTATTTGTCGGCTAATTGCTCTATTAGAAACCCGTTTTCTTTTAGAATCTTAATTTTGCATTTTTATAACATCACTCAAAAAACTTTTCTCTGCCATTTTAATATTTAATCAATCCAAAATAAGATTTATCGTCTAAAATATTGAAAAAACTTTAAATTGAAAAAAAAAAATCACTAAAACCTTCCAGCAGTAAAAAGAACTTACAATTATAACACGTAAAACAAGACTGCGGCTAAGCAAATTTCGCTCCAATTTATCTTACGTTGTAATTATTTTTTAAATTCCTTTAAATATGAACATAAAACCTCTCAAATTCTTAATAATTTTCTACAAAATAAAACAAAAAATAAAGTCTTTCATTATTCAGTTAACCCCACACTTGTTTTTTAATTCGTATTGATGTAAAATCGTGTGCGGCTAAGCAAATTTCGCGCACTGTAGTGGTGCCTAAAAAAGCCGACAATGATGAAAAGAAATGGCGTTTAGTAGTAGATTTAAGACAGTTGAACAAAAAAATTGTAAACGATAAATTTCCATTAACAAGACTCAAAGATGTTTTAGATAAATTAGGTAGAGCCAAATATTTTTCTACACTGGACATGACAAGTTCATTCCACCAAATAAATTTAAACAATAATTCTAGACCACTAACAGCTTTTTCAACGTCAAACGGCCATTTTCAATTTAAAAGACTACCTTTCGGTTTAAAAATATCTTCAAACAGTTTTCAGAGAATGCTTACGATAGCGTTAAGCGGGTTAGATACAAGTGCATTCCTATACGTAGACGATATTATTGTATTTGGTGGCAGTCTAAAACATCATAATGAAACTTTAATAGATATTTTTGAACGTTTAAGAAAATATAACCTGAAATTAAATGCTAGTAAATGTAAGTTTTTAAAAACTGAAGTAGTTTATTTAGGACATTTAATAACGCGTAAAGGCATAAAAACTGACCCAGCAAAATATAAAACAATAGAGCAATACCCTATTCCTAAAAACGCTGGTGAAGTTAGAAGATTCGTAGCTTTTTGTAATTATTACAGACGATTTATAGCAGATTTCGCAGACATAGCAAAATGTTTAAATACACTTTTAAAGAATAATCAACCTTTTATTTGGACTAATGAATGTCAAAAAGCATTCATGACATTGAAAGAAAAATTAATAAATCCACCGATACTACAGTATCCTGATTTTGAAAAAACATTTGTATTAACAACAGATGCATCTAATTATGCTTTAGGAGCTGTTCTATCACAGGGTGAGATAGGTGAAGATTTACCAATTTCATATGCAAGTAAATCATTACAAAAACACGATATAAATAAACCAATAATAGAAAAGGAACTTTTGGCAATTCATTGGGGTATACATTTTTTCAGACCATATCTATATGGAAGAAAATTTACTGTGGCCACAGATCATAGACCTCTAGTATCCCTTTTCTCACACAAATCTCCATCTTCAAAGTTAACTAGAATACGATTAGATTTATCTGAATATGATTTCGAAATAGTATACAAAAAAGGTAGCATCAATACAAATGCCGATGCATTATCACGTATAAAAATAGATTCCGTAATACTTAAAAGCATGATACCAAAAGAGGAGGAAGAGCAAATTAATTTAAAGAAAAGAGCATTAATAGCAACAAGGGGAATGTCTACTGAAAACAGGGCAAAAAATAAAAATAGTATAGGAGATAAGGTATCCAAGAAGACTGATTAACTTCATATTTGGAACTGTACATCCTTGAGTGACGTCACAAAAACAAAGAAATTAAAATTTATAGTAGACAAAATATATAAAAATATGATAAAAAAGAGGTAACAGTAAGATGTAACGATAATCTTTCGAATCCAGGTTCGCTATTAGAGAAGTTAGCATCAGAACTGAAAGGATTAAATATATATGAATTAGCGCTAAAGAACAATGATGAAATTTTTAAACATTCACCAAATTTTAAAGAAATATTTAACAAGCTGCAGCAAGAAAAAGTTGAAAATAAGGAAAAGCCTCTAAAAATAATTATTTATGAACCCCCAAAACAAATTTACGATAATATTATAAAATATAAGCTCATTGATGAATTTCACAATTCAGTCCACGGAGGACACCTCGGTATCAGAAAAACTATTTTAAAACTCAAACAAAGATATGTTTGGAAAAATATGAGTGGAATGGTTAAACAATTTATTAGGAACTGCAAACTATGTGCAATAAGTAAACAAACAATGCACACAAAAGAAAAAATGACAAGCACAAGTTTCGAAACAATAACAATTGACACGGTTGACCCATTAAGAATTTCAAACGATTACAGATACATTCTCACTATGCAATGCTAACTGACAAAATTCATAGTAGCGTATCCAATGACATCAAAAGGCGCGACAACAACAGCAACCACACTAGTAGAACAATTTATTTTAAAGTACGGCATGTTTAAAGTGTTAAAATCAGACAAGGGTACTGAATTCACAAACTAACTTATGAAAAACATATGTGAAATGCTTAAAATTAAACAAATTTTTTCAACCCCCTACCATCACGAGACATTAGGTACCGTAGAGAGAAACCACAGAGTGCTAAATGAACTTATGCTGACATTGGCAGACAAAAATGAATGGGATCAGCGTTGCCGTTTTGCTACAATTGTAGCAAATTTGCTACGTTTAAAATGAAAAGCTACAATGCTACATAACTTCCTAAAATGCTACATTTACATAATTTCAAACAATTTTTGTATTTTCAATAGAAAAAATTAGAAAACGAACACTATATGTTAAAACAAAAACAAATTGTGTTCATACCTTTAGTGCATTCACTACTATAACTCCATTTTTTTCGATGCAAATAAACACCCTATGCGAACTACAGGAAGTTTAGAGTGGAGTGGCTGGAAAATAAAAATGGCACGGATTTTTGCAAAGCGTGCAACAAGAGTACTGTCAATATTTTGTCACACCTTTATAGACACGCTAAATATTCTGCACATGTACAAAACGTGGAATTCAGAAAAAGTCAAATATACTCCTTTTTTTATGGTGAAAAGCGCTGAATTAACGATGGTCATGTTCTTGATAGCACACAACGTACATTTCCTGCTAATGGATGTCTTCCTGTAGTGGAATTCTCAAAAAGTTAACGATACGAAATCGTTATGGTTAACTAACGACGTTTGTAGTTTGCAATAACGAATGTTGTATTCTCAAAACAGTACTTAGCGACGAAATTGTTAAAATGTAATATTCACAATATAAGCTACAAACGTCGTTAAAAGAAATCAAAAATATGGCAGCACTGTGCTTTTTTGACAGCTTAGATAGGCATTTTCGATAGATGCATGCTGAATCAGCCAAGCAGCAGGCAGCTGCATCGCAGCTATTAGCAGAGGCAGCGCTAATGCAAGCAATTGCTTGCGACTGAATTGCTTCTGCGCTTAAGAGGCTGTCGACTTCGTTTGAGCGATTGCCTTCAACGAACTAATAATTGCTATAACTTTTTTATTATTTTTACTTTTATTATTAATGCTCTGAAATGTGCCTTTTACCCGTTAATTTGATTTTATTTAGTTTAAAAACTTTTCTTTATTTTTTTAAACTTTAAATAAAAGCGTAGAAGCTATTGGAAATAAAGTTTATAGAATTATTTTTATTTTGATATTTTAACCATGATGGTTAACATATGACTCGTCGTGTTGTGGCCATTTTATGCATATTATTTATGTTTTATAAAATCACAATCGCATGTAAAACAATCGCTTAACGTTGCTGTTTAAGTTAGCGATGCTAAAATATTCGTGGTTAAGCTAGCTACAAATAACGTTTAAGAACTGTCAAAATTAAGGACAAAAATAGCTAACATAGATGTTGGGAATACCAGTTAACGATAATTGTAGCAAAGGCCAGTTAACGATAACTATAAACGTAGTTAACACGTTTGGGAATTCCGCTACAGAAGTGGTCAAACGTTTGAAATGTGGCAGAATGAAAGCGACACAAATTACAGAGGAAATTTCAGATGTAACAACTAAGGACCTGATTTAAACTTTAAGATCATGTAAATTTAAATTCATTCCTTTATTTACATTATTTGAATTGGTTTTTTTTCAACATTATTTAAAACAATAATTGTTCTTATTTTTGAATAAAATTAAAATATTAACGAATATAATTTTTGATAAAAACAAATTCTGCCAAATAGCTACTTTTAATTATTATTGCTAGACTTTTTTGCAGACTTTATTGCAGACAGATTTGATACGTATTTTGCTACGGAGAAAATGTATTGAGTGGCAACACTGAATGGGATAAGTGGATACCATATTTTTCATTTGCTTATAATACGACACCGCATGTTGACACACAGTACACACCGTATAAACTAATTTTCGGCAAGTTGCCATACTTACCAAGTGACACACTTCACAATAAAACATCTATTTATAATTTAGATGATTATTGTAACGAACTCAGGATTAGGTTACAAGTTTCAATAAACAAAGCCGCAGAACTACTAAACATAGCAAAAACAAATAGAAAAATTATTAGTGATAAGATTTGTAGACCAATTAATATAGACTTAGGAGACTAAGTTCTTGTAAGATTAGACAATAGGAAAAAATTAGATAACCCATATAGCGGTCCGTAAAGAGTAATAAAAAGAAATGGAGTAAACTCTATATTAGATGTAAATGGTAAACAAAAAGAATACCATAACAATTTATTAAAAAAATGGAATGTAGAATTACAAATACAAGAAACTAAGAATACAATTAAGAAACTATGTAATATTATAGGAATAAGTAAAATATGAAATGTAATTTGTAATGTTAGAACTATGACAATTTTTATTATAAAAGAACAAAATTTTCAATAAAGAAAAAAGAATTGATCTGAGCTTGAAAACGAGCTAACAGTCTATTCTCTTGCAATATACGTTCCAACTTATGGCGACACTGCTTGGTTGAACGTATGTGGTAAATTAGGGAATCATCAAAATTTTAGGAAGGAGTTTTATCCTCCGGTTTAGTTATCATACAAATTTATAAACAACTCAATATCATTACAGCGTTTCTTGCAAAGATATTATTGCTGGTTTATATTTTTTTATTAAAAGTTCGAGTTCGTGATAGTTATTACAGTAACCCCGAATATTCCATTGGAGTAAAGAGATCATGGTGTATTAGTGTGTTGGAAGAAAAGAGAGGATCAATTAATAAATTAAATTGCGGAGAAATGCTATGTAAAAATTACAGATTCTCTATAGATGTTCGTCGTCAGATATCATTTCGGTATCAGTGTGTTCAGTATATATTTTGTTTAAGAGAGAATTTTTAGCGAGAGAGACAATTTTAGAAGCAGCAGTGAGAGAGCCAAGGCCGTTTTAAACTATGCAGGGGCCCTTGGGCACAATACAATTTGGGGGCCCTATTCAAAAACGAAATGTGTAAATGATAAAAAGGGCAATTACTTAAATATCTTGAAGAAATTCACATACATTCAATAATTTTATTATTTTCATGTTGACTTTATGTGTAACAGTCAAATACATGAGATTACAATTTAAAGAAGCAGAAAAAATTAAATCACTGTATAATGGTTTGCATGGTTACAATAATGGTTTCTTTCTGGATTTCTGTACTGCAAAATCTTTTATTAGATCGTCAAAGTCTATTTTATGAAGAGTATCACTTTCAATACACTTGATTCACAAATTAGTAAGTCGTTCTTATAACATAGTTGTTCTTAATTCATTTTTAATTCTTTGGAGCCGCGAAAACGAGCGCTCTCCACTACAATTGGTGACCATTAGTGAAAGAAATATCCTTGTAGCAACTTCTACTTCTGGAAAAGTTTCTTCTAATTTATCCGCTTTTATGAAAACATTCTGATTTGAGGTCATTAGCATTAATGTCTTCATAATAGAAGTCTGCAAAATCTTTGCATTTGCTTGTCAACTGGTCACAATCGATAGTTTTCAAATGAGAAAGAAAACTAAAACGTTTGTCAACTTCCTTGTATGCTTTAGAACGTTTTTTTTAAATGTACGGTCAAAGTGTCAATCATAGGAAGAAACGTGTTTATACGAAATTTTTCTTTGCCATTCAACTGTATATTCTCTGATGATCCTTCGAAAACTGTGATTCGAGTGCTGTGATATATAGCATTTGGTTTTTTTCCTTGGCAGCCGATTCATAGTGATCGAAATTTCTTCGTGTGCTGCTGACACAATCAGCCACAGATTAAAAAAAGTTTTGCTGCAATGTCCAATGTTATGGTGTTATTCTGTAAAATTTTGTTTGTTTTATTTTTTTTTCCAAAAGGTCATTCCATATCTCCGTTAGAAGAATCCTCTCAAATTTTTCCCTTTTGTTCGCAAGGCTTAGAGCCTCATTTCTTGTTTCTCCTGATTGATCGCTATCTTTGACAATCGATGCTAAAGTTTCAGAAATATGATCATAACCATTATGCAAAGCATTAAGAGCATCAGCACGTGCAGACCATCTAGTTTCCGTCTCTCTCAGAACTTTGTTTGCACTTAAACATTCTGTCATTATTTTTCATCGTTTGGTCGAATCCGAAAAAAAATTTAACAAATTTTGAATGAATTGGAAGTATGCTACTGCTTGTGGAACACAGCCAACAGCATAAACACCTACTAAATTCAGTGAATGTGCGGCACATGGGACAAAAATAGCCAATTCGCATTTTTCTTTTATTCTTTTATAAACACCAGAATACTGTCCAGCCATGTTGGAGACATTATCGTAGCTCTGTCCGCGACAATCTTTTATTGATATATTAAGGTTCTTCAAAAATTCTAAAATGGTTTCCGCTATATACTGAGCCTTATGTTCTTTTATAGGTAAGAATGTCAAAAATCTCTCAATAGGCTCTCCGTCTTTTACATATCTAACGATAAAAGTTAGTTGGCCAACATGGAAGAGATCTGGAGTGGAATCCACGCTTATTGAGAAGTATTTCGCTGCTTTCATTTCGTTGACAATAGTTGTTAAAACTTTCAGTCCCATTATATTGATAAATTCATAAATTCAATTCTGCATACATTTGCAGACAAATGTGATGTACTTCCTTTTCCACAATTTTCATACTTTCGCATGTGGTCATCAACAAAAGGATTCACTAATTAGTTCTAAGCTTCCCAAATAATTTCCGTTATTTTGTGACCCCAATATTTCACCACGAAACCCGATTCGCCTAGAAGCCAAACATTTCACAACTGAAACGATTCTTTTCAGTACATTTTTCCAATAATTGACTTGTGCATTATGTTGCGATAGCAACCCACTATCAACTCGTCCAGAAGTTTTGGTTACTGCCACATAATTCATCATCGATTATCGGTGCTGTGAAAGGTTCTCGTGCTCCATTAATTACTTATATGCTTCCAATCTTTATATCCATTTAAAGAACTCAAATTATGACCAGTACCAGTAGTAGTATTAAATAGACGGCAGCAAAAACAAAATACAGATTTTTTCAACGGCGAATATAGGAGCCACTTTCTATCTATATGCTCATTATTCGTCAATTTGCTGGTAAAAATATTTTTAGTCGAGAACCTAGTTTTTGTCGTACCACTTGAATCGGGAAAATTTGTGGTAGTTTCTGAGAAATCACAATTTTTGTTCTGGAAAAACTCTGGACCTTTGCAAGCCCAAATATCGCGTATTTCTTCCGAAAAAATTTCATCACAGTACGAACCAGGATCGTTTGGTACATTTTTGAAACTTGTGCTTGGTAAGAAACTTGAAGTGAAAGATTCAGAATCTAAGTCACACACATCTGAAATTGGAAGTTCTGAACTAATCATCACACTTAAATATCTTTTATGTCAATCGCGGACACCGTGTCTGAGCTTTGCAATTTACAGGAATCTTGATTTTAGGGTGATGAGGTCGAAGAATCAGGCTGTCTGATATTTTCTTCAACCGTGAAAAAAGTTGTAAGTTTAGGTAGTTTGTTAACATTTTCATTTTGTGCTGCTGCTTTTTTCCTTTTTTGTGAACCACTTCAATATGTAACTTCGTTTCGACATTGTAAATAAGATGTCGAAGAACACTTCAACACTTTTATAATTGAATAAACTTATACAGCTTGTGTTAAATAAAAACAAAAGAGTATATCTTTGCTGAAACAAAACGATTAAATAAAGTTTGCGATATCAGGGGAATCCCTGCAAATACGCAAACATTAGATAGCAACGACATATTCACGTGAATTAGAAAATAAAATGAAGTTGAGGATCCTGCCTGCAATCGTTCGAACGTGTCTGCAGACATAGTTTATGTAGACGACCGCTAGATGACACAAAAAAACTTTTTGTTATGTGGCTTGCACATATGCGAACTCGCATGTTACTCAAGCGGCGGCATGAACATTTGTCAACAAGAGAGCGTTCAAATTAAAAGAATCTGTGTTTTACACATGCGATAAAAAATATAGCGAGAACAAGAGCCAACATGTGTGTTACAATAGCGCACATGCTTCTAAATTAGCCAACTTGTGAAGCAGTTTTGAATTCAATGTTGAAATAACATAAATTCTTAATTGAAAAAAATTCAATAAACACTGAGTTTTTCTGTTTTCGTGTTAATGACGATAATGCCAAAATTTTGGGGCCTCTGTCAGGTGAGGGGCCCTGGGCCAGTGCCCCGTGTGCCCCTATGGTAGAGACGGAACTGGAGAGAGCTAGTTAATGGTTTTATATGGTCGTTCTGTGAGCAATGATAAAGGCTGTTATCGATTTTACCGATTGTGTTTATTGATTTCGGGAGAACCGATAGAGTGGAAGAGGAGGTGAAATTTGAGTTTGGTGTTTTTGTTTCTTTTTGTATTTACTTTTCAATGTTGGGTACTGTGGTGGTGTTTTTGATTGTGTTTTTGATTATGTTTGTTGTTTTTGGGAGATTCAATAGAGAAGATGAGGTAGTTGATTTTGAAATTGGTATTGTTATTTCTTTTTGTGCTTTTTTTTCAATGTTTGGGGTTGGGTTTGTGGTTGTTTTTTTTGTTTGTGTATTGTTGATTTCTGAAACCGGTTTGCTTGATGTGAGAATTGTAGAGTATGAGGGGGTGGTGTTGGTGGATGGCTTTGTATTTTCTTGTTGCTTCGCTCATGGAACATTTGTCCGAAATTTTGATTTTTAACATTTCACGTGCTTGTTTGAATCTTGGGCACTCTCTGGATGATGCTGAGTGTTCGTCGTGACAATTAGCACAGTAAGTGCGAGTACAATTTTGAGGGTTGTGAGGAGGGAAGTTGCTGTGTTCGCAAGTAGGGGGCGATTGCAGTGGTTAGAAGTATGTCCTAAAACTTGACACTTCTTACATCGCATTGGGTTTGGAATATATTCCCTTACCCGAACATTATGCCATGCAATGTCAATTTTTTCAGGTAAATGATATACAGTGAATCAAAAAAGTTTAGAAACAAAACAATTTCTTTAAAACATTTATTAAATTTTTACCCTTTTACACCAAAACTAAAATTTTTTTTTACATATTTAATATTTCATAAATATTTTCAACGCAACATCAAAAAATGAAACCAAAAAACAACTTTCTTATCATTACAAATAAAAAAATAAATAAAAAACTAAACATTTCATAGCCAAAAAAGGTTTGGAAACATTTGTGCTTTTGATTGAACTTTGCATTGCTTCGTTTGAAAAAAGCTTTAAAATAACTGGATCTAAAGTCTGTAGCTATAAATGTCAGTAATATTCGCATCAGTCAGTCGCTTTTTTTGTAACAAACGCAGATCATTTGTCTTTTTGTCTTAAAAATGGAAAAAAATACAGAAACGTTGAAAAAAATACAGACGTTCGTAAATTAATTCTAAGGCTGTATTTTCAAAATAATAAAGTGCGAGATATTAGCTAAATAATCGGGAGAAGCCATTCTAGCGTTCATAAAATTATAAACAAATATTTATACACGGGATCATCACAACCAAAACTTCGATCTGGTCGGCCAAGTTCTTTAACAGCGCGGCATGAACGAGTTATTTTGTCAGAAATAAAAGCAACTCCAAACGTTTCTGCTCCGAAGATTGCTGCGACACTAGAGAAATTTCATGATGTCCACGTAAATGCCAAAACAGTTCGAATTAGGCTCCATAAGGCTGGCTATCATGGTAGAGTTGCTCAAAAAAAACCTTTCATAAATTAGCGAAATGCGGATAAACGCTTGGAGTTCGCAAAAAAACACATCAACCAATCGGAACAGTTTTGGAGAACTGTGGTATTCAGTGACGAGTCGAAATACAATATTTTTGGTTCGGACGGACGTTATATTGTGTGGAGAAATGCATATACGGAGTCAGGCCCGTAGCCAGGATTTACCTAAGGGGGGGGGTTTGGATTAAAAAAATATCGATAGTTTTTGATATCGATAAATGAAAAGGTATTTTTTATAAAATTACCAGAAAGATGGGAAAAACAGTGGTTAGAAATGGAAAATACTTTGAAAAATGAATTTGTAACAAATTTTTCACAATAAAGCGACAAACTTGAAAAAAAACACTTTAAAACTTTTTTGTACACCAAATACATAAAACAAAAATTAATTTACTTTATTTTTGTTTATTTTATATATGTATACTAGAGGACCCGGCAAACTTCGTCCCGCCCTAAATTCGAGCAATCACGATTCCACCCGAAATTAATTTTTTATCGAACATTCATGATCGATAACAAATGGTGCCAATTGAATTTCAATTATTGATTGAATGAAACACTCCAATATCCCATATTAACACGGAATGTAATAGGCTGCTATTATTCGAATTCAAAAGATTGTGCTGTCATATCATTTTATTGCGAATTCTATTAGAAAACGTTTTTAGTACATTTCAATTTAAATAAAAATAGTCAGCTCAGCTGTTAGTTTTGAATACATGAGGTGGTCTAAGGATCGATCCTCACAATGGGGAAACAAATAATTTTTTTTAAAGTTTTTTTTTATTTATTGAAATGATAGCTTTTGTGATTTTTGGCGTAAAAAATTAATACGTTGGAGCTTTCTTCAAATATGGTTTATTAAGTGCTTAAATTGAATTTATCAACGAAAAGAAATTGGATGAAATATATTAAAAAAAAAAAAAACGGAGTTATTTTCATCGAAAGTAAGAAATACGAATTTCTGATAGTTTTTTGTTATCCTAAGGAAACGAAGTTATTAGAAAAAGACGCTGTACTAAAATTTTGTGCAATTTTGAAGATATGTGAATGTTTTTTGACAGAATTTTCTTTTAATTATTTAGACGCACAGTTTCGCTAATAAAAGTACGCCTGTAGGATAATTTACGTTTCTTGTAAAGGGGCAGAAGAAGGGGCGTGGTCAAAACCAAGTATGCCATAACCTAATCTAGGATTTAAGTAATGTGTGTGCCGAATTTGAGTTAAATCAGTCCAGCCGTTAAGATTTGTTGGCTATTTTTTTTTATTTATTTATTATAATTATTTACAAAATATAAAATCTTATAAATAAAGGGGGATCCGAGCAATAGCTGCCAGGGCTTTCAGCTCGGATATAAAAAATATTTAAAGAGTATTACTAAAATTGCAGGATTTTATATACTTCTCTATCAAAGTGATATTTTCTAATGTTACATTTTTTAACAAATCGGTTGGTAGAGTATTGTTAAAGATTTTTTTTCGGATGGAAATTAAACTTGGACAATCATTAAGAATATGGTTTATGGATGATGTGCTATAGCAAAGTTGACAGTTTGAGGGGGCGTTCCCGGATAACAGGTGCTCGTGCGTAAGTTTAGTGTGTCCGACTCGTAATCGGACGAAGATTTGGCATTGTTGACGCGTGCATGATGATGGGTAGACAGCTTTCAGTCCGTTTGTATTGATGGTACTGTAGCGATGGTTGTAGGATGACCATTCTGCTACCCGGCATTCTTCTAGATGACAGTTGATCAATCTAAAAATGTCGTCTTTTTCTGCAGTGCTGAAAGAGTAGACTGGTGCATGTTTAGCTGCAGATGCGGCTTGGTCTGCTAGTTCGTTTCCTATGATGCCTGCGTGACCCGGAACCCACATTATTTTTATTTTATTTTGGTATTTAATGCAGTTATTTCTGATTGCTTTTACGAGTTCACTGTCATTATTAGCGTTTTGAATGGCTTTTATAGTGGATTTACTGTCAGTGCATATAATAAACTTGCCTTTGTTACTCTTAGCAAAGTCTGTTGCTAGCTTGACCGCAAGGGCCTCAGCAGTGAATACAGAACAATGAGGTGCAACTAGTCCAGAAGATATAAGCATTCCGTTTTGGTGTACTACAGCGAATGTGGTATGATCTACGGTTTTGGATCCGTCGGTGTACAAACAGGACCAATTATTTCGGATGTAAGGTTCTGTGGCCTCATAGAAAAGCTGTTTATAAGTTAACGTGTTGGACGATTGTTTGGGAAACGCCTGTAAATCCGTAATGAAAGATGAAGCTTGTAAGAACCATGGTGGTTCAGATTGTTGTTTAGTGCGATGAGGTTTGATATCTAGAACATTTGATTTAACGTAATCGGCACATCGCTGAATCGTCGATTTGATTTTTTTGGTTCGCTTTTGTTTAATTGCATTGCCTAAGTCTTTTGATAATACCGCATTATTGCTGTAAAAAAGTTTTGGGATAAGATGGTACGTTGTTGTTTTGACTCGCTGAGTTATGGTAGGAAGGCCAGCTTCTGCCAAAATGTTTATAGTTGGAGATGTTGGGAACGCACCGATGCTTCTTCGAACAGCAGCATGGTAAGGCGTCATGAGCATTTTCAAGTTGCTTTTTGCACACCATCCAAAAATTGGGAGGGCATAATCTATTTTTGATAGAATTAATGATCGCGTTATATTGACTTATGTGGAAATATGAATAAGGAAATGTTTGGAAGACAAGTATTTTATAATACTGAGCCTGGCAGCAAGGTTTTTTCTTAAAACTAGACATTGTTGTTTGAAATTGAGTTTATCGTCAAAGATTACGCCTAATATTTTTAGATGTTTTACAAATTCAATATTTACATTATTGTAACTTAGGCTAAATTGAGAACAGTTTCTCTTATTACAAATATGCAGTACCTTGCACTTTTCTAAAGCAAGATTAGCACCGGAAGATGTACTCCATTCCTTTATTTCATTTAGTACTGCAGTGAAAATTTCTTTAATTTTGGTGATATCGCTTACTTTAGAAAAGATGATTGCATCATCGGCATAAATGGAATGATCGACTTTATTGTACTTACAAATAATTTTACTTAGTTTATCAAATGCGGTTATGAATAAAATAACCGATAATCGAGAACCTTGTGGAATTCCATTATAAAGTGGAAAGGTGTCGGAAAGCTTGGAGTTAATTCTGACTCGAAATTTGCGACCAGTCAAAAAAACCTTGACGAAATCAAAGACCTTTCGACCAACTCTCCAAATTGCAAGCTGCTGAAGCACCACATGCACTCCGATGCGATCGAATGCTTTTTCAAAATCTGTAGCCATGATCGTTATATGATTTTTGCTAGAAAGAGCTAATGACGCATAATGTTGGAGATGGAGAAGTACATCATATGTGTTTTGTTTTTTTTTGAAAGCCACTTGGTTTGGGCTCAATAGATTATTTTTGGTTATATACCACATCAATCTTTTTGCAATTATTTTTTCGAGAATTTTCCCCATGCATGGAAGTAGCGATATTGGACGGTATCCACCGACTTCGGAGGCAGTTTTATTGGGTTTTGGTATTGGCACAATTTCAGCAGTACGCCAATTTTGTGGGTAAATGCCATTATCAAAGATGTTATTGTATATTTTTATTAATCTGTCTACTAAAACAGGTGGAAGATTTTTCATCATGGGGTATGAGACCCGATCGAATCCCGGGGTTTTACCCTTTGCGCTGTTCAAGGCATTATAAAATTCGATGTTAGTAATTTTTGTTTCAATTTTACGAGCGGATGTTGGGATACAAGATGGGCTTTATTCGGTTTGGAGTACTGTGTTTTTGTTTAAAATAAAATCTTTTGAAAAGTTATTGTCATTTGAAAAGTTTGACCAAGTGGAAGCGAAAAGATTGGCTATTTCTTTGCAGGAAGTTAATATATTTTCACCGCATTGCATGGATTTTATTATTGTTGAGTTCTTTCTACCTGATAGCATATTAATGTCAGACCAAATTTTCTTAATATTCGAATTCGGGTTGATTTTAGATGTTAACTTCTCTAAGCTTTTAGCTTTCGCTAATTTAGCAGTTCTTCGAAACAAAGCATTGGATTTTTTATAATTTACCAAGTTTGTGGTGGTCCTAAAACGTTTGAAAGTTTGCCAAAGAAGTTGTTTGTCTTTTCTGAGATTTTCGAGTTCTCTGTTCCACCAGGGAATAGTGGCTTTAGCAAAAACCGATTTCGTTTGTGGAATAGCAACGTTTGCAGCAATTCTAATAATCTTGCCCAAATTAGCGGCCTCTTTATTGAGGTCGTTGGGGATACTGTATTTGACACTATTTAGCTCGCAAATTTTTGAGAATTTATTCCAGTTTGCCAGGTCAGTTTTAAACTTTTGCCTTGGTTTAAACTTCTCCAATCGAAAATTCGAAAAGAATTCAACAGTGATCGGGAAGTGATCACTGCCGTGGAGGTCCTCGAGTACGCTCCAAATACATTTAGGTGTAAGTTGCGCTGAGCAAATAGTTAGGTCGATATGAGTGAAGGAATTGTGGGTCGAGAAGTGAGTTGCAGTTCCATCATTTAGGACTACAAGATTCTCAAATAATACTACATCCTCAATAATTTTTCCTCTGCTATTAGTTTCAATAGATCCCCATAATGGACTCCAAGCATTAAAATCTCCGGTTATAATATATAAAGTGCGAGAATTTATAATACTAGCTAATATTTCCTGGGAGGAGAAGGTTTGTTGGGGAGGAATATACATATTAAATATGGTGAAGCGATAACCAATATTAAGTTCAATGGCCATTGAAGATATATTTGAATATATTGTTATTAATTTATGTGGTATATGGCTTTTTATTAGAATTCCTATACCTTGTTTGGAGGAGGTGTTAGTTGAAAGGTTGTGGAAATAGCCTTTATATTGCTTGGGTACTATAACGTTGTTTGAATTAAAAGCTAAATGCGTCTCTTGCACAGAAATGATATCTGGATTATAATCCTTAATGAGTAATTTTAATTCTAGAAAATTGTTTGTGTATCCTTTCATGTTCCATTGGACTATTTTTATCGACATAATTATAAAAAAAAAAAGAAAAAGATAAGATAAAGGTGCAAATATTTATATTTATTTATATTTTAGTGAAGATTTTTAGTGTAAGATATCTGAATTTAAAGAGAAGAGCTACAACTCATCTTCGCTAATGCGCTCATGACCATCATAGAATGGGTTTGCCATGGAGGAATCTTCGTTGCTGGAAATAGAGCTATATTCGTTTACATTGTTTATTTGATCATTGGATGTATTTTTTTGCAAATTTGTTGGCATTTGGTTTTGTGTTTGGAACCGGTTTATTGAATTTATGTTTTGACTGAGATGTGTTGAAGGGAGACTTGTCTCATTTTTATTACTTTTGAGTTCTTGTTTAGATTGTTGTTGTTGATTTGAAAAAGTGTTATTTAAATTAGAGAATGTCTTTGGTAAAGAAGTTGTGTTTTTGGGTACAGAGTTGAGTGAAGTTTTGTGGGTGGGAAGAGCGCTGCTGCTTAGTGGATTTTTGCTGTTTGTTGAATTTATGTTTTGAGTGAGATGTGGTGAGGGGAGAGATGCATCATTTTTTCTACTTTTGGGTTCTTGTTTAGATTGTTGTTGTTGATTTGAATAGGTGTTGTTTAAATTAGAGAGTGCCTTTGGTAAAGGAGTTGTGTTTTTTTGTGATGAGTTGAGTGAAGTTTTGTGGGTGGGAAGAGCGCTGCTGCTTAATGCATTTTTACTCTCCGTTTCTATTTGCTTTGAGTGATTGTCTGTTTTTTTTTTTGAGTTGTGATGTGTGTATTGGTGGCTGAGCTGCTGCGAGAATTATTGTTTGGCAAAGGGGGAACGGTATTGGATTTTGTTATTGTAGAATAACTGGTGGTTGTGGTGTTTAAGAAGTTAGCGGAGTTAAGAGATCTGTGGATGTTTTTAGCTTCGCGCATTGAACATTTTTTTTGAGTTTTGATTTTAAGAACTTCTCTTTGTTGTATGTACTTAGTACATTCTTTGGAAGAAGCAGGGTGTTCAGCCGCGCAGTTTGCGCAGAAAGTACGGGAGCAGTTTTCTGGAGAGTGAGGGGGTAAATTGCAGTTAACACATGCTGGCGAGTTGGAGCAACGTTTGCCTGTGTGTCCAAGTAATTGGCATAATTTGCAGCGCATTGGGTTGGGTATATATTCTCTTATACGCACTGAGTGCCAAGAAATGTCGATTTGTTCAGGAAGATGGTAACGATCGAAAGTGAGGAGTACGACTCCAGAAAATATGGTTTTACCTTCGGCTAATTTGTTAAATTTGTAGGCACCGATTACGCCCTGGGAGCTGAGTTCTTTGATGATTTCTTCTTCAGGAACATTTTTTAAGCAAGGGGCGTAGACTGTGCCCTTGGTAGAGTTCAAAGAAGTGTGGAGAGAGAATTTAACAGGACAGACACTGAACAATTCCTTGGTTGATAAGAATTTATCAGCAATTGTTTTATTACTGACCAGGAGAAGCAAATTTCCATCTCGTAACTCGGAAATTGAAATAATGTCTTTTGATATCAAATGCAGTGCTCTATGGACAGCAAAGCAAGAGAAATCGGAAAGAGCTTTTTTTTCGTTGGTAGATGATACGACCACGAATTTTGGGTTACGTAATTGAATTGTGGGAAGAGCTGGGTAATCCGTGATGCTGGTTTGACAGGGACGTTTTTTCTTACCAGGTGGACTTTCGGCTAGTATAGAAAATCGATTTTCCCCGAGGTTAGGAGGCCCAGGGGCCATTTTTGCGACACACAACCGTCCAGACAAGTGTTAAATAACAAAAAGGTTACCGAAGAGGAAGACCAAACTTAATATCTTTTATATTAACGGAGTTGAAGGAAAAAGAAAAACAGAAATAAGAAATAGTGCAAAGAGCACGTGAGAGGCAAAATTAATAGCGCGATGCTAAAACTATAACTCAGAAGATAAGTACGTCCGCTCGCAGTGAATGATAGTCGACGACTGTGTTGGCTATTTAAAGTAGTCTGATGTGGCAATTCCCATACAAAATTACCAATTTCGATTTTTTCGATTTTTCCGCTGTTCCTTGAAGTTTTTGTGATTTTCTTTCTTTCTAAACCACATCTGTATTAAGGCAAACAATACAAAAAAGGAATTATTAAAATCAGCCCAGCCGTTTCTGAGCCTTAGCAAGACTAACGCACACGCATTTGATATGTATATATATAAGATTAAGTCTTCTTATTTTTTTTTTGTTTTGTTAATTCTAATAACACAGCGTCCGCTGTGGCACTGCAATCACTATTTATGCTTAAGGATGCACACCCATTTAACATAAAAAACGTGTGTTCTATAATTTCAAAACTGTCGTTTGTTGAGCTCAATGTGTTTCAGCTATATATCTCGCTTATCGTTGCACTGTCATTTTAGAATACAGAAAGACGCTAAAAAAATAAAATTTTCAAGACAAACTTCTAAAATGATGATAATTAAGCATCTTATATTATTATTTTAATAATTTACTTGCAAACTTATATCGGTTTAAAATTCTATATAAAAATAACCACGATTAGAATAACGATATTTTCTTGTATTTCCTGACTTTTGTAAAGGCCACAATGAAAAGGTTAGAAAATTTTAAAAAGTTTTTATTATCATTCGGTAAAATTACCAAGAGGTTGTGATCCTGCACCTCCAAAACCAGTGCTAAAAATACGCAAAACTTGCAATAAGCTGCATTTTCCAATTTGGAGTAAACCAACCAATGCCAACGGTTCAACCAAGACTGCTTAAATCGGAGTTTGCGAGAACCGCTGGCAAGAAAATTAAAATTTGCGGAGGCACATAAATGCTTTGAAAACTTTCAAGGCGGTTCGAATCGGAAATATTGCTCATCAACTTGGAAATATCGTTATTTGGACATTGATATACTCTCGAAGTCGAAGGCAGTTCCGATGAATCAAATGATATTTCTGGAACAATTTCTACAATCATACACATAAACTTAGAGTTAAAAACATTAAAAGTAAAATATTAATACCACAACTTGTACTACCGCTTTCCACATAGCTGTCAACATTAAAGCTTTCTTCAACTGCAGGTTACTAAGGAAGTTCTGAAGACTTTTCAGATTCCAAAGTTTCTTGAACGTTTTCTGCAATACAGATGAAATATAATATTATTCGGATTTTTTCGGTTCCGCATCAAGCAAAAAGTTAATCCATTAATATTCAATCAATGCAAACACGCTACCAAAAAAAAACACAGCTTTCAAACATTCAGAAATATTCGGCAACTTTTTAACGCATTTACGCATTGATAAAGGAAAAAAAATCATTTAAATCAAGCACTTACTTTTCACCGTTCTAGCCTTTTTTACTTCTGGTTTCTGCAGCCAATTAAGTAGAATCATTTTTGTAGTTTTGGCACAGTAAAATTAACAATAGAAACTCTTAAGCTTATCTAACGAAACTCAATCAAAATTTCACCACTTTCACCTAACACCTGTTAACGCAATAAATTCTTAAATTGCTGGTGGTAGACAAAGTTCAATTGAATGTTTCGAAATTTTTTCGATACTTAAGCATGTTGATGTTTTCTATTTTTACACTTGCAGTTTGCACTGTAAGATAAAAAAGACGCACGTGCAGCAAGTATTCGCAAATTGGCAAAGTTATATTAATGCTGATATATTATTTTTTTATACTTTTTGGACCATAAGGGGGGGGTTTTAACCCTAAAAACCCCCCCCTTGTCTACGGGCCTGTACGGAGTTCAATAAAGAAAACATTTAAGCAACAATAAAACATGAAGGCGGTAATGTGATGGTGTGGGGGTGTGTTTCAGCAGCTGGAGTGGGAAACTTGAAGTTCATTGAAGGAATAATGAATTAGGAACATATTGAGCCATTTTGAGAGAAAATTTGCTGCAAAGTGTGAACAAAATTGAGCTAGATGAAATCAGTTTCTTTTTCCAACAAGATAATGACCCCAAGCACAAGTCGGGTTTGGTCATGGAATGGCTGCTTTTCAAAGTCCCACACGAGCTGCATACACCTCCACAATGTCCAGATCACAACATAATTGACAATGTGTGGGACCTTATTGAAAAAAGGATCAGGCACCATCAAATTACATCCAAAGTGTCGCTTAAACAAGCCATATTAGAAGAAAGGGATGCAATTACCCCACTAGAGCTTGAAAAACTATCGTTGGGAATAAAAAATTGACTCCAAGCGGTTCTTGATGCGAAAGGCTATCAAACGAAGTACTAAAATATTAAAAAAGTAGTTTTCCTTTAATTTTTTCTGTATAACTCTTAATTTGTTTCTAAAGTTTTTTGGCCATGAAATAATATTCTTTTGTTGTTTTTATCACTTATACGAATATTGTAATTGTTTTTGATTTCATTTTTTTGTTATTGTGTTGTGAATATATATGGGATAAAAATATATGAAAAAAATTTTTGCAACAGCTTAAAAAGTGTAAAATTTCAATGATTGTTTAAGAGAAAATGTTTTGTTTCTAAACTTTTTTGATTCACTGTAAGTTGAAGGCAAGTAATACAAGACCACTTGGTTTCATTGTACCATTAATATTTTTTGAAATTTGAAAGCTGAAACGACTTTCCTCCCTTAAAACTATGAATTTGTTTAAAAACATCAGCATTCTATTTTTAACAGCTTTTTAAAAAATTTTTGAAAAAACTGAAAGTAAAGAGATAGGCCTATAACACAGTGTGACGAAATCGACCAAAAAAAAAAAGCACAACCAAACTTTATAGAAATTCTTAAAGAGGGACATGTTGTGAGTCCATCGCACTTGGTCTGACCTCTCAATGTCATCACAATTTTTTTTAATTCGTTTTTAAAGTTGAAGGGTTCGATTTTTGTTGCGCCGACGTTCATTGAATTTTTACACCTATTTGCCTTGTTGGAAATGAAAAACAAATTCCACTTCTTTTCAGTAGAACTTCACGTAGAATAAGGCTGCATAAATATAAATACGATAAAATACAAAATGAAGCGAGTAACGAAGCGAATTTCTTAATTTTTCTTTAATTTCATAAAAAAAAATTAGTGTTTCTATAAATTTAAATGATATAATGCTGCATGAATGACATCTTTTTTTCACAAAACTTCATTGCACGTAAAAATACCTTTTCATTGAATCCAAAACCATCAATATCGGTTGAGAATTGGCAAAATGGCGGCAGTTTTAATGTTTTTTTTTTGTCAGAAAACACTGACTCCCATGTATATGTTGCTATCGTACAAAGTGCTGTCATTTTGTCAAATCTTAACCGATTTTGGACATCTTTATCTCATTTATCTTATATTATCTCATTATTTTTACTTTCAACAGAATTTTTATATGAATGAATGTGTACGAGTGTATAAAAAAAAGTACGCTGCACACCGTCTCATCTGAAACATTTTTTTTAAGAAAATTTTGAAAAAAATTGTCGAGCATTTAAGTTCATCTTCGGCATTTACAGTCCTATCTTATGGCGTTTACTTTTCTCAAAAAAATTCTGCATTTTTTTTTTGCCCTCTTTGAGAACCCTGCCCTTTATGTGTTTTTTTCTCAGAAAAAATTCTGACCTGTAATTAAATCGAGTTCTCTTCTCGAAAATATACAAATTTCACAAATGTACAAATTTCAGATTCTCGTAATATCTCTTTACAAAGCAACTTATATTTAGATTTGAAATAATTATTTTCCGGATGTTTTCGACTTTTTTTATATAATTTTTTCTTTTTTGGATATTTCTTACTAAGTCTACAGAAATCCAAGGCTTTAGCCTCTTGAAGTTATTATTTATACTCGTTGACCTTATTGTACAATCACTGACATGACTTTTTAAAATGCTGCTTAAAATAGTGAATGCTGCAGATGGATCAGGTTCATTATAGACACTAGCCCAAAATTCATAGAAAAGACAATTATTCCAACTGGTAAAATCAATTCTATTGTAAAATATATTACAAGGCAATTGTCGTTTTTCGACTTTTTAAAGCCATGAAAACAAAGGAAAGTCATACAATGATCAGTTATCTCGAACTGCGCCACTGAACTATAAAAGTATATAGCATTTGATCGACCTATTCTCACGAAAATGTGATCGATACATGCACACAAAAAAATTGTACATCAATAGAATGAAAATGTTAATCATAGTTATGAATTTCTGCACCCATGTTCACTTGCATTGCTGTGATGAATGGCATTCATAAATTGTAAACATCATATTGAAGATCAGAATCATAATAGGTATATATGAATTCATGGAAATTATTCGTTATATTAAGGATTTAAATCATAATATTAACGTATTCATTCATAAAATCGTAGGAAACTATTCATAATATTGATGAACAAAATGTTTACATAGAAGATGTCTTTCATATATTTGAGGGCATCTTATCATAAGATTGATGAACAAAATGTTCATATTGAAGATTTCTTTCATATATGTATCTGAAGAAAGCTATTCATAAAATTGATGAAGTAAATGTTCATATTTATGATTTCTTTCATACATCTGAAGTACTTTATCTTCAGATGTATGAATATTTTTCATTCTGTTTACTGAAACTTCTAATTAGAGGTAATAACAAAATTATTATTTTTTTCTTATTTTTATACAAATTTATTTTATTAATTTACAAAAGGAATACATAAATACGATATACGTAAACATCAGAGGAAAAAATATGAAAAGTAATTTATTTTCATTAATTATATATCCTATTAAAGGACAAACTCAAATAAAATTATACAGTTGAAAGTCAAATAGAAAAGTTCAAAATTAAGTTTTAAAGGGTACTTAAAATTAAATACAAAAAATATTTTAAAACAAATAGCAATAGCTCTTATTATACTGTGCATATTTCGAATTTTCCAAAAACGAAAAAAACGAATTCCGTCAAAAAAAACAAACATTTTTTGAATGTTAGTAAAGCTTCCTATTAAGAGAAGACAGGGCTGAATTGGTTTCCGCTGAGTGCTTAAATGGCAAATTGTATCTTCCATTTCAAGATGTGAATGTAGTTTCATGTCGTAGTTTTCAAAAACGCTTGCTGAGAATCTGATACAGTATATCGCCGCATACTTTTGTTGCCATTTTCCTCAACGTGAACAGGCTTATTAGACGTTAACAAATTGTGTAGAGACCAAAATATAATAATATCTCTAGAGTCTAAAAAAATAACAAATATGAAAACATTAGTGGTTTAAAGAGATTAATAATTTTTCACATACTTTCAGCACTAGTAGAATTCTGAAGAACGTCGTTACGCGACAAATTGTTTTTATTGTTAAGACACAATATTATTGAAAGCACAGAGTTGTTGAGTACATTAACTAATTCTTAAAAATTAAAAGGATGAACTTGATTTCCAGAACTCGGTAAATTCTGAGCCACAATATTGAAGTTTTCTGCTCTTTCCTTTGCTACAGTTTCTGCAACGGCGCTAACGAAACTTTCCATTTAACGATGAGGCTCTACACTTCTATGTTTGTTTAAAACTTGCCGATTAAAAGAAGAAAAATTATTGAATTTTTGATAGCAATTCCTGCACTTGCACAAAAATTCACAAAAAGTTGTACACTTGTGGTCTCTCTTTAAATGATTAAAAAAAAATATTAGAATTATTAAACTTTTCCACACACTTACAACACTTGAACATTTTTGATGCACACTGATCGCTAAATGAAATTGAACTGTGAATTAAAAAATTAAGCTGCAGCAAGTGTTGCGTAGGAACAAAATTAAAAGTACCATTTTACTACTTTTTGACTTTTTGGTAAGCTCATAGCCTAAAATTACCAATTAAGCAAATTTGTTCCATGTTTTTCTGCCCCACGTATACTGCGTA
Source organism: Pherbina coryleti (assembly GCA_943735915.1). Taxonomy (NCBI): domain Eukaryota; kingdom Metazoa; phylum Arthropoda; class Insecta; order Diptera; family Sciomyzidae; genus Pherbina; species Pherbina coryleti. The sequence continues at coordinate 119,936,510 of OX030948.1, read as the reverse complement.
AGGGATATATTAATTTTGTCCATCCGTTTGTCGATTCAGCAATGTCCGCCTGTCGAAGTCGAAGAACTACAATGATACCTGTGCCCTCAAGTGTACCCTCAAAATGAAGCAAGTTTGAAAAAAAAAAACACTTAAAATTGCCTTTTTTCATTACTTTTTTCCACCTTCCTCTGGATCTAAACCGTTTTGAATTCTGGAGGTTCAGTGAATGTAAATACCAAAAATACAACGAATACACAAAACCTTCTCAAGATCAGATTTTTATTTTAAATATTTTTTAATTTACTTGTTTTCCTTTCCAACCGAAAAATTAGCTGACTTTTGCTCAAAAAGGTCCGACGAGATCCGTTAAATTCCGGAATTTTCTTGAAAGTTTACAATCCTCCTGTTTTCCGAATCTATTTATTCTTTGGGTGAAAGATAGATTCGGAAAACAGAAGGAGCACTGCTTTGAAATTTACCTCATCATGTCTCTTTATTTTATTAAAGAAATAATATATACAGTCTTTTATTATTGACTAATACCTGCAATAGGAAATTACATTTTTCATAATCCACAGTTTGCGATTGTATCGACTTTGGTATAGGTATGATGGATCGCTACTCCATAATTTTATATAAAAGTACTTTTACACTATAAAACAACAACCAGTTTTTACCAAATGCAACATTGATCGTTCACGACCATGAATAATATATTATAGATTCCGCCATACACGTGTCCGCCATCTTTTTTGTGACGTCAGCTGAGAAAAAGAAGAGAATGTTAAACTGACTAAAAAAAGTCGTAGTAAAGATTTTTTTATAGGGGGACTACATTCGAAATCCTTCTTATTTTCTTATGCAATCTGGGTTTTTAAAATTAAATGAACATTTATCAAAACAGAACACTGGACCAGAAAAAAAAATATAAAAATTTTGTAATACTAACTTTGATATAAATTGTTTATATCACAGGGGTGCTAGCTTCCGTGTTTACCCCTTTATACAAAAAGCAGCTACGTTGCTCGATTTGTTTTGATAGCAGTTTGGCAGTTGTTTCGTTTTCATTTCGTCGGCTTTTGGTTTGTTGCTTCGGGTTTTGCTTATTTAATTATTATTTTTTGAATGTGTTCGTAACAAGTATCACGTGACTCTCCCACATGACGTAGGCTGCGCAGAAGATTTTCGTTTCTGCGCATTGGTCCACGACGAGAATGACAGACAGCAAGTTAAGAAGAAAGGTAGTTGCGCAAAAATTATTTTTTTTCATTGCATTTTCTTTATGTGCTTTACTTTTGTTGATCATAAAAATGCGCGAAATCAACACACAGAACTAGAATAACTTTGCATCAAAATAACAACAAATACAACTAAGAGCCATATTGCTTTTGTTTCGATATCTTTAACGAATGAATATTTCTAATAACTCCAGTACTTTGATATACTAAAGTTCTGAGAAATATCAACTGGTTAAAGCACAGAAAAAAAAAAATTCTTCAATGTGATGAATTGAAGTTGTTAGACCCTGATTCATAATATTGAATATCAATTCATAATATTGCTGAAAATGTGTTCATTATTATGAATATTATCGTCAATTTCATGAACAGTCGAGAATTTTATCCATTCTCAGTACTTCCCTACACATATTAAGGGCCAAATTCTTAACGTCTAGTTATCTTTAACCAGTTGATATTTCTCAGAACTTTAGTATATCAAAGTACTGGAGTTATTAGAAATATTCATTCGTTAAAGATATCGAAACAAAAGCAATATAGCCCTTAGTTGTATTTGTTGTTATTTTGATGCAAAGTTATTCCCGTTCTTTGTGTTGATTTCGCGCATTTTTATGATCATTAAAAGTAAAGCACATAAAGAAAATGCAATAAAAAAATAATTTTTGCGCAATTGCATTTCTTCTTAACTTGCTGTCTGTCATTCTCGTCGTGGACCAATGCGCAGGAACGAAAATCTTCTGCGCAGCCTACGTCGTGTGGGAGAGTCACGTGATATTTGTTACGAACACATTCACAAAATAATAATAAAATAAGCAAAACCCGAAGCAACAAACGAAAATCCGACGAAATGAAAACGAAACAACTGCCAAACTGCTATCAAAACCAATCGAGCAACGTAGCTGCTTTTTGTGTAAAGGGGTGAACACGGAAGCTAGCACCCCTGTGATATAAGCAATTCATATCAAAGTTAGTATATTACATAGTATAATATAGTAACATTTTTATATTTTTTTTTTCTGGACCAGTGTTCTGTTTTGATAAATGTTAATTTAATTTTAAAAACCCAGATTGCATAAGAAAATGAGAAGGATTTCGAATGTAGTCCCCCTATAAAAAATTTTTACTACGACTTTTTTTAGTCAGTTTAACATTCTCTTCTTTTTCTCAGCTGACGTCACAACAAACATGGCGGACACGCGTGTGGCGGAATCTTTAATATATTATTCATGGTCGTGAACGATCAATGTTGCATTTGGTTAAAACGGGTTGTTGTTTTATAGTGTAAAAGTACTTTTATATAAAATTATAGAGTATCCATCATACCTATACCAAAGTCGATACAATCGCAAACTGTTGATTATGAAAAATGTAATTTCCTATTGCAGGTATTAGTCAATAATAAAAGAATGGATATATTCTTTCTTTAATAAAATAAAAAAAAATGATGAGGTAAATTTCAAAGCAGTGCTCCTTCTGTTTTCCGAATCTATCTTCCACCCAAAGAATAAATAGATACGGAAAACAGGAGGATTGTAAACTTTAAAGAAAATTCCGGAATTTAACGGATCTCGTCGGATATATTTGAGCTAAAGGCAGCTAATTTTTCGGTTGGAAAGGTAAACTAAAGCTAGGTCTACACGATACAACGGTTGTACCAATATCGGTTGCTATTTGACGGTTGTGTGCAATTATTGTATCGTTTGGATGCAAGCGTGCGACGAGTTTGTTGCAATATTGCACGGTCGAATGGTAGAATTAGCCAACTGCTGTACGATGAGCGATTGTACAGCCGTTGTATCGTGTAGACCTAGCTTAATACATTAAAAAATATTTTAAATAAAAATCTGATCTTGAGAAGGTTTTGTGTATTCGTTATATTTTTGGTATTTACATTCACTGAACCTCCAGAATTCAAAACGGTTTAGATCCAGAGGAGGGCGAAAAAAAGTAATGAAAAAAGGTAATTTTGCGTTTTTTTTTTTCAAACTTGCTTCATTTTAAGGGGAACACTTAAGGGCACAGGTATCATTGTACTTCTTTGACTTCGACAGGCGGACATTGCTGAATTGACAAACGGATGGACAAAATTAATATCTCCATTACGCAGTATACGTGGGGCATAAAAACATGAAATAAATTTGCTTAATTGGTAATTTTAGGCTATGAGCTTACCAAAAAGTCAAAAAGTAGTAAAATGGTACTTTTAATTTTGTTCCTACGCAACACTTGCTGCAGTTTAATTTTTTAATTTAGTTCAATTTCATTTACCGATCAGTGTACATCTAAAATGTTCAAGTGTTTTAAGTGTGTGGAAAAGTTTAATAATTCTAATATTTTTTTTTAATCATATAAAGAGACCACAAGTGTACAACTTTTTGTGAATTTTTGTGCAAGTGCAGGAATTGCTATCAAAAATTCAATAATTTTTCTTCTTTTAAGCGGCAAGTTTTAAATAAACATAGAAGTGTAGAGCCTCATAGTTAAATGGAAAGTTTCGTTAGCGCCGTTGCAGAAACTGTAGCAAAGGAAAGAGCAGAAAACTGCAATATTGTGGCTCAGAATTTACCGAGTTCTAGAAATCAAGTCCATCCTTTTAATTTTTAAGAATTATTTAATGTACTCACCAACTCTGTGCTTTCAATAATATTGTGTCTTAACAATAAAAACAATTTTTCGCGTAACGACGTTCTACCAGTTCAGAATTCTACTAGTGCTGAAAGTATGTCAAAAATTATTAATCTCTTTAAACCACTAATGTTTTCATATTTGTTTTTTTTTTAGACTCTAGAGCTATTATTATATTTTGGTCTCTATACAGTTTGTTAACGTCTAATAAGCCTGTTCAAATTGAGGAAAATGGCAACAAAAGTATGCGGCGCTATACTGTATCAGATTCTCAGCAAGCGTTTTTAATAACTACGGCATCACATCTTGAAATGGAAGATACAATTTGCCATCTAAGCACTCAGCGAAAACCAATTCAGCACTGTCTTCTCTTAATAGGAAGCTTTACTAACATTAAAAAAATGCTTGTTTTTTTTGACGGAATTCGTTTTTGAAAATTCGAAATATGCACAATATAAAAAGAGCTATTGATATTTGTTTTAAAATATTTTTTGTATTTCATTTTAAGTACCCTTTAGAACTTAATTTTGAACTTTTCTATTTGACTTTTAACTGTATAATTTTATTTGAGTTTGTCCTTTAATAGGATATATAATTAATGAAAATAAATTACTTTTCATATTTTTTCCTCTGATGTTTACGTACATCGTATTTATGTATTCCTTTTGTAAATGAATAAAATAAATTTGTATAAAAATAAGAAAAAAATAATAATTTTGTTATTACCTCTAATAAGAAGTTTCAGTAAAAAGAATGAAAAATATGCATACATCTGAAGATAAAGTACTTCAGATGTAGGAAAGAAATCATAAATATGAACATTTACTTCATCAATTTTATGAATAGCTTTCTTCAGATACATATATGAAAGAAATCTTCAATATGAACATTTTGTTCATCCATCTTATGATAAGATGCCCTCATATATATGATAGACATCTTCTATGTAAACATTTTGTTCATCAATATTATGAATAGTTTCCTACGATTTTATGAATGAATACGTTAATATTATGATTTAAATCCTTAATATTACGAATAATTTCCACGAATTCATACATAGCTATTATGATTCTGATCTTCAATATGATGTTTACAATTTATGAAAGCCATTCATCACAGCAATGCAAGTGAACATGGGTGCAGAAATTCATAACTATGATTAACATTTTCATACTATTGATGTACAATTTTTTTGTGTGAGATAACTAGACGTTAAGAATTTGGCCCTTAATATATGAAGGGAAGTTCTGAGAATGGATAAAATTCTCGACACAAAATATGTATTGCGTACTTACTTACTTATTACTTATCTGGCGCTTACAACCGAAGGTAGGTTTTGGCCTCGTAATGTAATGTATTGCGTACATTATACGTTTATATGCCTGCAATTCCTCCGTTTTAAAGAACGCCAATGCATTACATTGATGAACGTAATTTTTCACGATTATCTCTGTTCATGAAATTGACGAAAATATTCATAATAATGAACACATTTTTCAGCAATATTATGAATTAATATTCAATATTATGAATCAGGGTCTAACAACTCCAATTCATCACATTGAAGAATTTTTTTTTTCTGTGTGTAGCAGAAGTTTCCGTAATTCTCGTAGGTAGATTAATGCACGATTCAAACCCGAAAGAAGAAAGAATAGTTAAATATTTCTCACTGAAATCAGATTCTGTTAATAAATTTAAATTCAAATTACCAAGCAATACTACATTATCAGATTTTTCTTTTAACAATAAAGTATTCAGTTCATTTAAAAAAGTAATATTAGAGCAACTATGAAATCAGTATATACAGTAAAAAATAAAAATTTTACTGTCAATATTACATTTAAGTTTCAACACATCAGCGCTGCATAAATGAAAAGAATCAAAAAAATAATTTATATCGTTACTTACAAAAGCTGCTACACCTCCAGATGCAACAGTTGTTGCAGTTAGCAAAAAATTTGTAATCATTGATATTATAAAGAGATAATTCTTCATTGAAGATCCACGTTTCAAATTTTGGTTTCAAATTACCAAAATTTTTTCTTAAACTTCTAATATTCTGTTGAACAAAATAGAAATTACCCTGCTCAGCAGGAATGGATACAATTTTGTCAAAAGTAACATTTTGACAGAGCGCATAATGAGAATGATTAAGAAGACCCGAATTATTATTATTCATTAATTTTAAATGTTAGGTCACTAAAAGATTTTGTTTAGATCCTCAATTGAATTTATAGTTATAGAATACTCATTTTCCTTTTTGCGCAACAAAGTATTACCATGACTAATCCAAAGGTACTTGTAATTTTTCTCTTTCTTTACTTTCTGGCAAGCTTTAAATATTTTTCTTTTGTTACTGGACATTAGGGTTATAATTTTTTTACATTTTTGCAAATATCAGTTCTCCCAAGGTAAAATCGTGTAGGGCATGGGAAAATATTAAAAACTGCATTTTCAGTTTTTCGCTATCGTTAAAAAAGGTCCCGCGCCTAACGCCATGAAGTTTTCAATGAAAATACTATATACCCTGATGACCAAAACTGTAACATTGTGTAGCACATCTCATTTCAGCAGCTGCTATCGCTTCCAAATAATAATGAATTTGATTTACTATGTTATTGGTACACTTGCACTCTTCGTGTATAGAGTATTTAAAAAAAAAAATTAAAAAAAAATTAAAAAAAAAAATAAATGCATTTTAGAAATCGCTTTAGGCGCGGGACGTTTTTTCACCAAATTGAAGTAAAAAAATGTGTTTTATTATCAAAACATAATTGGCCGTAAGATAGACTTTTGGGAGAATGACGTCCAAAAAAAGTTATAACCCTACTGGACATGCTTTCATTAATGTAAATGCTAGAAACTTTTAAACTATTATCAAAAAGCTTTGAATTAAGATTTTTTTCTAAGTATTCCTATACCTTTTTTTTAACACGAGTTTTTTAGAAAGACGTGATACAAATTTAACGCATAAAATGTCATGAGTAGCATCAGATGCTAAGGAGCCAATTACTTTAGTTTTCCTAATACGCTTGACAAAACCATCATCGATTTGTGCAGCCGAAACATTTGAATTAGTACCTAATGAAAACACTTATAATGCACAGTGTAATGCGTTAGCTTGGTTAACATTGGGTATACCAAAAGTTCCAAGTTCATATCCGTAAATCATTGTCAGTTTTTCGTTTGCGGTAGTCGTCATCAGATTTGGGGATAATTCTTATCTTTTTTCTGAATTGTTTCATTGAAATGTGTTTTTACGTGGTGGGCTTCAAACCCGTTTGAGTCGACTTGAGACGAGTTCGACATGGATAATGCTGACCTCACCAGTTTGAGGTAGTCAGACACGTTGCCATGTGAAGATCGCCCCCCCCCCTGACCCTCCCGTGTTTCAAGGGCTGAAATGGCCAGTTATTTATTTTTTTTATTTTTTTATTCTGAGATTATATGTAGACGAGCACCTATTCAATAAATAACCAGACCTGGCGAAAAATACCTTTAAAACTTTATAAAAATACAAATGCTTTAGAGGTAAAACTTTAAGGCTTCTAAAAAGTATTAAGTTACTATATCGACGATTTTTATTACATACTAGCGATACCCGGCGCGCTTTGCTGCACCCTTGCAAGTATATTGGAAATAATAACTAAATTCAAAACTTTTATTAGTCCCTTAGTCTGACACCACGCTCATGTTTCACTGCCCGTTACAGTTTCCCAGTAGCAGAACATCAGTCCCAGGTGGCAATTCCATTATGAGTTTCAATGTTCTGTGATTTTAACTTCCATAGCTATTCTGTATAGAAAATCGGGCCACACCAACTGCCCTTTTCCAATGCACGTACCAGTTTTCCAGTAGAAAGACTTTGGCAATTAGTAACTCCACACTGAGTTTTATTGTCATTGGACGTTTAGTTCCAAAGCTATTCAATATCAAAAATTGTACTTTTTTGGTCGAAGCGATAATCCCTTTTCCTATGCCCGTTCCAGTTTTCTTGTAGAATGTGACTTCTACTTCCAAAGCTATTCGATACCTAAATCTGAATTGTATCGGTAGTGCCACGCCCACTTGTCAAATGGTCGCTAAATTTTGCCAGTCAAAGCACACAACTGAATAGTACGTTTTTGCCGAGTTAAATTGATATGTTACTTATAGTTCGAGAGTTATACCTTAAATTTGGGCTGCTGAAAAAAAGCCACACCCCTCGTCCAACGCCCATAAATTTTCACCAGTGGAATGGCACGTGAAAATTTCATTCGAATATCAAATTTCGATGCTGTGTGACCTATTATTCCAAAAATATTCGATATCCAGTATAATATAATTTGGTCCAGCCGTTTTCAAGTTGTAAGCAACCGAACAAACCAAGGTAGATAAGAATATAGATAAATATACATATATATTTGTGGCGTCCGTGGCGTAGTTGGTTAAAGTGCGTGGCCGCTATGTCAACGAACCTGGAGACTCAGGTCGGCCGCCACCTCTCTGCAGACAATGGCAAACCTCAGAGAGTAACCAAAATGCCATGTAAAGCTTCTTGAGAATAAGAACATTTCGTTCATCGCCGTTCGGAGTCGGCGTTAAGCCTGTAGGTCCATTTCTCGGTCAATTGTGTGTAAACTTTATACACGCACAACACAATTGATCCTAAGAAGCTAGGTCAAAGTCCTTTCAAGGGCTGAAATGGCCAGTTATTTATTTTTTTTTTTTTTATACATATATAAGAGATGAGGAACCCCCAGCATATTTGTATGGCTTTCCCCCCATTTGTAGTACTGTTGCCAACAGTGACCATATGAACTAAAGTACTAAATTTAGTCTGATAAGACCCAAGCCGTCTGAAATATAAAATTTTCATTAATTTGTGGGCGGTAAAAAGAGGTGTCAACAATTTTCACATACGAGCAAGCGGTGAAAAGTTCGAACAGTACGGTCGCGTTAACATCGACTCTTATCGAATAATTGTTTTTTCTTGTGCAAAACCACATATTAAGATGAAATTTCTGTATAAAATCGTGTGCGATAGATCGGCAACGTGTTTGACTTTGAGACGCGCGTGCTATCTTGGACACTAATAAGAAATGTTAACTTTTATTTGTGAAAAGAATTAATGCACTTGTTATTGTTTCTTGGATGCGGAAAGTTATCAACATTTCGAAGTTTTTCTATCAACACAAAAATAGCGTGAAAATCATCAACAAATATCAGCTGTTACATGTCCAGATTATCTGTGTTTAATATCAAATATATAAGCTTTTGACTATTTTTAATAACGTCAGAAAAGCTGTTAAGTCGGTGTTTGTGTACAAGCTAGCAAAGAGAGCAAGAGATAAAGGCTACTGCAGCAAATGCAAGAGCGCCATACGGGGAGAAACAAGTTTATGCTGCGCAGGGGTGTGCGGCAAGGAATATCACCAAACGCCAAAGTGTGCGGGTATTAATCAATCAAGTATAAATAACTTAGATTCAAATAAGCTACTGCGGTAAATGTGCGACGAGTGCGTTCAATACATTCATAATGTGGATGAAGTTCTTCAAGAAATGAGAGATCAAGTAGTAAAAAATGCCAATTATTTAAGAGAGTATAAGCAAGATATTGAAGAGTCAAGAAAGAAAACAGAAATTGAAATGAAATGTTTATTAGAAGCTGTGGAAGCGAGGCATGGTATAATAATACAAGGTAGCATTGACAACTGCTTATTTTCTCTTCTACAAGAAATCATCTCCTGTCAAAAACAGCTTTATGTGGAATACATCTGAACCTGCTGTGGTTGTTGTTTTTTTTCACTTCAACTTTTTCAACATTGTTTGTGTTTTCAATGGCGGATTGTGAGCGCTCTTTTTTTGAGTATATTTTTTGACGGGAGATGATTTTCCAAGCAACTGTCAATGCTACCTTGTATTATTATTCCATGGAAGCGAGGTACGCAGAGCGCATAAATTCATTGAAAGCAATGCAAAAAGAGAGTGAGAAAAATATAGCCATAGTAAACAAGAGCATTACAGAGTTTTCCGTGAAATTTAAAGAGCAATCTGAAACAATGTGTCGTGAGATCGTAAATAATAAAATTGAAAATACCAAAATATATGGCGTCCGTGGCGTAGTTGGTTAAAGTGCGTGGCCGCTATGTCAAAGAACCTGGAGACCCAGGTCCGAACCCCAGCAGCGACAGAAAATTATTTGAATTAAAATAATTTTTCTGTACGGCCACCACCTCTCTGCAGACAATGGCAAACCTCAGAGAGTAATCAAAATGCCATGTAAAGCTTCTTGAGAACAAGAACATTATGTTCATCGCCGGAGTCGGCGCTAAACATGTAACGCCCCAGCATCGAATTCGTAAAAATAAAAAAAATTAGGTGGCAACCCTATCAGCCATCTTGAATTTTAACATTCTGACTTCAGATTCAAAATCAGCGACCCCCTAAAACTGTTGGTTAATGTTTAAAACTCTTAAAAAACACATATTTAGGTGGTAACCCTAAAGGGTTAAAAATTTCACAATGTTGAAATTTTGACAACGGATTTGGATTCAGCGTCCCATTTTTACCTTGTGTTCGCCCCAGCATCGAATTCGTAAAAATAAAAAAAAAATTAGGTGGCAACCCTATCAGCCATCTTGAATTTTAAAATTCTGACATCAGATTCGAAGTCAACGCGATAGAAGAGGCAAGCATCATTCGCATTATGACTCTTTCCACGGAGTTTGAGTTCAATGCCTTTTGCATACCAATGATCATTAATGAAACGTTTGATTTGGTTTCGTTTTCTATACTGACACGTTAGCGAAAATTATAAAAATTACGTTTAGTTCTCTCTTCCACTGAAAAGTTTCGTGTATCGGTAGCCCTCACGAATGAAACGAATGAAAAATAAAGGTTTTGTATCACCCTCTGAGCGATCGGTTCGGATATCGTTTAGTTTATTTGCGTTCTCTGGTTACATGTGCTGGGGTTTCAATCATAAAGCCTCTATGTGCAAGGAAAGACAACAACAATGTGCAAAATGTAGTGAAGCAGGGCATACGTACAAAGAATGCAAAAATTACTTTGTGAAATGTGTCAATTGCAAAAAAGCGAAAGAAAACCTTAATTTAAATGATATAAATTTAGATCATGATTCAAGAGATATGAATTGTAGTGCGTTACAGAGAAAATTAAAAATCGAAACCGAACGTACATTATACTAGCAACTAAAGCAAAACACCCAATTCATATACCTTAATATTGGCGGATTAAGCACAAATCATTCACAACTTGAAATGATCGTGAAAAATGAAAATTATGATTTCATTTGCCTATCAGAAACACATTTAACTAGCTTGATAGATGATAGCGAAGTTTCTCTCAGCAACTATGAAATTACACGATCCGATAGTGAATCAAGGCATACTGGTGGTGTACTTGTGTACGTGAAAAAAACATGGAACGTTGACACCATTGAAGTTTACCATAAGGAGAAAATGTTTTCGTGGCTTTCTATGTATGCATCTAGAGACATTCAAAGGTTTTATGTGGCAGTAGTGTATAGGTCGCCGAATAAACTAACTTCACCTGAAAATGTGTTCTGCGACTTTATCTAATCTAAATTCGACATGCTGTCGAACATTGCAGATGTTTTAGTACTCCGAGACTTTAACATAAATTGGTTAGAAAACACTTTATATAAGCGTGAATTAAAGCAAACCTTTGAGGACAATTCATTTAAGCAAGTTATTACCGAGCCAACGAGAGTAACAAACACGTCTACAACACTAATAGATTACGTAGTATCAAATATTCCTTTAACAACAGCTGAAATAATAAGAGACTATAAAATAAGTGCCCATGAAACTATTTACGTCGAAATTTGTAAAGGCATAGAAGAGCATGAAAGTGATAATAAAGTTATTCGAACAATCAGTTTTAATAACCTAATTCTTAGAGATGTTTCTAATAACAATAATTTAAATAACATTCAATCAGCAGAAAATCTCGATCTAAAAGCAAAGAGGTTTAGTGATTCCATTAAAGAGTCCATAAATAAAATGACAAAAGTGAAAATGATAAAAAAGAACGAAAATAAATGTGTTTGGCTTAACCGCAATTTACTCGAAATGAGGCGCATGAAAATTGTACACTATAAACGCACCGTATGGACCAATAATCCAAGTGAATGGGAAAATTATCGAACTTGATTCAAAGAACAGGATCAACTTTTAAGTTTGATACAATATCATTAAATGAGCTTAAGCATACTATTAGGAATATGAACAATAAAAAAGACTACAACGGTTTATCATCAACATTAATAGAAAAATCATTTGGTATTATCGGACCAATTATGCTAGAACTGATCAACGAATCGTTGATGCAAGGAGTATTTCCTAAATGTTGGAAAGAATCGAGAGTCGCGCCAATCGAAAAAGTAATGAAAGCAACAAAACCAGAAGATCTTCGACCGATAAATACGCTAATCATGGAAAGCAAAATCCTAGAGAAAATAGTCCACAATCAACTAAACATGTATTTTGAGCAAAATAAGCTACTTTCTGTATACCAATCTGGGTTCAGACAAAAGCACAGCTGTGAAACACTTATTAATCTGGTGATAACAAAATGGAAAGCCGAAGTCGACAATAAAAAAAAGAAAGTTGCAATTTTTCTTGACCTACAAAGAGCATTCGAAACACTCGATAGGGAAATAATGATAAAAAAATTACAACAATACGGGGTATCTGGGATCGAGCTTCAGTGGTTCCAGGATTATCTAAACAGCAGATCGCAACGAACAAAGGTGGGCGGCAGTGTATCAAACTCGCTTCATGTGAATCTTGGGGTTCCACAAGTGGCAATACTGGGCACTTTGTTGTTCCTAATTTATATTAATGATTTCGAGAATGTGTTGCAGCATTCAAAAATTTGCCTGTTCGCAGACGACACGCTTTTATACGTTACAGGTGAGAGCGCAGATGATTGCATCGAAAAGCTAAATAAGATTTAGTAAGAGCTGAACAGTACCTGAGAATAAACAAACTTAAATTAAATGTAAAAAAGACTAAATGGATGGTTATCAACGGCAAATCAAATAGGAATGTCACTTTAAATAGAGAATGCATAGAAAAGGTCGAGCAAATTAAGTATTTAGGAATTGTTCTAGATCATAATTTGAAGTTTGATTTACACACTGGTTTGTAAAAAAATAGGTTTCTTTAGAAGATTAAGGTAAAAATATCAACACTAGGTGCAATAAGTATATACAATACAATGATAAAACCACATTTTGAATATTGCTCAACCATACTTTTCCTAAACAATCAACAAAATCGCGATAGAATGCAAAACAAAGCAATGAGAATTATTCTTAAATGTAGTATTTATGTGCCAATAAGAACGCTTCTAGAAACATTGAAGTGGATGTCTATATACCAAAGAGTTGTATTAAATGTTCTATGTTTTATATTTAAAATTAAAAATCAGAAAACGCCAAGCTATTTAACCTCAGAAATTTGTTTTGTAGCTGATGTTCAGCCATATTTTCTAAGAAATAATTTAAATTTCATAAGACCAAATTTGATGTCGCATGCACCACAAAATAGTTTATTTTATAAAGGCATCAATTTATTTAATAGCCTACCAAATAAATTAAAAACAGAAACAAATGTAATTAGCTTTAAGAGAAATTTAATTAAATTTGTAAAAGAAAATTTTTACTTAAGACCTAAACAAAAATTTGTTAATAATTAAACAAATTTATCTGTTGTAAATAGCTAAATTTAATGAATAAATAAATATACTTCTACTAATACGAGCCAAAGTACGGCCAATAAGAACACAACAAAGAAAATCTGAAGCAAATCGGACGCCCCACTTAATTCTTAATGTTAAGATGATGACTTGAAACTTTGTTTTGGTAATTCTAAGCCGCAATACAATTCTTAAGAAAAAATGGGCGTGGTCGGAGCATTATCACGCCCACCTACCATATAAACGAAGAATAAAATAAACTTCTTATGTTTTCAAATGAATGAATGAATGAATGCAAATTAATTAGTAATAGGTTAAATTATTAGTGGAAATAACCCAGTTAAAGTTATCTTCACAGCTATTTTACCTGCAATGCCTACCTACAACAATTTTATTTATTTGGGAATGAAATAGAAAGTGTAAATTATATATTGAATTTTTTGTTTTTATTGCAACATTTTCATAATTAGTTGTCGTCATAATCTTCGTAATCGTCGTAATCGTCGTCATCGTCGGAACTGGATTGGATCAGTTCAGGAGTCTTCAGTAATAATAAAGTCTAATTCGTGAGTGGATATCTTCTTCGATTTATTGGCTAGGATATATTGCAACTAGATAGAAGGTGGCGTCCGTGGCGTAGTTGGTTAAAGTGCGTGGCCGCTATGTCAACGAACCTGGAGACCCGGGTTCGAACCCCAGCAGCGACAGAAAATTATTTGAAAAATAATTTTTCTGTACGGCCGCCACCTCTCTGCAGACAATGGCAAACCTCAGAGAGTAATCAAAATGCCATGTAAAGCTTCTTGAGAACAAGAACATTATGTTCATCGCCGTTCGGAGTCGGCGTTAAACATGTAGGTCCGGTTCTTGGTCAATTGTGTACAAACTTAATAACACGCACAACACAATTGATCATAAGAAGCTAGGTCAAAGTCCTTTCAAGGGCTGAAATGGCCAGTTATTTATTTATTTATTTTTATTTTTAGATAGAAGTGGATCTGATGATAGTAAAAACCGGTTGAGAATGTCTCTATTGCAACCTTTTCGGCAAGTTTTTCGGCTGAAATTTTCACGAATTCGCCTGTATTCTTTGTTGCTTGCTTCCTCAGCTTCTTCTTATAACTGTTCCAGAGACAAAATGCAAGCATTTATTATCGGTTTAGAATGGCATAGTATTTGATGATTGCTTGCAGGCATATAGTACCAGTAGTAATGTTGAAGATATATTTATTTTGTTTCGCGTGCAAAGGTGGAACATTTTATTGCATCTATTTCGGACTCACTGGAAAGTGCTTAGAGTAATATTCGAAAACGATGTATAAGACCTTCGTTGAGTCCAGTAATATTTGCAGACGATGCAGTGTTTTTAAAAACTTTACGCGAGGTATTTCCGTCGTCTGTTTTACTGCTTATCTGTTTTAGCATATCGACAAGATCTTATTAGTTTCTAAGAACCTCGCCAAAATGTAATGACTTTTTTCATTTAGTGTTAACTTTAACACTATACTTACTTCCAAATAGTTGTAACTCCCTGCGTACGTACTCAACGTCAACTATATTAAAGCTTGGTAATATATGCACAAATATTTTTTTTAAACGATCTTCATTCTTGCATCTATACCATACACAAAAAAATGCTTGCCTTTTCATTTTGCCTAAATAAAAAAAAAAAATTATACCTATTATAAATTATAAAATTCAAATTACACATATATATAATTTGCTTTTTGTAAAAAAGTTGTTTGTGCGCTGGAAACACGTGGAGCTACATTTCGCTGATTACTTACTTACTTACTTATCTGGCGCTTACAACCGTAAGTCGGTTTTGGCCTCGTATAATAAATTGCGCCAGCCATTTCTGTTCTGCGCTTGCTGGCGCCAGTTGGAAACACCAAGCGTGGTCAGGTTATCCAACACCTGATCCTTCCAACGAAGATGTAGACGTCCTCTTCTGCGTTGACCACCACCGGCCACCGAATCGAATATTTTTTTCGCTGGAGCGTCGTTTTCCATTCGCTCAACATGACCTAGCCAGCGGAGCCGCTCGATTTTAATTCGCTTAACTATGTCAATGTCAGCGTACAGCTCATACAGATCGTGGTTCCATCGAATTCGGTACTCGCCATTGACGCAGATAGGACCGAAGATCTTACGAAGGATCTTTCTCTCGAAGGCTCCCAAAGTCTTTTCATAAGAACTGCTCAACGTCCAGGTTTGAGCTGCATATAATAGGACGGGCATGATAAGTGACTTATAGAGCGTGAGTTTCGTTCGTCGAGAGAGGGCTCTGCTTCTCAATTGCCTACTCAGCCCAAAGTAACACCTGTTGGCAAGAGTTATCCTTCGCTTTATCTCAATACTGACATCGTTGAAAGAGTTAATGCTGGATCCCAGGTAGACGAAGTCCTTAACAACCTCGAAGGAGATGTTGTCAACAGTGACGTGGTTTCCAAGACGCTGGGACTGTTTATTTGTTGACACTAGGTATTTCGTCTTATCTGCGTTCACTACAAGACCCATTCGACTCGACTCTTTCGCTAACCTGGAGAATGCTGCGCTGACTTCGCGCGTATTATGGCCAATGATATCGATATCATCAGCATACGCCAGCAGCATAATACTTTTGTAGAATATCGTGCGTCTCAAATCAGCAGCTCGGATGATATTTTCCATCATTAGGTTGAAAAAGTCGCACGATAAGGAATCACCTTGTCTAAAACTTCGTTTGGTATCGAATGGAGGAGTGAGATCCTTCCCGATTTTAACTGTACTGCAGGTGTTGCTCAGTGTCATTCTGCAAAGGCGGATGAGCTTTGCAGGAATACTAAATTCAGACATGGTGGAATATAGATGATTCCTTATTGGACTGTCGAAGGCGGCTTTGTAATCGACAAAGAGATGATGTGTGTCGATTTGTTTTTCTAGGGTCTTCTCCAAGATTTGTCGTAGCGTAAATATCTGGTCTATGGTGGATTCGCCAGGTCTGAAGCCACACTGATAAGGTCCAATCAGCTGGTTTACGATGGCCTTCAGTCTTTCACATAGTACGCTCGACAAGACCTTATATGCGATATTAAGAAGGCTTATCCCACGGTAGTAGGCGCAAATTGTGGGATCGCCTTTGTAGTGTTTAACGTCCGTGGCCTCCGTGCTTTCCGCAAGGAGAAGAGAGACCAGGGACGGGAGAGCGAGTAAAAAGATTTTTAGTTTAATTTTTTAGTTAGTTTTATTTATTTTTCAACATAGGCCCGCTGTCTAGGCGAGGCTGCGACCAATGTTGTGTTTTTTAAGTTTTTATAAATATTTTATTTTAACTAAAAGGCCCGCTGTCTAGGCGAGGCTGCGACCTTATTACTTGGCTTATCTTATAACTCTTTAAACTCTCTCTGTCCTCGTTTCTGCGCCGGTCACGGGTTTATAAAGGAAAATCATCACTTTCCAAAGAGGTTCCTTTCTTCCAGAAACTCCCACAATTCCCATAATTTCCAATAAGTGGAAATTATGTATCGATTCTACCCAATCAAAACATTACATGTCATACATAACATCTTTGTATTTATTTATATATTACTTCCCCTTTCGCGATACGCGATCACGTACGTCTTACATGTTGCGTAGCTGCAGGCATTGCACTTTGCGAGCAGCGCAGCAACTAGGGTAGGTAAATGATCGCTATTATGCTGACCGTGCAAGCTAATGCCGATGCACCCAATCAGTTCATTGCTTTGCTTTTTGTTGTCGCCGACGTTGTAGTCGGAAACACTTGACAACTAAAAACAAGCAATGGTTTTGTTTATTTTGGTAATTTTAAGCGTGCGCTAAAATTAGGTCAGTTTTTCATGAACGCCAGCAATTCGAGTCACCGCACTTGAATGGGTCTTGGTCGTTTATGGAAATAATAGTCATAAATTTTGCCAGCAAATAACGAGGCAATATTTATTGACATTTATGTATGAGTTTTAAAAAGAATCGATTGAAGATTCTGGCTTTGTGTGAGGTTGGGCTGAACAAAGTGTACAGGGTTATGTTGTGCGGGTCACAACACCTTTTCTGTGGATTGGGCAGAGCACACTCAGGTTCCAATCGTTTGGAATGCATTCTTCGGACCATATTCTGCATAGAAGCTCATGAATGCATTTAAATAGAGCTTCGCCTCCATTCTTGAAGAGCTCAGCAGGTAAGCCATCGGCTCCTACGGCTTTGTTGTTTTTAAGCCGAGCTATAGCTTTCAAGACTTCACTATGGTCGGGCAGCGGAACTTCAAAGCTGTCGTCCAAAACTGGGGATTCCGGGATATCATCTCTATTGGCGGGATTGTTGTCGTCGTCGCCATTCAGAAGCCTAGAGAAGTGTTCCCTCCACATCATCAGTGTACTCTGGATATCTGTCACTAGATTTCCATTTTCATCCTTGCAGGAAGAGGCCCCGGTCTTGAAATCATCGGCCAGGCGGTTAATTTTTCGAAAAATTTTCGGACCTCATTCCTATCACCATGCATCTCAATTTTCTCGCACTCACGCATTTCCGCTTTCCTTTTCTTTCGCCTGAAAATGCGTCTCTCTTCCCTCCTCTTCTCTTTGTATCGCTCCTTAGCAGCACGCGTTACAACCGACTGCAGGGTGGCTTTGTAGGCGGCATCTTTTTCTGCAGTGGCGTCGCGACACTCTTGGTCGTGCCACTGGTTTCGGCGAGGGCGGTGATAGCCAATCACCTCTTCGGCACCCGTACGCATGGAGTGGGAAATATGATTCCACTGCGCGCATATATCGTCGATCGGAGGAGTGCTTTCTTGAAGCAGGAGTGAGAGTCGAGTAGCGAAGTCTTCGGCTGTTCGTTTTGATTGCAGCTTTTCGACGTCTAGCTTTCTCTGTGCTGGATTTCGCGCATTCTTGGTTGCGCACAGGCGTGTACGGATCTTGGCTGCGACAAGATAATGATCCGAGTCTATATTGGCACCACGGATCGTGCGTACATCTAAAACACTGGAAGAGTGCCTTCCGTCAATCAAAACGTGGTCAATTTGGTTGCGCGTCTTTTGATCAGGAGACAGCCAAGTTGCTTTATTGAGATGCTTGAATCTAGTGCTACTAACGACCATGTTTCGCGCTGCGGCAAAGTCAATCAGCCTCATTCCGTTATCGGAGGTATTGTCGTGGAGGCTGAACTTGCCGAATGTTGGACGAAAGATATTTTCTTTTCCCACCTTGGCGTTGAAGTCACCAAGCACGATTTTTATGTCGTCGCGGGGGCTGCGCTCATAGGCCTCTTTAAGGCGCTCGTAGAAGCTGTCTTTGGTCTCATCGTCCTTATCTTCTGTCGGAGCGTGCGCACAAATCAGGCTTATGTTGAAAAATCTTGCCTTGACACGGATTATGGCAAGTCGTTCGTTCACAGGAGTGAATCACAGAACATGATGTCGTAGTCTCTTGCCAACCACGAATCCGCATCCAAATTCGTGCTTCTCCAATGGCCGCTGTAGTAGATATCACAGGATGCTTGCCGTGAGCAACCCTGTCCCTTCCATCGCATTTCTTGGATTGCAGTGATTTCAGCTTTGTATCTTTCTAAGATATCTATCAGTTGGATAGAGGCACCATCCCAATTAAGAGTTCAGACGTTCCAGGTGCATATCCGTAAATCATTGTCAGTTTTTCATTTGCGATAGTCGTCATCAGATTTGGGGATCATTTTTATCTTTTTTCATTGAAAAACTTACGTAAAAACTTTTCATTGAAATTTGTTTTTACGTGGTGAGCTTCAAACCCAACGCACAACCCTTTAGAGGTAGGGGGAGCCCGCTGCTCAGATTAGCCGTCAAACTAACGGTTGCCAATTTGCCGTTTCTAGAGGACACCACGCAGAGGTTTCAGTCGACTTGAGACGAGTTCGACATGGATAATGCTGGCCTCACCAGGTTGAGGCAGTCAGACACGTTGCCATGTGAAGATCGCCCCCTTGACCCTCACACGTTGTCTTGCGAGGATCGTCCTCCATTTCGCTGATTATATAAGTTAAAAAGTTAAAGAGCAATTAAGCCAAATTTTAAAAGGGGTACAAGAGGGTACATCGTAGAAAAGTTACTTTAAACTTAGAATATTAACAAACAAAGATCTATTTTTTACATATTTTCTAAATGGGTTTTTTTTAATATTAATCAAACTCACATTAGCTTTATTCTTACCGTCAGCGATTTAATATTTAAGATATATTATAGGCACAATTTTTTTTTTTAATTTAAAAGTGGTAGATATTTTGTATATCACTGATAAAAATAGCGTATTAACAAAATTAAATTTTTAAAAATTTTTTAATTTCTTTTTTGTGTCTTTTTCAACGCTAATTTCTCGCCACTGGTTATGAAACGAAAACAATGTTTAATGAGGCACAAACGCGTAGAGTATTGACATTGTTTTCAAGGCAAACAATTTCCTTTCTGGAGGTTTTGGTTTTTTTAACTAAGTTCCGCTAGATTATTTGAATTACACACTGTGCGCCCCGTTCTTGAGTTTTGGAATTACAAACACAAATCAAAACTTTTTTTGTATATATATATAGATATGGAAAAATCTTTAAAATGCCATATCTCCGGAATCTATTGGCCAATTTCGTGCAAACTTTCCCAACGTACCCTGTAATTTTGGTTGAAATCGGTTGACCCGTTTCCGCAGTAAGTGGTGACATAAAAATGTACACTACTTTTTATATAAATAGATTTCATATTTACAACTATAAACTAATGCGCACATACTTTTCCAGCTATAAACATTATAAGGTATTCTGCTATTCCTGGTTAGCTAATATGGATTAATTACTTTCATCAAATTAGCATAAGCATTATTTTGTCGTGGCCGTGGTACCATCACACATAAAAAAAGAGACACAAAAATGGATCTTGATAAGTGTTTTATCAAAACATCAACCTTTGTAATGTGAGCTTAGCAACACTGCTAATAAAAGCTTTTGATCAGCTACTTGATAAGAGCTGGCAGCACCGCTGGTACTGTTTGGCAGCACTGAGTCTGAGTCGAAAACAGCAACAGCATTTGTCTCATTTCCTCGTTCGTGTTTTCGTATAAAGACGAAGTATCGCTTATTTTGCGAGAGTACTACGTCATAGACACTGAAATATATTTATTTACATTTGCTTATGTTTACATATTTAATTATTTTTAGCATTTTACTTTAGGGAATTTCATTAAGAAAGAAATAGATTCTGTCTATATTACAATTAACATTGTTGTTGGTTCATTTGCTCATTTTTTCGATCATGCTTATAAGCAAGGCGTAATCAAAAAGAGCTTTTAAACACACAATAGAAAAGAAAGAAAAAGCTTTGAACTTTTAGATGGTATCTAATCTCAAATTATAATAATTTTTTAGGGTAGGCTTTAAAAACGAGTCACTATGAAAAGCACAAGCCATATCATCGGCGAACGCATTTACCTTACTACGATACTTTTGAAAAAAGAGAAAGTTAATAAAAATTAGAAAGAGTAGCGGACTAAGCACAGAACCTTGTAGGACTCTTATAGAGATAGTACTAGTGAAACTCAGATGACCACTAATTTTAACTTTTTGGAATCTATCAGATAAGTATGATTTCAACCAATTGTAAAATACACCTCTAAAACCGCATTTGTACAGTTTATCTAAAAGTATTTTGTGATCGACAATATCAAAAGCTTTTGTGATGTCGATAACTAGAGGAGCTGTTAAGTTCCTGTTATTAAGACCATTGTATATATTTGAAGAAAAATTCACTAAGGCACCTTCCGTTGAAAAACCAGAACGAAATCCATATTGACACTCACTAAAAAATTTGTTTTTTTTTCCAGAACTTGATCATTTTACTCATCATAGCTTTTTCAAAAATCTTTGAAAACACTGATAGTAAAGAGATTGGTCTATAGTTATTTATTGATGCTTTATCTTTACCTTTCTAAAATACAGGTATAATTTCCGCTTGAATTAAGACGTTAGTGAAAACACCATTAAAAACGCTTTTGTTATAAATATAGCATAAAATGTCACAAATGTTCATGCGTACCTTCTTAACGAAGATGCTTAAAAATCAGTTAGTTTTAGCAGAATTGGAGTTCTTGAGAGAGAATATAATGTACACTTCAAAGGATGTTATAGGGTTAAAAAAGAAACTCTGAGATAAAAATATATCATTGGTTAAGCATTGACATTTAGTTAAGATGATACAACTATCTGAAACGACTTTAGTAGCAACAGAGGAAAAAATGACCTCAATCATCTCTAAGACTTTGAATTTGACCGATTTGATTTGATTTGTTTTGTATTTCTTTAACCAATTTCCATTATTTTCTCGAATTTCCTCTGTTCTCCCGAAATTTGTTTAAATAATAGTTATTTAATAGAAATATCTTTACATAATTGTTTATAAGCTATACCGAGGCTAAGTTTATGAGGAAGTTTCAATTTCTTTTAAACCGACTTCAAAAAGGAGGAGGTTCTCAAGTTCGTTGGTCAGTTTTTTTTTAATATATGTAAATTTTCCTAATTTTTTATCAACAGATAGATACCATTAACGCGGAGGTCCTTTTTTAAAAAAGTGGGCGATATCCGACAAATGAGCGTGTCACTATTAGAAAAACACTGTATTTTAGTTAATATTGACACAAAACTAAATTTCAGTACATTTAGTACAGGTATAGATAGGAACAAGTGCTACAAATTAGGATCAATAAAGTGGGCGTTCCGTGGCGTAGTTGGTTAAAGTGCGTGGCCGCTATGTCAACGAACCTGGAGACCCGGGTTCGAACCCCAGCAGCGACAGAAAATTATTTGAAAAATAATTTTTCTGTACGGCC
The DNA here is from genome assembly GCA_943735915.1 of Pherbina coryleti. NCBI lineage: Eukaryota > Metazoa > Arthropoda > Insecta > Diptera > Sciomyzidae > Pherbina > Pherbina coryleti. The sequence continues at coordinate 119,914,099 of OX030948.1, read as the reverse complement.
GCCACCTCTCTGCAGACAATGGCAAACCTCAGAGAGTAGTCAAAATGCCATGTAAAGCTTCTTGAGAACAAGAACATTCTGTTCATCGCCGTTCGGAGTCGGCGTTAAACATGTAGGTCCGGTTCTTGGTCAACTGTGTACAAACTTAATAACACGCACAACACAATTGATCATAACAAGCGAGGTCAAAGTCCTTTCAAGGGCTGATATGACCAGTTATTTATTTTTTAAAAGTGGGCGTTTTTTAACAAATGGGCGTGGCATTTTTAGAATAACACTGTATCTCAGATAATATTGACACTAGGCTTTTGAAATTTAATACGGGGATAGAAAGAATGATTACAAACTAAATTCAATAAAGTGGGCATTATTCCACAAAGGGTTGTGGCAATATTAGAAAAACAATGTATCTAGAATAATAGCTGCGTTTTTTCATGGGAGATCAGATCATTTATGAAAAAACGGTTCGGATCAATTGTGCGATGTTGTTTTAATCACAAACAGATGACGCTATGATATACATAAGATTAACAGCTGACGTAATTTTTAAGCTGACAAACAAGTTTTGCGAAAATAAGTTCCACCTAAATAAAACAAATGTAATCAAATTTGAACTTAGATAACTCTTCTTTATTTATTTCCATTGTCTCAAGCTCAAATTTATGTTTGGATTATAATGCTGCCAAACTCTATAAATGTGAAATTATGCGTTCTGCCAATTTTTCGGACACCCAGCGCCATCTTGCCATCAATTACAACGCAGTGTTGCCTACTTTTACAGTTAAAACATCGAATTAGATCAATTGAAATGATCCAGCTCAAATGCTGGATCATGTGTTGTTTTTGCTTTGCGTGCAAAAGCGATGATATGATCCTGATCTGCCATAAAAAAAAGCAGCTAATAACATACTAACAGAGGTAACAAAATTCGTTACAAGCATGTGTAGAATTATTATAAAACATGACGAATAAAGTGGGCGGAATTCGACAAAGTGCATGTCAGTATTAAAAAACACTGTATCTCAGTTAATATTGACACTAGGATACTGAAATTCGGTACAAAAGTAGGTACAATTATAACAAAACTTACTTACTTACTTATCTGGCGCTTACAACCGAAGGTCGGTTTTGGCCTCGTATAAGAAATTGCGCCAGCCATTTCTGTTTTGCGCTTGCTGGCGCCAGTTGGAAACACCAAGTGTAGTCAGGTTATCCAACACCTGATCCTTCCAACGAAGATGTGGGCGTCCTCTTCTGCGTTGACCACCACCGGGCACCGAATCGAATATTTTTTTCGCTGGAGCGTCGTTTTCCATTCGCTCAACATGACCTAGCCAGCGGAGCCGCTCGATTTTAATGCGCTTATTGACGAAGATTGGACCGAAGATCTTACGAAGGATCTTTCTCTCGAAGGCTCTCAAAGTCTTTTCATCGGAACTGCTCAACGTCCAGGTTTGTGCTGCATATAATAGGACGGGGATGATTAGTGACTTATAGAGCGTGAGTTTTGTTCATCGAGAGAGGGCTCTGCTTCTCAATTGCCTACTCAGCCCAAAGTAACACCTGTTGGCAAGAGTTATCCTTCGCTTTATCTCAATACTGACATCGTTGAAAGAGTTAATGCTGGATCCCAGGTAGACGAAGTCCTTAACAACCTCGAAGGAGATGTTGTCAACAGTGACGTGGTTTCCAAGACGCTGGGACTGTTTATTTGTTGACACTAGGTATTTCGTCTTATCTGCGTTCACTACAAGACCCATTCGACTCGACTCTTTCGCTAACCTGGAGAATGCTGCGCTGACTTCGCGCGTATTATGGCCAATGATATCGATATCATCAGCATACGCCAGCAGCATAATACTTTTGTAGAATATCGTGCCACTGCGTCTCAAATCAGCAGCTCGGATGATCTTCTCCATCATTAGGTTGAAAAAGTCGCACGATAAGGAATCACCTTCTCTGAAACCTCGTTTGGTATCGAATGGAGGAGTGAGATCCTTCCCGATCTTAACTGTGCCGCTGGTGTTGCTCAGTGTCATTCTGCAAAGACGGATGAACTTTGCAGGAATACAAAATTCAGACATGGTGGAGTATAGATGATTCCTTATTGGACTGTCGAAGACGGCTTTGTAATCGACAAAAAGATGGTGCGGGTCGATTTGTTTTTCTAGGGTCTTTTCCAAGATTTGTCGTAGCGTAAATATCTGGTCTATGGTGGATTTGCCAGGTCTGAAGCCACTCTGATAAGGTCCAATCAGCTGGTTTACGATGGGCTTCAGTCTTTCACATAATACGCTCGACAGGACCTTATATGCGATATTAAGAAGGCTTATCCCACGGTAGTTGGCGCAAATTGTGGGATCGCCTCTCTTGTGGATTGGGCAGAGCACACTGAGGTTACAATCGTTTGGAATGCATTCTTCCGACCATATTCTGCATAGAAGCTCATGAATGCATTTAAATAGAGCTTCGCCTCCATTCTTGAAGAGCTCAGCAGGTAAGCCATCGGCTCCTGCGGCTTTGTTGTTTTTAAGCCGAGCTATAGCTTTCAAGACTTCACTATGGTCGGGCAGCGGAACTTCAACGCTGTCGTCCAAAACTGGGGATTCCGGGAAATAAACTCTATTGGTGGGATTGTTGTCGTCGTCGCCATTCATAAGCCTAGAGAAGTGTTCCCTCCACATCATCAGTGCACTCTGGATATCTGTCACTAGATTCCCATTTTCATCCTTGCAGGAAGAGGCCCCGGTCTTGAAACCATCGGCCAGGCGTCTTCTTTTTCGAAAAATGTTCGGACCTCATTCCTATCACCATGCATCTCAATTTTCTCGCACTCACGCATTTCCGCTTTCCTTTTCTTTCGCCTGAAAATGCGTCTCTCTTCCCTCCTCTTCTCTTTGTATCGCTCCTTAGCAGCACGCGTTACAACCGACTGCAGGGTGGCTTTGTAGGCGGCGTCTTTTTCTGCAGTGGCGTCGCGACACTCTTGGTCGTGCCACTGGTTTCGGCGAGGGCGGTGATAGCCAATCACCTCTTCGGCACCCGTACGCATGGAGTGGGAAATATGATTCCACTGCGCGCATATATCGTCGATCGGAGGAGTGCTTTCTTGAAGCAGGAGTGAGAGTCGAGTAGCGAAGTCTTCGGCTGTTCGTTTTGATTGCAGCTTTTCAACGTCTAGCTTTCTCTGTGCTGGATTGCGCGCATTCTTGGTTGCGCACAGGCGTATACGGATCTTGGCTGCGACAAGATAATGATCCGAGTCTATATTGGCACCACGGATCGTGCGTACATCTAAAACACTGGAAGAGTGCCTTCCGTCAATCAAAACGTGATCAATTTGGTTGTGCGTCTTTTGATCAGGAGACAGCCAAGTTGCTTTATGAATATTGAGATGCTTGAATCTAGTGCTACTAACAACCATGTTTCGCGCTGCGGCAAAGTCAATCAGCCTCATTCCGTTATCGGAGGTATTGTCGTGGAGGCTGAACTTGCCGAATGTTGGACCAAAGATATTTTCTTTTCCCACCTTGGCGTTGAAGTCACCAAGCACGATTTTTATGTCGTCGCGGGGGCTGCGCTCATAGGCATATTCAAGGCGCTCGTAGAAGCTGTCTTTGGTCTCATCGTCCTTATCTTCTGTCGGAGCGTGCGCACAAATCAGGCTTAAGTTGAAAAATCTTGCCTTGACACGGATTATGGCAAGTCGTTCGTTCACAGGTGCGAATCGCAGAACATGATGTCGTAGTCTCTTGCCAACCACGAATCCGCATCCAAATTCGTGCTTCTCCGCATGGCCGCTGTAGTAGATATCACAGGATGCTTGCCGTGAGCAACCCTGTCCCTTCCATCGCATTTCTTAGATTGCAGTGATTTCAGCTTTGTATCTTTCTAAGATATCTATCAGTTGGATAGAGGCACCATCCCAATTAAGGGTTCAGACGTTCCAGGTGCATATCCGTAAATCATTGTCAGTTTTTCGTTTGCGATAGTCGTCATCAGGTTTGGGGATCATTTTTATCTTTTTTCTTAGACTTTCATTGAAATTTGTTTTTGCGTGGTGAGCTTCAAACCCGACGCACAACCCTTTAGAGGCAGGAGGAGCCCGCCGCTCAGATTAGCCGTCAAACTAACGGTTGCCAGTTTTCCGTTTCTAGAGGACACCACGCAGAGGTTTGAGTCGACTTGAGAGTTCGACATGAATAATGCTGGCCTCACCAGGTTGAGGCAGTCAGACACGTTGCCATGTGAAGATCGCCCCCTTGACCCTCACGCGTTGCCTTGTGAGGATCGTCCTCCATTATAACAGGATCAATAAAATGGGCTGGATTCGACAAAGAGGGGTGTCACTTTTAAAAAACAGTAAGGGTTTTCACGAGGCCCTGAGTAAAAGAGTAAAATTTGCAATTTTATTCTCAGTCTCGTGAACGCAATAAAATAGTAACATATGCTTTGAAAACTGAATGTCAAAACATGTCAAAAAAAAATTCATTTAAATTGTTTGAAATGTCGAAATCTAGCGAAAAAAGTAAAATTGTAAATTTTTTAATTCAAAATTCGCTTGACAATATAGAATTTGTCGAAGGTAAGTACAAATATCATCTTTTGTACTCATCAGTTTAAATTCATAATATGCAGATACTGAAAGTGACTATGACGAAGCTGTGGACGAGATTTTAGATGAGATGCATGAGGATTTATAAGTGGTGCTATCACATCGTCGAGGAATCAACCAAATAGTTCCAAAAACTGCCGATTGGCGCACTAATATTTTATGTACCATTGATGAAGAACGATTCCGTGTTATCTTACGTCTGAACAGAGATCAGTTCAAAACTCTTTCCAAAATTAAAAATGACCGAAATTTTACAGGCCCAACTTCCTTTTTGCAATTTCCTGTTGATCTTCAGTTGACTGTGGTATTGTTTCGCTTAGGATCATCTGGAGAAGGAGCATCAATTAGAAAAATTGCGGCATTATTTGGGATTGGTGATGGTGGAACCATCGACAAAATTACGCGCCGAGTATTTGGTGCTCTTTTGCGCTTACTACCACAATATCTGAAATGGCCTAACGCAACAGAACGTGCAGATATCGTATTAGAAACCTTTGAGGAACTGCCTTACTGTATTGGGTACATTGATGGTACTGAGGTTAAGTTAGCGGAGCAGCCTGTAGACAATCCAGAACTATATTTCTCCCGAAAGCATCTATATTCTGTTAAGCTCCAGGTCATTGTTGATTATCGTCTTCGCATAAGAGATGCTTTTGTTGGTAGTCCGGGAAGCTACCATGATGCTAAAATGTTTAAAAATAGCAATGCGTTTAAATATAAGCAGCGTTTCTTTTCTCAAATGGAATGGATTGCGGGAGACTCTGCATACCCATTGTCAAACAATGTTATAACACCATACAGAAGCAACTCCCAACTTATGAATCAACAAAGTCGTGCACAATTTAACAAACACCATAGTAAATATCGAGTGCGGGTCGAACACGCAATCGGTATTCTTAAGGAAAAATTTTCAAGTTTAAAAGAGCTACGGCTGCGATTTAAGGACAAGGAAAGTCAAAACTTCTGTTGTGAATGGATATTAGTTTGCTGTATATTACACAACATGTTATTGGAAGATATTGCTGCTGATTTCAGCGCGGACACAATAATTACAATTGAGGACAACACAGGATTATCTTCCGATAATTCTGATGCAGAGAACAAACGACAAGCCTTGTACCATTTAATTTTTGAGTAGAAAAATGTACATTTTATTATTATTTATTAGTTATTTTTTAATAATAAATTTTTAAACACTAATTCTTATTTAAATTATGCATAGCTAATTCCTTATTTTGCTCTATTTCTTTTCTTTTCAATTCTAATTCTTTCTCTTTTAAAGCAAACTTTCTCTCTTCCAACTCAAACATTTTTTCAAATTTCTCTTTTTAAAAAAGCAGTTTCGATTTCCGAAATTCGTCACGTTTCTCTTCCATTTTCAACAGAGCTGACAATGACGATTTGGACGCATATTTACTTATGTTTTGACGTCGTGATGGTCCTGGAGTTGGTGGTGAATCTTCAATAGCGCCTTCATTTGGATGCGTTTCTGAAGAAAGTTACGCAACACCTTCTTCATTTATATCCGCAGCCCATACTTCCTCACCTGGTATGGCTGACGACTCAATTGTTACAACATTTGCTTCTTTATCCGCATGAAATATTGCTGATAGTTTGTCGTAGTGCGGGCACATTTTTGTTATTTTCGCTGCAAGTGATATAAGAATATTTTTCAATTTTTAAATTAAATTTAATTTACCTAAATTGGGAATTACCTTTGACCGTTAGCATGCCCTCATCGTCCTCGATTCCAGCTCCGGTTGTTTTGCTCCAATCCTTTGCCTTTGTGTAGGTTTTACGCAAGTAACGCATTTTGAATTTAAGCAAATCCCACGATGCGTCGATTTCCAAAACTTCAAGCAAGCGTTTATAATATATCTGTGCCGTTGGTTTCTAGATATTTACATTTTCCATAATCAACAATAACCTAAAGTAGAACCATTTTTACCTCAAAAGTTCCGGGGTCGTGGTCTATTATATAGTCCAATATATTTCCAATTTCGTCGTCGGACCACTTTCGTACAGGTCTTTCGCGCTTCCTTTTTTCAGATACGGACACTAAATGTAAAATTAATGTTGTAAATTAATTAAGTTAAATGAAAATGCAGAAAAAATACTTACTTTTGAATTCAATTTTCAATTTTGATTAATTTAATTTATTTTCACAGCTGTTTTGTGTTTATATGCACAGTAGTTCATTCTTTGAAATATATGCACAGATACAATAACAAAATACACGACGTCATATGTTTTTTGTATAACGTCCCTGTGATTGACCTGTTAGCGATTATGTTGCCAGATAAAAAACAAGCTGTCATATTATTACACTAGAGTAAAAAAATATTAAAGACTAGGGTTGAGATTGAGTAAAAGTGTAAACATTCATTGAAAGCATTTTGTTGTTGGAAAGTATTTTTATTTTACTCTTTAAGTTTTTACTCTTTTACTATGGGCCTCGTGAAAACCCTTAGTATATTTACGTTAATATTGATACTACACAGAAAATAAAAGAATTGAATTATTACCTAAACTAGTTTAGCTAATGTGAAATTTTCTATTTCACCTAATCTTTTCAACAACTTTTCTACTTACACAGTTAATTAAACAATCATGCATTAGGTAATTCACCTAATTAAAATTTGTAAATTCTACTAAAATTTTGCTTATTAAATCATCTTATTCTTCTAGTCATTTTACCTAATGCAAGTTGTCGATTTGTTCCTATGAAATGAAGCATTTGAATGTTAGCTCTTAGGGGTTAATCCTTAAAGAACCAATTGTTTTTTATTTCGTTGTTATTTAATTTCACTTTCTTTTTTGTTATGTGAGTTTTCTTTTTAAAATTTTACAATATTATTTTTTCAAGTTGTTCTTTATTTAATTTATTTCAATTGGTTTATGTATCCTTACTTTTAATTGGAAAACTTATCTAAGGAATTGAATGAATTTCCTAAAATAAGTAGTTGTTTTTCCTAATCTGAAGTTGGTAAACTATTAAAATAAATAGTTGATTTTTCTAAAATATGTAGCTGTCGTTTTCACTCTTAAGTGGGAATGCAATCTAAATAATTAGGTAATTTTACTACACTTAGTAGGTGGCTTACCTAATCTGAAGTGGACATAGTTTAAAAAAAAATTAGCTAATTCTTCTAATAAATTATGTGTCTTATCTATTTTATGGCTGAAGGTACACCAAAATATTTAGGTTCTTTATTTACTCTCGCAGTTAAACTACCCAATATAATTGTAATAATTAACATTTAGAAATTGGTAGCGCACCTAATCAAATTCGTTGACTGAAAATCACCAGATTACTTGAGCTGAATTCACAACATTTTTAGGTAAAAGTTCTACTCTTTTTTTCTGTGCACTTCAGGAGAAGCCGCAACCACCTGGGAGTTTTTTGATCAAATGAATGATATGTTTGGGTCTCGCAGCGACATATCCGTCCCAGTGGAAACGTAAGATTCTTCTCTTTCTGGTATTTTATCTGACTTAAATGACAGTACAGACACCGTCAGCACTGCAGCTGTACCGCCAGAACCTCAACAAAAAAGACGTAAGTGTGCAATATTGGAGTTTTTAAAGAATGAGGCTAATGTAGACAAGGACACGGTGAAAAAGCTGATGGAGCTGGAGGAAAAGAAGTTGCAAATCGAAAAAGAAAAACTGGAGGAGATGCGGAATTTGCGAATTATTTTGAGTAATATTACTAATCCCAATGTTAATTGATGAAGTGTTTTTATAATCATGAGTGGAGAACTATTTTTATATATGTTTAGTTGAACTAATGATCTTAAAAGTGCTTTAAAAAGTTATTTATGTATATGTAAAAACAGGAATTAAATGAATTTTTATATTAACGAATAAGCATTAAAGTTTCAGCACTTTAATTAATTAATTAATTAAATGGATTTATATAGAGATTTTTGTCGTTTTATTCACGTGTAAACCAAAAATACACAGAACTTATTGTGAAAACAATGTGGTTAGTTCTATTCGTTTTATTTTTGGTTCTTCTTTTTGTGAGCTCATCGTTTCCGTAAAAGTAAGGTTGAAATATGCGTCGCTTTGGTCTTCCGTCAACTCGATATCACAATTTGAGCCTTCGTTATGGATAATGATATTGTGAAGCACCATGCATGACATAACTATGTTCTTTGGTAAAGCCAAGTTCTGTATTTCGACGTAGTTTAAAATTCGAAACTTTTTCTTCAAAATGCCAAAAGCCTGCTCTATGAAACACCTTGTAGAACTAAGCACGTAATTAAAGTTCTTCTGGTCTTGCGTTAAATACCCATTGTCTTTATAGGGTACCATTAAAAAAGTTTCCAAGGGATATGCCCCATCTCCTAATAAGTGGCATTCCGCCGACATTCTAATTGTTTTATTGGCTATGGCTTTTCGGATAGGGCTATTCTGCCAGATAGATGCATCATGACATCGTCCAGGGTATCCAACGAATACATCAATAAACCGCATTTCACTGTCTGCAATGGCCTGAAAGATAAGTAAAAATATAGAGATTATTGCATTACATTAATAAATGAGAAATAACATGCCTGGACGACTATAGAGTATGATCCCTTTCTATTGTAATAACTGATGCTATCTTTTTTGGGTTGCGAAATCTGAATGTGCGTCGCATCTACGCACCCTAAAACAAATGGGAATGGGTGAGAGCGACTAGTTTCGAATTGCTCCATTGTGGCTCTTTGGCTAATTTCGGTATTTGGGAACCTTATAACTTTTCTCTTAAGACGCGCAATAATTTTTATAGTCTTTATAAAGACTGTATGCTGTGCCAGCTCCAATGTCGAAACGGTCACTTACTTCTCGGAAGCTATTCTGATTGGCAAGCTTCCATAGCGTTATGTAAAGGCATTTCTTTAACGATAAACCACGGCGCCCAGTTTCGTGTTCTATGCATAAGGGCTTCAGCATGATTTGCCAATTTCTGGAAAGTAAGGGGCAAATTAATTATTATAATTGAGTAAAAATATCAAGCACTCACATTGAAAGTATCAATTTTCATACAAAAATGACTAAAAAATACATAATCCGACATTTTTGATATGGTTTGCCAGTAGTCAGATGTTTTTGGCACTGCTGCCAGCAATTGTGTTTGATGCTTCGGTTTTGCCAAAACACGACTGCTTTTTCTTTTTAAAATCGTTTTCCACGTTTTTAAAGAACTTTCATTTGGTTTTTTCACCAAATCTAAAAAATTCTGAAAAATAAACCGCTTTACTAGCAGACTGTCCATTGTCAAATATTTGTGCATCAACTGTGTTCTATAACTCAAAATACTACAAAACATACTTGTGTTATTGCCACAAGTCCGTAGGAGTCTTTTACTTTGGCCCCTATTGTCTGGTCATCAAATTGAACTAGAACAGCTTCAGGTAACTCACCTACTTCCAATTGATCTCGCCGAAGTGCTGGCCATTTAATTTTTTTTATAATCCCCATTCCTTCATTGACAAGGCGAAACACACAAATTTCTTCTTAGCATAACTCTGCAGCCGACAGCTACGATAACTGCGCCACGGACGCCAGCAATTTCTAGGGTGTGCAAAAGACCACCAGATTTATTAACATCCGCTGGGATTACATTGTTTGGGGGCCGTTTTCCGTATGTTGCTGCTTCTCGTTATTCATCTTCTGCTCTTACTGTGTACACACGACTACTTTTTGATAGCAAATTCAGCATATTGGAGTTATATTCGTCGACTAACTTCAAAGTGGGAACTATTCTAATTGCTTCTATGTCACCAAAATTCCCAATAAGACTTATATGGAGCTTATATGGGCCCGGAGCAGCGGGTAAAAAAAGTAACAAAAAGCTGATTTGTTGTAGAGGGAGAAAACTTCATCTTCTTCTTTGTTTTGCATTACAATATCGAAAATTATAATGAAACTTTCTTATTCTGGTGGCGAGGGAACTTTTGAATTTAATCCGTTGATACTTTTTGCTAAGGTGGACACTTCTGGATATATTTTTGACTTGCATTTATTCCTTTTTAATATATGTATGTCGTGACAACACAGTATAAGAGTATGAGGGCCGTTTTCTTCACTCTATGCTAAAAATTGTTAAATGGAAAGTTCAGGGCATGCTTGCTTAAGGAGAGCATGTATTCTCGGCGAGAAAGAATGCATGCCCAGTACACGCACCTGAACAAGAGTTTTCAATTTCTTGTTTGAAATTCAGCACAGAGAAAGCTAGACGTCGTAAAGCTGCAATCAAAATGAACAGTCGTAGACTTCGCTACTCGACTCTCACTCCTGCTTCAAGAAATCACTCCTCCGATCGACGATATATACGCGCAGTGGAATCATATTTCCCACTCTATGCGTTTGGCTGCCGAAGAGGTTATCACCGCTCTCGCCGAAACCACTGGCACGACCAGGAGTGTTGCGACGCCACTGCAGAAAAGATGCCGCCTACAAAGCCACCCTGCAGTCGGTTGTAGCGCGTGAGTTATGTTTACGATAAAAAATAAATAAAATGCGCACAATTTAAGTTCACGAATAACTTTATTTCATTCAATCTTAACACTAATTTCTTAATATTAACAATGCCTTCTTAATGGCTTCATTCAAAGTAAAATAACTAAAACTATGTTAAAGAACTCTTGTGAACTTTTCTTCACAAAAGTTGACTTTAACCGGTCATTGATTTCTTCATAAAATAATGCAACGTTGTAATTTCGTTTATGCTTTATTTTATGAAGCAATCAAGATCGTTGATTCAGGGATCAAGTTACCATATAGCTGTTGATTATTTCATCAACATTCGTAGCTTTATTTGGGTCATTGGTGGAGTTTGATACAGGGTATGTAACTCCTCCCCTCTTTGTTTTGGAATTTTCCTGAATTTGATTTTGATTAATCAATATTTTCGTGCTATTTTTTTTCTTGTACCAGACATACAAAACTGTCATGTAAATTAATAAAATAATTATTGTGGTTTATATACCACATATATATATATTCTATAGAAGTAGTTGCATATGATACTTTTTTTCGACATTTTAGCTCTTTTATGGCTTCAATATTTTCTGTTTGTTTTAATATAATTTCTTTAAAGTTTATTGGATCTTCATATGTTTGGTTTAATTCTTTCACTGGATAGACATGCCTTTCAGTAAACTCAATTTTTCTGTTAGGGAATTTTCGGTCTATTATAACAATTTTACAATTAGAGAAGTTAATTAGATAATTTTTATTTATGCTTAAACTTTTTTTGTCACAATTCTGCGCAATTTCTTCGTTGTAGGGGTTTTAATTATTAGTGTAACTTCGCTTGATTCTTGAATATTTGTTTTGTTATTGAACTTAATGCCTCTATCACCGTCTGCGAGTCGAACAAAAATTAAGACGAATTCGCCAAGTAGGTATCTGCGTCAGCGAATGTTCAAAATTGTATTCGACTGAAACGTCAAAAACAGACGAGTGTAAAAATTTTGTGAGAAGCCGGCGAATAAAGTTGTTTCATTTTTATGATGAGCATATAAATGGAAAATCATAGGAAAAAGCAAGTAATTTGCAATATTTTTGTTTTACTGCTGTTTGGTTTTGATTTTAAACAATTTTTTAATTATTTATAGTATGAAAAAACCAACAGCCAGCAATTCTAAAAAATGGTGTAACTGAAGTAAAAAAAATCGTAATGTTGCCACTGGCCTCTGAAAATTCGGTTCCATTAAAGTAAGATATAAGGAGTCGCAGCAAGATTTTGCTGCTTAACTTAACTCACTCGGGCCGCCTTAGTTAAGCCTAAACTAATACTAAAATCTAAAAAAAAATGTTTAATATTTAACTGAAGATCAACCGGTAAGATGAAAATGATCACAGGTGGAACTCCTAGTGGATTACATTTGTTTCCTATTCTGCGTCGTAATCTTCAACAAAGTTTTCTCCAATTTCTCTAAAAATATAACTTAAAGCTGCTAATTATTTTTATTTATTTGTTAGGCTTGACGTTTCTCTGGTAAATTTTGTATTTTCTGCTTTGGCTGCACTGGATCTGAGGCGAATAAGTAGGCTCGCAAACAGTGATACCACAAAAAGAATAATTCGCCAGTTCATTCGACTCGAGTGAAGCATTCGATTCGCAGACGGTGATAGGGGCATAAATATACAATCATTTGTAAATTCACAATGTTTACTTATTTTTAAGTTTTTATATAAGGTGTTTTCAATAAATTTATAATTTTTATTATTAATTGTTACAATGATTTCGTTTTCTTCATTTATTTCTAAACTTCGACTATTCGGTATAGCAGTTATTAATTTTAGATCAGTTACATAATATTTTTTTGGAATTTTAATAGCAATTACTATTGACTGATTTTTATAGAGTAGTACACCCATTTTTGCAAGTTTTAATTTATAGAAATCGATATCAAAATATTCTATTTCTTCTGTTGTTATAATACCTGGGTGTACTAAATTATACTTTGCAGAGGCAATATTGTCTTGTATTTGATTAATTTTATTTTCTAAATATCTAAATTTGTGCATTTGTTCATTAAACATAAATTGTTTTGAAAATTCTGAATTCTCTGTTTGTACTCGATTAAGTGACTGTTGTGGTATATTTCTACACGCGGTATCTATTTTTAGAATGCCGCTGTAACGGCTGAACCTATTGATGGCTTTACGCCGTACTTATGAAAAAGGAAAGAGATTTTGTTTTTGTTTGTTTTTAGACTTTTGGACTGAGCACAAGACTAACTCTTTATTCAATTCTTCAGATCTATATAAATTAAAAATACCAGTATTTTTCTTCTATACTGCAGCCAAAACTCCTCCCCATATTTTCACATACATTGAAATTAAAAGTAGCCAAAACCAATTAATTAATATATTGAGCAATTTCTTTACATTTACAAATTCTTTGTTTTCTTTCATTCTTACACTTCAAATAATTACTATTGCTGCGCTTGCAATTTTAATGCAGCAACATTACTTGCGCCAGTCGCGATGTAATATGAATCATTTGACCCAGTGCAGAAATGAACATAAACAAAACGAAAATTAGTTTGTTGATTGTCATCGACTCAAATATTTATTGTACCGTGGGCTGGCTGTGCTATGACACTACACCCTTACCCTTCAGCGAAAAATTATTACTTGAAAGAATTTTTAAAGATTGGAGAGATGTTTGGAGCAGTTTACATATGTAGTTTACAAAAATGTTTTTTATTACTTATATTATTACTAAGGAGAAATAGATAAGATATTTAGTTCTAAATTTATTTTTCCTTATATATACCTACTTAATAAATATGCCTATATTTTCTAAATATATATTTTATATGTATATGCAAGTTGTTTTTCAAGAACTTATTATTTTTTTTTTTTTTTTTTTTTCATTTATTAGGGAATTACTTATTTAAATTAAATTTATCTTCTTAGTTACTTCTTATGTATTTCTTTAAAATATTGTTGTGCAACAACTTATTTTTACCGTTAACCTCTACTAGTGAATTTACACCTAATCTATCAATTATCTTATATGGTCCATGGTATGGGCTTTGTAATTTCTTTTTATTTTCTAAACCTATAAAAACTAAATCACCTATTTCTAATGAAGCTTCATTCTTATGTCTATCGTACTCTATCTTTCTCTTATGTTTAACTGTTTTAATCATATTTCTAGCTCTATCAACCGATGTCTTTAACCTTATTTTTAATTCATTACTATAGTCTTCTAAATTATATATTTTATCATGTTCATTTAAAATATCACTCGGAAGTGATGGTAATTTTCCAAATATAAGTTCATATGGGGAATATGATGTATCTACATGTGGTGTGGTATTGTACGCAAATGTGTAGTACGGAACCCATTTATCCCATTCTTGGTCATCCACAAATGATATTAAATATTCGTTCAGAACCCTATGATTTCTTTCTAAAGCTCCTATAGTCTGATGATGGTACGGAGTTGAGAAAATTTGTCGCGTGTCGAGTAATTTACATATGTTTGCCATTAACTCATTTTTAAATTCTGTGCCGCAGTCAGATCTAAGGATCTTGAAACATCCGTATTTAAGTATGAACTGTTCTACTAGAGTTTTTGCAATAGTCTTTGCTTCTTTTGTCTCAATAGGATGTGCTACTATAAATTTTGTAAGGTCGCATTGGATAGTCAAAATGTATCGATTTCCATTAGAAAATTTTAACGGGCCTACTGTGTCTATAGATATATTTTCAAAACTTGTTGTCGGTGTATTCGTAACTATTAAACCTTCTTTAATATGTCTGTTTACTTTATTTTTGTGACATTTTTCGCAGTTGTTTATGTAATCTTTAACCATTTTTCTCATATTCTTCCAGATGTATCGTTGCTTCAATTTTAAAATTGTCTTTCTGATTCCTAAATGTCCTCCTGTTCGAGTATTATGATATTCATCTATCAATTTGTATTGTATTGTGGCGTCCGTGGCGTAGTTGGTTAAAGTGCGTGGCCGCTATGTCAAAGAACTTTGGAAACCCAGGTTCGAACCCCAGCAGCGACAGAAAATTATTTGAATTAAAATAATTTTTCTGTGCGGTCGCCACCTCTCTGCAGACAATGGCAAACCTCAGAGAGTAATCAAAATGCCATGTAAAGCTTCTTGAGAACGAGAACTTTCCGTTCATCGCCGTTCGGAGTCGGCGTTAAGCATGTAGGTCCGGTTCTCGGTCAATTGTGTTCAAACTTAATAACACGCACAACACAATTGATCATAAGAAGCTAGGTCAAAGTCCTTTCAAGGGCTGAAATGGCCAGTTAAAAAAAAAAAAAAAAAAAAAAAAATTTGTATTGTTGCAGTGTACTTTCTATATGTCGTGGAGCTTTGTAAATTAATATCTTTATAGGCGAGGATTTATTCATTTTCAACTTGTTGTACTTTTCTTTGAATGCATTCATTTTAATATTCTCAAATATATAATCTTTGTCACAAAGGGCTAGCTCCTTTATCTGTGATCTATTTAATAAACAATGTAGTTTCTCCAACATCGAATCTAGTTTCGAAGGGTCATCGCTACATGTTATGTGCACTTCATTATTATTTATATTCATAGTAACGTTACTCTTTTCTTTAATAAAAAATTTTAATTTCATTGCTCTTCTTACGTCATTAAAGGATGTGCATTCCCAAATATAGAGGTGATCAGTCTCTTTATGAGATGTGCTGTTCCTGTTAACACGTTCTTTGGTACCCATAATCATTTCACTCGCTTGATTGTCATTTCTTTCCTCATTTTCGTTATTGCTCCTTTTACTTACTTGTTTTGTTTTGCTCCTTGTTATTGCTAATACTTCTTTTTCACAGCTCATAGGAATCATATTTTTTAAAATTTCGCTGTCATATTTTATTCTGGATAATGCATCTGCGTTGTTCATTTTGCCTTGTTTGTATGTAATTTCAAAGTCATAATCAGACAAATTTAATCTGATTCTGGTCATTTTGGACGATGGGTTCTTATATGAAAATAGAGAGACTAGTGGTCTGTGGTCAGTCACTACTATAAATTTTCTTCCATATAGGTAGGGTTTGAAAAAGTTTATGCTCCAGTGTATTGCTAGGAGTTCTTTCTCTATGACCGGCTTGTTTATATCATGCTTTTGTAATGACTTACTAGCGTATGATATTGGCAGATCATGTCCAATCTCTCCTTGCGAGAGAACAGCTCCTAATGCAAAATCGGATGCATCAGTAGTTACGATAAATGGCTTCTCAAAATTTGGGTATTGTAGGACTGGTGAATCAACAAGTTTATGTTTTAAGCTACAGAATGCTTTTTCGCACTCCTCTGACCAGATGAAGGGTGTCCCTTTTTTGAGTAGGGAATTTAAACATTTTGCTACGGCCGCAAAGTCCGGTATGAAACGTCTGTAATAGTTACAAAAAGCCACGAACCTTCGTACGTCGTCTGCATTTTTTGGTGTTGGGTATTTTAAAACAGCATCACATTTAGCTGGATCTGTTTTAATACCTTTGTCTGTTATTAAATGGCCGAGGTATGTTACTTCCGGTCTGAGGAATTGGCATTTGCCCGCGTTTAGCTTTAAATTGTATTTTTGCAGGCGCTCAAAAACTTTTACTAGATTTTGGTTATGATGCTTAAGTGAACATCCAAATACTATTATGTCATCGACATAGAGGAAAGCTTCTGAATTCAAACCGCTCAAAGCTATTGTAAGCATTCTTTGGAAGCTGTTTGAAGAGATCTTTAAACCGAATGGTAGACGTTTAAAATGGTAATGTCCGTCTTGTGTAGAAAATGCAGTTAATGGTCGTGAATTTTTGTCTAGTGGTATTTGATGAAAAGAGCTTGTCATGTCTAATGTTGAGAAGTACTTGGCTCTTCCTAACATGTCTAGGACGTCCTCTAACCTTGTCAGTGGAAATTTGTCGTTAACTAATTTTTCGTTCAATTTCCTGAAATCTACTACCAAGCGCCATTTTTTTTTTGTCATCATTGCTTTTCTTTGGAACTAGTAGCAATGGTGCATTGTATGGGCTTACCGAGGGCTCAATTATGTCATTGTTTATTAAATTTTCTACTTGTTTCTTTATTTCCTCATATTGTGAATGAGGAAGTCGATAATTTTTTACATGGACTGGTGTTGTGTCTGACAAGTTTAATTTTTGTGTATAAAAATTATAAGTTGTAAAAATTTTCTCCTTCAAGATGGAAAATAGATTGATGTCTTCTAAATATGTCTTTTAATTCGGTCTCGGAACTGTTGTCTAATTTCAATTCTATCATTAACTTCTTAAAACGTTGTTCGTTTATTTCTTCATTGTGTTCATTTTTTGTTGTCAAGATTGTGTATTCTGTTAGTTTTTCTGTTTTTGGCTTAACTTCATTCAAAATTACTTCTTTATCGTTTACGTTGATAACCTTGATGTGGCAGATACCTTTGGTAGATGCTAAGGAGTTAGATAAAAATACGCCTTCTACGAGTTCTTGATTCAAAATGACACAGTCTTCCGTTATTTCAAGGTTTATTGGAAAGATCATTTCCGTTCTGGGTGGTATTGTGTAATATTCTTGCTTTGGTAGTCTTGTTGAGATAGGTACTACGTAATCCGTTTCGGCTATAGGAATCGTAATAGTGAATGTTTCATAGTCTATCTTACATGTGTATTTTACAAAGAAATCTCTACCTAGAATTCCGTCTGTAGTGATGGGAAAATCGTTATCCACTACGTGAAAATCATTGTTAGCACGGTTATCTCCTAGGCATAATGTTAATTTTGTATCGCCTAAAGAGTATATTTCATCTTTAGTTATGCCTGTTAGTTTGCATTTGTTATCAAAATTTATTTCAAAATTTGCGTTTATTTCCTTGCATATCGAAATGTCTGCTCCCGTGTCTAATAGAAATGTTAAAGCACGATTTGTTTGTGCGCATCTTAGTGTTACGTAATTGGTGAGATTCTCTGATATTAGGCAAATTTTCTTTTTATTTATTGTTGGCCTTCCGGAGGTGCTTGGAAATCTTCCTCCGGGCCATCCATGTTTCCCTGGTGGCTTATTACACGCATATAGTGTCGGTTACTTCCTTGATTGGAGTTCCTCTGATTGTTATTTCTATGGTTGTTATTAGCATATCTTCTTCTATTGCTGTTGTTATATGACGAATGCCTTTTGTTGTAATTATTGTTGTCATGTACAACATTTCTGTTATTGCTGTAGTCAGTGTGGTTATTTCGTTGATATGTATTGTATTTGAAAGTGTTATTGCCTCTAGTGTTATTATATCTATTTATATTCTGAGGGTTGTTTCTGTTATTATAGTTGTTGAACTGTCGATGTTGTTGTCTGTTGTGGTGTACACGGTAGCTAAAAATGTGCGAGCTACTGTTTTGAGTGTCTCGTTCGATTTCCTGTGCAATATCCACGGCTGTGTTGAAATCCTTAGGCTGAGCTGCAAATAATGTGGTTTTCAAACGATTCTCTAAACCGTTTTTGAAAATTGTCAGAGCATATTTTTCATTCATTTTTCCTACTACTGCCTTTTGCTCGCTCGTTGCAGTGTTGCCTAGTTCATTTATTTGTAACCTATTAAGTTCTGATACTAAATTTAAAATCTTGTCTTTAAAATTTATTACTGTGTTATTCTTTTGAGTTGTTAATGCTAATTGTGTGTGTACCTGAGCGATTGTAAAATTGCTCTTGTATCTTTCTTGTAACCGTTTCTTGAGTTCTTCGAGTGTTGTTACATCAGGACCTAAAGCTGTTCGAACTGCCGCATTAAGCTTTACACTAGTCACAAATTCTATTAGGCTTATTCTTGCGTCAGCTGTGTAAGATCTGTGTAATAATTCTATGATTTTCAAAAATGGTTCCAGTTCTTTATGTTGTCCGTTGAATATTGGTATGGCCTTAAGGGCTGTTTCTAGATTGAAAGCTGACATGTTGTTTAAGTAACTATTTTCCTCTTCTATTTCTGTTCCTGAACTTTCACTTCCTTGTCTAGGCTTCAAAAACTGGTCTATTGTGCTCACTATCTTATCAAATGTTTCTGTCTCACTTTTGCTAGTCGTATTTTTTACTAGTGTTTCTCTAAGTACTGCTAAATGCTTTTTAGTTTTCTCTATAAATGTCAATGAATATTTTCTATTTGGAGCCTTACGCAAGTTTGCTAAAAGTTTTTGAACTGTATCTAATTCCATTCAAGTTTGATATTATTTCACAAACATTTGTTGCAGATATATTTAGAGTTACGTTTTTCAAACATATTTTTCCCAATTTTTTTCTTACAAATTTCACATCTGAAACATCTATAATGAAAACTTTCCTTTTCATATGCTAAATACCTTACCTTACCTATATCTATAATCTTTTCTTTGCAATTGGCACAATATTTTTCAAATAGAATGCCGAAACACACTTGGTAAAAACAATTTGTTGCTGATTTTGGCATAGTAATATTTTATCAAAATTTTACAATTACTATACTCAATATCTTAATGTTTTCTATCAAATTTTTAATCATTATTTTGATTTTGCATCCGGCGTAAAAATTTTATAAATTTTTCATTAAATTGTTTTTATTTTAGACTGAATTGTTTATATTGCGCAACATCTGTTTGCGTACGTAGTTCTTATAATATCTATTTATTATATACAATATAGTAATAATCATGAAAATAACACTAATGATTCCTACTATGTTTAAAAATCCACTTTCACCGCTGTTGCTGCTGCTGCTGTTATTATTGTTGTTGTTGATTACCTCTTTGGTGCCGAACCAACCCATTTTGGTGTCTGTTGCTCGGACCGTAGTTGAGTTTTTCCAACTCTATTTGTTGTAGTAAACGCTGCTTTTGGGCCAGATCGTTAACCAGTGGTAGGATGTTGTAAATTTCTGCTACCCGTTGTCGTGCGATTACTCGCTTACCACCTCTAACTCTTTTTCGTGTTTTGTCGATTGTTTCTTGTGTGGTGTTACTTCCCTTCCGCCGTTGTTGTCGTTCTTTGTATTTTTCAATGCTTATAGGTTGTGGTCCCGCTGTCTTAGGTAGACATGGGTAACGCTGCGCTGCGTTACGCTATTGCGTTGAAGCACTTAAATGCGTTACTGCGCTAATTCACTTCTTTTAAAAAAAGTAACGCAATAGCGCAATAATTCAAATGACGCTTAAAGAAAAATGAGAAAATATTTTTGCAGCGAGCCAAAATTGCACAAGTTTTATGTCGCCTTAAACATGGAGATAAAATGTTCGAAGCGAACAAGGTCGAAGAAGATGCTGTTAAGCATATGAAGTGTGTTTGATTGTGATGATGCTTTGCCGATCACGCAATGGTTTTTTAAATTTGTCGAACGTGTTCGATGTTAAGAGTACAAACAAACTTGAATCAAACTTTAAACTTGCTGCAATGCCAGAAACCTTTGTTGTTTTAGTTTTGTTTGAAGCGCACTCTAAAAACTCACCGCATTCAAGAAATTGCCCACATAACGCAATTCAAAAACAGCTTGCGTAGATAAACATGTTGATAATACAGGTATCATAATATTTAAAACTGCTTCATAACGCAATTGCGTTAAAGTATTACGCTGCTACAGTGAACTGAGCTTGCGTTAGTGTAGCAGCGTAGCATTTTTTTCCAGGTTACCAATTTCAAGTTGTTTTTTTAACTATAATCTAAATGACGCATCTTAAGTATTTTCGTTTATATATTTGTACTTTTTTCTATTAATTTATTCACTACTTAATATAAAAGTACAAATGTTCATGTAATTTTATGAACAGAATTTATTTTATCTGCCATTATTATTATATTGAATATGATTTTAATAAAAATATGAAAAATTCAAGGATAGAAAATAACGGTTATTTTTTAATTTTTACATCAAAAGATCATATATAAAAAGATGTAAAATAATTTTTAATATAGCAATATGAAGCTATTGAGTCAGAGATTCCGTTTTTGGCATGATTTATTTTTCATGATTTTAAAGAAAGAAATCATCTTCATTCAATTATTTGTGATCGATTCTTTTTTCGATCATATATTAAAATTATTTTTGATCCTTATTTTTTCGATCTGAAATAAAAATTATTTATTTAATCGTTATATTCTCAATCATAAATATAAATTATATGTTATCGTTATTTTTTTCGATTAGAAATAAAAATCATTTTGTGATCGTTATTTTTTCGATCAGAAATAAAAATCATTTCTTGATCGATACTTTTTTCAAGCAGAAATAAAAGTTATTTTTTAATGGAATTTTTTCCAATCAGCAATAAAAATTATTACTGATCGTTATTTTTTCGATCAGAAATAGAAATGAATCAATGATCTATATTTTTCTAATCAGAAATAAAAATTATTTCAAGATTGAAATAATATCGATTGAAATTTCAATCAAATCAATATTTACAAATAAAACTGTTTTGAGTTAAAATAAAGAAGTTATTGCTTCGAACCCACGTTACCAAGTTAGCTAGTCGTCTTGGACAAGGCTTTGAACAACGATTTTGACGAAGATAAGGACAAGATGTTAGACATGGATTTGGAAAAGGATTTGGATTAGTACTTGGACAAGGATTAGGTAAGGCAAAGATTTGGTCAAGGATTACGACAAGGATTAGAATAAGGACCAAGACAAAAATTTGAATAAGACCTTAGACAATAAAATGGTTGCAAAAAATAGTAGTAGAAAATATTGATGGAAAATAGTACTAGAACACTAAAGAAAATATTAGTAGAAAATAGCTGTAGAAAATAGAAGTACAAAATATAAGCAGTGTCCCATCTTGTTTCGTTTTCAAGATATGGCGTTTTTTCTAATTTTTAAGGTTATCATATCGACCAACCCCTCTACCTGTGCGTCGAGATTTCGATGCCACCACCCTCTTAAGAAAAGCCAAAACCATTTTTATTTTTTCCTATCTTCTTTTGTTTTCGAGTTATAGCGTTTTCATTTTATTATAATTTATATCTTTATATGCATGTTACGTTTTTGATCGATTTAATATAGACCAAAAAATATTTTTTTAATCTGATCGAAAAAATATCGATCAATGATTGATTTTTATTTCTGGTCTAAAAAATATCGATCAAAAGTAACTTTTATTTCTGACCGAAAAAATAATAGTCACAAAATTATTTTTATTTCTGATCGAAAAAAATAACGATAAAAAACAACTTTTATTTCTGATCGAAAAAAATAACGATGACAAAATGATTTTTATTTCCGATCGAAAAAATAACGAAAAGATAACTTTTTTTTCTGATTGAAAAAACGACCAAAAATAATTTTTATTTCTGATCGAACAAATAACGATAAAAAAATAATTGTTATATAGGGTGTTTTTTTAGAGGTATAAAACTTCGAATTGAAATAAAACACAAGAAAATCGTTTTAATGTCCATCAATTTGGCTTTATTGGAAGGATAATTTTATGCCATTAATGTTTAAATATGATTTCGGGCATGTGGCCGCCGCGGCTGGCTCGAATAAAGCCAATTCTACAGGTCCAATTTTCAACCACTTTTTCGAGCATATGGGGCCGTATGTCGGCAATAACGCCACGAATGTTGGCCTCCAAGTCCCCTAACGTTTCTGGTTTGTTGGCGTAGACGAGCGACTTCACATATCAACAAAGAAAATAATCCAATGGTGTCAAATCACACGATCTTGGTGGCCAATTGACAGGTCCATTCCGCGAAATTATGCGCTCATCGAATGTTTCCTTCAATAAATCGATTGTGACGTGCGCTGTGTGGCATGTAGCGCCGTCTTGTTGGAACCACAACTCATCCACATTCATGCCATCCAATTCGGGAACAAAAAAGTCGGTTATCATGGCTCTATACCGGTTTCCATTAACGGTAACTGACTCTCCAGCATTATTTCGGAAGAAGTATGGCCGAATGACTCCACCAGCCCATAGAGCACACCAAACAGTCAGTTTTTGTGGATGTAATGTCGTCTCAAGGATCTCATGTGGATTTTCTTCACTCCAAATGCGGCAATTTTGCTTGTTGACGTAGCCATTCAACCAAAAATGAGCCTCATCACTGAACAAAATTTGCTTGCGGTAAACTTCGCGAACTGAACCATTATTTTCGAAATAAATTTGCACGATTTGCAAGCGTTGTTCTTTTGTCAACCTGTTCATGATGAAATGGCAAACCAAACTGAACATAAATGACATTAGAGTTGCCAGATTTGACCACAAAATGCCAGTTTTATCTCTATTCGAAAAACAAACCCCTAAAAAAAACACCCTTTAAAAGGATTGATTGATAGCGATAATCGTTATTTGCGGTCCCTGGAAAAATTAATGACATTTTAATTTTTTTATCTTTTTCATATGTTAAGCAGCGCTACTTTTTGTTTTGCGCTAAAGCTAAATATTACGCCAAAAAAAGAAGCTCAATAATAGCGCAGTAACCCAAAATCGCAGGAAATTGTATTTGCTTCATGTACAGTTTTTTGTATAGATTTTCATTGCTTTTAAGGTACATGAAATGAAACTAACATCCAACTTCCAACTTGTCTTGCATACCAGAAATGTATATGTACATATTGTTTGATATCTAATACTCACGTTGAAGAGCAAGCAGTCATGCTTGAAGTATAAATTTTTTTCATTTTTGGTTAATGCTAAAAATACGCTATATGTTCAGTAATACTTCATATTAATTGAATAATTAAATGAATTCATAAGCAACATGAGTCTTTCGATAGATAAATTGTTTCAGGATTTTCTAATTAATTTCATTTATGTTTAATAAGTGAAGACAATATGCGCTTAGTCCAACTTGCTACTTCACCACAAAGCTCAGCGCATTCAACAAATTGACCACATAACGCATCGCGCTATTCAAATCAAAAACAGCCTGCGCTGGTCTTGATGATACAGATATCATAGCATTTCAAAATGCTTCATGGCGCAATTGCGTTAGCGCATTTCGCTGATACAGTAAACTGCGCTGGGGTTGTTGTAGCAGCGCAGCATATTTTGCTGCGTTACCCATGTCTAGTCTTAGGTGTTGGAATATACACAGCTGTTTCATGTTGTTCTGCCCATGCTTGTGGCACGTATTCTTCTTCGAATTTCCTTGCGTTTGCTGCTGCTCTCTCAAATAGCGCGTTGAAATCGTCCTCTGACATTGATGTTGTAGGCTTGAGAAAAAAAAATCACAGGATCACAGGATCAAAAAGCTGAATCGCTAGGGCTGTGTTGAGCAGGTTGAAATTTTGGCTCGATCAGATGTTGCAGGATCAAAAAATGTGCAGGATCGGTTTGCAGGATCGGTTTGCAGGATCAAAACAATGTGCAGGATCGGTTTGCAGGATCGCCATGTGGTATATTTCTACACGCTGTATCTATTTTTAGAATGCCACTGTAACGGCTGAACCTATTGATGGCTTTACGCCGTACTTATGAAAAAGGAAAGAGATTTTGTTTTTGTTTGTTTTTAGACTTTTGGACTTAGCACAAGACTAACTCTTTATTCAATTCTTCAGATCTATATAAATTAAAAATACCAGTATTTTTCTTCTATACTGCAGCCAAAACTCCTCCCCATATTTTCACATACATTGAAATTAAAAGTAGCCAAAACCAATTAATTAATATATTGAGCAATTTCTTTACATTTACAAATTCTTTGTTTTCTTTCATTCTTACACTTCAAATAATTACTATTGCTGCGCTTGCAATTTTAATGCAGCAACATTACTTGCGCCAGTCGCGATGTAATATGAATCATTTGACCCAGTGCAGAAATGAACATAAACAAAACGAAAATTAGTTTGTTGATTGTCATCGACTCAAATATTTATTGTACCGTGGGCTGGCTGTGCTATGACACTACACTGTGCAATTTTTTCCCTATCGTCGTCAATTGTCTTTTTGAGTAAATTTATATTATTTTGAAAGTTTTATTAATATTAATTTGTTTGTTGATCGTCGAAATAGCGTTATGATCGTTTTCTTCCATAGTTTTTAAATGGTCAACGATTTCTTGTCTGTCGTCTTCGTCCATGAGTCCGAATATCCATTTGTAAGTTGTGCCTACAAAATTAGCTAATCCCGTTTCGTCCTACAAATTTCATTGATAATGATAGATTTAATTTTGGCTGTGATAGTAATTAACATAATAATTTCCAAAATAATTTCCTTATTGTTGATGTTTGAATTCTTTACATTTTCCTTCATTTTATTTACCATATCCACACGCAAAGAAATTTTTCGTTTACCACAACTGAAAAATTCACCAACTATACTTCGTTTGCGAGCTGTATTTGCCGCAAACGAATATTCAGTTGTCACAACTTAAAAATATATCTTATATATATAAACCGCTAGCTATTTCGGTCATTATTATTTATTATATTAATAATCTTTGTCATTATGTCCGTCCGTCTTCTTATGGATTCCACCTCTGTTGCTATCTTCGTCCGCGTATTAAGCAAACTACCAATTTCCTTATATAGTAACAATTTGCAAAAAGTAACTCTAAACTATAAGCGTTATGTTTATACAACGAAGGGAAAAATACACAAAATTTTCAGTTGGGAAAAACGAAGTTTTCAATTGCTGCAATTTAAAAATCACTCGCGTTTATGACAAACGAAATTCATTTCTTGCAACTAAATGACTCGTTTCTCACAACTGAAAATTTTGTTTATTTTTCGTTCAACGTTTATGACAACTGTTGAAACGTTTGCAATAAACGATTTCAAGCACGACAAACGAAGTTCGTTTGCGGCAAACTGGCGATAAAAGTTTTTTTTCTTTAAGTGCATTATTTCCGTTGGACGTATGCATGTAAAAAGTGTTTAATTCGTTGGCAATTTCTGTCTGTCCCATTTGAATAAAAGTGTATCCCGCCTCTTCATTTATTGGAATTAGTTGCAGTTTCCCTTGCACAGTGTTGATCAACAACACAATTACGAGAAGTAGTTGGGTCATGTGAAATTGGTTGATATGAGTATTTTAGTGGTATTTTTATATTGCTGTTATGAACATTGTGTAGTGTTCTGTGTATAAGTTTTGGTACATCTTTATGTCTAACGCTCTTATAGTTTTTTATGTACCCTTCTTGTCTTTGCTCGTTATACGTTTCTCTATTTTTGTTTGCCTTTTTTATATTTTCGTTTTTTGTTTTCTCTATTCTTTCAAAAATTGTGTTATGATCGATTTTATAGTTTTGTGCGTCGAATGGTGTACACTTTATCGTACTATGGTAAGTACTATTATAGAACATGATAGCTTTACACATTTGTTGAATGATTGGGAGTTTTTCCTCAATGTTTAGTGTACGAATTCTTTCTGTTAGTGTATTGTTTAGACGTTCTACGTCTGAATTACCTGATTGACTATTTGGTTTTGTAATGTGGAAATCAATATTTTCGCTTTTTAAATATTCTTGTACGTTACTCGATTTAAATTCGATATCGAAGACAAATTTTTTTTTATTTTTCCTTTTATTGTTAAGAATTCCTTCAATCTTCCAACTATGGTTCGACTGTTTCGATCCATTAATGGGAAACATATGGCATATTTAGAAAATTTGTCTATAAATATAAGAAACGACTGCTTACTATCAACATACGTGTCTACGTGTATAAGATCGTTTGTAGTCTTTGGTGTTTCAGTATAGTTAAATTTTTCTTTGATGGGATTTCTATCGTATTTTCCTCCATTGCATGTTATTCTAAGCGTTGGGTTATAAATTTTGTGCTTTATACCCTCATATGTTGGAATTATTCCAGAATGGCCTGTTTCTTCTTTGTGGAACAATAATATCTGCTTTCGTAACTCTTCTTCGTTTACAGTGTCTTCTGCGAGGTGTAAGTATTTGACAAATTTAATGTGACTGTTAGCTTGGAATGTTTCAAACAACATTTTTTGTAGTTTGTTGTACTCATGATTGTTTACTGAATATATGCCTACTTTTCCTTTACTGACATGTGATTTTATTATGTCGCTAGCTTTATTATTTATAAGGTAATTTTTGTCAATAAATATGCGCTTTTTGTTAAATACGTTTTCGAATTCCTTTTCTTTCTGATCTATAAGCATTATTTGAAACTTAAACCTGTTTATAACTGTTTCAAGAAAAGGAAAATTATTGTTTCGTTCCTCTTCTTGAGAATGGGTTGTTTCAAGTAATGGAGGTTGGTTATTTCTATCTAGAGAACTTATTTCTTCTTGATTGTATAGGTTACGTATGCAATTTATTTCTTCGTTTTCTATGTCTATACGACTAAGAAAGTCTGCAATTTTATTGTCTTTGCCTTTTATATAATCAATTCTTCCGTCATATTCGCCTAGTTCGATTAACCACCGTTGTAACCTAGCATTGATGTCTTTACCTGAGAACTTGGCTTGTAACCATTTGAGGGGTTGGTGGTCACTCTGTAAATCAAATTCACGGCCATATATATATGGGCGGAAATATTTAACAGACCACACTATTGCCAAAAGCTCTTTTTATATTGTGGAATAGTTTACCTCGTGTTTATTGATTATCGATATTGGTTATCGATGCATACGCTATTGGGTGACCATCTTGGGTTAAGACAGAGCCAATTGCGAAATTGCTTGCATCCGTTACTAGTTTGAAACGTTTGGCAAAGTCGGGATATCGCAAAATAGGTGTTTTTGTGACAATATCTTTTAACTTTTCAAAGGCAAGTATATAATTTGGGTCTTTAGAGTTTATGTTTTGGTTTTTTTGTAAGTATTTAACCATAGGAGTAGCTATTTTCGCATAATCCTTGATAAATTTTCGATAATATCCAGTCTTTCTTAGAAATGACTTGATTTGTTTGACTGTGGTTGGAAGTTTTAAATTTTGAATAAAATTTACTTTGGCTGGGTCGGGTTTTATTCCCTGATTTGTCTGAATGTGCCCAAGAAAATGTGTCTCTTTTTTTAGAAAATCACATTTATCTATTTGGACTTTTAATTGTGCTTGTTGTAACTTTAAAAAATTTTTTCTAAATTAGTTATGTGTCTTGTTAAAGATGTGCTAAAGATCAATATATCATCCATGTAAACTATACAGATCTTATTTATATGTTCACGAAGGACATGATTAATCAGCCTTTGGAAGGTTGACGGCGCATTTTTCAACCCGAATGGCATTCTGATAAACTCATAATGCCCAAAAGAGGTTGAGAAAGCCGTTTTCTTTTTGTCTTCTTCTTTAACCTGAATTTGATAAAATCCCTTAGCGAGATCGATCGTTGAAAAATACTGTGCTCTTCCGAGTTTTTCAAGAATTGCATTGAGGTTTGGTATGGGGAATTTGTCGTCTATTGTATTCTCATTTAAAAGTCTATAATCAATAACAATTCGCCACTTTTTTAAACCTGAATTGTCCAATTTTTTGGGAACAATCCAAAGTGGACTATTATAAGGAGAATTACTAGGCTTAATCATTTTCTGAGTTAGCATTTCTTTAATTTGTTTTTCAATTTCTATTTCGTGAATCTGTGGATATCTGTATATTTTTTAATATAAAGGCTTATCCGTTTTTGTGTTGATTTCATGAAAAATCTCATTTGTAGAAGATAATTCTTCTCCGTCTTTATAAAACATATTTGAAAATTTGGATATAATTTTTTTTATTGTTGATTTTTCCTCAGTATTTAAATGACTTAAGTCAATATTTTCGCTGACGTTTATGGATGTATCCATAATCCCTTCTAATATACAGATTTCCTCAGGCTTAAAAGGATATATTTTTTTTTTGAAAAAAATCCTATTTCCAAAAATTTCTATATAGTCATATTCTAAATTAATTTGGGCTTTAAACGGAATAAGGAAATTTTGTCCTAAAATAGCGTCGTATTTTTTACTTTGAAAATCTACAACTTTCCATTCTACAGTTCCAATTGCTTTAAATTGTCTTGGTATAGGTGTTCAGATAAATTCACGTAGCTTGTTTAAGCCATTTAATGTCCTAAACCAGAGAGATTTATGTAATTTCTGTTGTTTAAAACTAATCAGAATTCCTGGTTTGATAATGCTTGTATCTGCTCCGGTATATATTAAAGAGCTGCACGACTACATTCAATTGCCGTTTCAAAACATTCTCATTAGAACGAAATGAATTTCAGCAACTACATTAAGGGAACGAATGGAATGAGAGTCCACACGAAGCGCTTAGAATGAAATGGAATGTGGCTCTTGTATACAAGGAATACTCTCAAAGGAGTATTCTCAATTTTAGAGTATCCGTTTGAGAGTACTTCCAAATGGCTGAGCGGAATGTAATTGAATAAGCGAAACTGAAAGTTTGATCATGTTTTTGTTGTTGTCTTATTTTTTGTATAGTACTAGTACTAAGGTATATATAAATATAGTACTAAGATAAAAGTTATTAAAAAAATAAAATTCTTAGTGAACCAAAATGTAATTTCATGAATTTGGAACATATTATCCAACTCAGTTTTTCCCATATTATTATGAACTAATGTTCGTTGACAAATTCACAATTTATGTATATTTGTTTGTTAATTTGTAACTCACATTAATGTTATTTTTTTATTTTTTTTTATTTAAAAATTAAAAAAAAATAAAAAATTTACTAAAATTCATATTGTATAAAAAATAAAATATTTGACAACATTAAAAGCAAACAACACTGAAGCAAAAACCAAAATTCAGTGAAACTATTTTAGAGTACTCTCAATACTTCGAATGCATTCCATAAAAAAAGAGGTACGAACGACAAGATCATGGTATAATAATACATGGTAGCATTGACAACTGCTTACTTTCTCTTCAACAGAAAAACATAAACTGTCAAACACAGCTGTTTGCGAAACGAAGCGAAAATTAAAGCAAGTGACAAAAACAAACATAAAAAACTAATAAGAATATTGTGCGTTTAAATAAACAAATCATAAAGAAATAAACATTTAAAATCATGAAAGTGATAAAAAGATCTTGTGTAATTTGTGCGAAAAGTTTTTCAGTCCGTGATGTTAAATTTTATTCAGTGCCTAATAACGAAACTCGTCGCCAGCGGTGGATTGATGCCTGTGGCTTGATGCTGGCAGAAAATTCGTTTGTTGTTTGTGTTTTCATTTATTAACAATGGCCGACCAGCGAACGCTCTCTTTTTGAGTATATTTTTTGACAGAATATGTTTTCCCAAGCAACTGTCAATGCTACCTTGTATTATTATACCATGGACAAGATTGTAAATATTCATTTAACTCTCTCAAATAGAATGGCACATTTATTCGCTCTGAAAAATTGATGTTTCGCACTCATTCGTTTCTCTTTGTAAATGACTTGAGAATATGGAATACTCGCTTAGAATGCATAGAATGGTAAACAAAAGGAATACATTCCTGCAGCTCTTTTGTATCTATTAAGCATTTTATGATTTGTTTGCCAATATTGAGAAATATTATGGACAACTTGCATTCTGAGGCATCATTAAAAAATTTACCTCATTTGAATCTTTTGTTTCCTCTAAAGTGTCTACTTCCATGTTTACTGGACCAGCACCTCGTATTGTTTCTACATTTATATGGGGAGATTGGGACTGTGAAAATTTGTTGTCTCTAGCTTTATTTCCACTAGTGTAGTTATAACGGTTGTTGTTATTATAAAATTGGTTACTTCTGTTGGTATTCTTGTTTGTATTGTTATAGTCGTTTGTGTGTTTATTGTTGTTAGAAAAACTATAAGCATTGTTATTTCTACTAGTGTGAATGTTTTTATTAATGTTATTTAGTCCTATATAAGCCTGACCTTTCTTATGCTTGTAATGAATAGTTCTGTTATCATCCAATAGTCTTAGCTTAGAGTATTTTACTATTATGTCATTTAATGAACAATTGTCATCCAAATGTGCTCTAATTATCAATCTATCAATATATAAACCAAGTCCCTATCTACATTTTGAGATTGGTATATTGAAGGCTTAAGGCTATCAAATTCATAAATTTGTGCTATTTCAAATTTAGCATTTTGAAATAAGTCGAAAAGTTTTCTTAAATTACTCACTCGCGTACTTCGGCATTTGTTGAAAATGTCACCATAAGATTTGCGGGGTTTAAACCGTTCTCTCAGCTGTTCCTTTATCTGCTGCCATGAAGCCTCATCTCCCAGCTCTCTGACGTGGAGACCTGCCTCCCCTACAATTCTCCGTTGAAGACTATCTGCAATCCGAAGTCGTAAAGAGTTGTGTTGTTTTCACATAAATACATAATCTGCTCCACCGATTTTATAAAGGCTGTACGGTTATGTCCATCCCCGAATGGTTTAATTTGCCGAAATTGTTGAATAATTTCCTTTGGGTTGAGCAGCATTGCGTTCTGCTGCCATTGCTGCTGCTGTGTTTGTTGCTGTTGTGTTGCACTAGTCGTTTGTATTTGTTGAACTTGTACTTGTTGAGCTTGCATCTGTTGCTGAATGGTTGCTTCTTGTCGTCTTAAAACCTCCTCCAATTTATCGATTCTGAGTTGTAGTTCCGTTTTTGGAGCTGTTTGTTGCTGTCGGATGGTTGTTTCTTGTTGTCGTACCACCTCCTCTAATTGATCGATTCTCTCTTGTAGTTCCATTTTGATTCTGTTTGTGCAAAAATAGAGCTTCTGTTCTTCAATTCCCAATTATGTTTGTGTTAATTAAGGGTTGATTTAATTAAGGGTTGTTAAGGGTTTATTTATTTTTATTTTTTTTTATAATTAAGGGTTGAAATATAATAAACATGTCTAATTTTAAGTTAGAATAAATTTTCACAACTTTATTTTTATAAATGTTATTTGTTAATGTTCACTTTTTTGTATTTTTATAAACGGTCTTTATAAATATTTCTTGTTCCAAATTTGATTCTTAAATTTATTCTTTAGAATAAATTTCCACGACTGCGCCAGTTATGTTTACGGTAAAAAAGAAATAAAATGCGCACAACTTAAGTTCACGACTAACTTTATTTCATTCAATCTTAAGACTAATTTCTTAATATTAACAATGCCTTCTTAATGGCTTCATTCAAAGTAAAATAACTAAAACTATGTCAAAGAACTCTTGTGAACTTTTCTTCACAAAAGTACGTTGACTTTAACGTTGTAATTTCGTTTATGCTTTATTTTATGAAGCAATCAAGATCGTTGATTCAGGGATCAAGTTACCATATAGCTGTTGATTATTTCATCAACATTCGTAGCTTTATTTGGGTCATTGGTGGAGTTTGATACAGGGTATGTAACTCGTGCTGCTAAGGAGCGATACAAAGAGAAGAGGAGGAAAGAGAGACGCATTTTCAGGCGAAAGAAAAGATAAGCGGTGTGACATTTTGGTTCTTTATACTTTAAATCTTGTCTTGTCAATAACATTAATATTCAATGTGTCAACGCCATATAGATAGATAGATGACAGCGGATTGGAAGAAAGATCTAGAAATAAAATATACGAGCGCTGTGAAATAAATTAAACTGTGTATTTTATTATATAAGCAACTGACGGCATTGTATTCCTAAACGCTGGGTACCACAAGTTGGCAACGAGGATGAAAAGACTTAAGTATTAGTTTTATGTTATATTTTTTTTTCTCTTCAGAAAGATACACATTTGATGGAAGCCACTGACATGAGGCTCAAATTGAATTTCACAAGGGTGAACATTTGATGTGTAAAACTCACAAAGGTGAGGAAGGAAAGCTCACAAGGGTGAGAAGAAGGAAAAAGCGCTCAAATTTGAGGAAGAAGTCTCACAAAGGTGAACGGAATCCTCAAGAGAGGATCAGAAATGTAAAGTTAAGAATTTTCCTCTGTTTGTAGGATTTTTCTAAAAGAAAGCATGTGTCGACTGTCTCAAAGGAGTCAGGCAGAAGTTTCAGTCTCAAAGGAGACAAGAAGAAAAAAATGGAAAAATATAATCTTCCACCATTTAATTGTGCCCATTTGAATGCATCGGATTTAAGGGCCAAGATGCAGTGGAAAAGGGGTTTTGTCAATATGGCCGCAGCTGAGAAAACGACTGACCCGATCGAGAAAAAAGTAAGCTCTTGGCGCTAGGAGGGTTTGATCTACAGGATATTTTCTATAGTATTCCTGGGGCAGATGTTGAAAGAGACGAGCAAGGCTTGGTAGATCCATTTCAGGTGGCATTAGAAAAGTTGGACGAATATTTCGTTCCAAAACAGCACGCAACTTTTGAAAGATATATTTTTTGGGCTTAAGAGACCAGAGTCGGACGAAACTCTTACTAAATTTTTGTTGCGTGCACAGCAGCAGGCGGCAAAGTGTGATTTTGGCAAATCAATTGCAGAAAGTTGTGAAATCAGCATTAAGCAGGCCCGTAGCCAGGATTTACCTAAGGGGGGGGTTTGGATTAAAAAAAAATATCGATAGTTTTTGATATCGATAAATGAAAAGGTATTTTTTATATAATTACCAGAAAGATGGGAAAAATCAGTGGCTAGAAATAGACAATACTTTGAGAAATGAATTTGTAACAAATTTTTCACAATAAAGCGACAAACTTGAAAAAAAACACTTTAAAACTTTTTGTACACCAAATACATAAAACAAAAATTAATTTTTTATTTTTGTTTATTTTATATATTTATATTAACAGCCCGATTCTGCGTACTTGATAAATTCACCTTATTGAATATTTATCAAGTATTGACTATTTATCAAGAGTTGGTATTCTGTGATAGAAAAAAGCTCTTTAATTGATAAATTTGTCAATATCTCATTTGCTATTGATAAATTTATCAAGAGAGTTGTGGTTGCTCGTAGCAGGCAATATCAAGGTTAATATTAACATAATAATGTTAACAATAATAATTATTTTCTACAAATTAATACACTTTTGTGGAACACAAGGAAAATGAAAGCAGAAATCTGTTCTCTGTGTTATGCTATTATTGTATTTCCTGACTTTTGTAAAGGCCACAATGAAAGGTTAGAAAATTTTATTTAAAAGGTTAAACCAGTAGGTCCAAAACCAGTGTTAAAAAATACGCAAAACTTGCAATAAGCTGCATTTTCCAATTTGGAGTAAACCAACCAATGCCAATGGTTCGACCAAGAATGCTTAACACTTTAACGCCACCATACAAAAAAAATATCGGGTCCTCCAGGCCATTTTTTCGAACAAATCAGAAAAAGTTTTTTTTTATATTTCGGTGAAATTTTGAAATATAATATTGAGGCACAACATTTGTACCTCACGGCCTGATGTATACGTTTACTGTATATTTAGTGTGGATGACGGACAGATGGACATGGCTAAATCGACTTGGGTGATGATGCTGATCAAGAATATATACACTTATCTATACCTACCACGCTTCCTTGTGGGCGTTACAAACGGAATGACAAAATTAAAGTTTTTAAAATTAAAATCCCAGTAAAGGGGGTTTTTCTTAATCGTGGGGGTATAAAAATGATGCGCTAAAGATAGTTTTAGGTATGCCAGGCCATGCGGAATTGAACTACGTTTACAGATTTGCATTTCGAGGTTCTAATTTTAAACCATGAACTATAATGTGTAATCAAATACTGAGGCACATACGCTGTGCCTCAGAGCCTACGTGGACATTTTACTGAGGCACACCGTATGTGCCTCATGGCAGTTAACGTGTTAAATCGGAGTTTGCAAGAACCGCTGGCAGGAAAATTAAAATTGGGTGGAGGCACATAAATGCTTTGAAAACTTTCAAGGCGGTTCGAATCGAAAATATTGCTCATCAACTTGAAAATATCGTTATTTGGACATTGATATACTCTCGAAGTCGAATGCAGTTGCGATGAATCAAATGATATTTCTGGAAAAATTTCTACAATCATACACACAAACTTAGAGTTATAAGCATTAAAAGTAAAATATTAATACCGCAACTTGTACTTGTACTTGTACCGCTTTCCACATAGCTGTCAACATTAAAGCTTTCTACAACTGCAGGTTACAAAGGAAGTTCTGAAGACTTTTCAGATTCCAAAGTTTCTTGAACGTTTTCTATCGGGTTTTCCAATAAGAGTTGTTATTTTGGTATCCAAAAAAAAAATGCCATTTTTTGAGATAAATTATCGGATGTTTATTTCATAATAAAGAGGAAGGTATGATGTTAATAATGAAAAGCAACATCAGCCAAATGACCACCACGACCACGCTTACAGCACAATATCCTTTTCATGAAATTTTCCATAACCAAATCGCAAAGTGGCTGCCCTATGTCCTCATTTTTGAAAAAGTAAGGTCCAATGACCCCGCCGGACCATAAACCGCACCAAACAGTCACACGTTGAGGATGAAGAGGCTTCTCAACAATAACTCTTGGATTTTCCGAGCTCCAGATGCGACAATTTTGCTTGTTGACGTAGCCACCGAGGTGGAAATGGGCCTCATCAGTCAAGATGATTTTTCGATGGAATTCCGGATCATTTTCATGCATTTCAAGGACCCAATCAGCAAAGACACGACGTTGTTGTATCGTTCCATTTTTAGTAATGGCATAGTTTCTACTTGTCAAATGTCAAAGAATAAAAGCTTTAAAAGTGAGCGCTTCACAATAGCGGGCGATTCACAATAACACCTCTTATAGAAAAACCCTGTACAATACAGATGAAATATAATATTATTTGGATTTTGTCGGTTCCGCATCAAGCAAAAAGTTAATCCATTAATATTCAATCAATGCAAACACGCTACCAAAAAAAAACACAGCTTTCAAACATTCAGAAATATTCGGCAACTTTTTAACACATTTACGCATTGATAAAGGAAAAAAAAACCATTTGAATCAAGCACTTACTTTCCACCGTTCTAGCCTTTTTTACTTCTGGTTTCTGCAGCCAATTAAGTAGACTAATATTTGTAGTTTTGGCACAGTAAAATTAACAATAGAAACTCTTAAACTTATCTAACGAAACTTTCACGTTACACCTGTTAACGCAATAAATTCTTAAATTGCTGGTCATAGACAAAGTTCAATTGAATGTATCGAACTTTTTTCGATACTTAAGCTTGTTGATGTTTTCGCTGTATTTCGCTATATTATTTTTTTATATTTTTTGGACCATAAGGGGGGGGTTTTTAGGGTTAAAAATTGTCTACGGGCCTGGCATTAAGGACAAAATAATTTTAATGGCAAAGCCTGAGTTGAGGGAGAAGCTTCTTGAGAAAGAGATTACTTTGGATAAGATCACTTAATTTATAAACGCTCATCAATCGGTTAAGTAGCAATCCGGTCAAATGTCGGGCGTTTGCTCTGGAGGTTTTGATGAAGCGAAAATAAATAAAATAATTTGGACAAAGTCAGGAAATCCGTCAAATAACTGGGAATGTTTCCGTTGTGGTAGGAAGGGACATGGAGGTCAGGAGCAGTGTCCAGCTAAGGGTCAGAAATGTCGAAAGTGCAGTAAGATCGGTCATTTTGCAATCAAGTGTCGTACGCAAAAGAGAAGTTTTCCAACTGGATCACGTTTTGATAGTCAATCTTCATCAACGCTTAAGATGCTTAAAATTAATACAATTGATGCAGACCAAGCGATCGGAGTAAAAGGTTCACACTAAAGTTTTATACACCAAATTGGCAAAGTGAGTGAGCTAATAAAATGCATACTAGGCAATGTAGAAGTTGAGATGTTGATTGATTCAGGCTGTGATTACAGTATAGTAGATGTGGTTACGTGGCAGTATATTTGTCAAGAAAAAGGCAAGCTGACAAATATTAAAACCGCTACAAGTAAGAAATTTCGAGCCTATGCGAGTGACGAACCTCTAGAAGTCGTTTGCACTTTTGGTGCTGAGATAGCAGTTAAGGGTGACATTGAAAGGACTTTGACCTAGCTTCTTATGATCAATTGTGTTGTGCGTGTTATTAAGTTTGTACACAATTGACCGAGAACCGGACCTACATGTTTAACGCCGACTCCGAACGGCGATGAACGCAATGTTCTCGTTCTCAAGAAGCTTTACATGGCATTTTGATTACTCTCTGAGTTTTGCCATTGTCTGCAGAGAGGTGGCGGCCGTACAGAAAAATTATTTTACGACCTGGGTCTCCAGGTCTCCAGGTTCGTCGACATAGCGGCCACGCACTTTAACCAACTACGCCACGGACGTCACAATCAATCGATGATTACTTTTTTGAATAAATTGTGCACCGGAAATATTTCAAAAAACTTTAGAAAATATTTTGGCCGGTTGCGAGAACACTTTTAATTCCTAGATGATATTATAGTTTTTGGGAAAGACAATGAAAGTCATAATAGAACTTTGGAGAAAGTGATGGAGACATTTTAAAGGATAAAAATATCCTTCTAAACCCAAAGAAGTGTATATTTAGAAGCACATCTCTTTATTTTCTGGGACACATATTGAGCAATGAAGGCGTAAGACCCTCGAATGAAAAGATTGAAGCTATTCAGAAGTTTAGAGCTCCCTGTACTGCAGAAGTAAGAAGTTTTTTAGGACTTGTAACCTATATTGGCAGGTTCATACCAGATTTAGCAACAAAAACACATCTTCTTCGCGACTTAATAAAATGCGATACGAAATTACGTTGGAGTAAAAATCATGAAGAGGCTTTTCAATATTTAAGAAATGAAATGTCAATTATAAGCACATTAGGTTATTTTAATCCACGTGATAGGACAAGACTTATTGCAGATGTCTCTACAGTAGCGTTAGGAGCAGTGCTTTTACAGTTTGATGGAGAAGAACAGCGGGTAATCTCATACGCAAGCAAAAGCCTCACAGAACACGAGAAACGTTACTGCCAGACGGAAAAAGAAGCACTGGCTCTGGTATGGTCTGTTGAACGTTTCAAAATATATTTAATTGGGGTGGAGTTTGAATTAGAAACGGACCATAAACCTTTAGAAACAATTTTTGCCACAAATTAAAAACCATGTGCGAGAATAGAAATATGGGTCCTTCGTCTCCAATCATTTAAGTTTAAAGTGATCTATAAAAAAGGTGTAACTAATATTGCTGATCCTCTTTCACGCTTATACAATTGTAGATCTGATAAGGCATTTGATCCTGATTGCGAAGAATACATTAAAGCGATAGCTGAATCAGCAGCGATTGATTTATCAGAAAAAGAACTTGAGTCGAGCGAAGATGTTGAGATGAGGGCTGTCCGAAATTGCATCTTTCATAATAATTGGAATGATCCTATAGCAAAGGAATATAAGCATTTTAAAGATGAACTTGCCACAGCAAATAGCTTGATTATACGTGGAACAAAACTAGTAGTCCCAAGGAAATTAAGGCGAAGAATGTTGGAATTAGCGCATGAAGGGCATTATGGTGAAAGTGTGATGAAACGTAGACTTCGGGATCGTGTTTGGTGGCCTGGAATCGATTCTGAAATAGTGAAATATGTATCTCACAGCGTTGGGTGTCAATTAGTGGCAATTCCGGAAAAACCAGAAGAAATGAGAAGAAAGCGACTACCAGTGGCACCATGGGTTGACATCGCTATTGATTTTCTTGGGCCAGTACCCTCAGGTGATTATCTCTTGGTGGTTATAGACTATTATAGCAGATACAAAGAGGTGGAAGTTATGACTAAGATAACCGTACAACAAACTAAAGAACGTCTTGACAAAATATTTACGCGTTTAAGTTACCCAAGAACCATAACCCTGGATAATGCAAAGCAATTTGTTTCCACTGAATTTTATGATTACTGCAAAATCAAAGGCATTAATTTAAATAGGACAACTCCATACTGGCCTCAGGAAAATGGAGAAATAGAGCGACAAAATCGCTCTCTTCTTAAACGTTTGAAGATAAGTCATTCGTTAAAAAGAGATTGGAAGAGTGACTCGAAAGACTATCTTCTTATGTACTATACAACTCCTCATTCTTCGACAGGAAAAACACCGACTGAGTTATATTATGGACGAACCATACGAGGAAAAATTCCGTCCATAAAAGATATAGAAACAGTACCACCCGACAGTGATTTCCGGGATAGGCACAAAATTTCGAAAGAGAAAAGTAAAGAGATGGAAGATCGACGAAGAGAAGCTAAACAAAGTGATCTGAGGATAGGTGATACTGTTTTAATGAGAAATCTATTACCAACTAATAAATTAGATCCGACGTTCAACTTGGAAAAGTATACTGTTTTAGACAAGGTAGAAGGTCGCACCACGGTTAAGAGTAACGAAACTGGAAAATTTCATGAAAGGAATTCGGCTCATCTTAAAAAGATTCCTTCGGATACTCTGGAAGCTGGCAGAGAAGGCGAAGAAGCAACGGATTTGAACATAGAAGCAGCGACTGCAGCAGAAAGCGGAGAAACTCAGAAAGAAATCCTTGGTAGAGGAAAGCGTCAAAAGAGACCGTCTGCGTTTATCATGATTTTGTTAATTAGAAACAAACATTACATAATTGGTATTTTCCATAACAAATTGTTTATTTTTATATAAAAAAAACGAGATGTGGCATTTTGGTTCTTTATACTTTAAATCTTGTTTTGTCAATAATATTAATATTCAATGTGGCAACGCCATACATGTAGATAGATGACAGCGGATTGAAAGAAAGATCTAGAAATAAAATATACGAGCGCTGTGAAATAAATTAAGCTGTGTATTTTATTATATAAGCAACTGACGGCATTCTATTCCTAAACGCTGGGTACCACAAGCGGAAATGCGTGAGTGCGAGAAAATTGAGATGCATGGTGACAGGAATGAGGTCCGAAAATTTTTCGAAAAATAAGACGTCTGGCCGATGGTTTCAATACCGGGGCCTCTTCCTGCAAAGATGAAAATGGGAAACTAGTGACAGATATCCAGAGTACACTGATGATGTGGAGGGAACACTTCTCTAGGCTTCTTAATGGTGACGACGACAACAATCCCACGAATAGAGATGATATCCCGGAAACCCCAATTGTGGACGACAGCGTTGAAGTTCCGCTGCCCGACCAAAATTAAGTCTTGAAAGCTATAGATCGGCTTAAAAACAACAAAGCCGCAGAAGCCTCTGTTCTACCTGCTGAACTCTACAAGAATGAAGACGAAGCTGTATATAAATGCATTTTATATGCAGAATATGGTCGGAGGAATGCATTCCAAACGATTGGAACCTCAGTATTTAATGCTTATTGGGCAAATATGAAAGCATATAAGAAAAGATTTCTCGTGCGCGCCGCGATTTGAACCAATAACAACTCCATAAAAAACTTAAAAATTCAAATGAAAACTAAAATTACGTTACATAAAAAAAATAATCAAAAATTTTTATATACGAGATTGACAAAGTCATAATTTAATGATAATGGGGCAACTGATTGCAACTTAGAAATAATATCAAACAGAGGAGGAAAAGCGAACGAAAGTAGATTGAGTTAAAAAAAAAAATAAAAATTAAAAGAAGGATCTTAAAGGATTTATCGTTGGAAATAATCTTAATGCGATAAGTCATTTTCACAAAATAATTGCACTGATAAAATAAAGCCTGCGGGAGTTTTTGTTAAAGTATCTCGAGATCAAGAGGTTCAAACCTCTTCTTGACCTACAGAACTTAAGTTTTCCAAAAAGGTAAGGTGGAAAGCGCGATTACATAATCTTATGCAAGAATAGATAATTTTGCGCTTCAAGATAGCGAAAAAGGTAACGACTAAGTAATTTTGTGATACATTATCAAGCTTTTTCAGACCATAGACATAACGGGCAGCATTATTCAGTGCAACTAGGAACTTATGAGATGACCGTGAATCCAGATTGCTAGACACGACGTCAGAGTACTTGATAATTGGCATTAGCAGCTGCAGGACAAATTATCGTCCGGTTTCGACATATTTAAGTATGTTTAAGACATATTTAAGACTTCGTTTAGGAGAATTGAGGGAAGATCGTGATTACAGATGAGAGTTTTACATATTGGCAAGACGTACGATTTTTGGGGGTTCAGTTTAAGTTTGTTAGCTTTAGCCCATTCGGCTATAATACTCAAATTTTCATATATTCTAAGAACAAATACAGCTGAACAATGCATCAGCATGCATGCATTGCACTCTTTTTATTTGTTAAAAATGTCATTGATGAACATAGTGAACAGTAGGGCGTATCGAATTACAATTTTTTTTCAAATTTCACATTCTAAGAGGTCTCAAAAGTTGCATGGGGTTGTCAAGATCAAACAAAAAAAAATTTTAAGGAAAAAAAAGGATGTCTTCCTCTCCCGCAAGGACAAAGTTGTTTTTTGAGGAAAACAGTAAAAAATAATGACCTTAAAATGCTTTGACTTTTATAAAAAAAACTACGTATGTCTTAAAGCCAAAGTATAGGCTTAAACTAACAATATATTGGTCAACACGATGCCTCTTACGATTCTCATCCACATTGTTACGATTGTTACCCAATAATCTAAATTTTGGTGATATTGATTATACTGTTGACGTATTCCTTAAAGTTGCCGAACTAATAATTAGCACAATTTTTGTATATGCATTTTCCTAATTTTGAAAAATGTATACTTGAATGAAATTTTTTAACTTTTTCAAAAAAGTGAATATAAGATTTTATATCTCGGGTACCAGAAATATAAAATCGGATAATGCCTGAACAGAGGCATTACGATATTAACAAACTTAATGGAGATTCTATCATCACCGGAAGCATCGGAAGCACCGGAAATTAATCAATAGATTCAGTAGAACAAGATCTCAAAACGAAGAAATCGTTGAGTACGTTGGGATCAATTTCGCAAGATTCATTCTTTTTATTAGAAATCCCCGATAACTTTCAAATTATACCATAGCTGTTTTGATTATGAAGAGCAATTTAACATAGACGAATAGAATGATTTCTGGACGATCTAATGGCCGAGGTAGTTTTATTCCTAGCATGTTTGTGTTCTCTGCCCACTTCAAAAGAAAAGCGATTTCACCATTTTCACCAACTACCGTCGGATAAGCCTTCTAACTATTGCACAAGGTTCTGTCGAGCGTATTAATCGTAAGGTCCATCGTAAACCAGCTGATTGGACCTTATCAGTGAGGCTTCAGATCTGGCCGATTCACTATCGACTAAATATTTACGCTACGACAAATCTTGGAGAAGACCCTAGAAAAACAAATCAGCACACACCATCTTTTTGTCAATTACAAAGTTGCCTTCGATAGCCCAATAAGGAATCAACTATACTCGACCATGTCTGAATTTGGTATTCCTGCAGAGCTCATCCGTCTTTGCAGAATGACACTGAGCAACAGCAGCAGAATGGTTAAAGTGGGAGAGGATCTCACTCTTCCATTCGATACCAAACGAGGTTTCAGACAAGGTGATTCCTTATCGTGCGACTTTATCAACCTAATGATGGAAAAGATCATTCGAGCTGCTGATTCGAGACGTAGCGGCACAATATTCTATAAAAGTATTATGCTGATGGCGTATGCTGATGATATCGATATCATTGCCCATAATACACGCGAAGTCAGTGCAGAATTCTCCAAATTAGCGAAAGAGTCGATTCGAATAGGTCTTGCAGTGAACGCAGATAAGACAAAATACCTAGTGTCAACAAATAAACAGACCCAGCGTCTCGGAAACCAGGCCACTGTTGACTTCGACTACCGGGGATACAGTATAAACTTCTTCAACCATGTCAGTATTGAGATAAAACGAAGGATAACTCTTGCCAACAGGTGTTACTTTGGACTGAGTAGGCAATTGAGAAGCAGAGCCCTCTTTCGACGAACTAAACTCACGCTCTATAAGTCAGTAATCATGCCCGTCCTATTATATGCAGCACAAACCTAGACGTTGAGCAGTTCTGATTAAAAGACTTTGGGAGCCTTCGAGAGAAAGATTGCTCGTAAGATCTTCGGTCGATGGAACCACGAGCTGAATGAGCTGTACGCTGATATCGACATAGTTAAGGGAATAAAAACGAGCGACTCCGCTAGAAAAAGACGCTCCAGCAAAAAAATTTTTTGATTCGGTGCCCGATGGTGATTAACGCAGAAGAGGACACCCACATCTTCGTTGGAAGGATCAAGTGTTGGACAACCTAAGTACGCTTAGTGTTTCCAACTGACGACAGCAAGAGCAAACCAGAAATGACTGGCACAATTTCTTAGACGAGGCCAAAACCGATCAACAGTTTCAAGCGCCAGAAAACTAAAATAAGTAAGTAAACTATTTTTGCAAAATTTTTAAAATGCGTCTTGCTTTACGTTTGCGCATTATTGAGGTAGTGTACACTTTTAGCGATAATAAAAACATAGTCATAAAACTTTTTTAGAACAAATGGAAAATCTTAAGTTGATTGAATTTACACAGCTTAACAGTCAATCTGGTAAGAGATAAAATTAAGTTTTCTATAATAACTGCTTCAACTTGTGAAAGTTGCAAGCAAATCGTATAAAAAGGTCAAAGATGCAGACGACACTGTTAGTTACAATGTATATATAATTTAAAACGACCCGATTGAATTTAAATTTTTTGGAATCAGAAACCCAAAGTACTTAAATAAATTAAACCGTATTCTTTAAAACAAAATTGTTCAGTGTGTGGCATAGTTTTAATACAATTACTCTAGTTTTGTCATTTTGATAATTTCTCAATAACTTCAAAATTGAACATATTGTGTTATCGCATTTATTCTCGAATTGAGAAGTCATGACTTTTATATAGTACTAGCAGAGTACCCGATCTTGTTCGGATTCGCTTAAAGGGATTATATACCCAGAACTTTTTTTCAAGTCTCAAGAATATGTGGTTAAAATTTCAAGTCGATATGTCAAAAACTAACAAAAAGCCTAGTGAGTGAACCGCCTTTGAGAGCGCGCCGTGCTGGTCCTTATTTTCAAACGCGTTTTTCTCGAAACCATGTTTTCAAAGTTGGTGACCAAGAATTCTCAAAACTCAGTGACCCGATCGTTTTGATTTTTTGCTGGCTTATTTTATTCATAACCTTGTTGGGATTGGCTTAATTTGAGT
Organism: Pherbina coryleti; assembly: GCA_943735915.1. Taxonomy (NCBI): domain Eukaryota; kingdom Metazoa; phylum Arthropoda; class Insecta; order Diptera; family Sciomyzidae; genus Pherbina; species Pherbina coryleti. The sequence continues at coordinate 119,870,054 of OX030948.1, read as the reverse complement.
TGAATTAAATTAACAACAAAAAACGAAAAACTAATTTTTAAAAATAAGTTTTTCCTCGGATAGATATATTATTTTTTCTGTTTCATGGTTTGATAAATTTATATAAGTTTTGCTTGAAAAAATAACTAATTGAAGCTTATTTACCCTTTCTTGGAAACTCTGCTTAACTTACTAAGTTTACTATAACTTTCTTGTCTGAGTAAAAAGCCAATTAAAATGTTTTTTTTTATGTTTCATCAGTGTTTTATTAAAAATAGCTGACCGACAAACGTTGTTTTACCCAAACTGAATATTCGATGTATCAATTTTTTATTTAATAGATGGCGGCGTAGCTACAAAAAGGCTTAAAAATTTCGAACATTTTATTTGTGCCTAAAATAACGTCAAATTGAATAATTCGTGTACAAAGAAAATAAAATTAAAGATTTTTCACCACTTGGATTCATAGCACCCACGTACTAAGTTTCACTATCAAAACCTGTACAACTCGGGAATTTTAATGATTTCTGGAAAGTGGGCGTACCTATAGTGATACCATGCCCGTCCGTGTAGATTTTACGAACGAAAGATACGAACATTACTAACAAATTTTGGTCCAATGTGACCGAAACAGTCTGAAGTAGAGCATTTTTATTGATTTATGGACGGTAGGAGGCGTGGTAAAATGTGTGTAGCCTATGGTCAGCGCAATAATTTATAGGCAATGATATAGGTTTAATAAAAATCCATTAAGTAGTTAAGGAGTCCATTACAAACCTACATACATACATACATACAAACAAACCTATCCTAGTGGGCGTGGATTAGGTCCAGCCGCACCAACATATTGCACCACATTGTGTGTGCGAGCGAATACTGAAAAAAAATACTTTTGCAAATACTTTTACACTCATTGAGTAAAATGATACGTTAAAGTGTTTTTTGATATATATATTGAGGTTCGTAATAAGGATTTAAATAAAAAGATAAATAAATTACCATAAAGTTCAAAACATGTTTAATTCATTCATATATTGCTCCTGCATTAAACAAAATAATTTGCGCATGAGACGCTTACTCCATGAAGTGCAAACGCAAACTGATTCTCTGCTAGCATCGTATAAGTTCGGTACCTTCGCACACACGACTTGTATGCAGTGTTGCCAGAATGGCAGTTTTGCCCGCAAATGGCAGTTTTTTTAACTCTGAGCAGTTTGGCAGTTAAAAAGACAAAAATGCAGTTTTTCCATTTTTTATGCAGTTTTTTAAGGTAAAATGCAGTTTTTATGAAAATATAAAATCTTATGTAGTTGTCATAAATTCTCTTTACCAAAACATTCATTATGGTTCAATTACTGTTTTAAAGCAGCCCTGGTTTAAACTTCCGCAGCAGTTTTAAAAGCTCCCTGCTTTATACTTCAGCAGCAGCTTTAAAAGCAGCCCTGCTTTAAACCATAAAACGTGAAGTGTTAACGAATTTTCAATATAAATTCAACTATCTGTCGACTTTCAACTATCTGTGGCGTCCGTGGCGTAGTTGGTTAAAGTGCGTGGCCGCTATGTCAAAGAACCTGGAGACCCAGGTTCGAACCCCAGCAGCGACAGAAAATTATTTGAATTAAAATAATTTTTCTGTACGGCCGCCACCTCTCTGCAGACAATGGCAAACCTCAGAGAGTAATCAAATGCCATGTAAAGCTTCTTGAGAATAAGAACATTTCGTTCATCGCCGTTCGGAGTCGGCGTTAAACATGTAGGTCCCTTTCTCGGTCAATTGTGTACAAACTTAATAACACGCACAACACAATTGATCATAAGAAGCTAGGTCAAAGTCCTTTCAAGGGCTGAAATGGCCAGTTATTTATTTTTTTTTTATCTGTCGACTTTTAATATCGTCTTTTTGTTTTGTAAAAAACAAAAAAAAAAAGCTCAAGCCTGTGTTAGATAACACGGGCGCATAGGTCAGAAGTAGAATACATTAGTCATTAACAGCCTTATTCAATAGATTTCCTTAAACAACCTTTAAACGCTTGTTTAGTTACGCACTGTTTAAGGCTTTACGCAGCTTCTATGCAACCTTGCTAACATTGTTATTCATAAACATTTTTCATTTTCTGCTTATGATTGTAAGGTTTGTGTCTGAACTATAGAAAATCTCTACAAAAATTAAGAATTCCTATGGATTTACAATGGCCGCCGCATAAAAAAATGCTGCAAAGGGCGCATATGGAGCATGTCTTTGATATTAAAAGAAAAGACAAACAAAAATCATGGTTGTATTTACGTAACCTTTAAACGCCAATTTCGGCGTTTAAGTTACGCAGCTTTTAAACAACTACGAAAAATGTTTATGAATAACGTTTTCTTGTTTAAAGCCCGTTTAAAGTTACGGGCTTGAATAAGACATTGAGGATGTCTTAAAGACGTGGCCAACTGGGTAAGCACAATTTTGTTTCTCTGCTTCGCTTATCAATGTTGTGTATGTACACATCGTTCGCTACTTGGTCATTATACTTCTTCTCTTTATCACACTGGTTCTGTGAAGAACACACAGATAATCGTACTGCTCTTACACATGATGTTATAATACATAAAATACAAAGCATATGAAAATTAATACAAAATTTGAAGGAGTTAAATTTTGATTTACTTATAGAATCAAAAAAATGATATGTAGCAATATGATTATTTTAATACAAATCAAAAGAAGACATATTAAATATGTTACGACCATACTTGAATTTTCTTCAATGCATGCATAAAGTATTAAAAACTTATAATGAAAGTGACAAACATTTTCTCAAAATTTTGTGCTCCAGATTAACACCCCCGTATAACGTATTCTACGTTAAAAATAGACCCCATTTTGGCCGCGAAAAATGATTTTAAAAATTTATAACTTTGGATTTGGTTTTCTAATCAAGATAAAGCCAAATCGGAGATGGTCAGTACAACTGACATTACACTTCAATGTGAAATAGGGGATATGTAAAAAAACATAAATTAAAATTACCTGAATTACTTCTATTAAAAATGAGCTCATATGTGAATAAAATACACGAATCTTTTTATATATTAAATACAACCATATATTTTTTATGTTTTTTTTTATAATTTTATATACAAATGACGTTTTCTAGAATGGCAGTTTTTGTGTCCAAAATGCAGTTTTTTTTTCAGATTTACCAGTTTCTTGAAAAAAAATCTGGCAACACTGCTTGTATGTGAAAGCCGAGCGGCTCCGTAAGCATCTCGTGTGCATCACTGCTCTAGTGAGTGATGCACCCATTTTTAATACATTTGCTGACAGAAAGCATTCGAACCAAACTACCAAATTTTGGTCCAATACGACCGAAACCGTTTGAAATATACCATTTTTATTGATCTGTGGCTGTAAAAGGGGACGTGGCAAGCCATTTTTGGTAAATTTCCGACAGTAAACATACAAACAAAATTACAAAATTTTAGTCAAATACTGTCAAAACCGATTGAAATATAGCATTTTTATTGATTTGTGGGCGGTAAAAGGGGGTTTGCAGCCAATTTTTCGTACAGCTGCCGACAGTTAGCATACAAACTAAACTACTAAATTTTAGTCTCATACGGCTGAAACCGTCTGAAATATAGCATTTTTATTTATTTGTGGGCGGTAAAAGGGGGCGTGGCACAATTAATATAGTCTATGTTCAGCTCAGTAATTTAAGGAATCGTTTGATATAGGTTTTATAAAAATCTTTTAAGTAGTTTAGGAGTCTATTCCAAACGTACATACATACATACAAACAAACAAAAATGTTATATAGATTACTTGTAAATAAATAAGAATTTTATTTGAAGAATCTTATTTAAAAAAAATCCTCATATCATTTTTTTTAATTTATCAATTATCTTTAAATTACTGATATTGTTATTGTATATTTTTAAAAAAGATTTTTGTGTCGCATTTTAATTTAAAGAACATGGTCACCATCTTTATAATTCTGAATAAAATACTTTAAACATGGATAAAAAAAAAAAAAAAATTGAATTAACTAGAAAAACGATATAATTACACATAAAATATTAAGCATACTTACAAACTTTGGTGGTTGCTTACAGCCTCTTGGTTCAATACGCAGGCTCTCATGATATAAGAAATTAGAAATTTCAGTATCAGACATTCCTTTAAAAGGATCCAAATTTTCTAGAAAATCCTATAAAAGTATTTGTATTAAAAGATACATTTTTAATTAAATGTTTTATTTACTCTTATTTTGGGATCAACCATAAGACAATAGGGTTGATTTTGATATTGTTGAATTTCTCCAATAATTTCTGATACTTTCCTCCTCTTCGAAAAATTTATTAAATTAGTATTTGATAAAAAGTCCGGATTACCTTCTTCTAAGTGCAAAATATTTGTCAAATACCGCCCAAAGAATGGTACGCAGGGTGGATTTATAGATCGCAATTTCTCCTGATATTTTTTTAAATGACCATCACTTAATTCCCTACACTCCTCTAGAAATCTTTCATATCGTACAGGCAATCCTTGAAATGTCAATTTTAATCGGTAAACGGAAGCACTTCCCATTGCTGCACTTATTGAGAGTATTCCGTTGAAGTTATTCAGTTCTAGCATGACCATCATAACTTCTATTGCTCTTGTTACCATTGCAACGCGCTCCTCATAATTTTCCGATTCGATAATGGATTTCTCTATCCACCTAGTAACATTTGTTGTGTGCTTCATTATTTTAAGCAAATTTGGACTTTTTGAGTCCTTATCCTTTTTAGTCCATGGTGAACCAACGAGCTCCGATGGCATTACGTTCTTGTATAATGCAAATTCTAGAAGCGTAAGTTGTCTTGCTAGTTCCAGTGGGTGTAAAGTTAATAAATTTGTTTCTCTATCGCTTATATTGAGATGATGTTCAATAGGAGGTGGACTATGGCCATAGGCAAATGTTATAAGCTTGTGACATTTTTTTTGTTCATTCTAGAAAAAACAAGGAATTAGTTACACTAAAATTTCATTACAAGAACCTTATAGCTAACCTTTCTTTGAACAATTTTCAAAACGGAATCCACCCACTTACGCATAGATTTTCCATTGATATTTTCCAAAAAAGAAAGAAGTTTTTCAAGAAGAAAAGGTTCTTTTTCGAAATCATAGAAGTGATGGTCAACCCAATGGCGTAAGACATTCAGAACTCGAAACTGAACAGGCTGGACGTATTCCTTTCTATAACGTTTCCAATCTTCGCGCTGAGAGTTTTTATTAATTTTTTCTGCATCACAATTCGTGCAGTTCCTATCAATACTATGATGAATTTCATTGTAAACCAAATTTGGCTCAGGTAAGTCAAATCTTTCAATTAATAAATTAAGTAAATTAAGCGGTGAACAAAAGTAACGATACGTTGTAAGGAAAGTCCGAACAAACATTGGATCGGCATAAATGTGATAAGTCAGTCGTTCTATTAATTTGCATAGTGTTGCTCCCTTAAAATATATTTAAAATTATTTATAAATAAAAGAAGTATGAAATTACCTTTATAAGTGGTACTCCAACGCTTTCTTTTTCTTCCAAAACAATATTATCAGGACTATCAGGAACAGCAAATTTATAAATTTCGGGTCTTGGCAAACGAAGAGGGTGCTTTTTTTCTATATCTATTAATATGCTGTCCAATATTCTATCCAACATAGGTTTTGTATTAACCATGATTAAGTCCGCCATCCAATCGTGTTTATGTCGTGAATTTTTAGCTATTGAAATATTATATATATTTTAAGGTATAAGTAATATTACATGTTCCATAATTTCAATAATTTTCTATATCTCAATATATAGTGTAAATACATGAATTATAGATCAAGCTAAATTGTTTAATATAATGAAAAAATCATAAAGTTATGTAATACTTATAAGAATATATTAACAGCAAACTTTTTTCCAAATGGATTTCAACTCCGAAATCAAAGAGAGACAGCCTATATTAAAGTTGAATTGAACAATAAACTCGGCCTTTAAATAATTGGACATTAGACTATCTGATCGCAAGTTCGTGTCCGCAGGTTTGCCATGTTAGGAATGATGGATATTAAGCCGAATCGAAATTTAGATCTATCTCTATCGAAATTACCAAATTTTAAATTTTTGGATTCAACCGAGTTTATAAAAAAAAAATTTAAATATTTTGTAAGCCAAAACTTTTGTGGGATTTTAATAAGGTGCTTCATGTCACTTCGTAAATGGTTCGTAAGCTCATTTCGTAAAAACTTACGAACCCCCAAAAGTATTTAATATAAAATTTGAGGTACGGATATTTTTTAAATTCACGTAACATATTCTATGTTTATGTCGTAAGTCAGCTTGTGTAAACTTATTTTATTTGTCAGAAAAAAAAAAAAAAAATTAAAATAAATTTAATTGGAAAATTTTTTTATTCACATTTTGCTGACATTGAATTTTCAAAAATCATGCTCTCGGAATTTGGGTCCTCTTCCTGATTGCCTTCCAGAAGAAGTTGTCGTCATAGCTGCAACAATACAACTCTTCGTATCTTTTGTTGGTTCAAGTTTCTATCAGCAGGGAGTCTTGTTGCAGTTTCATTAGATGTTTCTGCTGTTTGATCCCATTGGCCGCTTTCAACAGAAACAGCTACCTCCTCAGATTTAAGCTCTCAGTCACTTACCACCCGAAAACTGGTAGTGTACTTCCACCTTCCGAATAAACACAAGCAATGACCCAGTCTTTGTTTAAATTGAAGTCAGACAACGAAGATATTTTGGTTACCACGTACACCAAGCCTGATTTGTTCCCATCATAAAGTTTGTGTTTTTTAAAGATTGTTAAAGGTTAAGTAATTTTTCTGGTTTGGGCTTGAGCCTTTACCCAATGACTACCACGAAAGAGATTTGTGACCACCTGTCACCTGTCATGGCACTACTTGCATGGTTATGGAAGGTTTATATTTAAAGTTGGGAATTGAGGTGAATTTACTTCATATAATTACTTATATATTACTTAAATATAAGAACAAGGTTGGACAGCGGGTGGTTTAAGTTTCTCTTACACCTTCAACAGTTTTTTTTTTTATTAAAAAATTATGTAATTGCAAAAAATGATTAATTTTTTAACAGAGTCAAAATCATCAATTGAGGAATTGTTTTTTTTTTGTTTTGTGATTTTGCTCTTGTAAAGTTACCAGGTCCATTTCTCGGTCAATTGTGTACAAAATTAATAACACGCACAACACAATTGATCATAAGAAGCTAGGTCAAAGTCCTTTCAAGGGCTGAAATGATAGTTATTTCTTTATTTTAAAGTAGCCAGGACCGTAACTGTTATGACTTTTTTAAAAAAAAGTCAACAAATAGTAGTTATTTTTTTACCGATTTTTTTTTTAAGTCAAAAATAAAAGTAGAAATTTGGCTTTTATTTATTCGGCCAAAAATAACAGTTGAAATTTGACTTTTACTTTTTCGGTCAAAAATAAAAGTATAAATGATGAATTTCATTTAAAAATCTAGATAAAACTGAAATTTTGAACCCGACCACCTCAGATATCGATGAAATTTTGTTCATAGCTAAATTTGATCAATACAAAAAAACCCTCATTTTTAGAAATGACTGTTTTGCGATTTTTTGGGCGTGGCACAGTGAGAAAGTTTTCAAAAAAACGCGAAAATGGTCGAAAAAAGCTCAATTTAAACTGCAATAACTCAGAATCGGCTAAATCGATTTCCATGATCTTGGTATCATTAAAAAGATATTTTAACAGGCTTTATGACACGTTTCAAAAATAAAAAAAAATTACACTGTAAAAAATTTTATAACAAAAAGAAAATTTTACCTAACGAAAAAACCAAAAAGATCAAGGGTTTTTTTACAGTGTATTACTTTTTTAGAAAGGTTTATCCTTCACCTATAACATATCAAAAAATAAAAATGGGTTCTTTTTTAGTTTTTTTTATATAATTTTTTAAGTAGTGGTACTTCTAGTAATTGCCCATATATTTTTATATTGAAGCCACGAAAAATAGCCAAACATCTGTTATATTACTCAGAAGTGTTCAAATTTCAGTTATATTCAAAATATACTTATAATGTGCAAAGATTATTGATATAATATGCATAAAAGAAAATGATGTATGTATACAGGTAAAAAAAATTAACATTGTCCCAGAAAAATTATGAATATGTTTTAACCCCAAAAAGTTCTTGCGGTCGTACCAGCCCAAACCAATAAGTATACAGGTAAGCGCATAAAATGCTTACTGTAACTGTGTTTCTAGGATTAGCAAAATAAACACACTGCAGGTACCCCTAATTAAAGAATTGATTTTAAAATTGCCTTCAATATTGCTATATAAATGCACCTGATGAACATACCCAAATTCATAATTATAATCCGTTTCGAGAAGCCAAGATATCCCATTACAATTTTTACGTGTATATTTTAAAATTTTGAGTGAATATGAATTCAAACAATAAGTACAAATAAGTACAAATAATTATTTTTTTAAACGTGTCATAAAGCCTGTTAAAATATCTTTTTAATGATACCAAGATCATGGAAATCGGTTTAGCCGATTCTGAGTTATTGCAGTTTAAATGGAGCTCTTTTCGACCATTTTCGCGTTTTTTCGAAAACTTTCCCACTGTGCCACGCCCAAAAAATCGCAAAACAGTCATATCTAAAAATGAGGGTTTGTTTGTATTAATAAAAGTTAGCTATGAACAAAATTTCATCGATATCTGAGGTGGTCGGGTTCAATGCATCTCGATTTTTACATGAAATTCATCAAATATGACTTATTTTTCCGGTGAGAAATATAAGTTAAAATTTTACTTTTATTTTTGAGTCAAAAATAAGAGTTAAAATTTTCGTTTTATTTTTTCTATTAAAAATAAAGGTTAAACATTTGACAGTGATATCCTATATTAATTACAAGCTTAGCCGGCATACACTGATTTGCACCAGAAAATATGCTAATGAGCCGAATGAGTACAAGTATTTTACATATATCATTGAGTATGGATAGGGTAGAGAACAATAAGTAATTCGGGTATGATTTGAGTATCCGATTTCTATCGGATACTTATTGCAGTTCTCTGATGTGTAGTGATTCGACAAACAACAGTGACAGAGAAGGCGAAGTGTAGTGATAAGTAAAATAAAGATAGAGAAGAGAAGAATGAATAGAATTTATACTTTTGTTATGATTTACACTTTTAACCGAAAAAATTAAAGTCAAATTTTAACTGTTATTTTTGACTAAAAAAGAATCAGTAAAAACTAACTATTATTTTTTTACTTTTTTTAAAAAAGTCAAATAAATAAAAAGCTTTTAAGATTATTATTTCTTAGCTAACAAGTGTCCGACCGAATATTCGGCTTCGGCTTCGGTATTCGGCATATTCGGCCGATTTTTATCTTTCGGCTACGGCTTCGGCTTCGGCCTAAATAGCCGAATATTTTGGCCGTATATTTTTGCTTTGCATAACTTAAAATATTTTTATATTTCTTTAGGAAAATTTCAGTATAATTCGATGAATTCCGTCCGAAATTGAATTTATACTTGAATAATTGAACATACTTGAAACACTTGTTGGTTTTGTTTTTCTCTTTCTTCTGTTCTTCTATAAGTTGGTTTTCGCTCGTTGAAAACTTTATTCAAATGATAAATGCAGTGAGTCCGATCCATTATACAATTACAAGGTAAGCTCATTTTAAGATGGCTGCTCAAATGAGCAATTTTGCAACAACAAAGCTGTAGAAGCTACAAACGTCAAACGAAAAAAGTAACAACAATTAGAAAAACTAAAAATTAACAGCTGATTTTGACAGCTAGCCACCCTGCTCTCCAATATGACCCCACCTTGTAATCATGTATGATGGTCCGACCGACATGGGTTGATAAGATCGTACATGTTGAAGGAACTGGCAGAAAACTCAAACATTTTTGATTTTTACACGACCTCTCATTTGCTTTCGATTGATCATACATGATATCAAAAAAAACCGAGTTACGCTAGAAATTTTCTGCGAGATTTCAGTCAGTATTGAATTTCTGTAGCTTTTCTCGACTAGATCGAAAATCGATTTAAGTATCTTCTATGTCATTCTGACGTTACTAAATCAATTACAGAAATATCATAATTCAGCAAAATGACATGAAAGAAATTTAATAAATTTTATATCTAGTCGTAAAAGCTAAAGAAATGCAATGCTGACAGAAATCAGGCAGAAAAACTAATGGGTTTAACTCGAACTTAATATTTGTCGTTTTTGTTTTTACTGAAATAACGAACGCCAGTACTAAATTGTATAGTTTTTTGTACTTGAAAAAAATTTTATTAATATTCGGCTTCGGTATTCGGCCGAATACTTCCACTTGGCCGAACATTCGGCTTCGGCCAAAATTTCACATTCGGTCGGACACTACTAACAAGCATCGCACTGCTTTATTCAAATATCAAAAAGACATATTTTTTCCGCCTGACTTTTTGAATTGAAATTTCGAAAATAACAGTTATTTTCGGTCCCTGAAAGTAACCTTGCTGAAATTAGAGTTTCTTCATCGCTACCTTAGCGCTTAATAATATAGAATAAATTGTCATTGACAATTTACAAGAAAGTACGAAAGTTTCTAATATACCTATTCTGACTGTCAATTTACTAGAAATAATTTGTCAAAATGTTGTCAACCTGACTTGTAAATCCTATTCAGGCAAACACTTGACAAATTAAAAGCTTTATTTATTCACCACAGGAAGGTGAAAAGCATGTTGCCAGAAAGCTGTTAAGTGTTGAAAAAATTACCCCAATTTTGTTGTTCCTTGATTAATTTGAAAATATGAAAATTCATATTTCATATTATTCGTATTATATTCATACGATAAATTCGTTCAGAATTTGTTAGTTCTTTTAATATTAAAAAACAGTGTCGGGCAATTTCGAATTTTCTATTCACACGTGAATAGGCTGTTTTTCGCTGCCGACGCAATGCCATCACACCTACGCTATAAGCAACTTCGTGAAACGTACGAACAATGGCATTCAGCCACACAGTAAGGTAAATTCTCTCAGCACAAAGCATGTCAGTTGACGTTCAGCATTCATGAAGGTAGGACTTCGCTGCGCAACTTTTCATGAAACTGTTTCAGGTACACAAAAAAAAATGTTTACGAACAATGGCAATTCAATTACTTTTTCATAGAAAATATAAATGATGAAGCGCAATGCTTAATTTGCGAACAAATTACTTGTCGTAATTATGTATTTAGAAAACACTACTCCGTTTGTCATGGAAATTGTACTTATTTTTCAGATGAAGAAAGATCTTAAGCTTCTGGAATTACAAGTTGAATATGCTTTAAAATATACGGTTAACGAAGTTACGTACAATTGCAATCATTACAAAAAAAAGTATGAAGTTCAATAAATCAGTAGATATAAATCGGAATTTGCAAAAGCGTCGTATGCTGTTTCATTGGCTTATTATACGTATTACAAATTATGAGTTCGAAATGAATATAAATGACATCATCGAATTCGATAAGAACATGCCATTATATTAGCACCGCAAATTCTTTCCGTTACACACTATTCTTGCCATTCTTTTTTTTATTTTATTAAAGTTCCGACCCTGACATATAACACACGCATAAAAATTATTATTTAATGAATCCTTTATATGAGTCCTTTTTGTGAAGTATCATAAAGCACACATAAAAATTACTCATATTTTTTGAGGCTCACAAGATCTGGGTAGCGTGAGAGTCTGCAGTTCAGTTATTATATTGTTTTTATGATTTTTTTTTTCTTTTACAGTGTAAATTGAAGCAGAGCTGTCACGCTCTCTCGGGCACACACACAAGTATGTGTGTTTATGTGTTAGTTTGCCCATCACTGCTATAAAACAATAGCACAAAAAATGTCTTTCTCTTTTCTTTTAAAAATTATATTGGTTCAAAGTAATATCTATGACAGTAACAAATTAACAGTAACTATAAAATAAGAAATATCAAATTGAAGCATAAAAATATGACTTTTTGATTATAATAATTCAAGACTGCCATAATATTGTGTTTTTTTGGTTTAAAATAAGTTTATCGGAAAAACATTAAAAAAAAAATAAAATCGTTATATCTGAAAAACCATAAAAAAATGTAGTAAAAATCTTAGCAAGTATAATAAAGGTAATCAAACTTCTTTTTCAATGATACCAGCTGTGATGAAATATCTTCGAAACTTTCAGAGATAGCACACTTTTAAGATGAAACGTTTAACCACTATATCTGTATCAAAAGAGAACTACACTTTTTTTGCCAACATTTTTTAAACGCTTCAATATTTTTAAATCATTTCAAAATATTCAAAAAAAAAAAAAAATATAAAAATTTTATTCTTCAGTTAATTAGCCCCCACAACATATTTAATCAATACTGTTTAGTAGGGTGATTAAAAAAAAACATTTTTTCGAAAATCAACCGAGCTCGTTAGAAAATGGGATGGTTACATCAAAATATGAAAACCAAAAATTAAAAAAAAATTTTTTTTTAATTTTTAGATAGTGCTACCAGCGGTTTTCTGTTTTTGTTGAAGAAAATCGTGGAAAAAGCCTTAAAGTTGAAATATTTATATATCTCTCATTTTTAAACATATTATTGTGGCATACGTCCAACAGACCATCATTAATAAAAACATGTTAAAATTTTGTAATTTTTTTTTTGTCAAAATTACAAGTGATAAGCCGTGGCGGATCTCTGTCAAAGCGTTCTCTCTGTCAAAATAAACTTCCGGGTAACTTTTTCCGCATATTGGCAGTATAAGTAGGAACTTAGTAGCTTGAGTGGATCACAGTGAAAAGTCATGCAAGACTTCTGATGAGTTGGTGTAGCGGCCAGTGAAGCAGTCTGTATAGTCAAGCTGTGTGATTTGCTCTATACAGAGCCGTTGTTGTTGTTGTTGGTTGTTGCCTTCTTTGTTCTTTATGTTGTCTTGTTGTGAAGCTCAAAAATTTGTTTTAAATATAAATAATGAAAGGCCGTATTCAAATATAAAGATTAAAAATTTTGAAAATTCTTCAAACTTTCAAATTCTTTTGAGTACGAATCTATGTACATAATTAAAGTAATATATTTGTTAAATTTAATTTTTTTAGTAATTTTAGGCTGTGGGTTTTCAAGTAGTTTAAGCTATGGGCCGATCAGTGAGCGAGAAAGCGAACGCTTACTCTATACGAATTCATAGAAATTGTTATATACGAATTTTTAAACGATTTTTCGATGGGTAAATTTCATCAGAATGGGATAGCAGCTGAAACGGCTTTTGGGGCGTTTTTCCTCCTACAACAAATTCTACAAGGGGGGAGATGGGGGGCTATAGCCCTTTCAGCCCGTATGTAGATCCACCACTGCTTATCACTAGTAATTTTGACAAAAAAGGCAGAATAAAATTTATTTTAGTTGTTTTAACGTGTTTTTTGTTAAAAGTTCCCCACAGCATTAGTTGCCCATAGCTGTACTATCCAAGTTAATTCGAAGTCTACAAAAAAATGCTGAAGAATGGAATGAATGGTTGTCGAGAAATGGGTTTTCATTAAAAAAAATATTTTTTTCTCATGCGAAACATAGTTACAAGCAATTTTGTTTAACCCTCAAGGAACTAAAAAAAAAATTTTTGGTCTAGAATCCAAAATTTTAACATGTTTTTATCAATGAAGGTTGTACGTATGCCATGAAAGTTTCATAATAATATGTTTAAACATGAGAGAGATATAAATATTTCAACTTTAAGGCTTTTTCCACGATTTTCTTCAACAAAAACAGAAAAACGCTGGTAGCACTATCTGAAAATTAAAAAAAAAATTTTTTAAATTTTGGTTTTCATATTTTGATGTAACCATCCCATTTTCCAACGAGCTCGGTTGATTTAAAAAAAAAATTTTTTTTTAATCACCCTACTGCTTATAAGAGGCAACACTGTTCTGACAGTGTTTAAATTATTTTAAGAAAATTAACGAAATAGATAGGAAGTAAGTTCTTATTGTTTGTTGCATTAATATGTTTTATATGTTACTAGCCTTTTCCCGGCGCGCGTTGCTGCACCCTGCAACTATATGGGAACATAATAGGTATATTCAAAAATTTTCTAGACTCATAGTTTAACATCAGTGTCATTTTCCACTGCCCGTTACCGTTTCCCAGTAGCAGGAGATCACCATATAAAAAATCCATTTTGAGTTTGTATGTAAGTGCTGCTACTATTACTTTCAAAGCTATTCGATAATACAAATTTTAATTGTATGGGTCGAGCCAAACCCCCTTATATAATACCCATCCCAGTTTTCTAGTTGATGGACATTTCCCAGTTTTAGTACAGTTGCCAACAGTGAGCATACAAACTATATTACCAAAATGTAGCCAAATCGACGAAATTTGGTCAAGAACTGTAGAAATTGCTTTAAATTTTTGACCGATGTAAAAGTGATAAAGGAAAAAGCTTTTGAGCATAAATTTTTGAGAACAATTTCTCTGATATAGAAAGCTTTCTTAAATTCGCAGGTGGCAAACGTGCGTTAAAAGAAATATTTCTCTTCGCATTTACTTTTAGACGCTCTTGTTATTTATTATCAGCTGGCGAACATGCGCTGTAAAAAAATCTGTAGAAAATGTTTTAACAGTGCATAACAAAATGAATTAATTATAATTAATGGTTTTTATTGGCGATCTAATTTTTTTGTGTTTAGTTTTATTCTAAAATTCTGTAAAATTTATCTCAATCTATTTATTGGATTTTTTATTATTATTTTATTTATTTTATTTATTGGATTACTTAACTCAGTAGATATTGAAATAAAAAGAGTGTCACGCAAATAAATACGATATACTGGGCTTATGGCTACACTGCTATCAGGAATTAACTGAGTGCAACTATCCACTCAAGAGACCAGCGCGGTGAGTTGTAGAATCTCACTCTCTCTCTCAACAAAGAGCTTAAGCTATTGTTTGCTGTTATTTCGTGCTGCTTATACAATGGCAGCATGGATTAAAATGCATGAATTCTTTAATAATTAAATAAAAAGATATACCAAAAACGTAGTACCCAGTAGCAGGGTTGCTTATTATAGCAATTGAATAGTGAAAGAATTATTGAAATCGGTTCAGCATTTACCCCCTTGATTGAACGATAAAAATTCGAGAGAACCCTTTTATATAATAGTATAGATTATACATTTATGTATAATCATTTATTTGATTTGGCGAGAAAAATATGAGCGAACAAGCCAGCGCACAATGGGGTATTTTATGCCAAAAGTGACGATTAATTGAAAAAAAAAGTTCAAGGTACATAGTGATGTTAGGCACCCGATGAAAGAAGATAAAATTCTGCATCACTAGGTGACAGAATAGTTGAAAAATATTCTACCGTTTACCCGCAATGAAGTTTGAAAGTCATTATTTTTTCTATCTTTGACAGATCGATTCTGTTCGTTACCGGTAACAGCAATATTGTTACCGAAACTCGTTACCAGTCTTAGAAATTTGTATTCTGGGCACTCGGTAACGCTTTCAACAGTTGTAAACTCACCTTATTGAAATTAATCTCTTTCTTTTGTGTGGTGAAATATGAACAATGGAAAGTGAAAAGTAAACACATAGAATTAATTGCATTATGTTAACTTTTTATATAATATTTGTTTTTCTTGGCAGGAAATATGCACGCACTACGCCGGCGCAGCTGCGGTGTTATCTATATATAATTTATATATTAATTTTATGTAAATTAATATTACACAGTGAATTGCTATACATTTTTTTCCATTGAAAAGTGCTGAAGAAGCAGCAACAGTGAATTTGACATCGTTTTTATTTTTATTTGCTCCGATTTCGATTTGAGGATTTTAAAATGAAATTAATTACTCAAAATACGCACATTTTTTAATGCAAGCTAAAAAATGTCTTCTGTTTTGCTTGTTACCACCTAAAGAGATGGTAACAATATCCACCGGTAACGCTTGGTCGCAGAATACCAACAGAGTACCACCGGTAACGCTTGGTAGCAGAATACCAATACCAACGGTAACAAGATTAATGTTACCGCGACAGAATTGATCTGTGAGTGTGCACAGTGACAAACGTGTTTATTCGAAATTTTTAAAGTTTTTTTGTGTATTATTTTTTAAAAATTACAAAAAATTACGATGGAACTTTCTTGTTCAGGTATTTAAGCAATACAAAATTAATTTTTTTTTAGGAAATAGTGTTTATATATATATTAATTTATTTATTTTAATTTAACCTTAAAAAGTTGGATTTTCAATATGTTAATAGAGATATAGTTGTGTGTTGAGTGGAATTAAGGAAAACTGTTTTGATTATCGTAAGCTATGAACATTCAAGCTATATTCTATAAAAACAAAAGTTGCGTCAATGCTGCGCACTTTTGCGGTATTTCGATTTTTTTACTGTAACTTACATGTCCCGAATTTACGATTTTATTTCGAAAAATTAAAACAAACGAAATAAAGTACAAAATAAATGTAAATACTAAACAGATTTTTGCTGTTTTTTGTTTTTTTTGTTGTTTACCAGTACTCTTCTTCACTTTGTTTTTTGTTATACGCTATTTTTTACCCTACATATGCAGTGCACCTTTCCACAATTAAGGTAGATAGTTGATGTTTCTTTCAAACACCGGTTTTTTATATATTAAAAGAAGCAGATGAATGTGTTAAGCTATTAAATTAAATTATATTTGTTCGATTTTAACACTTATTTTCTTATTTTGATATTAGTAAGACATAAATTGTTTGCCCCGCAGTTTGCAGGGTACATGAGAAATCAACATCATTGTTTATGTTTATTAACTATTGTTATTGCAAACCTTTGTTTTTGTATAAAATGTCGTTCGAAGCTTGTTTTGTGTAATTTGTAGTAATAACGAAAATTATGTTCTATATACTAAAGAGCTGCATGAATGTTTTCGTTTTCTGCGTACTGAGAATGAAGTGAAAACAGAACTCTAATTGAGAGACATTCTGACGCGCGAAACGAGTTTTGACTCGATCTGCTGAGAGACCAGCAATCGAGACGAAACCCACCCTCTCAAAAAACGAATGGAAACATGCATGTGAGAGCGTAATCTACTCTCAAGTTTCCATCATATTATGGAAATGTTGGAATAGTACGAGAATGTGTTGATTGTTTTGATTTGTCGTATGAAAGCGGAGAAAAGCTCATAGAGGTTCATAGGAATTGATGTTGACCGTGCAGTGATTCAGCGTGAAACAAATTTATACATAGTGCTAAAATAATAAAAACAATGGATTGTTATGAGGTAAGTGATGTTTTAAATTTGTATGTTCGTGTGCTAATATTAAAGAATTATGTTTAATTAAAAATATGGGCTTAAAGATCAAATAAAATGGCCATGTTGTTTGTATTGTTTATCTTTCGTTGGTCATTTTCCAAATTTTGTGGGACAACGATTTTCTCTAGCACCACTCAATATGCACTAGGCTGGGTCGTTTTGATGAAAGTTCTGTGATCGCTTTGGTATAGTTGAATTGTTTTGCCTTATGTATAA
The DNA here is from genome assembly GCA_943735915.1 of Pherbina coryleti. Taxonomy (NCBI): domain Eukaryota; kingdom Metazoa; phylum Arthropoda; class Insecta; order Diptera; family Sciomyzidae; genus Pherbina; species Pherbina coryleti. Next base: position 119,852,490 of record OX030948.1, on the reverse strand, counting down.
AAAATCATTTTGTGAAAAAAAATTTGTATGAGATTTTTCCGACTTGAATGATTAAGCTCAGAGTTTCTCAACTTTGCTCTAAATTTTTAGCTATATAAAAGCGAAACAGAAGAAATGGAACAGTGAGACTGAGCGATATAAATACTTCATTTCAAAACACATGAAGTTGAACAAGTAGTTTCAAGAATCCCTTTTTGACCCTTTTTGATCTCATAGCGTAAGTTGTACCTACTAAGTTAAAAACCAATGAAAAGCTTTACCATTGTTGTACCAAGTATAAAGAAAAATACTTTTTGTTTTGTTTTTACATGAAATTAATTCTTTTGAACGTTTTTTTGTTTTTATCTTTAATAAATGTTTGCTTTAAAAAAATTGACATGCTTTTTATTTAATGTTTTTAAAAGTTAGCCGATATACAAACTATCGCATTTACTCCCCCCTATACAGGGGAGCTGCAAAAATCTCTTATCTTTTTTTACTGCTAGTGTCTTAAGTCTTTGCGCGACAGTTCTGTTACAAACAGCGCAGACTTAAATGACGAGCAGTAAAAAGGCTACGTGATTTGTGCACGACTTCATCCAATGCATGTTTCGCTTGTTTCATTTTTCAAAGCGAAAGAAACGAGAACTGCAGTGCTGTTTCGTTGAATTCGTTCTCTCATGTTTCATTTCTCTCACGTATCCATTCTCTCACGTCAACATTCTCTCATATCGCAATTCTCTAACAATACAAACGCATTCTGATCTGGCTCGCTCGTTTCGCTTTTATAAATGCGAATGGGAAGCGTGATTGAAAAGCTGAGAATGTGTTGAACAGCGTTTCAAGCATACTCGTGCAGCTCTTTACTATATACTATGTAATTCGGTAAAAGGTACATAGCTAATGATTACATTTTGAAGCCGCCATTTAGAATTTTAAATATTTGCCTTCGGATTCATGATCAGCGACCCCACAAACGCCAGTATACAAATTTTTACCTCCATTAAACGTTTTTTGCAGAACATAGCTTGTTCATGGCCACCATTTTGAAGCCGCTATTTTGAATTTAAAATTTTGACTTCATATTCTTAATCAGCGACCCCAAAAAACCCTGTATACAACATTTTACCTCCTTTAAACGTTTTTTATAGAAGTTAGCTTGTTCATGGCCGCCATTTTGAAGCCGCCATTTTGAATTTAAACTTTTTGACTTCAGATTCGTAATCAGCGACCCCACAAACTCCTGTATACAAAATTTTACTTACATTAAACTTTTTTGTAGAAGTTAGCTTGTTCATGGCCGCCATTTTGAAGCCGCCATTTTAAATTTCAGATTTTTGACTTCAGATTCGTGATCAGCTACCCCAAAAACCCCCAAAGTACAATTTTTGTCTCGATAAGTGGCCCCTGTCGTGGCGTCCGTGGCGTAGTTGGTTAAAGTGCGTGGCCGCTATGTCAAAGAAATATGGAGACCCAGGTTCGAACCCCAGCAGCGACAGAAAATTATTTGAATTAAAATAATTTTTCTGTACGGCCGCCACCTCTCTGCAGACAATGGCAAACCTCAGAGAGTAATCAAAATGCCATGTAAAGCTTCTTGACAACGAGAACATTCTGTTCATCGCCGTTCGGAGTCGGCGTTAAGCATGTAGGTCCGGTTCTCGGTCAATTGTGTACAAACTTAATAACACGCACAACACAATTGATCATAAGAAGCTAGGTCAAAGTCCTTTCAAGGGCTGAAATGGCCAGTTATTTATTTATTTATTAAGTGGCCCCTGTCAATTAATCGTCACCTTTGGCATAAAATACCCCATTGCGCAGCGTCAGCTGGATTTCTCCATACAGAATTCACTGTCAACACCTCTTTTGCTATTGACAACTGTGTCAAGAAAAGAGCTTTAAGAATTGAAAGAGAATAGGAAATATTGACAGTTGTCAATATATTTACTATTGTAAATATGTTGAACTTTGTCAACTCACCGGAATAGGTCTGTAAGAGTTCGTTCATGTTAATTTCATATACAAAGAATACGATTTACAAATACAGGCAAACGAAGTGATATAAATCAACTTAATGTTTATTTTCTCGCTTAACTTGGGTTTGCATTCTGAAAGAAAAAAAGGTACAACCAAAAAAGATGATTTTTAGCCGATAAAAGGGTTCACCAAAATTCAAAACTCAAATCTAAAAAAAATGATGGGAAAAATAGGTTTTAAGACTCCCTCTAATTTTTGAGGCGGATACCAGCTGACTTTATTTTTCTCCATACAAATCGATCCAGCTTAATGGATATTTTTTTATGGCTATTTTATTCCCTATACACGTGTGATATATTAGGGGTATTCACGATTCGGATCTCTTTGTTGTGCTCTTGTACAAAAGAGCAAAAACAATCAACTGTGAACACAGCCCATACACAGACCTAGCAATTGAAGTTAACTTCAGTCAACTTTGATTTGTTTATTAAATTTTTATTTTTTCAAAAGGATTTAGTTAAAAAAAATTATTTAAGTAAAAAAAAATTTTTAATACACCACGTTTTTAAATCGAACTAAAAAGTATAACATAATTTCTGCTAGAGTCGGGCTTTTTGTTCTCATAAAAACGTGGGGCGCATGCTATAGGACATATTAAGCAGTTAAGAAAACCTTGGTTAAGAAACCATTTGTCCACTAAAAAATTCAAATTTTTAATTGCTTACAAATAATTTCTCAATAATTTATCAAAGATAGACATAGATAGGATCAATTTTAACAAAAAAATTAGTCTGCCTTGATTACTTCGATAACATTAAAATTGAAGAATTCTGAAACCTTAGAAGAAACTGAAGTCTTACTGGACTGAATGCGAAAGATGTCTGCAAACTTGAATCTGCCTTCCATGCAAAGTCTTTCATCCTTGCAGTCAAGGGCCCTGAGTTAAGAAATCATTTGTTCACTAACGTATTAAAATTATTAATAACACTCCTTAATAATCTCTATAGCATGCGCCCCACGTTTTTATGAGAACAAAAAGCCCGACTCTAGCAGAAATTATTTTATACTTTTTAGTTCGATTTAAAACGTGGTATATTAAAAAATTTTTTTAGTTAAATAATTATTTTCTGATTTTTAGTCTGTCCATTTTTTTACCCTCAGTGGTGAATTTTCAAAAATTTCAATTTGTTTCATAAAAAATCCCTGCCGAACCTTCTGACCCTCAAACAATCCTGGAGGTAATTCGGTTTGGAAACCATGATCTGCCAACAGGTAACCGGAAGGTGACAAAGGTTGAAGAGCCAAAAGGGGACTTCAGATCGGCAACCTTTGTCATCAATCAGGAGTCACTGGCTATCTTGTTATCCAAAGGTTACGTGGTAGACTATGGTTTCACCTCCATAGAAATGAGGGTCTTCAAAAAAGATGAGGCGTTATTGGAGGAAGAGCAGGCTTCCAGTTCTATTAAGAACGTCTCATCTCCTTAATCCTGCACTCCTGCACCAGATGAGGCTAGCTCTGATACAGAGCTTGTAATGGCACAAACGCCTCGTGAATACCCTTTTCATGGTTATTTACACCATGCGTTAAGTGTGGAATGGTCCTTAACGTACGACCTATGTGAACATACCCGCATGACGTTCGATTGGCACCCCTGAGGTGACAAAAGATGGCGAATTGCCGAAAATTGAACGAAGATGGCGGATCAAGGTTGGCGAAGCAGCGCAGCGACCGGCCATCGTTCTTTTGTATTGAACCGCGCTAGAGAGCAGAACAATTCACAACGTGCGTGCGCGTCATCGTCTAAATTGTAGCTTAAGCCTTCGTTAACTCCTGATAAAGTGGTTGGAACTGCACGAAATTTCAATTAAGAGTAAGTCATAAAACACGTTGTTGATTAGAAGAGCATAAAATATTCTCTAAATAAAATTAGAGAATAAAATTTCAATAAGAAATTAGATTAAACTGACATGGGAAAAAAGTACAAACAACAAAAAAATAGTGCTAAAGTTGTCACCGTGCCATCGTCTCAGCGAAGCGCACACAACGAAGGATATCAACGTCGTGCAGTCACTACGATCGCTATTTCCAATCTTCCTCCTCCATCATAACTGGTAAAATAAATTGTATACAATTGTTATTGTTGGATACCTAAAAGCGCCAAATCAACAACTTAAAAAGGCCGATTAAAGAATTCGGAGTAACCTTGCCATTCACTGTGGAGGAGTATCAAGTTGCACAACTTTTTTCGGTTGCGGAAGCATCGAAGAATGCACAGGCTATCGCTGAATTCAAATGAAGGTACCTTTAAGAAACTATTTAACTCGAGCTAGGCTGTTTTGGGTTATTTCCACTGAATATATTCAAAATCACTTCATATTCATCAATCCATATATATGAATATTGTAAATTCTTGTATTATACACCAGTGTTTCTTGATCAAATCCTCTTCGAAAGTCAGCAGGACTTGCTTTCAAATGTAACTTAAAAATAATTTTGATGATTCATCGTTTAAGTTAAAAGTTTGTCTTTGAAACGCATTGTACCCTAGTGTTTAAAGAATTCTACAAAATTTATATGTTAACGTTTCCCATTTCAACTAGAATAAATCGAGAATTTTTCATTTATTTTCCTCCTCAAAACTATCATTTATTGTTACATTTGCGATACATTTACAAATAGTTTTTATTTTCTAAACCAAACATAATTTCACAAATAATCAGAAAGTACGTTTTTTAATATTTAAGTAAACATGTATGTCATTTATGTATTTGGAACAAGTTTGTAGTTTATAGGCAAGGGAACAATTTATTATATACCTACCCTTCTATAAACTGTATAATATAAAAGAACACAAAAAAAAAAAAAAAAAAAAAAAACAAAAAACAATAAAAATAAGAAAAATGAAGATCTATCTTATATCTTAAAAAACAAGATCTATCTTATATCTTCATTTTTCTTATTTTTATTGTTTTTTTTTTTTTAGTAATTAGTAAAATTGTTAATAAAAATATATAAAAAAAAATATAATAAGAAATGAAAATAAATCACCAAACATTAAATCAAAAATAAAAATAAAAATTTAATATATTAAATATATTTTTAATAATTTAAAAAAATCAAATAAAATTTAAAATCAAAATTAAAATAAAACTCAAACTGTAACTAAAACTAAAACTAAAAATAAAACTAAAAATAAAACTAAAACCAAAACTTAAACTAAACCGTTAATTTACACTTAAACCAAAAATTTAAACTAAAATTAAAAAATTTAAACTAAGCTAATACTTAAAATTGAAATAAAACTAAATCTTAACTCAAACAAAATTTAAACTTAAACAAAATTTAAGCTAAAGAATCTAAAAAAATAAAAAAATCTTAACTTAACTTAAACCAAAGGTATAAAACAAACGTAAATTTAAACTTTAACAACATTTAAACTAAAATTACAACTTAAACTACTCTATAACTAACCTACAAAATTAACACAATCTAAGCTAAAATTAAAACTTAACTGAAATATACTGAAAAATAAAGAAATTAAAAATTCATTAATCTACCACTTTACCACTGAAATTATTGAAATGTATTTAAAGAATTTGATGTAATTACGACTTGAACCAATATTTACGACTTGAAATGAAATTTTTGAATTGAAATTATTGAAATATGAAAGATTAAGTAGTCTGTAAGAGTTGATCTCTGTATTAAATGTATTAAATAAATGTATTATTAAGTGTATTAAATGACCCAAGTAAAAAATAAAATTTAAAATAAACTAATTTTCATTTGTTTGGTTAGGGATGGAAGATAGATTTGGTAAGGGAGGATCCCAAACAATTCGCCCCGGATCCTCACGGTGGGTGGGAAACGTGGAGCATGGGCCATAACTGCAGGTCCATGAGCGTCGCGGTTGTTGTTGAGTGGAGGAACAGAGCCCCCCTCTCACTCAAAAATTCACCTGGAACGAAGAATCCATCGCTGCTTTTGAGGCCCTCAAAAATAGTCTGTGTAGTGCTGCTGTGCTGCATAGCCCAAATTCCTCGCGTCCATTTTCTATCCAATGCGATGCTTCTCAGTATGGAGTTGGAGCCGTTTTGGCTCAACGCGATGATGAAGATAGTGAAGTACCCATTGCATATATGTCTCATAAGTTTAATCAAGCCCAAAGAAAATACACTGTTTCTGAGCAAGAATGTCTGGAAGCTGTTATGGCCATTAAGAAGTTTCGAGCCTATGTCGAAAGACATGAGTTCGAGGTTATAACCCATCATGCTTCGCTCAAATGGTTAATGGGACAAACAGACTTGCACGGCAGGCTCGCTCGGTGGGCATTGAAGTTATAGGGTTTTATATTCACTATACGTCATCGAAAAGGTAGCCAAAACGTTGTTCCTGACTGCCTATCTAGAGTGCATTCACCTGAGAATGTTGATATTGCAGCATTAACCGAGAATGAGACGGACCCTATCCCAGCAATAGATTTTCAGTCAAAGTTTTTCAAAACCGAAGCCTACCTAAAATTGATTTCTGATTTTCAACAAGAAGGCCAGCAACAGCCCGACATCCAAATAGTGGACGGCTTAGTTTACAAGCGGTGCGAGTTTGCAACCGGAGACCCCATCAAAGAGGACTAATCCTGGAAACTCTGGGTGCCGGAAGAATTGAGAGCGGCTCTCATAGTGAATGCTCACGATCACCCAATGAGTTCACATGGTGGTATTGGAAAAACGCTCAGCCGTCTCAAAATCTTTTATTTTTGGCCCAGAATGGCAAAACAAGTGCGTGATTACGTGTTGTCCTGTGAAATTTGCAAACAGACTAAAGCCCCAAATTATATACTCCGTCCGCCTATGGGACAGCAGGCTACGTCTGTGCGAATCTTTCAGAGACTCTACGTGGAGCTTTTGGAACCATATCCCAGGCCACGCTCAGGGAACGTGGGTATGTTGATTGTGTTGGATCACCTCTCGAAATTTCATTTTTTAGAGCCAATACGAACATTCACTGCCCGGAAAATAGTAGAGTACCTGAAAAAACGAATTTTTGCTATTTTTGGGGTTCCCGAACTGATTACGACGGACAACGGTGTTCAATTCCGAAGCTCGCTGTTCAAAGATCTCCTTAAGAAATATGGGGTGACGCATAACCTGATAGCAAATTACTCTCCACAGGCCAATGCTGTTGAACGCGTAAATCGTTCAATAATTGCCGCTGTTCGCGCATACATTCATCCCAACCAAAAAGACTGGGATGAGGCTTTGTTCTCAATTAGTGCAGCTCTCCGTAGTTCGGTTCACTCTTTGGCTGGTTTTTCGCCATATTTTATTTTTCTCCATATTTTAAAATTGAAACTTCTAGAAGACCCAAGTGCGGAAATTAAGCCGGAAGAGAGAACCGAGCTAATCCGAGAGCAGGTTAGGCAGAATTTGCGTAAGGCATTCGAAATAAATGAAAAGAACTACAACATGCGCTCGCGTCCCACCAGTTTTGAGGTTGGTCAAATAGTCTACCGTCGCAGCTTTGCCCAAAGCAAAGCGTCCGAACACTTGAGTGCAAAGCTGGCCAATGTGTTTGAAAAAGCTAAAATTATGAAAAAAATGGGCTCTGTCTACTACGAACTGACTAATATGCCAGGCAAACGGCTTGGTGTATTTCACGGCAAAGACATCAAAGCGTAGTGCCTTCAGTTCTTGTAAGACGTGGTTGACTGATTCCAATAACTGTTTTGTAATGGCACAAACGCCTCGTGAATACCCTTTTCATGGTTATTTACACCATGCGTTAAGTGTGGAATGGTCCTTGACGTACGACCTATGTGAACATACCCGCATGACGTTCGATTGGCACCCCTGAGGTGACAAAAGATGGCGAATTGCCGAAAATTGAACGAAGATGGCGGATCAAGGTTGGCGAAGCAGCGCAGCGACCGGCCATCGTTCTTTTGTATTGAACCGCGCTAGAGAGCAGAACAATTCACAACGTGCGTGCGCGTCATCGTCTAAATTGTAGCTTAAGCCTTCGTTAACTTCTGATAAAGTGGTTGGAACTGCACGAAATTTCAATTAAGAGTAAGTCATAAAACACGTTATTGATTAGAAGAGCAATAAATAAAATTTCAATAAGAAATTAGATTAACCTGACTTGGAAAAAAAAGTACAAACAACAAAAAAAATAGTGCTAAAGTTGTCACCGTGCCATCGTCTCAGCGAAGCGCACACAACGAAGGATATCAACGTCGTGCAGTCACTACGATCGCTATTTCCAATCTTCCTCCTCCATCATAACTGGTAAAATAAATTGTATACAATTGTTATTGTTGGATACCTAAAAGCGCCAAATCAACAACTTAAAAAGGCCGATTAAAGAATTCGGAGTAACCTTGCCATTCACTGTGGAGGAGTATCAAGTTGCACAACTTTTTTCGGTTGCGGAAGCATCGAAGAATGCACAGGCTATCGCTGAATTCAAATGAAGGTACCTTTAAGAAACTATTTAACTCGAGCTAGGCTGTTTTGGGTTATTTCCACTGAATATATTCAAAATCACTTCATATTCATCAATCCATATATATGAATATTGTAAATTCTTGTATTATACACCAGTGTTTCTTGATCAAATCCTCTTCGAAAGTCAGCAGGACTTGCTTTCAAATGTAACTTAAAAATAATTTTGATGATTCATCGTTTAAGTTAAAAGTTTGTCTTTGAAACGCATTGTACCCTAGTGTTTAAAGAATTCTACAAAATTTATATGTTAACGTTTCCCATTTCAACTAGAATAAATCGAGAATTTTTCATTTATTTTCCTCCTCAAAACTATCATTTGTTGTTACATTTGCGATACATTTACAAATAGTTTTTATTTTCTAAACCAAACATAATTTCACAAATAATCAGAAAGTACGTTTTTTAATATTTAAGTAAACATGTATGTCATTTATGTATTTGGAACAAGTTTGTATTTTATAGGCAAGGGAACAATTTATTATATACCTACCCTTCTATAAACTGTATAATATAAAAGAACACAAAAAAAAAAAAAAAAAAAAAAAAACAAAAAACAATAAAAATAAGAAAAATGAAGATCTATCTTATATCTTAAAAAACAAGATCTATCTTATATCTTCATTTTTCTTATTTTTATTGTTTTTTTTTTTTTAGTAATTAGTAAAATTGTTAATAAAAATATATAAAAAAAAATATAATAAGAAATGAAAATAAATCACCAAACATTAAATCAAAAATAAAAATAAAAATTTAATATATTAAATATATTTTTAATAATTTAAAAAAATCAAATAAAATTTAAAATCAAAATTAAAATAAAACTCAAACTGTAACTAAAACTAAAACTAAAAATAAAACTAAAAATAAAACTAAAACCAAAACTTAAACTAAACCGTTAATTTACACTTAAACCAAAAATTTAAACTAAAATTAAAAAATTTAAACTAAGCTAATACTTAAAATTGAAATAAAACTAAATCTTAACTCAAACAAAATTTAAACTTAAACAAAATTTAAGCTAAAGAATCTAAAAAAATAAAAAAATCTTAACTTAACTTAAACCAAAGGTATAAAACAAACGTAAATTTAAACTTTAACAACATTTAAACTAAAATTACAACTTAAACTACTCTATAACTAACCTACAAAATTAACACAATCTAAGCTAAAATTAAAACTTAACTGAAATATACTGAAAAATAAAAAAATTAAAAATTCATTAATCTACCACTTTACCACTGAAATTATTGAAATGTATTTAAAGAATTTGATGTAATTACGACTTGAACCAATATTTACGACTTGAAATGAAATTTTTGAATTGAAATTATTGAAATATGAAAGATTAAGTAGTCTGTAAGAGTTGATCTCTGTATTAAATGTATTAAATAAATGTATTATTAAGTGTATTAAATGACCCAAGTAAAAAATAAAATTTAAAATAAACTAATTTTCATTTGTTTGGTTAGGGATGGAAGATAGATTTGGTAAGGGAGGATCCCAAACAATTCGCCCCGGATCCTCACGGTGGGTGGGAAACGTGGAGCATGGGCCATAACTGCAGGTCCATGAGCGTCGCGGTTGTTGTTGAGTGGAGGAACAGAGCCCCCCTCTCACTCAAAAATTCACCTGGAACGAAGAATCCATCGCTGCTTTTGAGGCCCTCAAAAATAGTCTGTGTAGTGCTGCTGTGCTGCATAGCCCAAATTCCTCGCGTCCATTTTCTATCCAATGCGATGCTTCTCAGTATGGAGTTGGAGCCGTTTTGGCTCAACGCGATGATGAAGATAGTGAAGTACCCATTGCATATATGTCTCATAAGTTTAATCAAGCCCAAAGAAAATACACTGTTTCTGAGCAAGAATGTCTGGAAGCTGTTATGGCCATTAAGAAGTTTCGAGCCTATGTCGAAAGACATGAGTTCGAGGTTATAACCCATCATGCTTCGCTCAAATGGTTAATGGGACAAACAGACTTGCACGGCAGGCTCGCTCGGTGGGCATTGAAGTTATAGGGTTTTATATTCACTATACGTCATCGAAAAGGTAGCCAAAACGTTGTTCCTGACTGCCTATCTAGAGTGCATTCACCTGAGAATGTTGATATTGCAGCATTAACCGAGAATGAGACGGACCCTATCTCAGCAATAGATTTTCAGTCAAAGTTTTTCAAAACCGAAGCCTACCTAAAATTGATTTCTGATTTTCAACAAGAAGGCCAGCAACAGCCCGACATCCAAATAGTGGACGGCTTAGTTTACAAGCGGTGCGAGTTTGCAACCGGAGACCCCATCAAAGAGGACTAATCCTGGAAACTCTGGGTGCCGGAAGAATTGAGAGCGGCTCTCATAGTGAATGCTCACGATCACCCAATGAGTTCACATGGTGGTATTGGAAAAACGCTCAGCCGTCTCAAAATCTTTTATTTTTGGCCCAGAATGGCAAAACAAGTGCGTGATTACGTGTTGTCCTGTGAAATTTGCAAACAGACTAAAGCCCCAAATTATATACTCCGTCCGCCTATGGGACAGCAGGCTACGTCTGTGCGAATCTTTCAGAGACTCTACGTGGAGCTTTTGGAACCATATCCCAGGCCACGCTCAGGGAACGTGGGTATGTTGATTGTGTTGGATCACCTCTCGAAATTTCATTTTTTAGAGCCAATACGAACATTCACTGCCCGGAAAATAGTAGAGTACCTGAAAAAACGAATTTTTGCTATTTTTGGGGTTCCCGAACTGATTACGACGGACAACGGTGTTCAATTCCGAAGCTCGCTGTTCAAAGATCTCCTTAAGAAATATGGGGTGACGCATAACCTGATAGCAAATTACTCTCCACAGGCCAATGCTGTTGAACGCGTAAATCGTTCAATAATTGCCGCTGTTCGCGCATACATTCATCCCAACCAAAAAGACTGGGATGAGGCTTTGTTCTCAATTAGTGCAGCTCTCCGTAGTTCGGTTCACTCTTTGGCTGGTTTTTCGCCATATTTTATTTTTCTCCATATTTTAAAATTGAAACTTCTAGAAGACCCAAGTGCGGAAATTAAGCCGGAAGAGAGAACCGAGCTAATCCGAGAGCAGGTTAGGCAGAATTTGCGTAAGGCATTCGAAATAAATGAAAAGAACTACAACATGCGCTCGCGTCCCACCAGTTTTGAGGTTGGTCAAATAGTCTACCGTCGCAGCTTTGCCCAAAGCAAAGCGTCCGAACACTTGAGTGCAAAGCTGGCCAATGTGTTTGAAAAAGCTAAAATTATGAAAAAAATGGGCTCTGTCTACTACGAACTGACTAATATGCCAGGCAAACGGCTTGGTGTATTTCACGGCAAAGACATCAAAGCGTAGTGCCTTCAGTTCTTGTAAGACGTGGTTGACTGATTCCAATAACTGTTTTGTAATGGCACAAACGCCTCGTGAATACCCTTTTCATGGTTATTTACACCATGCGTTAAGTGTGGAATGGTCCTTGACGTACGACCTATGTGAACATACCCGCATGACGTTCGATTGGCACCCCTGAGGTGACAAAAGATGGCGAATTGCCGAAAATTGAACGAAGATGGCGGATCAAGGTTGGCGAAGCAGCGCAGCGACCGGCCATCGTTCTTTTGTATTGAACCGCGCTAGAGAGCAGAACAATTCACAACGTGCGTGCGCGTCATCGTCTAAATTGTAGCTTAAGCCTTCGTTAACTTCTGATAAAGTGGTTGGAACTGCACGAAATTTCAATTAAGAGTAAGTCATAAAACACGTTATTGATTAGAAGAGCAATAAATAAAATTTCAATACGAAATTAGATTAACCTGACTTGGAAAAAAAAGTACAAACAACAAAAAAAATAGTGCTAAAGTTGTCACCGTGCCATCGTGAAGGATCCAAAGAAGGATATCAACGTCGTGCGTTCACTACGATCGCTATTTCCAATCTTCCTCCTCCATCATAACTGGTAAAATAAATTGTATACAATTGTTATTGTTGGATACCTAAAAGCTCCAAATCAACAACTTAAAAAGGCCGATTAAAGAATTCGGAGTAACCTTGCCATTCACTGTGGAGGAGTATCAAGTTGCACAACTTTTTTCGGTTGCGGAAGCATCGAAGAATGCACAGGCTATCGCTGAATTCAAATGAAGGTACCTTTAAGAAACTATTTAACTCGAGCTAGGCTGTTTTGGGTTATTTCCACTGAATATATTCAAAATCACTTCATATTCATCAATCCATATATATGAATATTGTAAATTCTTGTATTATACACCAGTGTTTCTTGATCAAATCCTCTTCGAAAGTCAGCAGGACTTGCTTTCAAATGTAACTTAAAAATAATTTTGATGATTCATCGTTTAAGTTAAATGTTTGTCTTTGAAACGCATTGTACCCTAGTGTTTAAAGAATTCTACAAAATTTATATGTTAACGTTTCTCATTTCAACTAGAATAAATCGAGAATTTTTCATTTATTTTCCTCCTCAAAACTATCATTTGTTGTTACATTTGCGATACATTTACAAATAGTTTTTATTTTCTAAACCAAACATAATTTCACAAATAATCAGAAAGTACGTTTTTTAATATTTAAGTAAACATGTATGTCATTTATGTATTTGGAACAAGTTTGTATTTTATAGGCAAGGGAACAATTTATTATATACCTACCCTTCTATAAACTGTATAACATAAAAGAACTCAAAAAAAAAAAAAAAAAAAAAAAAAAAACAAAAAACAATAAAAATAAGAAAAATGAAGATCTATCTTATATCTTCATTTTTCTTATTTTTATTGTTTTTTTTTTTTTTTTAGTAATTAGTAAAATTGTTAATAAAAATATATAAAAAAAAATATAATAAGAAATGAAAATAAATCACCAAACATTAAATCAAAAATAAAAATAAAAATTTAATATATTAAATATATTTTTAATAATTTAAAAAAATCAAATAAAATTTAAAATCAAAATTAAAATAAAACTCAAACTGTAACTAAAACTAAAACTAAAAATAAAACTAAAAATAAAACTAAAAATAAAACTAAAACCAAAACTTAAACTAAACCGTTAATTTACACTCAAACCAAAAATTTAAACTAAAATTAAAAAATTTAAACTAAGCTAATACTTAAAATTGAAATAAAACTAAATCTTAACTCAAACAAAATTTAAACTTAAACAAAATTTAAGCTTAAGAATCTAAAAAAATAAAAAAATCTTAACTTAACTTAAACCAAAGGTATAAAACAAACGTAAATTTAAACTTTAACAACATTTAAACTAAAATTACAACTTAAACTACTCTATAACTAACCTACAAAATTAACACAATCTAAGCTAAAATTAAAACTTAACTGAAATATACTGAAAAATAAAGAAATTAAAAATTCATTAATCTACCACTTTACCACTGAAATTATTGAAATGTATTTAAAGAATTTGATGTAATTACGACTTGAACCAATATTTACGACTTGAAATGAAATTTTTGAATTGAAATTATTGAAATATGAAAGATTAAGTAGTCTGTAAGAGTTGATCTCTGTATTAAATGTATTAAATAAATGTATTATTAAGTGTATTAAATGACCCAAGTAAAAAATAAAATTTAAAATAAACTAATTTTCATTTGTTTGGTTAGGGATGGAAGATAGATTTGGTAAGGGAGGATCCCAAACAATTCGCCCCGGATCCTCACGGTGGGTGGGAAACGTGGAGCATGGGCCATAACTGCAGGTCCATGAGCGTCGCGGTTGTTGTTGAGTGGAGGAACAGAGCCCCCCTCTCACTCAAAAATTCACCTGGAACGAAGAATCCATCGCTGCTTTTGAGGCCCTCAAAAATAGTCTGTGTAGTGCTGCTGTGCTGCATAGCCCAAATTCCTCGCGTCCATTTTCTATCCAATGCGATGCTTCTCAGTATGGAGTTGGAGCCGTTTTGGCTCAACGCGATGATGAAGATAGTGAAGTACCCATTGCATATATGTCTCATAAGTTTAATCAAGCCCAAAGAAAATACACTGTTTCTGAGCAAGAATGTCTGGAAGCTGTTATGGCCATTAAGAAGTTTCGAGCCTATGTCGAAAGACATGAGTTCGAGGTTATAACCCATCATGCTTCGCTCAAATGGTTAATGGGACAAACAGACTTGCACGGCAGGCTCGCTCGGTGGGCATTGAAGTTATAGGGTTTTATATTCACTATACGTCATCGAAAAGGTAGCCAAAACGTTGTTCCTGACTGCCTATCTAGAGTGCATTCACCTGAGAATGTTGATATTGCAGCATTAACCGAGAATGAGACGGACCCTATCTCAGCAATAGATTTTCAGTCAAAGTTTTTCAAAACCGAAGCCTACCTAAAATTGATTTCTGATTTTCAACAAGAAGGCCAGCAACAGCCTGACATCCAAATAGTGGACGGCTTAGTTTACAAGCGGTGCGAGTTTGCAACCGGAGACCCCATCAAAGAGGACTAATCCTGGAAACTCTGGGTGCCGGAAGAATTGAGAGCGGCTCTCATAGTGAATGCTCACGATCACCCAATGAGTTCACATGGTGGTATTGGAAAAACGCTCAGCCGTCTCAAAATCTTTTATTTTTGGCCCAGAATGGCAAAACAAGTGCGTGATTACGTGTTGTCCTGTGAAATTTGCAAACAGACTAAAGCCCCAAATTATATACTCCGTCCGCCTATGGGACAGCAGGCTACGTCTGTGCGAATCTTTCAGAGACTCTACGTGGAGCTTTTGGAACCATATCCCAGGCCACGCTCAGGGAACGTGGGTATGTTGATTGTGTTGGATCACCTCTCGAAATTTCATTTTTTAGAGCCAATACGAACATTCACTGCCCGGAAAATAGTAGAGTACCTGAAAAAACGAATTTTTGCTATTTTTGGGGTTCCCGAACTGATTACGACGGACAACGGTGTTCAATTCCGAAGCTCGCTGTTCAAAGATCTCCTTAAGAAATATGGGGTGACGCATAACCTGATAGCAAATTACTCTCCACAGGCCAATGCTGTTGAACGCGTAAATCGTTCAATAATTGCCGCTGTTCGCGCATACATTCATCCCAACCAAAAAGACTGGGATGAGGCTTTGTTCTCAATTAGTGCAGCTCTCCGTAGTTCGGTTCACTCTTTGGCTGGTTTTTCGCCATATTTTATTTTTCTCCATATTTTAAAATTGAAACTTCTAGAAGACCCAAGTGCGGAAATTAAGCCGGAAGAGAGAACCGAGCTAATCCGAGAGCAGGTTAGGCAGAATTTGCGTAAGGCATTCGAAATAAATGAAAAGAACTACAACATGCGCTCGCGTCCCACCAGTTTTGAGGTTGGTCAAATAGTCTACCGTCGCAGCTTTGCCCAAAGCAAAGCGTCCGAACACTTGAGTGCAAAGCTGGCCAATGTGTTTGAAAAAGCTAAAATTATGAAAAAAATGGGCTCTGTCTACTACGAACTGACTAATATGCCAGGCAAACGGCTTGGTGTATTTCACGGCAAAGACATCAAAGCGTAGTGCCTTCAGTTCTTGTAAGACGTGGTTGACTGATTCCAATAACTGTTTTGTAATGGCACAAACGCCTCGTGAATACCCTTTTCATGGTTATTTACACCATGCGTTAAGTGTGGAATGGTCCTTGACGTACGACCTATGTGAACATACCCGCATGACGTTCGATTGGCACCCCTGAGGTGACAAAAGATGGCGAATTGCCGAAAATTGAACGAAGATGGCGGATCAAGGTTGGCGAAGCAGCGCAGCGACCGGCCATCGTTCTTTTGTATTGAACCGCGCTAGAGAGCAGAACAATTCACAACGTGCGTGCGCGTCATCGTCTAAATTGTAGCTTAAGCCTTCGTTAACTTCTGATAAAGTGGTTGGAACTGCACGAAATTTCAATTAAGAGTAAGTCATAAAACACGTTATTGATTAGAAGAGCAATAAATAAAATTTCAATAAGAAATTAGATTAACCTGACTTGGAAAAAAAAGTACAAACAACAAAAAAAATAGTGCTAAAGTTGTCACCGTGCCATCGTGAAGGATCCAAAGAAGGATATCAACGTCGTGCGTTCACTACGATCGCTATTTCCAATCTTCCTCCTCCATCATAACTGGTAAAATAAATTGTATACAATTGTTATTGTTGGATACCTAAAAGCTCCAAATCAACAACTTAAAAAGGCCGATTAAAGAATTCGGAGTAACCTTGCCATTCACTGTGGAGGAGTATCAAGTTGCACAACTTTTTTCGGTTGCGGAAGCATCGAAGAATGCACAGGCTATCGCTGAATTCAAATGAAGGTACCTTTAAGAAACTATTTAACTCGAGCTAGGCTGTTTTGGGTTATTTCCACTGAATATATTCAAAATCACTTCATATTCATCAATCCATATATATGAATATTGTAAATTCTTGTATTATACACCAGTGTTTCTTGATCAAATCCTCTTCGAAAGTCAGCAGGACTTGCTTTCAAATGTAACTTAAAAATAATTTTGATGATTCATCGTTTAAGTTAAATGTTTGTCTTTGAAACGCATTGTACCCTAGTGTTTAAAGAATTCTACAAAATTTATATGTTAACGTTTCTCATTTCAACTAGAATAAATCGAGAATTTTTCATTTATTTTCCTCCTCAAAACTATCATTTATTGTTACATTTGCGATACATTTACAAATAGTTTTTATTTTCTAAACCAAACATAATTTCACAAATAATCAGAAAGTACGTTTTTTAATATTTAAGTAAACATGTATGTCATTTATGTATTTGGAACAAGTTTGTATTTTATAGGCAAGGGAACAATTTATTATATACCTACCCTTCTATAAACTGTATAACATAAAAGAACTCAAAAAAAAAAAAAAAAAAAAAAAAAAAAACAAAAAACAATAAAAATAAGAAAAATGAAGATCTATCTTATATCTTCATTTTTCTTATTTTTATTGTTTTTTTTTTTTTTTTAGTAATTAGTAAAATTGTTAATAAAAATATATAAAAAAAAATATAATAAGAAATGAAAATAAATCACCAAACATTAAATCAAAAATAAAAATAAAAATTTAATATATTAAATATATTTTTAATAATTTAAAAAAATCAAATAAAATTTAAAATCAAAATTAAAATAAAACTCAAACTGTAACTAAAACTAAAACTAAAAATAAAACTAAAAATAAAACTAAAACCAAAACTTAAACTAAACCGTTAATTTACACTTAAACCAAAAATTTAAACTAAAATTAAAAAATTTAAACTAAGCTAATACTTAAAATTGAAATAAAACTAAATCTTAACTCAAACAAAATTTAAACTTAAACAAAATTTAAGCTAAAGAATCTAAAAAAATAAAAAAATCTTAACTTAACTTAAACCAAAGGTATAAAACAAACGTAAATTTAAACTTTAACAACATTTAAACTAAAATTACAACTTAAACTACTCTATAACTAACCTACAAAATTAACACAATCTAAGCTAAAATTAAAACTTAACTGAAATATACTGAAAAATAAAGAAATTAAAAATTCATTAATCTACCACTTTACCACTGAAATTATTGAAATGTATTTAAAGAATTTGATGTAATTACGACTTGAACCAATATTTACGACTTGAAATGAAATTTTTGAATTGAAATTATTGAAATATGAAAGATTAAGTAGTCTGTAAGAGTTGATCTCTGTATTAAATGTATTAAATAAATGTATTATTAAGTGTATTAAATGACCCAAGTAAAAAATAAAATTTAAAATAAACTAATTTTCATTTGTTTGGTTAGGGATGGAAGATAGATTTGGTAAGGGAGGATCCCAAACAATTCGCCCCGGATCCTCACGGTGGGTGGGAAACGTGGAGCATGGGCCATAACTGCAGGTCCATGAGCGTCGCGGTTGTTGTTGAGTGGAGGAACAGAGCCCCCCTCTCACTCAAAAATTCACCTGGAACGAAGAATCCATCGCTGCTTTTGAGGCCCTCAAAAATAGTCTGTGTAGTGCTGCTGTGCTGCATAGCCCAAATTCCTCGCGTCCATTTTCTATCCAATGCGATGCTTCTCAGTATGGAGTTGGAGCCGTTTTGGCTCAACGCGATGATGAAGATAGTGAAGTACCCATTGCATATATGTCTCATAAGTTTAATCAAGCCCAAAGAAAATACACTGTTTCTGAGCAAGAATGTCTGGAAGCTGTTATGGCCATTAAGAAGTTTCGAGCCTATGTCGAAAGACATGAGTTCGAGGTTATAACCCATCATGCTTCGCTCAAATGGTTAATGGGACAAACAGACTTGCACGGCAGGCTCGCTCGGTGGGCATTGAAGTTATAGGGTTTTATATTCACTATACGTCATCGAAAAGGTAGCCAAAACGTTGTTCCTGACTGCCTATCTAGAGTGCATTCACCTGAGAATGTTGATATTGCAGCATTAACCGAGAATGAGACGGACCCTATCCCAGCAATAGATTTTCAGTCAAAGTTTTTCAAAACCGAAGCCTACCTAAAATTGATTTCTGATTTTCAACAAGAAGGCCAGCAACAGCCCGACATCCAAATAGTGGACGGCTTAGTTTACAAGCGGTGCGAGTTTGCAACCGGAGACCCCATCAAAGAGGACTAATCCTGGAAACTCTGGGTGCCGGAAGAATTGAGAGCGGCTCTCATAGTGAATGCTCACGATCACCCAATGAGTTCACATGGTGGTATTGGAAAAACGCTCAGCCGTCTCAAAATCTTTTATTTTTGGCCCAGAATGGCAAAACAAGTGCGTGATTACGTGTTGTCCTGTGAAATTTGCAAACAGACTAAAGCCCCAAATTATATACTCCGTCCGCCTATGGGACAGCAGGCTACGTCTGTGCGAATCTTTCAGAGACTCTACGTGGAGCTTTTGGAACCATATCCCAGGCCACGCTCAGGGAACGTGGGTATGTTGATTGTGTTGGATCACCTCTCGAAATTTCATTTTTTAGAGCCAATACGAACATTCACTGCCCGGAAAATAGTAGAGTACCTGAAAAAACGAATTTTTAATATTTTTGGGGTTCCCGAACTGATTACGACGGACAACGGTGTTCAATTCCGAAGCTCGCTGTTCAAAGATCTCCTTAAGAAATATGGGGTGACGCATAACCTGATAGCAAATTACTCTCCACAGGCCAATGCTGTTGAACGCGTAAATCGTTCAATAATTGCCGCTGTTCGCGCATACATTCATCCCAACCAAAAAGACTGGGATGAGGCTTTGTTCTCAATTAGTGCAGCTCTCCGTAGTTCGGTTCACTCTTTGGCTGGTTTTTCGCCATATTTTATTTTTCTCCATATTTTAAAATTGAAACTTCTAGAAGACCCAAGTGCGGAAATTAAGCCGGAAGAGAGAACCGAGCTAATCCGAGAGCAGGTTAGGCAGAATTTGCGTAAGGCATTCGAAATAAATGAAAAGAACTACAACATGCGCTCGCGTCCCACCAGTTTTGAGGTTGGTCAAATAGTCTACCGTCGCAGCTTTGCCCAAAGCAAAGCGTCCGAACACTTGAGTGCAAAGCTGGCCAATGTGTTTGAAAAAGCTAAAATTATGAAAAAAATGGGCTCTGTCTACTACGAACTGACTAATATGCCAGGCAAACGGCTTGGTGTATTTCACGGCAAAGACATCAAAGCGTAGTGCCTTCAGTTCTTGTAAGACGTGGTTGACTGATTCCAATAACTGTTTTGTAATGGCACAAACGCCTCGTGAATACCCTTTTCATGGTTATTTACACCATGCGTTAAGTGTGGAATGGTCCTTGACGTACGACCTATGTGAACATACCCGCATGACGTTCGATTGGCACCCCTGAGGTGACAAAAGATGGCGAATTGCCGAAAATTGAACGAAGATGGCGGATCAAGGTTGGCGAAGCAGCGCAGCGACCGGCCATCGTTCTTTTGTATTGAACCGCGCTAGAGAGCAGAACAATTCACAACGTGCGTGCGCGTCATCGTCTAAATTGTAGCTTAAGCCTTCGTTAACTTCTGATAAAGTGGTTGGAACTGCACGAAATTTCAATTAAGAGTAAGTCATAAAACACGTTATTGATTAGAAGAGCAATAAATAAAATTTCAATAAGAAATTAGATTAACCTGACTTGGAAAAAAAAGTACAAACAACAAAAAAAATAGTGCTAAAGTTGTCACCGTGCCATCGTGAAGGATCCAAAGAAGGATATCAACGTCGTGCGTTCACTACGATCGCTATTTCCAATCTTCCTCCTCCATCATAACTGGTAAAATAAATTGTATACAATTGTTATTGTTGGATACCTAAAAGCTCCAAATCAACAACTTAAAAAGGCCGATTAAAGAATTCGGAGTAACCTTGCCATTCACTGTGGAGGAGTATCAAGTTGCACAACTTTTTTCGGTTGCGGAAGCATCGAAGAATGCACAGGCTATCGCTGAATTCAAATGAAGGTACCTTTAAGAAACTATTTAACTCGAGCTAGGCTGTTTTGGGTTATTTCCACTGAATATATTCAAAATCACTTCATATTCATCAATCCATATATATGAATATTGTAAATTCTTGTATTATACACCAGTGTTTCTTGATCAAATCCTCTTCGAAAGTCAGCAGGACTTGCTTTCAAATGTAACTTAAAAATAATTTTGATGATTCATAGTTTAAGTTAAATGTTTGTCTTTGAAACGCATTGTACCCTAGTGTTTAAAGAATTCTACAAAATTTATATGTTAACGTTTCTCATTTCAACTAGAATAAATCGAGAATTTTTCATTTATTTTCCTCCTCAAAACTATCATTTATTGTTACATTTGCGATACATTTACAAATAGTTTTTATTTTCTAAACCAAACATAATTTCACAAATAATCAGAAAGTACGTTTTTTAATATTTAAGTAAACATGTATGTCATTTATGTATTTGGAACAAGTTTGTATTTTATAGGCAAGGGAACAATTTATTATATACCTACCCTTCTATAAACTGTATAACATAAAAGAACTCAAAAAAAAAAAAAAAAAAAAAAAAAAAACAAAAAACAATAAAAATAAGAAAAATGAAGATCTATCTTATATCTTCATTTTTCTTATTTTTATTGTTTTTTTTTTTTTTTTAGTAATTAGTAAAATTGTTAATAAAAATATATAAAAAAAAATATAATAAGAAATGAAAATAAATCACCAAACATTAAATCAAAAATAAAAATAAAAATTTAATATATTAAATATATTTTTAATAATTTAAAAAAATCAAATAAAATTTAAAATCAAAATTAAAATAAAACTCAAACTGTAACTAAAACTAAAACTAAAAATAAAACTAAAAATAAAACTAAAACCAAAACTTAAACTAAACCGTTAATTTACACTTAAACCAAAAATTTAAACTAAAATTAAAAAATTTAAACTAAGCTAATACTTAAAATTGAAATAAAACTAAATCTTAACTCAAACAAAATTTAAACTTAAACAAAATTTAAGCTAAAGAATCTAAAAAAATAAAAAAATCTTAACTTAACTTAAACCAAAGGTATAAAACAAACGTAAATTTAAACTTTAACAACATTTAAACTAAAATTACAACTTAAACTACTCTATAACTAACCTACAAAATTAACACAATCTAAGCTAAAATTAAAACTTAACTGAAATATACTGAAAAATAAAGAAATTAAAAATTCATTAATCTACCACTTTACCACTGAAATTATTGAAATGTATTTAAAGAATTTGATGTAATTACGACTTGAACCAATATTTACGACTTGAAATGAAATTTTTGAATTGAAATTATTGAAATATGAAAGATTAAGTAGTCTGTAAGAGTTGATCTCTGTATTAAATGTATTAAATAAATGTATTATTAAGTGTATTAAATGACCCAAGTAAAAAATAAAATTTAAAATAAACTAATTTTCATTTGTTTGGTTAGGGATGGAAGATAGATTTGGTAAGGGAGGATCCCAAACAATTCGCCCCGGATCCTCACGGTGGGTGGGAAACGTGGAGCATGGGCCATAACTGCAGGTCCATGAGCGTCGCGGTTGTTGTTGAGTGGAGGAACAGAGCCCCCCTCTCACTCAAAAATTCACCTGGAACGAAGAATCCATCGCTGCTTTTGAGGCCCTCAAAAATAGTCTGTGTAGTGCTGCTGTGCTGCATAGCCCAAATTCCTCGCGTCCATTTTCTATCCAATGCGATGCTTCTCAGTATGGAGTTGGAGCCGTTTTGGCTCAACGCGATGATGAAGATAGTGAAGTACCCATTGCATATATGTCTCATAAGTTTAATCAAGCCCAAAGAAAATACACTGTTTCTGAGCAAGAATGTCTGGAAGCTGTTATGGCCATTAAGAAGTTTCGAGCCTATGTCGAAAGACATGAGTTCGAGGTTATAACCGATCATGCTTCGCTCAAATGGTTAATGGGACAAACAGACTTGCACGGCAGGCTCGCTCGATGGGCATTGAAGTTATAGGGTTTTATATTCACTATACGTCATCGAAAAGGTAGCCAAAACGTTGTTCCCGACTGCCTATCTAGAGTGCATTCACCTGAGAATGTTGAAATTGCAGCATTAACCGAGAATGAGACGGACCCTATCCCAGCAATAGATTTTCAGTCAAAGTTTTTCAAAACCGAAGCCTACCTAAAATTGATTTCTGATTTTCAACAAGAAGGCCAGCAACAGCTCGACATCCAAATAGTGGACGGCTTAGTTTACAAGCGGTGCGAGTTTGCAACCGGAGACCCCATCAAAGAGGACTAATCCTGGAAACTCTGGGTGCCGGAAGAATTGAGAGCGGCTCTCATAGTGAATGCTCACGATCACCCAATGAGTTCACATGGTGGTATTGGAAAAACGCTCAGCCGTCTCAAAATCTTTTATTTTTGGCCCAGAATGGCAAAACAAGTGCGTGATTACGTGTTGTCCTGTGAAATTTGCAAACAGACTAAAGCCCCAAATTATATACTCCGTCCGCCTATGGGACAGCAGGCTACGTCTGTGCGAATCTTTCAGAGACTCTACGTGGAGCTTTTGGAACCATACCCCAGGCCACGCTCAGGGAACGTGGGTATGTTGATTGTGTTGGATCACCTCTCGAAATTTCATTTTTTCAGAGCCAATAATAACATTCACTGCCCGGAAAATAGTAGAGTACCTGGAAAAACGAATTTTTGCTATTTTTGGGGTTCCCGAACTGATTACGACGGACAACGGTGTTCAATTCCGAAGCTCGCTGTTCAAAGATCTCCTTAAGAAATATGGGGTGACGCATAACCTGATAGCAAATTACTCTCCACAGGCCAATGCTGTTGAACGCGTAAATCGTTCAATAATTGCCGCTGTTCGCGCATACATTCATCCCAACCAAAAAAACTGGGATGAGGCTTTGTTCTCAATTAGTGCAGCTCTCCGTAGTTCGGTTCACTCTTCGGCTGGTTTTTCGCCATATTTTATTTTTCTCCATATTTTAAAATTGAAACTTCTAAAAGGCCCAAGTGCGGAAATTAAGCTGGAAGAGAGAACCGAGCTAATCCGAGAGCAGGTTAGGCAGAATTTGCGTAAGGCATTCGAAATAAATGAAAAGAACTACAACATGCGCTCGCGTCCCACCAGTTTTGAGGTTGGTCAAGTAGTCTACCGTCGCAGCTTTGCCCAAAGCAAAGCGTCCGAACACTTGAGTGCAAAGCTGGCCAATGTGTTTGAAAAAGCTAAAATTATGAAAAAAATGGGCTCTGTCTACTACGAACTGACTAATATGCCAGGCAAACGGCTTGGTGTATTTCACGCCAAAGACATCAAAGCGTAGTGCCTTCAGTTCTTGTAAGACGTGGTTGACTGATTCCAATAACTGTTTTGTAATGGCACAAACGCCTCGTGAATACCCTTTTCATGGTTATTTACACCATGCGTTAAGTGTGGAATGGTCCTTGACGTACGACCTATGTGAACATACCCGCATGACGTTCGATTGGCACCCCTGAGGTGACAAAAGATGGCGAATTGCCGAAAATTGAACGAAGATGGCGGATCAAGGTCGGCGAAGCAGCGCAGCGACCGGCCATCGTTCTTTTGTATTGAACCGCGCTAGAGAGCAGAGCAATTCACAACGTGCGTCATAGTCTAAATTGTAGCTTAAGCCTTCGTTAACTCCTGATAAAGTGGTTGGAACTGCATGAAATTTCACTTAAGAGTAAGTCATAAAACACGTTATTGATTAGAAGAGCAATAAATAAAATTTCAATAAGAAATTAGATTAAACTGACTTGGGGAAAAAAGTACAAACAACAAAAAAATAGTGCTAAAGTTGTCACCGTGCCATCGTCTCAGCGAAGCGCACACAAAGAAGGATATCAACGTCGTGCGTTCACTACGATCGCTATTCCCAATCTTCCTCCTCCATCATAACTGGTAAAATAAATTGTATACAATTGTTATTAATTAGTACAATTGTACTTAAAAAGGCTGATTAAAGAATTCGGAGTAACCTTGCCATTCACTGTGGAGGAGTATCAAGTTGCACAACTTTTTTCGGTTGCGGAAGCATCGAAGAATGCACAGGCTATCGCTGAATTCAAATGAAGGTACCTTTAAGAAACTATTTAACTCGAGCTAGGCTGTTTTGGGTTATTTCCACTGAACATATTCAAAATCACTTCATATTCATCAATCCATATATATGAATATTGTAAATTCTTGTATTATACACCAGTGTTTCTTGATCAAATCCTCTTCGAAAGTCAGCAGGACTTGCTTTCAAATGTAACTTAAAAATAATTTTGATGATTCATCGTTTAAGTTAAAAGTTTGTCTTTGAAACGCATTGTACCCTAGTGTTTAAAGAATTCTACAAAATTTATATGTAAACGTTTCCCATTTCAACTAGAATAAATCGAGAATTTTTCATTTATTTTCCTCCTCAAAACTATCATTTATTGTTACATTTGCGATACATTTACAAATATTTTTTATTTTTTAAACCAAATATAATTTCACAAATAATCAGAAAGTACGTTTTTTAATATTTAAGTAAACATGTATGTCATTTATGTATTTGGAACAAGTTTGTATTTTATAGGCAAGGGAAAAATTTATTTATAACCTACCCTTCTATAAACTGTATAATATAAAAGAACTCAAAAAAAAAAAAAAAAAAAAAAAAACAAAAAACAATAAAATTAAGAAAAATGAAGGTATAAGATAGAAGTAAAATTGTTAATAAAAATTTATAAAAAAAATAATAAGAAATTCAAATAAATCACCAAACATTAAATCAAAAATAAAAATTTAATATATTAAATATACTTACTTACTTACTTACTTATCTGGCGCTTACAACCGTATGTCGGTTTTGGCCTCGTATAAGAAATTGCGCCAGCCATTTCTGTTCTGCGCTTGCTGGCGCCAGTTGGAAACACCAAGTGTAGTCAGGTTATCCAACACCTGATCCTTCCAACGAAGATGTGGGCGTCCTCTTCTGCGTTGACCACCACCGGGCACCGAATCGAATATTTTTTTCGCTGGAGCGTCGTTTTCCATTCGCTCAACATGACCTAGCCAGCGGAGCCGCTCGATTTTAATACGCTTAACTATGTCGATGTCAGCGTACAGCTCATACAGCTCGTGGTTCCATCGAATTCGGTACTCGCCATTGACGCAGATTGGACCGAAGATCTTACGAAGGATCTTTCTCTCGAAGGCTCCCAAAGTCTTTTCATCAGAACTGCTCAACGTCCAAGTTTGTGCTGCGTATAATAGGACGGGCATGATTAGTGACTTATAGAGCGTGAGTTTTGTTCGTCGAGAGAGGGCTATGCTTCTCAATTGCCTACTCAGCCCAAAGTAACACCTGTTGGGAAGAGTTATCCTTCGCTTTATCTCAATACTGACATCGTTGAAAGAGTTTACGCTGGATCCCAGGTAGACGAAGTCCTTAACAACCTCGAAGGAGATGTTGTCAACAGTGACGTGGTTTCCAAGACGCTGGGACTGTTTATTTGTTGACACTAGGTATTTCGTCTTATCTGCGTTCACTACAAGACCCATTCGACTCGACTCTTTCGCTAACCTGGAGAATGCTGCGCTGACTTCGCGCGTATTATGGCCAATGATATCGATATCATCAGCATACGCCAGCAGCATAATACTTTTGTAGAATATCGTGCCGCTGCGTCTCAAATCAGCAGCTCGGATGATCTTCTCCATCATCAGGTTGAAAAAGTCGCACGATAAGGAATCACCTTGTCTGAAACCTCGTTTGGTATCGAATGGAGGAGTGAGATCCTTCCCGATCTTAACTGTGCTGCTGGTGTTGCTCAGTGTCATTCTGCAAAGGCGGATGAGCTTTGCAGGAATACCAAATTCAGACATGGTGGAATATAGATGATTCCTTATTGGACTGTCGAAGACGGCTTTGTAATCGACAAAAAGATGGTGTGTGTCGATTTGTTTTTCTAGGGTCTTCTCCAAGATTTGTCGCAGCGTAAATATCTGGTCTATGGTGGATTTGCCAGGTCTGAAGCCACACTGATAAGGTCCAATCAGGTGGTTTACGATGGCCTTCAGTCTTTCACATAGTACGATCGACAGGACCTTATATGCGATATTCAGAAGGCTTATCCCACGGTAGTTGGCGCAAATTGTGGGATCTCCTTTCTTGTGGATTGGGCAGAGCACACTGAGGTTCCAATCGTTTGGAACGCATTCTTCCGGCCATATTCTGCATAGAAGCTCATGAATGCATTTAAATAGAGCTTCGCCTCCATTCTTGAAGAGCTCAGCAGGTAAGCCATCGGCTCCTGCGGCTTTGTTGTTTTTAAGCCGAGCTATAGCTTTCAAGACTTCACTATGGTCGGGCAGCGGAACTTCAACGCTGTCGTCCAAAACTGGGGATTCCGGGATATCATCTCTATTGGCGGGATTGTTGTCGTCGTCGCTATTCAGAAGCCTAGAGAAGTGTTCCCTCCACATCATCAGTGTACTCTGGATATCTGTCACTAGATTCCCATTTTCATCCTTGCAGGAAGAGGCCCCGGTCTTGAAACCATCGGCCAGGCGTCTTATTTTTTAGAAAAATTTTCGGACCTCATTCCTGTCACCATGCATCTCAATTTTCTCGCACTCACGCATTTCCGCTTCCCTTTTCTTTCGCCTGAAAATGCGTCTCTCTTCCCTCCTCTTCTCTTTGTATCGCTCCTTAGCAGCACGCGTTACAACCGACTGCAGGGTGGCTTTGTGGGCGGCATCTTTTTCTGCAGTGGCGTCGCGACACTCTTGGTCGTGCCACTGGTTTCGACGAGGGCGGTGATAGCCAATCACCTCTTCGGCAGCCGTACGCATAGAGTGGGAAATATGATTCCACTGCGCGCATATATCGTCGATCGGAGGAGTGCTTTCTTGAAGCAGGAGTGAGAGTCGAGTAGCGAAGTCTTCGGCTGTTTGCTTTGATTGCAGCTTTTCGACGTCTAGCTTTCTCTGTGCTGGGTTGCGCGCATTCTTGGTTGCGCACAGGCGTGTACGGATCTTGGCTGCGACAAGATAATGATCCGAGTCTTTATTGGCACCACGGATCGTGCGTACATCTAAAACACTAGAAGAGTGCCTTCCGTCAATCAAAACGTGATCAATTTGGTTGCGCGTCTTTTGATCAGGAGACAGCCAAGTTGCTTTATGAATATTGAGATGCTTGAATCTAGTGCTACTAACGACCATGTTTCGCGCTGCGGCAAAGTCAATCAGCCTCATTCCGTTATCGGAGGTATTGTCGTGGAGGCTGAACTTTCCGACTGTTGGACCAAAGATATTTTCTTTTCCCACCTTGGCGTTAAAGTCACCAAGCACGATTTTTATGTCGTGGCGGGGGCTGCGCTCATAGGCCTTTTCAAGGCGCTCGTAGAAGCTGTCTTTGGTCTCATCGTCCTTATCTTCTGTCGGAGCGTGCGCACAAATCAGGCTTATGTTCAAAAATCTTGCCTTGACACGGATTATGGCAAGTCGTTCGTTTACAGGTGTGAATCGCAGAACATGATGTCGTAGTCGCTTGCCAACCACGAATCCGCATCCAAATTCGTGCTTCTCCGCATGGCCGCTGTAGTAGATATCACAGGATGCTTGCCGTGAGCAACCCTGTCCCTTCCATCGCATTTCTTGGATTGCAGTGATATCAGCTTTGTATCTTTCTAAGATATCTATCAGTTGGATAGAGGCACCATCCCAATTAAGGGTTCGGACGTTCCAGGTGCATATCCGTAAATCATTGTCAGTTTTTCGTTTGCGGTAGTCGTCATCAGATTTTGGGATCATTCTTATCTTTTTTCTTGTCGTTTTCATTGAAATTTGTTTTTACGTGGTGGGCTTCAAACCCAACGCACAACCCTTTAAAGGCAGGGGGAGCCCGCCGCTCATATTAGCCGTCAAACTAACGGTTGCCAGTTTGCCGTTTCTAGAGGACACCACGCAGAGGTTTGAGTCGACTTGAGACGAGTTCGACATGGATAATGCTGGCCTCACCAGGTTGAGGCAGTCAGACACTATGCCATGTGAAGATCGCCCCCTTGACCCTCACGCGTTGCCTTGTGAGGATCGTCCTCCCTTATTAAATATATTTTTAATAATTTAAAAAAATCAAATAAAATTTAAAATCAAAATTAAAATAAAACTCAAACTGTAACTAAAACTAAAACTGAAACTAAAACTAAAAATAAAACTAAAAATAAAACTAAAACTAAAACTAAAACTAAAACTAAACCGTTAATTTACACTTAAACCAAAAATTTAAACTAAAATTAAAAAATTTAAACTAAGCTTTGGAGACCCAGGTTCGAGCCCCAGCAGCGACAGAAAATTATTTGAATAAAATAATTTTTCTGTACGGCCGCCACCTCTCTGCAGACAATGGCAAACCTCAGAGAGTAATAAAAATGCCATGTAAAGCTTCTTGAGAATAAGAACATTCCGTTCATCGCCGTTCGGAGTCGGCGTTAAGCCTGTAGGTCCATTTCTCGGTCAATTGTGTACAAACTTAATAACACGCACAACACAATTGATCATAAGAAGCTAGGTCAAAGTCCTTTCAAGGGCTGAAATGGCCAGTTATTTATTTTTTTTTTTTAAACTAAGCTAATACTTAAAATTGAAATAAAACTAAATCTAAACGTAAACAAAATTTAAACTTAAACAAAATTTAAGCTAAAGAATCTAAAAAAATAAAAAAATCTTAGCTTAACTTAAACCAAAGGTATAAAATTAACGTAAATTTAAACTTAAACAACATTTAAACTAAAATTACAACTTAAACTACTCTATAACTAACATACAAAATTAACACAATCTAAACTAAAATTAAAACTTAACTGAAATATACTGAAAAATAAAGAAATTAAAAATTCATTAATCTACCACTTTACCACTGAAATTATTGAAATGTATTTAAAGAATTTGATGTAATTACGACTTGAACCAATATTTACGACTTGAAATGAAATTTTTGAATTGAAATTATTGAAATATGAAAGATTAAGTAGTCTGTAAGAGTTGATCTCTGTATTAAATGTATTAAATAAATGTATTATTAAGTGTATTAAATGACCCAAGTAAAAAATAAAATTTAAAATAAACTAATTTTCATTTGTTTGGTTAGGGATGGAAGATAGATTTGGTAAGGGAGGATCCCAAACAATTCGCCCCGGATCCTCACGGTGGGTGGGAAACGTGGAGCATGGGCCATAACAGCAGGTCCATGAGCGTCGCGGTTGTTGTTGAGTGGAGGAACAGAGCCCCCCTCTCACTCAAAAATTAAAATTCAGATTTTGTTGTTTTCGTTACAGATACATGAGTTCACAGGGCGAGCTCACCAAAACAACAATCCGCACGAGATTTTTTTGTGTGCGGCAAAGGTGTGCTAAGTGGCACGCAAGCTCGAGCGGGCCCTGGACGGTAGCACCCACAGGTTGTAACGAACTTTCTAGCCGGGGTTAGCTCGCCGGATAGCCGGGGTTCGTACAAAAAATTTATTTCCGTAGTCTTTTTAAATTATAAACGCAAGGGTTCATTTACTTCACTATTAAAGTCTTTATTTCAAATGTTTGTTTTTCACAGAAGAAAAAAACAACTATTCATATTTTTTTATTCGTTTGCTAAATAATCGCCGTTGCTCCTGATTTCCCTCGGAGTCACGGATCCTGAATTCCGTTCGTTTGTCTGTCCTCTGAGTATTTACGGTGGGCCGTCCGGTATAGAACCACTCGGGCCAGGTGTAAGCTTGGTCGTTGTCCTTGTACAAAATATGGTCTGAACCTAGTGGGCGATCGACTTGGATGCTTTTAGAGCAGACCGTCCGGTATGAAACCACTCGGGTCGACAGAAAAACAACTTTCGTGATGCCACTGGTATGTTTTATGACCGGCCGTCCGATATGAAACCACTCGGGCCGACAAGAAACACTGTTCACTACTGCCTTTAATCACTCGTGCTTAGTCACTTGTACACTTGTTCACTTTGTCACTTGTTCACTGGGTCACTTGTTCACTCTGTTACTTGTTCACTTGACTCACCGATGTGCGTTGTTCGCGTGTTGACTTCAAAAGAGAGCCACTGTTGGTTCGCTGACTCCTTTTATCCCTAAAAAGAGTAACGGGACCTTTTTTGTGTCGCCAATTTCCATTTGATCTCGACCTTGAATTTTTCTCGCCTAGAGATAGCGGCAACCTTTTGCCTTGCATGTTATTGTTGTCATAGTCGCTGTTTAATGACCCCTATGTGTTTTGTTATTGCCGTCGTATGGGTGCATAGAATGCATGTTGTTTGTGTGTTTTTGCTTGTGACTTCGTTATATTGTTTTGTTGTTGTGCCAATTGATCAGGTCACTGGCTTGCTGTATGTGTTGTTATTGCTGGTTTGCGGGTCACAAACATTTCTTCGTTTGTTGTTGTTGTGCCAATTGATCAGGCCACTGGCTTGCTGTATGTGTTGTTATTGTTTGTTTGCGGGTCGCCCAGCTGCGTGTTTTATGGACAGGGGCGGTTCGCGGGTTCTTGTCCAGGTGCGGTTTAGGGTTGCAGGGCGAGTTCATGTTTTTCGGGGCCCTTTGTGCAGCGGTGTTTTATAGGGAGCTGTAAGGCATAAATTCAGCGAATTTATGTTTCCTTACACCCCCCCCCTTACTTCCAGGTAGAAGGCTGAGTACGATGCTACTTTCCGTTATCGTGACTCGGTAGTTGCTTTCGGTGTATTTGATGTCGTATCTGGCTTTCGTGCTCGTTTGGTTCTTCAGTGTGAAATTCTTTCAATTCGCCCACGTGTAATGTCCGTATACTACTGTCTTCGTCGCCTTGGACCTGTACGATGACTGGAGATGTGAACCCCACGACGCGGTAAGGTCCGTCGTACCGAGGTGCGAGCTTGGCTGCGAAATTGTCGACTGCTTTCGACAGTTGGTGTTGCTTTAGGAGCAACAGCTGTCCCACCTTTGGTCGCCATGCCCTTCTCCTGAGGTTGTAGTATCTTGCTTGATCCTGTGCTGCCTTTTCGAGGTTCCGCCGGACCATTTGAAATACTTCCTTCAGTCTATCTGCTCTACCAACGGGATTTTGGGGACACGTTCCTGTACCAAGCGCCTGTTCATCAAAGAGCGCCTTTGGCAGTCTCGGTTCTCTTCCTTGCGTCAAGAATGCAGGTGTATAACCGGTGGTGTCCGAAACACTTGTATTTAGCGCTAGAGAAATCTCAGGTAGCAGATCATCCCATCTGCGCTGATCTCTTCCAGTCAATTGTGCTATCATCCTCTTCACGTTCCTATTTGCTCTTTCGGTGGGATTTTCCTGCGGCGTGTAGGGTGCCGTGAACTGTTGCCTGATCCCCATGTCCTTGAGAAAGCGTTGGAAAACCTTGCTGCAAAATTGTGACCCATTGTCCGTCACCAAAACTTTTGGGACCCCGTATCTCGATATGATCCGCTCCCGCAATGCTTTGCTTAATGTGTCCCCCGTAGCTCGTCGTAGTGGAACTATCTCCGTCCATTTTGAGAATTTGTCAAACATCACCAGCAGCATCGTATTTCCATGCGTGGAACGAGGAAGTGGGCCTACAAAATCTGCACAAAGGATGGACCATGGTTCGTCTGCAATCTGCGTCAACATCTGTCCGGCAGGTTTGCTCTGGCTCGGTTTGTATTTTTGGCATGATTCACAAAGTTTTATGTGCCGTCGTATATCGCGAGCCATACCAGGCCAGTAGTATAGGTTTGCTATTCGAGCTGTTGTCTTCCTGATTCCCATATGCCCCGCACATGGATTATTATGATTTTCGGAAAGTACTCGAGACCGAAGTTGAGAAGGAACGCAAAGCTTCCATGATTCACAATCCATGTAATTTTTGCGTCCTGGAATATGGCGGTATAGCTGCCCCTGAACGATGCTGTAATCGGGTAACTTCTCCGGTTCTCGCTTTACCCTCGAAATCTTTGAATCATACCACTTACAACCTTGCTGATCAGTGATAATTGCGCGTAGCGTTTCGAAATCCTGCAGTTCCTTCTGTAGCAAGTTTTTCACCAGTTCCTTTTCCGGGATTGTATCCCCACACCTTCTGTTTTCCTCGTCCGTTGGACCGTCTCTAGCTGTTCGTGTAGTGCACTGGCCGGTCCGTTTATTTAGCTTTTCCCGTTGATTTGCACGTTCCGTCTCCTTCGCTTTGTTCACGCTGTCTGAAATTGTCCCACGGGCCACTGCACACACGCGAACGTTATGTTTTTTCGTTGATTCCTCCTCTCTATCTAACCTGATGGTTTCACCTCCACAACTAATCTCCGCGCAAGTTGTCTGAAGGAAATCCATGCCTGAGATCACGTTGTCTATTACGCCTGGAAGGATCAATAGTGTCATATGACAGCGAGCCGTCCCCAGCCTGACCTCTACTTGTATCCCTTGACTGACTTCACGTATGGTACCATCTGCCATCCTCACTGAGACCTTCACCAATACCCGTTTCCCTCGTTTCATAAGCTTTTCTGCAAAGACCTCACTTATAAAACTTCTCGTTGCACCCGTGTCGATGGTTGCAATTGCTGCTTCTGCGTCTAGTGTGATTGTAGCAAAGATTCGGTTTTCGTCGACTCCTAGCTTAGTTAGTGCAACCGGGGTCTGCCCTGACGCTTGGATCCCTCCACACCCCGTCGTTGAGTGGATCCTTGGCCGTTTTCCCGCTTGCCGCCAACAGCACTCCACCGTAAGTGTGTTCCATCGGCCACACTCCCAGCAAAACAACACTCTTGTGTTTCGGCATTCTCTCTTGAAATGGCCCTCCTGACCACACCAACGACAAGCTGTCTTAGGATTTATCCGGGTGTTCTCTGGAACTGTTGGGATCATGCGGAGCTGCTCGTGACGCAAACGAGGCAGACCCGTTCGAGGTTGCCCTTTCCCTTGGTCCGCTTGAATTACCTCAAAATCGTCTGCCATGGCCATCAGTTCGTCCAGGTTGCTGAAATCCTTTCGGCGTATGTAAAGCAGGTAATCTGGTTGAAGATTTTTGTAAATCTGTTGTAATTGTTGTTCCTCTGTGAAATAAGCCTGGCGCATAAGACTCTGAAGAGTGAGGACATAGTCCTTAAAAGGTTCCCTAGGTCTCTGTTGTCTCTTTCGAATTTCATCCTCCAGGCGCTCAAAATGTCGTGTATGCAAAAAAAATTTAAGAAGATCCCTCTTGAATAGCACCCATGTAGTCCACTGCCTGTTATTATTTCTCCACCATGCTAACGCCTTATCTCTCAAAAGTTCGGGCATTGACCTTGGGAGCAGATCTTTATTGATTCCATATGCTGTGGCCAACTCCTCTATCCTCTCGATAAACGCGTTTGGATCTTTACCGCCATCATATTTTACGGACCACTTCCGTACCTGATCAATCACGGCGTGATACGATTGTGTCCTCATTTCCTCCCTTTCGGCACCCTCTTCTGGTATGGGATTTCGAAATCGTCGCTCTTCAGGTAGTTGGAAATTTGGCGTTGTGCCTGTCGGTGCCCTCTGACACTTTGAAAATAGAAAAGCTGTCTCTGGAATCGGAGATAGACTGCAACTGTACCGTGCCTCGAGCTCTTCCAGTCTCTGCTTCTGTGGCGGGCTGAATTCCGCGCCAGCAATCCATTTGGAGAACCGTCTCCTTAGTTCCTCCATGACTCCATCTCCATTTAGGTCGAACTCTTGCATATACGACTGCAATTGTTCTTTTGATAGGGAGTACAGCCACCCGGTCTTCACCATTATGATTTTTTTCTCTGCTTTTGAAGGGTTTTTTTTTTTTTATATTTAATTTCTCTGCGTTTTTTTCTTTTTCACTGTGCTTACGAGTTTTTTTTTTTTTTTTTTTGTTCTCACTGTTTGAATCTTTTTTTTCACTGTTTGAGTCCCTGCTTTTTTTTTCACTGTTTGAGTCTTTTTTTTTTTTCTCACTGTTTGAGTCTTTTTTTTTTTTCACTGTTTGAGTCCCTGCTCGGGCGCCATTTGTAACGAACTTTCTAGCCGGGGTTAGCTCGCCGGATAGCCGGGGTTCGTACAAAAAATTTATTTCCGTAGTCTTTTTAAATTATAAACGCAAGGGTTCATTTACTTCACTATTAAAGTCTTTATTTCAAATGTTTGTTTTTCACAGAAGAAAAAAACAACTATTCATATTTTTTTATTCGTTTGCTAAATAATCGCCGTTGCTCCTGATTTCCCTCGGAGTCACGGATCCTGAATTCCGTTCGTTTGTCTGTCCTCTGAGTATTTACGGTGGGCCGTCCGGTATAGAACCACTCGGGCCAGGTGTAAGCTTGGTCGTTGTCCTTGTACAAAATATGGTCTGAACCTAGTGGGCGATCGACTTGGATGCTTTTAGAGCAGACCGTCCGGTATGAAACCACTCGGGTCGACAGAAAAACAACTTTCGTGATGCCACTGGTATGTTTTATGACCGGCCGTCCGATATGAAACCACTCGGGCCGACAAGAAACACTGTTCACTACTGCCTTTAATCACTCGTGCTTAGTCACTTGTACACTTGTTCACTTTGTCACTTGTTCACTGGGTCACTTGTTCACTCTGTTACTTGTTCACTTGACTCACCGATGTGCGTTGTTCGCGTGTTGACTTCAAAAGAGAGCCACTGTTGGTTCGCTGACTCCTTTTATCCCTAAAAAGAGTAACGGGACCTTGTTTGTGTCGCCAATTTCCATTTGATCTCGACCTTGAATTTTTCTCGCCTAGAGATAGCGGCAACCTTTTGCCTTGCATGTTATTGTTGTCATAGTCGCTGTTTAATGACCCCTATGTGTTTTGTTATTGCCGTCGTATGGGTGCATAGAATGCATGTTGTTTGTGTGTTTTTGCTTGTGACTTCGTTATATTGTTTTGTTGTTGTGCCAATTGATCAGGTCACTGGCTTGCTGTATGTGTTGTTATTGCTGGTTTGCGGGTCACAAACATTTCTTCGTTTGTTGTTGTTGTGCCAATTGATCAGGCCACTGGCTTGCTGTATGTGTTGTTATTGTTTGTTTGCGGGTCGCCCAGCTGCGTGTTTTATGGACAGGGGCGGTTCGCGGGTTCTTGTCCAGGTGCGGTTTAGGGTTGCAGGGCGGGTTCATGTTTTTCGGGGCCCTTTGTGCAGCGGTGTTTTATAGGGAGCTGTAAGGCATAAATTCAGCGAATTTATGTTTCCTTACAAGGTGCGGTTGTGCACGTCGGCCGCCCTGGTTTTTTTTGTCTGGCACTGTGACCAGGAGCGCTTCAAAGGGCGCTCTCAAAACATAATATAAAAACCAGGGCGACCGAATAGAAAAGCAAGCGGGCGCACGCCGAGGCCTAATAGACACCGCTACAAAATGGCGCCCAACGTGGGGCCCGAAATTTAAAAACAATTTTTCGGGTTCCAAAAATAGTTTCTTTTGTTTTTGTTTTGGGAGCTCGCTCTCTGAACTCATTGTAAAAAAAAAATTGTTTTTTTTTTAGCATGCAGTGTCAGCTTTATTCGTGATCGTTGTTGTTAAATCTTTTTTTTTTAATAAATTTTAGAAACTTATTTGCCGGATTGTCAGATGAAGGGTGTGCGGCCCTAGCTTGAACCGCGATATAGTGCCTATCTATTTTGTGTATAATAAAGTGACCTGCAGAAGTGGTCAAACTCAAATAAGTTATAGTTTTTTTCGAGTTCATTAAATTTTTTTTAATTGGGTTTTCTTTCTTTTGCGGGTTTATACTGTGCGCGGCAGTGCATTCGGGCCTACTGGATATTGCGAGACGGTTGCTTCAATGCGCCTCTCGACCATTTGCTCGGATGCACTCGCTTAGTAAGCAATATAATCCCATAAGCCCATTTAGACAGTTTTATGTAAATTTAAAGTTTTTTTTTTTGGAGCTCTGTTTGGACACTCGATTCCGGCCACGGCGCTCTAAATAAGTCGGTCTAGTCTTCCATCCCGAACCATATAAAATTTAATACACATTTACCTATATACGCTTAGTTTCTTGATTATAAGTAAGAAGATTAAAAGTATTTTATTTTTTTTCCCCGGTCAACAAAGGGTTGAGAAATTTAACTAATCTAAAACTTAAGTAACTTATATAAAATTCATTTGCTGTTTTATATTACTATGCCATTGCACCACAGTAACGAGGACCTGGTGAGTTTGTCGGATGGTGGTGAGGCTGCGTGCAGTATCTGTAAGCTGGCTTATGGACAACATGACGATGTCGTAATGACACCATGTCTTCATGTTTTTGATAACGTTTGCATACAAAAGTGGATTGCTGAGGCACACAGTTGCCCTCTATGTCGCGCGCTTTGTAGCCCTAAAAAGCTGAAGCCATACCAGCCGGTTTTGCAAACCATGCCACAAGCCATTCCGCCAAACGCACCCACGTCCCAGTTGTTAGAAGTACCTGCACTAGGGGCGGTACCCAAAAAGCGTCCAGTTACTACGTTTAGTTACAACAAATTGCAAAAGCGTCCAGTTACAACAAATTGCATAATTTGAACCTCTCAGGAGTGCAACCTGCGCCAAGAGAGTCGATCGAGCGTACTCCGCATCGAAATGCTGCTGCTCAACCGTCAGTTTCCGATTCGCAGTTGCAGCATTTGGTAAACGAGGCCGTCCGAATCGAACTCTCAAAGCTGCAGTTAAAGTCCAGCCATTTACAGAATCCTCTGCAGGGTTCGGAATCTCCTAGGGTTCTGCAACCGGATATGCAATTTTTATCGAGACCTCACCCAAATTTAAATCCCGGAACTACGAATCATCCCTATCAGCATCAAGGTGAGGCGCAGGGCCATCCAAGGCACCCCACCCCAAGTCATTATGGGCACGGTGGCATCGGGATTCCACGACCTCCCGCAGAATTTTCAACGTCGGAAAATGTGGCAAATGCGATTAATAATTGGAAAATCACATTTTCGGGAAAAGACGATGCATTAACTGTAGATAAATTTATTTACAGAATCCAGGCCCTGACGGTGCAAAGTCTGCGTGGAGATTTTGAGAGCCTGTGCTGCTACGCCCATATGCTGTTCACGGGTAAGGCGTTGGACTGGTTCTGGCGCTACCACCAAAGCGTTGCTAGGGTTGAGTGGTTCGCCCTGTGTGCTGAGTTGCGTAGCCAATTTCGAGATCGTCGAAACGACCTCGACATAATGGATTTGGTGCGCAGACGCAAGCAGCGCTACGACGAAAATTTTGATGAATTCTATGAGGCTATATTGCAATTAACCGATAGATTGCAGAACCCTATAGATTCCGACGCCCTGCTGGGGATTTTGCAAAGAAATTTGCGTTTAGATGTGAGACGTAGTTTGCTCTACGTGAGCATCAACAGCATAAGCCAGTTGCGGACGTTAGTTCAGAGACGTGAACTGTTGGACGAGGAATACGGTAGAAATACTAGAAATCCTCCAAATCAGCGTCACGTTTCTGAGCTGATGCCCGGACCTGTGCGCCCCGTGCTACTACCAATAATAATAACAATTTTGATTTTTTTGACCCCCCCACCAGC
This sequence comes from Pherbina coryleti, assembly GCA_943735915.1. NCBI lineage: Eukaryota > Metazoa > Arthropoda > Insecta > Diptera > Sciomyzidae > Pherbina > Pherbina coryleti. Next base: position 119,814,000 of record OX030948.1, on the reverse strand, counting down.
ACCACAATAAGTTGTGATACTGGGTGTCAAACTGAAAAAAACCTTAATGTACAAACCTTACCTTTAAAAATTTTAAAACGCGAACAGCCTCGTTCGGTGACTTCTCTTCGGCAGTTCAAACCATGGCATATTAAATGGTCAGAATACCAGGCGGCGAGAAGGAGAATTTTTCAGGGGGAGGAACGCAAGAGTCACCCAGAACCTAAGCGGAGGAGGCGCTCGACTGCAAGGTTGAGACGATTTTGGAAGAAAATCAGAGCGCTTAAAAAATTGGTTTGTTCGGCGTTGTTGACTGCGGCTCCCGAAAATGATATTCGCCCCTATGCCCCGGTCTCATTAGCCGGTGAAATGTTGGTAGTTTTAGTCGATACTGGCGCTTCTGTCAGCTGCATAGCCAACAAATTGGCACATAAAGTTATGTCTAACAAGCAGCTGAAGTAGTTAAAGTATTCGGCTAAATTGAAGACAGCGGATGGGACGAATCATTTTTCGGCAGGTGTGGTTGACACTCCGATCACTTATAAAGGTGTCACCAAACAGCTTAAATTTTTGATTGTTCCAACTTTGTCTCAAGACTTGTACTTAGGTGTCGACTTTGTAAAGGCGTTTGGCCTGGCTAGCGACCTTTTCTGGGAAAGTTCCCTTTCTCAGACAGCGGGTGACATTTCCGAAGTGAGCTCAAATCCCCACGTATTAGATGCTCGTCAACAAGCACGGCTGCACGCCACCATATTATTGTTTCCTTCTTTTTCCGAACAAGGCTTAGGCCGCTTAGGCCGCACCAGTTTGATAAGTCATGTCATTGACGTAAGAGATGCTAAACCAGTCAAACAACGGCATTTCTCGGTGTCTCCTGGTGTAGAAAAACTTCTGTTTGCTGAAGTCGATCGTATGTTAGCGCTTGGCGTAATCGAGATGTCTCAAAGCGCATGGTCTTCTCCGGTGGCATTGATCGTCGAACCCAACAAAGTTCCTCTGTGTCTCGATGCGCGCAAGGTCAATGAGGTCACTGTGAAGGATGCCTATCCTCTGCCGCTCATTGATGGAATTCTCAGTCGGCTTCCAAAAGCCCAATTTATTTCGAGTCTGGATTTAAAAGACGCCTTCTGGCAGATTCCATTAGATGCAGCGTCAAAGGACAAGACCGCCTTCACAGTGCCAAATCGACCGCTTTACCAGTTCGTTACAATGCCTTTTGGCCTATGTAATGCACCGTAAGCCATGTCACGACTGATGGACAAGGTCATACCGGCGCACTTGAGAACTAAGGTCTTTGTTTACTTAGACGATCTATTGCTGATCACCGAAACCTTTGACGAACACGTTTCATTGCTACCGGAGGTAGCCCGATGCATACAGGACGCTGGTCTCACCATAAATATTGAAAAAAGTAAATTTTTACTTAAACAAATACACTATTTGGGTCACATAATTGGACACGGAACTATAAGTACGGATCCGGACAAAGTGAAAGCAATTCGAGAGTTTCCTCAGCCGACAACGGTTCGACAACTTTGCCGCTTTCTTGGTGTTTGTGGATGGTACCTTAGGTTCGTGCCCAATTACGCATCCATTTCGACCCCGTTGAACAACATGATGCAAAAAGCAAAAACATTTGCCTGGAACGAAGAATCCATCGCTGCTTTTGAGGCCCTCAAAAATAGTCTGTGTAGTGCTCCTGTGCTGCATAGCCCAAATTTCTCGCGTCCATTTTCTATCTAATGCGATGCTTCTCAGTATGGAGTTGGAGCCGTTTTGGCTCAACGCGATGATGAAGATAGTGAAGTACCCATTGCATATATGTCTCATAAGTTTAATCAAGCCCAAAGAAAATACACTGTTTCTGAGCAAGAATGTCTGGCAGCTGTTATGGCCATTAAGAAGTTTCGAGCCTATGTCGAAAGACATGAGTTCGAGGTTATAACCGATCATGCTTCGCTCAAATGGTTAATGGGACAAACAGACTTGAACGGCAGGCTCGCTCGATGGGCATTGAAGTTACAGGTTTTTATATTCACTATACGTCATCGAAAAGGTAGCCAAAACGTTGTTCCCGACTGCCTATCTAGAGTGCATTCACCTGAGAATGTTGAAATTGCAGCATTAACCGAGAATGAGACGGACCCTATCCCAGCAATAGATTTTCAGTCAAAGTTTTTCAAAGCCGAAGCCTACCTAAAATTGATTTCTGATTTTCAACAAAAAGGCCAGCAACAGCCCGACATCTAAATAGTGGACGGCTTAGTTTACAAGCGGTGCGAGTTTGCAACCGGAGACCCCATCCAAGAGGACTAATCCTGGAAACTCTGGGTGCCGGAAGAATTGAGAGCGGCTCTCATAGTGAATGCTCACGATCACCCAATGAGTTCACATGGTGGTATTGGAAAAACGCTCAGCCGTCTCAAAATCTTTTATTTTTGGCCCAGAATGGCAAAACAAGTGCGTGATTACGTGTTGTCCTGTGAAATTTGCAAACAGACTAAAGCCCCAAATTATATACTCCGTCCGCCTATGGGACAGCAGGCTACGTCTGTGCGAATCAGAGACTCTACGTGGAGCTTTTGGAACCATACCCCAGGCCACGCTCAGGGAACGTGGGTATGTTGATTGTGTTGGATCACCTCTCGAAATTTCATTTTTTAGAGCCAATACGAACATTCACTGCCCGGAAAATAGTAGAGTACCTGGAAAAACGAATTTTTGCTATTTTTGGGGTTCCCGAACTGATTACGACGGACAACGGTGTTCAATTCCGAAGCTCGCTGTTCAAAGATCTCCTTAAGAAATATGGGGTGACGCATAACCTGATAGCAAATTACTCTCCACAGGCCAATGCTGTTGAACGCGTAAATCGTTCAATAATTGCCGCTGTTTGCGCATACATTCATCCCGACCAAAAAGACTGGGATGAGGCTTTGTTCTCAACTAGTGCAGCTCTCCGTGGTTTGGTTCACTCTTCGGCTGGTTTTTCGCCATATTTAATTGTTTTCCATATTTTAAAATTGAAACTTCTAGAAGACCCAAGTGCGGAAATTAAGCCGGAAGAGAGAACCGAGCTAGTCCGAGAGCAGGTTAGGCAGAATTTGCGTAAGGCATTCGAAATAAATGAAAAGAACTACAACATGCGCTCGCGTCCCACCAGTTTTGAGGTTGTTCAAATAGTCTACCGTCGCAGCTTTGCCCAAAGCAAAGCGTCCGAACACTTTAGTGCAAAGCTGGCCAATGTGTTTGAAAAAGCTAAAATTATGACAAACATGGGCTCTGTCACGAAATTTCAATTAAGAGTAAGTCATAAAACACGTTATTGATTAGAAGAGCAATAAATAAAATTTCAATAAGAAATTAGATTAAACTGACTTGGGAAAAAAAGTACAAACAACAAAAAAATAGTGCTAAAGTTGTCACCGTGCCATCGTCTCACCGAAGCGCACACAACGAAGGATATCAACGTCGTGAGTTCACTACGATCGCTATTCCCAATCTTCCTCCTCCATCATAACTGGTAAAATAAATTGTATACAATTGTTATTGTTGGATACCTAAAAGCACCAAATCAACAACTTAAAAAGGCTGATTAAAGAATTCGGAGTAACCTTGCCATTCACTGTGGAGGAGTATCAAGTTGCACAACTTTTTTCGGTTGCGGAAGCATCGAAGAATGCACAGGCTATCGCTGAATTCAAATGAAGGTACCTTTAAGAAACTATTTAACTCGAGCTAGGCTGTTTTGGGTTATTTCCACTGAATATATTCAAAATCACTTCATATTCATCAATCCATAGGTATGAATATTGTAAATTCTTGTATTATACACCAGTGTTTCTTGATCAAATCCTCTTCGAAAGTCAGCAGGACTTGCTTTCAAATGTAACTTAAAAATAATTTTGATGATTCATCGTTTAAGTTAAAAGTTTGTCTTTGAAACGCATTGTACCCTAGTGTTTAAAGAATTCTACAAAATTTATATGTTAACGTTTCCCATTTCAACTAGAATAAATCGAGAATTTTTCATTTATTTTCCTCCTCAAAACTATCATTTATTGTTACATTTGCGATACATTTACAAATAGTTTTTATTTTCTAAACCAAATATAATTTCACAAATAATCAGAAAGTACGTTTTTTAATATTTAAGTAAACATGTATGTCATTTATGTATTGGGAACAAGTTTGTATTTTATAGGCAAGGGAAAAATTTATTATATACCTACCCTTCTATAAACTGTATAATATAAAAGAATTCAAAAAAAAAAAAAAAAAAAAAAAAAAAACAAAAAACAATAAAAATAAGAAAAATGAAGATCTATCTTATATCTTCATTTTTCTTATTTTTATTGTTTTTTGTTTTTTTTTAGTAATTAGTAAAATTGTTAATAAAAATATATAAAAAAAATATAATAAGAAATGAAAATAAATCACCAAACATTAAATCAAAAATAAAAATAAAAATTTAATATATTAAATATATTTTTAATAATTTAAAAAAATCAAATAAAATTTAAAATCAAAATTAAAATAAAACTCAAACTGTAACTAAAACTAAAACTAAAAATAAAACTAAAAATAAAACTAAAACCAAAACTTAAACTAAACCGTTAATTTACACTTAAACCAAAAATTTTAACTAAAATTAAAAAATTTAAACTAAGCTAATACTTAAAATTGAAATAAAACTAAATCTAAACTTAAACAAAATTTAAACTTAGCAAAATTTAAGCTAAAGAATCTAAAAAAATAAAAAAATCTTAACTTAACTTAAACCAAAGGTATAAAATAAACGTAAATTTAAACTTAAACAACATTTAAACTAAAATTACAACTTAAACTACTCTATAACTAACCTACAAAATTAACACAATCTAAACTAAAATTAAAACTTAACTGAAATATACTGAAAAATAAAGAAATTAAAAATTCATTAATCTACCACTTTACCACTGAAATTATTGAAATGTATTTAAAGAATTTGATGTAATTACGACTTGAACCAATATTTACGACTTGAAATGAAATTTTTGAATTGAAATTATTGAAATATGAAAGATTAAGTAGTCTGTAAGAGTTGATCTCTGTATTAAATGTATTAAATAAATTTATTATTAAGTGTATTAAATGACCCAAGTAAAAAATAAAATTTAAAATAAACTAATTTTCATTTGTTTGGTTAGGGATGGAAGATAGATTTGGTAAGGGAGGATCCCAAACAATTCGCCCCGGATCCTCACGGTGGGTGGGAAACGTGGGGCATGGGCCATAACAGCAGGTCCATGAGCGTCGCGGTTGTTGTTGATTGGAGGAACAGAGCCCCCCTCTCACTCAAAACTTAAAATTCAGATTTTGTTGTTTTCGTTACAGATACATGAGTTCACAGGGCGAGCTCACCAAAACAATAATCCGCACGAGATTTTTTTGTGTGCGGCAAAGGTGTGCTAAGTGGCACGCAAGCTCGAGCGGGCCCTGGACGGTAGCACCCACAGGTGCGGTTGTGCGCGTACGCGGGTCGGCCGCCCTGGTTTTTTTTGTCTGGCACTGTGACCAGGAGCGCTTCAAAGGGCGCTCTCAAAACATAATATAAAAACCAGGGCGACCGAATAGAAAAGCAAGCGGGCGCACGCCGAGGCCTAATAGACACCGCTACAAAATGGCGCCCAACGTGGGGCCCGAAATTTAAAAACAATTTTTCGGGTTCCAAAAATAGTTTCTTTTGTTTTTGTTTTGGGAGCTCACTCTCTGAACTCATTGTAAAAAAAAATTGTTTTTTTTTAGCATGCAGTGTCAGCTTTATTCGTGATCGTTGTTGTTAAATCTTTTTTTTTTAATAAATTTTAGAAACTTATTTGCCGGATTGTCAGATGAAGGGTGTGCGGCCCTAGCTTGAACCGCGATATAGTGTCTATCTATTTTGTGTATAATAAAGTGACCTGCAGAAGTGGTCAAACTCAAATAAGTTATAGTTTTTTTCGAGTTCATTAAATTTTTTTTAATTGGGTTTTCTTTCTTTTGCGGGTTTATACTGTGCGCGGCAGTGCATTCGGGCCTACTGGATATTGCGAGACGGTTGCTTCAATGCGCTTCTCGACCATTTGCTCGGATGCACTCGCTTAGTAAGCAATATAATCCCATAAGCCCATTTAGACAGTTTTATGTAAATTTAAAGTTTTTTTTTTTTGGAGCTCTGTTTGGACACTCGATTCCGGCCACGGCGCTCTAAATAAGTCGGTCTAGTCTTCCATCCCGAACCATAAAAAATTTAATACACATTTACCTATATACGCTTAGTTTCTTGATTATAAGTAAGAAGATTAAAAGTATTTTATTTTTTTTTCCCCGGTCAACAAAGGGTTGAGAAATTTAACTAATCTAAAACTTAAGTAACTTATATAAAATTCATTTGCTGTTTTATATTACTATGCCATTGCACCACAGTAACGAGGACCTGGTGAGTTTGTCGGATGGTGGTGAGGCTGCGTGCAGTATCTGTAAGCTGGCTTATGGACAACATGACGATGTCGTAATGACACCATGTCTTCATGTTTTTGATAACGTTTGCATACAAAAGTGGATTGCTGAGGCACACAGTTGCCCTCTATGTCGCGCGCTTTGTAGCCCTAAAAAGCTGAAGCCATACCAGCCGGTTTTGCAAACCATGCCACAAGCCATTCCGCCAAACGCACCCACGTCCCAGTTGTTAGAAGTACCTGCACTAGGGGCGGTACCCAAAAAGCGTCCAGTTACTACGTTTAGTTACAACAAATTGCAAAAGCGTCCAGTTACAACAAATTGCATAATTTGAACCTCTCAGGAGTGCAACCTGCGCCAAGAGAGTCGATCGAGCGTACTCCGCATCGAAATGCTGCTGCTCAACCGTCAGTTTCCGATTCGCAGTTGCAGCATTTGGTAAACGAGGCCGTCCGAATCGAACTCTCAAAGCTGCAGTTAAAGTCCAGCCATTTACAGAATCCTCTGCAGGGTTCGGAATCTCCTAGGGTTCTGCAACCGGATATGCAATTTTTATCGAGACCTCACCCAAATTTAAATTCCGGAACTACGAATCATCCCTATCAGCATCAAGGTGAGGCGCAGGGCCATCCAAGGCACCCCACCCCAAGTCATTATGGGCACGGTGGCATCGGGATTCCACGACCTCCCGCAGAATTTTCAACGTCGGAAAATGTGGCAAATGCGATTAATAATTGGAAAATCACATTTTCGGGAAAAGACGATGCATTAACTGTAGATAAATTTATTTACAGAATCCAGGCCCTGACGGTGCAAAGTCTGCGTGGAGATTTTGAGAGCCTGTGCTGCTACGCCCATATGCTGTTCACGGGTAAGGCGTTGGACTGGTTCTGGCGCTACCACCAAAGCGTTGCTAGGGTTGAGTGGTTCGCCCTGTGTGCTGAGTTGCGTAGCCAATTTCGAGATCGTCGAAACGACCTCGACATAATGGATTTGGTGCGCAGACGCAAGCAGCGCTACGACGAAAATTTTGATGAATTCTATGAGGCTATATTGCAATTAACCGATGGATTGCAGAACCCTATAGATTCCGACGCCCTGCTGGGGATTTTGCAAAGAAATTTGCGTTTAGATGTGAGACGTAGTTTGCTCTACGTGAGCATCAACAGCATAAGCCAGTTGCGGACGTTAGTTCAGAGACGTGAACTGTTGGACGAGGAATACGGTAGAAATACTAGAAATCCTCCAAATCAGCGTCACGTTTCTGAGCTGATGCCCGGACCTGTGCGCCCCGTGCTACTACCAATAATAATAACAATTTTGATTTTTTTGACCCCCCCACCAGCACCACAATAAGTTGTGATACTGGGTGTCAAACTGAAAAAAACCTTAATGTACAAACCTTACCTTTAAAAATTTTAAAACGCGAACAGCCTCGTTCGGTGACTTCTCTTCGGCAGTTCAAACCATGGCAAATTAAATGGTCAGAATACCAGGCGGCGAGAAGGAGAATTTTTCAGGGGGAGGAACGCAAGAGTCACCCAGAACCTAAGCGGAGGAGGCGCTCGACTGCAAGGTTGAGACGATTTTGGAAGAAAATCAGAGCGCTTAAAAAATTGGTTTGTTCGGCGTTGTTGACTGCGGCTCCCGAAAATGATATTCGCCCCTATGCCCTGGTCTCATTAGCCGGTGAAATGTTGGTAGGTTTAGTCAATACTGGCGCTTCTGTCAGCTGCATAGCCAACAAATTGGCACATAAAGTTATGTCTAACAAGCAGCTGAAGTAGTTAAAGTATTCGGCTAAATTGAAGACAGCGGATGGGACGAATCATTTTTCGGCAGGTGTGGTTGACACTCCGATCACCTATAAAGGTGTCACCAAACAGCTTAAATTTTTGATTGTTCCAACTTTGTCTCAAGACTTGTACTTAGGTGTCGACTTTGTAAAGGCGTTTGGCCTGGCTAGCGACCTTTTCTGGGAAAGTTCCCTTTCTCAGACAGCGCGTGACATTTCCGAAGTGAGCTCAAATCCCCACGTATTAGATGCTCGTCAACAAGCACGGCTGCAGCACGGCTGCACGCCACCATATTATTGTTTCCTTCTTTTTCCGAACAAGGCTTAGGCCGCTTAGGCCGCACCAGTTTGATAAGTCATGTCATTGACGTAAGAGATGCTAAACCAGTCAAACAACGGCATTTCTCGGTGTCTCCTGGTGTCGAAAAACTTCTGTTTGCTGAAGTCGATCGTATGTTAGCGCTTGGCGTAATCGAGATGTCTCAAAGCGCATGGTCTTCTCCGGTGGCATTGATCCAGTTGGCACCAGTTTGATAAGTCATGTCATTGACGTAAGAGATGCTAAACCAGTCAAACAACGGCATTTCTCGGTGTCTCCTGGTGTCGAAAAACTTCTGTTTGCTGAAGTCGATCGTATGTTAGCGCTTGGCGTAATCGAGATGTCTCAAAGCGCATGGTCTTCTCCGGTGGCATTGATCGTCGAACCCAACAAAGTTCGTCTGTGTCTCGATGCGCGCAAGGTCAATGAGGTCACTGTGAAGGATGCCTATCCTCTGCCGCTCATTGATGGAATTCTCAGTCGGCTTCCAAAAGCCCAATTTATTTCGAGTCTGGATTTAAAAGACGCCTTCTGGCAGATTCCATTAGATGCAGCGTCAAAGGACAAGACCGCCTTCACAGTGCCAAATCGACCGCTTTACCAGTTCGTTACAATGCCTTTTGGCCTATGTAATGCACCGTAAGCCATGTCACGACTGATGGACAAGGTCATACCGGCGCACTTGAGAACTAAGGTCTTTGTTTACTTAGACGATCTATTGCTGATCACCGAAACCTTTGACGAACACGTTTCATTGCTACCGGAGGTAGCCCGATGCATACAGGACGCTGGTCTCACCATAAATATTGAAAAAAGTAAATTTTTACTTAAACAAATACACTATTTGGGTCACATAATTGGACACGGAACTATAAGTACGGATCCGGACAAAGTGAAAGCAATTCGAGAGTTTCCTCAGCCGACAACGGTTCGACAACTTTGCCGCTTTCTTGGTGTCTGTGGATGGTGTGGATGGGTTCGTGCCCAATTACGCATCCATTTCGACCCCGTTGAACAACATGCTGCAAAAAGCAAAAACATTTGCCTGGAACGAAGAATCCATCGCTGCTTTTGAGGCCCTCAAAAATAGTCTGTGTAGTGCTGCTGTGCTGCATAGCCCAAATTTCTCGCGTCCATTTTCTATCCAATGCGATGCTTCTCAGTATGGAGTTGGAGCCGTTTTGGCTCAACGCGATGATGAAGATAGTGAAGTACCCATTGCATATATGTCTCATAAGTTTAATCAAGCCCAAAGAAAATACACTGTTTCTGAGCAAGAATGTCTGGCAGCTGTTATGGCCATTAAGAAGTTTCGAGCCTATGTCGAAAGACATGAGTTCGAGGTTATAACCGATCATGCTTCGCTCAAATGGTTAATGGGACAAACAGACTTGAACGGCAGGCTCGCTCGATGGGCATTGAAGTTACAGGGTTTTATATTCACTATACGTCATCGAAAAGGTAGCCAAAACGTTGTTCCCGACTGCCTATCTAGAGTGCATTCACCTGAGAATGTTGAAATTGCAGCATTAACCGAGAATGAGACGGACCCTATCCCAGCAATAGATTTTCAGTCAAAGTTTTTCAAAGCCAAAGCCTACCTAAAATTGATTTCTGATTTTCAACAAAAAGGCCAGCAACAGCCCGACATCCAAATAGTGGACGGCTTAGTTTACAAGCGGTGCGAGTTTGCAACCGGAGACCCCATCCAAGAGGACTAATCCTGGAAACTCTGGGTGCCGGAAGAATTGAGAGCGGCTCTCATAGTGAATGCTCACGATCACCCAATGAGTTCACATGGTGGTATTGGAAAAACGCTCAGCCGTCTCAAAATCTTTTATTTTTGGCCCAAAATGGCAAAACAAGTGCGTGATTACGTGTTGTCCTGTGAAATTTGCAAACAGACTAAAGCCCCAAATTATATACTCCGTCCGCCTATGGGACAGCAGGCTACGTCTGTGCGAATCAGAGACTCTACGTGGAGCTTTTGGAACCATACCCCAGGCCACGCTCAGGGAACGTGGGTATGTTGATTGTGTTGGATCACCTCTCGAAATTTCATTTTTTTAGAGCCAATACGAACATTCACTGCGCGGAAAATAGTAGAGTACCTAGAAAAACGAATTTTTGCTATTTTTGGGGTTCCCGAACTGATTACGACGGACAACGGTGTTCAATTCCGAAGCTCGCTGTTCAAAGATCTCCTTAAGAAATATGGGGTGACGCATAACCTGATAGCAAATTACTCTCCACAGGCCAATGCTGTTGAACGCGTAAATCGTTCAATAATTGCCGCTGTTTGCGCATACATTCATCCCGACCAAAAAGACTGGGATGAGGCTTTGTTCTCAACTAGTGCAGCTCTCCGTGGTTTGGTTCACTCTTCGGCTGGTTTTTCGCCATATTTTATTGTTTTCCATATTTTAAAATTGAAACTTCTAGAAGAAAAAAACAAGTGATCGTCGTGTGAATCGGATGCATTTCTCGCGCGCTCCCGGAGTTAATAAATAAATCTTAATTAAACCTTAACTAAAACTACTTTAAATCAATTGAATTAAACACGCATTCAAACTCGTTAAATTCTGTATACACAAAACTATATAAACACTGAAATCACTGCAATTTAGTTGAAATAATTGGAATTATTAAAGATATTAATTTGTTAACTTAATATTGCCGCGCTTAATTTTCACACTCAAAACACTCAAAAATACTCGCGAATAACCCGAGCTCACATCGAACTAATTTAAATTTATAAAAACTCAACCAAATAGAGATGCTTAATAAATAAATAAACAAAACTTAATAAATAACGCAATACATTTCCCCGCGAAACGATGTGCTACCGGACTACTGCTCTTTACTTTATTTTGTGCGTGATCACTGCCACCCCGCACTCCCTACTCGCTGCGATCATCATCTGCTGCTGCATTGCTTGCTCTCACTTCATTCTTTGCCTTCTCTGTGTGCTTGTACCCCCTGTCGGCACTGCCTTCTCGAACAATAAGCTGCTGTTTTTTTCTTGCTGTTCTTCTGCGATCGTCTCTAAGTCAATGACGCCTACCCCCCGAGTAACTCGACAACAACAACAGCAGTCTATCCGTATGAACAGCAAGAGCGATGGAACTCCTAGGACGGAGGGAACGGTTCGTGCTCAGCTTCAGGAACTTGAATAGCGCCTGAGTCATAACATAAAATCAGAGATTCGTCAGCTGGAAGATCGTCTGCTCGCACTTAACGACAACTCTTTCAAGAGCTTATCTGCATTAATTGTAACCTTGGAAGAGAAGCTGGAGACCAAAATAAATTCTGAAGTGAGTGCAATAAAAATTCTTACAAGCGATTTTGACAATAAAATCATCGCGCTTGAAAATAAGCTTAGCTTGGTGTCGTCTCGGTGTGATGAGCTCAAGGTTGCCAGTTAAAATTCAGAAAAATTCCCACGGAAATTACCTTTTTCCCACAGAAGCATAAATTAAATACCACCAAAATTACCACGGCAAAGGTAAACAAAAAAAATTCCCACCACGATTAAAAAATACCACAAAAAATCCCACCATTAAAAATTACCACAAAAATACCACGCTTTTAAAAATACCACCAAAAATCCCATAAGCATTTAAAAATACCAAAAATATCCCATACGCATTAAAAAATACCACAATAAATCCCATAAATGTATAAATAAAACATGTATAAATACCACAAATTTTTGCATTAAGGTGTAATATACGTGTAGCAACCAAAAACAGGAAATATTTCTTAAAATTTTTTTAGATATAAGAAGTTATTATTATTTTTGTAAATTTTTACAGGTTATTGTACATAAAAAATACTTTATAAAAATATTTTTTTTTTTTTAAATACAGTTCCTCTATATAAAAGAGAGCGCTGAAAATGGCAACGCTTTTTATGGCTACGCAAGGCCTTCGGGGATTTTTTTTTTTTTTTTTGGCGGAAGTTGAAGTAAAAAGTTCGAAAAATAGATACATTTTTGTGCGCTTTGTTTATATAAAAAACAAAAAAAATAGATTCTTGAATTTAGGGGTAATGCTTAAAGAACAAAATAACGAACAAAATGCAAAAAAAAAATCATTGAAATTGAACCAATAGATTGCGAGTTATCTATCGAACCGTTTTAAAAAAACTAGTTTCGAGGAAATCGCGTTTAAAGTTTTTTATTTGTTGTATGGAGCTTAGACATAGGTTAACGAAAACCGTTATAACTTGTTTTTTCTTAAATATCGATTTAAAAATGTGTATGTTTATTCTTAAAACTATAAAGAACATATTAAACAAGAAAAAAATTTTTTTTTTAAAATTTACACGTATATTATACCTTAAAATATGTACAAATAAATGGAACACGGCTATAATTTAAGAATTTTACATTTATTGTCTTTTTTCAAAAATATAACAGAAAATAAAAAATAAATTCTTGTACAGATCTTTTACATTATGTTCATTGTAATAATATCACTTTTTTTAGTCTTATTTATATGAGATCGTGAATATCATTTGTTTGCTACCACAAAATAATTTCTTTAGCGAAATAGGTATACACAAAAAGTTAAAATAATAAAAAAATAACAAAATAAGAGAACTATGTACGTATATGCTAACATATTTCTTAGAATGGTAAAAAGTGGAAAAGATGTGCATATTTTTAAGGAAAACATATCGTATACCGTCTTCAAAAGTGACAACTCAAAATTTTGAAATTTTCAAGAGAGTCAAAAAACTATTTCGTTTTCAATCAACTTCATACAAAAGAAGGATACAATCAGTGTTGCCATTGTAGCTATTTTGTAGCTAGATTTAGCTTCCTTTTTTCTCATTTAGCGCCAAAAATTGTGTTTTAGCTCCTAGCTACTTTTTTAGCTTCTTATTTTTCGAGTTTAGCTATTTTTAGATACTATTTTTTTTTTGGTTAAAAAATTCAATATTTTCGTAATCACTTGTTACCACCGATATTTTTTTTTGTGACATCTCTAACTTATACATATGATGAAATCCAATGGAGAAAACTTCATACTTATCCATGGACTAAAGTATCATCTTTAATTATTTTTGATAGAAGTAAGAGAATGGAAGGGTGCTTTAAACGAAAACCCTTTCTCTGATCTTACTAAATTCGTTTTTATTTTTTACTTTTACCGTTAAGCAACGCTGAAAAAGAAATAACGTTTTCAATAATGAGTCTTATAAAAACAAAACAAAGAAATTCAATTAAATTTTTAGTGTCAAATTCCACAGTATGTTAAGCCCATCATTCGTATCACGAAACAAGGCATGAACGACAAAAAAGAAACGATCAGCACTACTTTCTTCTATATATAAACCTACATATTGCTTGTCGTGTTTTGCTTATTGTTAGTAAGCCTATTTCGTGATACAGAATGAAGGGGTAAAATATGTCTTAAAAAATAAACAAATGTTGCCACGGTTACATTATAAATGACGATCTCGTAAAATTTATGAAACGGAAAGAAATTTACAATGATGAAGATTCTGATAGTTCAGATAATAATAGTAATGATAGTACGGAATTTGAGATCTGAACTGATGGTATACACCTACAAAACTGTGCCTGCATATAAATATTAATACATACATATATCTTTGGTCCAACAGTCGGAAAGTTCAGCCTCCACGACAATACCTCCGATAACGGAATGAGGCTGATTGACTTTGCCGCAGCGCGAAACATGGTCGTTAGTAGCACTAGATTCAAGCATCTCGATATTCATAAAGCAACTTGGCTGTCTCCTGATCAAAAGACGCGTAGCCAAATTGATCACGTTTTGATTGACGGAAGGCACTCTTCCAGTGTTTTAGATGTACGCACGATCCGTGGTGCCATATAGACTCGGATCATTATCTTGTCGCAGCCAAGATCCGTACACGCCTGTGCGCAACGAAGAATGCGCGCAATCCAGCACAGAGAAAGCTAGACGTCGAAAAACTGCAATCAAAACGAACAGCCGAAGACTTCGCTACTCGACTCTCACTCCTGCTTCAAGAAAGCACTCCTCCGATCGACGATATATGCGCGCAGTGGAATCACATTTCCCACTCTATGCGTACGGCTGCCGAAGAGGTGATAGGCTATCACCGCCCTCGCCGAAACCAGTGGCACGACCAAGAGTGTCGCGACGCCACTGCAGAAAAAGACGCCGCCTACAAAGCCACCCTGCAGTCGGTTGTAACGCGTGCTGCTAAAGAGCGATACAAAGAGAAGAGGAGGGAAGAGAGACGCATTTTCAGGCGAAAGAAAAGGGAAGCAGAAATGCGTGAGTGCGAGAAAATTGAGATGCATGGTGACAGGAATGAGGTCCGAAAATTTTTCGAAAAAATAAGACGCCTGGCCGATGGTTTCAAGACCGGGGCCTCTTCCTGCAAGGATGAAAATGGGAATCTAGTGACAGATATCCAGAGTACACTGATGATGTGGAGGGAACACTTCTCTAGGCTTCTGAATGGTGACGACGACAACAATCCCGCCAATAGAGATGATATCCCGGAAATCTCAATTGTGGACGACAGCGTTGAAGTTCCGCTGCCCGACCATAGTGAAGTCTTGAAAGCTATAGCTCGGCTTAAAAACAACAAAGCCGCAGGAGCCGATAGCTTACCGGCTGAGCTCTTCAAGAATGGAGGCGAAGCTCTATTTAAATGCATTAATGAGCTTCTATGCAGAATATGGTCGGAAGAATGCATTCCAAACGATTGGAACCTCAGTGTGCTCTGCCCAATCCACAAAAAGGCGATCCCACAATTTGCGCCAACTACCGTGGGATAAGCCTTCTGAATATCGCATATAAGGTCCTGTCGAGCGTACTATGTGAAAGACTAAAGCCCATCGTAAACCAGCTGATTGGACCTTATCAGTGTGGCTTCAGACCTGGTAAATCCACCATAGACCAGATATTTACGCTACGACAAATCTTGGAGAAGACCCTAGAAAAACAAATCGACACACACCATCTTTTTGTCGATTATAAAGCCGCCTTCGACAGTCCTATAAGGAATTATCTATACTCCGCCATGTCTGAATTTGGTATTCCTGCAAAGCTCATCCGTCTTTGCAGAATGACACTGAGCAACACCAGCAGCACAGTTAAGATCGGGAAGGATCTCACTCCTCCATTCGATACCAAACGAGGTTTCAGACAAGGTGATTCCTTATCGTGCGACTTTTTCAACCTGATGATGGAGAAGATCATCCGAGCTGCTGATTTGAGACGCAGCGGCACGATATTCTACAAAAGTATTATGCTGCTGGCGTATGCTGATGATATCGATATCATTGGCCATAATACGCGCGAAGTCAGTGCAGCATTCTCCAGATTAGCGAAAGAGTCGAGTCGAATGGGTCTTGCAGTGAACGCAGATAAGACGAAATACCTAGTGTCAACAAATAAACAGTCCCAGCGTCTTGGAAACCACGTCACTGTTGACAACATCTCCTTCGAGGTTGTTAAGGACTTCGTCTACCTGGGATCCAGCATTAACTCTTTCAACGATGTTAGTATTGAGATAAAACGAAGGATAACTCTTGCCAACAGGTGTTACTTTGGGCTGAGTAGGCAATTGAGAAGCAGAGCCCTCTCTCGACGAACAAAACTCACGCTCTATAAGTCACTAATCATGCCCGTCCTATTATATGCAGCACAAACCTGGACGTTGAGCAGTTCTGATGAAAAGACTCTGGGAGCCTTCGAGAGAAAGATCCTTCGTAAAATCTTCGGTCCAATCTGCGTCAATGGCGAGTACCGAATTCGATGGAACCACGAGCTGTATGAGCTGTACGCTGACATCGACATAGTTAAGCGCATTAAAATCGAGCGGCTCCGCTGGCTAGGTCATGTTGAGCGAATGGAAAACGACGCTCCAGCGAAAAAAATATTCGATTCGGTGCCCGGTGGTGGTCAACGCAGAAGAGGACGCCCACATCTTCGTTGGAAGGATCAGGTGTTGGATAACCTGACCACGCTTGGTGTTTCCAACTGGCGCCAGCAAGCGCAGAACAGAAATGGCTGGCGCAATTTCTTATACGAGGCCAAAACCGACTTACGGTTGTAAGCGCCAGATAAGTAAGTAAGTAAGTACATATATGTATTTATTTAAAACTAGACTTTTTGGCCTTTTTCTTGTAATTAATTTTTGTTTTAACCCTCCGATAAGTGAGAAGGTCCCTAGGGACCTTTTCGATTTTTGTTTGTTCATAAATTTTTTTTCACATATTTTAGAAAGCTAATGCTACATGTATTCCAAGAAAAAATAATGCTGAATCGATTAAATAAGGTTCATTTCGTTCAACACTTCGCGAACAACACTTGACAGCATCGGTTTTTTCAGTGTACTTGCGTTTTCTGCGGCATCGAAAATTAATCATATTGAATCGTGTTTGGTTTTCGTTTGAATATGTACTTCGGTGATCTTCATATCAATACCAGGAGCTTGTACCGCTATATGTTGAATTGTGCTTGGGTGTTTTTCTTTCATTTTTGCATTGATCACCGAAGATATTGCACATATCATCCTTCGCGAAACGAATCGAAAAGCCAATCAAGTAACAGCTACGTGGAACGTTTCAAATCCTACAAAACAAAAGGTATGGAAACCATTAACTCTTAAAGAGTTTGATGCATTATTGGCTATCGTTTTGTATGCTGGGCTGTCTAAGTCAAACACCGAGCCTGGTAAGGAACTCTGGGGTTCAACACATGCCGCAATATTCAAAGCCGCATTGTCATTTGATCGATTTATGGCTATAAAAATGTACTTACGCTTTGATAACGTGAACTCATGGTCGGAGAGGTTAATCACTAGAAAAACTGCTACTATTGATAATGTATGGCTGATGTTGTTGCAGACCCATTTGGCAACAGCTTACAATCCGCATGATTCACTGACCGTGGACGAGCAATTATTTCCGTATAAAGGTCGCACACGTTTTAAGCAATACATTCCGTCAAAACCAGCCAAGTACGGAATAAAAATATGGTGGTTGTGTGACTCGAAGTCCTTCTACCACCTCAAAGGTGTGATTTACTCAGGAAATTTTCCAGGTCAGGAGCGCAAAGTTAACCAGGGCCAGAATGTTGTACAACAATTGGTTGGAAAATATCTTCATACGGCCGTAAAGTTTATGCCGACAACTTCTTTTTATCGTTGGATGTGGCACTGTCTTTGATGAGACAGAAGACTGCATTTGTTGGAACAGTACGCTCAAATAAAACATTTATTCCGCCTGAGTTTTTAAAAAGTGCTGCACGTCCCGCCTGGACTACAATACCCATAAATCTGGGGTATTTTACTGGAGGGGGGGGCTTACCCCCCAGCAGCACAAACATTTTTTTTTTTACTTTGTTAATATTTGATTAAAAATAAAAAAAAAAATAATAAACTTTCAACAAAATTATTATTATTTTTCCTTTGTATTTGTTTGTTACCATTCTTTATGTATGTAAGTACTTAATACATTAAAAAAACCAACATGCAAATCACTAAAAACACACATGTATTATGAAAACTTCAAAAAATTCATTGAAGGTCCCTAGGGACCTTGTCACTTGTTTAACGACACCGAAACTGTCACTTATTGAAGGGTTAATTAACACATAACCGTTTTAAAAAAATTATTAGTATATTGAAAGTGTATTTTACTGATCAAAATGTACCTTAGCATATGAAAATATATTCTTTTTGTTGTTTTTATTTATGTACACAAAATTTAAAAGAAAAAATTTAAACTGAATGAATAAAATATAGTAACTAAGATGTTTTTAAAAACTAGCTTCTTTTTTTAGCTACAAAAGAAATTGTTTAGCTCTTTTTAGCTACTTTTTGTACCATTTTAAGCTACATCCTCAAAAATTTTCTGGCAACACTCGATACAATATTATTTTTTAAAAATAAATGAGCAATCATATCAAATCAAAATTTTGACAGTCGATGGAGATGTGCATTTACGAATTGATTTATATTAAAAAGTGAAACTTGAAAAATTTCGAGTGGACCTTCTTTTAATACCATAATTTCTGAGGCTACAAAACCAATGCGCGCATATTCTACCGCCCTGTAATCTTTGGGCCAGTCGAGTACCTCTTGCTTTGGCGTTTCAGTGGCAGACCACCTGTCCCGTAAGCCTGTTGAAAAGCATGTGCTTTCAACTTCTTCAGCTTTGTTGCGTCCCAAACCAAAGAAAAATTTTGAGTTTGCTTTCCATTCTTGGCGCAGATTTTTCAGCAGATTATTGCGCATATTTTGCACCTGAAAGACAAAGATGTTTTTTTCTCAAGCAGCGGCGCACATCCTCGATAATTTGTTGCTTCCAGGCCAGTACCATGCGATCTTTTCCAATCAACGAAATCTTCTTATATTTTTGGTGTATTAAAGCAATGAAGAAAACGAAATAAATAAAAATCATCCAAGTTTATTACTCGAATGTCGAACAGTTGATTGAATTTAATAACGAGTCCTGTCAAAACAAAAGAGTTAAATGTATTGACCCCTTTTCCATTGATCAAGACCATGATAAGGTAGGGCCGAGTCGCTCAGTGCCCTCACGCGTCAACGAAGAAAGGATAATAAAAAGGTTGGCTAACTGTCAATGGCGAAGTTCGTAGAAACCTCAAATGAAATAAAAATATTATGTTTTCTAGTTGTAAATAGTGCGGACATGTGT
The DNA here is from genome assembly GCA_943735915.1 of Pherbina coryleti. NCBI lineage: Eukaryota > Metazoa > Arthropoda > Insecta > Diptera > Sciomyzidae > Pherbina > Pherbina coryleti. The sequence continues at coordinate 119,794,734 of OX030948.1, read as the reverse complement.
GTTAAGTTTGTGTTAATTTGAGAGAAAATATTGCAAAAACGTTGTAAATTAATCAATAAAATGCCGAGGAAGTGTTCAATTTGCTGAAAAGCTTGTAAAAAATTTAACCTCAAATCAACTGCGAAAAATGAACATAAAAAAAATCGAGATGAACAGCTGATTTTGACAACTAGTCCGCTTTTCTATGCCTTCTACTCCATTCTTCTCCGAGTATCCGAGCCCTATCTTATAGTTTTACCATGATCAAGACTTGGAATCAACTTTTTTTGACGTTCTTTTTTAGACTTGACGAAACCTTTTACATTAGTCAAGAATTGAATTCTGACACAAAAGAGATGCATAAGATTTATTGCTTTAATATATTTGCTCTGCTCATACACATGCACTATGTTCGCAGCCTTGCAGTTTTCAGCTACAGAACACCAAGCGCACGCAAGCAAACGAAAAATAATGTGAAGGTCTTTGTCAAAACAGCGAAAATAACGAAAGGAATACAAAAAATTGCCAAAAAAATTGAACAGCGCAAGTGTTCTCTTACCCTTTCGTCGATTCCGATGTGCGGAAAATTGCCTACAAACTCACAGACTTGAATTCAAGTCTTGACCAATGTAAGTCCCGGTTTCCACTCTTCAAGTCTTGATGTTGAATGTTTTGACATTCCCTTTTAAACTTGACGATTCAGTTTCCACACATCAAGACCCCTTTTACATTGGTCAAGACTTGAAATCAAGTTTGATGATAAAACACGCGGGCATCAACGTGAGAGAGGGTACATTTAAAAGGGAATAGCAAAGAATTGATTTCAAGTCTTGACCAATGTAAAAGGGGTCCAAGAGTGGACGATGTGTATCATATACTGCCGTTTCATTCCTTCTTATAGAAATGAAATGAAATGATGCGCAAAATGAGTAGAAAAAGTAGCGGGACAACGAACGAACACAAAACGAATTGCCCAAGAATTGACGGTACGGTAAATTTCTTCCTTCTCCTTAGTTACGATTCCCGCACCTCCGAACTCAAGACTTGACGAGTGGAAACCGGTACTAAAAGGGGTCATACGAACTTCAAAACAGGGTCGCAAACTGCTAAATTTAAATGCGTAACATACGGCATAAAATCGTTGTGTAAACAGAGCGTTTAATGCGTATAATGGCAATGATTTCATATGAAGTTTTTGCTTATTAAACGGAAAAAAATCATTTGAAGAAAAAAATTCCCAAGTCCCACGGCAATTAAAAAATACCACACTGAATTCCCACGCTAATTAAAAAATACCATAGGAATTCCCACGCTAATTAAAAAATACCGTGGGAATTCCCAAAAAAAAAATTCCCAAGGACAATTAAAAATTACCACAAATGGGATTTTTCCCACATAACTGGCAACCTTGGATGAGCTTGAGAAACAGCGATCACAGATTATCAAGAACAACATCAACAATAACAACAACAACAACAACAACCTAACTTTCACTGATAAACTATCTGATGCTGTGTTATTCGGTATACCGTACTCGAAAGAAGAGAACCTTAAAAGCATTTTTAATAGAATCTGTCTCTTTATTGAGTTTCAGCCGCCACTAATCAGAGACATTTTTAGAGTCAAGCCGAATTTGGGCCACCCTAACTCTTTAATAATTATAAAATTTCTCTCTCCTTTTGATCGGAACCGTGTTCTCAAAGCCTTTGGAGCATATCGGAGACGAACTAAATCAGCCGTCAATTTGAGAGCTGCCGGATTTGAACATGACAACAATGTTTATATCCACGAAAGCCTTACGTCTGAAAATCGAAAAATTTTGCAAGTTGCTATTGCTCATAAACGCAAAACCAACATATTCAATGCGTTTACTCTTCGTGGCACTGTGCACATTAGACTGGGCAAGGATTCTGAAGGGGTCCGCATCAGTAGTCTGGATGAACTGCACAAAACTATTTTTGATTCAATTTCTGAAGCTGATACATCGCACGGTAGTCATTTTAATGCTAGTTAAGCTATCATATACTAGAATTCTGATTTTTGCCTTTGTAAATTGGTCTTTAAGTTGCATTACTGTTATTATTACTTTTATTACGATTGTTTTAGAGATGTTTCATTCGTTGATTATTTTTCTGCCTGTTTATTATTGTTCGTCTGTCGATGTTGTGTGTAGTATCTATGAATCATAGTCCTCTAGATGGTGTTGATGATCGCCGTAAGGTGTTAATTGATGTTTTATGTAAACAACGCGATGGTCTTTCTGTTGTCCATTTTAATGCGAGAAGTTTAAATCCAGCTAAACTTGATTCTGTGAAATATGTGTTTGAAAGTTCTAATGTTGATGTTATCTGTGTGTCAGAGACCTGGTTTAACTATGATATCCCTAACAGTTATTTTAATATTGCCAACTATACCCTTTATAGAAATGACAGGATTGGTAAAAAGGGAGGTGGTGTTGCTATTTACTGCAAATCATTTCTTAAAACTAGGCTTGTAAATTTGTCCAGTGGTTCTGATGTTGAGTTCTTAAATGTTGAAATATGCAATAATAACAATGCTAAGTTACTCGTTTCTTGTGTTTATAATCCTAACAGATGCTGCAGTCTTGAACCTTTTTTTAGTGATTTGTACAGACGTGTTATTGATTTTGATTCCTTTATAGTATGTGGTGACTTTAATGTAAACCTTCTTAACAAGGATAACATATCTGATAGCTTTATTGACAGAGTTAAGGCTGCTGGAATGTCAGTTGTAAATTCATCATACCCAACTCGATTTGCTCCAAATGTGACTCCTAGTCTAATCGATATATTTATTGTTTCAGATGTTAGTTTACTTTCGCTTTTTGATCAAATTTCCTTTATATCGGACCATGATCTGCTTTTCTGTTCTATTAATTTTTATACATGTTGTGATTCGTCCTCTATGTCAGTATCGTATCGCGACTACAAGTCCATTGATTTCGAATTATTGTATGGTTATCTCTCTCAAATTTGTTGGGACGATTGTTGGTCTTGTGTGTCAGTTGATGATAAACTGAATGTTCTTACATCGCATGTACGAAATGCTTTTGAGAATTTTGTGCCTCTTCGTGCCGTGACTGTTGTGAATAAGACTTGCCCGTGGTATACCTCGCACGTTAAAGCAGCCATTATGAAGAGAAATAAACTTTATGGTAAATGGAAGAAACACCGCATTGATGAAAATTGGAGATTGTTCAAGCTTGCCCGCAATGAAGCCGTTTCTGTACTTAGACAGTCTAAGAAACAATTCTTTCGTAGAAAACTCGACAGCTCACTTTCTTCCAAAGATCTCTGGAAAAATATTCGTAAGCTCGGTGTATGTAGTAAAGGTAATAATCAGTGCGATGTTGATCCAAATGATCTGAATGACTTTTTTCTTACGAATACCTCATTAGGCAATAAAACATTTCAATGTAATGTGCATCGGTTCAATGAACTAGACCAATTTTCATTTTCTAATGTTAACAAAAATGACGTTACCAAGTCTATCATGAGCATCAAATCAAATGCTGTTGGATATGATGGCATTCCTTTACGATTTATAAAGATAATCTTACCCTACATAATTAAACCGTTAACTCATGTTATCAACCATTGTTTCACAACTTCGCGTTTCCCTGAATCATGGAAAATTGCGACTGTCATTCCAATCGCTAAAGTTGCAAACGCTTCTGCTATGAAAGAGTATAGACCAATCAGCATTCTGTCTACATTTTCTAAAGTATGTGAGTCCCTCATGGCCAAACAAATAAATACTCATCTTGAAACTCATAGCCTTCTATCTCCTTACCAATCTGGTTTCAGAGCTGGGCATAGCTGTGCGACCGCCATGCTTAAAGTCCTTGACGATATCCGCACGTCGTTTGATGCAGGTCATATAACCATTCTTTGTTTATTGGATTTTTCCAAAGCTTTTGACTGCGTCAATCACTCTATTCTTGTTCAGAAGCTTAAGCTGATTTTTGGCTTCGATAATGCTGCTGTCAAATTAATTGCCAGTTATCTTGAAGGAAGAAGGCAGAGAGTAATGATTAAAAATAAGTTTTCCGACCTTAAGGATATTGCAACTGGTGTGCCACAGGGATCAATTCTTGGGCCCTTGCTATTTAGTATCTTTATTAATGACATTTTTACCGTGTGCAATGATGTGATGTTGCATGCTTATGCTGACGACATTCAGTTGTATCTGTCAAATCGTATCGGACTACTCGATGACTTGTGTTGCAGGTTGAATGACGATCTTAGTGCAATCTGCAAGTGGGCGTCTGACAATGATCTTTGCCTTAACGCTAGTAAGTCTTATGTTCTACCTATCTCCAAGGATAAACTTAACAACCTTGAAATCCCACCCATACAATTAAATAATAGATGCTTGGAAGTTGTGAATAAAGTTAAAAATCTAGGCTTTTTTATTAATTCAAAATTGTCATGTTCTGATCACATCAATAGTATAATTAAAAGAATTTATCACACGTTGCGTTGCCTTCGACTATCTGCTAAGTTTACACCTATTGAAACTAACAAGAGACTCGTTATTCAATTAATTGTGCCATTTATTACATTTTCCGAACTAGTATATAGTAATTTAGATTCACACTCAGCGCACAAAATACTTGTTGCCTTTAATGATGCGACTAGATATATTTATGGACTGAGTCGGTTTGAACACATATCTACAATCAGTAAGGGTATTCTGGGGTGTGGCATAATTAGCTATCTGAACGCAAGAAATTGTATCTTTCTGCATAAGCTCATTATTAACAGGACCCCATCATACCTTTTTGAAAAATTGCGCTTCTCTGCCTCAAATCGAACCGGTAATCTCATACTTCCGAAATATAATTGCTTACAATCTAAACGTCTTTTCTACATCAATGCCATCAAACTATGGAATTCACTACCACTAAATATCAAAAGTATCGTCAGTACGCATAATTTCAGGCAATCTATTATGTTTATTTTTCTAGCAACTAAAACAGTTTTATAAAAGTATTGTAACAGTCTTATGTTCTATTTAATTGTTATAATCTTGTTATATATTGGATCAATAATAATGAAAAATTAAATGAATAACTATTTATCTAGCTATAAGAATTTAATGTGTCATCTGTTGATTATGTTCTTTTATTTCTATTTTTATTCATATTTTTTATATTTTGTTGTAATCTATTAAATTACTATTTTTAAGTATCTATTATTTTTAATGTTATTAGTTGACTATACATCCCTATGAGTTGCGCTAATTAAAGATCTTTTTGTATCTTACAGTGCTAATCTTTGTTCAAATAAATACAAATACAAAAAATACAAATACAAGACCCAAGTGCGGAAATTAAGCCGGAAGAGAGAACCGAGCTAGTCCGAGAGCAGGTTAGGCAGAATTTGCGTAAGGCATTCGAAATAAATGAAAAGAACTACAACATGCGCTCGCGTCCCACCAGTTTTGAGGTTGTTCAAATAGTCTACCGTCGCAGCTTTGCCCAAAGCAAAGCGTCCGAACACTTTAGTGCAAAGCTGGCTAATGTGTTTGAAAAAGCTAAAATTATGACAAACATGGGCTCTGTCTACTACGAACTGACTAATATACCAGGCAAACGGCTTGGTGTATTTCACGCCAAAGACATCAAAGCGTAGTGCTTTTAGTTCTTGTAAGACGTGGTTGACTGATTCCAATAACTGTTTTGTAATGGCACAAACGCCTCGTGAATACCCTTTTCATGGTTATTTACACCATGCGTTAAGTGTGGAATGGTCCTTAACGTACGACCTATGTGAACATACCCGCATGACGTTCGATTGGCACCCCTGAGGTGACAAAAGATGGCGAATTGCCGAAAATTGAACGAAGATGGCGGATCAAGGTTGGCGAAGCAGCGCAGCGACCGGCCATCGTTCTTTTGTATTGAACCGCGCTAGAGAGCAGAACAATTCACAACGTGCGTGCGCGTCATCGTCTAAATTTTAGCTTAAGCCTTCGTTAACTCCTGATAAAGTGGTTGGAACTGCACGAAATTTCAATTAAGAGTAAGTCATAAAACACGTTATTGATTAGAAGAGCAATAAATAAAATTTCAATAAGAAATTAGATTAAACTGACTTGGGAAAAAAAGTACAAACAACAAAAAAATAGTGCTAAAGTTGTCACCGTGCCATCGTCTCAGCGAAGCGCACACAACGAAGGATATCAACGTCGTGAGTTCACTACGATCGCTATTCCCAATCTTCCTCCTCCATCATAACTGGTAAAATAAATTGTATACAATTGTTATTGTTGGATACCTAAAAGCACCAAATCAACAACTTAAAAAGGCTGATTAAAGAATTCGGAGTAACCTTGCCATTCACTGTGGAGGAGTATCAAGTTGCACAACTTTTTTCGGTTGCGGAAGCATCGAAGAATGCACAGGCTATCGCTGAATTCAAATGAAGGTACCTTTAAGAAACTATTTAACTCGAGCTAGGCTGTTTTGGGTTATTTCCACTGAATATATTCAAAATCACTTCATATTCATCAATCCATAGGTATGAATATTGTAAATTCTTGTATTATACACCAGTGTTTCTTGATCAAATCCTCTTTGAAAGTCAGCAGGACTTGCTTTCAAATGTAACTTAAAAATAATTTTGATGATTCATCGTTTAAGTTAAAAGTTTGTCTTTGAAACGCATTGTACCCTAGTGTTTAAAGAATTCTACAAAATTTATATGTAAACGTTTCCCATTTCAACTAGAATAAATCGAGAATTTTTCATTTATTTTCCTCCTCAAAACTATCATTTATTGTTACATTTGCGATACATTTACAAATAGTTTTTATTTTCTAAACCAAATATAATTTCACAAATAATCAGAAAGTACGTTTTTTAATATTTAAGTAAACATGTATGTCATTTATGTATTGGGAACAAGTTTGTATTTTATAGGCAAGGGAAAAATTTATTATATACCTACCCTTCTATAAACTGTATAATATAAAAGAACTCAAAAAAAAAAAAAAAAAAAAAACAAAAAACAATAAAAATAAGAAAAATGAAGATATAAGATAGAAGTAAAATTGTAAATAAAAATATATAAAAAAAAAAATAATAAGAAATGAAAATAAATCACCAAACATTAAATCAAAAATAAAAATAAAAATTTAATATATTAAATATATTTTTAATTATTTAAAAAAATCAAATAAAATTTAAAATCAAAATTAAAATAAAACTCAAACTGTAACTAAAACTAAAACTGAAACTAAAACTAAAAATAAAACTAAAACTAAAACTTAAACTAAACCGTTAATTTACACTTAAACCAAAAATTTAAACTAAAATTAAAAAATTTAAACTAAGCTAATACTTAAAATTGAAATAAAACTAAATCTAAACTTAAACAAAATTTAAACTTAAACAAAATTTAAGCTAAAGAATCTAAAAAAATAAAAAAATCTTAACTTAACTTAAACCAAAGGTATAAAATAAACGAAAATTTAAACTTAAACAACATTTAAACTAAAATTACAACTTAAACTACTCTATAACTAACCTACAAAATTAACACAATCTAAACTAAAATTAAAACTTAACTGAAATATACTGAAAAATAAAGAAATTAAAAATTCATTAATCTACCACTTTACCACTGAAATTATTGAAATGTATTTAAAGAATTTGATGTAATTACGACTTGAACCAATATTTACGACTTGAAATGAAATTGTTGAATTGAAATTATTGAAATATGAAAGATTAAGTAGTCTGTAAGAGTTGATCTCTGTATTAAATGTATTAAATAAATGTATTATTAAGTGTATTAAATGACCCAAGTAAAAAAAAAAATTTTAAATTAACTAATTTTCATTTGTTTGGTTAGAGATGGAAGATAGATTTGGTAAGGGAGGATCCCAAACAATTCGCCCCGGATCCTCACGGTGGGTGGGAAACGTGGGGCATGGGTCATAACAGCAGGTCCATGAGCGTCGCGGTTGTTGTTGAGTGGAGGAACAGAGCCCCCCTCTCACTCAAAAATTAAAATTCAGATTTTGTTGTTTTCTTTACAGATACATACTTTACAGTCACAGTGCCAGACAAAAAAAACCAGGGCGACCGAATAGAAAAGCAAGCGGGAGCACGGCGAGGCCTAAAGACCACCGCTACAAGCTAGCACAATACCTCCGGTTATCCACATTTCTGTCGTCGAGGTTAGTCCCACTACTAGCAGCGCTAATGCTGAGAGTAGTACAGATTAACCTCCACTACTCAAAAGCTGCATCCGCGAGTCTCACTCTCCGTCTTACCAAGGGCGGAGAAGATATTGTCCTGATCCAGGAGCCGTGGGTAGTCTGCGGCCTGGTATGCGAACTCAGGACCCCTTCATACACGCTGATCTACACCAAAGCTCAAGGTAAACCGAGGGCGTGTATTCTAATTAAAAATAATCTGAGTGTTTTTACTCTCTCTAATTTCAGCAACAAGGACACTGAGGCCATAAGTGTCGAGACGGGCCATAACAGCTTGTGGCTTGCATCAGCATACTTGGCCCACGACCACGAAATCCTCCCGGAAGACTTATTAAAAGACCTGGTCTCTAAAGCGGCAGCAGAAAACAAGGACCTGATTATCGGGTGCGATGCTAACGCTCACCATGGGATCTGGGGAAGCTCAGGTACCAACAAACGGGGTGAGTCTCTTTTTGATTACATCCTTACTACTAACCTTATCATAAGTAACGTGGGTTGTGAACCTACCTTTATTATTAGCAATAGGCAGAAAGTTTTAGACATTACTCTTGCCTCCGATAATATATCTAATAGAATCAAGAATTGGAGAGTTTCAAAAGAACATTCTTTCTCTGACTATAGATATATTCTTTTTGACATAGATGACTTTGCTCCGAGATCACGTAGTTTCCGTAATCTCAAGCAAGTCAACTGGGATCTCTATACAGAATTACTAATCACAGAACTTCCTAACGGACCATCTTGTCTCCCCACTTGTAAAAACTCCTTAGATGATTTAGTAGACAAACTCACTGCGTCAATGAATAAAGCTCTAGACACTGCGTGCCCCCAAAAGGAAATAAAAAGCCACCTTGGTGGGGCACTAAACTAGAAGAGCTCCGAATGAAGAGCAGAAAACTCTTCAATAAGGCAAAAGCCACTAGATCTACAAATGCGTGGACAATCTACAAAATGGCTCTAAAAGAGTATAAAAAAGAATTACGCAAAGCTCAACGACAATCCTGGAGAAATTTTTGTGAAGAAATATCACAAACCTCCGAGGCGTCGAGACTTAGGAAAATTCTGGCATCTAGTCCACCTAACCCGAGCTTCATGAAAAGAGAAGACGGAACCTGGGCCACCAACAGTGAATCTCTTAATATTTTGGTAGAAACTCACTTCCCGGGCTGTTCAAAGGTAGGGAATGCTCCAACACAAGAGGTGCATTTTCCATCCGTTGACAACTCTCTACAAATAATTACACAATCGAAGCTAAAATGGGCCATAGAAAGCTTCAAACCGTTTAAGTCTCCAGGACTTGACGGCATAGCCCCAATTGTAATTCAAAAAACTAACGACATCTTAAGCCAATGGCTTATGATAATCTATCAAAGATGTCTTGACCTAAATCACATCCCAAAACAATGGCGACACGTGAAGGTAGTCTTTATACCTAAGGCAGGAAGAAGCTCGCACGTAAAACCAAAAGACCTTCGACCAATCAGTCTCTCATCTTTTCTTCTTAAAACTCTCGAGAGACTAATAGACATCTACTTGAGACAAAAAATAGAAGTAAATCCACCCGCACAACACGCCTACACCAAGGGCAAATCTGTGGAAACGGCTCTCCGCTCCATTGTATCTATCATTGAGAAGTCCCTTCATCAGAAGGAATATACAATGATAGCCTTCATTGACATAGAAGGTGCCTTTAACAATGTCAAGGCGGAGGCTATCACAAATGCGCTGACGGAGCTTAGGGTGGATTCTGAGCTGATAGCACTTATAAATCAAATGCTTGTAGACAGGATTATAAGCGCGAGTCTCGGAGCAGCATCCACGCTAAGATCTGTACCAAGGGGAACACCTCAGGGAGGAGTTCTCTCGCCTCTACTCTGGAACCTAGCGGTGAATGAACTATTGGGTAAACTAGAACGAGAGGGGTGCAGGTTGATAGCCTACGCCGACGATGTTGCTATCGTCACCTCAGGTAAATATGTGTCCACCCTCCGAGACATTATGCAAAATTGTCTTAACACTATCGTAAACTGGGTTACCGGCTGTAGACTTAGCGTTAACCCCGATAAAACCGAGTTAGTGATCTTTACCAGACAACACAACTTGCCCACTATCAGTCCTCCAAAACTGGGAAATGCAAGACTAAACTTCTCAGAACAAGCAAAATACCTGGCTCTCATCTTAGATAGGAAACTAAATTGGAAACCCAACCTGCTCGAGAGAGCCAAAAAAGCCAATATAGCTCTATACACATGTAAGAAAGCAGTGGGTAGCAAATGGGGATTACAACCTATGGTAACTCACTGGCTTTATACAGCTGTTATTAGGCCAATATTGTTATACGGTGCTATAGTCTGGTGGCCAGCACTAAACAAACAAACACACCTCAATATACTTCGCAAAGTTCAACGGTCAGTAGAGCTGTGCATCAGTGGAGTGCTAAAAACCACTCCTACTGACGCACTCGATACTATGCTCCATCTAACTCCACTAGATATCCTAACAAAACGAATAGCTGCAAACACAGCGATCCGTCTAAAAGCCACTTCCCAATGGAAAGAGGGCACAATAGGACACTCTGACACCAGGAAACCCACTCCTCAAATACCCAAGAACATAGACTACATCACTCAAAAACGTTTATTCCACAAAAAGTTTGATGTATCTATCCTATCTATACGAATGGGAGATTGGAAGCCCTCAACCAAACAATGCCACTAGAATCTACACTGATGGATCAAAACTAGATGGCAAAGTAGGGGGAGGAGTCTACTCTGAATCCCTAAACATTAACAATGCCTTTAGGCTCCCCGACCACTGCAGTGTCTTCCAAGCGGAAGTCACTCCCATGCATGAAGCCGTTACTTGGCTTCAGATGAACGAAATATTAGCAAAAGATATTTGCATTCTATCTGATAATCAAGCCGCCTTGAAAGCCCTGGAACCTGTTGAAATAACATAAAAAACAGTCCTAAGTTGCCGCAGATCTCTAACTGAGATGGCAGAGCTGCTCAATATATTCCTATGCTCGATCCCCGGACATAGAGACTTCCAAGGTAACTGCAAAGCAGACAAACTCGCTGGAAACGGTACCATCAAACCCCTATTGACAGATAAGGAACAAATTGGAATACCTTTCGCAACATGTAAGCTACTGATAAATGAACTATCCCTTGAAAACACCAACATCAGGTGGTCAACGGGTAGTACATGCAGTATAACGCGTCAAGTTTGGCCAACACTGAACTTAAGACGCTCAAAAGAACTTACATCCCTTAGAAGGGACCAAATAAATATCTTAATAGGCGTTCTAACAGGACACTGCTTGATTGGAAACCATGCCCGAAGACTGAATATTCCCCATAACGACTTCTGCAGAAGCTGCAGAGATGAGGAGGAGGTTGAATCCACAACACACCTTCTCTGCACATGCCCAGCGCTGGCCAGAAAGCGCCAGCTCTTCCTAGGTAACTGGTTCTACAGTGACCTAGACGAACTATCAAAAACTTCGGTCTACCGAATACAAAGCTTCATAAATAGCTCCAACTGGTTCAGATGGAGTGGAAATAATTAACCCCTGGTATCACAACGGGCCAAACTGGCCTAAGTGTGTCTCATCTCATAGGAGACAGCCACGTCAACCTAACCTAACCTTCATTAGAAAACAACAAACATTGTTGAGGCTCGAAATCACTACCTAGCGTATAATAAGGAGATCGCTTTACGCTCTGTTCTACAGAAATTACACTGAAAGATATTTTAAATAGCAATAAATCAAACTACTTTTTAAAAATAACTACAAAAATTTTATTTCAACTACTTTTTTACAAATTTGTTTGCTATCAGTGTTGTAATTTTAAAAATTTTAATTTGTTTCATAAAAAAAAAAAATTTCATTCATATGGCTTAGGCGCGAACTCACTACTTAGCGTTTAATAAGGCGATCGCTTTACACTTTGATCTATAGAACTCACAAAAAATGTATTCTAAATGAGGTAATAAATTCACTTCAGTTGTGAATTTTTGAAAATGTCAATGAGCTTTTCAATTTTTTTGTTTGATTTTTAATATGTATGTATGTATGTATCAAATAATTTCGCATTTTAGCCAAACAAATAAACGCACAGACAAACAAATGAGATAATATTGTGTTGTCTTCCAGTTCTGAGCGACATTTTAAGTTTCAAAACTCTAGCTCATCGGGAAGTTGGTTAAAAATGGATTTCAAAATTTGTACGGGACAGACAATTGAATTGAAGCTAATAAACGTTTTAATAATACAGAATAGCAAACAAAAGCGGAAAATCCGAAATTTTTGAATATTTAAGTAAAGTTGCTGCCTCTTAATTTTTTACGTTTTCCTTCTGTTTTGATTTTTGGTGTCATTTTTTGTGGGACTTTTATGATAAAAATAATAAAATGGATGCGTTTTAACAGTTAGTGATGTAAATAGAATTGAGTTCAACATGTTTTTACCAAATCATTATTTTTTTAGCGTTAAAGCAAACGAAAAAGGAGGAAAAACACGTTTTTTTCAAAGGGCGGCAATTTTTTTAAAAAAGAGTTTTATTAAAATCGGAAATCTACAAGATCCCCAAATTTCATCTAGGTTAACATTTTTTTTTGTTTTTTCTTTTAGATCACTTTTTTTTATGTTTATTATGTTTATGTTTATTTAAATTAATGTTTACATGTAAGACATAGTCTTTTAAATGCAAAGCAAACTAACAATTCTCAATAAGTTATAGAATAAACAACCGAAAAAGAAATAATAATAAATACTAGTTAAAACTAACAATTACGTTATTTGGAAAGAAATGAGTTGAATAAGCAACTAGTTATAACAAACAAACACAAGTAATAAACAAATCAGGTCTTAAAATTAATTATATAGATGTTGATAGAAAGACGTAGAGACAGTATTAAGAAGAGTATAGAAGAATTTCATGCTTAACCTTCACGGGTTTCTTGTATGCGCGCGCATACAACGTGCAACTTTAGTTGGTGATAGGTCATATATGCTTCGATGGATTACAAACAAAATTTGTAAAATATCTAATTTAGGGAAGGTTAACATATTGAAATAATCAAAATAAATATTTGACAGTTCAGTTGTTCTGGACATGAAAAGTTGCGTATTGGTTCTCTTGTGTATGCGCACGCATACACTAATTTTCTTGCCAGAATATGCTGTAACATGAGCTAAAGAATATGTATTTTATTTTAAATATTTGACAAAAACAAATATTTATTTCAATTAACAAACAAACGGTGTAAAAAATGCCAAGGATATATATGTGCGCAACATAGATTTAGCATTTGTTTCAATTGCGCTAGGAAATAATCGTAAAATTCTTGATACACAATAGAGTGTCCCTTATTTTGCGATTTTTGGAAATGTCAAGGGGCTGAAAGGTTTTTTTATGCGTTTTTATATTCTAAGAACGAAACCAAAACAAATTTTTTTTAAGACAACGTTTACCGGCGTGGCTACCGCCCCTGCTGCATCGAAATTTCTCCCGCAGCCTTTTCCCACTTTTTCATGAAATTACTGCAATTTAGGTATTTAAATCAACAATAAATAAATACATTTTTATTATGCAACATAATGATGTTGCGGAGCGTTGGGTACAACTTGCTCAAGAATTTCTCGAGCTCACAAAATCAGAAGAGCAGCTACAAAACCTACTTATTGTGGCCCAAAATACTCGAAAAATATTCTCGAACTGTCAAAAAAATACTCTTATAAAAGACTTATAATTAATTTGTATTTGTCATCATGATTTAACCCTCCAGGGGGCATACATTTTTGGTTTTTGATATTTTTTATTTATACAAAAAATTATGATTTCGGTTGAAAAGTCGCAATAATACTTCTTGTAGGTATTAGCTTGTTGCGCGCCCGCCGCAGTTTAAAATACTAGTTTTTTTAATTTATTGTTAATTTTTGTAAATACATTATGTGAATTTAATGAAATGTAATAATTCTTTTAGCATAATAAAAATGTATTTATTTATTGTTGATTTTAATACCTAAATTGCACTAATTTCATAAAAAGGTGGGAAAAGGCTGCGGGAGAAATATCGATGCAGCAGGGGCGGTAGCCACGCCCACCATAAAAAACTTTGTAGATATCATATTTCTTATATATGTGTTCCAAAACATGCAAACATTTATAAAAAGCAGAGAAAATATTTTTTTTAATTTGTGCAAATATGGTCTAATATGGACATTTTTTCGAAACTTTCGGACCCGATTGGCACGGGTAAACGTTGTCTTAAAAAAAGTTTTTTTTGGTTTCGTTCTTAGAATATAAAAACGCATAAAAAACCTTTCAGCCCCTTGACATTTCCAAAAATCGCACAATAAGGGACACTCTAATACACAATTATGTGATATTTGAAAGGTTTTTATTATAGACGATTTACTTTGCATGTATAATTAATGGATTTACTTTATTTCTGAAAAGTCGAAAATAAAGTTTTCATATGAAAACAATCAAAAAACTTAATCTTTGTTTTTTTTTTTTGTTTTTTGTTGATTTTCTTTGTGTATGCGTACGCATACAATGGAACCGTTTTGTATAAAAATTTAAGGAAGCCGTGAGGGTTAAAGGTGTGCTTATTAGGGATACTTTTAATTCTAACAGGCAACGAGTTCCACAATATGATTGCATTCACGAAAAATAGTTTGTTTGAGTTCAAATAATTATAGACAGGAATAGTGAGTTTTAGATTTCTATTAGATCTACAAAGTTGAAGCTTCTCGAATAGGTAATTGGGTGTTTTGGTATGTATAAAATTATATAAGAATATACAGTTCCTAGCATCCAGGTAGTGAAAAATATTGCAAACAAGTATTTGATTGCCCATATGACTGATGCGGTCAAACCTCCGAAGGCCATACACATACCTTACTGCGTTGTTAAAAGCATGTTGTAACTTAAGTTTAGACCTGGAATCAATTCTACTGTAAACAATGTCTGAGTAAGATATGATAGGCATTATGAGCTGCTGTACTAACTTTTTTCTAGTTGCAATAGGAACAAATGACGCAGTCCACCTCAAGTTCCTCAGAACATAGTAGACCTTACTAACGACAGAATCGATATGGTTTACACAGGAAAGTGAGGAGTTAATGTGGTAACCAAGATTCTTCACTTTATCGACAAATTTCAGTTCGACACCACTAAGATAAATAACTGGTATCCTGGAGAGAGAGTGATTGGATTTAGAAGCCGGCAAGACGCATGATTTAAGGGGGTTGAGCTTGAGCCTATTAAATTCAGCCCATTCAGTTATTTTCATTAAGTCTTCATTCATCTTAGTACATAAATCATCAACAAGGTTAATAGGTCTGGATAAGTACAGTTGAATATCATCAGCATACGCATGCATGGTAACATACCGAATATCTGCTGAAGATATCGTTTATAAATAATGTAAATAAAATCGGACCAAGTACAGAGCCTTGAGGAACCCCACAGGTTAAATTACGGAAAGCAGACAGACTATTACCCACCCTTACTCTTTAAGACCTTCCATCACTTAGCAGGGCTGTAGAGTTTACAGCGCACATCGGCTATCGCCGCGCATGGCTTTGATCAGCGAGACATTCAGATGCCATTTAGAATTAATTTTCATCGAAAAAATTGTATAATGTGCATATTGCCTGCACACATGCATATTGCCTGTCAAATCAAATACTTTTTTGGATAATTTTATGCTTTTTGAAATTTGCTATGCACTTTTCCTTTCTCCTCTGTTACATAAAACTCCAGGCCAGGTATTTGGTTAAAGCAGTATGTTTCGTCGTCCATGACACAGACCGCAAATTTTGTCAAAAGTCACTGTATAACTTACGAGCGCGGGTTTTGCACAACAGCTCCTTAACAGCATCTCTATCCGGAATATTCTGAACTTTAAACGTCTTTAGGTTTGCTCTTCCCTTGATTCTGTGAACAGTTGAGGCTGATGTTTTCACTTCAGCGGCAACAACACGTTCAGAAAGATTTGGGTCCTTCTTGTAAGCTCTTACACATCTTACTCGACTTTTTTATTTTTTTTTTCCTAGTTTTTGGTCAGATCCAGCTTTTCTCTCAATGCTGCCATTTTTCTTAACATTTGCCAATACATTTTGTATCTTCCATCTTGCAACTTTTAATACTTTTGATAACTGACATTGAGTGATGTTTGAATTTTCCTTGAATTTGTCCAAAATCAATTTCTTTTGCCGAAGTTCTTTGCTCTCCATTACGCGTATTTTTAGAGCTACACACACAAAATTTAACTATGTTCGAGAACAATAACAGCTTAAACAACGTACCAAATTAGCAGCTGCTCGTGTGATCGATAACAAAGTTGTGTTAAGAGTAGTGCTGCCAGATTTCAGCTGAAGCAGTTTTTATTTTCGAATTTAAAATTCTTTTAGATTTGTTTGCTTTAGTGTTTTTATAATTACTAGTGTCGCCTTTGGTCGCAATTCGACCACATAAAAATTGATTTGTTTTTTGTATTCTTATTGAAAACATTTTTTTGTTCTTCACTCATGTGGAAATATAACCGAATTCATACCGCAACATACGCACCACTGGCAGGAAATCACAAAATAGTAACTCCATTCTGAGTTTCCATGTTCTGTGACTATTACTTCCAAAGCTATTCGATATTAAAACTATGCTTGTATGGGCGGAACCACACCCCCTCGTCAAATTTCTGTTCTAGTTTTCTAGTAGAAGGACATCATCAAACAATAACTCTATTCTGCGTTTCAATGTTCTGTAACTTTTACTTCCAAAGCTATTCGATATCAAAAATTTGGTTTATATGGGCCACATCCCTTTGTCCAATGCCCGTCACGGTTTTCTAGTAGATGGATATCATCAATTGACAACTCCATATTGAGTTTCATTGAAATACGGCATTTACTTTCAAAGATATCCGATATAAAAACTTTGAATTGTGTGGGTGGTGCCACGCCCCCCTTTTAATGCTCGTTCAATTTTTCCAGTCAAAGAACACGACTAAATAGGAAGTTCCTACCGAGTTTCATTGATTTGTGACTTATAGTTTGAAAGTTATAACGAAAATTTGGGCTGTTGAAAAATGCCAATGCCCCTCTTTTAACGCCCATAAAATGTAACCAGTGAAAGGGTACGTGTGATTTTAGGTCGAATACCGATTTCCGAGGCTGTGTGGCCTATAACTCTAAAGCTATTCGATATCGCAAATTTGGGTTGTATGGTATGTGCCACGCCCACCGTAGATATTCGGTGCACTCCTTCTCCCTACTCTTATTGATTTAAAAAAAATTATCAAAATCGGTTCAGAAACACGGGAGAACATGGTTCTTAACTGTTCTGCCTACGCCTATTTATGTATAGATACAGTGGCGGATCCAGAGAGAAATTTTAGGGGGGAAATTTTGGCATTTTCTTCAAATTTTTTTTTTATTTTTATTTGAAATAAAATGATATTACTAATATTTTTAGATACATTTACACGTGTAATTATTTCATCAATTAAAAATAAGCAATTATTAAGGCTGTGTTTTTTATCATTTTAAAAATTTTCGTTTATTATTCTATGCTTTCCTATTTTTGAAAATCTTTCGATCACTTCCTCTGCAGTCAAATCTATGTCGTAGTGAATATGAAGCAACGCTAAGCCAACTCATCTTTTTTCAAACATTGTTGCTCGGAGCCAGGTTTTAATACAATGAAATGGTGAAAAAGAATGTTCAGCGCTTGAATTAGTCACTGACATCGTGCAAAAAATTTTTTTCATGTATTGTTGGATAAATGTCCTTGTCACAGCATTGGATAGCTTCAAAAGCAGAATCAGGAAGTTTTCCAATTCCAGATAAGATTTAGTCTTTCCATTTTGGTTGCCAATGACAAAGTTCTCTTTTTAGTTTTAAGATCTGAATATCTTTTTTTTTTTGTCTCAGCAAGTCAGCACATAGTTCAATGTCCTCTTAAAATTGTGCCAATTGACCAGAATCTAAATGTAGTATTTTCTCAGGGAGCAGTGATGTGAATTTGAATATATCCATTACCACTGGAGGGAACCGTGTTTTGAAACCCGCAATAATATTATCAAGAAGAGGTACATAAACTGAGACCCTGTAGAAAGCTTTCACATTATCTGTAGCATAGTTTTCACGATATATTTGTCGACCACAAGTTCCAAGTTTTTTTATATCAACGTATTAGCAACGTATTATGTTACTAATAGAGTAGATACTACATCAGATTTTGCTTTTGCTAAGTCAATGGCTTCTTTTGGAAGAATGACACTGAGAGGATGCGTAAATGAAAAAATATCTCCAAGACAGGAAATTCTTACAATAAATTCGCTGCTATATATAGCTGTTGCAAGAACTGATGCCTTACCTGCTGTCTCCTTGTCCTCCCACATGCTTTTTTGTGTTAGTGCCTCAACAATCTCTGGTAGACTTGATATAAATTGAAGAACTGAATCATGTCGCTCAACCCAGTCTGTTTTACAAAGTTTAACTAGTTTTTTGCCAAGAAATTGAGCTAAAACAGTAAAACACTTAGGCCTTGAAGATTGAATGTTTTGACGTAGAATACGTCATTCTCGGAGGCAAGTAGGGTGGTTGATAATGATCAGGCGTCGGTATTTATATCACAATTTGAGCCTTTGGTGTGCCTAAATTACTGATCGTACAATATTGATGTTAGCACTTGTTGGTGTGCTTGATCCTCACTGGGAGAAAAATTCATGTTTTAACTCTCCAACTTATATAAATTTTCCAAAATTACATGAAATATAAAGCCAACATTTGATGTTTTTGTTTGCTTAAGTTTGCTACCTATTTATCGACGGTTTCCGGTTTTTTCGACGGTGAAGACACCGTCATCTAGCGTGAAGACATAAATCTTATAATTAAAAAACAAAAAAAAACATACTTTTGGGGGCATGTTGTTTTTAAAAGAATTGCGCAGTCTTCAAAATACTGAGTAATTTTGAAGGGCATGCTTTTTTAACAGAATCTGTTATTAAAATGTCAAAATTCCGCAGCCAATTAAATATCCGGGCATATTATCGACAGTAAAATTTTGACATTTCGACTCTCCACATGGGTTTTTGAACTTGGTAGCATTGAACAAATTTTGTTTGCTTGTTTAAGTTTTTTCCTAGTTATCGACAGTTTCCGGTTTTATCGACAAAACCATAAAATTTATATGGGAGCCCCCCTAAGGAGAGGTCGGAGGCAATAGGTGTCAAAGGCAAAAATGTTCCTTTTGCAAAAGGAATGGGGGCCGGTGATACATATTAACCCTTTCCGGCACTTTTTTAAAGGTCATATGCTCAGGTGTATGGAATAAATATACAAAAACCATAAAATTTGTATGAGAGCCCCCCTAAGGAGTGGTCGGAGGGAATAGGTGTCCAAGGCGAAAATGTTCCTTTTGCAAAAGTAATGGGGGTCGGTCATACATATTAACCCTCTCCGGCACTCTTTTAAAGGTCATATGCTCAGGTGTATGGAATAAATATTTTGCTAAATATTTTTTAAAAAAGATGTCATCAAGAGCGAATTGAATAATTCTACGTCTTGTGTTACGATATAGTCGAAACTACTGTATCTTTTTTCAATTACAGATACTTTTAATAATTTTGAAATGCTGTTATTGAGTTTATGAGAAAAGCAGGGCGTCATAACAGCATTAATGGCTTTAGATTGTGCTTCTTTCACCGTCCCATGCTCTGATAGCATAACATCACAACCACCAGTGCCAATACCTAGTTTCTCCAATTGTAGCTTCATTTCTTACATTTCTTTTAAAACCAGTTGCCCAATGGATACTACAGTCAATGAAATTTCTTCGCTGGCGGTCTTTCGTTCATTAACACATGGTTCAACAAGTACCAAGACTAACTACTAGGTGGATATAATATTTCGATAGTTCCAACCTTCAAACAATACGTGTAAAAATTTCATGACAATCTAACTTTTAGTTCAGAAGTTGCAGTGATTTAAATGACGCTACTGTTTATATTTTCAAAATAATGGATTTAAAGCAATTCCGTGTGTTGATTTATCACTGTTTTTTTATGTGAAAAATACCGTCCAATCTGAGCAATGGCTTCGCAAATGTTATTCAGACTCTGCTCCGTCAAAAGCAACCATTTGCCGATAGTATGCTGAATTTAAACTTGGTCGTACATACACAAATGATGCTGAACGTTCAGGAAGCCCAAATGAGGCGTGAGTTGTTCCACAAAACATAAAAAAAGTACACAAAATGGTATTGGCCGACCATAAAGTGATAGTGCGCGAGCTAGCTGAAGCTCTGAAGATATCGAGCTGTTGGCACTGTTTACAAAGAATAAACATGAATTTTTGCGTCGGTATGTGACAATGGATGAAACATGGATCCATGGAAAGGTTATGGTATCTGTATTTTGGGATGCGCATGGAATTTTGTTCATCGACTATCTCAAAAACGGAAAAACAGTCAACAGCGATTACTATATAGCGTTGTTGGAGCATTTGAAGGATGAAATCGCGAAAAATCGGCCCCATTTTAAGAAGAAAAAAATCTTTTTCACCAAGACAATGCACCGTGTCACCAATCGATGAAAACGATGGCGAAAATCCACGAACTGGGCTTCAAATTGCTTCCTCATCCACCGTATTAGCCAGATTTGGCCAGCAGCGACTACTGGCTCTTTGCTGACCTCAAAAAAATGCTTGCCGGCAAGAGATTTGGCTCCAATGAAGAGGTGATGGCTGAAACTGAAAAGTATTTTGAAGCGAAGCACAAATCGTTCTACAAAACCGGTATTTAAAAGTTAAAACAGCGGTGGAATGAATGTATTACTCTTGAAGGAACCTATGTTGGTGAATAAAGAAGAATATTTTAAAAAAAAAGTTTTTTTATTTCTTAGTCTCGGGACTTATTGGACCATGTGTTACAAAATTATGTAAATGTTACAAAATTTCCTTTTAATAAGGGTCGGTCAAAAATATAGTCAACATATAGTACAACAAAACTCACTTGAGCTTTGCCTGGCATATCTGGGGTTTCGTCAAAAATTACTGAATAAAAGCCAGAATCAGAAACATTGTTTTAATTTTATTCAAAATTTCGTCTGTTTGTCTTGAGTAGTCTTACTCACATATGTTGCCCTTAAAGATGACGATTCCAGATGATTTTCAAGGACTTTGTCGCTCGCATCCACACTATATCTTATCAATGCTCGGAAGTTCCCTTAATTTTTTGTTACATCGCTGTTTTTAATTGGTTCATCGTCACGGTGATCACGGAGTGGAATATTAATACCAATAAAAATAATTGTTTTTGCTATTGGAATTAGGATATCCCTTTTAGTTTTTATCTGAGATTTGATATTATTATCAACAAAGCTTTAATTTCTAAATTTGGATTATGATACGTCTTTATATAAATCTTTTCCTGCAGTGATGGCATCTTTATGGTATAAATGTCTGGAGTTGGACTATAAATCACCGTTTTCTCCAGTCAAATATTTGAAATTTTTAAGAGGTTCAGTAACAAGAGTTCAGTAACAAGGTTCTCTTAACAAAACGTTTTTTCGGAAGCCGCCTTTATTACGAATTGTGAACCACACACAATATTTACAAAAAAGTGCCTTTGCAAAGTGCGACAAAACAAGCCATACCTTATAAGCATCTAAGTGCTTGGTGCTTACATAGTGTTTAATTTCTTTACCAGCTACTTTTCTAGTAGAAAATGGAAAATTATAGTTCTGGGGAGGAATCCATGGGCTTTCCAATAGTAATATTTTTGTGCTGTCATCAATTGCTTTGCCAATATAAATTCCAATATCGTTGCTCCTGGTCTGGATATCTGCGGGCGTCGATTGGTATACCGCGCTTTTGCTACATTCCGCATCAGAAGTTGCAGTGAGATCAGTTGGTTGAATTTCTTCATCTTGATTTTTTTCAATGGTTTCAGAAATGACATTAAACTTTGTTGCCGAACCTTATTTTCAAAACTTTATTTTGTTTAATAACAATTGTGCAATGAATATATTTAACAAGTTCAATATATTTACTATGACATGTTATCCAATTGAAAAACAACAAGAAATATTTGTTTGCTAAAGAAAATTATATTTTCCCTCAGAAAGAAAGCGCAAAACTCCTTTCTAATCAGTTCTAATTATTGCAAAGTTGTGAAAATTTTTGATGTTACTCTATGTATGCTTTTTGTTCTGTCTTTGCGCCAACTCTTAGCAGATGGCACTAGACCAGCGCAGGGCGCTCCATAGCTCACTGCTCTCTGTGAGCGTAACTTTTCACATGTACATAAAGCTCACAACAGAGGAGAATATAATTCAGTCGTTCGCTGACGGTGGTGCTGTCAAGACCTATGTCGTTTTGCGCTGCAAATTATATGCACACTCTTGAAAAATCAACTTATTGTAGATTTTTAATATATATGCATATATTTTTTTATTTTGTAGAATTTTATATATATTAAGGTTTCATATAATTAATACATTAAAACATTTTTCATTGTTCATTCACATTCCTTATTAATTTTTTAATACTTGATTTTTTGTTTACTTATTTTATTTAATTCCTTATTATTTACTTATTATTAATTATTATTAATTTTAATTATTCATATATGTATATTAAGATTTTATATTAAAATAATCATTCGTATTTATTAAGGTTTTATATAACTCATTCATATTATCTATTTAGATTCCTTACATTATTCATTCATATTACTTGTATTAATAAATTAATTAATAGAAGAAATAATGAACAATACCGATGACTAAAAATAAAAACATAAAATAAAAAAGAAAAACTTACAAATCTAGATAATTGGGACAACTATTTCGCTCAGTGTGCCCAATTCGAGAGAGCACCAATACTAACAAGACATAATAATATGTGAATGTGTTAGAATGCTCAGCCCTGCACTAGACCAGTGATCGGCAAAATCATGCCCGCGGGCAACGCATCAGTATGAGTACCTTATGCATGTGAAGCCGAAGCTAAATAAACGAACTTCAGTCTTATGCCAACTGTCGAGTGAGCAGGTTCGCGTCGCATGCTTTCTTCAGATTTTTGTTTGCTTCAGCAAATTAGCGTGTTTATTTTCAGCCACATACAAGCTGTCGCATAGATAGGGTGCTTACACTGTTAAAAGAAAGTATAAGCCGTTCATATTGAATCAGAAAATATTAGCATTTTTATATAATATACTTTATTTTAAATAACATGCTTGAGGTTGAATGGGGAAAAGAATTTTTTTTGCTGAGAATATTATATAATATATTACATATTACATATTATATAATATATTACATATTACATATTATAAATATATTACATTTTGTATATAATATATACATAGATATATTTGTTTGCTAATATTTACATTTCCAATTGAATTTAAAATATATTTAAGTTTTTTACTGTAGGAAAAACAATAACTTTATATGTTTCTGAAATATTTGTTTCCATGTATTAAACATAAAATTGAATTACATTATTTTTAATCAACATAAACATTTATAAGAACAAATTCATCAAACAAAAAATTCTACGTCTACAATTACATTCTATCGAAATTGTGTCCTTTTTTTTGTGAAATTATCGGCGGGAATGTTTTCTTTTCAACGTGCAATTTGCCTCAGTGTACGCACATCGTTACATTAAAATACGAATCATTGTATGGTTGTGTGCGTTTGCCGACCACCGCACTAGACTAATATAAAATATCTGATTGCTATACATTCATAATTTGCTTGATTTATGCATTTTATAACAGAATTCATTCAGTTGGACGAAATAGCAATATTATTTTAATGTTCGAAAAGAAAGAGTAAAGAGGACAATGATTATTCAACGTAACGAACGCAGCGCCATATCATGTCAGCAAGCAGGAAACACAACTAGCAATTATAAAGACAATTTCACACGGGAAGATTACACCTTAAACGCCCCATTTGATTTTTGTTTATTAAAATTTTAAAAATACTTTCCTAAAGAAATTTTACACCTTAGAGGGGGTTCCCCTTTTCACCACCCCCCCTCACCCGGGAATCCGCGCCACAATTATATTATATCATATTTTATTGCAGTAAAAAGTAACTTTATTTACCTGTAAGAATAATAGCTGGTTGAACTCGAGGTAATATCTCAAAAGAGTACTTAAATTCATCAGTATCATCGCGGTCATGAATTTCAACTCGACGCATTACAAATTTTTCTTTTAGTCGATAATCATATGAAACTCCTCCTGAATTGACTGTGGGTTTCTTTATATTCGGCTTGCAGAGGACCATGAGACTATCAAATAAGTAAACCTTTCTCTCTGCAACTCGCTTTCCTGGTCCCAATTTACCCAATGAACCCTCTGTAACGAAATTTGTAGAAATAATTTTAACAAATTTTATATACATGATATATTATAAATTCTATTGCTCTTGTAATTATATTGGAAAATTTTTAAATTAATTTCTAAATATAAAAATAATTGTCTTGTAATTACATACAGTGACTCCATAAACTAATCGCTCACCGAAATATGTTATTAATCAACAAGTGTATTAAAAAACTCTTAGAGCTAGAACTACAAAATACTTACCCTGTGTCCATGACCATTTATTCTCATTGCATTTAAAAAAAAAAATTAAATAAAGTCCATTGTATGCAAGCACAAAAAGCAAAAAACAAGTACAAGAACTTATTCACTCTCCAAAATATATTCGCTCTCTTATGTGTTCTCTTATTTAACGGTGAATTCAGGTCATTTAAAAAGTTTAAATTTAATGTTTGTGTAGTTGATTCAGTTAGTGTGGCGTCATATATAGTTCGGGTGCAGACTTTCGCGATTTAAAATTATTAGTTGAAGTTCAATACAAAAATGGGCCGCAAACAAAAAAAAAAGTCTATTGAAGAGCGAAAAATAGTCTTATCATTGCGTGATTCCGGAAAATCGATTCGTGCAATTGGAAAATATGTTAAGAGATCATATTGAACCGTAAAAGGCATTATTGATCGATTTGCCCTTAACAAAACTGTTAACAATGCTCCCACATCTGGGAGACCACAAAGGTTAACTGATAAAGAAAAACGATCAATAATTAACAAAATAAAAAAAGATCAAAAAAAGTGTGCACCGAAAATTCCTAGTGAACTTGAAAATGAACTTCAGAAAACTGTTTCGAAAGAAACCCTTTATCAACAAAATTAATAAAAATGAGTCGAGGGAGTTTTGGAACAGGGTTATATTTACAGATGAAAGTAAATATAATATCTTTGGTTCTGATGGGAGACGTATGGTATGGCGACGCAAGAACACTGAGTTTGAAGAAAAAACATAAAGCCTACCTTTGAACATGGGGGAGGTTCGGTATTAGTATGGGGCTGTATGAGCGCTCAAGGTGTTGGCGATTTACATTTTGTGGAAGGGATCATGGACAACAAAGAATACATCAAAATTCTTAAAGATCAGCTGAATCAAAGTGCTGAAAAAATGGGGTTAAGTAATAATTATATATTTACCCAAGACAACGATCCCAAGCACACGGCCTGGAATACGAAGATGTGGCTAATTCATAATACGCCGAAGTGGATTGAGACTCCTCCTCAATCCCCAGACATAAGTCTTACAGAGAATTTATGGAATACACTTGAAGAAAAGGTTCGAAAACACAACATTCGCAATAGAGCAGATTTAAAAGTCACGTTAGATACGGAATGGGAAAATATCACACCTCAAATAACCCAAAATTTAGTAGATTCTGTACCAACACGGCTAAAACATATTATAAGAAATAAAGGAGGTCCAACAAAGTATTAATAAGTTCAAAAACAAGTCCAATTATTTATAGCATCATTTTATAAATCCCTGCACATCACTTCACGCTGCATTGTTGAAATTCGCAATTTATAAAACGCAACGCTTCACGCCGTGATCTTCAGCGTTGAGTTACGCAATAGCGCAGTGAAAACAGTACAAAGTTAGCATTTTATAAAACGCTGCACTTGAACTGCCACTTTCATCACTTGCTCTTGAGCTGCCGTTAGAACGAATAAGTTGGCATTGAAAGGGTAATAACTGTTTGTTTCACTCATATATTCTTAAATGTTTACATATATCGTTTGAATATAGGTTAAAGACAGCAACAAAAACCAACAGTTCGAAATTTTACTAAAAGAAATAAAAAAATCTACCGCAGGTAGCAAATGGTACGACAGTGTTTGGCGTTTATATTGCAATTTCAATTTAATGATGGCTGAAGAGAACAGCTGATATGGTTGCCAACAAGTCCAAATTTGGTGAATCGTAAATATTTCAAAAATTTGCAATAATGATGCTAGTTTTATTTCACATGTGATAACCCTAAACTGCTGTTGGCTGACAGTTCACCGTGGTAACGTAACATATCTAACGCAATAACGTAGTGATTAATAAAATGCAAATTTTAAATCAAAGTGATGCGCCGCGTTAGCGTTGCGTTTCATCACGGTGATTTATAAAATGATGCCATTAATGTGTATATAATGAGCGAGTACTTTTTTTGACATGTAATATTTACTTTTTGTTTTTATATTGATATTTGGTTTAAATGCAACAATGAATGAAAATAATTTCTTATACAATTTTTAAAAGAACATTGAAATAAAAATCTTTTTAATAAATTTTTTGTTCCAACTGTTGTTTTATTTCTGTAGCTACCGTAAAGTTCATAAATAGGATGAGCGAATAGTTTTTAGAGTCACTTTTGGAGTAAATATAAAAATCAAATTAATTTCTGTCTGAATGCGAGAATTTATTTGTATTTGTATGTGTTTCTTGCCCAATAAAGATTCTGAATTTTTGGCAGTAAGTTAAACTTTTGACGGTTAAAAAATAATTAAATAATATTAAGTCAAAATAATATTTCAAGTAAGGATTTCCCCTGAGAAATGCACAAAGGCCCTAACCAACATTTCTTATATTTTACAAGAGAAGCAATAAACATTATAAAATGTAACAAAAACCACATTTTTAATTTCATTTTTAATTTTTTCCAATATGCTCGTAAAGAAAAATTTTTTGTTTTTCTTATTTGTACCGAATTTATGGGAGTTAGGGCTTATGCTAAACCAAATTTCTCTAAGAAAATTATAGTTAGGGCTTTTTTCTATTGTATTTAAAATTAACTTTATTGCAATTGTATTTCAGCTCAAAATATACAAATCGAACTCAAATCGTAAACAAATCAAACTGAATTTAATTCAAAGGGTGTGTGCTAATTGGATACTTTTACAACATACTTCGTAAATTTCGACAGTTTTGAGGTGAAATTCCCCTTTCGAAATTGGTAGTAGCCCTAGGGAGCTAAAAAATAAATGAAACGGATCACTTATTAACTGGAAAAAATGCCAATACGAATGAAGCATGGATAAAAGTAGGTTTTATTATTATTCATAAGACATCGATGTTTAAACGAGAGTTCGGAAATGCATGCTGCTTAAAAATTGTAAAAAAGTCTTCTATGCTTGGATTTATTAAACGCTGGGTGAAAGAATATAACAGCATGATAACGCAATTATGCAATAGTGCGTCCTCACTTGAAGAACGCAAGTCAAGTTTGGTCTCAAGTTTACAAGGTGCATGTTGAATAAATAGAGAGGATCCAAAGACGTTTAACAGTGTGACTTTTGTGTGTATGCGTGCGAGTACAGAGCAGAGCGCAAACCATAAATTATAAATTTATTCTCTTTGAGCAGACTACCGAACAGACGGGTGCGATGTGTTTTTTTTTTTTTTTTTTTTTGTTAGAGACGACAGGAGGGAAACTTTAAGAGACAAATGGAAGCCGTATTTCCAAATAGTGTCAGAGTCCCTAGTATGGTATACTGATTAAACCACTCCTTACTTTTCTCTCCTCCTGCAAGACCCTAGGGAACCACCAATCGAGGCATTACTTCATAGGGCAAGATTGAGTATGTTTAATTATCTCACTTCTACTCTTCTTCTTAACAAAGAAACGTTTTGCAGATCACGCTTGTTTATATTTCAAAGCGATGATGTGCTGTGCTTAATATGCAATGACGCGTTGGAGACTCATCGTTGTTGTTGATGATGCATCAGGTGGAGACCGCCTTGGGAAATGGTCCCTAGCCAAAGACGCTGCCGGTGCTGTCGACTGCGGTCTCTTCTTGGAGAGGGGATTGGGGGGGAGACCGCTTCGGGAAATGGTCCCTTGCCGAAGATGCTGACGGTGATGCCGACAGCGGCCTTTTCTTGGAATGGCATCACTTCGGGCATTAGTATCCCTAGACGATGACGCAAGGTAGAACCGATTGCATTACCTTCCAAGATGAACGCCGTGCTTTATCACCCCCTAACCCTTTCCTCTGATCTTCAGCAAATATGCACGGTGCGGCCCAGCAACTTTTGTCTATAGCATAGAGTCTGCAGTTGATCTGCGCAGTCTTTCTACACGACGCGATTGTTTGGTAATGGCGCATGCCATATTGCCTACTGAGATCCAGTTTTCTTCAGAGCTAAGCATAATGTCTACGAGAGTTTCCACTTTGATGACCTGCCAAGATTATTGCTTAGCTCTAGTCTTTCGGCGTTAAATTTCGGACAGACGAAGAAAACATGTTCGGTGTCTTCAATAACACTCTC
This sequence comes from Pherbina coryleti, assembly GCA_943735915.1. Lineage (NCBI taxonomy): Eukaryota > Metazoa > Arthropoda > Insecta > Diptera > Sciomyzidae > Pherbina > Pherbina coryleti. The sequence goes on along the minus strand of OX030948.1, from coordinate 119,765,845 downwards.
AGCACAAAAACTGCAAAACGAATTTTCGTCGTGCTTGAATCTATAAAGGTACGATTTAAAGCACCCATGACCAGTTAGTATTTGGGTGAGGTAGTAATCTCCCTCACCATGACGCCTGTTAAGCCACGGTTCCGAAATTTGGAATTAGGCGGTGCGTCCATCGTCCGTTCTGTGATGCCTCCCAGCGCATCTGCCACACTGTTACACTGCGGATTCACGCTATCCTACGTTTGGAGGATTTAGGCCGTTCGAGTGGAAGCGAATCGTATGTCACGTTCTCGTTCACAAGAAGGTCTACAGGGGGAGTACCCGCAATAACCAGTGCTGCATCTGAGGAGACAGTTCGGAACGCACTGCATACTGTAAGTGCACAGATACGATACACCGATTCCATGCTTCGTAAGTAGGAGCTGAATCTGGTTGCCTCGACCCATATGGGGGGCTGCGTACAAAAGTATTGATCTGACGTGACTATGATCTTTCTACGGGTTTGTCTAGGACCTCTGGTATTCGAAAAAATTCTTGACAGCGCTGCAGCTGCGCTTCCCGCTTTTCCACTTGCGTGTACAAGATGCTACTTAAAGTTAAGCCTATGATCTATCATAACGCCAAGGCATTTAACGAATGGTTTCGATACAATTGTATGTTCACCAACCGATATTCTAGCGGTCTCAACGACTTTTCGGCTGCTTATTAGCACTGCCTCGGTTTTGTGCTCGGCCAAACTGAGACTCCGACAGTAACTTTATACTTTTTAGTACCCCCTTCTGTTTCGTAGTAGAGAATTCTATCCTCGAGGTAATCTCAAATGATTGTGACGCTAAAGCGCACAAGAGCTTCCAGTATTCTGGTCCAATTAGCAGAATTGAATGCGTTTTTTATGTCGAGTGCTATAAATAGACAGTACTCTTTGTCACCGTACAACCACCGAGTTCCTGATATTGCTTTGAGTGCAATTTTTTTTACCGCTCCAAATGCATCTATTGTTGACTGAGCTTTGCGGAAACCATACTGTTGGTTGGAAAGAACTCCTGCATATTTAATTGACGCATCCAGTCTCTTCTTTATCAATCGTTTTTGGATTTTGCCACCAGTATCGAGCATACAAAGTGGACGATAGGCAATTTGGATTTACTCATTTTTATGGCCTTTCTAAGTTGAGTTCTTGCGGTTTTGAAACGCCACTGGTTTGGTAGAAATTCATCTGTGCCTCTCGAGCGATAGTATGTGCGTCTCGCTCTTATGCAGCACCTTCTCAGACTGGCGCCCGGTGATTGTTACCTCTACCTTTTCTAACCATCGCGGCGTCGCATGCTCCTATTACGGTCTTCATCCCTTGCGAGGCCTTGTCTCTAGCATAGCCAGTTGCAGACATACCTACGACCATGACCTCTAGACTGCCAGTATCCAGAGTGCTTTCTTTGTATTTAATCTGGTTTGTACACACCCTTCTTACGACAGAGTCTCCCGTGCTGAATATGATTGCGTGGTGATCGCTTCCGGTGTAGTGTTTGCTTACTTGCCAGGCAGTTTTCGGCAATAAGCTTCTAGTAACAAAAGTAAGGTCAATTATGGAACCCATCCCAGCTCTTTCAAAGGTGTTTTGCTGTCCAGAATGCAGCGTATCGATATCTAAGATCGTAAACGCCTCCAGAAGTGCTTGACCTCTCGAATTTGTTCTTGGACATCCCCAGTCAGTTGACAATGCATTAAAGTCACCCGCGATAACTATTGGGTGTCTTCCGACAGCGTCATCTGCTTTTTCTTCTAGAACATTCGTGGCTTCTTGTAGATTAAGGCTTGGGGGTAGGTAGCAGCTATAGACATAGAGTCCGCCCAGTCTAGCCCTCACGAGGTAGTTCATAGATTTTGTGTCTCTAATTTGCTGCTGTCGTTGGCCACAGTACCATATGGATGTTTTCCCAGATCTATCACTGATCTGGTCACCGGAGTTCCTAGTACAATAGGGCTCGCTGAGGATGGCAACATCGGCCTTTACATCCCGCACGTTTTGCTTCAAGAGATCATGTGCAACTTCGCAGTGGTGGAGATTAAGCTGATAGAACCTTATCGTGCTTTACCTTATCTCTTGCAAAGCCTTTTGGTAAAACGGACATTTGATGCTCGTTGTCGCGTGCTTTGTGTCAGACTTCTTAGGTCATACGCAGAGCATGCATATTGCTGCGTTTTGGCATGCTTTGGCTCGATGGCTCTAGCTGCCACACCTTAAACAGGACTTTAAGCAGTCTTCTTCGCTCTTCCACTTTAATGCAGCATCCATGCCGAAGTCCATGCATTTAAAACATCTCATGGGGTTTGTTTTAGACCTTATGCGGCAAACAACCCATCCAATTCTAATTTTGCCTGCTTTAGTCAGCTTCGAGGTGCTTTCCGGTGGCAAACTAATTGTTGCTGTTTGGGTGCCTCCATATGCTCTGCGTAGGCTGAGTATGTTGGATGGTGACACCTTCAATTCAGCAAATTGGTGTTTTAGTTCCTCGAGCACTTCCTCTTTCGTGGTGACCTCATCGATATCTCTTATCTCTATTTGTATAACCTCGGTGAGGATTTTGACTTCAGCATTGGTTCCGAGTACCGTTTGTTCTGCGTTTTGGAACTTTCCGGATGCAGGGTCTGAGGATTTCTCTAGGAGAAGTAGGAGCTCTCCCTTGGTCGTTTTGCTCACGCCGCAGACATTTTGGCTTAGCTCTTTTAGTTGGGGTTTAGCCTTAACCTGTCTGAGGATATCAGCATAGGAAGCTGCGCCTGTCATTTTTATTACGATAGCGTCCTTTCGCGGTGGCCTCCTCACTTTCCTTTGTTTTTTCCGTATTTTTGTCCACTTACGGTTCTGGACACTGCTCTCGTGTGGGGAGCAATCTTCTCAGTTGCTTTCGGTAGTTGCTTCCGGCTAGCTTTGTCAGCTGTGCCCCGTTTCATTGCTTCCTCACGTGGTGGGTTTTCCTTTTTATGCGCACTCACGCTGTCCTTGGATTGAGCCTGGCGGATTTTGTCCCCAGAAATCTGAACAGTACCTTGGCCTTGAAGAGACGTTTTATGGTTCCTCTTCTTGACAGATGGTGTCGGCGATTGGGGGTCGCGTTGTTCTCCCCTTGGTCTCTTGGTAGAGCTAGCTCCTGACGTGGGGAGTACTGTGTACTCTGTTTGGGTCTCCACACTCTGCCTTTGTCGTGGTTGCGATGGTTTTGCTTTGGCGGCATCCTGTTGGTGCCGCTCTTTGCATGCCTTCTGGTGCAATGCTGCAATTTCGTCCACGAGGTCTCTTATAGGCTGGTGGATGCTTCGTCGAGGGGGGGCCATCATTTCCACGAGCTTCCGAATTTTGACGGAAAGAACATCACTTTCCGACGTTTCTTGCTCGTAGTTTGCTGGTGGCGTTGATAGAGCTGGTGGTGATGAGCGTGTACGCTCATGTGCTCTATCGGCCGCTTTCTGGGGAGAACGCGCAACCCTTGGAGTACCCTTGAAGGTGTTCTGAGTCTCCCAGCTATATGAGGAACCGGGAGTACTACCTCTTTCGTTATTGCTTGTAGCATTATCTGCTACGGCAGCCAAGTTAGCCACCACCGTAGCATTGCGGTAATTTGATGACGACGACTGGGAGCCCGCTTGCTCACTCCCTACAGCCGCTGATGCTCTCTTAAAAAGAGTGTTGGATGGAATGTTGGTTGGGGCCTCCAGAATCTTTGCCCCGACCATGGGAGTTCCCACGGGTGGATTTCCTTTACTGTGGTTACCACCTGGAGTAGTTATGTTTTGAGCCAACATTCCTACACAATGGTTTTTTCTCAGGGTGACCTTCCCCTATCCTTTTATACCTACGGACAGGTATTAAAACTGCCGACCGTTACGGTACAGACGCAGACCAGGGAGCCGCTCATTCTGAGTCAGACGCGCCTGGATTTTGTGTTAACTAGGGTCCGCGGGTTCGTAAAGCCCGAAGGATTGTTCTGAGAACTGATCCCCCCTTGTGGTGTTTTTTTTTTTTTTTTTTTTTTTTTTTTTTTTTTTTTTTTTTTTTTGTTAAAGACGACAGGAGGGAATCTTTTATAGACAAATGGAAGCCCGTACTTCCAAATAGTGTCAGAGTCCCTGGTATGGTATACTGACTAAACCACTCCTTACTTTTCTCTCCTCCTGCAAGACCCTACGGAACCACCAATCGAGGCATTACTTCGTAGGGCAGGATTGAGTATGTTTACTCATCTACGATTCTACGCTTCTTCTTAACAGGGAAACGTTTTGCAGATCATGCTTGTTTATATTCCAAAGCGATGATGTGCTGTGCTTAATATGCAATGACGCGTTGTAGGCTCATCGTGATGATGATGCATCAGATGGAGACCGCCTCGGGAAATGGTCCCTAGCCGAAGACGCTGACGGTGCTAACGACTGCGGTCTCTTCTTGGAGAGGGGATTTCGGGGGGAGGCCGCTTCGGGAAATGGTCCCTTGACGAAGACGCTGACGGTGCTATCGACAGCGGCCTTTTCTTGGAATGGCATCACTTCGGGCATATGAATCCCTAGACGAAGACGCAAGGTACAATCGACTGCAATACCTTCCAAGATGAGCGCAGGGCTTCATCACCCCCTAACCTCTGATCTTCAGCAAATCTGCACGGTGCGGCCTACCAACTTTGTCTATAGCATAGAGTCTGCAGTTGATCTGCGCAGTCTTTCTACACGACGCAGTTCTTTGGTTATGGCGCATGCCATATTGCCTACTGAGATCCAGTTTTCTTCAGAGTTAAGCATAATGCCCACGAGAGTTTCCACTGTTGGTGACCTCCCTAGGTTATTGCTTAACTCTAGTCTTTCGGCGTTAAATTTCGGACAGACGAAGAAGACATGTTCGGCGTCTTCAATAACACTTCCAGCACAGAAACTGCAAAACGGATTTTCGTCGTGCTTGAATCTATGAAGGTACGACTTAAAGCACCCATGACCAGTTAGTATTTGGGTGAGGTAGTAATCTACCTCACCATGACGCCTGTTAAGCCACGGTTCCAAATTTGGAATTAGGCGGTGCGTCCATCGTCCGTTCTGTGATGCCTCCCAGCGCGTCTGCCACACTGCTACACTGCGGTCTCGCGCTATCCTACGTTTGGAGGATTTAGGCAATTCGAGTGGAAGCGAATCGTATGTCACGTTCTCGTTCACCAGAAGGTCTATAGGGGGAGAACCCGCAATAACCAGCGCTGCATCCGAGGAGACAGTTCGAAACGCACTACATACTCTAAGTGCACAGATACGATACACCGATTCCATGCTTCGTAAGTAGGAGCTGAATCTGGTTGCCTCGGCCCATATGGGGGCTGCGTACAAAAGTATTGATCTGACGACAGTGACTATGATCTTTCTACGGGTTTGTCTAGGACCTCTGGTATTCGACAAAATTCTTGTTAGCGCTGCAGCTGCGCTTCCCGCTTTTCCACTTGCGTATAAAAGATGCTGCTTAAAGTTAAGCCTATGATCTATCATAACGCCAAGGTATTTAACGAATGGTTTCGATACAATTGTATGTTCACCAACCGATATTCTAGCGGTCTCAACGACTTTTCGGCTGCTTATTGTGTGTGTGTGTGTGTATGTTTTTTTTTTTTTTTTTTTTTTTTTTTTTTGTTAAAGACGACAGGAGGGAATCTTTTATAGACAAATGGAAGCCCGTACTTCCAAATAGTGTCAGAGTCCCTGGTATGGTATACTGACTAAACCACTCCTTACTTTTCTCTCCTCATGCAAGACCCTACGGAACCACCAATCGAGGCATTACTTCGTAGGGCAGGATTGAGTATGTTTACTCATCTACGATTCTACGCTTCTTCTTAACAAGGAAACGTTTTGCAGATCATGCTTGTTTATATTCCAAAGCGATGATGTGCTGTGCTTAATATGCAATGACGCGTTGTAGGCTCATCGTGATGATGATGCATCAGATGGAGACCGCCTCGGGAAATGGTCCCTAGCCGAAGACGCTGACGGTGCTAACGACTGCGGTCTCTTCTTGGAGAGGGGATTTCGGGGGGAGGCCGCTTCGGGAAATGGTCCCTTGACGAAGACGCTGACGGTGCTATCGACAGCGGCCTTTTCTTGGAATGGCATCACTTCGGGCATATGAATCCCTAGACGAAGACGCAAGGTACAATCGACTGCAATACCTTCCAAGATGAGCGCAGGGCTTCATCACCCCCTAACCTCTGATCTTCAGCAAATCTGCACGGTGCAGCCTACCAACTTTGTCTATAGCATAGAGTCTGCAGTTGATCTGCGCAGTCTTTCTACACGACGCAGTTCTTTGGTTATGGCGCATGCCATATTGCCTACTGAGATCCAGTTTTCTTCAGAGTTAAGCATAATGCCCACGAGAGTTTCCACTGTTGGTGACCTCCCTAGGTTATTGCTTAGCTCTAGTCTTTCGGCGTTAAATTTCGGACAGACGAAGAAGACATGTTCGGCGTCTTCAATAACACTTCCAGCACAGAAACTGCAAAACGGATTTTCGTCGTGCTTGAATCTATGAAGGTACGACTTAAAGCACCCATGACCAGTTAGTATTTGGGTGAGGTAGTAATCTACCTCACCATGACGCCTGTTAAGCCACGGTTCCAAATTTGGAATTAGGCGGTGCGTCCATCGTCCGTTCTGTGATGCCTCCCAGCGCGTCTGCCACACTGCTACACTGCGGTCTCGCGCTATCCTACGTTTGGAGGATTTAGGCAATTCGAGTGGAAGCGAATCGTATGTCACGTTCTCGTTCACCAGAAGGTCTATAGGGGGAGAACCCGCAATAACCAGCGCTGCATCCGAGGAGACAGTTCGAAACGCACTACATACTCTAAGTGCACAGATACGATACACCGATTCCATGCTTCGTAAGTAGGAGCTGAATCTGGTTGCCTCGGCCCATATGGGGGCTGCGTACAAAAGTATTGATCTGACGACAGTGACTATGATCTTTCTACGGGTTTGTCTAGGACCTCTGGTATTCGACAAAATTCTTGTTAGCGCTGCAGCTGCGCTTCCCGCTTTTCCACTTGCGTATAAAAGATGCTGCTTAAAGTTAAGCCTATGATCTATCATAACGCCAAGGTATTTAACGAATGGTTTCGATACAATTGTATGTTCACCAACCGATATTCTAGCGGTCTCAACGACTTTTCTGCTGCTTATTAGCACTGCCTCGGTTTTGTGCTCGGCCAAACTGAGACCCGCTGTATTCAGCCACTGCCGCACTGCTATAACCGCTTGGTTGCACTTGTCTTCAACTTCGTGCAAATGCTTTGCTACTACTATGAGGGCAATATCATCTGCGAACCCGATAATATGAGTCCTCTCTGGCAGCTGTAGACGTAGTATTCCGTCATACATTATGTTCCATAGGACTGGACCCAACACTGATCCTTGTGGGACTCCGCCAGTAACTTTGTACTTTTCAGTACCCCCTTCTGTTTCGTAGTAGAGAATTCTATCCTCGAGGTAATCTCGAATGATTCTACGAAGGTAGAAGGGAACGCTAAAGCGCGCAAGAGCTTCCAGTATTCTGGTCCAATTCGCAGAATTGAATGCGTTTTTTATGTCGAGTGTTGTAACTAGACAGTACTCTTTGTCACCGTACAACCACCGAGTTCCTGAGATTGCCTGGAGTGCAATTTTTTTCACCGCTCCAATTGCATCTATTGTGGACCGAGCTTTGCGGAAACCATACTGTTGGTTGGAAAGATCTCCGGCATCTTCTATTGACGCACCCAGTCTATTGCTTATCAATCGTTCTAGGATTTTGCCGGCAGTATCGAGCATACAAAGTGGACGATAGGCCGATGGATCCTCTATGGAACTAGTATTCTTCGGGATCAACACAAGTCTTTGTCGCTTCCACATTGGTGGGAAGACGCCATCTTTTAGGCATGTGTTGTAGAGGTCAACGAAAACCTCTATTTTCTGCTCGATCGCAATCTTGAGCACCTTATTTGGGACTCCGTCAGGTCCGGGGGCTTTATTGTCTTCAACTTCTTTGGCTATTTTTAGGAGCTCCTCATTGGTTACATTTTGAAAATTTTGTAACTCTGCTTCAACTTCTCTGTTTAGTGCTGGCGTGTCGGGTTGTTGTGGAAATAGTGTGTGGACTATGTTCCTCAGCAGTATGGGACACGTAGGTGTTGGTTGCCTAAACGAAGAGAGCTTCTTCATAACGAGCTTATATGCAAGGCCCCAGGGCTGCTGTTCAGCGTCGTTGCAGATTTGGTTGAAACAATGGGATTTACTCATTTTTATTGCCTTTCTAAGTTGGGTTCTTGCGGCTTTGAAACGCCACTGGTTTGGTAGAAATTCATCTGTGCCTCTCGAGCGATAGTATGTACGTCTCGCTCTTATGCAGCACCTTCGCAGGCTTGAAATTTCATCAGTCCACCAGTAGACTGGCGCCGGGTGATTGTTGCCTCTACCTTTTCTAACCATCGCGGCGTCGCATGCTCTTATTACGGTCTTCATCACTTGCGAGGCCTTGTCTCTAGCATAGCCAGTTGCAGACATACCTGCGAGCATGACCTCTAGAACGCCGGTATCCAGAGTGCTTTCTTTGTATCTCCTCTGGTTTTTGCACACCCTTTTTATGACGGAGTCTCCCGTGCTGAATATGATTGCGTGATGATCGCTTCCAGTGTAGTGTTCGCTTACTTGCCAGGCAGTTTTTGGCAATAGGCTGCTACTCACAAAAGTAAGGTCAATTATGGAACCCATCCCAGCTCTTTCAAATGTGTTTTGCTGTCCAGAGTTCAGCGTGACGATATCTAAGATCGCAAACGCCTCCAGAAGTGCTTGACCTCTCGAATTTGATCTTGGGCATCCCCAGTCCGTTGACCATCCATTGAAGTCACCCGCGATAACTATTGGGTGTCTTCCGACAGCGTCATCTGCTATTTCTTCTAGAACATTCGTGGCTTCTTGAAGAGTAAGGCTTGGGGGTAGGTAGCAGCTATAGACATAGAGTCCACCCAGCCTAGCCCTCACGAAGTAGTTCATAGATTTTGTGTCTCTAATTTGCTGCTGTCGTTGGCCACAGTACCATATGGATGTTTTCCCAGATCTATCACTGATCTGGTCGCCAGAGTTCCTAGTACGATAGGGTTCGCTGAGGATGGCAACATCGGCGTTTACATCCCGTACGTTTTGCTTCAAGAGATCATGTGCAACTTCGCAGTGGTTGAGATTAAGCTGATAAAACCTTATCGTGCTTTAGTCTCTCGCAAAGCCTTCTGGTAAAACGGACATTTGATGCTCGTTGTCGCGTGCTTTGTGTCAGACTTCTTATGTCTTACGCAGAGTCTGCATATTGCTGCGTTTTCGCATGCTTTGGCTCGATGGCCCAAGCTGCCACACCTAAAGCAGGACTTTGAGCAGTCTTCTTCGCTCTTGCACTTTGATGCAGCATGGCCGAAGTCCATGCATTTAAAGCATCTCATGGGTTGTATTTTAGGCCTTATGCGGCACACAACCCATCCTATTCTAATTTTGCCTGCTTTAGTCAGCTTTGAGGCGCTTTCGGGTGGCAAACTAATTGTTGCTGTTTGGGTGCCTCCATATGCTCTGCGTAGGCTGAGTATGTTGGATGGTGACACATTTATTTCAGCAAATTGGTGTTTTAGTGCCTCAAGCACTTCCTCTTTCGTTGTGACCTCATCGATATCTTTTATCTCTATTTGGATAACTTCGGTAAGGATTTTGACTTCAGCATTGGTTCCGAGCACCGTTTGTACTGCGTTTTGGAACTTTCCGGAAGCAGGGTCCGAGGTTTTCTCTAGGAGAAGTAGGAGCTCTCCCTTGGCCGTTTTTCTTACGCCGCAGACATTTTGGCTTAGCTCTTTTAATTGGGGTTCAGCCTTCACCTGTCTGAGGATATCCGCATAGGAAGCTGCGCCTGTCGTTTTTATTACGATGGCGTCCTTTCGCGGTGGCCTCCTTACTTTCCTTCGTTTTTTTCGAACTTTTGTCCACTTCCGGTTCTGGACAGTGCTCTCGTGTGGGGTAGCAATCTTTTCAGTTGCTTTCGGCAGTTGCTTCTGGCTAACTTTGTCAACTGCACCCCGTTTCACCGCTTCCTCACGTGGTGGGTTCTCCTTTTTATGCTCACTCACGCTGGCCTTCGAATGGGCCTGGAGGATTTTGTCCCCATTAATCTGAACCTTACCTTGACCTTGAAGAGGCGTTTTATGCTTCCTCTTCTTGGCGGATGGTGTCGGCGATTGGGGGTCACGTTGTTCTCCCCTTGCTCTCTTGGTAGAGCTAGTTCCTGACGTAGGAAGCATTGTGGACTCTGTTTGAGTCTCCACACTCTGCCTTTGTCGTGGTTGCGATGGTTTTGCTTTGGCGGCATCCTGTTGGTGCCGCTCTTTGCATGCCTTCTGGTGCAATGCTGCAATTTCGTCCACGAGGTCTCTTATAGGCTGGTGGATGCTTCGTCGAGGGGGGGCCATCATTTCCACGAGCTTCCGAATTTTGACGGAAAGAACATCATTTTCCGACGTTTCTTGCTCGTAGTTTGCTGGTGGCGTTGATAGAGCTGGTGGTGATGAGCGTGTACGCTCATGTGCTCTATCGGCCGCTTTCTGGGGAGAACGCGCAACCCTTGGAGTACCCTTGAAGGGGTTCTGAGTCTCCCAGCTATATGAGGAACCGGGAGTACTACCTCTTACGTATGTGTGTGTGTGTATGTGTGTGTGTGTGTGTGTGTATGTGTGTGTGTACGATAATATATGCTACTATGTAAAAATTAAACTTGTAAATATTGAGCATTTTTATATTGGCCAGAAAATTCAAGAACCGCTGAACGGATTTTAGTGAAATTTTCAATATTCTAGTTACAATTTATTATAGATGGCTCTTATATACTCAGAATTCGGAAATATTTGATAGCGTAGCAGTTATTGGCTAAGAAACAGACTTAAATCGCAATTTTTAGTAAAATTCGACGCTTTTTGCATTTGCTGCCTAAACGGTAAAAGATATGTGAATATGATGTTTGGAAAAAAAAACTCTTCCCGATTCCAACAAAAAAGTCTTCGGTAACATCCATCTAAAATCAATAGTTTTGTCCGTAAATTAATGCTTTAGTGAAAAACTTAATCAATTTCTTGCAAGCAGTTGTGTCATTGCTTGTAGCGCACATAATGTTGCTTTGGTTGAGCCACAAACTGTGCGTTAATTACTTGTGCTTTTGTTATAAATCAAAAAAAAAAAAAAAATATAAAAAAAACTGGCCATTTCAGCCCTTGAAAGGACTTTGACCTAGCTTCATATGATCAATTGTGTTGTGCGTGTTATTAAGTTTGTACACAATTGACCGAGAACCATTGAGAGAACAATTGACCGAGAAAATCATACGTGCATTTATTTCTTTATTACAATTAAGATTTAAGAAATGGAGACTGCATATGTTTAGAAGTTAATAAGTAAATAAAATTGTATATTTTGATACAAGCATTTAGTGTTTACATTCGTTTATTGTTTTTGTTGTTGTACATTCAAGCGTTAGGAACTACGTTCATGACGAGGGTCCCATGACCGTATATGAAAGACAAAATTCGTCGATACCTCATGATTCTCCGTTTCTTAACATAAATGCGACCAACCATCAACATCAAGCAGTTTCCTATCACCATCATCATCACTCCATACTGAGCAACCATCAAACTATCAAAGAATCAACCGAGATTGAAGGTCTAAAACTCCTGTCCGCTGTACAGCGGAGCGATTTATAAAAAGAGGTCCCGAAAGGTAGACAAGCGCATGTCCAGCATGCTACTGACCTTTGGACAGGTGACACAAACACTTTGCCCAGACGTTGACACTTCACATCTTCTTTTGACGTCTAAATCGGAATCAGAATAAATTTATTTTTTCACATCGTTCTTCATAATTACATTTTTATTTTTTATACTTATTTGCCGTGTTTTTGTTCTTTTATATCTTCACATTTGAATTGTTTAGTAATTTACAAAATTTGAATAAAATAGGCAGAAATGAATTCTTGAAATAATTGATTTCCTTCCTTCTTCAGAGCTTCTTCTGAATCACCAACAGTATTCACTTCATTAGAAACTCCGTTAAACATTTCCTCATTTGAAGGAAATTAAGGAAATATTCTTGCAAAACACAAATGTAAAAAATAGTTTTAAAGCAATTTTCTATTTTCAGTTCTAGCTCACGATTGAATATATTTCGTGGACTCAACGTGGATTCAACGTGGACTCGAATTTTTCTAAAAGTTGCATCAAATCTTGCCTGACGGCGTGATTATCGCAACTGGACTCAAGTGACATGGATAGCCTTTATCTCCAAATAAGAACTTTTCGTTTAGTAGATACGTTCCTCTCGAATATAAGGGGCTGTTGAGAAAAACACGAGTATCGTGTATGGAGCCTGGGTAGCCAACAAGGCTATACAAGAATTGAACCCTGGTTCAATTCCATCTAACACAGAAAGTTTTTTCAATTGAATTAATTTTTCTGTTCGGCCGTCACCTCTTTGCAGACGATGGCAAACCTTAGGGAGTAAATAATGCCATGTAAAGCTTGTTGAGAACATGCACATTAGCCGTTCGGAGTCGGCATAAAACTAGTAGGCCCAGTTCTCGATCAATTGTGTTCAAACATTGAATAACACACACAACACAATTTGATCATAAGAAGTTCGGTCAAAATTCTTTGAAGGGCTGAAATGGCGAGTTTATTTTTTTTCATGCACAACTGCCTGTGCCTCAATCGAATAAAAATTTTTATGGTTGAAATATTCATCGTGTTTATTTACAGGACGCTTGATTCGTACATGGGTCCCATCTATTATTCCGATAAAATTTCTAAAGAGCTGAGTATTGGCCTTATTGCAAAAATTATTAGCACATCTTATATAGTCTTCGACGGATCCATGCCTTATAACATTCTTAATTTTTAAGAACTCTTCAAATATTTTGTGAATTATATTTCGCACTGTGTTGCAACTTATATCCATGAACCCGCTAGCTACTCTTAAGCTACATCCACAAGCCACCCAGTACAAGGACATGACTTCAAATTCTAGTGACCATCCGTGCCGCTTATAAGGTATTAGAATAACAATGTACAGAAAAGTGTTACTCGACGCACACGAAGTTCCTAAAAGTCTTGGCTAGTTTTTTGCAGAAACCTTCTCTATTTTTTGATCTTCAATACATTTTTTTATACACATGTTACGCATACATTTATCTTTTTCTTTAACCTCAACTTCACAATAATCGAAGTGTTGAACACTGCACATTTTAAGCAAATATAGTTTTTTTTAATTTCGTACTGGAAACCCGTAAGCGATGAAAATCTAATTTATACTATGTTTACATTACCTCGAAACTACACGGTTAACTCAAAAAAGAGGTTAACTATGAAACTGAATACTTAACTACATAGTTCCGCACACAAAATTTTAACTATCTCGCAAAGCAGTTAAGTTGAAACTGCTACCCAAACCATTTCATTTTGTAATGCAACACTGTGTTTTTATCAAGAACAAAAGGAAATAAAAAAAATTACAAGGTAATGTCACATAAAAAAAGCAACAAAATATATGAAAGCTTCAATTTTTTAATTTCCTTAAAAATGATATGAATCAATTCAAAATTAAACGTCATATAATGATAATAGAATTAACTACGCTACTGGTAGTGTAAACAACTGAAACAGTTACCAAACTATTATAGCCAAACTACATAGTTAAATGTGTAATGTAAACGTGATATTAGGCTGATTATTTTACTTTTACATTCATATTTTCATTGTAGGTCAGTTTTGTCTACTGATGCGAAAAGACTTGTATGTAGTTAAGGCTTTTTTTGTATTGGCTATAAAAACGTTGTTTCTTACTTCAAGACTATGTATTCTTTTGAGAATGTATATTTCAATAGAGGCTATCAAAAACTGAAAGAAAACCTTTTTGAAAAAATGTTGCTTAGGGCCTTTGTGAATTTGGCCAACAATTTTTTTCATGATGAACAAACAAAAAAAATTACAAAATATCATAGGTCTTCTTTAAGCAGACCTAGATAGGGTGTTCTTCAGAAATATTTGAAGAATCCTAATTGAGAAAATTTTCTTCGGTATCGTTTCTGATACCCGAGATAAAAAATTTTAAATCTAAATCTTAAAATCTTAACCCAATAAATAACATTTAAAGTGTTAAAAAAAAATAATATAAAAATATTTTTCTTTATCGTATCACATTACAATAGTATATAAATTAGTATATTGTTGGTGTTGTAGTTATCCGATGTGTTAAGAATACCTAGTCGGTTTCCTATGTTGTTGTTGTAGCTTTACCCGGCACCATATATGCATTTCGTTTCTGCCGATAGAGTGCTTATATGTATGTACTGAAACTTAAAACCAATTGAACTTTTTTGTTTTTGAATAAAACTTGATACTTTTTTCACAATTCTACATTACCAGAATTTGTGATTGAGGGGGTTTTTTTGAAAGTGATGTTGAGTATCAGGGGAAGATGACGTTACAGTATATAGATTTTCAATCATAAATATAGCCCTCATTATCGAGGGCCGCTGTTTTTGCTACGCCCACAAAAAATTTTTTGCACTCCCGTAATCTTCTCCACATAAAAGTTGATATAAGGCAGTAACATTTACATTTTTTTTTTTCATATAGAGCGATACAGCATAGTGTATACTTAGTACTCTCATATGTTTTGGTACACGACTGAACGTGCTCATTGTCAGTGAACTACTGAACGCACTCGCTTTGTTTTGACGCCTATTTGACATTAAGCACTTATGCTTCTTTTTCGAAAGAAAGTTTTCGGCGGCAGTTGTTTATAATCATGGAATGGAGCTCGCTGGAAAATCGTGTTGTTATAGTTGGTCTTAAAAAAAATGTGGCATGGAAAGAGGCGATATCTTTCGAACCTTGCGACCACTCGTAGTCACTTGTAATTTTATGTATCGTACTGTGATCTAGCCATCCGCGTGATGTAAGAACACTACGAGCCATCAAGGCGGTGAAGTCTAGAATCAAGTGAAAACCGTTGCGAAAGCAGAACATCTTGTCGCGGGAGATGAATATCTCGGCGAAATCGATCTCTCGCATTCTTAAATATATCTTGGTGCTCATTACATACAAGACACACCGAGCACCTTCTTACGAAAGCGAGAAAGGAACTATGTAAGCGAAAATCGAAAGCGTTACTTCTCAAGCACGCGGATAATGCTCACAGACGAATTCTGTTTACTGACAAAAAAATATTCACCGTATAGGAATCGTTCAATAAACAGAATGCTAGAGTGTATGCTCTGTCATCACAACATGCAGCAAAACTCGGTCCGAAAGTAGAAAGAGGTCACCACCCAGCTTCTGTGATGGTTTGGTGGGGAGTCGCCTATGATGGTGTCACCAAGATCTATTTTTGTGAAAAAAAGAGTCTAAACTTGGACGAAAGTGCATGAATCCGATTTTTTCGAATGGGTTGTGAAACCTCTTAGCACGACATTATTGCAAAACAAGCCGTGTACCTTTCAAAAACATTCTGCTCCGGCCCATAATGCTAAATTGACTCAAGAGGGGCCTAAAAACAATGTACCGGACTTAATTTCCAGGGCTCAGTGGCCAGCGGGTAGCTCAGACCAGAGCCCATTGGATTACAAATTGTGGCCCGTGTTAGAGTTGACACCCAAATAACGGCGTGATGTCATATCGCCCAATAGCTCATAAAACCCAGAGCAATAAATGCCACAACGTGACATGCTTTGTACACCTAAATTTTAAAAAAAAATGGTCACATAGCCACACCAAATGTCATATAACCCAAAGGGGAAACAATCTGAAAATGAGATAAAGCCAATTCGGATTTATTTCGCTTTAGAAGAAGCACACATTAAAACACAATCAAGCTTTTTTAGAATAAAACGGTAGTTTCATAATTTTATTTTTCTTGAATTAAATTTTAAGATACAACAACAAAAACTGTCAATTCATTATAATAGCAAAGAGGTAAATGCATTATTCGAAAAACATTTATTTTGTTTTTTGTTTTTTAATTGAAGTTTTAAAAAAATTAAATTAATCAAAAATTAATTTAAAAAAAATAAATATTAATTTTTTTATGTTAAAGTTTATAAAAAACCCTGCATCGAAAGAACAATGTTTTCACTTTTATTCCAAAAATTATCCAAAAAATTTTCGGAATCTCATAACGCCCTAACTTTTTCCTTTAGGTGATATGACATTCAATTGGCATATGGTAACGCTCCCAAAATAAGATGTCTTAATGCCCAATGCAATGTCATATGGCCCGAATTCCCAAAAATTGCACAACAACAAATTATACAGATCTTTTTTTCGAGTTTTTGGCATTTATTGATTTGGGCGATATGAAACCACGTCCAACTATCGAGTCTCTAAAGAGCGCTCTTGTCCAAGCAGTGGAGAAATTTCCTTTGCATGTCGTGCGTGTTGCAATCAATACTGGCCGGATTAACTTCGCTCGTGCTGGAAAGCAAATGGTGGCCATTTCGAATAATCTCTTTCGTTTTTGTTGTTGTTTTTATTTTATGAGCAAAAACCCATGTACCAAAGCATATGAGAGTACTAAATAAAATTTTTGAAAATTTAGTAGTGTTGTTTACTGCATAGTGACTATTATTGTGCCATGTTTTAAGGGGGCATATAGGCTACAAATTTATATAGGCTTTTTTCATAGAAGGAAAAAAGATACTTTAAAATTTTGCACATATATTAACTAACACATACAGAATACAAAAAAATCTGAGGAAAAAATAAAAAAACCAAAATAATCCTTGTTTAAGTGGCTATCGCCTGAACTACGATAATTTTTTTCCGCCGAAAAGAAACAAAATGGCGACCGATTTTGTAACCTTGAAAATCGATTTTTTTTCAAATGGCCGCTATTTTGTTTTTTTTTTCGGCGGAAAAAATTATCCTAGTTCAGGCGATAGCCACTTAAACAAGGATTAATTTGGTTTTTTTTATCTTTTCCTAAGATGTTCCAGACTGGTACATTCTGCACACCGTTAATTTTTTTGGCATTTGTAAAAAAAAATCAAATAACGACAAGTGCCAGTGATGTTGAAGTAATGTGTCTTGTGACACTTTTTCCCGGAGAGACTATCGCAGAGCTGGCCCTTCAGGGAGTAGCATAGCAAATATCATGTAGCAAATACCTACATATTGGGCGGGGTGGAGTTGCACAGAGGGTGGCAACGACCATTTGTTGTCAGAGATTTCAGATGGGTTTTAATTTCCACCAATAAATATGGGTTGTATTCAGCAAATTCAATCCATAAATTGGTACTCTTCCGTTTAAAGACTGGTAACTATTTATGGAGTATATTTATTAAATGAAATATACAAAGCTTTTGTGTGTATGAGGAATTGAAATTGTTATAATAGGACGTTGGCCACGTCTGGAATCATGCAACTGAATCCCAGAAGATGGTTGGATTGTAAAATTATGTATTATAGATGGGACTGAACTCAAGATTTTTATCATTTTCAAATCATACAAATATCAAAAGAAAATCATGTTTTCAGAACCGAATATTTTTTTCAGTAAATGTTGACCTTTTAACTATCCGTATGCGAAGTTGAATTTGAATTTGAATTTTGAAAATTGAAAATAAAACAAAAACGAATTAACTAGTAACAATATACCTTCTGATCAAAAAATATCCGGAATTTACCATTTTTTTTGGGTTCGTACAATTGTCATATGGTGCTCATATATCTGATTGAGCGCATTTGTCGGGAGTTTGTGCGTGATAGCTCTCTAAACAAGTCAAAGTTTGTTGTATTCTACGAATTTCGCAATGTTGAATTTAGTTGAGCAAAGAGTTTGTCTGAAATTTTGTGTTCCTAACAGAAACAACTTGCGGTTTCCATGACAACGCATCGGCTTACACAACTCAGCTTGTTATTATTTTGGGTTGTATTTTCATCCATAAAAAAACACTATTTTAACTGAAAAATACGTAACGCTGGCTTGAAAAATGGTAATTTGACCGCCGTCGCACAGAGGCACAGTGTGTAATTTAAATAATCCAGCGGAACTGAATTAAAAAATCAAAACCACCAGAAATAAAATTTTTTGTCTTGAAAACAATGTCAATACTCTACGCGTTTGTGCCTCATCAATAATTTTTTTCGTTACATCACCAATGGCGAAAAATTAGCGTTGAAAGGGACACAAAACAGAAATGAAAAAATTTTTCAAAATTTAATTTTGTTAATACGCTATTTTTAACAGTGATAAACAACATATTTACCACTTTTAAATTAATAAAAAAAAATTGTACCTATAATATTTCTTAAATATTGAATCGCTGAAGGTAAGAATAAAGCTAATGTGAGTTTGATTAATATTAAAAAAATCCATTTAGAAAATATGCAAAAAGGTAGATTTTTGTTTTTTAATATTATAAGTTTAAAGTTACTTTTCTAAGATGTACCCTCTTGTACAACTTTTAAAGTTTGGCTCAATCGCTTCTTCAGCTTTTTAACTTATACAATCATTTAAATGTAGCTCCACGTTTTTCCAGCGCACAAACAACTTTTTTCCAAAAAGCAAAGGGTTATAATTTTTTTTTTTTATTTAGGCAAAATGAAAAGTCAAGAATTTTTTTATGTATGGTATAAATCCAAGAAGGAAGACCGCATAAAAAAATATTTGTACTCATATAAGCAAGCTTTAATATGGTTGAGGTTGGGTACATACCCAGGGAGTTACAATTATTTGTAAGCGAGTATTGTGTTAAAGTTAACACTAAATGAAAAAAAGTCATTCTTTTTTGGCGAGGTTCTTAGAAACTAATAAGATCTTGTCGATATGCCAAAACAGATAAGCGGTAACACAAACGACGGAAATACCGCGCGCAGATTTTTTAAAACTAATGCATTGTCTGCAATCATTACTGGACTCAACGAAGATCTTATACATCGTTTTCGAATATTACTCGAAGCACTTTCCAGTGAGTCTGAGATAGATGCAATAAAGTTTTCCACCTATGCACGCAAAACAAAATAAGTATATTTTCAACATTACTCCTGGTACTATATGCCTGCAAGCATTCATAAAATACTACCCCGTTCTTAAGTGATAATAAATGCTTGCATTTTGCCTCTGGGACAGTTATAAGAAGATGCTCAGGAAGCAAGCAACAAAGAATACTGGTGAATGCGTGAAAATTTCAGCCGAAAAACTTGCCGAAAAGATTGCAATAGAGACATTCTCTACCGACGACGATCATCATATCCACTTCTATCTAGTCGCAATATATTCAAGCCAATAAATTGAAGAAGATATCCACTCACGAATGAGACATTATAATTACTGAAGACTCCTGAACTGCTCCAATCTAGTTCCGACGATGACGATGACGACGACGATTACGAAGACTATGACGACAACTTATTATGAAAATGTTGAAATTCACTATAACTTTATACTTTCTATTTCATTCCCAAATCAATAAAATTGTTGTAGGTAGGCATTGCAGGTAAAATACCTGTAAAGATAACTTAAATTGGGTTATTTCCACTAATAATTTAACCTATTACTAATTAATTTGCATTCATTCATTTGAAAATATAACAAAAGGTTTATTTTATTCTTCGCTTATATGGTAGGTGGGCGTGATAATGCTCCGACCACGCCCATTTTTTCTGAAGAATCGTATTGCGGCTTAGAGAATTACCAGAAACAAATTTCAAGTCATTATCTTAACATTTAGAATTAAGTTCCGCTAGATCATTCAAATTACACACTGTGAGAGGACGGCCTTGAAAATTCGGTCGCCAAAAAAATTCTTCACATTTCACTGTATCTATATAAATAAAAATCAAATGTCGTTCGTTGGTAATTGTATCCGTTGAGAACGGCTGGACCGATTTGGATAATTTTTTTTTTTGTAATGTTCATAATAGTCCAACTAAGGTTTTTACTGATAGAAAAATTGACCACGCCCACTTGTACGCCCACTTTTTTCATTTATCTAAAATCGGAAAATGGCTACACCCATTTGGCTAATTTATTTTGTAAATGTTCGTAGTAATCCTTTTTAAGTTTTTACCGAAGAAAAATTGACCACGCCCACTTTTACGCCTACTTTTTTATATCTATATATATAAAAAAGAATTTTTTGTGTGTAACTATGCAATAGACTCCTTAACTATTCATCCGATTGGCATGAAAATTTGTGTATAGAAGTTTTTGGTACGGTGCGTGTTTGTGGGCTATCAATTTTTATCCAGCCTGAACACCAGAGGGCGCTGTAGCACAAATTTTTTACAAAACTGCCCAAAACTCACAAACCGCTCATGTGATTGGGATGAACATTGTTATATAGTAGTTTTCATGTACGTTGAGTGTTTTTCTGCTATCTTTTTTTACCCAACTTGAACAACAGAGCGCGCTGTAGTACACATTTTTTGCAAAACCACCTAAAACTCCCAAACCGTTCATGCGATTAGAATGAAAATTGGTACTTACGGGTTTTCAGGTGAGTTCAGGATGAGTTTCTCAGCACTATCTTCTTTGATCCACCTTGGACACCAGATGGTGCTACAGTGCAAATTTTTACAAAACCGCATATTTTTAGTGGTTTTCTTAGGTTACATATCACGAATTCCACGAAAAAGTCAACCTCATAGGCCAAAAATCAAATTGTAAAGAGAGAAGAGAAACTATATAGAATATATTCTATCGAATTCGGACAACACGTTTTAAGTTGAATTCTTCAAGATAACGGTAGTTTTTCTGTGTTTTTTTTACTTTCGCGTGGTGAATAAGTTGAGCGAAAATTTTGCAGTTTTATTGTGATATTTGCCGTGAGGGCGTGCGCTGTTTATTACAACAATTAAAAAAAAAATATTTGCTTCATATTTTTTAATATTTTCCTAATAATCATACATATATATGAATAAATAATTATCAACGACATACCGTGGTGAGAGCAGTTAAATAAATTAAGAAAATATGTAGCATGTGCGTGACAATATTGATATATGTTTCAATGCAGACTCTAATATAAGAAATTTTTTGCGGAAAATGCTGTTATGTGTGGATATTGAGATGGCAAACCAGATTGAAAAACATTTTTTTTTACTATTTCCATTCAAAAAAATTCCACGCGTTTCGCACATGTTACACTTTTTTCTATACAACAATGTACATAGTTTTTATACACTACGTGGTCGTTCATAAATAACGTTACCAATTTAGGGGGGAGGAGAGGCTTTAAAATGTATTACGATCAGTAATGATATGGGGGGTCTCATATATAGCAAAGTGACCAAAAATAAAACAACTCGAAAAAATTGAAATTAATACAACCTTCATTTAAAAAATTTCCATCCTTAGTAATTATTGGCATAACTTTGTTGGCTTGGGAAATATTGACCGTAAGATTAAAAAATTTTTCATTTTTACGGAAAGTTCGTTTTTTGACATGAAGTACCTTTTAAACTATTAACAATTTTAGAGTATCATTTAACAAACAAATTTAGAGTAATCATAAAAAGAATCGTTTTCCACGTTTTTGCCTTGAACTCCTACAACCAAGCTGATTGATGGTATACGTCAGAATGCCCACTGTATACAACCATGTTTTCTTTAAACAAAAATTTTTTCCAAAAAAAATAAAAACGGGGTCATGTTAAGGGGATCATTCATCATAGCACAACATAATTATAATGATATCGGTGTTGTTGGGCATTTAAGGGTTAAAATAAATCGAAATATAAATTATTATTCAAATAAATCCATTTTAAGGAATCATATTCACAAAAACACTGAACTTGGTGATGTACGGATGCAGCCTTTACGGGTACTCTCTCAAAGACCAGGCGAATTTCTTTGCATAAGAAATGAGAATACACCTGAATAGGTCCACGTGGAATCTGTTGAAGAATTTGAAAAGTCCCCAAAGTTCCAGCTCCTTCAATTCCAGTGATTGAGAGCATCGACTTTTGGATCGAATAGAATAGAATAGTTTTTATCGATTAAAATAATTGATTTTCAAATTTTTTTCTTAAATGTATCTAGTAATGACACACTTACTTACTTACTTATCTGGCGCTTTAAATAACTGGCCATTTCAGCCCTTGCAAGGACTTTGACCTAGCTTCTTATGATCAATTGTGTTGTGCGTGTTATTAAGTTTGTACACAATTGACCGAGAACCGGACCTACATGCTTAACGCCGACTCCGAACGGCGATGAACGGAATGTTCTCGTTCTCAAGAAGCTTTACATGGCATTTTGATTACTCTCTGAGGTTTGCCATTGTCTGCAGAAAGGTGGCGGCCGTACAGAAAAATTATTTTAATTCAAATAATTTTCTGTCGCTGCTGGGGTTCGAACCTGGGTCTCCAAAGTTCTTTGACATAGCGGCCACGCACTTTAACCAACTACGCCACGGACGCCAGTAATGACACAAAAGAGATTAAAAAAAAGAAAATAAGAAATTTTTAATCCTTTTGTTCTGTATTTCAGTTTTTAGTAAATATGGTCGAAGGTAACAGTAATATGAACGTACGGTGTAATTGTGCGTGACGAATGTAACATGTGACGGTTTTTAAAGTTGAAAAAATTGTTTTATAATTTTTGTTTCTAAAATAACTTAACTACTAATATAATCTAGGATAACCTCTTATTGCTGTAACAAAATATGAAAATTCTATCTGAAGTCAATTCGCAGAAATTTCAGATAGAAGCTGACATCAAATTTTTAAAGGGAAAATTTTGTAGCACGTGCGTACGCTACATTTTGCTTAATATCACCGAAATTCATAAGTGGATTCATAAAACCTTTACCCATTTTAAATAGACCGTAAAATTAATTAATAAAAATTGCAAATCAGTATTCGCAAAAATTTCTTATTAAGTAAATCAGTTGCAATTATTCGCAAGCTGTAACAGTGCGTGACATGGAATTTCATGATATGCAAATATTTACAAAATACAAAATACTTCTTTAATTAAGTACAATTCAAAAAATGTCCGTTATTTTAATATACAACCATATATGTATATAATGCAACATCGTTGCTCAAAAATGAGAAAAAAACAATTAAAAACTTAATTTTGTGACTTTCGATTCAAAAATCTCCGCTGCTTTTTTATACATTTCGTTAAATTTGTTTTTGTCTTATAGCTTCTTCAAAGTACTATGAAAACCTTATTGCAAGAATAACGTTAGTTAAGTATATATATATTATATATTTTTTTCAAAAAAGGTCTGAAATATTAGAGTTTTCCTCAAAAAAGGCTCAAAAATTGTTTTAGTTGTAAAAATAATTTAAATTCAAATTCGCTTATTTTCAACTCTATTTAATAGCTATAACATTTATAGGCAAAAATTGTTTAAATTTTACGGAAAATTTAAAACCCATTTTTGTGATTCAAAAAGCAAGGCTTGATTTTTTCGAACCAAATTTTTTTTTCAATATTGTGTTTTTATATTTTTGAAAAAAATATACAAGCTAAAAAATTAATTTATTAGAAAAAATTATCTTTAGAATTAAAAATTATCAAAAGTTATAGCCAAAAATCTTTATCAGAAATATATATACAAAAAGCAAATCGCTGTCTGTGTGATGGCTGGAAACTTCAAAATGACAGAGCCGATAGGGCTGAATTTTGGCAGTACATTTTTTTCAAGTACGAGATAGCTTAAATTTCTGTCACACGTCACACCCCCTTTTACCGCTTATAAATCAATAAAAATGCTATATTTCCTACGGTTTTCGCCAATTTGGCTACATTTTGGTAATTTAGTTTGTATGCTCACTGTCGGCAACTGTACTAAAACTGGGTAATGTCCATCTACTAGAAAACTGGGATGGGCATTATATAATTATATAAGCCCATACAATTTGTATTATCGAATAGCTTTGAACGTAAAAGTAGCAGTACTTACATACAAACTCAAAATAGAGTTACTATTTGGTGATCTCATGCTTCTGGGAAACTGTAACGGGCAGTGGAAAGTAACAGTGGTGTCAAACTATGAGTTTAAGAAAAGTTTTGAATACACCTATTATGTTCCCATATAGTTGCAGGGTGCAGCAACGCGCGCCGGGAAAAGGCTAGTCAAAAATATAATGACGCGGTTTTGTAAGGGTTCTTTGATTAAGAAAAGTGCAAATTTTCAGATTCATAGGTGAACGGGAACATATTGAACGGAATGAAAATTGAAAGGTGTGGGTTTCACTCGATTTGGTTGAATTTCATACTCAGAGTGTATATTAAATAACAAATTTTATATGCAAAATTTCAAGTCCATATATTAGTTTTGGTGGAATTCTAAGGGATTTTACCGTTTTGCTAAAGTCACTTTGTATGGGAGGTAGGCGTGGTTTTCATCCGGTTTGGCTCATTTTCGAACTTGATTTTTATTTTTTAGATAAAAGCTTAAATATCGAATTTCGTGATGATAGCTTGAAAATTACGGCTGTAATCGTGATCACAGACAGACAGACGGACATGGCTAAATCGACTTGGGTGGTGATGCTGACCAAAAATATATATACATTTCTATACCTGCCACGCTTCCTTATGGGCGTTACAAACGGAGTGACAAAATTAATATACCACGTTTACGTTTTTTAAACATTGGGGTATAAAAATGTAAAATTTAGTAAATTATATCGTTTTTATAATATATCTCTTCAACAATATGTCACAGATAGTTAAGCAGTATACCGTTCGTAGCTAAAGAGTAATATTCGTATTCAAATTATTTGCAATTTTTTTTTATACATTGCAATGACATCATTTCAATATTATGGATAAAATGCCGCAAAACGTGAATAAAATTTACGAAAAGTAGGGTAGGATATTGGGGCAGTTGGGCTGGTATGGGTTAAGAGAAAGTCTTAGAGTTAAGTGTTTTGTACTTAAAGATGAGAAATGCATTAACGAAAATTGGTGTAGAGCATTTCAATATCGTATCTGGAATAGTTTTTTAATAAAAATCAAAAAGTAAAAATATAGGAATTTTGATACACCTCCGATTTTTCTTATAAAAATATATATCTCGGGAACAGATGTCCAGATAGTTAAGCAGTATACAAAAATGTTCGTATTCAAATTAGCTACTTTTAAAACATTGCAATGACGTCACTTCAATAGTTTAGATGCTATGCGGAAAAAATTGAAAAAAATCGATTTTTTTGCGTTTACAAAAGGTCACGGAGGTGTGCCAGTATGGGTTAAAAAACAAAAAAATGGTATACAATTTTTTTTTCATCCATTCGCAAGTTATTATCACTAATCAAACTGAATCGATTTCTATCGTTATGCCCTACTGTATGCTATGTTTGAATATTCTCAACATGTCATACAATATTATTGCAATGAAAAAAAAACTTTGTATGTATTAAATAAAAAAAAACATATTTTTTGGATTTTTTTTGTTTTGTATAAACGTAAAATTTGGTAAAACATTCTGTAAAATAAAAAAGGTGGCGTCCGTGGCGTAGTTGGTTAAAGTGCGTGGCCGCTATGTCAAAGAACCTTGGAGACCCAGGTTCGAACCCCAGCCAGCGACAGAAAATTATTTGAATTAAAATAATTTTTCTTTACGGCCGCCACCTCTCTGCAGACAATGGCAAACCTCAGAGAGTAATCAAAATGCCATGTAAAGCTTCTTGAGAATAAGAACATTCCGTTCATCGCCGTTCGGAGTCGGCGTAAAGCATGTAGGTCCATTTCTCGGTCAATTGTGTACAAACTTAATAACACGCACAACACAATTGATCATAAGAAGCTAGGTCAAAGTCCTTTCAAGGGCTGAAATGGCCAGTTATTTATTTATTTATTTTTAAAATAAAAAAGGACCACTTCATATTTGCAAAATCTTTCTTTTTATTTAACCACTATGTCTACTTTAAGCTCTAAAAGTGCCAAAGTGCACAAACTTCTGATTGCCTTCTTTTTTAACCTATTTGATGGTTATAAAAATACTATTTAATTTTTTTTCAAAATCAGATTTCAACTTTTTATAAGCCTGTTTATAAGTCTGATATTGAGAAATTGGCATTGAGAAACTTTGGCTCCACGAAAGAAACCCAAATGAAATAAGCCCCAACAAAAAATGAAATAGGATTCCAAAAATTGTCCATATATTTTTAGGTGATATTTTATATAAAATAACCCAATTAATTGGGAAATCTTTCACAAAATTTGGGTGATATTTCACTTTTTTTTTTTTGGGTCTTATTTCATATTACACAGAAACATTAAATAACCCCCAAATTTATGGAATGAAATAATCCCCAAACCGAATGAAATAAGCAAAAAAAAAAAAAAAAAATGAAATAGTTCCCAAATAAAATTTGATTGGGGCTTATTTCATTGGGCGTTATTTCGTAATAAAATACAACCCAAGAAAAGAATGAAATATCACCCAAAATTTGTGAAAAAGTCCATAAAAATTGTATGGGCAATTAAAAAAGTTCCAGAAAATTTTCAATTATTATTACATTTTATATAAGATTATTGATATGTACTTAAAATTTACAAAAAAGTTTCAAGTCCATATCGATTTGCTTTTCGTACGTTTTAAGGCACTTCTTTCATTGACTTCTGAATGCCATTTCGTCGATGCTTTTTAACTTTTATTAATATTTTTTATTAAACAATCCACATTTTTCGGTCGATATCCGTTACTATAGACCTTCCTCTTAAGGTTAGCCCAGAAGGTCT
Organism: Pherbina coryleti; assembly: GCA_943735915.1. Lineage (NCBI taxonomy): Eukaryota > Metazoa > Arthropoda > Insecta > Diptera > Sciomyzidae > Pherbina > Pherbina coryleti. Next base: position 119,739,073 of record OX030948.1, on the reverse strand, counting down.
CAATCGGGCTTAGTTGTTGTACGTTTGGCGGGTTTAAGTCCCTCGGCACATATTCAATTCCAAGAGCTTCCAAAGCGTTGAGAGTTGATTTGGCATAATGATAAGACGCCAAATCTAGCCAAAATATTATTTTATCATACCGGTGATGCTTATGAAAAAACTCTTTAAGCACTGGTAAGCATCTTTCCGTATAAGTCTGCGAACTTACAGCCAAGCCGCCTTTAAAAAATACAGGTCCACTAATTCCACGCTCGCTAATGGCTAACTACAGCAAAACTTTTTGCGGGAACTTCGTCTTATGTAGAAATTTATTCTTATCTGGTGCTTTAATATTAAGAGACTCATAAAAATATTTTTGCTGCCATTCATTGCCTTCCACGGTAAAGTACGACTCGTCATCCATCACACAAATATACTTAGAGTTAGGATCAAAATAATTTTTGGAAAGATTGCGTAGTCTAGTCTTAATGATTTTTTGCTGTATATTTTTTTACCAATTGTTTATACGATTTTGCACTTCGACCAGCAGTTTCTGCTTTCAAAGCGGAACGAACTTTTGAGTCATTAAAAACACTTTTTTTTCCAGGACCATGTTTTCGTTCTATGCTCTTTTTATCCTCCAATAATTTAACTGTACGGTATATGAAAGTTTATATAATACCCATTTCTTTAAAATGGTGATAAATCTCACTTTTGTTTTTGTTTGGATTGTCTTCACAAAATTTACTTATGAATTTTCGACGTTGCTGCTCGTTTAAAGACATTTTCGCGAATAATTATTTCTTTCTGAATTCAAAACAACTTAGAAAGCAACTGTAAGTTTTTTTTTAAGTGCAACACCGACTTTGCCAATTTATTTTTTTGGAAAAACGTTGTGAGTTGCCGAGTACGCTTTATTTTTCATTTGTTCGGATTTCATTCACGTCAGATTTCATCACGTCACCAAAATTATTTGCCCTTGCACGGAATGGTGATAACAATTTTTTTTTTATAATGAAATGATTTGCCCATGTACGAAAAGCTGTTATTTCAGACACATTTACCTTAGCTGTTCTGCTTTCTGACTGCATGTTTTCTTACTTATATCACTGAAATGAAATTCATCCCGTGAAAAAATGGTTAACCCGTGTACGGAATGCTGATAACAACATGGTGATGGTGATGCCAACATTCCGAATAAGGGCGAATCAGGTTTTTATCAGTATTCTTTACAAATTTTTTTTTTTTTTTTTTTTTTTTATTTATTAATTATATTTACTTATCAACATCTTTTACACATTTAGTACAATATCGTCTTAATTAATATATTGAGCAATAGAATATGCAACATTCGTATTGACAATGAAAAAAGTACTTATTAGAAAGAACACAAATATTAACAAGCATATGCTCAAAAATTAAAGAAGTTGATAACTACATTCTGTAGTTCCTAGGGAACTAGTGTCGAATGTAGCTTCTTGAAAGTAAATAAGGTTGAAGACTAAATTTTTTATGATGTAAACATTAAAATATAAGTAAAAATAAAGATTTAAAAATTTTTTTTTTTTATAAATTATAGTGCATTTTTTTATAAATTATAATGAATTTTTTTATAAATTATAATAAAATAAATAAACATATGAGTAAGCAACAAATTTAAAAAGAAGGAAAATATTTCATATTTGCACATTTAGAAGACTATCAATATCAGAGTAGTTTAATTGAAAAAGCCAAGATTTTAGATCATTAATGAAATTAAGTTTGGTGCGGTGATTTCTTATTGAAGCTGGAAGGGTATTATAAAGCCTGGGTGCAACAGAATCGTAAAAGTTCAGAAAATGGTGAATATTATGCTGGGGAATCAAAGCCAAGTTGCGATTATTGATTCTTAAATCATATTGAGCATTAAATCTATTCAATAGGTAGCCCGATCTAATAAAAAACAATTTTAAAACTTTAAAAAAGTAAAGATGTTTCAGAGGAAGTATCTTGATTTCCCGAAAAAGTTGCATACTATCATGAACACGACTTTTATTAGATACAATCCGAATGGCATGTTTTTGAGTAATTAGTAGAGGATGAATTTTATTCTTATTAGCTCCGCCCCAGGCGACTAAACCATATTGCAGCTTGGATTGAAAAATGCCATGATAAATACAAGTTAAAAGCTTTTTGGAGCAAAAAGTTCTTAAATGGTAAAGCTGTCTTATGGCAGCCAAGAGATATCGTTTGAGAGCAGTTGTGTGATCCAACCAATTTACTCTCCAATCAACGACTAGTCCTAAATACTTAAAACTCTGCACAAAATCAATTTTGAAACATTTAGAAGAACAAATATGCGAATCATTGAAAGTAATAATCTGGGACGAAGAGCCACATGTTTCTTTGTCAATAGCAAATTTATCACATCCAGCGCCATGGAAGATAAAGTTGTCAAGATACAGATCCTTCCCTCCAATACTGAAACACATAATTTTTGTTTTTTCACTCAAAATAAGTTTATGAATAAGAAACCAATGCCTTAAGAGACTTAGATCATGATTAATCTCAGCCACAAGGTTAAAAACTGTATCACATTCGTAAGTACAAGCCATATCATCTGCAAAGGCTATTTTTTTACTCGAAAAAGGCTGCAAAAAGATTGAATTTATGTAAATCAAGAACAAAATAGGTCCCAAGACAGAACCTTGGGGAACACCTATATTGATTTTTATAAAAGAGCTAAACTTATTATTGAGTTTTACTCTTTGCTGTCTATCGGACAAATAGGAAGCAAACCAATTATGAATAGAGCCTCTAAACCCACATTTATATAATTTAGAAAGTAATATTTCATGGTTGACCGTGTCAAAGGCTTTAGTTATATCAATGAAGAGAGAAGCTGTTGTTTTTTTATTGTTTAAACTATTGTAGATATTGGAGCAAAACTCTAAAAGCGCATCTTCGGTAGACCTTCCTTCTCTAAACCCAAATTGAGAATCATTAAAGAAATTAATTTTTTTAAGAAAGCTTAACATTCTAGCTTTAACTATTTTTTCAAAAACCTTAGAAAACGACTGAAGAAGAGAAATTGGCCTATAATTGTTTAAATCAGATTTGTCACCTTTCTTAAATAGAGGTATAACTTCAGCATTCTTCAACTGGTCGGGAAAAATTCCAGCACTTATGCTTTTGTTAAAAATATGGCAGAGTACATCAACAATATTAAAAGCAACATTTTTCAAAAAAGTATTAGAGAAACAACCATCAGTGGCCGAATGAGAATTTTTTAATGAGAGGATAGTTTTATACACCTCAAAGGAAGATATAGGCTCAAAAAACATACTATGGCTGTAAGGTTTTTCTTTATACAAACAATCACATTTTATATTATTGAGTCCATTATCCTCAATAGCAGTATTGCCAACGGAGGCAAAGAATTTGTTAAAAGCATTAGCTTTGTCTTCTGTGTTGCTAATATCTATACCATCAATTACCAGGCACGAAATTTGATCAGTATGACTAGTTCTATTTAATATATTATTAACTAAATTCCATTCTCTTTTTACGTTTCCCTTAATTTTGTCGAATTCATTAATATAATATATGTTTTTAACACGTGTCGTCTCAGCAGCAATAGCTTTGCAAAGGCGCCTATAGCTTTGTTTAAGATTAGTATCGTTAGGATTTTTGGTAACCTTTTTGTAAAGTTTGTTTTTAGAGTCTATTTTTGAAAGCAATTGAAAAGACATCCAGGGTTTAAGCTTTTTCCGTTTAGAATTTTTTGGAGAAACTTTTTTTGAGCACCTTTGTGCATTTTCAGACAAAATGTCCATAAAGAGATCATAAGCCTTTGACGGATCTAGCTCAGAATATATAGAATTCCATGATTCGTACCTCAAAATATTGTTTAAGACCAAAAAATTAGGTTTATGAAACGAAAAATCGTAGTTTTCTGATACATTTGTTGGAGTTGATAAATTAACAAAACAAAGACATGTCATGCAATGATCAGTAATCTTAAAGTCAGCCACCGAACTAAGGAAAGACAAACATGTTGAACTAGACCTAAAAAAGATATGATCAATGCAAGTCGCTGATGTGTCTGAAAACCTAGTTGGCTCATTTATGCATGGTTCTAATCCATAAGAGGATAATAAAGAAAGGTAATTGTCCACAGATACGGAGCCCTGCATTAAGTCTAAATTCATATCACCTAAAAGAACACAGTTCGTTGATTGTTCACAGGAGAGTAGGTTATGCAAATCATCAAAAAAAACGCCATTATTTAAGTTTGCATGAAATCTATATACGCAAATAAACGAAAATTGTTGATTACCAATGGAACAAGTTAGTTTTAAAACATCGGAACTACAAAGACTAAAGGAGCAAGAATCACAACTTAAACTCTTTGAGACAAAAGCACTTACACCACCAGCTGCATAGTCATTGTTACATGTTGCAAAGAATATGTAACCAGGAATACTAAAAAACGCGGCTTCGTCATCATAAATCCATGTTTCAGTAAGAAAAATTATATCCGGCTTATTAAGAAAAGATTCAATGTGCAGTAAGAAGCTGTCAAAATTTTTTCTCAAACTGCGAATATTTTGGTGTATTAAAAAAAAGTTTTTAGAATTGTTTGGGCTAAAAGCGACGTTCTGAAACTTTACACTGCTACAATTAGCAAGAGGAAGGTTGAATAAGTTTAAATTTGAATCAATGTTAACAACCATATTACATTATTTTATTTAAATCTTCCAATGTATTTATCACTAAAGCATTATCACCTTCCTCTTTACGAATCAAGATTTTCCCATTTCTTACCCAAAGAAATTTGAACTGCCTATCTTTTTTTATTTTTAGAGCAGACTGAAAAAGTTTTCTTGATAAGCTCGACAGACTATCATTTATATAAATTTTTTTTCCATCATTTAAGCCAAACAATTCTGAACAGAGTTTTTTATTATACTTTTGCTTATTTTTCATTACTTGTTGCTTACTCAAAAGAGATATAAATTTAACACATAAAATATTCGTAGTTAAGTTTTGACCAGAAGCCCTAGTGTTTTTAATTTTTTTGACATAACAACTATCAATTTTCTCCTCAGTTAATTTTAAGTTTAAGCCATTAGAGAATACATTTAGTGCACAATCTAGAGCGTTGTTATTATCAACATTCGGTACACCAACAATTTCAATGCACTTTTCTAATTGTTTGTTTTGTAAAAAATTAACCTCATGCTGGAGCTCATTGACTTTTTCCAAAAGGTAATTTTTGTCATTTTGGAGGGCATGAATCATTGAAAGAGCATTAGCATTGACTTTTTTAAGAGCGACGATTTCTTTGTAAACCATTTCCAAAGTTATGGCTTGCTCACTGCTTGCAGTTTCTTGAAGTGTACGTTGTTGTTGCTGATGTTGTTGTTGATTGTGAAGCTGATGTTGAAGCTGATGCTGTTTCTGTTTGAGATGCGTTGGATCCTCTCTTGGAGCAAACAAATTTTGCTGGGAGTGAAGTGGCTGATTAGAGATAGGCTGCTGTTGTAGTTGGTGTTGTTGATGTTGTTGTATTAGCATATTTTGACTTTCTTCACTGCTTCCATTATTCGCGAAATCAGGTACTAGTAATGGTGAAGAAGTAGTAGGAGGAGAGCGAATAGATTTTCGACGCACAGCCGAGCAAGAGTCGCATTTAAAACTTGTATTTGTTTTTTGCATATATTCTAAGTCCGCCGGCTCAATTTTAACGCAATTGCAGTGAAAAAACTCGTTACAGAGAACGCACCTTATTTTTGCCTGATGGCGCTCAACTTTAGCTTTACATAAACAAGGCATATTACAATTTTATTTAGTTTTGGTGATAAGAGTGTATAATTGATATTTGTATAATTGTTTTGTGTAGCTTTTTTTTTTTTTAAGTATTTTTTTATAGCTTGGTCTATATTAACACTATTTTAATGTTGTGTTATTTATTGTATTTTTTTCTTTTGCACTACGGAGAGACAAAGCACAGACGTGTTCACTCCACGGCGATTCGATTCACTCTGATGAAATGGTGATAACAAGATTCCTCACAAGGACAAACCCATTTTTTTATGTTTTTTACGATCACATGATTTGCCCATGTACGGAGTGGTGATAACAAAAATTTTTTTATTATGATATTTAGCAATTTTGGGAATATGTCCCTTTTTTTTGGGATTATGTCTTCTTTTTTTTGGGCTTATGACCTATTGAAGCTGGCCGTAATCCCATATCCATTTTTGGGATTATGTTCTCAAGAAAAGGAGTAATCCCACATTTTAAATTTTCTAGAGAAATCAAAATAGAATCAAATATTAATAATTTTAAGAGAACAATTGTGAATTATTTAGCAATAAATTATAAAAAGATTGTAAAACTGTAGTTTGTATGAACCATTGTACACTAAGGGACGCATATTAACATTATCCAAACCTGAGTATAAATTTTATTTATATATTGGGTGTTGGAATTAGTTTTAAAGGTTTTCTAAGAGATGGCGTAACTATCAATAGATCGCATCGGGCACACCTGTGACTATATTCATTTCAAAGCACATTGTCTAAGCTTCATTTTTCAGTATGTGTCATTCCACTGAAGTGTAAACAACATATATTTTTTTCTCTGTGAACATGTCGACTTTCGTTCCAACAAAACGCAATTTGCGGGAAGGTTTACTTTTGTGCTTCCATTTGAAGAAAAAAGCGGTTGAAGCACAACGCACGCTTACTGAGGCTTACGGGGACTATGCTCCATAGATTTCTACTTGTGAGTACTGGTTCCGTCGGTTTAAAAGTGGTGATTTTGATACGGAAGACAAAGAGCGTCCGGGCCAGCCGAAAAAGTTTGAAGTGTACTATGAGCTGCTAAAACCTAACGAAACCATCACTGGGGAACGCTACCAACAACAATTGATACAATTGAGCCGAGCATTAAAGGTCAAACGCCCGGAATATGGCAAAAGACACGACAAAGTGGTTTTTCAACATGACAACGCACGGCCACATGTTGCAAGAACCGTCAAGGAAACGTTGGAGGCGCTGAATTGGGATGTGCTACCCCACCCGCCTTATAGCCCAGACATAGCCCCTTCCGACTACCACCTATTCAGATCGATGACGCATGGCTTGGCTGAGCAGCGCTTCACTTCTTACGAGGATACCAAAAAATGGGTCGATTCGTGGATTGCCTCTAAAGACGAGTCGTTCTTCCGGCGCGGAATCCATATGCTGCCAGAAAGATGGGAAAATGTTGTAGCTAACGATGGACAATACTTTGAATAATATACATTGTACCGTTGTTTCTAAATAAATGCTCAAAAACCGAAAAAAAACCTTTAAAATTAATTCCAACCCCCAATATTTACGTAGATAAAACAAATATTTTCTTTACAACTCGTTTTTTTTTTCGTATTTAAATTTTATTTATACCACACGCCTATACACCTATTCCATACAGCTGAAATAGCCGACAAGCAGAAACAACATCGCACTCTGTTCCTGCAGTTGTCAATAAAGTTTTTAGAATTAAGATTCTTTCTTTAAGTTTCTTATAGTTTTCGTTCGGTTTTTGTTATGAATATTATATAGCCTGGATGTTTGGCCGAGATGCTTGGTGAGTGCGATGGGTGATCGGATGATACACTTATGTAAGGTTAGAGTGACAATCGGACATTTTCTCATGAATGTCCTTTACCGATTGTCATTTGCCTGCATATTTTGCTTTTTATTTTCTTTTCTACTTTAACCTTCTCGACTTTATACTATTTTTTACATTTGGTGCCATAATATTGCCCCAAATTAAAAATCAAAAATAGTATAAATTTGAAAACGAAAAAAGTAAAAAAGAAGATAAAATATACAAGCAAATGGCATCTGATGGACGCAGATGGAGGCTCACAGCACCCGCAAAAATTATAATTTTTTTAATGGTTTTTAGAAATTTTTTATTGGTTTTTGGGTTTTGGAACTGGAATGGAAATTTTTCTTATTTTCTGTGCGCTCGGATTTGAACATTTTCGCTTTCGGCAACATATTATGGGAATATTTCGGAAATGTTTGTTTCACGATTTATAAAAAATGGTGGGGTGAAAAGTTTCACCAAAAGAATATTTCCGTTTTCATGTATAAACATCAAATCGGTTTAATGGCCTCCGTCATTAGTCAGCAAGAAATTAAAATACTGAATAAAAGTCATCGAATCCAAATTTATTATTTATCGCTAATATCGAGGTCAGAGTCGCAGTTTCGACAGGTGTAGTAGCCACGGTTGCGCATGTCGACACATTTCAAGTAATAGGGCCAGTCGCATTGCAAGGAATTGAAAAATTCCAAAAAAACCAATAAAAACGAATTAAACACATACAAAAACACTATATACGCATTAAAACGAAATTTGTAGGGTGAAATGTTTCATTTTGAAAACACGGCTGGCGTCTCAACACCACACGATAGATATTTCACATACACTTCGTATTTTTTAAGAACAGCATTAAACCAACACGACTGATATACCTTTAATTTGTGTTGAGTAGTTAGCGACCGTGGCACAGTGCTTTGTCCCCATATAGTGAATCGGCAAAATTAGAGAAGTTATCGCAGAAAAATGAAATTTGGTGTGCTGGTTCAAAATATGTTAATTAAGAAAAATTCGAAGTTTCGGAAAAATCGGTGCAAGGACATGACTACCTCCGATACATCTTTAAATTTAAAAGTTTAATTTTAGCTATAATTGTATATAGAATAAATCGAAAGTTAGTAACTATCTGTTAAAATATGTCTTTTAGTTTAGTGGTTAATTTTGTTTCATTCGGTGCAAGGATATGACTACCTCCCATACATAATTTTTCTCAAAAACTAAATTGTAACTACATTAGTGATTAGAATGCACTGAAAACTTATAACAAATTATAAAACTATATTTTTGGGCTCTCTGGAAAATTTCGCATCATTTGATACAAGGACATGACCATCCCACATATATCCTTTTTCTCAAAAACTAAATTTTAGCTACATTTGTGATAAAAATGCACTAAACACTAATAACAACTTAAAGAACTATGTTTTTGAGCTATCTGAGAAATTTGGCTTCATTCGATACAAGGAAATGACCATCTCCGATATATCCTTTTTCTCATAAACTAAATTTTTGCTACATTTGTGATCAAAATGCAAATAATTTAATATTCTCTTTAAAAAGGGTCATAAATAAATTTGTTTCTAAATTTGCTCAACAAATAAGATAATAAATTTTAATTGTAATATATGATGTTTTCTTTCAAAATGTATTTATCAATTTCTTTGAATTCATCATTTTTTTATGTGTTTTGTAGACCTAAGTGACGATAGTTCCGTATTTGTATTTTCTCTCGTCGTTTTTCTTGTATGGGATAATCGCAAAATGTACATAACAAGTCATATCGTCAGCTTAGTATTAGCACACACAACAACAAAGTGCAGTGTGTTCATGGAGTAAATGAATTGAAACATAAGGAAAGCAATGAAACGAAAAGCAAAACGGAAAACATGAATCAGCTGTTTACAAACAAATGTTGATTACTTGATACTTTTTACTGGATGTCGTTCGTTTACCCAGCAGTTATTTTGGAGTCAATTGAAAAAGTGAACTAGTTAATTTCTAGCGCAGTTCGCAGTAGTTCTGAAAAAGTACAAAAGGCGTTCAGTGTAGAACAGTTATTTTTGCTTTTGTTTTCAAAAGTATTGCTGAAAAAAATAAACGCGTTCTGGCTAGTTTTTAAAATTTGATGCGCACAAGAAAAACTAATAAAAAAAAAAATGTTTATATACAAAATGTTTTCTGGAATGTGGATGGAAAAGATGGTACAAATGAGATCTTTAGGACCTTTCCGTTGCATTAAATTTTTACACTTTTAATATGTTCACTTTAAAACTAGTTAAAAAAGAACCACTTTCAGGCTACTGCGAAAGCAACCAGTTTAAAAATGTTCCTAATTCAACTAGTTCAAATATGGGAAAAAAGGAGTGTTTCTGGGGACAATTGTCTTTTCCTATGACATCAACCCGCAAAAAGCGTCAGTTCGTTCAATGTTAAAGGGTATTATAGTGGAACTAGTACTGGTCCTTTTTGGAACTAGTTCACAACTATTTCAAATTTGGTCCACTTTTCTGCTGGGTACTTTTTGTGATATTTTTTACTGAGAGAGTAAAATCAGTCTTACTCTCCCAGTAAAAGTTACTTGATATTTTTTACTCGAAAAGTTCTCAAACAGACCTACAGTCAATAAAATTGCACAGATTGCAAAAATTGAATTGAACATTGAACGTCGCTGGAGCCCTTTACTTGGAAAAAATTATATAATCATATTTTTGGTCTTTGTAAAACTAAAATATATAGATGTTTTAAAAAAATACAAAATTTCAAATTTCCGGTTTAAAATCTTAAATTTTTTTTTTACTAGTGGTTAGATTTGTTAACAAAGTATATAAATGAAAAATAAAAAATCGCCTACTTTTTATTTATATATTTTTTTAATTTTTTCAAAGTTTGCAAAACTTTAGGGTTTCCACCAAAAAAAAAAAAATATTCTTTCAAATTTTGGTAAGTTTTTGTCACTATTTAATAAAAATTATGCACTACATCAAAATTTGATTAATTTTTTATAGTAATAAACAAAAAAAATTGCATAAATTTATTTTTTTTTAAATTTTGGCAGTACCATAAACTTAGGTCTTTGCAACTTTTTCTGAAACTAAGGAAATATGTCTTTAAAAATTCATATCATTTTTACATTTCCGGGTGAAAAATCTAAAACTTTTTTACATATTCTATTTAAGCTCTTTAAAATGTACTAAAATCATAAATAAAAAATTACCTACTCTTAAAAAAAAAAAAATTTTCAGTCTATCAAACTTTTGCATTTTGGGAATTCCAAATAAAAAATCGCAAAAGTTTTCGATGGCACAAACAACATTTTTATATAAAATATTTACAAAAAATTATTTATGTTTTTTTGTTCCTATAGTTATAAACAAAACTGTTTAGTTTCAAAGCAATACAATAAAAAATGAAATTTTAAAAATTTGTTTTGTAACACAGTAAAAACCGTTTTTCCGTTCAACAGTTTTACCTCAAACGTTTTCTGACTTTAGCGCCCTCTACTGTTAACAAAAAGACGAGATGATAAATTCTATTTACGAATTTATTTAAGGTACTTTATTAGCTTTACAAAAATGTATAATACTGAAATATTCTAAGCACTTTATTTTATTTTAATTTTGCCTATGGGACAAAGCACTGTGCGTGGCGCAGTGGGTAGAGTTCATGACCCATACGCCAGAGAACCCTGGTTCAATTTCTATCTGACACAGAAAGATTTTTTCAATTGAATTAATTTTTCTGTTCGGTCGTAACCTCTCTGCAGACAATGGCAAACATCAGAAAGTATATTATACCATGTAAAGTAGACATCTGCATGAATACATTCAAATGCCTCTTCAAAACATTTGCTTGATTAACGTATACTTACACTCTATCATTCTAAGCAACCAAGAACAAGTGAGTAAAAGAGAAAATGAAATGAAAACATTCGAGTTCTTTACTCAAAGCAGATGTGTATTCGATATGAAATATATTCAAATATCTCTTGTTATACAGCGAGTTAGACAAATACATACCAAGTATAAAGAAATGTACTCGTTTAAGCAAAGGAATTTGCGCTGCTGGCGGCATGTATGCTCTTGCTTGCATGTTTATGCAAAGTTTTAAGGAAAGGTTTTGAAACTTTGTTTTGTAGTCATAAATAAAAACAAATTTTAATGTTATTGAAAATTATTTATATGTTAAATTAAGTTGTTTTATGCCTTAACTTATTTTTGGCCTTCACAGTGCTCGACGCCGCACGTTTGGAAAATATTAGAAAAATATTAAACACAACTTAAATATCACTAAAATTTAAAAATCAAAAATCTATCACTTGTTTGCTTCAGAGTATACAATTTCTGACTAGAAAAAGATTTTCTTATTCGTTTTGTTTGAGTTATAAGAATGAACGACAACAATAGCGACAAATGCTGCACAGCACAAGATAAATTCGAAAATTTCTTGGTGTATTCAGATGTACTCGGTATGTAAATGTGTATCTCGAATACATAGCATTGTAGTCTGCAAAAAAGCAACTGTACAAAGAGAACAAACGATAAGCAAGTTCTGTACTCATTCTGTTGAGAGCCTGCCGAATGTTGTACAGTGCTCGCTTCAGTTTTTATTTGTTATGAAAGTACTGCACTCTAGCTTAAAATATGATTCGAAATGTTGTTCATAGCAGTTGTGTATACTTTGCAACAGGCAAAGCAAATGTATTCATGCAGATGTCTAATGTAAAGCTTCTAGAGAACATGCATATTAGCCATTCGGAGTCGGCATAAAACTAGTAGGTCCAGTTCTCGATCAATTGTGTACAAAAATTTTATTAAATTGTTTGAATATGCACAACACAATTTTGTTTGAATGTGCACAACACAAGAAGTTTGGTCAAAGTCCTTTCAAGGGCTGAAAGGGCCAGTTTATTTATTTAGTTGCTAGTTGACATAAAACACGATAAATTCACTCGATCAAAAAACTTTTGGAAAAAAATTTGTTACCACTGTTTTGGTAGAGCAACACAATGTACATCTGAACTTTGTGATGTGATATACTTTCGTTAAAGATTTTGGACTGTTCTTGTTATGATTTACTTCATAAGTGAAATTCGTCAATTAACTGATATTTGTGAAGCATGTTATTTATATTTATTGGAGCTCTGTATATGATTATCTTTATAGGCGAAGCTTTATTCATTTTCAATTTGTTATACTTTGCTTTAAATGGATTCATTCAATATTCTCAAATATATAATTTTTATCACAAAGGGTTAGCTCCTTTATCTGTGATCTGTTTAATAAAATATGTAGTTTCTCCAACATAGAATCTAGTTTTGAAGGGTCATCGCTACATGTTTTGTGCACTTCATTGTTATTTGTATTCATAGTAACGGTACTCTTTTCCTTAATAATAAATTTTAATTTCACTAATTTCCTTTATTTTTTTTTTTTTTACATATTTTCATATAATTTTCTTTGCTTCCCTTACCTTTTGCATTCTTATTTTGCTTTTGAGAAAAGTGCATCAAAATCCGCCATATAAGTATTAATGAAAAAATTTGGCCAGAATTGGTTGCAGGATTCGTTAGGCAGGATCGCAATGTGATGGGACGAGGTTTACAATAAGAAAAAATATATGCCTTATTCGGCTATTACGGGTATGGCACGAGTACCGCTCTATGGCGCCTTGAAGAACGAAGATATGATCGAAACGTTTAGTCTCCAAAAATTTGACTGTTTATTTATTACTTATTCATACTCTTATATTTATACTACAAATATTATTATTCCACTTTACACAACTAACATAATTTATATTACTCTTAACCATTATATTATTCGAAACCAATATGAGTTGAGTTTGCCCAATATTTTCATATATTGCCTAAACTCTTATTATATTTATTTCTTCTTTTCTTTCACTCATAGCATGTCACAAGTAAACCAGAACAATACTGCACTTGCAGTTACACAACTTTGTGTTAGCGTAACAGAAACTGCATTGTTTACATTTTTACATGCTGGCCACGATCTAACATGAACTTGTTTGAGTCAATGCCATACAGTGATCGTTGGTGCAAGGCAAGAACGAAAGAAAATATAAAAGGAGAAAACAAAACAATTATTTGAAGAAATTGAGCGGAATGCAGTGGCGGTACTACTGTAGTGGCCGTTCCACTACACCCTCACCCTTAAGCAAAAATTTATTTTTTGAAATGACTTTAAAAGAATGGAAGAGGTTAAGAGTGAGAATGAGTTATTTTATAGTTTTTGAAATTCAAAACAAATTTGAGCTTAAGGCCAAGTATGCTGACAACAAGACAACATGAAGGCAATGAAGGCAACAGCCAACAACAACAACAACGCCTCTGTATAGAGCAAATCACACAGCAGACTAGACAGACTGTTTGGTTGATCGCAACAATAACTCATCAGTAGTCTTGCATGACTTTTCACTGTGATCCACTCAAGCTACTTAGGTCCTACTGTGACTACTAAAATATCGCAGGCGATTTTTAGCCGCACAACAGCCAAGATGCGAGAAGGATGCTTGGTGAACACCACCAATGTTATTTTTATTTACTTTTCATTTTACATTTACACACACATAAACACTGAATTTAATAAATAAATAAACACATGAATACAAAAAATTAACACCCATACACTGTTCTATTAAAAACAAAGAGAGAAAGGGAAAGCATAAAAAAAGTTGGAGACTTGCAAAATGGGCGCAAATACATGCGCAAAGCTGGCGTGATCTTGCGCAGAGTCGAGTAGCGGATCACATAAGGCCGCAATCGAAACAATCGACACAGAATGTATTGTACATTTCAAGTGCGCAGTGTGAAAGAGAAGTGAAATTCAAAGTTATTAAAGCAAATAATAAGACAGTGAAGCAGTGCAGCAGTTGGATCGAAAAGTATTTAAGGGAAATATGACGACCAAAGAAGAGCAACAGTGGAAAGTTGCAAAGTTGCTTGTAGGCCCACTTGTTTATCCAACAGCAAGAGCAGAGTCGTTGGCTTGTAGGCCCACCTGCAATCAAACAAGAACAAGTAGCGTCGATGGCTTGTAGGCCCACCTGCACTAGCAGTAGACAGAGTCGGTGGCTTGTAGGCCCATCTGTCTTCACACTTTTTTCTAGCAGCGTCCGTGGCTTGTATGCCCGCCTGCTCAAACCAGAACATTGTCCGTGGCTTGTAAGCCCGCGTGTTCACATTTTTTCATCGAGTAACAGTACTGCGGCTTGTAGGTCCGCCTGTTAAGCCGAGACGCAGCAGAGAAGTGACAGAACCGGAGAAATAAGGCCCACTAAATCACAAAAACATAAATATATAAATTTATATATCTCAAATTGTAAGAAAGATAAAGGCTTCATTTTAATAAAATAACAGATTTATGTATAAAGAAGAAAACATTGTGAAATTTCTTGTAAGAACCTTGGAGACCCGCTGAGCTTACCCCAGCAAAAACTAAAGAACCATCGGAGGTTCGTTACAAGTGGCGCGCCCGAGCAGGGACTATTATTCAAAGGAATAGACATGGAAAACAACAGAAAAGGCAACTCACGAAAGAATCATGGTACGAACGGCCTGGATACCCACACTACGACGCACAGTGGGAGGACTTCATATAAGTTTTGGCCATAAATAGTAAAAATAAACCTAGAGCTTTGAAATTTGGTATGAATGCTTTGCATACTTAAACATGAAATATATATAAGTTTGGATCCAATCCGCCCACAGACACGCCCACCATCTATACGAATTTTTTTGCAGAAAATAGTAAAATTAAACGTAGAGCTTTCAAACTTGGTACGAATGCTTTGCATACTTAAATATATATAAGTTTGGATCAAATCCGCCTTAAAATACGCCCACCTTCCATACGAATTTTTTTTTGCAGAACATAGTAAAATTACACGTAGAGCTTTCAAACTTGGCACGAATGCTTTGCATACTTAAATATGAAATATATATAAGTTTGGATCAAATCCGCCCGCAGACACGCCCACTTTTTTAACAAAAGTTGTAATCTTGAAGTTAGTCTTTACAAAATATTCTCGTATAATGTATTGAAAAAAGTTTTATTTCCGAATTTAGGCAAAATTTGCCGACAGACAGCCCCCCCCCCCCCCCTTTTAACCGAATCTTCTTTCTTTCCATATAACACTTATTAAACTCTTGGTATACAAGTTAAATTCTATGGGTTTTAACATTTTTATTAAGAACATAAGCATAAGCCGTACGGAGTCGGCATAAAATTGAAAATGCTAGTTTACAATTTTAAAAATATTTTTTATTGCTCATTAAGCTTATTTTGTAAGCAAGTTCTCGAGCTTCTACTGACAGCTCTTTGTATTTTTTGTCTTTCTTCAGTAGCAAATCGCTGACAAGACGGTCGGAAAATATTAAAAGATGGTAAAAAAATGTCTTCATTATTGGCAGTCCTAGAACAGGTTCCGCTATTGTATTGGCGTGCGTTTTTATATATTTTATTAGATACCCCTTGTGCTTCTTCAGACAAGTGTCCAATTGAAACGCCTAGCTCCTTTATTATTTCGCTCCCATGAATTAGTACTTTGTGCACAGTTGGAGGCATATTGTCCCATATGTAACACTGCACATACAGTTCAGCTGTTTCTCGGGTGTAAATTTCAATTTTTTCCATATGAACTTCTAACCCGCTAGCAATTATCTGTAAAATCATGTAAAAACTTTTAATAAGTCTTTATTTATTTTGAGGAACCACAAATGTCACAAATTTTTAGGAACAATGTCCACGTTGATTGAAAGAGAATTTCTCAAGTCATTTTGTATTTGCTCTTTTTTGTTTTGTTTTGTTTTAGTATTTTAGTTTTACCTGATTCAAAACCCTCTTTAAATTCAATGTTGTACGCTATGCGTAGAGTACATTCCACAAAACGAATCCATAAATTTATTGTTGTTTAATTGCTGTCAAATTGGCGTGACTTTTTTTGTTATGTATCACTATAATTAACAAATACAAAAAGTAGCATATTTTCTCAATAGAAAATGTTAATGCCAAAAGGACACCTGTCAAATTGCGCACAGTCTAAGTCAACGTATAACGCCATCTATCGGGTTATGACATTGACCACAACACAGCGCCATCTATTATTTATCTCGTTACTTCTCCACAAAAAATGCACGCAAAAGTCTTTTAAAATAAAAAAAAAAATAAATAACTGGCCATTTCAGCCCTTGAAAGGACTTTGACCTAGCTTCCTATGATCAATTGTGTTGTGCGTGTTATTAAGTTTATACACAATTGACCGAGAACCGGACCTACATGCTTAACGCCGACTCCGAACGGCGATGAACGATGAATGTTCTCGTTCTCAAGAAGCTTTACATGGCATTTTGATTACTCTCTGAGGTTTGCCATTGTCTGCAGAGAGGTGGCGACCGCACAGAAAAATTATTTTAATTAAAATAATTTTCTGTCGCTGCTGGGGTTCGAACCTGGGTCTCCAGGTTCTTTGACATAGCGGCCACGCACTTTAACCAACTACGCCACGGACGCCGCAAAAGTCTTTTATCACAATAAATTTACAATTTTCAGTAATCTTCTATGCCTCACAACGAATTTTCCACCTTTACATTGTCCAAAATCATCAGATCATGCGAATTTCGTCGAAAAAACATTTTTTTGCGTTTTTCCGGAATTTTCCGAGTTTTCCAATAAGAATTTCCTATTTTTCCAAAAGCCATTCCAAAACAATTGCACACAAAATTCCATACAAATAAATTAATTTTCGATAATTTCCAATTACCCGACTTTTCCGGAGGGTTTTCCAAAAATTTTCTTTCGTAAAATCTTTTTCCTGATAATTATGAACAAGCGCAAAAAATTGAGCCAAATTCGCCCACTATTTGTTACTTTAAATGTAATTATCATTTTGAAGATACGCTGAATATAATATAATAAAATATTTTGTATAATCAACGAGAAAAAATCACTCAAACCCATTTGGGGCAAGTTCGGGCAGCAAGAACCATGTTTGTCTATAAATATATATATTTCTGGATAATATTTTGAAAAAACTGGATATATGTTTTATATTTTTTTTTTTTTTTTAGACTTAACCAACGCTCAGGGGATGTCCGCTATGAATACGAAAGCATTGTGTTGATTCGGAAGACGGGTGATAGTTAGTTGGAGGGTGGAAAGATAGAGTACATAGTGTCGGTGAAAATTTGTTTTAAATTTACATAGCTCAAAACTGCCGGGAAACACGCTCGCAGGAAGATTGTTCCACAATTTTGCTGTACGACTAAAGAACGAATTATCCCGGTAATGCGAGGTTCTATTGGGCATCAAGGCAATGGTAAAGGGATAGGCTTGATGAGCTGCCCGAGTGGACCGAGAAAACACACGAGTTGATGGCGTCAAGTCATGTATCTCCCTCGAACACTTCCCATGGTAGTACCTGTACATTAGAGTGTCCCTTATTTTGCGATTTTTGGAAATGTTAAGGGGCTGAAAGGTTTTTTTATGCGTTTTTATTTTCTAAGAACGAAACTAAAAAAATTCTTTTTTTTACGACAACGTTTACCCGTGCCAATCGGGCCCGAAAGTTTCGAAAAAGGCCCATATTAGACCATATTTGCACAAATTAAAAAAAAATCTTTTATCTGCTTTTTATAAATGTTTTACATTTTTTTGGAACAGATACATAAGAAATATGATATCTGCAAAGTTTTTTTATGGTGGGCGTGGTTACCGCCCCTGCTGAGTCGAAATTTCTCCCGCAGCCTTTTCCCACTTTTTCATGAAATGAGTGCAATTTAGGTATTAATATCAACAATAAATAAATACATTTTTATTGTGCTAAAAGTATGATTAGATTTCATGAAATTCACATTATGTACTTACAAAAATTAACAATAAATTAAAAAACTAGTATTTTACCCTGCGGCGGGCGCGCAACAAGCTAATACCTACAAGCAGTATTATTGCGGCTTTTCAACCGAAAACATAGTTTTTTTTTTATAAATAAAAAAAATTAAAAACCAAAAATGTATGCCCCCTGAAGGGTTAAATTTTAATAAGAAATACAAATTAATTATAAGTTTTTTTTTAAGAGTATGTATTTATTTTTTTTTTGATAGTTCGAGTATATTTTTCGAGTATTTTGGGCCACAAAAAGTAGGTTTTGTAGCTGCGCTTCTGATTTTGTAAGCTCCAGAAATTCTTGAGCAAGTTGTACCCCACGCTCCGCAACATCATTTACAACACAAAGATCTTTAAAATAATTTTTTACTCTCTGGTATTCTTCATCTTTTTCCTATTCGTCAGGATCATATTTTAAAAAATTGCATGTCAAACTAAACCTACGAAATAGATTTGTTGTTCGACAAGATGCAAAACAATCTAAACGTTTTTTTGTCCATTCATTTTAGAAATTTGGGTTTGCGATTGGATGATTACATGGAAACTTTTCTCCTTGCAATGCTGTCGCCATACTGCGTTTTCTCTCAATAGAAACTGCATCATCGAAAAAAGCGAGTGCTACAAGTTCTTCGCCAAGGTATCAAAGATGCCTTCCAAATTTTTGACTTGCAGCAATGGATATTTTTTGTTAATTATCTTGTATGCGACCAAATCTTTTAAAAAAGACGGATCCTGATTTGGAGCTTTTATGCTATTAGTAGCTTCAAACCAGATTTTGATGTATAGTAGAACTACAAATATACAGACTTGACGGATTCCGATAATAATGAATAGCATAAAAGCTCCAAATAAGGATCTGTCTTTTTTAACTAATTTGTATTTCTTATTATAATTTAACCCTCCAGGTGCATACATTTTTGGTTTTTGATATTTTTTATTTATAAAAAAAAAACTATGATTTCGGTTGAAAAGCCGCATTAAGACTGCTTGTAGGTATTAGCTTGTTGCGCGCGCCCGCCGCAGGTTAAAATACTAGTTTTTTAATTTATTGTTAATTTTTGTAAGTACATAATGTGAATTTAATGAAATCTAATCATACTTTTAGCACAATAAAAATGTATTTATTTATTGTTGATATTAATACCTAAATTGCACTAATTTCATGAAAAAGTGGGAAAAGGCTGCGGGAGAAATTTCGACGCAGCAGGGGCGGTAACCACGCCCACCATAAAAAAACTTTGTAGATATCATATTTCTTATGTATCTGTTCCAAAAAAAAGTAAAACATTTATAAAAAGCAGAGAAAAGATTTTTTTTTAATTTGTGCAAATATGGTCTAATATGGGCCTTTTTCGAAACTTTCGGGCCCGATTGGCACGGGTAAACGTTGTCGTAAAAAAAAAATTTTTTTAGTTTCGTTCTTAGAAAATAAAAACGCATAAAAAACCTTTCAGCCCCTTGACATTTCCAAAAATCGCAAAATAAGGGACACTCTACTGTACATAAGGCTTAGGCAACCAACATTGCGTCGATGCCCAAGAGAGTAGAGAGAAGATGAAATGTTTTAATCCCCTATCAAATATATCGCACGTCGTTGAATTCGGTCCAGAAGCTCCAAAAATGAATAAAGTGAAAAAGTGCCAAAAATAAATAAAAAGTGTCAACAAGCAACTAACAGCTAAAAAGCCGTCGGCAAGCAGTGCATGTAAAAAGGTGGTGTTTTTTTTTAGTTGTCATTGTTGTTGTTGTTGTGAGCGCACATTTGGTGTTGCCTCTCATTGTACTCTTCTAGGGTGCGCGTGCTACAACTTTGGTACTTTTTCACAAAAGGGTTTGCGTGCAACTATTTCCGTACTTTTTTAACACTACTTTTTTCACACAACTTTTTTTCACACTACTTTTTTACTACTTTTTTTTTATAGTTCGCAATTTTAAAAACACACTTGTTAACACATTTTTGAATAATAATCAATTAATATAAAGAATATTCAAATCAATTTGCTTTCGTATTTAAAAAAAAAAATGCATCGATATAAGCAACTGGGATGCCATTTTTACTTATTTGTGCTCTACTCGTTTGCCAGAAACTACGTTGTCGCTATGGGAGCAAGGCATAGTCAACAAATCTGAAATTCCAAAATGGAAAGATTTGCACAATTTTTTAACAAGCCGGTTCCAAACCTTAGAAACAGTTTCTGATATTCGAAATTCCAGTAATACAAAGGGTCTCAATAATAGAAATAATTCACAATCTAACCAAAGTAGTTTCGTGAGAAAAATGAATTCTAATCACGTAAATGTGATCAACAGTTCCCAATGCAAGCTTTGCCCCAATCAACATCATGCCTTAAAAGGCTGTCCTAAATTTTAAGCCATGTGTGTGTGTAATAGATCATCTACCGTAAGAAGGCTTCACCTATGCATAAGCTGTTTGGCCTTTTCTCATGAAGTCAAAGATTGTAAAAGTCACTTTCATTGTGCGTCTTGTAAAAAACGCCACAATTCCCTGCTTCATCGTGAAGCTTCGCAATCGATAGTTCATGCTCCTCTAATAGCTTCCAATCCCCCACCAAAAATGCACACTCAACTCAATTACAGTCCACCCCTGTAGAAGAGAATGTTCTTTCCTGTTTTGCAAGCAGCAGAAAAAGTGTACTTCTCGGTACTGCTATGGTGACCATATGTCATTTAGGTACTGTTTACACTGCTAGAGCCCTGATTGATTCGGGTTCGGAAGGAACATTTGTTTCAGAATGCCTGCAAAGGATTCTGAAACTACCCTTACATCCAGTGAATACACAAGTAGCTGGCTTAAATAATGTAGTTTCAGCAAGAGTTTCCCGAATGTTTAGATTTGTCATGGGGTCCCCTATCAACCCTAGTCTGAGAATTGAAGCGAATGGCTTGATTCTCCCCCAACTCACAGGGAATCTTCCCACTAGCTCTATCGACATTTCTTTACTTCAATGCCTTCCTGATTTAGATCTTGCTGACACTAATTTCTATAAGAGTAACCAAGTGGATGTGGTCATATATATCCTGGTATTCTTCTGGACGGCATCCGCCGCAATATATTGGGCTCGTTGATTGCCCAAGAAACCGTCTTTGGTTGGATTATTACGGGTCCAGTTCGAACTGAAAAGCTGTCTTCGTAACGGGCAGTGGAACATGAGCGTGGTGTCAGACTAAGAGACTAATAAAAGTTTTAAATTTACTTATTATTGCCGGGTACAGCAACGCGCGACGGGTATCGTTAGTATATATATAAACAAGTGTATATTTTGATATCACCACTAACTGCAGAAACGGTCGACCGATTTAAAATTTCAGGGTACGATGGGGTTGGTCTGTAAATGGTTCATGTGAAGTTTGCACGAAATCGGCTTAGTGGTTCCGGAGGTATGGCATTTTAAAGATTTTCCCATATCTATTTATATAAAACAAAATCGTGATTTGTGTTTGTAATTCCATAACTCAAGAATGGAGCGTCCGATTTGCTTGCGATTTGTTGTGTTCTTCTTAGCCGCACCATGGTTTTTTTGCCACAATCCCTTTTACCGCCAAATAATGAATAAAAATTTATAAACTGAATCAAACAATCGCACAAACAGTAGTTAATTTTCTATTTAAAGCTGTATTTTTTACAAAATACGTTTTAAATATCGAAAAATTTTATTAATATTTATTGGATGGTATTATAACATTCAAAAAACAATTTATAACATTTTCTGAAAATTACACTTCATTTATGAAAATTATTTAAAAAAGTAATCTAATTAACTTGAACTCAAAAAATTGTACATACATTGCATAAATATCTTAATTTAAGTATTTTATAAAGAACTTAATAGCTAGCATGGTATCCATTTGCATTAATGACCTCTCGTAAACGGCGTTTCATCGATTCCACCAATTTGGATGTATCGTTCGGCGATATTTTATTCCATTCCTCTAGGATAACTGTTTTAAGCTGCTCTCGATTGGTTGTCTCATGCTGTCGTACTTTACGCTCGAGGAAATCCCAAATATGCTCAATAGGATTGAGGTCCGGTGATTGAGGGGGATGTTGAAGTGTCGATTTGCAGTTGTAGACAAGCCAAGTTCTGATTCAGTGTTCCTGAATTCTGATTAGGGGATTTTCCCCTAGATTTAGGGGTTTTTTTCGGTTTAGTAGAAAATTAAGGGGTCAAAAATCTTTAGGGAAGAACTTTAGGGGATTTTAATTTTCTGTTAGTGTTGTTTG
This sequence comes from Pherbina coryleti, assembly GCA_943735915.1. NCBI lineage: Eukaryota > Metazoa > Arthropoda > Insecta > Diptera > Sciomyzidae > Pherbina > Pherbina coryleti. Next base: position 119,716,309 of record OX030948.1, on the reverse strand, counting down.
AGAACTTTTAGTGATTTCTAAAAGCAGTGACAACTATGAACTGTATTTTTTTGCATTTGACTCTTTTGTGTTCTATTTTTCATTTTGTTTTAGCTCTTACAAGGTTTATTTTGTCAAAGTGAGTTAAAACAATTGCGTACCATCGAAACAATGCTGCTTCGCAGCTGATTGTTTGTCGAATGAGCGAAATAGCACCAGAATATGTGTGAAACGTGAGACTGTTTTAAATTCTGACGACGAGGAAGCATATATTGATTGATAAATACCATTGATTTTGTAACAAACCAAAACAAAAAATGTTAAAAAACGAAAATTAGAAAAAACGTGGAAGTATGTCTCTAAATTTATTAAGCAGTTTTTATTTTACTAAAAATTAGTAGAAAAAAAAATGTAAATAGTTCAACCTAATTACAATTGAAGAACTATACTTTCATAAAATATAGTATATCTGCCTTATGTTTCTTAAAAAATTGGCTGCGTAAAGTTGCGCATAAGATAAAACACTTCATTTAAAAAAAGCTTAAAAACAAGTTTTCCTCAAAACGCACTAATTTTCAAGACAAATTCTGTTATAGAACTAAAAGATGTTTGTGAAAGATGTGTTTGTGTTAATTAACAAAAGTACTTAAAATTAGTAAGATATATTTTTGTTTTCTCCCGCCTTTTGCCATGTTTCCGTCTGTCCGATTGTCTGTCTGTCTGTTATGGCGATTATATCTCTTATATTGAAGCGATCTTAATGAAATTCAAAATATGTAATTTCTTTATTACTTGAGTTTGTGTTTTTAAGTTCCTCAATGAATTACTATGTACAAAAAAACTAATGTGATTGTTTTATAGTCCAAAAATTTATTTTGATATTGTATTTATTTACATCAATTAAACCAAGTATTCAATAAATTTAACTAACTCAAAAAATTTTAGGGGTTTTTTTTAATTTTTAGGGGAAAATTCAGCAAATTTTTCAGATTTAGGGGAAAAAGCTCAACTTATCTGGCAACACTGTTCTGATTAGTAGTAAATTATGCTTGGGATCATTATCTTGGACCAACATGAAATCACGACCGAGTTCTAATTTTTCAGCACTGGCTCTTAAATTATTTTTCGTTTAGTTTCAACGAAAGCTAAGTTTCCAACACCGTTAGCTGCCCTGGCGACCCATACCAAAATATTTCCACCTCAATTTTTTACGGTTGGCGTTAAATTTTCTATATTAAGAGAGGTATAAGGTCTTCGCCAAACGAAACGACGTCCATCTGAGCCAAAAATATTAAACTTCCTTTCATCAACAAAAACAACTTTTTTCTTATTTATATATTCATTTGCATATGCTAAGCGTTTTAGAGCATTATTTTTAGATATAAACGGTTTCTTGCGGGACACGAAACTTTTGCATAAGACGAATTATTAAAACGAATTATGCATAAAGACCTTGGTATGACGCAATACAAAGTCCAATTTGTTCAGGAGTTGAAGCCAACTGACCATCCAATGCGTTTTCGCTTCGCTGAGTGGGCCTGCGATCGACTTACAGAAGATGCCGATTTTGCCAAAAAAATCATCTTTTCAGATGAAGCTCATTTTGATCTTGGCGGGTATGTAAACAAGCAAAATTGTCGCATTTGGTGCACAGAAAACCCGCACGCATACATTGAAAAGCCGATGCACCCAAAACGAGTCACTGTTTGGTGTGGATTTTGGTCCAGAGACAAGGAGTAGAGCAAGGAGCAGAGCACTCCAAGCAGAGCAAGGAGTGGCCGTTACAGTCAATAGCCATCGTTATCGGGCCATGTTGAACGAATTTTTGTTTACAACAGGACGTCCATTTGGTTTCAACAGGACGGCGCTACGTGCCACACAGCCGAAGCTACACTCGATGTTTTGCGCCCTGTTTTTGAAGATCGCATTATCAGCCGCAGAGCTGATGTCGTTTGGCCACCTCGGAGCTGCGATTTGACACCGTTGGACTATTATTTGTGGGGTGCCCTCAAAGATAAGTGTTACGCCGACAAGCCAGAGACAATTGACGCTTTAAAGGACAATATTCGTGAAGCCATTGGTGAAATACAGCTGCACACAATCGATAATGTGCTTAAAAATTGGACCGATCGTGTAGGCTACTGCATGGCCAGCCGAGGCAGCCATTTGAATGAAATTATTTTCCATTATTAACCGGAAGGATTGTACATTAAAATAAAAAAGAAATTTGAGAAAATATTCAGTAGTTTTTTTACAGCATTTTCAAAAAACAAAAAGTTATTTGGCGGACCTTTTATATATTGATTTTATAAACTTAATGTATCTAATTATCAAATGAAATCATATATAAATAAATTCATGAGAATTATAATTATGAAGCTTTAAAACTATATTTCATTTTACAATTGGCCAAACGAAAGGAACAATGAGGAAACAGGGTAAGTGACTTTTGAAGACGGCCTCTTTGCTGGCGAAAATGGTCTCGTGATCGCTCAAAGTAGTGCGTTCGGCTGGACACTGTCTGGCTCATTTGGACTTTGGGCACCCAACACCCAATTACCCGTTCAACAGCTATCACATATTTACTCATAAAAGTATCCACTGAATTTAAAATAAATTAAATTAACTATTTGTAAACATAAACCTCTTCGCTATTACTTATTTATGAAACCAATTAACCAGTTCTAAGTTTTACAGATATTGCGAGATGAGCGGAATGTTTACGTAGCCACGTAGCCGTGTGGTATCTGAGCACTTCCCCACCCTGTATGCGTCATTGTAGCAAGAAAGCCGTTGAAATCGCTGAGGTAGTCGACTAGCCACCAAAACGATTTGGTTTCTTAGAAGATCGATGGGCAGAACATTTTTTCACAAGGATTCTACAATCAATGTTTTATCGCGAACGCGAGATTTTTAAAAAGAAGTCATCACGCAAAAGATTTTTTTCATTCAACATAAAAACATTTATAACATCACACCCACACTCTCCGTGTACCCAAAGGTATAAAAACTTGTTAACACTTGTATAATAAAATTGTTAACTCAAAATAACTAGTTTCTGTTCTTTTCTTTTTTTCGCCATTTTTCACCGTGGTTCACTGACTGAACACATATATACTAATAACATATGTTCACTTGAACCTATTGAGAATGATTTTCTCGGAAAAATTAATTTACACCACCTTTACTAAAACAATTGTAGTGTACTTAAATAGTCACTCAAACCGACCATCAAAGACTTTCATTAATAAGTACAACTGTCCTACATACGACAGCATTAAAAACAAAAAATATCTACAAAATACGTTTATAAATAATAATAATAAACAGGCCATTTCAGCCCTTGAAAGGACTTTGACCGAACTTCTTATATAAAAAATAATAAATAACTGGCCATTTCAGCCCTTGAAAGGACTTTGACATAGCTTCTTATGATCAATTGTGTTGTGCGTGTTATTAAGTTTGTACACAATTGACCGAGAACTAGACCTACATGCTTAACGCCGACTCCGAACGGCGATGAACGGAATGTTCTCGTTCTCAAGAAGCTTTACATGGCATTTTGATTACTCTCTGAGGTTTGCCATTGTCTGCAGAGAGGTGGCGGCCGTACAGAAAAATTATTTTAATTCAAATAATTTTCTGTCGCTGCTGGGGTTCGAACCTGGGTCTCCAGGTTCGTTGACATAGCGGCCACGTACTTTAACCAACTACGCCACGAAGTCCGAACATATGTATATTGTCAACAAATATATGTTCTTGGCGGGTTTTCGAATTTGATGCACAAAACTATGTATCATCTTTGGAAGAATGCCATTTTAAGTCAGGCCATTTTAAGTTAAGTTAAGATTGAAATCGCCCAACATTAAAATGTCGTCCTTAACGTCAAGTAGATTTATTATATATTCTATGCAATCCGCAAGGCTTGCATAGCCTTCTGCGCTACTCTTTGGGGGAATATACGCATTAATAACATATACATTGGAATAACAATGTATAACCTTAACGCATATAAGATCGATATTAGAAGAGCAGGGAATAGCAATTAAGGAACTGACGAAGGAATTCCTTACAGCTAAAAGGACACCACCACCAACAGCAGAAATATTGTCAGTGTGTATGTCCCTTCTAAAACCTTGAAAACTTCTGTCAAAAAATTCCAAGTCAGTAATGCTTCCGCTCAACCTCGTTTCTGTTAACGCGAAAATATCTTCAGAGAAATTCTGAGAATCCAAAAACAAATCTTGCGTTTTAGAACATAATCCCCTTACATTTTGATAGTAAAGTAAAGGGATAGCGTATTTACGTTTTTTGGGTCTGTTAGGCGACTTTATTTGTCCTTCTATACTTATTTTTAGGCGTAAACTCTGCAACGAGAATGTTCTCGGCCCACTTTTTAGAGTTAAGAATAGTAAAAACTCTTCGGTTGCAACCGTTAGAATAAAGAAAGCGTGGGAGGGTTTATTACCAATTTCCTTACATGAACAGAATGCATTTTGACTAAATAATGCATTATATTAATATATTAAAAAATAATATATGAGGCAGTACATGTGAAGCGGACAACGAAAAAAAAGTGAGGTTCTGAAATTCGTTCATTTTGGGCATATTTGTACTTTTAGGAGATATGAACATGTTCACATATTTTTTTTGATTTTAGGTTTGGCTGTTAAAATATAGAATTCTATAGAATTCACCAGATTCACGGAAGGGTGTTTTTGAAACTTTATTACCATATTGAAGATAATTATTATAAAATAAAGAATGTCATTTTTTATAGTAAATTGACTGCTCTTTTTGATTTTTTTAATCAGTTTTTAAATTTAAAATTTTTTTACAGTTTTAAACGTGAAGTGCTTAAGTATTTCAAATATTTTTTTTAACTACTTCGACCATTTTAATTTCAATTTTTTTTAACGGTAAAATAAAGCTTAACATTTATAAATTTTACCATAAAAATTTCAGAATGGGATCTAAATTAGTTTAAGAGATAAATCAATTAGAGTTCGTACATGTCATACTGGGTATTTGGTAAAGTTGGCTGGTCTATGCAAAATAAGACAAAACCTAAATAGTAATCTTGATGTGAGGTCACCTATTTATGCATAAAGAAATACATCCCTGAACAAGTTTTACATTTGAAACTTATATATTCTTAATGATAAATTTATAAATAAATAAAACAATATTGCATCAGAAGAAAAATATTTTATTGTTGCTTGCTTTTGTTTTTTGATAAAGTCACTTTGTATGGGAGGTAGGCGTGGTGTTCATGCGATTTGGCTCATATTCGAACTTGATTTTTATTTTTTAGATAAAAGCTTAAACGTCGAATTTCGTGATGACAGCTTGAAAATTAAGGCCATTAAAGGGCTTACACATCGGCGAATCTGTTCGTCACACGGCGGCCATGTTCACACAAGTTCGCTAGTTAAGAAGCGATGTTCGACAGTTTGTCACACGGTTGGCCGTGTTTACAAAAATTTTTGATTTTCTCTGTCGAACAAGGGATGCCGCAAAGGTCTATAACAAAATGATGACAAAAAACAACAAAAATCAATGGCTTGTGTGACGAACAGGTTCGTTCAATTTGAACGCTAGCTTTTTCACACTTTTTTATACCTACCACGCCTTCTTATGGGCGTTACAAACTGCGTGACAAAATTAATATACAACTTTTACGTTTTTTAAACGTGGGAGTATAAAAATAACCTTTTAATGACACAAATAGACAAGACAATAATACATAATTAATATTATGGTAAAATATATAAATGTTAAATTTTATTTTGCTGTTAAAAATAATATTGGAAATCTTATCATTTTCATTTTTTCTATTTTGTTTTGTTATCATCAATATATTAAAGATAAGTCAAAGATAAGCGCCGACTTTAAAGCTTTTATGTTCATAAAGCAATTAATATATTGATGATAATAAAACAAAATAAAAAAAATTAAAATGATAAGATTTCCAATATTATAAAGCATATAACTAACTTTTAAAATTTGACCAAGAAATGAATAGGAAAAGTTATTTAAAATTATTTTTTACTTTGAAGTCGGTTTTTTTTTTTTTGACAAAAAGTTTTTATTTCTTCCTTTTTATAAAATATCAAAAATTTAATGTAAACATGAATCTTTGTTTTTAAAAAATTTGTTTTATTAACTCCTGAAAGTTTGTTGGGTATTTTCCATTTTTGAATCTTTACAATACCAATACCTACCTGCATACCAAATATTAGTATCCTAGTGTCAATATTAACTGAGATATAGAATTTTATAATATTGCCACACCCCTTTGTCAAATAACGTCCACTTTACTGACCGTAATTTGTAATAATTCTGCCTACCACAGTATTTTAACTGTAAATTTCAGTACCCTAGTGTCAATATTAACTGAAATACAGTGTTTTTCTAATAGTGACACGCCCCTTTGTCGAATATCACCCACTTTTTAAAAAAGGACGTCCGCGTTTATGATATATATCTTTTGACAAAAAATTACGGAAATCGGGCAAGTGCTTTAGGAGTTATCGATGTACATACATTAAAAAAAAAAAAAAAAAACAAAAAACGGACAAACCAACGAACTTGTGAACCTCATCCTGTTTGAAGTCGGTTAATAAGGTTATTTTTAATATAAATATTTGACATTTTAATCGAGCAGTTTCTTGTAAAAATTAGAAAAATTAAAAATATCTTGTAAAAATTAGAAAATAAATAAACAAGGTCCTCTGGAACATCCAGGTTATTTTACATTACGACTACTCGTTACCTTTCTTTACAATACAACTTATTAACCGACTTCATTTTATATATATATAGATAATGACAAATAACGGAAGTAAAAAGTAAAGTTATGTTATCTGAAAACTTAATGCAAGAAAATAGTTTAACGCAAGCTTAGTATAATCTTATGTTAGTTCTTATGTTAAAAAAAAACAATTTAAATTCATTCATGGAAATTTATTGAAAACATATGATAGTAAATCTTAAGCGGCTTCTGATAAGAAACTCTTTTTTTATGGCAGTTTTCGTGTGATTGATATTAATGGGTCGGAACTTAAAAGCAACCGGTTTATTAGATCGGTATTTGTCAGAATGCGTAAACATTTTCAGGTATGCTTTAATTGAAATTGCTTAATATCTTTTTCTTTTTTTTTTACTTTGGAGCTTCTTCTGATATCTCCCCTATTGACAGCAGTGCGCATTTAACTTTAGAACAGTGGTGATCAACGCACGGTTTAAACAACCACAAAGAGAGCTTTCGAGTGCACAGCATAACACTGGAACAAGAAGTTGTTAAAAGCTCTCACAACCTCTGGTGCAAGGAAATAAGTGTTGTATTTTAATATAACGTTTTCTTTTTTATTTTTGTGTTTGATTTACGCTATTTTCACACAGAAAATATAGGTAAAAGTGATCAATGTATGTATGTTTTTTATATCTATATCTATATCTATATATATATATATATCCATAGATAACATATTTTTTCGAATATTTTAGTTAAATTTTAAATGTTTTATTTAGGTTTGTTTTAATTTTACTGACAGATTTGAATTATACAAATTTTTTTGGTAATTATTTGTTTTCTTTTTAAAGCTAACTTCTACATTTTTAATGAAAATAGCTTCCAAATTAAAGTATTTTTCAATTAATACAACAAAATTGTTCACAAAAAAAAATATTTGCATACATTCATAAATAACACAGCGAACAACACCCTCGCCGCATTAAAGCTCAAACCATACTGACTTGAAATTTAAAGCACAGCAGAACAAACAAACTTTTACGTAGTGTACATACACAGCGAGCTTCGTATGCAACAACACAACAATACACGATGCCCGCGGGCTATGGAAAACCATGTAGTGTCCACCCAGTGATGTGATTTGGTGGGATTTCGGGCTCATTTCGGGATATTTGGCCTATTTGAGAACGTGTGGGATTTCAGATGCTTAGGTGGGATTTTCTACTGAATCATAATTTTTTAAAGTGTTAATTAGCAAAACTGGTTGGTATCACTTTTTTGTAATCTTTCAAAATTTTTCGTTTAATTGCTGTTTCATTAATTCTAAATATGTATATTCAAGAGGCTTAAAATTAATGAAAATAAGATCTTCCTTTAAAAACAAAAATATAAGCTCAGTTTCATTTTGATGCAACGAAAGAAATTTACGATTACTTCATACACTTCATACAAGAGAGTTTTTATAAAAAACGCAGAGTTTAACTTTAGGTATTTTTTTTCTACGGAAAATTTGTTTTTTTTTATAAAATTTGTTATATTTATTGAAAAATTTTATTATCTACATTATTAAACTATAAAATTATTATAATGTTAAAAAAATGTAGGGAAGGATGCCCGTCTTCTAAACACGTTTTGCTTGGCGACTATACCTTTGGTTTAAAACAAAATTTTTCAGAGCTCTTGGTTTCATTTGGAAGCTAAGTTCAATAACTAACAAGAGTTTTAATCAGAATTTAAAATTTCCAAAAATTATAACTTTGGAAGTCGATCTAGCAAAAGTCTTGAAATCGGCCGCTTAAAAAATCGGCTCAGCTACTGAACACCTAAAACAAGTCGTTGAAAAAAATTATAAAATGAAGTAAAAACACTAGTTTTTGAGAATTTATAAAAAGTTAATTCTATCAATAGTTCACAATGACTCACTGAACTTTAAACAAAAGAGATTTGAATTTCTTTGATGGCTGCAGCCATCGCATCAGAATTTATATTCGTTCTTCTTTTCACTATTTTTAGGCGACGCCATTCTAAAATTTTATCTGAACGTGGATGAGAATCACGAAAACTATTTTAACTAATTTCAAATACTATTTTCAATCATATAAATAACAATTTTTTACTTGCACGATTTCTGAAAATTTGTTCGGAAGGAACCAACGTTTTGTTCAGGAGGTGGGCAGGCACGCCATCATGATATGACGTGAAATATTTTTTTCCTATTTCTCAATATTATTCGATTGCTCGTCGAATTGTGAACAATAAACATTAAATATAGAATTCTACTCATATTCAATTTTTTTATCGATAAGAAACACTCTGAAATTCACTAAATAGAGATTAACTATTTTTGCTCAGCTTCGTTTTATTCGAATATTTTATTTCTCAACGGCCGTGGGGCTAAAGCAGCATACGCATTATCTCAATGATTTATCAAAAGTGAACATTCAATGAGATGTTACTGCGACACTTTACACATTGGCGCATCATACAGACGTCAGAACTCACAGTTTTAAGTAGTCGATGGGCCTGTTCAGCAGGTGGGCATCCTTATTTCTTTTCGAAAATTGCATAAAAAAATCGTTATTGGTACAAATATTTAGGTGGGATTTTTTGTGGGTTTTTCGTGTCATTTTGGTGGGATAAACAGGTCTAAATCGGGATGAGATCGGGATTTTTTACTAAATCAGAATCACATCACTGTGTCCACCACCGCTTAAGAACTGTGAATTTATATTTAATGTACTTTCGGCGGAAGATAGTACAACGTAAATTTGTGAACTAAGGCTCATGCTGTTTCTAAAGCATATGATTCAAATTTTTGAACATCTATTTTGTATACGCAATTGATAAACTTTAATACTGTCGTGCATCGTGCTAAAATATTTTCTTCTGTTCCTGCGATTTGTGTCGGCTGTTTTATATTTCTAAAAAATCTCTGATTTGCCTGAAATTTTGGCTTGAGGTTCGTTTTCAAATAACACCACAAGTTATTTTTTTTTAGCCATCTGACGAAAAATTATAGTTATGCCAATTTTTGTCAAAAGTGAAAATACTGAAAATGGGCTCATTTTCAATTAACTCGATCTTATTTGTTTATTATCCGATTCAAGGCAGTATTATAATCTAGTGGGAAAAATTGTGGGCGTTCTTTAAAAGTCAATACAAAAACTAAAAGTGCCTCCATTTTGACACGATTTCAACCCTTCTACACTAGGAGAAAAAAATATTAAATTTATCGAAAAACTTTTTAATTTATCCAAAAAGCTATTTATCTAATTAAATAGAATATTAAAATATTCAAACAGAATTAATAAAAAATATATTGAAATTATGCACGAATTTTTTTAAATATCTTTCAAATATTTACTATTTGAAAATAAAACTATCGCATTTAAAGAAAATGTATTCAAAAATATTGAAATTAAAAAACAATATATTTAAATTCAATATGTTATTAATGGCGTCCGTTGTGTAGTTGGTTAAAGTGCGTGGCCTCTATGCCAACGAACCTGGAGACCCAGGTTCGAACCCCAGCAGCGACAGAAAATTATTTGAATTGAATTGATTTTTCTGTACGGCCGCCACCTCTCTGCAGACAAAGGCAGACCTCAGAGAGTAATCAAAATGCCATGTTCTTGAGAACAAGAACATTCCGTTCATCGCTGTTCGGAGTCGGCGTTAAATCTGTAGGTCCGGTTCTCGGTCAGTTGTGTACAAACTTAATAACACGCACAACACAATTGATCATAAGAAGTTAGGTTATAGTCCTTTCAAGGGCTGAAATGACAAGTTATTTAAAAAGAATTGTAATGATTATATAATCCTTAAATTAGAATTTTATGATTGGTAATTGAAGACGATTACTTGAGATTATAAAAAATAAAAACGATTACTTGAGATTACGCAAAATAATCAAAAAGAATCAAAAGTAATCAAAAAATAATTCGATTACTTTTAAAGATTATTTTTGATTCTTTTTTGATTATTTTAAGAATTTCAGTCTAAAGTACGGAACATTTTGTGAAATCATAGCTGTTAAATAATGGTTACTAATCAGAATCATAAGTAATTCGATTATTTTTTTTTCAAAGGTAAAATAATTGATAAATTATGATTCTTTTCTGTTTGTAATCGAAATCACATAATTACGATTACAAATAATCAAAAAATAATAACGATTATTTGAGATTACGCAAAATAATCAAAAAGATTGAAAAGTAATCAAAAAAATAATTCGATTACTTTTAAAGATTATTTTTGATTATTTTAAGAATTTCAGTCTAAGGAACAAAAAATTTTGTCCAATTTTATTTAAAAAAGAAAGTTATGTGTTTCAATATAAAACAAAAATTGTCAAAAAACAAGAAAGAGAAAAATAAAGCATTATAGTACAACACAATTTGTTTGAAACAAAAATAAAACCTTTTTGCTCTAAATTACTATTTGCATTCATAAGAACTAATTTTTCAAAAGAAAAATCAGACAATGATTGCCGTCTTGGAGTGTTTACTATGCCGGAAAAAAAAAAATAGTCTCTCAACTGGCGCTGAGGGCAAAAGACGTATGGTTCCTTCAACAAGCCATACTTTTGCCAAATCATTTCAGTACTTGAATTTTCATGCAAGTAGCAGAAGAGTTGGTGTGTTGGGATCGCTAATCGGATTTAACGGTGCCCTGGCTTGTTGAAGGAACCATTTCTTTATTTCAATATCCCTTTAATGCCCTCAGCGCCAGTTGAGAGACTATTTTTTTTTTGCCGGCATAGTAAACACTCCAAGACGGCAGTCATTGTCTGATTTTTCTTTTGAAAAATTAGTTCTTATAAAGAGAGACTATTTTTTTTTTTGCCGGCATAGTAAACACTCCAAGACGGCAGTCATTGTCTGATTTTTCTTTTGAAAAATTAGTTCTTATAAAGTCAAATAGTCATTTAGAGTAAAAAGGTTTTATTTTTGTTTCGTTTATGTTGTACTATAAAGCTTTATTTTTCTCTTACTTGTTTTTTGACAATCTTTTTTATATATTGAAATACATCGCTTTGTTTTTTAAATAAAATTTAACAAAATTTTTTGTACCTTAAACTCAAATTCTTAAAATAATCAAAAAAGAATCAAAAATAATTTTTGGAGTAATTTTGATTCTTTTTGATTGAAAATATAAGAAACAAATATAGAACTTAAGGAAAATAGAAAAAAAAAATGAATAATAATTTAGTTATCCAAACTCAAAAAGCCCGTTATGATTAAAATAACACGAAATATACTTGGAAATTCGTCGCCCGGTGGAAGTCAACGCAGAAGAGGTCGCTCCCATATTAGTTGGACGGATCAAGTGTTGTACAACTGCAAAACAAAAATGGCTGCCGAGGCCAAAAACGATAAACGGTTGTAAGCGCCAGATAAGTAAGTAAATAAGTAAGTAAGTACGAATGTATGATAAACTTAGTAAATTCAACATATACTATTCCTTCATAAGTATTTTTATTTTTTATCACATAAAAATTAATTTTAAAAACAATATTAAAGTTTTTACCTCTTATAAATTCGTTACAATTTTGACCAACATCCTTATCCCAATGCTCTACTGTGTGTTGCAGCTCTCTAGTTCTCTGCATAGCCAACTGCCTTCGTAGTCTGCTGCTCAATGGAATGTCTACTTCACTAAAATAATGAAATGAGTTTATTAATTCTTTCTATAAAGAAAAACAAAGCCAAATATACTTTGGTAGATTTGTAACAATGTTTTCGAGATCACATCGCAATGGTCTTAAAAGACCCTGTACTTGCTTGAAGCTTTCTATATCATCGTGTAATGGGCTTAGTCCCATTAAGAGTTTTATGTAATCAAAATAAACGAATGCGTGCCACAATGGAACAAAGAGCAACTTAGGCAAATAATATTTAACAGCATCTCGAAATCCATTCCCAGCAGCTAAAAGAGATAAAGCCTAAAAAGAAAAAAATTATTTTTTTTTTAAATTGTTTAAGTCAGTGCTTAGTACATCTGGTTTTGACAAGACTGAGTTCAAAGCTTCTCGAGATTGAAGAGAAGTTATATCTTGTGCATATTTCGAATAGACATGGAATTCTTCCGCCTCAGCTAATTCTTCAAAACAACTTCCTACGCATGGAGTGCTCTGTTCTTGTGATATTTCAATGACGTCCTCCAGGGAGCTTAATAATGTCATAGTCACTTCATAAATGTCAAATATATTCGAAAAAATTGGTTCTAAGTCTCTGCTATCTTCAACAATTTTTGAAAGTTCCTCTCGAAACACACGAATGATCATATGCAAATCTCGCTGATACTGCTTCTCATCATGGATCAGTTCTTTCACCACATCTTCGTATGTTGTATGTGACCGTTGCACTTGAAAAGTTGGTAGCGGGCTTGGTAAAGCAATATTTTTTTGATGATTTCGATAAAACATATCCATTAGGACCTATAAAAGATTATTAAAATGAGGACTAAAGAGAAAATAATAAAATATCGAATTTTTCAACTAAATGTACATCCATTTTTTGCGGAGACCAATTTTATATAAACCGATATTGTGACGATTTTGCTCAGCGTTTTTTTTTTTCAAGTGTGGTTCTTTCGTACAAAATTTTAATTCAATTTTTTAGAGTTCTTGATATTAATGTTTCGATTAAGGTAAAAAAAAATTATATTAAGGGAAGCATAATCAAAAAATCGTCGCAGGAACACTGGTATCGTCGAGTTTATTCGCCATAAAGTCGGTGGGAAAAATCGTCGCAATATCGGCTTGCCTAAAATGGGTGTGTGCGAGAATATTACCATATTTTAGAATAAATTCAATATTAATTTAAAAATCAAAAATTGTTCTACAAATTTTGGAAGAAATTGTATTTTTTGTAAAGAAAAATATATTTAAGCAAATTTGAAATTCCATGATTACCATGGTTGAAAAATAAAGAAGCAGATTCTTTTGTGTCACTGTTAATAATCTATTTTCTATAAATTAAAATATTTTTTATTCTTCAATTTAGTATTTGGTACATACTGAAATTTTGCGGAAATTTCTAAAAAAAAAATTTTTAAAAGGTATATCTATGGCTAGAGAAGGGAAAAGAGACGCCTTTTCGGGTGGTTAAAAGGGAAGAAGAAAAGCGTTAATACGAGAAAATTGAGATTCAAACTTGAGCTTATCGAATGGAAACCGGAACCTCCTCCAGCAAGTACGAGAACGGGTATCTACTAAAGAGCGGCACAAAGCATACTATTCATAGTACTTGAACAGTATAGACTATGAAGGTGCAGTGTATTTCAGTGTAGCAATGACATCGAGCAAAAATATTTCGTATGAAGTAAGCCAAATAAAACACTAATGTCATGTCTTGAAAGCTCTTCATTAGTACGGTTGGGTTTTGAAACTTTTGATATGAAATAAAATATAAACTCATGGAACGACACTGATGTAAAGGTAACAGGAAATCAAATTATAAATTTGCAGCGATCTTTATATACTTTGTAAAACTTATGAAATTTTCGTTCTCGTCTTTCTGACGCTAAGCTGTTGTCCATAGCTATTATAATATCTTATGTGTTATTCTTTGACTTTTAGGCGAGTCGCGCCACAATATTAGGCCACAAGGCCGCTCTTAAGGTACTTGAAAATAAAAACAGTGGCAACAATGCCGTTAGTATGCTTAACTTCAAGTCTGTTCTTTATTTGGCGAGCACCCGATTTTATAGGGGCTCGCGACCAAAATTTGAGTTCTTACAATTGAGTTTTTTCTTAAAACTAACAAAAGAATTGAGTGCTTACATACTATTACATATTCTTACTTTCAAATATTCTTACATAGCATATTCTTATGGTGTCACACATTTGCAAATGTAAGAAAAGCTTACACTGCATTTTGCACAGCTCAATCAAATGGCTTACTTGCTGTGAGCGAAATAGTGACCCAATTATTAAATGTTGTAACATCAAATAATAAGAACTTAAAGTACCCTACACTAAGCATGTTATATTAAAGTGGTAAAGTGTGGTACACTACACCCTTACCCTAAAGATGAAAATTATTTTTGTAAGATTAAGTAAACTTAAATGATTTTCATTAAATTTATTGTTTTAATATATATATTTCTGATGATGCTTACTGAATAATAATTAAAGTACAAATTTTTAAACATTATTAAACCTTTTTAAGTTGTTATTATGTAATTCTTTAAGTTTTCCATTTTTATCAATTATTGAATTCACTCCTAATCTTTTAATTATTTTAAATGGACCAATATATGGTGAAACATTCTTTTTTCTATTTTCTACTTTTACTAAAACTAAATCTCCTATATTAAAGTTTGAAGGATTACTATTTTTATCAAATTCTAATTTTCTCTTATTCTTCACTATACTTATTAGTTCTTTAGCTTTCTGTTGTGATACTTTTAGTCTATTCTTTAACTCTACTGCATAATCATCTAAGTTATAATGTATGGTTTTACTGTTTGATATCTCATTTGGTAAATAAGGTAATTTGCCAAATACTAACTCATAAGGTGAATAATTGTTATTAATATGGGGGGTTGTATTATATGTGAATGTATAATAAGGAATCCATTTGTCCCACTCATGGTCGTTTGCCATTGTTAAAAGGTAATCGTTAAGTACCCTATGGTTTCTTTCTAATGCTCCTATGGTTTCATGATGATATGGGGTTGAAAATATTTGCTTAATTTGTAACAATTTACATACGTTTTTCATTAATTCATTAATAAACTCTGTCCCTCTATCGGATTTCAATACTTTAAAACAACCATATTTTAATATGAGCTGCTCGACAAGCGTTGTTGCAACGGTTCTTGCATCTTTTGTCGGCATTGGATGTGCTATAACGAATTTCGTTAAGTCACATTGCATCGTTAAAATATATCTATAACCATTTGAAATTCTTAATGGTCCGACAGTATCAACTGATACTTTTTCAAAACTTGTATTTGGTGTGTCTGTAATTGTTAAGCGTTCTTTAATATGTTTGGTTTGTTTACATTTTTGACATATTTCGCAATTGTTTATAAAAGATTTTACCATTCGTCTCATATTTTTCCAAATGTATTTTTGCTTTAATTTGTTAACGACTTTTGTTATTCCCAAATGACCGCCGTGAGTTGAATTATGATATTCGTCAATTAATTTATATTTTATTACTTCATCTCTTATTTGCTTAGGGGGTTCATATATTAATATTTTTATACTCTTGCCATGGTCTTTAAAATATTTCTGCTGCAGTTCATTATACAATTTTTTAAATTCTTCTTTTGGTACCAAATTAAATATGTTATCGTTATTCTTTAACGCGAGCTCGTAAATTTTCATTGCGTTCATTTTAGACGTTAACTTCTCTAGAGTCAAAACTAATTTTGCTAGATTTTCGCTACATCTCACAATTACTTTATTCTTTATTCTTTCTATATAAATATACTTTTTCTTGCATGCATGCTTGTTATCAACTAAAAATTCTATTCCTACTACGTTCTTAATATCAGAAATGGACGTGCAGTCCCAAATATGAAGTTGATCAGGCTCCGATGGGTTACTACAGTTCTCATTCTCGGTAGGATTTTCGCGCTTGTTTTCATTATTCTTCATACCCCTTGTTATTACTAGTGTTTTCATGGCGTCATTGTTTCTATCATTGGGAATCATATTTTTTAAAATGTCTGAGTCGATTTTTATTCGTGATAGTGCGTCCGCGTTGGTATTCATTTTGCCTTGTTTGTAAACTATTTCGAAATCATAGTCGCTTAAGTCCAAACGTATTCTAGTCATTTTAGAGGAAGGGTTCTTATGTGAAAATAGAGATACTAGTGGCCTATGGTCAGTTACTACCATAAATTTCTTTCCGTATAAGTAAAGTCTAAAGAAATTTATTCCCCAATGAATTGCTAAAAGCTCTTTCTCTATTACTGCTTTATTTAAATCGTGTTTCAAAAGTGATTTGCTAGCGTATGAAATGGGTAAATCTTCACCAATTTCACCTTGTGAAAGTACTGCTCCTAGAGCATAATCTGATGCATCTGTAGTTAAAATGAAAGGTTTATCAAAATCTGGATATTTTAGAATTTGTGGACTTATAAGTTTTTCTTTTAAATTTAAAAATGCTTTTTGACAATCTGATGTCCAGTTAAAGGGTTCTTTCTTTTTTAATAAATTATTGAGGCATTTGGCTATATCTGCAAAGTTTGGGATGAATTTCCTGTAGTAATTACAAAATGCTACGAAACGTCTTACCTCGTCAGCATTTGTTGGTACTGGGTATTGTTCAATTATTTTATATTTTGCAGGATCAGTTTTTATTCCCTCTTTCGTTATCAAATGTCCTAAATAGACAACTTCTGATTTTAAAAATTACACTTGCTTGCATTTAACTTTAAGTTAAATTTATCAAGTCTTTTTAAAACTTTAATGAGATTGTTGTTATGATGGTTTAAACTACAACCAAAAACAATAATGTCATCAACATATAAAAACGCATTCGCATCTAAGCCATTTAGTGCGATAGTCAACATCCTTTGAAAGCTGTTAGATGAAATTTTTAACCCAAAGGGTTATCTCTTAAATTGATAGTGACCGTCTGGTGTTGAAAATTATTTTGCTCTACCGAGCTTATCTAATACGTCTTCTAGTCTCGTTAACGGAAATTTATCGTTTATTATTTTCTTATTTAATTGTCTAAAATCTACAACTAAGCGCCATTTCTTTTCGTTTGTTTCACTCTTTTTGGGTACTATTAAAAGTGGTGAGTTGTATGGGCTTATTGAGTGTTCTATTATGTCATCGTTCAAAAGTTTTTGTACTTGATTATTTATTTCGTCAAGTTGTGTGTGAGGAAGTCTGTAATTCTTTATGTAAACGGGTGTGTCATTTTCGGTATTAATATGTTGTGTATAAAAATTATTTGTTGTCAATGGTTCTTTGTCAAGATGAAATACGTTCTGGAAATGTTTGAAAATTGGTATTAATGAATTCCTTGCTTTTAAATCATAACCTTCGGTATTTAAAATTTGTAAAAGTTTCTCTAATCTATTTTGATTATTTCCACTTTTTTTTAGATATTTTAACAATTTCATAATTTTTTAAAAGTTGTATATCAAAATTTATATTATTCAAAGTTTCTTGTTTGTCATTTATGTTTAATAATTTTACATGGCTAATGCCATAAGCTGGTATGATAACGCTTCCAACAAAAATTCCATTTGCTATTTCTTTATTTAATACCACGCTATCTTCACTTAAATTTATGTTTATTGGATGTATAATCTCTGATCTGGCTGGTATTGTTATATTTGAAATATTATAACAATAATTTTTATTGTCGTTAAAATACATCGGAATAATAATTTCTTCATTGTTAATTGAAATTGTTAGAGTAAAAGTTTCGTAATCAATTTTGCACATATTTTTAGACAAAAAATCTCTACCTAAAATTCCATCTGTATTAATTGGAAAATTGGAATCTACTATGTGAAAAATTTGTTTAATATTTACGTTTGAGAATTTGAAATCTAAGTCAATTGTTCCTAAAGAGAATATTTCATCTTTTGTTATCCCGGTTAGTTTACATTTGTCATTTGGATAATAAAAATTGTCATCATTTAATTTTTGTGTCTTGCAAAGCGAAATGTCTGCACCAGTGTCTATGAGAAAGGTCAGTTGTTTTGTTGCATTATTGCAGTTTATTAAAATGTAGTTCGTTATTTTATCCGATATTTTGTATATTTTCAGTTTCTGTTTTGGCGTTCTGGAATATTTACTTATTCCGCGCCTCTCACGTTTCCCTGTTGGTCAGCCGTTGGTCTGTCCTCATTATCATGTTCAGTTTCTTCACTACTGATTGTTCGTATGTTGCGTCTTGGGTTTCTATTGTTGTTGAAATTTTGGTCATCGTTGTTATTGTAATTTCTGTTTCCAGAATTTGTGTTGCGATTGCTATTTTGGTTTCGGTTTCCAAAAGAAGTGTTACGGTTATTGCCTCTAAAATTGTTCTGACTTCTGTCGTCGTAGTACTGCATGTTGTTGTTATTATTTTGTCGGTTGTTGTTAAACTCTCGATTGCTGTTGTTGTTGTTGTAGCGTCTGTTGTTGTTGTTAAAATTTCTTCGTTTGTTTCGGTTATTATTAAAATAATTGTTTCTATTATTTTGTGAACTAAAATGCATAACAGAATTTGTTTGCGTTTGTTCAAGTTCAAGTGACAAATTAACTGCCTCAATAAAAGAATTTGGTTGTGCCGCGAAAACAGTTTGTTTTACATTTTCTTCAAGACCGTTTTTAAAAATTGTCAGGGCATATTTTTCGTTCATTTTCGTTATGGCAGTTTTTTCGGGAGTAGTTGCATTTGCACCTAGTTCTGAGATTTGTAAAGTATTTAAATCATTGATGAGTGACAGAATTTTATCTTTGAAAACACTTATCGGTTGACGTCTTTGTGTCAGACTAGATAGTGTTGTATGTATTTGTGGAATTGTTAACGGGTTTTTATATGATGAAGTTAGTATGTTTTTTAACTCATCGTAAGTAGTTGGTGTTGAAACAGAAAAAATTGCGGATTTTACATTACCGCTTAGTTTAATACTAATTATTAAATCTATTAATTTTGGTTTTGAATCTGTATTAAGTCCATCATATAATAGTTTTGTAATTTTTAGGAAAGCATCTAATTCTTTATAATTACCACTAAATAAAGGTATTGCCTTGATGGCAAGGTCTATGTTTAGTTCTGTCATTTTTGATTCCTTTGCAACCTCTTCTATACTATCTATTTGTTCATGTAATAAAGTTTTTGCTAATATATATTTTTCTTCAAATTGTTTTTTTATTAAACTAAAATCTGCTTGTTCTTTTAGCTCAACTTTTTGTGTAAGTTCTATAAATCTATTTTTATAATCTTCCAATTCTTCTAATTTTGCTTCTACAGTTTCTTGTCTATATTTTCTGTTCGAACTCTTTTTTATATTTTTGATTATTCTCTCTATAGACTCTACAACTTCTTTAGCTCTTTCCATTTATATGGATGTATAGTTTTATGTTGAAAAAAATTTTTTTTTTTTTTTTTTTTTTTACTTAAAAATTATTAGATGCATTTAATTTTTTATTAATATAGTTCTTATAGTACATGTGTACTTTGTATGCTATATAAAATATTATAAACATTACCACAACTGTTATTAAAACTGTTAACAGTGTGTTGTCTGCAGTCACGCTCGTATCGCCATTGTTGTTATTGTTGTTGTTGTTGTTTGTAGTTGCCATGATGGTTTGTTTTGCCTTCGGGAGCACTATTGTCCACACCATACTTTAGTCCCCTAAGTTCTTTTATTAGGTTCTTTTTATTGTCTCCAGAGGCCAATGGTATTATTCTGTGAAGTTCAGCAATCCGCTGTCTTCTCTTCACCGCTTTTCCACCTCTAGTTTTCCTTATTTTTGTTGATGTTTTGGCTGCTTCTTCCCTCTGTTGATGGAGTTTACCTTCAGTCCTTTTCCTATATTCTTCAATTGTCAGGCTCTTTGGGCCTGCTGTTTTTGGTATTGGTGTATATATTGGTGGATTATAATTCTTTGGTGCCTCCGGTGTGTATTCTTCAATGTGCTGTTCCGCAAGTTTTTCCCATTTTTTGAATAATTGGTTTATTTGCTGTTCGGTTGGTGTGCTCATAATAAAAATGTTCAGGGATTTCGTTAAGAGTCTGAGATCAGAAGTATTCTTGGGTTGTAGTCGCAGGATCAGAAGATACCAGTTTTATGTCGCAGGATCGCCATATAATATCTTATGTGTTATTCTTTGACTTTTAGGCGAGTCGCGCCACAATATTAGGCCACAAGGCCGCTCTTAAGGTACTTGAAAATAAAAACAGTGGCAACAATGCCGTTAGTATGCTTAACTTCAAGTCTGTTCTTTATTTGGCGAGCACCCGATTTTATAGGGGCTCGCGACCAAAATTTGAGTTCTTACAATTGAGTTTTTTCTTAAAACTAACAAAAGAATTGAGTGCTTACATACTATTACATATTCTTACTTTCAAATATTCTTACATAGCATATTCTTATGGTGTCACACATTTGCAAATGTAAGAAAAGCTTACACTGCATTTTGCACAGCTCAATCAAATGGCTTACTTGCTGTGAGCGAAATAGTGACCCAATTATTAAATGTTGTAACATCAAATAATAAGAACTTAAAGTACCCTACACTAAGCATGTTATATTAAAGTGGTAAAGTGTGGTACACTACACTATACTGTAAGGTGGGTCACCAAAAAAATTTCACTAGACTGCCCCTCATTTGAAAGCTATGTTAAGGGGATTTTGGTAGCATAAAAATTTTTTTTAAATGGACCCAAAATCTGGCCCAAATGGTCTTTTTTGTATAACTTCTTCAGTTTTTAACCGATCGTAAAAAAAGTATGTCATTGGATAGATCTCAATAAGGAAAATAATTCGTCTTAACAATATTTTTTACCTCCGTTTCCATCTTTGACTATATATTTCAACTTTTTCTCTTATTTCCTCAGTAACTCCAAAACTTTAATTGTATTTAAGAAAATAAAAGTTCGTAAAACATCATTAAACTTTTGTGAAGAAACTTTTTGATTTCTTTCGTAGGAAAAAAAGTTACAGCGAATTTAATTTTCGTTTGGTTATTTAACTTTCGGTTCATCTTCGTTTGGATTCGAAGATGCCTTCGTTCATCTCCGTGTTTGTTCGTTAGTTTTCGGTTCATCTTCGTTTGGTTTCGTTTTTTGTACCAAATTTCTTTAAAATCGGTCCAGTCCGATCAGACATTATCGAGTCATATTTATTTTATTACTTGAAGCGCCCCCTATCGAAAGTTTTTGAAACTTCTAATAGCCTATCTTTTAATCTTTAGTCAGGAGAATCTTTATACCAAATGTCAACAAAATTGCTCCAGCCGTTTAGTCAGAAATTTATTATTGCATAAAAAAGAAGTCAACAAGCAAAGCAGCAACTAAAGGAAAACCACACAACCTCACACACAAGCAAACAAAATATTTTCAATGCTAAACACAAACTTGTTTATTCCTTGGTCAGGAGAATTGTCAATCTTTATTTCATTAAAATCGTTCTAACCGTTATACAATTTTATAACTCATGTTATATTTTAAATTTAACTGTTTTTTACTGCCACTCAATATAATAAAATAAATTAATTCAAATCTTTACGATCGGTTAAAAATATGAAATTATACAAAAATACCATTTGGCTCAGATTTTGGGTCCACCTAAAAAAAAATTTGTATGCGACCAAAACCCCTTTAACATAAGCTTTCAAATGAGGGGCGGTCTTTTGAAATGATTTTTTTTTCCATATGGGGTGACCCACCTTACGTATGTTACTGTACACGATTTCTCATATAAAATCGCTAAAAATCAGTTTTTCGTTCTTTTTGAGAGGAATAGTTTAACAGGTCTCATTGGTTTAAGTTTACACTTGCGTGAAAAATATAGGCATAGTAAAAGTTTTCCACACCCCCTTTTACCGTCCACAAATCAATAAAATGTTATATTCAAGACGGTTTTCGTCGTATTAGACTAAAATTTGGTAATTAAGTTCGTATGATAACTGTGGCCAACTATACTAAAAATGGGTGTGGTCAAACTTTACATACGCCCACTTTTAATAAATCATTATAATTAATGAGTTGTACATGTTTTGATAGTGAAAGTTGGTATGTAGATGCTATGGGCCCAAGAGGTGGTCACTATAGATTTGAGCGAGCATTAGACAAGGGAGAGTGGCTCCGCCCGCAAAGGCCTAATTTATGACTTCGAATTGCTTTGGAACAAAATGTCGTATAACAATGAAACTTAGTATGGAGTTACTAATTGACCAGGTCTTTCTACTGAAAAACTGGTTCGGGTACTCAAACATGGGGCGTGGCTCCGCACATATAAACCAATTTTACGATACAAAAAAGCTATGGAAAGTATGGACTTACTATTTGGTACTATCCTGATGCAGGAAAATAAAGTGCGAAAAATTTACTTTAGAGAACGCTGCTATAAATTCTAAAACTACTGGGCCAATTGAGCTCAAATTTGGGCGGTAAATATGTTTCGAGTACGAGTTAGTTTAAAAATAATAACGCTGAAGGTATTGCAACATTTTCCGGTACTTATGTAGATTAGGTGTAGCAAAGCGTAGCGGGAAAAAAATAGTTAATAATAAAATTTTTTAAATCATTATTCCCGAAAGAAATATTTGCACTGCACTTGTTTGCCCTCTGCCAAATGGTTTTGTTGAATTGTCAGTCATTGTCATATGCTCTGGATGCAATTATTGCGATACATAAAATATTTTTTTTTATTGTAAGTTAACGTTCTAAATATATTTATCTTTATGTTTATATAAATTTATTTGTTATTAATAATGACTTTTGTTAATAGGAATCTTTTAGTGCATTAATTCAAAGCAAATTAAAAGTAAAAGCATTGTCCGCAGAATACAAAATAAGACCAAAGCTACGACGCAGTAAAGTGTGGGATATTTTTGGTAGAATTGAAACTGATACTGATACTGACTGAGAAGAGATACCAGATTTGTAGAATATCGCAAATGTGTAAACAATTATATATACAAAACCCCATCAAATTTGCTTAAGAATAAGTGCTATATGAATGCTAATTACGGAATCAGTGATGTTCATAAAATTGCTACCGATAATGTTACAAAAAAGTTTCAGTTGATTTGTTTACAAAATGGGTAGTCATAAACTGTAGACTATATAAATATAAAAAGAAATCGCTGAATTTTTTGTATATATTTTAGTAATACAATATAACATTTAAAGTGCATAAGTTTATTTTTTATAATTTTTCAGCATAATGTAGTTTGAATAAAATGCTATATAAGCCATTATCTGATATAAATGGTCAATATGGTAAAAGATATCTAAAATGCCGACTGCAGCGGCTTCGAGCTCACTGTGAAGGATTTTTAAAATACGAAATATAATGTTAAAAAAAAAATGCATAACATTAACACTGCCTACAAAGAAGAACAACATATAGCTATGGCAAAGAATACTATTGTTCAGAGTCAGAAAGAGGAGAACGAAACTTAAGAATGTTTACTTACTATATTCGCTGGGTGCCTGGTGAAAATCAGAGATACAGGGTTAAAACTAAAGAGATCGAGCCACAAAAATTCGATTTTTCGTTTTTCTCACACTTTTCTTTGGTAACATATACACATATACATATATTGTAAGGTTTCTGTGTGTTTTAACTTTGACATATTAAAGTGTGTCACGCCAAATATTACTATGGCTTAGGAGCCGCAGTGTTCATAATTATTTCCTTTTTTGACTTAGGCTAGAGAGCCGCAGTTTAAGTCTTCAAAAATAAACAAGGCTAAAGAGCCGCTTTTTGAGTTTCTTCAAAAGAATAACTTGGCTACATTTTTCAATTCACTTTTCTTATATATAATTTTTAACAGTATTTTCTTAAAACTATAATAACCCGCTTAACAGCTTATTAAATTTTAAATTCAAGAAAACCAATCAAATACTTTTATTTGATCTTTATGCACATTTCCCCTCAAAAAAAGATATTTTTAATTTTCAATCATTGGCATTAATAATAATAAATAAATATATGTTTCAGCCTTGATATTGAAAGTGTCGTTGGCACGAGTGCAGCCTAATGCTTGTTGTTGTTGTACTTATTTGTACATAGCTATCAGAGATTTACACAAGCCCTCTGATAGTCATTTTTTGCCACTCGAATAACAACCGTCGTCAGCCACAATCGCACATAAAATTTAATGCACGCATACCGCTCGAGTTCGTAAACAACGATTGGTGCTAAGCACAGTTTGTAACGATTGCAGTTTGTAACGATTGTTGTTTATTCTTGTCGTTGTTGGTAAATATAGCGCTTGCTACGCTTGTTGTTGAAGGCTTCTTGTTGGTATTTTTGATATGGTTTCGTCACCGACTGCTTTTTTATGTTAATAAATCCTTATTGTACTACGTATTCAACGATTTGTTGTCGTTGTTGTTGGCTTTTTGTTGTAATTGTTGTTGCACTCTTCAAAAATCACTCTTTGGCAATACCTAGTTTATAACATTGTTTGTCACTCCATAGCCATGCGTGTACGGCACAAATAGTTTTTTTTCACATCAGATTTTTTCGTATACAAAAAAATCAACACTGCAGACTGCGTGTTTTCTCCGTGGTACGAATGGACATAAAAGCATTGATTTTCGTTGCTTTTGCCGAATGTTGCTCATGTCTCGCTTCGTTGGGTATTCTTGATTAGTAGGCAATCGTAATCGCGACCAATCTTACTCTATGGTTTTCGTATCCGCAGCGATTGGTGCATGTATTCGCGCATTTATTTTAATGCAGAAGGCACATTCGGTGGCGTCCGTGGCGTAGTTGGTTAAAGTGTGTGGCCGCTATGTCAACGAACCTGGAGACCCAGGTTCGAACCCCAGCAGCGACAGAAAATTATTTCAATTAATATAATTTTTCTGTACGGTCGCCACCTCTCTGCAGACAATGGCAAACCTCAGAGAGTAATCAAAATGCCATGTAAAGCTTCTTGAGAACGAGAACTTCTGTTCATCGCCGTTCGGAGTCGGCGTTAAGCATGTAGGTCCGGTTCTCGGTCAATTGTGTACAAACTTAATAACACACACAACACAATTGATCATAAGAAGCTAGGTCAAAGTCCTTTCAAGGGCTGAAATGGCCAGTTATTTATTTTTTTTTTTTAGGCACATTCGGTGCTCGTATATTGAGGATATAAAACAGTGCAACACGAAAAAAAATAACCATATACGGACACCACTACGTGATAAAAGACCAAAAATAAAAGACCCGTGTCTCCTAATTTTTCCTAAAGTCATGCACTTTTTTGTTTATGGGCCGCCAAAGATTTGGGGCCTCGGTATCATTTTCGCAAAAAAGTGATCATTTTCTCGGGCTCATTTCGATTTTGACTTTATTTCAAAAGAAAGTATTAAACAGTTTCCTTGAATTTTGAACGGTTTGCTACCTATGGACCTGAACAGGAGAAAAAAGGTAAAAAAAATCATATTAAAAAATTTTCGGGAAATTTTTCAGTTTTGCGTGCTACCTGAACAGTATTAAGAATCATCTCTAGGAAGTTTATATTTTCTAGAAATTTGTTTATTGAGATCTTAGGTAAATTTTTGTGGTTGATTGTTTCCTTGAATTTTGAACGGTTTGCTACCTATGGACCTGAACACGGGAAAAAAGGTAAAAAAAATCTAATTTTTTCAAGTTTTTTGCGATTTTGATCTGGAAGGTGAAGTTTTTTGATTTTATATGTTCGCAATTTTTGTTCTTTATGACAAGAGCTACAACTTTGCCTCAGAGAGTAAATCGAAATTCTGAACGGTTTGCAAGATATGAGCCCGAGAAAATGATCACTTTTTTGCGAAAATGATACCAAGGCCCTAAATCTTTGGCGGCCCATAAACAAAAAAGTGCATGACTTTGGGAAAAATTGGGAGACACGGGTGTGGTGACTCAATACCACCACATATAAACACTGACATCACAACATACAACTTTAATAATATTCACTTACACATTTATTTAAAAAAATATTATTTAAGTTTTTGAAATTGTCAATTTTTATTTATCAAAAATATTGTATATTAAGTTAGATATAAAATTGTGTTCGTTGAATATAGATCAAAAAAATATATTGTAAAAAATAAAATATAAATAAAAACTCCTAAAAATAAATTTGTTTGTGAACCACCGTTACTATTGTGCACCCCACAACTGGCGATCCTGCGAATCTGGAAGAACCACAACACAGAAACTAGTCCAGCCATAACAATAAAAAGATTTACGAAATTTTACAATCCGTCCAAGTGATATATATAAAAAACTATCTGAGTAAATCTAAACTCAATAAAATTAGAGAACCAACAACGGGTAACATCACCAGATCCTGGACTTATTTCAACAGTAGTTCATCGAATTTCAAAGCTAAGGAACGCATTACTTCAAGCCCAAACAAGTGCTACCGCCGCGAAAGAAGCCAAGAAGATCACATCTAAAACACCGACATTGAGAACTAAAAAGGTTGATATTAAAAGCAGAGTGGTGCCTAAATCTATAAAAAAAGAAAATGCTTCGATAAGTTCGACAACGTCTTCAGAAACACCCACAGTAATACCACTACCACCGTCAACATCAACAACATCATCGACCAACAACAAGCAAAACCCTACACCTGCCGGTAAGGTGGAACAGGCAACAACAGCAACATTAACAATAACTGCAGAATAAACAACAATAGAAAGCAATAATATATAGCAGCAGCAGCAACAAAAATAACAACAACAGCAGCAAAATAATTTACAACAACAACAACAAAAACAACAATAACAACAGCAGCAGCAAAATTAAGAACAACAACAACATTAACAACAACAACAACACCAACAACAACAACAACAACAACAACAACAACAACAACAACAACAACAACAACAACAACAACAACAACAACAACAACAACAACAACAACAACAACAACAACAACAACAACAACAACAACAACCACAACAACAACAATAACAACAACAACAACAACAACAGCAACAATAACAAAAGACTGGCATATTCATTATTTTATTATTTCAAAAAATTGTATTAAATTTTGTAATTTTTATTTTTTTTTGACATGTTATAAAAATTTTTTACAGGTTGCTTTTTTAATTTAGATTCTCACGAGGCACACACCGTAGATTCCATAACGTATTTAAGAATATAGGGTCGGAAGAAACCTATATTCTCACTTACGTAGGCACTCCACTGCACTAGGAAACACATTTTAGGAAACACATTTTGAGGTACACGATGAGTCTTTCACACACACCACCACCCCACCCCGGACAACCCCCCACTCCCTTACATACTTCTAACCCTCTCTCACATCTCTCTCATTTCGGCGAAGGTGATTATCGCCCTCTCATACAATTCCAACCGAATCTAGCCAATCCATTTGATGCACCAATGCATCCAGAAGTACAAGCAACGTCAGTTAAATTGCCACAATTTTGGACCACTTGTCCCGACGCATGGTTCGCTCATGCAGAAATACAATTTCAGGCAAAAGGAATTACTACTGACAAGACAAAGTATGAGTACCTCGTAACCGCTCTACCTCAAGAGGTAATTATAACAGTGCTAGATTTCATACAGAAACCTCCTTCCTCAAATTTGTATGAAGGCTTAAAGAGAACTTTGATTGACCGACACTCTTTAAGCGAAGCCAAGAGGTTCGACAAAATTTTGTCTGGCACCGAGATGGGTGACCAAAAACCATCTCAATTTTATAGGTCACTAATTATGTTAGCCGGTACTACAGTCGATAGCGACTTAGTTTATAAAATTTGGCTTCGCAAGCTACCCAAAAGCCTTAATATTGCTTTGACCGGATCTGGTCATAGAGAGCTAGAGGAGCTATTGAAACTAGCTGACAATTTGTGGGAAGTTATGTCAGAATCCGAAGTCGCTTCATTTGGCAATAATGCCCAGCACATCACAAAAAACACCCGAAACTCCGAGCTTGCGATGATAACGCAATCGTTTGCTGAAACAACGTCAAAAATTCTAGAAAGTTTCAACAAACTAGCAATTGAGGTCCAAGAATTAAAAAACGAACGATACCGGAATAATTCACGTTCGAACTCGAGAGAAACTAATTTTCGAAGATTTTCAAGACGTAGATCCCCGTCAAGAAGTGTGTCACGACAACGACCTGCCAACTGGGTATGTAGATACCATTTTAGGTTCGGAAGGGCAGCTAGACAATGCGAACAACCATGCTCATTCGGTCAAAACAACACCCAACACAACACAACACAACATAACTCAACAAACTAAGTGACTCCATCATTGCGACGGCTAATGATGGAAGTCAAACAATACTCACACGCCGCCTTTTTATTTACGATAACGACAATCATATAAACTTTTTGATAGACAGTGGAGCAGAAGTTTCCGTACTTCCAGTAAATAAATTCAAAGCCCACAAGAAAAATTCAGACTTAATTCTAACAGCAGCTAACGGTAGCACAATCTCAACTTTCGGCAAGAAATTACTCAACGTAAATTTAAAACTAAGACGCGATTTCCCCTTTACATTTATACTAGCAGACATTACAAGACCCATCATAGGAGCAGATTTCCTTACGAAATATGGACTCTTGATAGACTTAAAACACAAGAAACTCATTGATCCATTTACACAACTATCAGTTAACGCAATCACAGCATTTACAGAAACATCACTACCCATCACTAACAGCAGAACCCGACTACAACAAACCAGTTAAACACAAAACAGAACACCACATAACTACAGAAGGACAGTTACCTTTTTCAAGACCAAGACGCCTTGACTCCAACAAATACAAAATTGCCAAACAGGAATTTGATTTCTTAATCAAAGCAGGTATCTGCCGTCCTTCAGACTCCATGTCAGCTTCTCCACTACATCTAGTACCCAAAAAAGATGTGAACGACTGGAGACCCTGTGGTGACTAAAGAAGACTAAATGCTATTACAGTCCCAGACCGGTACCCTCTACCACACATACACGACCTATCTATTGATTTACACAACAAACACATATTTTCAAAATTAGATCTAGTCAGAGCATACCACCAAATCCCCATGGCCACACAAGACATACATAAAACCGCGATTACAACACCGTTCGGAATGTTTGAGTTTCTGAGAATGCCATTCGGTTTAAGAAATGCAGCTCAAACATTCCAACGATTTATCAACGAAGTATTACGAGAACTAGACTTCATATTTGTATACCTCGACGACATTCTGGTGGCCAGCGAGACAGAAGAAGAACATGTTAAACATCTAAATTTAGTTTTCGAACGACTAGACAATTACGGACTAAACATTAAACCAAACAAATGTATTTTCGGCGTAGACAGAATAAATTTTTTAAGTTATAATATTTCAAACAAAGGCATACAACCATCTCCCGATAGAATTCAATGCATTGTTAACTATCCAAAACCAGAAACAATTAAACAAATGCAAAAATTCATCAGGATGATTAATTACTACCACAGATGCATTCCAAAATTAGCACACACACTTACACAAATTTACGATATGATAACTTCAGCATCAAAAACAAAGGACAAACACTTAATATGGACAGAAAACACAACAGAAGCATTCTCAACGATAAAAGAAAGTTTTACTAAGGAAGTGCTACTTAATCATTTCAATAGCAAAGCAAAACTTTCTATCGCTGTGGATGCATCTAACATTGCTATCGGTGCAGTTTTGCAACAAGAACACAATCAGGAAACAGAACCACTAGCTTTCTTTTCTAAGAAATTATCTCCATCAAAGACAAAATACAGTACGTTCGATCGCGAACTTTTAGCAATTTACCTTACAATTAAACACTTCAGACACTATTTAGAGGGACGAACATTTATAATATACACAGATCACAAACCACTTACTTCAGCATTACATTCAAAAACAGAGAGAAGCCCAAGACAAACACGACACCTAGAATTCATTGCACAATTTTCCAACGACATCAGACACATTAAAGGTACCGAAAACACCGTAGCGGACGCACTTTCAAGAGCTGAGATAGAGGCTTTCACAACCTCTGAGATTAACCTCAGAACTCTACACAAAGAACAGAATACAGATTCAGAACTACAAGAGATACTAAATAAACACACTTACAAATTCGAACAAATACACATTCCAATACTTAACATTAAAATTTGGTGCGAACAAACAAGTTCAGGAACACGTCCATACATTCCACAAACATTACGAAACAAATGTTTGAACAATTACATAATATTTCACACCCAGGTACACGAGCTTCTCGACGACTCATAACACAAAAATATTTTTGGCCCAAAATGAACACACAAATCAACAAATGGTCACAAGAATGCGTTAGATGCCAACGAGCTAAAATACATCGACACACAAAGACAATCCCACACAAGATAGACATACCACCCGGTCGTTTTGAGCATGATCACGTTGATTTAGTTGGCCCTTTACCAATATCTAAAGGTTATAGATATCTACTTACCTTAGTTGACAGAAACACACGTTGGCCCGAAGCGTATCCAATTAAAGATACCAACGCCAGTACTATAGTAGATACACTTCAAAAGGAATACATCTCACGTTTTGGAGTTCCTCTGGAAATTACTTCCGATCGAGGACCTCAATTTACGTCCACAACATTTAGAAACTTCGTTAAGACACTAGGAAGCAAACACATTACCACTTCTGCTTATCATCCACAAGCTAATGGAATTGTAGAACGATTTTACCGCCAACTAAAGAGTTGCCACTAGTTCTTCTAGGACTTAGGTCCACGGTCAAAGAAGATATTAAGGCTTCACCAGCTGAAATGGTTTTTGGTCAAACACTCAGGCTACCACAACAACTAGTAATTCACAGCAGTCAGAACTTTAATTCGTCGGACACCTTGTCCAAACTTAAAGAGGTCGTAGAAGATCAAAAGTCAAACATTGCGCATCACAGCACTAACTTCCAACAATATATACCTCGAGCCCTTAGTACTTGTAACTTTGTCTTTGTCCGCAATGACACAATTCGTAAAACACTACAAGAGCCGTACGATGGTCCCTTCGAAGTTATTGAGAGAACACCGAAATACTTCACAATTCGTAAAAATAACACTAACATAACAGTCAACATTGATAGGATTAAGCCCGCCACCTTAGACACCGAAACAGCACAGACACATTCAACCAAACATAAAAATACTAAAAAAGTACACTTTAACCTATTAGCCAACACGACCAAAATTTTTCAGAAGGGAGGGGGAATAATGTGGTGACTCAATACCACCACATATAAACACTGACATCACAACATACAAAACAACATACAACTTTAATAATATTCACTTACACATTTATTTAAAAAAATATTATTTAAGTTTTTGAAATTGTCAATTTTTATTTATCAAAAATATTGTATATTAAGTTAGATATAAAATTGTGTTCGTTGAATATAGATCAAAAAAATATATTGTAAAAAATAAAATATAAATAAAAACTCCTAAAAATAAATAATTTGTTTGTGAACCACCGCAACTATTGTGCACCCCACACGGGTCTTTTTTTTTAGTCTTTTATCACGTAGTGGTGTCCGTATATGGTTATTTTGCCATGACTTAAAAAATTACACACAGTGTAAGTTAACGATACTCTTTGTTATTTTTTTATATTCCAACTAGATTTCTGCAATAGATAGAACGAATAAACTTGCTGACACCGTTTTCCAACTAATTCTCAGCAAGCAAGTAGAACGGCTAAAACTGCTGACACCGCTTGAAGAAGAAAACGTCTACGTGAAGAAAACGCTGCGCTGCTACGCCGCTGCATAGTTGCAACCTACACATATAATTAAGTTATAGAAAATGTTAGTTTCAGTTTTAAGCAAGAACTCAATAAAAAAGCAACCACATCAGAGGTTTCCTCTATGTTCTTTTTTAAAAACAAAATTAATAATTTATTAATTTAACTGGCGCCCAACGTGTTATAAAGTGTTAAGTTTTGTTGAAAAAATATAAACACTAAACCAACCAACGTGTTATAAAGTGTAAAGTTTTGTTGAAAAAATTTAAAAACTAAACCAACCAACGAGTTATAAAGTGTTAAGTTTTGTTGAAAAAATATAAACACTAAACCAACCAACGTGTTATTAAGTGTTAAGTTTTGTTGAAAAAATACATATAAGTACTAAAACCAAGCTCGAACATATTATTGGGAAAAAACAAAGAAGCGTTAAGTTTTGGAATAAAACATAAAGGCGGAAAATAGTGAAACGTTTGCTTAAATGTGCTACACGAACTAGCGGCATTAAAAGAACAAAAAGCGTTAAGCTTTGATAAAAAACATAAACGCATAAAAAGAAAAAAAAAAAGCTAAAACGTTAGTTTCAGCTAACTTCGCGAGTGTGTGCGACGTAGGATCCGAAGTAGCGAAGAGAGAGTAAAACGGACAAAATCCGGTCGACCAGCGGAGGATTTACCAACGTCAACTTGATACCAACGATTTTTATTAACGAAATGATGACAATAATATATATGTAAGAATATGATTTTTATATCGTAACGAAATAATAAGTTAGATTTAAGCAAAATTATAAATTTAAAACAGTTAAAAAAAAAAAGAAAAAAAACAGATAGAAATATCTAAAAACTACTCTTAGCAATATAAGACAGTGAATTTAAGTAAAAATAAAAGGAAAATAAAAAGATTAAAAAGCATAGGTTAGATTAAATTAAACTGCACAAAGGATTTAAAAAATAATTCATAAAAAAAGTAAAATTTAAAATAATAAAAAAATAATAATTTAGTAGTCTTTTACGTTCTTAAAGAAAAATAACCACAATGTTAAACCCAAATAACCTTATAAGGCCACCAGAAATTCAAGCCTTAATCCGGCAGGCTGTCGAACAACAATGTGCAGCCTCAATTAATTCATTTATAAATCCCATTCCTACCCAGCTAACTGACGAAATAATAACAACTGGTAACATTGACGACTGTGACAAAATACCGGACATCGTACGTTGTTTGAAGGAATTTTCAGGAGATATTTCAGAATTTCCTTCATGGAGGAAACCTGTAGAAAGAATAATGTCCCTATACGAAAGTAAAAGAGGATCATCAAGATATTTCGGCATACTTAGTGTCATACGGAATAAAATAATTGGACAGGCTAACGTAGTGTTGGAATCCTATAATACGCCTTTAAATTGGGTAGCGATTAAAATATGCCTAACCACCCATTATGCAGACAAGAGAGACATTGGTACATTAGAGTACCAAATGGCGACTCTCGTGCAGGGCACTAGATCTTTGCAAGAAGTCTATCAATAAGTTTATGAACACTTCTCATTAATTTTAAATAAAATTTCTTGCATGAACATAAGAAAGGACGCTGAAAAAACTTTAACGGACTCCTACAGAAACAAAGCTCTAGACATGTTCATAAGGGCTTTGAACGGCGAACTCCCGAGAATATTAGCCATAAAAGAACCTTCAGACCTACCACAAGCCCTCTATCTTTGCCAAAAGCTAGAAAATCAAAACTACAGAACCAATTATGCTTAAGGAAATAGGAAAACTACAATTCCACCACCTATACCTCAGATAAAGCTAATTCCTCCTTTAACAAAAAATGTCTACCCACAACTGGCACATTTTCCAAGAAATGCAACCGTTCAACATACTCCTCAACCCTACCAAAATAATATATGGCAACCACAGCGCCAACAATTCTATGCCCCTCTGGCACAACCCAATTCATTCAGACCAACAAACCCTTTACCGAGACCATTCGCTGCTAAACCACAGCCACAACCAGAAGCCATGGAAGTAGATCAAAATATCCAGAGTAGAGCACTAAATTATGTAAATCGTCCCAAGCCAAACGATTTCTATGGTAAACGACCAGGTGAGAATACGCCCCAAACAGAACCGAGAAAGCTTCAGAGAAATTTTAATATAGAACAAGCGTACCCTGATCAGTACCAATATACCAATTTATGTAACGACATGAATAATTTCCAACTAGACGACGCAAGACGATACAATCCGATCGAACAAATAAATAATACAGAGACAACTCAAGAATATCAAGTTTCAGAAACTCGACAAGACGTGGAACAAACATTTAACGAGTACATGCAATATTACGAGAATCAAGAAGATAAATTCGGGACACATGAAACGCAAACAGAAACCTCAGTTCCTTTTTCCGACCTAACAGATATACATTTTTTGGAATGAGTGACTCCTCACTGCCTTATATTCAAGTCAAGACAGTAGGAGGTAGAATACTTAAAATACTAATTGACACGGGTTCAAATAAGAACTATATCAAACCTTCCATCGTACCTAAAGCGTTTGCCAATAAAGAACCTTTCTTTGCAACTTCCATAGCGAGTAACATTAAAATAACACACACTCGTGTAAACCTTTTCAATATACTACAACTCGAAATTAAGTTCTATTTACTTCCCACCTTAAAATCATTTGATGCTATTTTGGGAAATGACAGCCTTAAGGAATTATCTGCTCTTATTCATACCAAACATAATTACATGCACATATTCAATGGTAAAAAAATATTAATCAGACAATGTCAATCAAAAGCAGTCCATACAATCGACATAAAAAATGAACAAATGACAGATAAACAGAAAAAAGCATGCGAATTACTTGTTGAGAAATACAAAAACCTTTTTGCAGAACCCAATGAAAAATTAACCTACACAAGTAGAGTCAAAGATGAAATCAGGACTACTTCAGATTCTCCTGTTTATACACGAAGCTTCCATATCCCGTTTCTCTAAGGGATGAAATTCAAAAACAAATACAAATCCTTTTAAGAGATGGTATAATAAGACTATCCCGGTCCCCGTACAATGCCCCTGTGTGGATTGTACCCAAAAAAACCTGACTCAAATGGCAATAAGCAACATAGATCAGTAGTAGATTATCGTAAACTTAACCAAATCACCATTCCTGACCGTTACCCGATCCCCGAAATAAATTATGTATTAGCGCAATTAGGGAAATGCAAATATTTTTCGGTACTAGACCTCAAAAGTGGTTTCCATCAGATACCACTAAAGGAAACAGACATAGAAAAAACTGCTTTTTCCATTAACAATGGAAAATTCGAGTTGACAAGGCTCCCCTTTGGTTTAAGGAATGCACCGGCAATCTTTCAAAGGACCCTCGATGATATTTTGCGCGAACACATAGGATTGTTCTGTTTCGTCTATATCGATGATATTATTATATTTAGTAAATCTGAAATTGATCACATAGAACATATTCAACACATTTTCAAAACCTTAAGTGAATCAAATATGAAAGTTCAACAAGATAAATGCAAGTTCTTCCAAAATGAAGTGGAATTCCTTGGATTCTTAGTTTCGTCAAATGGTAAATATAAAAACAAATCCGAAAAAATTGAAACTATTAAAACATTTCCTCTACCAAGGACACTTAAAGACCTACGTTCATTCTTAGGCATGTCAGGACATTATCGACGTTTCATAAAAGATTATACGAAAATTGCTAAACCCCTGACATCCCTTTGAAGAGGGGAGGATGGACGAGCGTCCAAGAAAGACTAAAAAAAAACTTTAATTACGCTAAACGAAGACGCACTCGATGCAATAGAAAAAATTAAAAACATCCTCACTTGCAATGATTTGCTACTATCATATCCAGATTTTAAAAAGCCATTCCAACTTACTACTGACGCTTCAAATTTTGCGCTTGGAGCTGTCTTGTCCCAAGAAAACAGACCCATCACATTTATATCCCGCACACTGTCAAAAACCGAAGAGCACTACGCAGCTAATGAGAGAGAACTATTAGCCATAATTTGGTCGCTAAAGGCTTTAAGGAACTATCTGTATGGTTCGGCAAAGGTCGAAATCTATACAGACTATCAGCCACTCACATATGCCTTGAGCAATAGAAATAATAACGGAAAAATGAAATGTTGGAAGTCTATTCTCGAAGAGTACAACTATGAAATAAGATACAAACCAGCAAAACTAAACGAGGTAGCCGATGTCCATTCCAGGCCTCCTCAGAAGGTCCCAATAAAGTCTTTAAAGTCCAAAGTCTTTTAAGTCCAATATTCATAGTAACGAAAGCTCAGCCGAAAATCTTATTCCATCAATAGAAGCCCCTATCAACGTTTTTAAGAACCAACTTTTTATTTTAACCGGTGAAGCTGATAATTATAATTTCACTATACCTTTCCCAACATACCATAGTCACGTTATAATAAAGTCTCAATATACACAAGAAGATTTGATAGAAACATTTAGAAGCTATTTGAATCCCAGCGTTATTAACAGACTGTTAACTAGCGAAGAAATAATGGGAAGAATACTAGCAATTTACCCTTTACATTTTAGTTCCTATAGAATTTGTTATACACAGAAGCAGGTCGATGATATTGTCAACGAATCAGAACAAGAAGAGAAGATATTACAAGAACATAGAAGAGCTCATAGAAGTTATAAGGAAAACAAAATTAAGCTACTTGACAAAATTTACCCTCCTAAAAGGACAGAGAAAATTAAGAAACTCTTAAAGGAGTGCACAATATGCAAAGAAAATAAGCACGACCGACACCCCACAGTACAGAAAATACTAGCAACACCAATACCAGAACATCCAGGCAGATATTACATATTGACTTATATGACACCGAAGGGAAAATAGTATTAACAGCATTGGACAAGTTCTCTAGATACGCCCAAGCACGGCTAGTAAAATCCAAAGCAATATAACATATAAAGGAACCATTAAGAGAAATATTATTATCATTTGGAAAACCAAAAAACGTTGTAATTGACAACTAAAAATCGTTTAATTCTGCCACCATTACCCATATGTTGAACGAACAACTCGGAATCCAAATCTTCACAACACCACCTTATTCCAGTACTATTAATGGGCAAGTATAACGTTTTCATAATACCCTTACCGAAATTCTAAGATGCTTGAAAGCTGAAGATCGCTATTCTTCTTTCCCAGTACTACTTTTCTCAGCAGTATTTGAATATAGCAATTCTATACACTCGACATCCAATAGAAAACCTATAGAACTTTTCATGGGACGAACGCTAGGTGACACAGACGAAGAACAAGAAAGGAAAAGATTAGAAAATATCCAACGGTTGAAGGACAAACAAGAAAAAGACATGCTAAATCATAATAAAAAAAGAAAAACACTAATAGATTTTTCTGAAGGCGATACCATATATGTAAAAATAAA
Organism: Pherbina coryleti; assembly: GCA_943735915.1. Taxonomy (NCBI): domain Eukaryota; kingdom Metazoa; phylum Arthropoda; class Insecta; order Diptera; family Sciomyzidae; genus Pherbina; species Pherbina coryleti. Next base: position 119,678,672 of record OX030948.1, on the reverse strand, counting down.
CTCAAGATTAGGATCCAAACTGACTCCTAGATACAAAAAGGAAATTGTAGCTCAAAATAGACAAAAGACAGTAATAACGGTTACAAGACGAACGGTACACAAAGATCGAATTAAAAAATGAAATATATGATTCTTCACATTTACAGATTACTCATCGGAATACTTACGGCAGAGGGAGAAGTTCAAATACTTGACTACACGCATTCTCAACTAGTAACAGTTAACACTGGGACAGCAAAATTACAAGATGGAACCTTCCGTTTGATACACACCATAGAAATTGAACAGTACGAATCTATAGCTAATAATATAGAAGCCCACATAAATGAATTTGTTAGCAAAAATAACCCTACCTACGCATTCCTCTATCACGAAATATCAGAAATCCGTAATTACCTTTATAGGTTAAAAATTAAAAATAATAAGTCAAAAAGATCAATAAATGCCATAGGCACAATGTGGAAGTGGATTTCCGGAAATCCTGAACACGAAAATTTCAAAATAGTCGAAAACAAAATAAACAATGTTTAAGAAAATAATGAAAAACAGATTATTATAAATAGATTAACCATTGAAAAAATAAATTAACTCAAAAATGTCACTAATTTGATTATGAAAACTATTAGATCTAAGGAAGACATAAAACAAGATTTAATTCTAAGTTACAAATTTAAGTTGGAAATATTAAAAGAAGACTTAAGAAATATAGAATTCTCCATAAGTTGGGCAAAAGCCAACGTAATCAACACGTATATCTTAGCAAACGAAGAGATAAAAATGGTAGAAAGATTACTTGAAAGGAATGATATTCCCTATGTTAATTTAGATGAAGCTCTTGAATTCTCCGATATTAAAATAGCAACCAACAACGAAACAATCCTTTGTATCGTAACTCTGCCAACAGTAAAAACAGAAACATGTAAATCTCTTCTAATAAAAGCAGTTAAGAAACAAAATTTAATTAATGATATAAAATACGAAAACATTTTAAATTGTAATAGTAATATTTTTGGAGTCGATACAAAGTGTAAAAAATATTATGAACTCACTATTTGCAATAGTAAGAATATTGTTAATCTGAATAATTCAACTTGTATTAGTAACTTATTAGAGAGTCGTAAGCCCAATTGCACGGTGATCAACAACCAGCACGTCGCCTCAGTAGAAGAAATTATGCCTGGACTAATATTCCTAAATCAATTTAACGGAAAAATCAATATTGATGGAGAAATCACGAATTTAAAAGGCACATTTATCATACGCCACCATAACAGCACAATTAATATTAATGGAAAAATTTATTTGCATCACGAAGTATCCTATGGAAACCCCTTACCAGCCATTCTTCAACTTCAAAACCAACAAAACGAAATAGAGGAAGTTCTTTCATTAAAATTTATCAACGAACTACAAATAAATAACACCCAACATATCAATCAACTCGCATTTAAAAATAGGCTTAGTTACACAACTGATTTAAGCCTATTGGCAGTCATCATTGCAGCATTTCTGTTCTTAATAATAACGAAATACTTAAAAAATAAACCAGTTAAAGTCCTAATAACAAATAACTTTAAGGAAAATTCCATAGACACGACACCGAATGCAGTATCAGTTCAAACCAATCAGCTTGAGGTTAACTACGCGTTATAGGTCAAACGAGGACGTTTGTACTTAAGAGAGGAAGGGTCCACGATACTCTTTGTTATTTTTTTATATTCCAACTAAATTTCTGCAATAGATAGAACGAATTAACTTGCTGACACCGTTTTCCAACTAATTCTCAGCAAGCAAGTAGAACGGCTAAAACCGCTGACACCGCTTCCTGCACGAGTTGTCTACGTGAGGAAAACGCTGCGCTGCTACGCTGCTGCATAGTTGCAACCTACACATAAATTAAGTTATAAAAAAATGTTAGTTTCAGTTTTAAGCAAGAACTTCAAATTCAAATTACTTCACCAACAGGAAGCTAAGGTACGACACAGAAGAAGGACCTAAATATTTCAGTGTGTCCTAAATAAATAGTGTAGGATTCTTGGGAAAAGTATTATGCTGCTGGCGTATGCTGATGATATCGATATCATTGGCCATAATACGCGCGAAGTCAGCGCAGCATTCTCCAGGTTAGCGAAAGAGTCGAGTCGAATGGGTCTTGTAGTGAACGCAGATAAGACGAAATACCTAGTGTCAACAAATAAACAGTCCCAGCGTCTTGGAAACCACGTCACTGTTGACAACATCTCCTTCGAGGTTGTTAAGGACTTCGTCTACCTGGGATCCAGTGTAAACTTTTTCAACGATGTCAGTATTGAGATAAAGCGAAGGATAACTCTTGCCAACAGGTGTTACTTTGGGCTAAGTAGGCAATTGAGAAGCAGAGCCCTCTCTCGACGAACAAAACTCACGCTCTATAACTAAAACATTGGCGATGAGCGCCAATTGTCACTTTTCATTTACATGTATTTCTTATGGGACGTATTTTGGAGACTTGTCGCTCAACATTGTCGTCCGACGTTGCCGTCGGGTTCAATTTAAATTTAATTTGACAGGCAGCAAGAGCAAGTTTCTGCCATTGCTTACATTTGTTATTACTGGTCACATTCACCAAACTGAACTGTGTAGAAATTTATGGCAGCGATCCTAAGTGAGGGATATTTTGCTTGAACTGGGGTCGAATCGGCTATGGTGATAGTTGATAGTTGATGATCAAAATCATCACTTTTGCTCCACGTAAGGTGAATATCAAATTGACTATCGCTTTTTAACCGTCAATTTTAAGCGACAGCTATTTAGGTGTCGTTTTCATATATTTCTGACAGTTCAATTGTAAACTCGCGGAAATAAACAGTTCAAAGTGAAAAGTTTCTTAAATTAAATAAAATAATTACAGTGAAATGAATGACAAGTGAATTTATTCCCGTAAGCATTATGTAAAATATTTACCTCATTGCAACTATTTAGAAGTGGATATGAAGAAACTAATAATTATAAGACAGTTCGACTTCTAAGAAAAAATTTAGGAAATAAGGCCAATATTTTGGAACTTTCTAACCCAATGTAAGATTTCATTTATGGATAATTGTTAATAAAATTGCTAAAAATTTTTTTCATTGTTTTGAAAAAGTTTCGATTAAGTAAGGAAACTTTCATGACTGCTTTGAGGTTGCTTGACTTACCAAATGGGGTAAGGTGAACGCATAGCCCACCTATCCTTCAATTAGCTGCAACATTTAATCTCATTGGTGGCGGTAGTTACAAAAGGCATGACTGGGCTTCACCGATGGGTCAAAGGACTGTTGCTGAAATCAGTGCATTAGTTATTAAAAAAATGCAGACAGTGCTGTGCCCACTTTTGATCAAATTTGTACCCAAGGATTCAACAAAAGAATATTTTTTGAAAAGAATAGAATTCCTGGAGGTACTAACTATTAATTAACATTATTTATTGACTTATCATAATATTTGTCAAATGACATTTCATTGTTGTGCTGCCATTGAATGGTAAGTGCTGCCAAGTATTAAGGATATTTAGCGATCGCTTTACACGGACCAACGAAAAGTTGATAATCACAAACGACCATCGAAAACGACAGTCAATAAGCGATTGTCAACTATCACCTTAGCCGATTCCACCCCTGTATTCAGAGCTGTAAAATCTGCATTCATATTCAAAATTTTAAGCACACCTGAATAACGACATAAAAATCCACAAATTAATGCAAAATTGATTTATAAATAAAATTTTCATTTACATTTGATTTTAAAAACTTGATTAATTATTAATTTCAATTAATCATTTTTTTATCAATTTTTAAATTTTTTATTCATATTTTATTCATTATTAATTTTTTTATTCATTATTCATTTGTTATTCATTATTTGTTATTCATTACCAATTTCTTATTTATTATTGATTTTTTTTTTTTAATTGATATAAATGAAACGAATAATTAATAAATTTTTTATATTTGAATATAAAATAACATTTTTATTTATGAATGAGTTTTGCATTTTTATTTCGTTATTCTTTCATTCACTTTTTTAAAAATAAAATCAAATTGAATGGATTTTTTTTTCAGCTCTGAATGTGTTGTTATTCTAAACGGCAACTGTTTAGTCGGCTGAAAACAGCCATTGTTATTTGTATACTATGCTTGCTACTGAAGTTTGCTGCTGTCGCGTGTATTATAAACAAGTCGCTGACCATTTCTCTACAACAAAAGCTTGGAAACGTGTCGCTCGCCGCTCGTCGCGTACATTATGTTCGGCCTATTACAGTGGCGCCCGAGCAGGGATCCTGACGCAGAAATATAAAACATCCAGACAAAACAAATCTCAAGCAAATTAATCCAAAGCCTAACAAGAAAAACAAAATAAAAACAACAATGGTGCAGACAACTTGGATATATTCTTTGCGCAAGGAAGATCTCATGATGTACGCACGCGAATTCGGTTTCGATGAGACAGGAACAGTAGAAGACCTACGTAAGAGATTCGCTAACTTCGCCTCCGAACTTGAAGAACCAACCTTAGAGTTACGACTCCAGGAGCTGGGAAGAAGACACACGAAAGCAACGTCTCCAAAGCCATTATTGGTACCGATGCAGATTCCAACGGGTGGTGCAATCACACAACTACCAGAGATCCATCAGAAAGACAACATGGAAACAGCTTCAACCCAAATTGAAGGTAACTATGTAGCCGTCATCGAGAAAGTTCGTAAGCGGCCTGTAAAGTTTGACGGAAGTCGGGACCCACTAAGTTTCGTAAGGAGAATCGAGGAACTGACGAAAGCATATGGGATTTTCTCCCACGAACAATGCCCGAATTGTTAACGGACCGAGCGCTCATCTAGCTGAGGAATAACAACGCGCTTTGGCAGAATTGGTCACAGTTCAAGAATGACTTTCTGACATTTTTTCTACCTACTCGCTACTTCGAGAAACTAGAAGACGAAATCCGGGGACGTGATCAAAGACCACAAGAAGGTTTTAAGGACTTTGTGCTAGCTATCCAAAACATGATGCGTCATTCGAACTATTCGCCAACAAAACAGATGGAGAGGATATTTAGAAACTGCAGAAGTGAGTATCAGCTCTATATAAAACGTAAGGACTTGCGACACCTGGGAGAACTAATGGTAGATTAGTTCTAATTTCATAACGTCTAGTAGACGATTATGAAAGCATACGAAGTAACAACGAACAGGCTTACGCAGAAAGCCTGTGTCCATTAGAGGAGCGGCACAGGCTAATCAAACAGGAAACAACAGCGAAAATAAATTCAAGAACCGCATGCAGACGATGCAGGACTTCTTATCAGCCGTAGGGACAATCATCACGTGTGGAGGGCAGACACTCCACCTCAACAAGAACAAATTGCAGCAACAGGACGTGGAATCACAAATAGGAATGATCACTCCAGAAGAAGAAACGATAACCTCAGAAGACATTGATTTAGTCCTTAGGCTGGACCACAATCAACGCCACCAACTGCAGCAGAACAAGGTCAGCCATCAGCGCCTACTGTGTCCGACAGGTCCAGGCCAAAATAGTAGCCTGCCAACTAGCCAAGCAAAAGAAGAGGCTCAACAGAGTCAGAAACAAGGGAGCCAACAGATACAACAGCAATTAGATTAAGGTGGTCCCCCACAAGATCAATAGCATGGTCCTCCACAAGGACAACAGCAACAGGGTCAACGGGGTCCTCCAGAACACCAGCAGCGAGCAACAACAACAGCACCTCATCCAAAACATTGACAGTGAACAACAACCTCATCAACCACATTGACAGCGAGAAGCAACAATACTTCCTTCAAAACACCAGCAGAGAGCAGCAACAACAGCACTTCATCCAAAACATTGACAGTGAACAACAAGCACAGCACCTCATCCACCCCATTAACAGCGAGCAGCAACAATACTTCCTCCAGAACAACAGGAGTGAGCAACAAAAACAGCACCTCATCCACAACATTGACAGCGGGCAGCAACAATACTTCTCCAGAACAACAGCTGTGATCAACAACAACGACAACAACACCTCAGCTGGAGCATTTACATTGAACACCAGAAACCACACCTTATCCATCACCTCGACTACGAAGAGCAAAATCCACAACACTTACAACAAAGACAACCAGACCTCATCACCAACCACCACGAAATCACCATCGTTACTGTTGATATCCCCACGGTGGATATGGTAGATATATTTCCCACATCTGAAGTTTATAAAAAATTTGCTTAAAAAATTGCTTAGATTTGGGAGTACTTTCGTCGCCTTGGGACTCGATCGATCGCACAACCAATGGGCCTATCAACATCCGGGAACTGGTGGCAAACAAACCAATTGACGAGCCAGGAAACCAGGAAGCCAAATATGTCCTGGAAGCATTTCACCTAGAGATAGAAGAGCTCCAGCGCGCTAAAAGATGTGATGCAAAGGTCCGTTTTACCCGGCTTATCAATGGCACTAAATGTGGATATCTCAAGATGTGAAATCATCAGCGTTCATGTTCGTTCGGTAAAGTAGGAGGGGAGAGTAACAACTAAATTTTTATTAGTATAAAATTTAGTTATACACCCTATATTTTTATAAGTAAGATACATGCAACATAGTAATAAGAGTTGTCGCGGTCTAAAAATTTAGTTGCGCTAAAGTGAAGTACGGACAAAACTACAAGGCGACCATTTATGTGTAGTCATAAAATGACGAATTTGTTTTGTCCGGACGTAATCACTGTGCGTTTGGAGTGGCGCCCAACACACCCATGCACTCCAGTGGTCAATAGACCACTGTATTTATAGTCGAGTAACTTGGTCTGGCTAAAGTTTCTCCTTGTTCTCCATGCTCGACGAAACTGAAATCCCACGAGTGACTGAACGCACGGAATTTCGCGACAAGCAAAACGCACAGGACTAGAACGATTATTGTAAAGAAAGTAAAAATCACTTGGCCAATTCACAATGAGGGTAGCCATTGTGGGTTGTGGAGTGTTGCCACACCAATACTAACACAGATGCCGCCAAGATGTAAAAAAACACTTGGTGGGTAAAAGGTTTTATTTAAAATTGCTCAAAGATGCACCTGAAAAATCCTTAACCCTATTAATGTCACGCTGTGTCTTTGGGTCACTATGCAATTTCAAACCGATATAAATGACTTAAAACTTGTTTTACAGAAAAATAAGTAACATGTATTTTATTATTGGTCACTCTGTCTCTATATTATACAATTAATTTTTTTTATGTTTTGATAATATTTACTTCTTACACAAAATGTTAAAAAATAACATAGACTGTCACGTAGTGAATCTGAGACACTATACGACGGTGAATTTACAGTTCATTGATGGCAGCGCCAAACTCTTTTCAATCTTTTACAACAACTCCTTGTGTGTTTTGATACAAGTAATTCACTTGCTGACGCAGGCTTACTTCATGATTTTTTTGTGTTTTCTGCGCATATTCGATCGTGGTCGCTGCCAATTCAAGTTAGCTTATATGTTAACATATGGTCCAATAAGTCCCGAGACTAAGTCATAAAAACACTTTTTTTGCAAATATTCTTCTTTATTCATCAACATAGGTTCCTTCAAGAGCAATATAATCATTCCACCGCTTTTCTAACTTTCCAATAACAGTTTTGTAGAACAATTCGTGGTTCACCTCAAATTACGCTTCAGTTTCAGCCATCTCCTCTTCATTGGAGCCAAATCTCTTGCCGGCAAGCATTTTTTGAGGTCAGTAAAGAGCCAGTAGTCGCTGCGGGCCAAATCTGGCGTATACGGTGGATGAGGAAGCAATTCGAAGCCCAATTCGTGGATTTTCGCCGTCGTTTTCATCGATTTGTGACACGGTGCATTGTCTTGGTGAAAAAAAATTTTTTTCTTCTTCAAATGGGGTCGATTTTTCGCGATTTCATACTTCAAACGCTCCAACAACGCTATATGATAATTGCTGTTGGTTGTTTTTCCCTTTTGGAGATAGTCGATGAACAAAATTCCATGCGCATCCCAAAATACAGATGCCATAACCTCTCCAGCCGACTGTTGTGTTTTTGGTCGCTTTGGCCTGCTTTCATCGTTTGCTCTCCACTCTCCACTCACCACTCACCTGACGACCGTTTCGATTCCGGTGTGTAATGGTGGATCCATGTTTCATCCATTGTCACATACCGATGCAAAAATTCATGTTTATTCTTTGCAAACTCTGCCAAACAGCTCTCCGAATCATCGACACGTTGTTGTTTTTGGTCCATTATGAGAAAACGTGGCACCCATTTGGAAAGCAGCTTTCTCATCGACAAATGTTCCTGTAATATTAGTCCCACACTACCTTTCGATATCTTCAGAACCTCAGCTATCTCGCGCACCTTCACTTTACGGTCAGCCAATACCATTTTGTGTAGTTTTTTTATGTTTTGGGGAACAACTGCCACCATTTGGGCGTCCTGAACGTTCAGCATCATTTGTGTCTGTCCGACCAAAATTGAAGTCAGCATACCATCGGCAAATGGTTGCTTTTGACGGAGCAGAGTCCGAATAATATTTTCGAAGCCATTGCTCAGCTTGGACGGTATTTTTTCCCATAAAAAAACAATGATAAATTCATACACGGAATTGCTTTGAATCCATTATTTTGAAAATATCAACAGTAGCGTCACTTAAATCACTGCAACTTCTGAACTATTTAAACGTTAGATTGTCATGAAATTTTTACACGTATTGTTTGAAGGTTGGAACTATCGAAATATTATATCGATATTTCGTTAGAGGTACCACCGAGTAGTTAGTCTCGGGACTTATTGGACCATGGCTTATTCTAATATATTGACTGTTGGTTTAATTATATATAATTGTCTTATTTTTTCTTATTAAATAAATGAATTATCTTTTTATGTATCTTGTGTAAGTGCTTCTAAGTCACATATATTAAATAACATTATTTTTTTCAATAAAATAAATGAACCCTTTATATTTTTTGTATTAGTGTCTCTAAATCACACCGTGACAGTTATAACGTAACGTCAAACAGCGTGGCAGGAATAGGGTTAAAAAGATTTTAAAAATAGGTGCGAGCAAAGCCTTCAGGTTTGAATACCGGTTTCTGTGAAAACCGCATCTATGTTAGAAAAAAGATGGCTGTGTTTAGGTTCCCATCTTGTGGAACCTAAATATCACCAGCCTGCACCGCTGGTTGGCAGTTCAGTTCATTCTGAACAGTAGAAAAAGGTGGAAGTGTGCCAAGAAGGTGGAAGTGCGTGCAAAAAAAAAAAAAGATAAATAAAGTGAAGTGCCAAGTGATTTTCCGACAAGCGTCGAAAATCAAAAAAACAGAGAATATGTATATATATATATATATATGTACTAGACCGTACCTAAAAAAAAAGTACGCCGTATACCAGCGAATATGACGTATTTTTGCAAGACAATTACGAAAAAAATTTTTTTTTTACCGAACGTAGGGGTCGCGCATTGACATATAACTTCATATCTCTGGTATTTACAGTCGGATTTTAAAGTTTGGTATATCACTGTTTTTGTCTCAAGGAGACCAATATGACCTCTATAGAGTTATATTTTTAACAGAAAATATTCGCTTTTGTTTTTTGATAAAGTCGCTTTGTATGGGAGGTGGGCATGGTTTTTACTGAATTTGGTTGAATTTCATACAAATAGTACACGTTATATATCAAAGTGTATATGCAAAATTTCAAATCCATACATTAATTTTTGTGGATTTTAGAGAAATTTTACCTTTTTGATAGTCACTTTGTATGGGAGGTAGGCGTGGTTTGCATCCGATTTGGTTGAATTTCATATTTAGAGTGTATTTTGAACATCAAAACTCATATGCAAAATTGCAAGTCCATATAATTATTTTTGTTGAATTCTAAGAGATTTTACCGTTTTGATAAAGTCACTTTGTATGGGAGGTAGGCGTGGTTTTCATCCGATTTGGCTCATTTACGAACTTGACCTTCATTTTTTAGATAAAAGTTTAAATATTGAATTTCGTGATGATAGCTTTAAAATTACGGCTGTAATCGTGATCACAGACAGACGGACAGACGGACAGACAGGCGGACATGGCTAAATCAACTCGGGTGGTGATGCAGATCAAGAATATATATACTTTTCTATACCTACCACGCCTCCTTATGGGCGTTACAAACGGAGTGACAAAATTAATATACCCCAATTTACGTATTTTAAACGTGAGGGTATAAAATTAAAGCCCTTAAAATATCATTAATCTTTTGCTCAGAAAATATATCGATATTTCCGGCAGAAGTATTTTTAAAAAATTTTTGAAAATTCTATGCCGAACGTAGGACTCCCTTTTTTCATTTTCATCATATCTTCGGTAGTAAACGTCTGATCATATTAAATGACATATCGATGTTTTTGTCTGAAAAAGTCCTTGGAAGGCCTTAAATTGATTTTGATGAATTTAAAACGCCAATGCCAAAAGAGGTACCGACACTATTTTTGTTGTGATTTATTAAATATACAACGCATTATTATTTTATTTTTTCACATTCTTGCAATAACTCCTTCATTGTAGCCGGTGTTGGAAGGTGTTCCGTCGCAACTAATTGCAATTAAAAGATCCATACTATAATTTTCTTTATTCAAATATTCCACGATACTCCTCTGGAACCTACTCCAGTGCTGTCAGCGGGCGTAGCATAGCCGATGAATTTTGAATTTGGCTCTTTCACAATGTTCTTCATTCACAACAACGTTACGCGTCACTTTTGCCTCCGTTACTCTTTTTAAAGTTGGCTCTTTTTTCCCATTAAACGAAATACACGTTAGCAAATCATCACACTTAGCTGCTGCTAAAGCCTCTTTTCAAAATTTTACACGTTCTCTGAATACTTTATTTTTTGTAGTGATAAGCCCATCCTAGAATTGAGTTATTTTTTCTGCTGTTTAGGAAGATAACTCCTCTTCAGATTTTGCAGCAATCGACAATTGTAAATCTTTTATTAACATGTTCGCAAGCAGTACACTAAAGCGAACTGATGTGTCGCTGCGATCCAAAGCAGAACTATATTTTTTGTATTTTTTGTATCCTCTGTGATTCGCTTACGTTTTGTTCAAATTCCTCTTCGTCCTCGCTATCTGGCTCGTACCCAACGCTGGCAGAGTACACTGCATTCGATGTTGCAGCAACTGACCTTACTTCTACAGTGGCAGTTCTCATCGACACTTTCATAGACTTCATCTAATGCCAATGATCTTGGGCCGCACTGATCAATAAAGAAAATTTTTGCTGCGTCTGGAATTTTATTTGATGTGTTGCAACTACACGGATTGTTGCTTTCAATGCCACACTTACAACGCGAAATTTTAAAAAATTTATTCAAAGCATTCACGTTATATCTCAATCGATTTTTAGAAATTGTATAATAGTTATTCAAAAATACATCAACACGTTTCCGAACCGCCGCTAGAGTTATAATTGGTATGCTGGCGCGTTGCCACAAAACGATTACATTTCAACAGCTTCTTGTTTAAAAACATCCAAGTTTCGACTTTTATCACTGTTATGCCGCAGATACAATAAAAAAGTTATAGCATCATACTCCGTTGGTAATTTGGTATTATGTAAGTCACTCGCAATTTTTTTATTCTTTTGCCAGCTTTAAAATTCCTCAAAATCAATTTCAGGCCTTCCAAGGACTTGTAGGAATATTTTTTTTTATTTCGGAGAAAAAATAATTGGTTTTTTTCAGACAAAAACATGTAATTCAATATGATCAGACTTTTACTATCGAAGATATGATGAAAATGAAAAAAGGGAGCCTTACAAATTTAAAATTTTTAAAAATACTTCTCCTGGAAATATCGATATACTTTGATATTATGAACAAGAGATTAATGATATTTTAAGGGCTTTATTTTTTTTAATATTAGGGCGGTGCATTAAAATAAAAAATAAATAACTGGTCATTTCAGTCCTTGAAAGGACTTTGACCTAGCTTCTTATGATCAATTGTGTTGTGCGTGTTATGAAGTTTGTACACAATTGACCGAGAACCGGAACTACATGCTTAACGCCGACTCCGAACGGCGATGAACGGAATGTTTTCGTTCTCAAGAAGCTTTACATGGCATTTTGATTACTCTCTGAGTTTTGCCATTGTCTGCAGAGAGGTGGCGGCCGTACAGAAAAATTATTTTAATTCAAATAATTTTCTGCCGCTGCTGGGGTTCGAACCTGGGTCTCCAGGTTCTTTGACATAGCAGCCACGCACTTTAACCAACTACGCCACGGACGCCACTAATGCCACCACAGGGTGGTGCATTAGGATGGTAAAAACTGAGATCTGGAGGGTAAGTACTAGAACGGTACACCTGAGGTCAATGACCTCTATAGAGGTCATATTGATCTCATTGAGACAAAAACATTGATATACCAAACTTTAAAATCCGACTGTAAACACCAGAGATATGAAGTTATATGTCAATGCGCGACCCCTACGTTCGGTAAAAAAAAAATAAATTTTTTTCGTAATTGTCTTGCAAAAATACGTCATATTCGCTGGTATACCACGCACTTTTTTTTTATAGGAGGTGGTACGGTTTTATATATAGATATATTTATAGCTTATCAGGGAGTAGCCTTTGTTATTTTTGCATAGTTGTATATTTGCTTGTGTGTGTTGGTGCGCTCGCCACGCACGGTGATCATATTTTATTGTCCGGTCGCTTAACTTTGTTACCGCGCCTCTTTCGTTTTTCGATTCTTTCTTGTCGCGCGTATTTTTCTTTTGCTCCGTGCTCGCTTTGGCGCGTTTTTTTGTGTTAGGACCCTCGCACTCGAGCCTAGTTCCGTCCGGAACAGGTGAAATAAATTGATTCCATCGGTGGGATCGTTTAGGGTTCAAGTGGTCCCCTTGAACCCGCAATTAGAGTGCGACCCACAAATTGGGTTATTTTTTTTTTTTGGTATTTATTTTTAAAATCTATAATTTGTAAAAAATCGCGATATTTTAACAATAATAATAATATTTTTTTTAATGTGTTTTATTTTCTTTTGTCCCACTGTGCATAAGTTTGATAAGACTTTGATTAAAAAGTCTTATCAAACGCACCTGCATCGTTGTCTTTCGCGTTAATACCTTCGTTGGATAAATACCCACACCCGCCTCCGCTGAGCAGGTGGCAACCCTTATCGTCGGCACTATTGTGTGTGTACTTAAGATCCACACAAAACAATCGAGTCAGCTATTCGCGCATAAATTGATTCAATGTTAAATTCGCGGTCGCGCCGGAAGAATTAACTTAAAGTTGTGCGGAAGTGACAATAAATTATAAAAAATAATAAAAGAAAAGGTGACGAAAGTGTCGCGATAGAGTGATAGAGAGCGAGGAACGAGAAACAACACTTTTCGAGACATAACTTTAATGCCTCCAAGACATCACTTATTTCCACTCTAGTGCCTCCAAGACATCACTTATTACCACCAGTCATGTTCATCGTGTGTATACTCATAGCATTGTATATTAGACACTAGGATTAAGCCGAATCTTGAAATGTCAATAAAAAATTATTATCTTACAAGCGAAAGGGTCTCTTTATAATATAAATTTTCTGCAACGAACGCTGGACACCGGCGAGTATATCCCAACTCTAAATCCGGAAAACGGAACTTCGTTACAACTTTAATGTACATATATTAGAAGTGTTGGCAATTTTTTTGGACATTTTGGTGTACTAAATTTTATTTTTTCGTGAAATTTGCGAAAATTTTTTTAAAAACGCTTCATAATTTTGAAAAATATCATCAAAATGAAAAAAAAGTAATTATGCACTTTAATTACCAAGCGCCTTAATAACTACATAAGACTTAAGCCCTTTTTACTACATAAGACTAAAGTCTTATTTTACTCCCTTTTAGTCCGTATGTAGATCCGCCACTGGTTGCAATGTTTGTTTTTTAATTACTCGACCAGCTCATTATTTGAGTAGATTTACACCTTGCATGCTTTCTCCCAGCTGTTTGAAAGGGCAAGTTTACACGTTGCATATTTTTAGCAATTTCATAGTCGATGCACCAACCAACGATTTAACGATTCAACTAACGGTTATAAAGCTTTAAAAGGCTATAACTTCAGAACGGCAAGAGTTAAATCAAGAATTCTTTTTTTAAATTGTTCAAATAAGCCGATTTGCGCGACCTTTAAGCATCTTCCGAAAAATCTGACAAAATCTCAAAAATACTTTACTACATATGCTTTTAAAAAACCGTCTATAACATATCGATCATAACGTAGAACTTTTGTTATTTTATATGGACCTTTAAACTTTGGAATTAATTTTTTCGATGAGCCCACGTGATAATTGAAATTTCTAATCATTACGTAATCACCAACTTCATATTTTGTTGGCTTTTGTCTCTTTTTATCAATGTACCCTTTATTGTATTTTTGAAGTTGCTCTTGTCTTAGAGCTGCTTGTTTTCTAACTACCTTAAGAACGCGCATTTCTTTTTCTTGTTTAACCTCCAAAAATCGTTTTTCCTGTTTGACGAACCCCAAAAGCACTATACTAGGATTAATTGCGTGATGTGAAGTATTATTGAGTATATGTTCGATTGTTTCTGAGACTGAATCCCAAAAAATGTTTTTCTCTGGATTGACCAGTTTAGCAATCATTGGTCCCAACGACCTATTAATCCTCTCCACTTGCGCATTGGCCTGTGGAGATCCTTTGGCTTCTTAGATCTTATTGTGTTTAACATTGTTCTTTTCCAAGAATTCATTGAACTCTCTAAATGTAAAACAGCTACCTCTATCTAACATAATATACTTCGGGCAACTATAAGATCTAAAATATTCTGACAGTGAATTAATCACTCCATTAGTACTGGTTGTTCTGGTCGGATACAGTCTTACAAACTTAGTACTTGCATCTACAATTAACAAAATGTGTTTTGTTGTCCTAGAATGGTCTACCGGCCCATAACGATCTATGTGTACTACCTCGAATAGGAAGCTACTTTTTGGGATATTATTCAACAACCCTTCCTGCCTCCCTGTTTTGGAGGATAAACAATACATTTTAAGCAGTTTTTTCTATGATTAACAGCTTTTTCTCTCATTTTTGAAAACCAATAACTTTTTGGAATTAAGTCAATAATTTTATCTGTACCGATGTGACCCATTTCATCGTGATACTTGTAAAGAATATGGTATTCTATGCTTTCTGGTACCACGAA
The DNA here is from genome assembly GCA_943735915.1 of Pherbina coryleti. Classification (NCBI taxonomy): domain Eukaryota; kingdom Metazoa; phylum Arthropoda; class Insecta; order Diptera; family Sciomyzidae; genus Pherbina; species Pherbina coryleti. The sequence continues at coordinate 119,663,435 of OX030948.1, read as the reverse complement.
CAAAACTGTACATTTTCTTTTCTTCTATAAATGTCGCCATTTCTCATTTCATAAAAGGTATGTTCCGATTTTTCCAATATACGAGTATCACGTAGTTTGCTTATCTTTTCCTTGCATTATCACAAAATTTTCTTCAAAAGTGTTTGTCTCTAGTATTAATATATTTGTGGACCGGCTGAGAACGTCTACGTGCTGCATTCGAGTGCCTGACCTATGTTCTAATACATAATTATAATTTTGCAACTCTAACGCCCACCTCGCTATTCTAGGTTTAAGATCTTTTTTGCTCAACGTCATCGTCATAGAGTTGCGATCCGTTACTATTTTAAATTGCATAACGTGAAGATAGACTCTGAAACATTGCAATGCATTTATGATAGCAAGTGTTTCAAGTTCGAAGCTATGATATTTGGACTCCGATTCTGTAGTTCGTTTGGAATAATAGAATATAGGATGCATTTTACCGTCGTCCTAAAATTGCACCGAAGCCTATTGAACTCGCGTCACAATGAAGCTCTGTTGCGTCGTTCGAATCATACACTGCAAGAGTAGAAGCTTCCAACAATTTTTGCTTAAGAAATTCAAAAGATTTGAGGTCCATTGCACTAAAATTAGATTTCCGATCCTTTTTTACTAAATAATATAAAGGTTTTGCTTTTATAAGAACCCTTGCTGAGGAGAATGCAGCCCTGAAATTATTTCTATTTTTGACATTCGCTGTCCATTATTACTTTACCGAATACATACTGAATTTTGATTGCTGAAATAAACGTGTTGAACTGCACCGCGTGCGTTTTAATAAGATAAATTATTAAATAGCTAGTTTCGCGAATCCTAAACATTTGGCATCCCTTGCGGGGAGCCTGTTTCTCCAAAAAAAATACGAATAAATACTTAAAAAATAGATATTTAATTAGAGACCGGCTCTTTAACCTAAAATTTTGCGAACGTGCTTAAACTTTTATATTGCTGTTGTTGCAATGTCATTTGCCAAAGAAGAATCTATCCCTCGACTAATACAGAACTTTTCTGCAAACACGAACAAAACTGCAAAACAAAAGCAGAGCAAAGGTTTCTTGGTAGCAAGAAAGAAGCTCCTCGAAGAATATTGGACCAAATATACTTTAGTTCATGAGGAGCTCGTCGCTTTGGAAACGAATGTCGACAGTGCTGCAGAAGCTAAGAGGTTAGCCGAAGATCAACGATTTGCAGCAGTAGAGGCAGCTTACTGCGATGCGCTTGGTGATTTGATTGACCAGACCGATCAAATGTTGCAGTTGTTCAACCAATCAGTAGCACACTCGTCTCCGATGTGACTGCATTGACACACTTGCACACAAGTTTACCAAAATCGAAGTTGCCTAAAATCGAGCTGCCAAAATTCGGTGGATCGTTTCAAGAATGGTTGATATTCAAAGACACGTTCACCACATGTGTTATAGATGATACCACGCTTGCAGATGTGCAACGCCTCTACTATTTAAAAAGCAGGGGCCTGACATCGTTGGCAAAACTCAACTTTGTTGCCCAGCACAATTTATGCAAAAATTGTTTCAAAGCAGGCCATGATGCTCAAGAATGCTCATCTTCGTGGGTATGCAAACAGTGTCAGCAAACACATCACACTAAGAAAGCTTCCACAGCGGCAACGTAAACCATGTATACACAGCGAACAGAGAAATAGAGCAGCCATTATCTCCGGTGATGCTCCCTATAGGTCAGATAGGCTTGAGGTCTGAAACCGGACACCATCTTCGTCTACGCGCGCTGCTTGACAGTGGTTCACAAGCATCTTTCATCAGTGAATTCGCTGTACAACGTTTGCAACTCTGTCGCCGCCGACTTCAAGTTCCTGTGACTGGAGTGGGTGGATCAACGGTTGGAAAAGCCATTGGCGTGGTCCAGTTCTCGATCAACTCTCTCATCGAGCCGGAGCATCAATTGCTCAGCTCTCATACTGACACAGCTAGGGCACCTGCTGCTTAGCAAGCGAGTGAATCCGAAGCTTTTTGGGGATTTCTTGGAGCTGGATCTTGCAGATCCAAAGTTTTATGAACCTGAATCCATCGATATCATCATCGGAGCTGACCTGTTTGGTTCTTTGCTGCGTGGTGAAGTGCAAAAATCTACAAATTGTGCTCCTGTAGCACAAAATACGCATCTTGGGTGGATCGTCTATGGAAGCTTATCCACATCAGCGACTCTGTAGCTGAGCACCACCCTCCAAGCGTCAACTATAACAGATCTCAATGATCTCGTTCAAAGCCTGTGGAAGTTCAACAAACTTGAAGACGTGGCATCGTCATCGACCATGACACAAGATGAGCTTTACTGTGAGAGGTTCTTCGAGCGTACGGTACGGCGCAACAGTACAGGTCGGTACATTGTAAAATACCCTACAAAGGACTCCATAGATTTGTCCGCGCTCGTGGGTACAAAAAACAATGCCTTAAAACTTATCCAGTTCCAACTTAACCGCCTTGAAAAGGACCCTGACTTGAAAACGCTTTATGATGGATTTATGGCTGAATACGTTGTGCTAGGACACATGGAACCAGTTTGCGAGACTGAAGAGCTGACACCAGTTTGCTATATTCCACATCATGGTGTCTACGAGGAGTCTAGCTCCACCACCAAATTGAGAACCGTGTTCAACGCATCTCGAAAATGTCAAGCAGGTGTTTCATTGAATGATTGTCTACATGTGGGGCCTAACCTACAAAAGGATCTCACATCAATTATACTAAAGTGGCGGATGCATAGAATTAGATTTATGGCCGACATTGAAAAAAGTTATCGACAGATACAAGTCGAAAAAGAAGATGCTGAACTTCAGCGTATTATTTCGAAAGGTAAGGACGGGAATCCTACTGTGTACTGGTTGTCGAACTTGACAGATGGACCTTTTCATCACCGGACGCAAAAAACCAACAGCTTCACGTATTTGCAGATGCGTCAATGTCAGCATACGCTACCGTCGCATATCTTCGTAGAGATAGCAGATGGAGAAATTAAGAACTCAATTCTGATGGCAAAGACTAAGGTGGCACCTTTGAAGAAAATAACTGTTCCTTGCTTGGAGTTGAATGGTGCACTTTTGCCAGCAAAGCTGGTTACAAACACATTGCAAGCATTGAACATGCCATTTCTACCAACAAACTGCAGGTTTGATTCAAAAACATTACTCAGTTGGATTAGGTGGACTCCTGGGGTTTATAAGCAATACGTGGCCAGCAGGATTACTAAAATTCAAGAAATGACGGCAACCGACTAGTGGCGGTACGTTCCTTCTTAAAGTAACTCCAGCAGACATCTGAATCAACCTCACTGGCCAATTCAGCAAAAATTACAACCTGAAGTTACAGCACTGGTGACCGCAGTTCCATCCGCTCAACCTACGAGCGATCTGACAATGAGCCTTCTCTCAAAATATTCCAAGATAAACACTCTTCTGGCAGTTACATAATGGTGCCACCAATTTATTGCCGCTGCAAAATCCAAGCAACATAAGACGACGTCATGTATCACAGCCATCGAAAGAAGATCCACATTAAGATTTTGGACTAGGTATATTCAAAATAATTGCTTTACTAACGAAATTTTGTGTCTTCAGCAGAAGAAGCCCATCAACTCCCGAAGCAAGTTGTTGAAGCTTAACCCGATGTTGGACGAATCCGATGTCATGCGGCTTAATGGACGGCTTAAGAATGCTATTCTGCCTTTCTCTGAGCGGTTCCCAATATTACTACCTAAAGATAGTCCATTGAGTAACTTCCTTATGTCACAAGCATGATGCTACAATGCATGGTCGATCGCAAGCAACGCTTAACTTTCTACGAAGACGCTACTGGGTGATAGACGTGCGGTCTACAATAAAAAAGTATATCCATAGCTGCGTGATATGCTTTCGTCAAAACCACCACGTGACGAACCATGGGAAGCCTTCCCGCTCATCGCTGTACAGCAGCGCCCGATTTTTGTCATTGTGGATTGGATTACGAAGGTCCATACAAGATACGTCCTATAAAAGGACGGCGTGGCTATCGTGGTCATAAGGGATACTTGGCGCTATTTGTGTGTCTTAGTACACGCGCGATTCATATTTTGTTGGTCAGCGATATGACCACTGATGCGTTTTTAGCTGCACTACACCGATTCTTCTCTCAACGTGGATACAGTCATGGCATATATAGCGACTGCGCAACAACATTTCTCGGCACAAACTTGGTCTTGAACGATGATCTGGAAGCCTTTCGACAGAAACTCAAAGCCGGTGCGCAGTTCGTCGAATGCCACGATGTCTCATGGCATTTTATATCAGCCGGCTTTCCAAACTTTGGTGGCATTTGCGAAGCCGGCATCAAGAGCATAAAGCACCACCTCAAGCACATTATTGGTGAAGCGATCCTGACGTTTGATGAGATGTATACGGTACTCAAACAGGTTGAGGCAGTTCTGAATTCGAGGCCTTTATCCGCCCTTTCCGATGACCCTACTGACATCGCTGAGCTGACTCCGCGCCATTTTTTGATGGGCGTCCCGCTCACCTCAGCTCCCGAACCAAGTCTACTTTACATCAAGACCGGGCAGTTGAGAAGATGGAAGCAGCTACAACAAATACAACAAGATTTCTGGAAGCGCTGGAGTTCCAAATACCTCCAAGAGTTACAAGCTAGACCTAAGTGGCGCCAAGTACAAGAAAATCTCAAGGTCGACAATCTGGGTCTGGTTCGAGATGAACGGCTACCACCTAGTCAATGGGCCTTGGATCGCATTCTTGAAGTTCATGCTGGAGACGATGACTGAGTTCAAGTCGCTATCATTCGGACTCAAAACTCTATAGTCAAAAGAGCTATTTCAAAACTCATTGTGCTGCCTATAGATGATCAATACGACGCAAACGGTGGGCGTAGCCCGAAAAATCCATCTATTTCGTCGCAAGTGGATGAGTTGGGCGGAAAATGTTGAGGAGAATGTAGCCCTGTTATCATAATTTCTATTTTTGACATTCGCTGTCCATTATTACTTCACCGAATACATACTGAATTTTTATTGCTGAAATAAACGTGTTGAACTGCACCGCGTGCGTTTTAATTAGATAAATTATTTCTAGATATTTGCTAGTTTCGCAAATCCCAAACAACCCTTTAACAACCTTTTAACATAATCCAAGAAAACTTTGAACTGAGTGTTGCTTGTCTGGTATTGGATAGTTTCTGATCGCTTTTAGACCCTTTTTATCTGCTTTAATACCCTCCTCTGATATTAAGTATCCTAAATACTTTACATTTGACTGCAAAAACTCACATTTATCTAGTTTTAATTAAAGCTTCTTTTTTACCAATCTACTAAAAACTTCAGTCAGAATATCAAAATGTTTCTCAACGGTTTTCGTGGCTATCAATGTGCCATCTAAGTATATTATCAATTTGTCTTCTTTGATCATATCAGCGAAGATTTTATTAACAAACCTCTGAAAAACAGATGGAGCGTTTCACAGCCAGAAGGGCATTCGCGAAAACTCAAACTGGCCTAGAGGAGTAGTAAACGATGTGTACTTAATTGAATCTGGGTCTACATAAACATGAAAAAAATCCATTCTTTAAATCTGTCTTAGTAAACAATTTTTTCGAAGCTAGTCTGTCTAACAAATCGTCTATGAGAGGAATAGGATAGTTATCCTTAGTCGTGGCTTTGTTAGACGTAGCTTTGTTCAGTGTCATATAATCAAAGCACCTTCTTGGCTCCCGGAATTCGTAAAAAATGGTAAAAAAGCCCGAAATTCTTTTTACAAAATCGGGTATTAATTCCTAGGAAAAAATGCCCCAAATTTCGGGTGATTTTGTCATGTTTTTGGATGTTTGTGCCAAAAAATGTCGGGTATTTTTTCTAAATATTTGAAATGGAAGAAAGACCCGGAAAAAATTGGAACTTAGGCCCAAAAAAAAATCGGGCATTTTTCCAAATTTAAATAAGGAAAAAACGCCCGAATTTTTGTTTAACAAAAAGTTGCGAAATTTTAATTAGTTTTTATTACTGTTATGTAGATCAGCGTTTCCAAACTTGTTCTCTGCAAGCTCCATTCCAATTTTATTTCAAAAATATTGCATCGAATCATTGAAGGTTGCAAGAAAACACATTGCAGAAGCGCTGATATATGAGGCCTTGAGTTCTAAAGTGGGTTAAAGCCACATTTTTGATATATTTTTTCGTTGAAAAATATTATGAGACTAAAATTTTGAATGGTGAAAAAGTATTAACAAAATCTAAAACAAGAGGATATTCAATCATTTGATGAGATAAATGCTATTTATTTATTTTTTATTAATATAGTTATTTATTAAGCACTGTTATTAAAACATGAAATAATAACACGAAAACTATTATTAGTACTATTATTGCAACGATAAAAGTTACTGGGTAAGCTGACTTTTAAATTGCACTACTACGATGTGCAATCAATCGATCTTAATTGTGTAGGAAGTTCGTTGAATTTAAAAATTTAATTCATTTTAATTTTATATAATCTCATAATTAAAAATCATAAAAACATTTCGTACAAGGGAAAAATACTGATTCTTTTTCAAAACAACAAGTTTCTTTGGCTATCAAAAAATTTCAAAAAGAAAAAATGGCGGCGGAGGTGGTGGGGGGGAACAGGGCTGGGCGACAGGTTGCGCGTGCGATCCGTCGCATTACGCGTAATCCGCCACGTCGCGATGCGCGGGCGCGGTACTAAATATTTCCTTTGATGCAAATACAAATGAAAAACAAAAGAAGAACGGCTCTCCGCAAAATCGCCCTAGAAAAAAAAAGAAAAATCACCCAAATGAAAAATGACCCAAAAATTTATGAAAAATCGCCCAAAAGGAAAAAAACGAAATTTTACCCAAGAAAACGAAAAAAAGCCCAACAATTTTTGGAAAAATTACCCAAAAACAAAAACGAAAATTCACCCAAAAACAAAAAGAAAAATCGCCCAATATTTTACATTGTGTTCCCACACGAGATACGAAATTCCCTTGTACGAAATGAGCATTTTCAAGGCCAGTATTTTTTTTTTTCTTTAAAAGTCAATTTTAATTCAATAATTTGATGATATAAATGCTATTTATTTATTTTTTATTAATATAGTTATTTATTAAACACTGTTATTAAAACATGAAATAATAACACGAAAACTATTATTAGAAATATTATTGCAACGATAAAAGGTACTGGGTAAGCTGATTTTTAAATTGCACTTCTACGTTACTAATCAATCTTAATTGTGTAGGAAGTGCGTTAAATTTAAAAATTTAATTAATTTTAATTTTATATAATCTCATACTTAAAAATCTATAAAAATATTTCGTACAAGGGAAAAATACTGATTCTTTTTCAAAACAACAAGTTTCTTTGGTTATCAAAAAATTTTACTTAAATCTGTTGTTTAATATTTTGATAGTCGTACATTGAATCTGATTCACGGAAATTGCGCCCGAAGAATTTGGAAATAAAGCCCGAAACACTGCTGAAACTTTCGGGCATAATTTCCATTTTTTTTTCAGGCTTAATTTCCAAACCATTCGGGCGTAATTTCCTTCTTTCGGCCTCAATTGCCATTTCAAATTCGGGCGTTTTTTCCAAAATTCGATGCTATCGAAAATCGGGCTTTTTTCCATTTCTTTTTTCGGGCGTAAGTTCATCGGGCGTAAATTCCGAGAGCCCCCATTCTTAACTCACCAGTTTTTTTCTTTACAAGAACAATAGGTGAGACAAACTCCGATCCGCTTGGTCTAATATAACCTTTACATAAATATTCGTCAATGATCTTTTGCAATTCAGTTTTTTCTGAATAAGATAACCTGCGAGGAGCACAGTGAAATGGATTCTCTTATTCTATATTTAATTTCATTACGCTCTTAGTTTCTGGATCATCAGGTTGTTTTGGTTTCAAGTAGTAATCATTTAACATTGTACAAAATTTATCTTTTACTAAATAACTTACAGTAGAATCTATATTAAGATTCTATTATTTTCCATCAGATTTCAAATCCAATGACATGATATCATTTTCAAAATTTATATCGATTGCTTTTACAGCAGTATTTTTGTTTTCTATATCCCACTTATCATTTTGTGCAACATTATTTATGTGTTTAAATCATTATCTATCACTTTGCTTTCTTCAAATTTATTTCTATCATTTTTTAAAACTTCTTCAATTTTTCCAAAATCATTTGCTTTAAATTTATTAAAATCATATTATTTAACTTTTCTCAAATGACGTTAATTTTCTAGATCATTGCCAGTTATTTCATTTTCCATAAATTATTTCGCTTTTTCCAAAAATTTTTATTTAACTTTTATCTAAACCAACATAAGATTTATTCATTTGTTAATATGTTGTTCAAATTATATTTTCTGGAATGCATGATCTTCGCACAAAACTTATTACACTACCCGAGTCTATGAGGTACTCTAAGAAAAGGGAAGAATTAATATTGGACCCTATTCTAAATCTTAAATATCTTACGAAGTAGTTTTCTTCCAACAACTGAATGGTCTGAAACGTTGCTTGACACGTCTGGCTGATGAGCTTTAGCCAACACGCTTCGCTTTAGTTCAATTTACCCAAATGCTTGCAATATTTGTGTTTTGTTAGGTCGTTGTTATGCAAACGCTCATATGATGATCCCCGATCACGTCCTTTTTGACGCTCTTTTTTCGTTTGATGAGCTCTGTGATGAAAGTATGTTATAGAGACGGTCATTTGATCCCTGAACACTAGTACACTTTTTCCTATGTACACTTTATGCAAAAAAGTATCACGAGCATGAGTATGGTGAGAGTTGCTATTAAGCAGGTTTCATTACTGTTTTCATGCATTTCGTGCTAAAAGTGTACAACTTTCAAAGACAAATGTTCTGAATAATTGCAAAGCGCAACACTGTTTTGATCTCGTGATTCCATATTATTTTCGAATCATTTGGTGGCCATTCTGGTCAAAATAAATTCCCTCGCTCTTTCTCTAAAATTTCCCTTTTACATTGAAACAACAACAATGCGTGACCGTGAGGAGCCCGTGAGCGTCTGCATAACAACGGCCTTAGTGAAACACTGAATGTTTGCCTGTATGCGAAGATTTTCGTTTGGGATTCCTTTAATGAGATAATCAATCAATTCAACATCATCTATCTGCACTCTGTTTGCCAACAAATTTTTTTCGTTGCAATACTCAGCAAATGTTTCGTTGTGTTGCCAAAAACGAAATTCAAACTTTCGACGCATCATAAGTTTATTATCTTTGCAACTGAAAGCTTCTCGCATTTTTTCGAGCAAGTTGCTCACACTCTCAGCGGCGAAGTTCTGTTTGGAGTGTAACAAAGAAAAAGAAAATGCAAAAAGAGAACAAAAAAAATTTTTTCAGAAAAGTAGGTCCATTTTCTAAAAAGAAAACAAATTTGCCATGTATGCAAATGCATTCGTATGCATTCCTAGCTTTTTTAACCCTAAAAATAATTGCCATATATGGTGCTATTATTAATTTTACACTTATATTTTATTGTTGATATCGCTTCTGGCCGTTCCCAAAAAAGATAAGTCGTCTTACTTGTACACACCAAGTTCGGTTTCCTTCTAGCTACAAACTAACAACACGCGCTGATAAACTAAACTGACATTTTCCTTGCAGCTGTGCAAAATAAAGCGACAACAATATCCGCCATATGATCACAAGTGTCTACTTATGCATTTTAATAACTGTTCTTTTTCGAAACTGCTAATATCCGTTGGCTTCCTGTGCAGTAGACGGTTATAGGTCGTTCTCCCTTACCAGTAGTTGTTTTTTCGCTGCGCAGAAGTTCTATTTCTCTTTCGTAGTTTCTTACCTCACTGATTTTGTCTTGCTGGAGATGTCCATGTCATTTCGCTTCCCTAGCTTCTGTGTCCCTTCTTCAGCATTTCTCTCTAGCGCATCGAGATTAGCTGCGCTTGGACTCTCCACGTACACAAGCCGTTTCCTACTATTTTTATTAGTTTAATCTTTTGTTTTGTTTTAAAGTTGCTTACGTTCTTTCTCTAAATTTGTACACTCGTTTTATTTCACACACTTTTTTTCATAATTTTGTCTTCAGTGCAATCTTTTCCAACTATCCTTTTTTCTGCACCGATTTGGGCCTTTTTCTATTTTTTTTCTTGTAATTATTGTCAATTATTATTTATGTGCGTTTTTTCGTTTTATAACAGATATGAGTTTTTTTTTACATATCAGAAAAAACTTTTAGCGTGTCGCTTGGGCACAATCCCACTTCTGAAGCTGTAGCATAGAATGATTAATTCAAACACGTCCGCTTTGATAAGGACATAGCGACTAGAAATATGCAGTTAACTTCACGAAGATTGAATGCATATAAATAAAACCGGAAATTTTTTAAAGATTTTTTGCCTTTTATATAAATGTAAGATGTCTTTGGATAAGACAGAGTTTTGATTAGATGTTAGTTTCGGAATCAGGCGATATGTGCTGTGTGTAATCCTTTTGGCAATTGAAGAGAAACCAGCTTCAACCAAGATATTTATAATGTTTAGTCTAAGAGCTATGCTTTTTTTTACATGTTCACAATGTGGTTTAAAGCTATACTTGGAGTCAATAAGTAATCCTTATATTTTTAGTACATTGACATTTTCAATATTATCGTTGTTATGTGAAAAATTAAAATTTGAACATTTATACTTACGACAAATGTGTATGGTTTTACATTTTTCGTATGATATGTTGTCTTCTGAGGAGTTAGACCAGTCTTGAAGATCGTTTAAAATATCAATGAAAATATTTTTTATAGCAGTCAGTTGTCTTGGAAAGACAGTTCTATGTTTTTAAATTTTGGTACTATATGACTGACATCATCAAATGCTATAATAAACAATACCACGGATAAAGGCGATCCTTGCGGAATGCCATTGCCTAGTGGTTTCGTTTTCGAGACATTGTTTTCAACTATAACTCTAAGTTTCTGATTGGACAGGAGACAGGAAAGATTTTCGGTTCAATTTTCCATTTTATAAGCTGTTTTAGAACAACATGTGTACCGATACGGTCTAATGCTTTCTCAAAATCAATCCCAAAAATTGTGATGTGATTTTTTCTTGAAATATAGCATACGCGATATAATAATTTAAAATAAATTTAATTTAATAAATTTAAAAAACGAAAGAAAACGCGACGCTTTTCCACTTAATAAGACCGAGGTCACTTTATTAGTCAAATTTAAAACTGACAAAGTTTTATGTAAAGGTAGCAAGAAGCGCTGCCCAAACGAAAATGCAGAGAGGAAAAAAAGAGGCTCAAGAGCATCTTAACGCACACTACCGTGCCAGCACCGGGCAACCACCAGTGGCATTAACATGCCACCCGCCTTGCAAGAATGCAAGACGTTAGCAGGCACCCTGTACTGATAAAACGCAACCGAATATAGAATTTTGGGCCAACGGCATGCTAAAACCAGCTGGTAGAATGCCAGGCTGTATGACCCGGGAGTACACGTCAATACCCAACAGGATCCGGACTGGTCACTTCTTGTAGAAATGAGGATCAGTCAGATTTATGTTAGGATAGCTCTGACTGATCCTCTCATCGATGTCTTTGGACGGCGTGAAGACTTCTAAAGGCCGTTCGATCAGCGCTGTCGTCTCGATATTAACAGATAAGCCGTACCTGCCGCGAAGTTAGAGCGTACAGACTTCCCTTCCATCGACAACAGAAGTTGGAAGTCTCCACTTTACCACCAATTCTCTGGAAAGTAGTGTTTGCGAAAGGCAGGCGTCAAGAATTGCCCGCTCTTGGACAATTCTTCCATTGGGCCAAGTGCTCACTAATACTGTTGGGAGGAGTGAGACTACTCTCTGGAGGCTCGTCGTTGATGGTCTTTTCTCACGCTAATCTGTCCCTCGACGATGACGCTGACGGTAGCATCAACTGCGGTCTCTTTTGGAAGAGGACCGCTTCGGGACGTCGTTGGTTGGAACGTCGACTGCGAACCCTTCCCAGACGAACTCTTCGATTCAGCCTCAGACCTCGTCGTTTCTCAGGCTGCAGTATGGGGTGCTTCGCTCGAGTACGTCTTCCACGTGGTTTTCGTGTATGGGCTCGACTTGATCGGACCCGAGTGTGCGAATGCAGCATGCTGTGGTGATATTCACCGTAATGACTCCGACAGTCCCTTCGCATATAAACAACTGAAAGGCAGTTGGAACAGTAAATATGGAGGAGTACTGCTCTCAAACGCTCTTCCAGGTTCATGGCTATAAGCTGTCGGCACGACACGAGATTGTGCTCCATGGAGCATAAACGACACTCTGGGATTATGTCGCTGAGCGTCACGACGGGGACCACGCGGGACAGCACGCTCCGCACCTGGGATTGTGGCTGGAGTACACTGGCTTCAGGAACTAGCGCACTCTCGCGCACCGTATTGGGCTCACTCAAAGCCTTCTCAGAGTCCGTCTAGAGAAGCATCTCTTCAATCAAGCGCATAAGGTTGGTGGTAGACATCCTGAAACGAAACGAAAAAAAAAAGAAAAAAAGAAAAGAACAGAAAATATTAAGAGAAAATAAATGGTGACGGAGCTAGGTCGGCGGTAGTCTGACCAGCTTCACTATAGGCCACGTGGCACAACCTCTTTCGATGCGTACGTCCGCTATACGGACTCTTTTGTCGCTACCGGCGTATATCTTTAGTATTCGACCGAATCGCCATTCATTCGTGGGAAGATTGTATTCTTTGACAACTACTAAGTCGTTGACTTTTAAATCTACTTGAGGAGTTTTCCACTTTGTACGCCGATGCATCTCTTTTAGGTATTAATTTTGTGGCAAATGTGCTGATGCATCGCCTTGAGTTTTTGCCAACGATTGACAACAGTCAGAGGCTGTTCAGCTATTTCTGGCTTCACTGGTGACCAAGAAATGACCTGGAGTGAGAGATTGAAAATCAGAAGGATTTTCTGACATGGTGGAAAGTGGCCTCGAATTTAGACACGCTTCGATTCGATTCAATAGAGTTGAAAATTCTTCGAAAGAATATTTCATACCTCCTCATATTTCATCTTCTTGAAATGCGTTTTAAAGCTTTTTAATCCAGCTTCCCATAAGCCTCCCATATGGGGAGCACCAGCGGGAATAAAATGCCATGCAATTTCTTAATGTGAATACTGGGATAGTATTGCCTTACACATTCGCGGGGCAGCCACGTCCCGCAGCAAACCGAAAAAAGCCAGAAAAGTGGCGGTTGATAAATCGCTCGTGGACTCAAGGTGAATTGCCTTCGTAGAAAACCACACAAATGAACAAATATAGCCCTTGCTGATTCGACAAGATTCTACTTATGTAGCTTTTTATGTCGAATGAGCCAGCGAAGTCAATACCAATCGCAGCAAAAGGGCCTTGAAATTAACGTTCGCTCAGCTGGCAGCGCAGCCATTATTTGTGTTCTTTGGCGTTTCATATGTACAACACAAGTTTCACAATTATGTCAAGTCGATTTAATGAGAGCTTTAGCGCATGGGATCCAATATTGCATTCGAATAAGTCGAAGCACTAATTGATCCCCGCCATGTAGCGAAATTTCATGGACAAAACGTACTAAAAGGCCTGAAAAGTGACAATTATATGGTAATATAATTGGGTGCCCTTCATTATATGATAACATTGGTGAAGAGGCGAACCGTCCACCAACACGCATTAAATTGTCGTTGTTGTTCAAGAAAGGATTTAGAGCGAGAATGGGACTTTTAGCTCTAATTATCTGTTTAGTTTCCAAACAGTGATATTCGTTTGGAAAAGCTATCTTTTGACATAGAAATGCCAATCGTGTTTTCACGAATTTAATTTCAGTCGTTTTAAGGCACACTGATTTTTTTTGAAAAAGACGCACGATACTTTGGAAACGTGCGATGCAGAAAGCGAAACACGTAAGCTAACACTCTCAATCCTCGTGATAGCGAAGGGAAACGCTCTAGCATATCTTCATATTCCGAAAAATATGCAAAGTGTACTTGTACAGCTTTGCGCTCAAGTGAGATTTCTAGAGCTGGGGGTGGAGTCATTCTTGGCCAAGCCGACCGTTCGAGTGAGAGCCAAGAAGGTCCACGGCACCAAAGAGCGTTTTCAACTAACTCTTGTCGAGTAACTCCACGCGTTGCCAAATCTGCAGGGTTTACATGTGTATTTACATGAAACCACTTGTGGATTTCACCTTCTCTGCCACTTTTGATACTCTATTGGCTACGAAGTTTGTCTAGGAACAAAGAGGCTTTAAAAGCCAGGCAAGCACTATTGTTGAATCAGTCCAACAATACAAACGATGCCGTTCTATATCAAGGTGTGGTAGTAATGAATCTACCATGTCCGTCTTGACTGGAGCAACTTTACTTTTTTGCATAAACCAGATTACTGACTATGCCATAATTTTTCTTCACACGAATATAAATCGACGCTGCGTATTCTTTTTCAGAAGCACAGCAAAAGGCGTGAAACTACGTCGGATTCAGGTGAAAACCCAACAAAACGTGGTATGCGAATATTGTTTATGTTCTCATAATCTAAGAAAAACGTTTGCCAAGATTGAAAACTGTGCAATGGGAGATTTTCATCCCAATCTGTTTCATCCAACCTGCAGGATCGAATAGTTGGACTATCATTGATAGTACTTCACGTTTTGCATTTGATGATTTAATCTCATGGCGTTTCACAGTAAAATATAATAAATCTAAGTGGCATTCCAACGACTCCCTAACGCTTTGGCGTAGCTCGCATCTTCTAACTTTAAAAAGTCTTCATGCAAAAGATGCTCTGTAGGTATGTCCGTCAAAATGCTTGAAGCATTTGCAGCCCATTTTCGCACAGTGAAACCGGCAGAGTCTAAAGCAGCGATAAGCTCATTTCTAGCCTTGATTGCGCTTTTCACATCGTGAGCTCCTGCCAGGGCATCAGCTACATACGTGAAATGTCGCAAAATTTGGGCAAAAAGAGCATATTGCTACTGAGCATCATGTGCTAATTGCAGCATGGTTCTAATGGCAAAATATGGAGCACAGTTTAGGTCAAAGGTAACTGTTTTGAGCTCATAATCCTGAATCATATCATCAGGTGAACTTCTAAACAGAATTTATTTATTTATTTATTTTATTATAATTACACAATACATTGTACAAATAAGATTTCTTTTTTAGTAAGTGCAAACATTCTACAACAAGTTTATATGCGGATAAAAGCAATAAAACCAAACATGATGAAGTTAAATAAAATTTAAAATTTAATATAAAAATATTGAGTTTAAATTATTAAGTATAAATTAACCTGATTTGGCGAGAAGAAAACAAAGTTAAAAAGGAGAAGAGGAAAGTGAGAAAGTAAAAACGGGAGAAGAAGGAGTTATTAAGAAATACTAAATGAGGAAAGAGTTTTTTTTTTAAGTGTTTGCGTTGCTTGATCTTTTTATATAAGTGGAACCGCATTCCACAGATTTATCGCATGGACAAAGAAATGTCTGGAAGTAGATAAGTATTTATGTACTAGTAATATAAGTTGCGCAAATCTTACTAATTCGAAAAGATAGTCTGGCTACTTATTTTTAATTATATTGAATAGCAGTAATAACGTGCGGTAGTTTAAAAAGCTGTTTAAAGAGCAACCAATAGTTTTATTTGTGAAGGCAGAAATATGAATTTGTCTATTGATGTTAAAAATAAATCTGGCACAACTAAGGAATGTATCGAAAAGAAGCTGCACACTTTTGAATGGTTATTTCTCGCTGTGTATATATTTGTTTACATGTTTGAAGGTACCGTTAGATTTCCTATAGCGTCAACTATGCATGTAGGTTAAACCAAATATTTTACTCAATTAGTAACCGAGATGCCACGAATTGAGAAAGACGTACGAGAAAAAATTGTGCACAATTGGTGCACCGAACAAAAAGTTTCTTATAGAAAGTTGGCAAAACGTTACAATATCGCTGTTAATTCGGTAAAAAATATTATTTTAAAGTTTGGAAATGAGTGCTCTGTAAGGGATTTACCAAAATCTGGCCGAAAAAAGGGTGCAAAAGACATAAAACTTGAAAAAAGAATTCTAACCTTGATAAAAAAGAATCCATGTTTATCCATTCGCGATTTGGCAAAAAAAGTGAACAAAAGCATTGCAATGATTCAACGTGTCAAGAAAAGAAACAATTTAAAGACATACAAAAAACAGAAATGCTCGAAAAAACAAATTGCCATGTGCAAATCCAGGCTGCGCAAGCTGTACGAGCGTCTAGTGCAAGAAAAAATTGACTGTATTATAATGGATGACGAGACATATGTAAAAATGGACTCTACTGCCTTACCAGGGCCGCAATTTTATACAAAGGTTAAAGGTCGAAATGTCGATGACTCAATCAGCAAAATTGAACTAGAAAAATTTGGCCAGAAAGTTCTGGTTTGGCAAGGTATTTGCAGTTGCGGCCTTAAGACATCAACTTTTTTCCAAAAGGCACAATAAGTGCTGAAATTTACCAAAAGGAGTGCTTAAAAAAGCGATTAATTCCATTTTACAAGCGCCATAAAGATTCAACTATATTTTGGCCTGACTTGGCAACAGCCCATTACGCTAACTCAACTATAGAGCTTTTGAACAAAACTGGAGTCAAATTTGTTTGTAAAGAGGAGAATCCACCAAACTCTCCAGAGCTTCGCCCCATTGAGCGCTATTGGGCTGAATCGAAGAAAAAGTTTAGAAAGATGGGTAGGGCTGCTCAAAACTTGGAAGAATTCAAAAAAATTTGGACTCAAGCAACAAAATCCATTAAACACACCACTGTGCAAAATTTAATGAAACATGTGAAACAAAAAATTCGTTAAAAAATCAGAAACTAAATATTATATTAATTTTTTTGCTTCATACTGGTCCGAATAACGCATTTTGTTGATATTTATAATATAAAAAATGTTTCATATGAATAAAAGAGAGATATTTAAAAAATAAAGTGTGCAGTTTCTTTTCGATACATTCCTTATTATAGGCAATGGTCGGTTTCCGGTTTGACTCCTGGTCCATGTTGGAAAAGAGTTCACAACTATACTTCATTATGGGTAAAATGAAGGACTTTACAAGTCTAAGCTTAACATCGGAGGACAAATATTGAGAAGTTGGGCTTAGACCACGCAAGGCACCATAAATCTTTGCGACTACTCGGTTTTTGTGAGTAAATAAAAAAAACTAAATAACTGGCCATTTCAGCCCTTGAAAGGACTTTGACCTAGCTTCTTATGATCAATTGTGTTGTGCGTGTTATTAAGTTTGTACACAATTGACCGAGAACTGGACCTACAGGTTTAACGCCGACTCCGAACGGCGATGAACGGAATTTTCTTGTTCTCAAGAAGCTTTACATGGCATTTTGATACTCTCCGAGGTTTGCTATTGTCTGCAGAGAGGTGGCGGCCGTACAGAAAAATTATTTTAATTGAAATAATTTTCTGTCGCTGCTGGGGTTCGAACCTGGGTCTCCGGGTTCGTTGACATAGTGCTCCATGTAAAATTATTATTGAGATATACTCCCAGATTTTTAAAACAATCAACATACTCGATTGGGGAATTATTAAGATACAGAGGAGGACATTGTTTATGTACTTTACGCCTATCGATAAGCATCGCTTTTGTTTTAGTAGGGTTGAGACTCAATCCATTTTCTAATTTTTTTACATGCAATAACAATCGAGTTTAGCTACTACAGCTTTTTCACACTTTCTCATCATTAACACATTTAAAGTCACAATCCAAATATGTTTGAAATTTTCAACGATATTAATACAAGTGGCTCAAAATAAGCTTATGTGAGAAAAATTTACCCATCAAAATATGGTTGGGCTCAAGGATAACACAAGACATCACGACTAACCATGCAAAAACATAACCATGCAATTACACAATAGTTTTTAATCTACTCTTGAGTTGACCTTTAGACAAGTTAACATCAAAAAAGCTACAATTGTTAACTAATTTACTCATACGGTTTAAAGGAACAGTTAACATATAATTTGTTCTACTAAATGGTAAGTACATTAAATTAAATTGTTAGCATTTCTACTGCTTCTACGATTAGAGTTAAAATTTATAAGAGAAAGAAGTTCTGGAGAATCTAATACACCGGTGATGAGTTGGTGCAAATAGACGATATCTGCAGACTTCCTTCGCTCACTCAATGATTGCATTTTTAAAAGTTTTAAGCGATCCTCATAAGGAGGAAGGTTTAAAATGTCAAATCCACTTAAGCCTCTTAGGGCAAACCGAACAAAGCATTTTTGGATTCTCTCTATTCGATCAACATGCACATTGTAACTTGGAGACCAAACTGGACTTGCGTACTCCAAGTGAGGACGCACTATTGAGTTAACACTGCGGCAGGAATTCCATCAGGTCCAGTGCTAAAATCTTCATCGATCGAACCAATATATTTTAAAATATCCTCTGAGGTAAAGGATAAAGAGTCCAAAGAAACTATGGGTGTAGAATTCATATATTCAAAATACCCCTCATCAGGATCAAAAGAATCCGAACAAAATGACTCTTTAAAATGATTTGCAAACAAGCCACAAATAATGACGGGATCGTCAGTAATTCCATCAACAGTTTTGAATGATGAAGGGAATCCATCGGATTTCTTCTTTGTATTTATGAATCCCCAAAACTTCTTTGGATCAGACAGTATTCTCAGCTTTATATTGTCTAAATATTCATTATATAATGCAGCTGAGCTATTTTCAAAGTTTCCAGGTCATTTGAGTCTAAACTACAGACATATTTCTTCCATAATATCTTAATAATAATTAATTCGCGCATAATTTCGCGGAATGGACCTGTCAATTGGCCACCAAGATCGTGTGATTTGACACCATTGGATTATTTTCTTTGGGGATATGTTAAGTCGCTCGTCTACGCCAACAAACCAGAAACGTTAGGGGACTTGGAGGCCAACATTCGTGGCGTTATTGCCGACATACGGCCCCATATGCTCGAAAAAGTGGTTGAAAATTGGACCTGTAGAATTGGCTTTATTCGAGCCAGCCGTGGCGGCCACATGCCCGAAATCATATTTAAACATTAATGGCATAAAATTATCCTTGCAATAAAGCCAAATTGATGGACATTAAAACGATTTTCTTGTGTTTTATTTCAATTCGAAGTTCTATACCTCTAAAAAAAACACCCTTTATATACATCGATAACTCCTAAAGCACTTTTCCGATTTTCCTAATTTTTTGTCAACAGATAGATACCATTAATGCGGAGGTCCTTTTTTAAAAAAGTGGGCGATATTCGGCAAAAGAGCGTGTCACTATTATAAAAACACTGTATTTCAGTTAATATTGACACTAGCGTACTGAAATTTACAGTAGAAATACTGGGGTAGGCAGAATTATTACAAATTACGGTCAATAAAGTGGGCTTTATTTGACAAAGGGGTGTGGCAATATTAGAAAACCTCTGTATGTCAAATACTATTGATATTAGGGAGCTGAAATTTAGTACATGGGTAGGCACAGTTACTACA
The DNA here is from genome assembly GCA_943735915.1 of Pherbina coryleti. Lineage (NCBI taxonomy): Eukaryota > Metazoa > Arthropoda > Insecta > Diptera > Sciomyzidae > Pherbina > Pherbina coryleti. Next base: position 119,643,858 of record OX030948.1, on the reverse strand, counting down.
AATTTCGGTCAAAAAGGTGGGCGTTATTCAACAAAGGGGTGTGGAAATATTATAAAAATACTATATCACAGCTAATATTGACACTAGCGTACTTATATTTTGTATGCAGGTAAGTGGGTAGATAGAATCATTACAAAAGCAGACGGGATTGTACATAGGGTGTGGCACTTTAAGGAAAGTAGGAACCGATATATATATCGGTTAATATTGATACTTGGAAACTGAAATTTGGCACAGGGCTAGGTAGAAACATTATAAATTACGATCAATAAAGTGGGCGGTATATAAAAAGGGCGTAGCACTTTAATAAAAATTTTAAAGAGACAAAAATGGAAAATACCCAACAAACTTTCAGGAATTAATAAAACAAATTTTCCTCAAAAATACTATGACATAAATATTCTCCAAAAAGGGAGAAATAAAAACTATTTAACAAAAAAAAAAACCGACTTTAAAATCACTACAAAGAAAAAATAATTTTAAATAACTTTTTCCATTAATTTCTTTGTCAAATTTTAAAAGTTATTTATATGTATTATAATATTAGAAACCTTTTCATTTCCATGTTTTCTAATTTGTTTTATTATCATCAATATATTAGCATTTTTATTATCATTAATCGTCGCAGTTTAGAAAAACTTCGCTCAGCTGTTGCTACACTGATAGGAAGCGTGGCAAAGATAGCAAACGTTTTAGAAATCAGTGGAAAAATGTCATTATCACAAAGAGTAAAAACGGTGTTGATATCATTAACCTTAGTTTCGCTCGCCCATTTACACTGCCAAATATGAAGTTCATGGAATAATTTAATTAGAATTAGTTCCTTATTACCGTCACAAAATGGAATTATTATCTTTAAAAAGTTAACACACAAATTGTTCAACTTTTCATTGTTGTGTTTATCAATTTTGTTTGGCAGGACTTCGTTTACATATAGTTTTTGGAAAATTTTTTCGCTGAAACAAGCCTCCATATCAGCAATGATATCATCTAGTAATGGCACAAATATGGAAATTCGAAAGTAGTCTGCTGGTGTTGAAGCGCTGACATTACTACGATGAACATGTCTTCCAGCAATACGAGGTATATTAATTGACATACCTAACCTCTCGTATAATTCCTGCACATCTGCAAATATTGTCTTAAAATATGATTCTGCGCTTTCTCTTTTTTTATCAAGCAGTGATCTTTAAGTTATTATTGAACATTCTGCTGCATTCTTATAGAGGTTTGTTTTTTGCAATATGCTACTTAAAACTTTAAAAAAAGTCACTACCTCGACGTAAGAGTTTGTTTTATAATTATATTTTGTTTTTTCAGATGACTACAGATCATGTTATTCTACAAGGAAAATGGTCCTACTCTTCTCGTACCGCTTCATAAAAACGTCACCTAAACGCAAATGTGGTGGCGTCCGTGGCGTAGTTGGTTAAAGTGCGTGGCCGCTATGTCAACGAACCTGGAGACCCAGGTTCGGACTAAAGAGCTGCAGGAATGTATTTCTTTTGTTTACCATTCTATGCATTCTAAAGGCTAAATCGCAAAGGCGCTTTAGGTCGGTCGCGCTTTGACCGTACTTTGATCGTACTTTGGTCAACTTTACGGGATGAACTGTCAAAACGCCCGACCTTATAATTTTGAAATCATAATGTCGCGTTAGCATGTCGTGCGTTTGTCACTTAGATGATACCACTGTACGCAGTCAAACCAAAAAAAAAGCCCACAAAGTCTGAAATCCCCAAATCACAATGTATTTGGTGAAAGTACATGTTGGCTGTATTTGTTTATTCATTTTAGCTATTTAATAGCCGTCGCTATTAATAAATAAATTATATGCTATATTATAAGCACATATAATAATTATTACAATAATAATATAATAATATAAAGATTTTTCCATTTTTGTTTTTTTTTTTTATTTCTTTCAAGAATCGCCCTGTGAAAATTTTCTTTTGATTTTGAGTTTTAGTTTTATTTTTCAAAGATCTAAAATTTTTGTTGCAAAATTGTTAAATTTATTGTTGTTTTGTTTTTTGTCGAATTCAAAGATTTATTTATCAATTCATATTTGAAGATTTTGACATATCTTCATTTTTGACGTTTAATTTTTTTACATTTAATTCTTAAGTGACACGGCAACCATCAAAATTTAGCTTCGATAAACTAACATAGGTGGTCAAGGTGGCAACATATAGTGTTTATATGAAAATTATTCATTTGTTGCTAATTATTAATTTGTTGCTAAAAAGTTTATACAAAATAATAGAAATGGATTTCAAATCACTGCAAGACATTGCAGATCTAGCTCTTCTTGGAGTGCTTGGGTATGCTGCCTATGAAGCCAATAAGGAGCAGCAATTGCAGATAGAAGGAATTATTAAGAAATGGGTTCGGGAGTTAAATTTGACCAGGAACGTGGAAGGCTTTTACGAATTAAATTACGAAAAAATGCAAACAAAAGGCCAGCTGCATTTTTTTAAAATCACAAGAATGAATCCACGAACATTTCAGCTTTTACGGACTCTAATTGAACCTTCATTAGAGAAGACGTCGTGGAGAGAACCGATTTCACCATCATGTAGGCTTTTCCTAACTTTGCTGTAAGTTTTATTTGTAATCAATGAAACTTTTCTAATTTTTTTCCACTTAGTTACCTTTCGCAAGGAGTTCCAAGACAAGTTTTAGCTTGGATATTCCGGTTGGGATATTCTACTGTGGGCTACATTAGATATGAAACCTGTGACGCAATTTGGAACGTTTTGATGCCGCTATACATGGAACCGCTTTCGGAAGAAAATTGGAAACAAAATGCGATTGATTTTGAGACAATTTGGAATCTACCAAACTGTATTTCCGCTATAGACGGAAAACATATAAACATCCGTTGCCCTCCGAATGCGGGATCCGAATATTACAACTATAAAGGGCACCATTCCATTGTCCTACTCGCTGCATGTGATGCAAATTACATTTTTGTCGCAGTTGACATTGGCGCTTATGGGAGCCAGAGTGATGGTGGAGTTTTTCCCGAATCTGCATTTGGAAAAAATTTGATAAGCGGCAACCTGAATGTTCCTCCGCCTTCATTTTTACCAAACACTAACATAAGGTTAAATTATTATTTAGTGGGAGATGCTGCTTTTCCACTTAAGCCATATTTAATGAGGCCGTATCCAGGAAGGCTTCTAAGTCCAAAAAAAAGAAACTACAATAAACGTTTATCACGTGCCCGTAGAGTTATTGAGAATGCCTTTGGAATTCTTGTGGCGAGATGGAGAATTTTAGAAAATACTCTAAACATGCTTCCAAATAATGCAGAAAAGATTGTTAAGGCTGCTGTAGTTCTGCATAATTTTGTTAAACTAAACGACGCAGCTTACAGTCCAAGAAACTATGTAGATGTGTGTGATGTAAACGATGTCGTTATCCAACGAGGTCAATGGAGAAATGAAATAGTTCCTCTAAATTCAGCAAGAATTGGATCAAACAATTCTGCTCGAGAAGCATATGCAATAAGAGATACAATGAAAGAGTACTTGTTTCAAAATCGCATATAAACAAATAAAACGATGATAATTTTAAAATGGTTTTCATATATAGAAATTAGTTCATTTTGCAATTCAAATTAGAAAAAAAAAACAATTCAAAATTCAATATAATACTTCTTAATCTAAAAATAATAAAAAACGTTGAAAAAAAAGTTAAATTACGACTCTCAATGAGTATTCATATTTGCCAATATTTCAGAGTTGACGTCTTTCAAAAATTTCTCCTGCAGACGAATTTTGGCATCTGGTGGAAGAAGTTTCATTTTTTTGCCGATCATCGTCAGAAAAATGTCATTTTCGTCTGGTTCCTCCATTTTGAAACGCTCTGCTAATGTTTTTTGACAGATCGCCAAAAAACGCTGTCATGGGGGCATCTGATTTCGATCTTTTTGCAGACTGCCTGGACGTGGTCTCAGGAGTGCTACATTCCGTCAAATTGAAAGTATTCTCTTCATTTGGCGACTGTATTATCTCACAACTGCTGTCATTGAGTGAGTCATAATTTCCAATTTGCCTAAAAAATGATCCTTTTAATTTTTACATTTTCATATTTATTTATACTGACTTACGATCTAGGTCGTATAGCTTCATTTAGAAACTGAAGTGAGTAGAAATACTCCCACACTTCAGGCTCAGCAGCACCGCTACCAGAGGGTTGGTCCATTTTTCTTTTCTCACGGACGTACCGATCGCGGAGACTCTTCCATCGTTGCCTGCACTCATCAACTGAAAATACAACAGAAATAACAACTTTTGAAGTTGCAAAAACAAAAACTACTTACCAGGTCTCTCCAATTCCTGTGCTATCTGAACCCAGGTGGAATCTCGCTTTAACACATTTTTATAGCTACGAGATTTCGTACTATAAATGTTTTCATGCCCGCTAACTAGCATAATCAATTTCTCTTCAAATTGAGACATTTTCCTTAAAAACTTTTTTTATGATGTTGCACTTATTACTGCCAACGAGTATGATGTTGCACTTAGTGTTGCCAACGAAATTCACAAAATTTAAAAAAACAAATTTCATAAAATTTACTAAAAAATTAAAAATCCCATGAAACGCTAGTATAAAGAAAAAGCTCAAACAAGCCTTTTGTTTTTATATATTTTTTTTTATTATAAATAAATTGTGCACGGTTGTTTAAATTATAATAAATAATATTAGATTTATCAAAACATTCATTCGGACATTTATATGAAAGAAAGTAAAAGGTAACATGATGAAGTAAAAAAAATAATAGGTAATAATTGATTCCACCATAGATAATATCCTAAATGAAGACCATTTGTTGTTGAAAATGTTTTTCAAGAACTTATACGTAAATTAAATTTAATAGAAATCTTAGCACACAATATTTTTAACATGGAATAAATAAAATATTTATATAATTAATAAAATAATTACAATTTAATATGTTGAATAAATAAATGTTTCTGCATATCTAACCAGCGTAGTAGTTATAATATTATTTATATAATAAACATCTGTATTATATGTTGTATTACATTGCTGAAGAATAACAAAAACAATAACAAACGAAAAATCTAAAGCAACTGATATCTATTTATATACGTACATATTTGCATACATATAAACAACAACAACAGCATCAACAACAACACGAGCAGGTACTGAAAAATATTCGCTTCAAACAAAGCAACAACCGTAACATAAGCAGCCACTGATGTTATGAATGATTTATCTTGTAAAAAAGTCAAAATTAAATTACATGCAATACAAAATATTTTCATGAAACAACAAATCCCATGCAAACATGTCTTTACTACTGCAACTCAACAATGCTCATATATTTAGCTAACTCAATAAAAATACAACCCTGTGCTATCGGCAAATGTCAAACGCGCGACCAAGGTGAACAGTTCTCGACTTTTTTCAGCAGCTCGCGCTTTGATCGTACTTTACCCCTTCTTACGAGATTCGACGATATTTACGATACAAAGTACGATCAAAGCTTGAGGTCGAATTATGGATTGCTTCATAACAACTCGTTGTTTCTACTTTAGCTGTCAAAGCGCGACCGACCTAACGCGCCTTTGCGATTTGGGTATAAGCGAGTATTCCATATTCTCAAGTCATTTACAAAGAGAAACGAATGAGTGCGAAACATCAATTTTCCAGAGCGAATAAATGTGCCATTCTATTTGAGAGAGTTAAATGAATATTTACAATCTTGTCGTTTGTACCATGAAACAATTATACAGGTAGGTTTGACAACAGGCTATTTTCTCACGAGATCGTTCATGGATTGTCAAACTCGTCTGTTTTTTGTTTTTTTTTTTTTTTATTTGCTTTGTCTTGTATGATTTTTGACAATTCATGTTCGCTGGAAAACTGTCACACCTACCTGATTAATTATACCATGGTTTGTACCTCTTTTTTATGGAATGCATTCGAAGCATTGAGAGTACTCTAAAATAGTTTCGCTGAATTTTGGTGTTTGCTTCAGTGTTGTTTGCTTTCAATGTTGTCAAATATTTTATTTTTTATACAATATGAATTTTAGTAAATTTTTTATTTTTTTTTTTTAATTTTTAAATAACAAACAAATAGACATAAATTGTGAATTTGTCAACGAAATAATGTCCGTTCATAATAATATGGAAAAAACTGAGTTGGATAATATGTTCCAAATTCATGAAAGTACATTTTGGTTCACTAAGAATTTAATTTTTTTAATAACTTTTATCTTAGTACTATATTTATATATACATAAATAAGAATATATAAATAAGACAACAAAAAACAAGATCAAACTTTCAGTTTCGCTTATTCAATTACATTCCGCTCAGCCATTTGGAAGTACTCTCAAACGAATACTCTATAAAAACTTTTCAACAAAAAAAAAAAACGACTTCAAAATCACTACAAATAAAAAAATCATTTTAAATAACTTTTCCCATTCATTTCTTGGTCATATTTTATAAGCTACTTATATGTTATTAATTGCTATATTAATTGCTTTATGAACATAAAAGCTTTGAAGTCGGCGCTTATCTTACTATGCTGAAATCTTTTTATTTTAATTTTTTCTATTTGTTTTATCATAAAAATATTATTAACTTTATGAATATAAAAGCTTCTTAGCGATTTTTTTTCTTTCAGTTTGCAATTTTTGAGTACGCTGAATGTAGCCAATGTGTTCCATGCATTATTTGTGCAGCTGTTACACACTATGTCATATTCGATATGAGCTTTACAAGCTCACCCAAACCCGTTTAGTGAGAAATTTAATGTGTACAAAGCTTTTAAAATTACTACAGTGCCACCAAGGCACCAAATAGTGCACGGATGGTAAAATATCATGATTGTGTGTCAAAGATGAGCTTCGTCTTCAAAGCTTTTATGTTCATAAAGCAATTAATATATTGATGATAATTAAACAAAATAAAAAATGAAAATGATTTCCAATATTATAATACATATAAATAGCTTTTAAAATATGACCAAGAAATGTATGGGAAAAGTTATTTAAAATTATTTTTTACTTTGTAGTGATTTTGAAGTCGGTTTTTTTTTGTTAAAAAGTTTTTATTTCTTCCTTTTTAGAGAATATGAAATATTTTATGTAATCGTATTCTTGAGGAAAATTTCAAACATGAAACTTTGTTCTTAAAAACTTTCTTTTATTAATTTCTGAAAGTTTGTTGGGTATTTTCCATTTCTGTTTCTTTACAATTTTTAGTGCCACGCCCTTTCTCTAATCCCGCCCACTTTATTTACCGTACCTTATAATGATCCTACCTAGCCCTGTGCCAAATTTCAGTTTCCAAGTATCAATATTAAACGTAATATAGTACTTTCCTTAAAGTGCCACCCTGTGTACAATCCCGCTCACTTTTTTAATGATTCTACCTACCCACCTACCTGAATACCAAATATTAGTACGCTCGTTTCAAAATTAACTAAGATATAGTATTTTTATAATATTGACACGCCCCTTTGTCAAATAACGCCCACTTTATTGACTGTAATTTGTAGTAACTGTACCTACTCATGTACTAAATTTCAGCACCCTAGTGTCAATATTATTCAATATATAGTGTGTTTCTAGTATTGCCACACCCCTTTGTCGAATAACGCCCACTTTCTTTCCAGTAATTTTTAAAAATTGTGTCTACCCCTGTACAAAATTTCAGTACCCTAGTGTCAATACTATTTGAGATACAGTGTTTTCTTAATATGACCAGACCCCTTTTTCAAATAAAAGTGGGCGTTATTGATCGTAATTTGTAATAATTGTGTCTACCCCAGTATTTTTACTGTAAATTTCAGTACCCTAGTGTCATATTAACTGAAATACAATGTTTTTCTTATATTGACACGCCCCTTTGTCGAATATCGCCCACTTTTTTAAAAAAGGACCTCCGCGTTCATGGTATCTATCTGTTGACGAAAAATTACGGCAATCGGGCAAGTGCTTTAGGAGTTATCGATGTACACATTTAAAAAAAAACAATAAAAAAAAAGGGGAAAAACCAACGAACTTGAGAACCTCCTTTTTGAAGTCGGTTAAAAATTGAGAGTACTACTTTGAGAGTATTCCTTGTACACAAGTGCCACATTCCATTCCATTCTAAGCGCTTCGTGTGGACTCTCATTCCATTCGTTCCCTTAATGTTGTTGCTGAAATTCATTTCGTTCTAATGAGAATGTTTTGAAACGGCAATTGAATGTAGTCGTGCAACTCTTTAGTTCGAACCCCAGCAGCGACAGAAAATTATTTGAATTAAAATAATTTTTCTGTACGGCTGCCACCTCTCTGCAGACAATGGCAAACCTCAGAGAGTATTCAAAATGCCATGTAAAGCTTTTGAGAACAAGAACATTCCGTTCATCGCCGTTCGGATTCGGCGTTAAACATGTAGGTCCGGTTCTTGGTCAATTGTGTACAAACTCAATAACACGTACAACACAATTGATCATAAGAAGCTAGGTCTAAGAAAAAAAAATATTAAATTTATCCAAAAACTTTTTTAATTTATCCAAAAAGCGAGTCATTTTTGCACCAATAACGCATTTGCATAAATCGACTACGTAAATATTTAAAATTCATTTAAAAACTTTTTTAATTAAATAAAATATTAAAATATTTAAACAGAAATAATAAAAAAATTTATTAAAATTATGCAAGAATTTTTTTAAATATCTTTCAAATATTTACTATTTGAAAATAAAACGATCATATCTAAAGGAAATTTATATAAAAAATATTGAAATTAAAAACAATATATTCAAATATTTCTCACGAGCTGCGTCCATTAATGCCATTTGCATGGTTATTTTATTTTCTTTTTTCGTTCCTTGGAAAATATCGAGTTGTCACTCTACCCTACGTAATTGCATTATTTGAGTACGCAATCGCTCATACGTACGGCCAAATATCCCTGCTATATTACCCTTGCAACAAAAACGAAATGAGAACTTTAAGAAACCTGCAACTGCAGGACAGAGTGCGATGCTGTTGCTGCTTGTCGGCTATTTCAGCTGTATGGAATATGTGTGTAGGTGTGTGGTATAAATAAAATTTAAATACGGGAAAAAAACGAGTTGTAAGGAAAATATTTGATTTATCCACGTAAATATATAAATAAAATTGATACTCAGGCGTGGACAATGTTAATATGCATTATTTCCCTTAGTGTATACATAAAAGAATCCTTAAGCTGTGGGCACAATTACTTACTTCAAATAAAGTTTTAAAAAGTAAAGTATTTAAAAGTTCTTGGGAGAGGGGGGGAGGGGGGTAATTACCCCTTTACCGCCCTTGTATCCGCGCCAGGGTCCTCCACATGTCTGTTTTATGGGTTAAATTAGAATCTTTTTTGAAACTTTCAATTTTCAAAGCTGTTTTTCTTTAAGAATATGATGGTCCAGAAACTTAAAACTATAAATTCCTAATATAGAGTATAAGTAATACATGGCTAAGAAAAATCAGCGGTCTCGAAATAATAGTGTCGGCACAGGATCTAATGCAATATCTCAAAAATCAACAAATTTTATCAAATTTTCAATGGTTTACCATTCAATGGTTTTTTTAGTTTTTTTTTTAGTTTATTAATTTATTAAAAGAATTTTTAAATTCACAATATATTTTGCCTCAGCGTCATGCGACATTGTTGAGGCGAGTTGGCAGATAATTATTATCAAAAAAAAAAAAAAAAAAAAAAAAATAATATAAACTATATATGTAGATAAATTTTACATTTCATTTAAAATTAATCAAATTTTTATTACAAGTAAAGAATAAAAAATAATGATATCACATTAAAAGCATTTCTAAATGGTTTAATAAATATTCTTTTAGGGTTGATTTAAAAATTGATATTGCATTTAAGTTTTTAATATGTTGTGGTAAATTATTAAATTCTAAACACCCAATATATTCAACTCTTTGTTTTGTGGCCTCTAATCGGCATCTTGCCGTTCTTAAATTTGAACTATTTCTTGTACTAAAAGCTGTTTGACTTCTGGAAAAATTTATTGTGTTATGACCAATATTATGTAATGATTTGAACACAAAAAGGATCAATTGTTTTTTATACATCCCATTTACAGGTAAAATATTTTTGGACACATCTTTATATAACGATAGCGTAGGGTGAATTAATGGTAAATTAAAAACAGTTTTTAGTGCTTTATTTTGCATTCTTTGTAAAGAATGCAGTTCTGCACCATTTCTACTGCCGTATATCATCACTAAATAATTAAGATGACTTTGAATAAGCGCTTGATAGAGTATAAGCTTGGTTTGTTCACTAAATTTATTTTTGAATTTATAGAGTATTCCTAACACTGGAGATATTTTTGATTTAATTTCCTGAATATGCAAATTCCATGTCAAGTTACTTTGTAAAGTTATTCCCAAATATTTCAAAGATTGACATTCATGCACTTCTTCTCCATTCACAAAGACGCTAAATCTTTCAACATAATTTGGATAGGGTTTAAACCTTATGACCTTTGTTTTCGTTGTATTTATGACTAATTTGTTTATTCTTGCATATTCAAAAATAATAGAGGCATCTTTTTCCATTAACGCTTTTAAAACAGTTTCATGTTTATATGGATAAAATAGAGATATGTCATCAGCATACATATATATTCTACCAAAAAGCCCAAGGTTTGTAATATCATTTACATAAATCGTAAATAAAAGTGGGCCCAAAACACTGCCCTGAGGCACACCATGTTCCACATTTCCAAGAAAACTTCGATCACCATTCAATTCCACAAATTGTTTTCTATTTTCTAAATAACTTTTTAATAAATCTAGTTCTCTTCCCCTTATTCCATAATATTTAAGTTTTTTACACATTATTTCCTGGTCTACAAGGTCAAAAGCTTTTGAAAAATCATAAAATATACCAGCTACACCCTTGAAACCTTGATCTAAGCCCTGGCATATATAATTAACAGCATTAACAACAGCATTCTCAGTACCACTTCCATGTCTGAAGCCATATTGAAAATCATATAATAGGTTATTATGTTCCATATAAGTTAACAGCTGTTGATGAATTATTTTTTCAAAAATTTTATCTATTACGGGTAATAACGCAATAGGCCTATACATATCTTCCCTGTTGGCATTTATTGTTTTTGGTATTGGAACTACTTTAGAAACTTTTAATACATCCGGATATTCAGATCTATTAATTATGCTGTTAAAGATGTGTACCAAATGTGGTGTTATTTCATTTTTACATTCGACAAATATTCTAGGGGAAAGATTATCATGACCATGGTTATCATGTACATGGTTAATTGTAAAGATGAGATAACTGCATTTTTATATAAGACTCACATCTTCTAAGATGCAAATAAAATTACAATGGCATTTATATGTGTGGTAAAAAAAAAGTTTTAGCCTACTTAATGAGACTATGAAAATCACTCAATTTTGGATTTCAAAAGGGTGCCGATCCGAAGTTAGGTAACTAAAAAAATAAATGACTACGATTTTAAGTATGAGATACCCCTGAGATCATCCTTGAATTTTTTTATCAAAATCGGAAACTATGCAGCTCACCCATTAGACGTTTTCATATGGAATGACCCTTTATTTTTGTTAGTACAGCTAATTTTTTATTTTTAGAGATGTTTATGTTTTTGATGTTATTGAAAATGGAGTTGAATAAATTACAAAATTAATACTTATAAAAAATGTAAAATAAGTTTGCTGTGATTTCGTTTTTCTGCTAGAAACATAATGCGAATCAAAATCGTGAAGCACTAATTAACCCTGTAGCTCCTTAGAGTGTGAAAACAGATCCTCCCCCCACACGATTTTTTGCTCAACTCGACAATAACTTTCACTTCCGTAAATAGTTCTACTTAGTTGCGGGACACTCTGATAGAAAATCGTTTTATTTACTATAAAAAATCAATTTATCCCCTTAAACGAACTCATAGGATTTTAAAAACAATGGATCTATAGATGGTTCTTCAAACATCTGCATATCTGAATAAAAGTTGCTTCCTGCACACCGCGACTCCGTATCTACATGAAATTTGGCACCCAGAGGTTGCACCAACCAACGGTACACAAGGAAAAATAAATAAATGAGCTTTTATTTAAATTGGAATATATTCTTTGTAATCGAGAAGAAAAAAGTTATATTTTTTACTATTTTATTTTAAACATTTCAGCCAAAAAAGTGGTAATCTGTACCAATGCATGTTGTCTGCCGGGATGTTAGAATCGCAGAAAGTGTCTGCCGTGCTAAATATAGGCTTAACATATTAATATTAACAATGTATATAAATTTTAGCTTTGTTAAAATACCGTAAATTGTTAACTTTTTTAGGGTTTTTCAAGGTGTCTGCCATGACCTTGGAACCGCCATAGCTGTCTGCCATTATTATTTTTCAATAACAGTAATATAATAATTTAAAATATTTAAGTGCCTGCCTTGTTACTATGACGTGAAATTTGGTCATATTTTTACCCCTTTCGCACCTGATTGGCTCTAGAGGAACCGCCAGCCAGACTAAGGAGACCCCATTTCATGTATGACGGGTATAAGAGATTAAATTAAGAAAATATAAGGTTTGTTAAAATACCGTAAGTCTGCCGGTCACTCGCTCTTAGACTAAGGTAAAATCATTTATGCCCCTTAGAGCAAACCGGACAAAACTTTTTGGATTTCTTTCTATTCGATCGACATGCACAATGTAACTTGGATACCAAACTTGACTTGCGTACTCTAAGTGAGGATGCACGATTGCATAATACAACTTTGTACTTGTAATCATGCTATTGAACTCTTTGGCCCAGCGTTTCACAAATACAAACATTGAAGATGCTGTCTTAAAAATGTTTTCAATATGTATACTAAACGGCAGCTCGTCGGCGTCTTTTGTAAACTTTCAAATATTTAAAGACGTTCTCTTTCTTTCCACAAAGAAAAAATAAAACAGCATTTTTAAACTAGTAAGAAATGATCTTCGACTGGGCCGAAGTTAAAATACCCCCACGTCCGAACCGAAGTATATTCCAAGTCTTAAACCGTCAATAAAATGTTTATTTGTATAAAACATTTTTGTTATACCTACATAGTTTTAACAGAAAATATTCGCTTTCATTTTTTATAAAACTACTTTGTATGGGGGGTGGGTGTGGTTTTCACTCGATTTGGTTGAATTTTATACACTAAGTGCATGTTATATATCAAAGTTAATAAGTAACATTCAAGTCCATATATTATTTTTTGTGGAATTTAAAGAGATTTTACCTTTTTGATGAAGTCAGTTTGCATGGGAGGTAGGCGTGGTTTTTATCCGATTTGGTTGAATTTCATACTTAGAGTGCACTTTAAATATCGGAGCTCATATGCAAAATATCAAGTCCATATATTAATTTTTGTGGAATTCTAAGAGATTTTACCGTTTTGATAGAGGCACTTTGTATGGGAGGTAGGCGTGGTTTTCATCCGATTTGGCTCATTTTCGAAATTGACCTTAGTTTTTTAGATAAAAGCTTAAATATTGAATTTCGTGATGATAGCTTGAAAATTACGGCTGTAATCGTGACGACAGACAGACAGACGGACAGACAGACGTACATGGCTAAATCAACTCGGGTGGTGATGCTGATCAATAATATATACACTTTTCTATACCTACCACGCCTCCTTATGGGCGTTACAAACGGAGTGACAAAATTAATATGCCCCCATTTACGTTTTTTAAACGTGGGGGTATAAATATTAAAAGAGCAATGTAATTATTTATAATTATATTTCTAAGAAATAAATAAATACAAATTAAAACATTATTTTTGATTCAACAAAGTGGTCCTTCGAGAGTGGATTGTTTTTTAAGCATAGATTTACATCCAAACAAGCAAAAATGTATGACAATGCAGCTAGCAATGTAACGGCCGTATATTGGACAATATAGATTCCTGGAAGTCACAAAGCTCATGCAACTTGCATTTTATTCTTTACAAGAAATTTGTAAACGTTTTCAAATTAACAGCAACGGATATGACTTCCAAGATTGTGGAAAAGATGTTACTTCCAAATGCGTGTTTCGTCGAGAGCTTCGAAAAGGGATCGCATTCCAGCAAGAGTTCACAAAACACATGCTCACGTTCTCTGTTTTGGCGCAACATTTGGAAATAATTTCGAAGTTGGAGGGTATGCAAGCTAAGTACGACACTTTAGTGAGTAGAGAAAAAAGTAACCTCCAAAGCGAAACTATTGCGTAATATTTCCCCTTCATCTTCGGTTCAATCTGCTTTGACATTGAGAAAAATTCAAAGAGCATCATCGTGGGTGAATACGCAACCCCAGTATTTAGAACAGCCGCATCATAAGGAACAACATTTTTGGTCAGATCCGACCATCCTGCAGAATGGTCAACAAGATATCCGCGAGCTGCAAAGAACAGTAGCAAACATGCTTGCACGTCAGACTCCCGGACCAAAAGTATTAAAATATGATATGTCGTCGCCAAGGACGTAGGCAGGATGAAAATTAGGGAGGAAAGACCTTATAAATTTCTTTTTACCATATTTTTCATATCTTTACCAAATCTTTTGACCATATCTAGTTTGGAAGAAAAATCCACATATTAAAAAGGAATTACATGTAAAAACTACTTTCAAAGCCATCGCTTAAATAAAAAATGTCAGATTAAGGGGGGAGGGGACAGTTGCCTCCCTGCCTCCTGGCTACGCCCTTGGTCGTCACCGCTGGCTTATCGACATTTTATTATGCAGTTCAATTTAACAAGTAGAGAATATGGATTCTCAGAAGAAGAAAATTAATACCGTCTTGATAAGAGCCTCAAAGGAAAAGCGCGACAAAAAGTCGAGTTACTTCTCATGTCGGCAAATGGTTCCAATTAAAATATTAGCAGTTTTAGATAGGTGTTAAGGTGGCCCAGAACATATGGCACGTAGAAAAAGTTAATTTTGTGGATACCTTTGAACAGTTTCAGGATTTTAACAGCGCTGTAGATAACATAGCTGAAGCAATGAAGTTCACCGCTAAAGAGCTAATGGATGTTCTTTATTTTACTTGCTACATTCATGGAAAAACTCCCCGATACTTATTTAAACGAGTGGGGACAATATTTAAAAAAACAAAAACCATTAGAGCAATCAATGCTGAGTTAAGTTTTTTCCGAATGGTTAGCAAATAATATACAAGCAAATATTTTTCATGATATCTCCTTTTATCAAAATAAATACAAGAAGCTAATGCACCAATACACAAAATAAAGTAAAATATCTATTTGTGCCCTGAGTAACGAAGAAAAACATTAATTTGACAAATGTCCAGTTTTTAGAAAAGAGAAAGTGTAAAAAGAAGCTGAATGGTTGCGGAAAATAATAAAGCTTGTTTCAGTTATTTAAATTTTCACAAAGAACGGTGTAACGCCCGTGAAATGTGCAAAATAGATGGCTGTGAAAAGTTTCATCACCGCTTCTTACCTAAATTAAAGACGAATACACAAATCAATGCAAAGCCAGTAAAAGCATGTACAGGCTGTGTGACTGAGTCAAAGATTTCAATTTTAAAAATGATTCCAGTATTGTTCATGGTCCTAGAGGCTCGAAACAAGTTGTCGCATTCTTAGATGAGGTCAGCACAACCACATTGATGGACATTATATTGGCACCCGACATTGGAATTAAAGGCGATAAGATTCCATTGTTTTAATTGAACGGGCGGCATTTTTCGGTATGAGCCATCAGCAGAAACTGCATCTAAAAGGTGTTTCAGTAAGAGTGCACTTTTTAAATTTAGTGTTTGTTTTTTTTTGTGCAAGTGGGAACTCTGAAATTTGGCAGTTGGGACATATGTTTATTTCGATTATTAAAAATGGACCGCTTTACAAAAGAACAACGCGTTATAGTTGTGATAAGTTATTACAAAAATTTGGAAAGTTATACTGAGACCGCTCGCAAACTTCGAAAAATTTTCAGTGGAGAAAGTGCACCTAATGTGTCAACCATTCAAAGAGTGGTCAAAAAATTTGAAGAAACTGGGTCGGTTATGGATAGTAAGACTACTGTGCGTCAACGTACCGGTCGGTCTCTTGAAAATATTGCTGCTGTAAGCGAGAGTGTCGCCGAAAATCCGACAACATCAATTCGGCATCGTTCTCAACAACTTCAAATTTCACGAAGCACTATGCAGCGAATTTTGACAAAAGATCTCCAGCTTCATGCGTACAAAATTCTGCTTACTCAGGAGCTCAAACCAGCAGATCATGGTAAGCGCCGGCAATTCGTTGAATGGGTAATGAAACAAAGTGAAGTCAATGGCCATTTAAAAAAAAAAAATCATCTTCTCCGATGAAGTGCATTTCCATCTGAATGATTTCGTGAATAAACAAAATTGTCGATTTTGAGGCTCTGAAAATCCTCATGCAATTCATGAGAAACAAATGCATCCACAAAGACCAACTGTCTGGTGCGGATTTTGGTGAGGCGGCGTGATTGGGCATTACTTTTTTGAAGATGAGGCCGAAACTGCAGTGACTGTGAACTGCATTCGTTACAGGAACATGATAACAGAGTTTTTGTGGCTTCAACTGCACGGAATGGATTTGGACGACATATGGTTTCAGCAAGACGGCGCCACCTGCCACACCGCGCGTGAAACAATCGATTTATTGCAGGAACGATTTCCAGAACAAATTATATCAATAAATTCTGATGTCAACTGGCCACCAAGATCATGCGATTTTTTTCTTTGGGGATTTTTGAAATCACAGGTTTATGCGAATAGTCCGGAAACAATTCCTGAGCTCAAATCCGTGATCCGACGCGTCATCGGTGAGATACGGTCACATCTCTGTGAAAAGTAATCGAAAACTTCATGAAAAGAGTAATGGTTGGTCATCAGGGCCGTGGGGGCCATTTGTCGGATATTTTATTCCATACTTAATCGGAACATGTCTTTTTTACAATTCAATAAAAAATCACAACTCTCTCAAAAAAAAAATGCGTTTTTATTTTAAAATAAAAAAGTGCACTCCTACTGAGGCACTCTTTATAACTATCAGCAGAAAAAACACAACGGAAAAGCATAGTCTAACCCAACGAATTCAGTACAAAATTTTAGTAGACTGTTTTCCATACATAAAAAATTCAAACTTTAAACAGTTTGAAAATATGTACTCAGCTAATGTTATTGATTGGTCAAAGACATGCAAAACTAATAACCTGGTCCGTCATAGTCAGACAGAAAGGGACCAATCATTTAAAAAAAAAAAGTGGTTGGGCGCTGCACGGGTCCGTTCAATTGGAAGCAAAGTCAGACAGCCGACGAGGAGTTTATTTATCCGAAACTGTGGTTGTTTCTACATCTCGCGGTCCGTAATCCCAACAAATCACCAAATGTCTGATAAGTTTTTGATGCTGCAGTGAATACAAAGACACTTCACTAAACGACAACTTGCTAATTGGAACGGACTGGCTGTCATCAATTGTTGGCATTTTACTGCGTTTTCGTTTTCATAGCATTGCGTTTGCTGAAGATATAATAGAAATGCTTAACCAAATTTTGATATCGAATGAAGACGTTCCAGCGCAATAGTTTTTGAAAAACTGTCTATCAAATGAAAAGAATGTTGTTTTGAACAAATTCATCTCATTTTATCGCAGTTTGTGAAAAATTATAATGCTAGAACCTTACTAGTAAACATTCAGAAGCCGTAAAAGCGATTATTGAAAATCACGATTATTATCGACATTATCTTGATTCGAAGTCATCAGTTGCAGAAGCAGGTAATATTATCTCAACTGTGATACGAATCCATAAACATGCTGGGTTTGGGATACGCAATTTTATATCCAAAAGTCAATGTTCTCCGCTGCATTTCTAAGGAAGCCCGCTCCGAAAAATCGAGCACCAAAATCTTTGATAAGGAAGGCAAACAAAAGGTGTTGGGCATACTTTTAGATGCGACTACTTATACCTTCAATTTTTCAATAAACAAGATGCATTGGATCAACGAAGACATACTGAACGATGCATAATCAACGAAACGAAATGATATAGCTTAAGTCAACTCCGCATACCATCCCTTTGGGTTTGGAAGTCCAATAACAACCAAAGGAAGAATATTGATGCGAGATATTTGGGAGTCCGGTATAGGTTGGGATGATCAAATCAAGGTGGCAAAATGATAGCGATGGTTCAGCGATCTACAAAACATCGATAAACTCAAAATACTCAAATGCTACTCACTTTATTTCCAGAACGCTTATCGGATAGAACAACACGTATTTGATGACGTTAGCAGTAAAGCTTATTCATCAGTTGCGTATTTTCGTTTTTGTTATCGAAGTCAAAGGATAGGGCATCTCTATTAAAGCACGTTACAATACCAAAATTAGAAACACTTGCTGCTATAATGGGCTGTCGAGTAGCTTCAACTATAAAAAAATAAAAAATAAATAACTGGTCATTTTAGCCCTTGAAAGGACTTTGACCTAGCTTCTTATGATCAATTGTGTTGTGCGTGTTATTAAGTTTGTACACAATTGACCGAGAACCGGATCTACAGGTTTAACGCCAACTCCGAACGGCGATGAACAGAATGTTCTTGTTCTCTAGAAGCTTTACATGGCATTTTGATTACTCTCTGAGATTTGCCATTGTCTGCAGAGAGGTGGCGGCCGTACAGAAAAATCTTTTTAATTCAAATAATTTTCTGTCGCTGCTGGGGTTCGAACCCGGGTCTCCAGGTTCGTTGACATAGAGGCCACGCACTTTAACCAACTACGCCACGGACGCCTCAACTATACGAAGAGAAATAAACCTGAAAATCGACGAGCGTTTCTTTTGGACAGACTCGAAAACTTGGATTAACAGCGAAAAATAAATGCAAAGTTTTATTGCCAACCGTATAGGAGAATTTTGTGAAAATTTTAAAAGGTCCGAGTGATACTGGATATCTACAGCAACGAGCATCGCAGATATTGTTACTCGTCACAATATAATCAAACCTGACACACTTGAAAAATGGTTTTCTAGACCAACATTTTTAAAAAAGCAGCAAGAACTACAGACCATGAAAGCAGCTGCAGACATTCAATTCGAGTCACCAATAGTAATGACAGTTCAAGCCTTTGAATATAATCTATTAAATAACATCTGCAAAAGAAAATCAACATTAAATAATGCTATTCACAAAAGATGTAAGATTTGTTAAGCTCATATTTATTTTATCTTACTTAATGTTTTATTATTTGTATTTTAACATAACATTTAGAGAATAAACGCCACTTAAGACAAGACACATACTATGTCAACTTGAGTCATTAATTTGATTATTTCGGAGGTTTATTCAAGCTTCAAGCTTAAAATATGGAAATTTCATAATTTTTATTCTATCTTCTGAGAAACATTTCTAATTCTCAATTTCTATAAATTTGCACTTTGAGCCCCTGTTTGGTTGTTCTCTATCAATTGAACCCTCGTGAGAGTACGTGATGACAGATCTGTTTTATTGACAGTTCATTACATTAACAGGATAATACATACTTACATTTGACAATTAAGTATACAAAACATCTTCACTTTTTATGATGAATTATTTTTGAAATGATAACAATTTACGCATAGAGTTCGAGTGCCAAGAAACTATATAAGTATAGAAAACTAGAATACAAATTAGATTCAATTTACAAAGTAAAAAGTAAAAAAAAGTAAAAAGAATTAACAAAAGAATTACTATTTTGAGTTAACAAGAGAATTTTTATTTATTAATATTTTATGTTTTTTTAGCATAAAACTCATATAATTCCCATATTTATATATATATATCAATGAGCAAAGATCACTCATGAATTTAATAAATAAAGAAAGTGCATTCAAAATTGAAATGGTAAGCTCTAATTTCTGGACAGTTCGAATTTGTGAAAAGAGTCTAATTTGTGGGAGTGTACTGTATAAGTAAAAAAAGCAATTTATGAAATAAACAAATTTTAACATGTTTTAAATTGAACCTAATAACCAAAAATTTGTCGAGAAATAAAACATTTCAAATATAACATTAATAATAAATTAAGAACTACATTTTATAAAATTATGAGAAAATTAATTGAAAAGGAAATTGCTAAAATGAAGCAATTAATGTTATATATAAAAAATTTTATATTTTTAAAAAATTAATAATTTTTTTTAAATATAAAAAACGAAGAAAGTCAAAATAAAAAAATATAAATTATATACAAAATAAAATATAAAAATAAAACAATAAAAATATATATATAAATCCAAAAATGAATTTATTTCACATTACAGTAGACGCTCGAAAACTAGAACTCTCGGAAATTCGAATCGTTCGGAAATTAGAACTAGCGTTTTTAATACATTACACGCTCTGAAATTAGAACCGTCAGTTTGGCCCACCCTGTAAGCACTACACACGTATGATAAAAATGTTGACACAAACAACCCAGCGGGAAAAAAAGCACTCCTAAAGGCCTTTTGGAGTGCTTGCTAGTCAGCTGAAAGCGCTGACCCTACGTATGACACACCATTGCAATTTTAACATGTCATTGGAAAAAAAGGACTTAAATTTAGCTGACTTTGAATTGCTTCAAAAGCAGTGTTGCCAGAACTTTTTTGACAAAAGCGCGAGATTTAAAAAAAATATCGCCCAAAATCGCCAAATGAAAAAAAAAAATCGCAATTTTTTCTAATAAATTTATTATATTAGAAAAACAAAACAAATTATATACATTTTTTTCAAATAATATTGAGATCTGTTAATAATATTAGATATATAAAAGTTCTTGTTTTCATATTTATTGAAATAACATTGAGATCTGTAAAAAATAATAAAGAAACTACTTCATTTTATACTAGAATTTTGATCGTTAAAGAACATTTTTTTAGAGACTATAACTATTTAGAATTTTTCAATATGCAACTATAAAAATAAAAACTTTTTACAAAAAACGTAGTTCCATTCTATTAAATACTTCAGCCATATTAGGCTCTTCCTCCGTTTCGTCAATTCTCGAAGTATTGTTTAGTTCATACATTGATTTATTCATTTTTGAAATCATATCATCGGATATTGGCAGCGACTTGCAACAACAGTTTTGAGCCTTCATGAAGCATTTTACTTGAATGATTGAAGTTTAGCATATCTAATTTCATTCTGTTACGAATTTTAGTATTGGCCAAATTCATGACGGAGAAAATACGTTCCACAAATGCATTAGAATGTGGCAAGGAAAGCAAGATGAATGCCAACTTACAAATATTGCCAAACATTTTTTCCCCTACTGCTGTCTTAATTTTGTATGCCGATTCCCAAAATTCTTCACTTTCAGATGGCACTTTGTTTTTGAAAATATTGCTCAATGGAAATGTCAGCAAAGATTCGTATTCGATTTCTGCTGCACATCGCTCTTCAATAGATAGATAATAAAGAGGGAGTTAAAACATCTTTCAGTACATAAAATAAAAGTATTTTCACACATTTCTAAATGACTAGGTGATCGTTTTAGCATTTCCTTGATTAAAACTATATTGAAATTCTGGCATTTTGATAATATGTCTATCACAACAATATCATCACTTCATTTATGAATTTTTTCATGGAACTGATAATGAATGACCTTACAGGTCATTAATTCTTTTATAATTGCTTTTATCCGCTAAAATTTTATTTAAGCTGAATGTAGCTAAATTATCAAAATTGAAATTTTTGACAATGTCTTCTTTTATTTTGAATTTTGAAAGAAGTCTTTGAATAAATGTTGTGATTTCAACGTAAGCTTGAAAAAAGTCAACTTTTTCTCGTTGAAAATATAAATTAAGTGAGTTGATGTTTTGAAGAAACGGTCTCAAAAAAATAAGTACTCGATATAAATAAATTATCGATAAGGCTTGTGAGCTGTGTTCAGTCGCATTGTTAATAGAGTGTTCCAAAAACTTTTAAAACAATTGTTATTGTCTTTAATTGAAATTAGATGAGTTTACACATTAGATGAGTTTATGAAAAAGCGTGGTTTTCACAAATATCGCCCAAAAAATCGCCAGGCGATTTCCTAAAAATTTAAGCGCAAAAACAAGAAAAAAAGCGCCCAATTGGCGATAAATCGCCCAATCTGGCAACGGAGTTCAAAAGACCTTTTTGGGAATCTTCGGGTCAGCAGTTCGTTTCATTCGTTTCGGTTTTGCCTACCTCAAAAAGAGACCTGCTAAGAGGGAGAGAAAGAGAGCGATTTTTAATTTTATCAAAAATAAGGGTAAGAATTTGCAACCATCGATACTGCTTCAAAAGGCCTTCCTTGGAAAGCCCTTGGAAGCTTTTCGCATCGGCGAAAACTTACATTTTGCCTGAAATAAAAACTACAGCAAGCGTTCCATTTTTAAAACAATTTAATTTTTAGTAGTTTTTTTAAATTAAGTAAATAGAAAGTTACAATAATTAATTAATTAGCTAGTTACATAATAAAAGATATAATAAAAGATATTAAAAAAATATATAAAAATGAAATTCGTTGTTTTATGTTTTCTTGCTTGTCCCTGAAAGTTTTTCAATAAAACCGGTTTTAAAATGTCAGGAACCCTTTCTTCATTGCAGCTTCGTAGCCCTGGAAGCCGAAAAATTATAAAAGTAAAAATGATGGCCTCTTGTTTACACACAAAACTCTTTTCTACATTTTAAATTAATACATTTTTCTTACTTTCACTTTTCAAACACTTAAAACAGTTCATTATACGAAACTTGACACTCGCACTTGTACCAAAGAACTGATTATTTGCATGTCACGTTTTTTTTTTCTTTGATCGTTTTTTCTTTTGTTCGTTTTTTTCTTATGTTCATTTTTTCTTGTGTCGGTCAGAAAAAAATGTCAGCCCGTTGGGAACAACAAAATGCAAACTTAAGATCGTGTGTAGCCACGACTACGATGCGAGTGCGCACATGTTCGAACATACAAAAGCAGCGGCAGAATCTAACTGTATGCTGACGATTGAATCGAGAAAATCACCGATCAGAAATTGCCAAACACACCTAAGAAGTTATCACTTCAAAAAACATGTCACAAATTTGTAAATAAAAAGAATTTATCTGACTTTTTTTCTCATCGTCCAAAATTTTCGTCGTTATTGTTAATTTTTGTTTTTATGTTTTGTTAAAAAAGTTTTATTGTAAAAAATAAAAGTGCAATATATATGTTTCATGGTGTGATGTAAAAATTATAAAGATTTAATAAAATAATTCCGTGAAGAAGGAAGGAATAACTTCTCAAACGTCGGGAAAATTTGAAAAAATTTTTCAAATTAAATCAAAAAACCACTTGACCAAAAAAGCTTGAAATTGACGACAGCAAATAAAACATCAAAGAATTGGTCAAAATTTATTTCACAAAAAGAACTTAACAAAAACTTGCTTGATTAATTAAACAAATAACAAAAATTAAATGTACAAAGAATACATTATTTTTTAAAAGATATAAGAACAAGTGCGACAGTAAACTAAAAATATTGCTGAAAATATTAAAAAAATATTGAAGTAAATAAAAATTTAAATTTCGTAAGATTTTCTTTTTTCTGTAACAAAAAAGAACGTGCCGAATTTAGGACCATCAAATGATAACTCAATTACATATTCTGCGAATTTTCAATCGCATTTGTCAGTGTTAGAAATACATTTTCAAAAATAAGACACAATGTAAAAATTAAATAAAAAATAATAGTTTTTGCGTTGTGTAAGCGCCTTAAGGGGGGTTATATACACATAACCTTTTTTTTCGAAAAAGTTTTGCATTTAGCCTTTAAGCTTTAAAGCTTTAAGTCTCAAGAATATGTGGTAAAAATTTCAAGTCGATATCTCACAAAATAACAAAGTTATAGCCTAATGAGTGAACCGCCTTCTAGAGTGCGCTGTGCTGGCCCTTATTTTCAAACGCGTTTTTCTCGAAACCATGTTTTCAAAGTCGGTGACCAGGATTTATCGAAACTCAGTGAACCGATTGATTTTGATTTTTTTGCAGGCTTATATTATTCATAATAATCTCGTACTTGTCATAGGATTTTTTTTCGTAGCTTCGTTCATTAGTTATAGGCAAAATAACGTCGAATTTTTGGTCGAAAATCGTTACTTCATGTTCAGATGTCCGCCATTTTGTGACAAATCAACATTTTCAAAATTGGCTATGACAGTACGAGTTTTAAGTATCTAGTTTAATAATTTTTTTTCATTTTTTTGTTCCAGATGAATTTAGGAGGAGCAATCTTGGTCACCGCATTTTCATAGCGTTCTACAAAAAATGCTGAATCTACCATAATATTCCATAATAATTAAATACTTAACATATTCTTGAATGTGTATATTTAAAGGTATAAAAACCCTCATTTAAAAATATCCCTTAGGTTTCCTTAAAAAAATGCACAAACATGACCTTTTTTTCGGCCTCTGGGTATATTTCCCCCCTTAATAAATATTTTGTTGCACGTTATAGTGTTATTGATTTAATTACAGTAAGGAACATACGTACTTACTTTATTTAAATATTTTTATTGCTTATTTTAGTGGCAACTAAAGTAACTACATACAGTTGCAACAATACAACCTAGTTGGTCTAGCTGGCGGTTGTCCTGCGTTCCAATTAGCCAATATTGATTGACAATATTGAATTAGATTTATTATGGAATTAAATATTTTTTGTATAGGTAAATAAGAGTGGATATAGGTAGATAGATATAATATAATAGTTTTAACAGTTGAAAAATTGAATAAGTTTAGTAAAAAAATATATTAATATATTTTCTATAATTTTGTCCTTGGGTACATTTCAAGCCAATAAGAAATTAAAAAGTTACATAATTTTTTCTATAGCTCCATTGATATAGACAAAATCGGAAAAATATAACTTTCCTAACGATCGATGAAATGTTCAGCCAACAAAGTAAAGAAAATCCTAGTGCAACAAAAGAAAGAAGAGCAAAAATAAAAACCATGCAAAAAAACTGTAAACAAACAATGCTCAGAATTCTAATAAAAAAATAAAACGTAAACGAGGCCTCACGGCAACTTTGTTGATACGATTTTGTCATTTTAGAGTCTATCAACAAATTCTAGCAACTTAGTTTTCAAGATATGTTCATGTTTTTGGGGTCAAATTGACAGAATTTTTTTTTTGTTAATTAAATGTGAAATCTTTATTCATCAAACCTTGGTGCACCGGTTTTGGTAAGATTTGGCTTCTAAGATTTTTTTAATTTTACTTAATTTAAGAAAGATATTTTATTTTGTAGATATTTGCAGATGTTACCTAAAAAGGCAACTAAAAATATGCCTGCTGTAGGCGTAACGTAGTTTTGTGCGATTTTCTAAAAAAATTGTACTACATCGCCATCTGGTATCCAAGGTGGATCAAAGAATATAGTGCCAAAACACTCAAAACACATAAAAACTACCATATACCAATTTTCATTCTAATCGCATAAGAGGTTTGGGAGTTTTAGGTGGTTTTGTATAAGATGTGTACTACAGCGCCGTCTCGTGTTCAAGATGGATCAAAATTCATCGGTTTTCAAAATTCTTCTTCGCTCTTCCACTTTAATGCAGCATGGCTGGAGTCCATGCATTTAAAGCATCGCATGGGGTTTATTTTAGACATTATGCGAAACCGACCCATCCAATTCTGATTTTGCCTGCTTTAGTCAGCTTTGAGGAGCTTTCGATTGCCAAAGTAATTGTTGCGATTGGATGCCTCCATATACTCTGCGTAGGCTGAGTATGTTGGATGGTGACACCTTCAGTTTTTTTTTTAAGCACTATGTGAAAAACCACCAACATTAGTGCATTTTCATTTTTAGTTTAGTGGTTTTAGTGCATTTTGATTATTGACCTAGTAATATTTTCTTGCAGCCAAGAATTAGGAAAATAATGTGAATTTCTGAAATAAAGCTTATTATTAAAAACTATATGTTGTGATTCTTTTAACACACCTGATGAAATTCCTTGTAAAATTTATTCTACTTAAACTTATGAACAGTCAGATAATTATATACAATAGAATCTAAACTTTGGTCAGAAGATGATTCAGCTGATTATGATGAAACAGAAATGCTTTATTCTTTTATTAATTAAAAAAATTAAGTAATATTTGTCTTCATTCCTCTTTTGTCTGTTTTTGTTTTTTTTTTTTTTAGAAAATAAATGCTTTAATATTTTTCGAAAAATTATATGAAAACGTATTTTTTTTAAATTTTGTTCGTTTTGTTTTAAAAATAGTGTTTTTTTTTTAAAAAATTTTACATAAAATGTTTTACATAATTTTTTGTTAAAAAAATTATTTTAGGAACGTGTGGATTTGCAGCGTGTCCAAATGTCTTGCAGATTCATAAAGCACTGAATACACTAAACGAAAAGCATTTAACAGTTTGTATAAGTCAGCCTAGTTAGAAAATTTTGTATGAAGCCCACAAAACTTGAATAATTCAACAAAGAACATTTTCTATATGTACTTGCAAGGGAAAACAAAGAATAGGTAATCTTATTAAACAAATGTCGAGGTAAAACAAGATAACTTAGGGAAATCGTATATTGTATGAAAGTTTCAAATAAAAATTATAAATTTACCTAAAAAAATAAAACAGTTTTTTTAAAAATAAAAAAAAAATATTGTGTAAGTAAAAAGAACGCAAGTTTTTTTATCATATCGCACTCCATCTTCAAAACAGGCACAACTCAAAATTTACAATTTTTTACTTTTAAATGTTAAAGTATTCGTAGTGATAATCTCCATCAACTATCAAAATCCTTTTAGTCTTTAGTTAAAAAAAAATCGTTTTGTCTCCTTGTTTTGTATGGATTCCTTTGAAAACAAACTTGTTTTTTTCTTCTCCTGAAAATTTTTAAATTTTGAGTTGTATCTGTTTTGTAGATGGAGTGCGATATATACGATGTTAAGATAACTTTATATAAGTTTTTTTCTGTTAATAGTAGTAACTAATTTTTTCTATTTTAAAAAGTTTATTTTTAGTGCTTTTTACCCACAATTACGCGTTTTGCTTTTCAAGTTGCTGCATTTTGGCGTGGAATTGTTTGCAACACTGACCTTCAGTTCAACGAATTGATGTTATAGTGCCTCATCGATATCTGTTATCTCTATTTGGACAACTTCGGTGAGAATTTTGACTTCGGCGTTGGTTTCGAGTACCGTTTGGACTGCGTTTTGAAACTTTCTGGAGGCAGGGTCCGAGGTTTTCTCTAGGAAAAATAGGAGCTCTCCCTTGCCTGTTTTCCTTACGCCACAGACATTTTGGCTTAGCTCTTTTAATTGAGGTTTAGCCTTTATATGTCTGAGGATATCAGCATAGGAAGCGGCGCCTGTCATTATTACAATGGCGTCTTCCTTTGTTTTTTCGAACTTTTGTCCACTTTGTTCTGGACAGTGCTCTCGTGTGGGGCATCAATCTTTTCAGTTGCTTTCGGCTGGCTTTGTCAGCTGTGCCCCGTTTCATCGCTTCCTCATGTGGTAGGTTTCCCTTTTTGTGCGCACCCACGCTGGCCTTGGATTGGGCCTGGCGGATTTTGTCCCCAGCAATCTGAACCGTATCTAGACCTTGAAGAGGCATTTTATGCTTTCTTTTCTTGGCGGATTGTGTCGGCGATTGAGGGTCGCATTGTTCTCCTTTGCTCTCTTGGAAAAGCCAACTCCTGACGTGGGAAGCACTGTGGACTCTGTTTGAGTTCACACTCTGCCTTGGTCGTGGCTTCGGTGATTTTGCTTTGCCGGTGTACTGTTGGTGCTGCTCTTTGCATACCTTCTGGTGCATTGCTGAAATTTCGTCCACGAGGTCTCTTAAAGGCTTCATTCGTGGATGCTTCGTCAAGGGAGGGCCATCATTTCCACAAGCTTCTGAATTTTTACGGTAAGGATATCACTTTCCGCCGTATCTTGCGCGTGGTTTGCTGGTAGAGTTGATAGAGCTAGTAGTAATGAGCGTGTACGCTCATATGCTCCATCGGCTGCTTTCTGAGGAGAACGTGCAACCCTTGGTGTTCCCTTGAAAGGGTCCTGAGTCGCCCAACTATATGAGAAAACGGGAGTACTGCATATTTCGTTGTTTCTTGCAGTATTATTTGCTTTGGCAGATAAGTTAGCCACTTCCGTAGCATTGCGGGCATTTGATTAATTGTTTACAACACATTATTTTATTTTAGTGTTTACAATGTAAAATTTTGTTTCCTCGTTCCGCTTGGTATTATAGTTAAGATTACAACATACATAATCGGAAATTATTGTAGCTAATGAAATATGATACTTCGTTTGTTGGCTAATGGAAAATCAATTAATGAGGGCAGTAGTGTGACATGATGTGGGTTTATGAACTCAAGTCGCATTTTATTCGTTATTGTGAGGCAATAAAGATTACTTTTTTTTTATATTTTTACTGATTTCGTATTTCCAAATACTTTCTTGCTATTTAACATTTATTACAATTAATAAGTGCAATAGTTTGACATGGTTTGGGTTTATGAACGTATGTCACATTTTATTCGATATTGTGATATTGTGATGCAATAAATATTTATTTATTTATTTATTTATTTAATTATTAACAATTAATTAATAAAATTAAAAGCTAATATAATAATAAGCAATAGCAACAGTGGCCTTCAGCTTATCCAGTAGAATAGATTAAATTAAGTGATATAAATTAGCGTATTTTAGGAAGTTTATAATACAAATGATATTGTTTTCAGAGGGGTTTGAAATCATGGATAATGGATTTTCGTTTTGAAATATATGTTGTCTGTGGGTAATAAAATGGGGGCAGTTGGTGAAGATATGAGAGAAGTAATCAGGGGGAGAAACTGAACAGGGGCAAGGTAGCTGGGCGACAGAGTTCATAAGATAACTATGAGTTAGGTTTGAGTGACCAAGTCTGATTCTTACAAATTTTATGATGTCTAACCTTTTCAAATGTACTGATTTCAGAAAGTTATTAATTGATAATTGGTTAGGATTAATAGATTGGTACCAGATAGAAGAGGAATTAAAGGTTGATATATGCTATTTTGCAAAGGACGTTTTTAAGAAGTTATTTATGTCAGAAATGTTTACATTATCAGACGTAACTACTGGGGCGTTTGCTGCAAATTTAGCTGTACGATCTGAAAAATCATTGCCTGAGATATTAGAATGCCCTGGAACCCATATAAGAGTAATCTTAGGATGATATTTAATCAAAGAACCTCTTTTTTTAGCTGAGTAAAAGTTATTGTTGTTAATATTTAAAATCGATTCAATTGCTGAGAGGGAGTCCGAGCAAATTGCATGATTGCCTCTATTTCTGCTGGCGAAGATAATTGCTTCATAAATAGCAATGATTTCGGCTGAGAAAACCGAACTATAATATGGTAGAAGAGCCAGTTTTATAACTTTGTTTTGAGTTGTGATGCTGTACCTGACTCTATTATTTATCTTACTTAGAACCATCTGTGTATAAGAATGTATGATTCTTAAGATTGCTCTTGATTTCTGAAAATAAGCATTGGAAAATTTCATTTGGTGTATATTCTTTTTTTAACTTGTGTAAGGAGATATCACAAGAGTTAACGATAAGTTTCCAAGGAGGATGAAACGTTTTGTTGGATTTCTGGGGACGATAAGGAATACTTTGAGCCTTTGCATTTTCTACAGCTAAATAAAGTGCTGACTTAATTTTAGGTGTTTTTTTGGAATTACAAATTTGATTAACTATATATCGAATAGGAGTGTCGTGACTGAAGATCAGTGATTTAGAAAGCTTAGCAGTTGTTAAGTCCCTTTGTATTTCGAGGGGTGATATATTTGCTTCAAATAAAAGATTGTAATTGGGGGTGGATCGAAATGCACCCAAAGTGGTTCGAATAGCCGAATTAATTATATTTTTAAGCTTATTCGAATATGTTTTGGGAGAATAACCATAAATAAATAGGGAGTATTTAATTTTTGAAATAATAAGCGCTTGGATAACTGAACGTAAAGTTAGGGTATTGCAGTTCAGTTTAAAGCTGGAGAGGCATTTTATGACACTGAATGGCTTAGTCAAAGAGGTGCATAATTTATCAATGTGGGTTTTCCAAGTAAATCTAGAATTAAATGTCAGGCATAAGATTTTTAAATTATCCGTTAATTGAAGATTTACATTATTAGTGAGAATCCTGCAATTACAATTTTTTTTGCGGCAAATATGCATATACTGACATTTACTTGGAGATAAAATTGAGCCCGATATATCACACCAAGCTAAAATATCATCAAATAGTTCGTTTAGATTAATAGTTGGATTTTTGCCCTTGTTAGACTTGATTATCAGATTGAAGTCATCTGCATATGCCATAAAATCTATTTCCTTGTGAACAGCAATAATTTCAAAAAGCTTATTGAAAGATATCAGAAATAGGATGACGGATAGAGAAGAACCCTGTGGAATACCAGTAAACAAATTTTTCGGATCAGAAAAATACTTGCCCAATTGGACAATTATTTTTCTATTGGTCATAAAATTAATTATATAATTGATAATTTTTGGTCCAATTTTCCACTCTAAGAGTTGGTCGATTATGGTATGAATTCCGACTTTCTCAAAACTTTTTTAAAGTCGAGGGATACTATTGTCAAATGTTTTTTGCGGGAAATAAAGAGCAATTTGATGCTCGATATTGAGCAAGTTTTCACATGTTGATTTACACTTCCTAAAACCAAGTTGATGAGTATCAAGCAAACGATTTTTTGTCACAAACCACCACAGTCTATTTGCAATTATTTTATCCATCAATTTTGAAATTCAGGGATTAAGGGATATTGGTCTGTATGAATCAATAAGAGTCTTATTTGATTTGGGCTTGAGTATGGGAATTACCGTACTAGTTTTGTATTGCTGAGGGATGCATTTGTGAAATAAATTATTGTAAAATTGAAGAAGTCTTACTTTTAGTGATTTTGGCAATGCTCGGATCATTGGATAAGAAATTCTATCTATACCTGGTGTTTTCCCTTTAAGTTTTGCTAATGATGAAGAGAGCTCTAAGAAAGAGGTATCTTGTTCAATTATATATGCGTCTGAACAAGGATTAAAGTGAGATGGGGTACTAAGTGCTGATGACTTTTTTAGTTAAAAGTTGCGAGAGAAGTTAGTGTCTTCTGAGTTTTCTGACCAAAACTGGCAAAGTGTGTTAGCAAATACTTTTCTGTCAGATAGTTTGTTATGAGGAGGTATAGGAGATTCAATGGTATGGACTCTATGGAAACTTTATATCCAGAAAATATCTTGATATTACACCAAATTTTTTGGATAGGAGTATCTGGGCTTATAGTAGATGTGAATTCATTAAGCGATTTAATTTTTTCTAACTTAATTTCCCGTTTTAAGATTGCATTGGCCTTTTTATAGTTTATCAAATTTGATGCAGTAATATTAGTCTTAAATGTGTGCCAATATTTGTTTTTATCTTTTTTTAAAAATTTGTTGGTCTAATTTAGAATTTCACCAAGGAACTTTTTTTGAATTTATGTACACTAAGGGAAATAACGCATATTAGCATTATCCACGCCTCAGTATAAATTTTATTTAAATATTTACGTGGATAAATCAAATGTTTTCCTTACAACTCGTTTTTTCCCGTATTTGAATTTTATTTATACCACACACCTACACACACATTCCATACAGCGGCCAAGCAGCAGCAGCGTCGCACTCTGTTCCTGTAGTTATTTCTTGCCGTTGCAGGTTCTTATAGTTCTCGTTTAGTTTGTGTTACAAGGATAATATATAATGCACGTTTGGTCAATATGATTTGTGATTGCGATGGGTGATGTGTGCGATGATGAATTTATGTAGGGTGGAGTGACAACTCGATATTTTCTCAAAAATATCTTGCAACGGTTGTCACTTACCTGCATATTTGCTTCATACTTTCTCTTACTTTTTCTTCCTCTTTTCTTCCTCTTTTCTTCCTCCTCTGCAACTTAAATATGTTGTTTTTTAAAATCAATATTTTTATATAAATTTTCTTTAAATGCGATAGTTTTATTTTCAAATAGTAAATATTTGAAAGATATTTAAATATATTCGTGCATAATTTTAATATATTTTTTTTAATAATTTTATTTTAAATATTTTAATATTTTATTTAAAAAAGTATTTAAATAAATTTTAAATATTTACGTAGTCGGTTTAAGTAAATGCGTTATTGGTGCAAAAATGACTCGCTTTTTGGATAAATTAAAAAAGTTTTTGGATAAATTTAATATTTTTTTCCCTTAGTGTAAGGATGAGATTGAATTAGAAGCTTCCTTATTTACATCTGTGGAGATTTGAAAATGGGTCTCAAATTTAAGACAGTTATTAGTAAATGATTCCCAATCAGCTTTATGTATTTGGAATTTTGGCTTAAAATTTTCATATGAACGCGTCGTAATAGGAAACAATGAAGTTATAATGGGAAAATGGTCGCTGCCATAAAGATCGGTTTCTACTGTCCATTGAGCGTGGGGTTTAATGCTGGGTGAACAAAAGGTTAAGTCAGTATGTGTTAATGAGTTGTGAGTATTAAAATGAGTTGGTGATCCATCATTTAGTAGAATGAACTGTGATTGATTGATTAATTTTGTCAATATGGTTCCTCTACGATTATTATTAGGTGATCCCCCAGTCTCTATGCCAAGAATTAAAGTCACCACAGATAAGTAAAGGGAAAGAAGTAAAATTAAAAGCGTTTGAGAGGCTTTGAAACGAAAACTGTATTTGGGGGGCGATATAGGATGATATGACAGTAAATTTAACTTTGGAGATTACTTCAACAGCAACTGAATCAAAGATATTGTTGAGTGTAATAGGTTTATGCTGTAATGAATTATGTATAAGAAGTGCAACTCCTCCGTATCTAGTGGATGATGAATAATACGTATATAAGGAAAAGTTTATGGGAATAGGTATATTTATGAGTGAGTGGATATGAGTTTCTTGTAAAGATATAATTTTAGGGTTATATTTCTTGACTAATATACATAGTTCGTTGTAATTATTTAAGTATCCTTTTATATTCCACTGGATTAAGCTGAGAGACATAAAAATTTAGATAAATAATGATGAAACAATTCAGCAATTTGAAAATAATAATGTTATCGCTATTTAAATTATGGTTAGATATATGGGACAAATGGATTAATAAAGAATGTAATAAGAATGGATTATAGATAAGAAGCTTTGCTTCTAGTGTAAATAACATAATAGATAAGACGATTATGACATTGTCTTGTAATAACACGTAAATAAATATGAAAAGTACCTTAACTGTTATAGTTACTATAGTTTTTATAAAGCAAAACAAGATATTTAAACTGAAAGAATTATTACAATATATATACAAATTAACAAATCTAGGTGTGAGTAAGAAAAAGATGTAGAGATGGAGTAAAATCAAAATTAAATATAATACAATTATATAAAGCATAGCCATAATTTTTAAATTTTGAAGATTAGTGTGAAATGTTATCTGAATTAGATTTGTTAATTATAGATATGACTATTTGTTTCAATGCATATAATACATAATAATCATAATAATAGAAAAAGCGTAAGTAAGTGAGTTTCTGAGTTCGAAATTTAGTTATTATCCATGTAGTCATCAAAATCTGAATCATTATCTGCAATAGGAGTTGATGTTTTCTTAGTGGTTGGTTTATTTATTTGCTTGCTTTTGAGTTGGTTTAGTAGACGTTTCTGAGTATTTCATGGGAATATTTTAATTTTGTTGCCTGCTAGAAGCTTAGATGATAGGCTGCTACTTGTTGCAATGTTTTGAGAGCTGGAGGTAGGGAGTTTGCTTATTCCATTTTCGTTGTGCTCAGAAATCGGATTAGTCTGTTGGTGGATATGACTATTGCAGCTATTGTTAGAAGTACCATGGTTGACGTTAGTGATTGGAGTACTTTTATTTGTTGAGTATTGTATATCGGTTTTGAAGGGAATGAGTTTATGATCGCTGCTGTATTCTGAAGTTGGAATTGTGGAAGAGTGCTTTTTTTGCATTTTGCTGGTGGAGGTTTGAAGGTGTTGAGTATGAGCAGGTTGAACTAAATTCGGTGAGCTGTGAGCAGAGCCTGTGTGAGTTGGCTTTTATAATAAATTAACTGTAGATGGACTATATGAAGAGTGAGCGACTGATACATAAGTTTCATTGTTGTGATGATGACGGTCATTGTAAATTGAGAGGGCAGTTTTATGGTCAACTTTTTGGAAAGTTTTTATAGCTTGAAGCTCTTTCTGCTTTATGAAGACTGGGCAATTTTTGTCAAATGTGTGATGATTTGTGTTAGTTATCTTTTGGTCACTACAGTTTATGCATGATTTATCATTCTCACATTTTTCATTTAAGGATAAGTCAATATGGTCTTCATTACCACAATTTGAGCATATTCTTGTGTTTTTGCAAAATTTCTCAATGTGGTTAAATCTGAAACAGTTCTTGCACCTAGTGGGCAGTGGTATATAGGGTCGTACATCAACCTTTTCGTAACCAATATTTACTGGCTCCGGCAATTTAGTGGTAGCAAACGTGATTATTATCAAGCTAGTTTCTTTCAAATTTTCATTTTCTCTTTTTAATACTTTTCTTACTTCAGAGACGTTTTGACTTTTAAGTTCTTCTAATATGATATCGTCCGATATGCCTCTCAAATCGTTTGTATATATTACACCTTTCGAATTATTAAGAGTTGAGTGCTCGGTAATATCAACTTGTATTGTGTTTGTCAAGGCTGTCAGAGTAATTAGTTGTTGAGCTTGTGTTAAATTTTTTGTGTGAATTAGTATGTTGCCGTTTCTAAGTTTTTTGCAAGAATTTACTTCTCCACTACATAAATTGTTTATTACTTTTTTTATTAGAAAGGGGGAGACATTTGTTAATGTTTCGGTACTCTCTTTTCTCATCATAACTAAGAACTTTGGACCGGGAGTAATTGTTTTTAGTTTCTTCATTTTATCAATACTGAATGATTGAGACCCGTTGCTAACGGGGCGATCCGGTCGATCTTTCATCGCAAACTTGTTTTAGACTAAATACACGACACGAGCTTTAATAAAGAATTTATATTTTTATGTTAAGATTATTATTGTTTGATTTCACAAATTTACGTCAATTGTAATATTCTAATTTAAGTCTATTGCTAATAAACGAATGAACTTCAAGTTAATATTTAAAACTTTTATATTTTGCAATAGAAAAATAATTGAATGTTTGTTTTTTGTAATTTTTTCTCAATTTTTTTTTTTTTTTTATAGTTGAAATTTTTTTTAAAGCAAACACGACCTGTTTTAATGAAATCAAAATTCAAACTGATTTTATTTTATACTTGTATTGTTTTCGTGTTTCGAAATAATTTCGTATCTATTTTGCCTCATTCATAACTCCTTTGGCAGTTATAAAATGTTACTAAGTCATTTTTAGTGAGAGTGACGTGTCTATTGTCACAGTTCTGTATTATTTTAAGATAACATGCATTTGTTATTTGAATTGTTTGTTCGTCCAATAGTTGTGTGTCTGTTTTGTTATTAGATTTAAATTCGCTTGTTTTTGTTTTTATGCAGTTTTTGTTAATATGCAATTTCTACTTTTCTTTAATTGTTTTAACGTAGCATTTTCTTATAACAAATTCTGGACTTTGAAGTATTTCCATAAAATTAGAGTAGGAAGTGGGACTATGATGTTTAGGATTGTCTTTATAAATGTTTGTGGTAGCTTTATCGGCATGATAATACTAATATTTTTATGGTCCATTATCCCTACCTTTAGTAACTTTAATTTATAGATCTGTTGCTGCACGTCATTTTTTTTTTCTTATGGTAACCAGCAATGTTTTTAACGCATTCATTAATAACGCTAGCATAGCAATTTTTATTCATTCATTTGTCTTTATTTTATTCTGTATTTTATTTATTCGGCAGTAATTAGAACAAAGGTTCACTGCACTTTGTTCGACACAAGTTTAAAATGTTGTACATATTAAGCAAACAGAAATTCGACACCTGTGTTGTTGCGAAATTCCGTCCGCGGCTTTAATATTGAAATATACATATGTAGCTTCACAAAATATGCTATGCCAGCGTTCTTACATTAATTTAAGTTTTGTTTTTTACTATTGATATTTTTTGATATTTATATTATGACGAGTTATGTATTAAGATCACTGATATGCAATTTTGTTATAAATAATCAATAATAAATGTTAATAAATTAATTGAAATCAGAAAGCAAAAGAGCCAACTTGGTTTTCATTTCATTCATCGGGAATTTCTAGTTCAAGTACTAGAAATTCAAATCAAAAATTCCTTTCGACCTTAACTTCCAGTTCAAGTACTGGCAAGTTAATCCATACATTAACAAAGTCTATATTCAACTTTTCTATTTCTGACGAAGTTAATTCACTTAGGTGGACACTGTTATTTTTTGCCGCTAATATATTATCTTGAACTTGGTCTTATTTTCTTTCTAAGTATTTAAGTTTCAAAAGTTTTTATCAGTGTAAAGCAATTTCCTCAAAATTTCGTCATTTTGCGAAGTAATAAGTTAAACAGATGTCATCATTTTTGTTCTATCCTCTTATATTGCTGTTTGTAAAATATTGAACGTATCATTGTTATGCAAGTTTAATTGTATCTGGTTGTTTATTTTCTATTGCATTGTGTAGTGGTACTATCATAGCCACCACATGCCACCACAACATAACTTATTTTTGTTATCTTTGTTTCAGTTTTTATTTATTTCTTTCTTTCGTTCTCCACGTCACACAGTGGACCGTCCCATACAAGTTAGACGGAAAAAATTCTTTTATGATTTTAAACGATAGGGTATGAAAAAACAACAAAAAAAATTGTTTTTATTCTCTCATTGACGAGCGGCATTCTTGCAGCCAAACTAGTGAAGTAATGTTGAAGTACTATTTATTTGATTATTTAAGTTACTTTTATATTTTAGTTACTTTTAAGCAATATATACTTTAAACCTTCGTCGTCTATGTTTAAATACTGTTTAAGTTCATCTGGTCACCTTATATAATATAGCTGTTAAGAATAATCATGGTCACCTTGAACGAAAAAAGAGATCAGAATAAAGAATCGCTCGAAGTATACGGACGTGTTTTAATTTTTGGCTACTACAATCTCAGAAGTGGGATTTGCCCAAGTTTAGTTTCGTTACTCGGCTATTTCGAAAAGAAAAAATATATATAAAAGAACTAAGTTTATCCGCAATAATTGCGTGCCCAACAAATAGGTGCATAATAAAAATTAAAAACGAGTGTTGCAAAATAAAAAAAAAAAAAAAAAAACAGACAAAGTGCTATAAAAAGTTAGACAACGTGTGACAAAAGATAGACAAAGTTAGAAAGGAAACGACAAAGATATTAAAATAGAAAAAAAAAAATTAAAAACGAGTGTTGCAAAATAGAAAAAAAAAAAAAAAAAAAAAAAAAAAAAAAAAAAAACAGACAGAGTGCTATAAAAAGTTAGACAAATGTGACAAAAGATAGACAAAGTTAGAAAGGAAAAGACAAAAAAAAAGCGTGACTGTACCAAAAAGTGCACGAATTTTTTTTCCAACGACATGGAAATTGCATCGAACGATTATACCGTTGCAGAGCTGCGCGAGTGGTTACAGAAGTTGCAGTTGTCAACAGCTGGTTCAAAGAGCACACTCGTATTACGTCTTAATACAGTGCCAGCTGAGCAGCGCGGCGAGTGCCCAAAAGAAACAGTAGAGATAGAAGATTTGAGTGAAGAAGAGAGTGAACAGCAGACAGCTCAACAGAGTACAGTGGTGGCAGAGAAAGAGGCGGAATTGTACAAAAGAGAACTTAGTCTACTCAAGCGTGAAAAAGAGCTGTTGTTGCGTGAGAACGAGTTTCTTAAAGACGAAATGCGTCAATTTCGCTCGTTAGAAGCAGCAGCCTGTTCGACGCGCTCTATAGACATCAGTGGTTCGTCCAGTGCTGCAATCAGCATGTTGAAAGAAGTTCTGCCAGAGTACGATGGCAAAGAAAATCTAGTTGTGTGGACAGCTCAATTGAATAGCATAAAAAATGTTTACTCACTGGATGAAAATACGTTGCGTGCGCTGTTCATATGTAAGCTGAAAGGCAAGGTGCAGCTGTGGCTGCAATCGAAGTCTAATTTCATGGCAGAGAGTGTGGAAGTATTAGTGAAAGAGATGAGCGAATTTTTCGGTGGAAACGAAACAAAACTTTCGCTGCGTAGAAAATTTGAAGAGCGGAAGTGGGGCTATGGTGAGAGTTTCGCCGAATACTACAGGGATAAGCAGATTCTCGCAAACGCAGTGCAGATGGACAAGACGGAGATGGTTGACTACTTGATTGACGGAATACCAGACGAGCAATTGAGAGTGCAGGCAAATATGCAGCGGTTTACCACTCAAACACAGTTGTTACAGGCATTTGCAAAAATTGAATTGAGAAATACAAAGGTACCAGAGGCGCAGCTGTCAAGTGAAAAAGGGCCCGTTGCAAATTTAAGGTGTTTTAACTGCAACTCGGTGGGACATCTAGCAGCAGTATGCCGAAAGCCAAAACGTGAGTTCGGCGCTTGTTTTGCGTGCGGAAGCCTAGAACATCGTGCTGTTGCTTGCCCGCAGAGAAAGACGACCAAAACTTGGCAAGGAAAAGAATATGTAATGTATTTAAAAATTTTTATAACCAATAATGTTAATGTTTGTCTGTCCCTAGAATGCTTCATAGACACTGGAAGCTGCATCAGTTTTGCAAAAATGAACGCGTTTTCAAATTTACTTAAATTAAATGAACTTCTCAATGTAAACAACAAATATTTTGGATTGAATAATACTGAATTAAAAATGTATGGCAAAGTTGCCTGTTATGTTTTGTTAAATAAAAAAAAAATTGAGTTTGATTTGATTGTTGTGGCTGATGATTCCATGAGTTATGAAGTTGTTCTGGGGAGGGATTTTTTAAGAGCTGGTCAGTTTGAATTCATGTATTGTAAAAACGTTGTTGAATTAAATAAACAAAATGATAGTTATGTTCCGATTTATAATGATAGTAATTTCGTTGACAAAGGAAATGAAAATGATAGTAGTTTAAAAATGTTTGAAAATAATAATATTCAAAATGTTTCGATTGGAAAAAATTTTAGTTATTTGACAGATCATAATGAGAATCGGAGTAAAAATTCAAATTATAAATATTTTAATGTAAATGAGTCTTTTATAAAAAGAAATGACGACGAAGTAAACAATTTATTAATGGAAAAAGATGATGTTAGTTTAAGAAAAGGATGTTTAAGTCCAAGTTCTAACAATGAATTTATTAATGATAATGAAAGCTTTGAGAAAATGATTTTACTTATTAATCATGATGATTCCAACGAGCTGAATTTAAATGTTTGTACAAATATAAGTTTTGAAATTAAAAGTAGATTGTATAATATATTTGAAGAGTGTTATCTGAAACCTGAACGTCCTGAAGAACCGATAGTTAAAAGTCAAATGAAGTTGTTGTTAGAAAATGAAAAACCGTTTTATTGTAATCCGAGGCGATTATCATATACAGAGAAACTGGAATTACAAAAGTTGATAGACGAATATTTAGACAAAGGCATTATACAAGTGAGCGAATCAAAGTTTGTTTCCCCAATCGTGTTAGTAAAGAAAAAAACGGGTGATTTAAGAATGTGTGTAGACTTTCGAAATTTAAATAAAATTACTGCAGAAGAGCATTATCCAATTCCTCTTATTGATGACTTGTTAGACAGGATAGCGAACAAAAAGATTTTTACAAAGCTGGATTTGAAAAATGGATTCTTTCATGTTTTTATGCACCCGGAATCGATAAAATATACATCGTTTACGACTCCTTTAGGGCAATTTGAATTTTTAAGAATGCCTTTTGGTCTAAGAAATGCGCCGTCAGTTTTTCAAAGATTTATAAATAAGGTATTTGTTGACATGGTGAAACAGGAAAAGGTAATAATTTACTTAGACGATATAATGATAGCCTCGACAAATATTGAAGAACACTTTGAAATACTCAGAGAAGTTTTCAAGCGGTTGGTTCAAAATGAGCTTGAGCTCAGGTTAGACAAATGTGAGTTTTTACAGTCAAAAGTTAAGTATCTTGGGTATACTATAACCGGAGAGGGCATACGAGCGGATGAAACTGGCCTACATGCGATTAAAAACTTCCCAGTTCCAGATAGACCTCATGCCGTGCAAAGTTTTTTAGGGTTGTGTTCATACTTTCGAAGGTTTGTAGAAAATTTTTCGGTGTTAGCTAAGCCTTTGTATAATTTAGTAAAAAAAGATAGTAAATTTTGTTTTGGTCCGGTTGAGCTAGAAACTTTTGAAATTTTAAAGCAAAAATTGATAGAATCTCCTATATTAGCGTTGTATGATCCAAATGATGTTACTGAGTTGCATTGCGATGCAAGTTCAATAGGTTTTGGAGCCATATTGTTGCAAAAAAAGAAAGATAAAAAGTGGCATCCATGTTTCTATTATTCCAAATGTACTTCAGAGGTCGAATCAAAATACCATAGTTTCGAATTAGAGACACTGGCTATTGTTTATGCGTTGAAACGTTTTCGAGTTTACCTTCAAGGAAAAAAATTCAAAATTGTTACAGACTGTAATTCGTTGACATTGACGTTGAGTAAAAAGGAATTAAATCCAAGGATTGCAAGATGGGCTCTAGAACTACAAAATTATGACTATGAATTGGAACATCGGGCCGGCAAGAGGATGCAACATGTCGATGCGTTGAGTCGGAGCACTAATATTTTAATTCTGGAGGCTAACACTTTTGAAGAAAATCTAATTATTTGTCAAAACAAAGACAGAAAGTTAGACGAAATTAGAAAAAGGTTAGAATTGACTGAAGATAGTTTTTATGAAATGCGTAATGGAATTCTGTATAGAAAGAGTGACAAAGGATCGGTTCTGTTCTGCGTGCCTGAAGATATGGAAAATCACGTTATATATAAATACCATGACGAAATGGGTCACATGGGTATAGATAAAACAGTTGAGTTAATATCAAAAATCTATTGGTTCCCTAGAATGAAAGAAAAAATAAGTGGTCATATCAGAAACTGTTTAAAGTGTATAGTAGGATGTCCCGTAAACAGCGATTTTTGGAATTTAGCTTGGCGTGGGGTCTCAAACGACGCGTAATTAAAAAATAATGATAGGAAAAAAAATAAAAAAAATTTAGGATGTCATCTTCTATCCCCAACCAGCGTCTGAAGTTTGCGATCGTAGTGTATTTTGTCCAAAAAAAAGTTTTGAATTTTTTCGCACAATTGGTGTCAAAAGTTGCGCAATGTGAAGTAGATTAAGGAAAGAAAACTACAAAATTTTTTGTAGAGTAATTTTGGTCCACCACAGCATTTCAAAGTTTCAAAAAATTTTTGTTAACAAAATACACTATAAGAGCCAACTTTAAACGCTTGTAACAGATGAAAGATACCATGCAAAAAATTTTTTAACATTTTATTCTTGAATTAAAGGAAGTAATTAACAGCGTGTCATGTTTTTGCACCAAAAAAAAAAAAAAAAAAAATTTTTGAAACTTTGAAATGCTGTGGTGGACCAAAATTACTCTACAAAAAATTTTGTAGTTTTCTTTCCTTAATCTACTTCACATTGCGCAACTTTTGACACCAATTGTGCAAAAAAATTCAAAACTTTTTTTTGGACAAAATACACTACGATCGCAAACTTCAGACGCTGGTTGGGGATGGAAGATGACATCCTAAATTTTTTTTATTTTTTTTCCTATCATTATTTTTTAATTACGCGTCGTTTGAGACCCCACGCGAAAAATTTTCATAAATCGGGACACCCTAGTGTATAGTCTTTTCTTATAAACAGGGAAAAGCTGAGGGACTTCTCCATAATATTCCGAAACCAAACGTTCCATTTGAAGTTTTACATATAGATCATTATGGACCGATAGACAACGCTCGGTCGAAAAAACATATTTTTGCAATTATTGATGCGTGTACTAAGTTTGTTAGATTATACCCCACAAAAACGACAAACACGAAAGAAGTGATTCGAGCCCTGGAAGATTACTTCAGAGCATATAGTCGTCCGAAATGTATAGTTTCAGATAGAGGAAGTTGCTTTACGTCAAATGATTTTAAAGAATTTCTGAAAGGGTTGAATGTGCAACACATAAAGATAGCTACAGCTTCGCCAAAAGCCAACGGCCAAGTAGAAATAGTTAACAAAAGTTTAGGTCCGATGATAGCAAAGTTAGTCAAACCTAGGGAGGGCATTTATTGGGATACAATTATAGAAAAAGTAGAGTTTTCTTTAAATAATACATTCCATATAACAATAGGTAAGTATCCCAGTGTTATGCTATTTGGAGTACAGCAGAAAGGCTCGACGATAGATTTGTTAAAGGAAAGCTTGATTGCAGTAGAACAAGGGTTGGTAAGAAAAAATTTAGAAGAAGTTAGGGAGGAAGCTGCTTTAAAGCAATCGAAATTACAGGAGTACAATAAAAAGTATGCAGACAGAAAACGTAGAGAAGCCATAAAATATGTTGAAGGAGATTACTGGTGTAGCAAAAAAGTTAATTCCTAAATTTAAAGGTCCGTATAAGGTTACTAAAATTTTACGAAACGATCGATATCTACTTGAAGATGTAGAAGGTTTCCAACAATCTCGAACGCCTTACAAAGGTGTCTGGGAAGCAGATAATTTAAAGCCTTGGTTTAAAGGACATGCGGTATCAGATAACAAGATTTAAATTTGGTAAGATCGGGAGATCTTATCATCAGGATGGCCGAATTGAAGTAATGTTGAAGTACTATTTATTTGATTATTTAAGTTACTTTTATTTTTTAGTTACTTTTAAGCAATATATACTTTAAACCTTCGTCGTCTATGTTTAAATATTGTTTAAGTTCATCTGGTCACCTTATATAATATAGCTGTTAAGAATAATCATGGTCACCTTGAACGAAAAAAGAGATCAGAATAAAGAAT
The DNA here is from genome assembly GCA_943735915.1 of Pherbina coryleti. Classification (NCBI taxonomy): domain Eukaryota; kingdom Metazoa; phylum Arthropoda; class Insecta; order Diptera; family Sciomyzidae; genus Pherbina; species Pherbina coryleti. Next base: position 119,600,769 of record OX030948.1, on the reverse strand, counting down.
CGCTCGAAGTATACGGACGTGTTTTAATTTTTGGCTACTACACTAGGCTACAACTATATACATATATATTTCTTGTTTGACCTTTAACCATCTTAACGAAATCCTTTAAGAGAGGCCTAAGTAATAATACCAGTCGCTGCTTCTTCCATGCTGACGGAAAGGTACCTCCTTAAGGCACTCGTTATATACTCGTGCAAGGATTTCCGGCTACAAACAGCGGCTTTAAGGGCTTAATTCGAAATTCCATTCATCCCAGGGGCCTTGTCATCATTAATTCTTGAAGCGGCTAGAACTTCCTGTGTTGTAACCAGGGACCGCAAATAACGATTATCGCTATCAATCAATCATTTTTTAACAATTATTTTTTTTATCGTTATTTTTTCGATCAGAAATACAAATTATTTTTTTATCGTTTTTTTTATCAGAAAAAAAGTTATTTTCTTATTGGTATTTTTTTGATCGGAAATAAAAATTATTTTGTGCTCGTTATTTTTTCGATCAAAAGTAAAAATCATTTTGTGATCGTTATTTTTTTCGATCAGAAATAAAAATTATTTTTGATCGTTATTTTTTTTAATCAGAAATAAAAATCATTTTGTGACTATTATTTTTTCGATCAGTAAAAAAGCTATTTTTGATCGTTATTTTTTTTCTATCAGAAATAAAAATCATTTTGTGATCGTTATTTTTTTCGATCAGATATATAAATGAATCATTGATATATATTTTTCCGATCAGAAATAAAAGTTACTTTTGGTCTATATTTTTTAGACCAGAAATAAAAATCAATCATTGAAAAAATCATTTTTTCGATCAGATTAAAAAAAATATTTTTTGATCTATATTAAATCGATCAAAAAGGTAACATGTATATTAAGATATAAATTATAATAAAATGAAAACTTAAAAAAGCGCTATAACTCGAGAGCAAAGGAAGATAGGAAAAAATAAAAGTGGTTTTGGCTATTCTAAAGAGGGTGGGTGGCATCAAACTCGCGACGCACAGGTAGAGGGGTTGGTCGATATGATAACCTTAAAAATTAGCAAAAACGCCATATCTTGAAAACGAAACAAGATGGGACACTACTTATATTTTGTACTTCTTTTTTCTACTAATATTTTCTTTAGTCTCCTAATTGTCTACTAATCCTACTAATATTTTCTTGTCTAAGTTCTTATTCAAATTCTTGTCTTGGTCCATATTCTAATCCTTGTCCTAATCTTTCACCAAATCTTTGCCTAACCTAATCCTTGTCCAAGTACAAATACAGATCCTTTTACAAATCCGTGTCTTAGATCGTGTCCTTATCTTCGTAAAATCGTTCTTCAAATCCTTGGCCAAGACGACTAGCTAACTTGGTAACGTGGGTTCAAAGCAATAACTTCTTTCTTTTAACTCAAAACAGTTTTATTTGTAAATATTGATTTTATTTCAATCGATATTATTTCAATCTTGAAATAATTTTTATTTCTGATTAGAAAAATAACGATCATTGATTCATTTCTATTTCTGATCGAAAAAATAACGATCAGTAATAATTTTTATTGCTGATTGGAAAAAATTCCATTAAAAAATAACTTTTATTTCTGCTTAAAAAAAATATCGATCAAGAAATGATTTTTATTTCTGATCGAAAAACTAACGATCACAAAATGATTTTTATTTCTAATCGAAAAAAATAACGATAACATATAATTTATATTTATGATTGAAAATATAACGATCAAATAAATAATTTTTATTTCAGATCGAAAAAATAAAGATCAAATATAATTTCTATATATGATCGAAAAAAGAATCGATCAAAAATAATTGAATGAAGATGATTTCTATCTTAAAAATCATGAAAAAATAAATCATGCCAAAAACGGAATCTCTGACTCACTAGCTTCATATTGCTACATTTAAAATTATTTTACAACATCTTTTTCTATCCCTGCTATTTATATATGATCTTTTGATGTAAAAACTAAAAAATAACCGCTATTTTCTATCCCTGGTTGTAACTGCTGGAAATTCAGCTTCCTCGTTAGTATCAGTGTCGATGTGGATCGTTTCTTGCTGTGGGGGAAAGAATGCTAGCACTATCCTTCTTAGTAAGATGGGGTACGTGGGCTGGGGTGCCCTCGGTGTTTATTTTGCGCATTACCATGCGATAAGAAGACCCCCAAGGGTCGTCGTTCACACTGTCTCTTAGCTCGACAAATGAACGGTGTTTGCTTGTAGCAACCTTATTCGTAAAAGTAGCTTTGTCGAAGCAGTAATTGGTATGTCTTTCGGCGAAGATGTCTTTTCCTCTGCCGGAAGCTCCCTGCGTTCTTCTGCGTGACATATTGCATGCGGCTTTGAGCTCTGCAATTTGATCATTCCACCAATATGCCGGTTTTCTGTCTGGTATTGTAACCGTTCGTTACATTGCATCATCACAGGCAGCTTCAAGCCTACTCAAAACTGATTTTACAATGAATGCGGCCGTGCCAATTGGTATCTGTGTATTGTTCCACGTCTGATGAAAGGATATTATGTCTATCTTCTAAGCTGCCCAGCTTTTATTTTGAAGTTTTTTTTGGCTTATTGTGTGGTTTTTTTCGTCCGGATTTCAATGATGACCGCTCTGTGATTGCTGTGCGTGAGCTGTGCGTGATGTTGGCTACTCGCCATGTTGCCCGTGATACAGTGCGTACGTCTGCGAACGCAAGGTTAATTATCGCTTCCTTCTCTCTCGAACGCCTGAATACCGGGTGTGTTGAGTAACGCTTGGTCAGGCCAATGACGAAGCGTTGAAGTCTCCAGCAATAATAAGAGGTCGCTTTCCTGCTGTTCGAGCTCCATAGAAGTTAGCATTTTTTTCATTGAAGTCACTCACACATATGCTAGGTGACGCATAGAAACTAAACACGTAAATTCCATTGAAAAGAATCCATGTGAAGACGATTTTTGCTGCTGTCATTGTCGCCTTCTTGGGGAAAGCACCCAGATTGCTGTATTCCCTGTGGCGTCGCTTGTCCAGCTGTGGCCGTCCTCTTGCCTGCATGGCTCCGATATCAGTGCGATGTCCGCTTTAAGCTCATATGCACTCGGCTTAAGTTAGTCGTGCGCCGCTGAGCAGTGATTCAGGTTGAGTTGGATGAATCTCATGGATGCTTTTTCTGAGCATCTTTGTAGATTGAACACTTTAAACTGCCTGCTGGATGTGCACCTTTCCATAGTGCACACTTCGCCGCATTTAATTTTTGAGTTACGCTGAAATAAAATTTGAGCAGATTTTTAGTTATAACCCGTTATACTCAGAATTTTGAAATCTTTGATAGCGTAGAAGTTCTTCGTATGGAAACTGGCTTAAATCGGAATTTTTAGTAATTCGGTGGTTTTACCTTTTTGCTGTTTGAACAGTTTAAGATATGTGAACATGACAAAACAAAAAAAATAACCTCCTCGATTCCAACAAAAAACAGATCTTACATTTACATCTTACTTTAATACAGATTTAGTAAATTATTATTAGTTAATAAGCAAATAAAATTGCATATTTCTAAACAAGTATTAATAGCATCATTTTATAAATCCCTGTACATCACTTCACGCTGCGTTGTTGAAATTCGCAATTTATAAAACGCAACGCTTCACGCCGTGATCTTCCGCGATCGCCGTTGAGTTACGCAATAGCGTAGTGAAAACAGTACAAAGTTAGCATTTTATAAAACGCTGCACTTGAAATTCGTTCACATGAACTGTCACTTTCATCACTTGCTCTTGAGCTGCCGTTAGAACGAACAAGTTGGCATTGAAAGGGTAATAAGTGTTTGTTTCACTCATATATTCTTAAATGTTTACATATATCGTTTGAATATACTAGGTTAAAGACAGCAACAACGAACCAACAGTTCGAAATGTTGCTAAAAGAAATAAAAAAACTACCGCAGGTAGCAAATGGTACGACAGTGTTTGGCGTTTATATTGCAATTTCAATGTAATGATGGCTGAAGAGAACAGCTGATATGGTTGCCAACAAGTCCAAATTTGGTGAATCTTAAATATTTCAAAGATTTGACAACCCTAAACTGCTGTAGGCTGACAGTTCACCGTGGTAACGTAACATAGCTAACGCAATAACGTAGTGATTAATAAAATGCAAATTTTAAATCAAAGTGATGCGCCGCATTAGCGTCGCGTTTCATCACGGTGATTTATAAAATGATGCCATAAGTCTTTTCATTCGTTTATTGTAAGGCAATTTGTTCCTGACAGGAGTCCTCTGACGGCACCTTTTTTTATAAATTTTTTTTAATCAGAATCGGAATTTTCACTTAGGTATTCTGGGAATTTCAAAGAACCTAAACTTACTGTGGTAAACTAAGGTGGTTGCCTAATACCTTTTATGACTGGGTGATAATAGCAATCTATGCATAAGCAAGGGCGTAGGCAGGATGAAAATTAGGGGACCTTAAGACCTTGTGGCGGTTATCCAAAATAAAGAAAAAAAAAAAAGCAAATAATTTTCCTGGCAACCTTTAGCAAATCATTTTCTGACAACATTAATTCGAAATTCAATTACTCTTATATACAAATGAATTTTTAACCCGTTATCATATACATTTTTTTATTTTTTGCTAAGCTCAAGGTTAAGATTTTATGTACATGTAAATTAGTGTAAAGCAGTTTATCATTTAGTTTTTTTTCATATTTTTCTTGTTTGTTGAGTCAGTCGAAGACGGATCACTCTTCTGATCCGCACAGAGCACAGAGGTCTTGCTAGAAATAAGTTAAGAATTATATAAAAGTTTTTTTATAATCGATATCAGTTTTTTTCTTGGATTACTGGAGTGGTCGGTGGATTTCAACAAGTCTTTCGTTGACAAATTCTTTAAGGCAGGTTTGCGTTGGTAGCCGGTCAACACACCAGCATTATTTCACAAACCTCAACCTTATAAATTTCTTTTTACCATATCTTTTGTATCTTTACCATATCTTTTTACCATATCTAGGGTCAAAGAAAAAGGAAAAACCACATATTAAAAAGAAATTACATATAGAAACTACTTTCAAAGTCATCGATTAAATAAAAATCTCAGATTTAAGGGGGCGGGGGGCAACTGCCCCTACCTGTCTACGCCCTTGTGTATAAGGTCTATATTTGCGTCTATGCTTGACATCTTTCTTGTCAGAAATTCCCTTAAGTGTCTGACATATTTATTTTTTTAACTTCTTCTAAGAGCTGACTAATTCTCACCATGGCACATTGGGCCAGGAATTTCAATAAGTGGCCAAAGTCAAATATTTTCTGTATACAAATGATTCTTACGATTGATAACGGGACACATTAAGGTACCCTGAGACGATATATTAATATAAAATTAAAAATTACAATTTGGGATGCATTTTAAGTCAAAACTTGCAATTTTATTTCATTTACGTTTAAAATTTTAAATCATCAACAGTATAACTATTTCTCAAATTTCTTTAAAATTTTTAGCACTTTTTTAAACACACTGAATACAATATTGAAAATATATGTACACATTAGGGCGGGTCAAATTTTTTTACGATCAAGCGTATAGCAGAAACGTAATCTATGATGAATTCTGAGAAAATTTCCCCAAGAAACCATAGGTCTAAAATCAATCCCAATATCGCGCATATTGAAGTCACAGTTTGTGTATGAATTTCATAGTTTTATACAAAAATACTGTAGAATAGTCCAAAAATGGCAGCGTATATCATTGATTTTGGGCTTGTTGAAAAGGAAATTTTGCCAGCTCTCCGAATCTGAATTTATTTGAAAAATATTTTGGCCTTTAAACCAAATTTTGCCAGCCTGATATTTAAAAATTGCCAAAAATGTAAAAATCATCGTAGAAACGTTTTGATAATTTTTAATTTTACATTTGAATTCTTCACTTTTACTATTTTATTACATTCTTCACATTTTAGTATTTAAAAAGTAAACCAAACTGGAAGTAATAACCTCAGCTATACGAGTTCTTTCATACAAAAAATTTATCTCTTGACGATTTGGTTGGAATTTGTTGCGATGGAGAAGTAAGCAATGCTGGTACCGTAATAGCATATTACGAAGGTTCGAAATCGCTCTAGAAAAATCATTACATTGGTTTGTTTGCTTGCTGCATTTTAATGAACTACCTTTTCGCCACTTGTTTGGTGCATTGGAAAAGTCGACTAGAAGCGGACCTAGAACTGCTAGTGGGGATTTGACAAAATAAATTGAAACCTGTGAACAGTTACAGTTAGTTATATACTAATTTTAAAATAATTGGACTTTATTTTAAGTCAACCCACTTTTTGTTATAGATTGTATCTGATTTTCAACCCATTTTGTTTGGAAATATGACTCTACCGTTAAATACTGAAGACGAACATGGTCTTTCTACAGATGTAAAGTATCTGTATCGACTAGCAAGGGCGTAGGCAGGATGAAAATTAAGGGGGGCAAGACCTTATAAATTTCTTTTCACCATATCTTTCATATCTTTATCATATCTTTTTACCATATCTAGTTTCAAAGAAAAGGGAAACACCACATATAAAAAAGGAATTACATATAGAAACTACTTTCAAAGCCATCGATTAAACAGAAAATCTCAGGGAACTGCCTCCCCCCATTCCCCCCATGACTACGACCTTATCGACAAGCCAAAGCCGTGTCTGAAGGTTTCTGTCCCGCAGATTTAACCAGCATGAAACCCGGGCAAATAATTCATTCTCGTTGGCTGACCAAAGCTAGTAGACTATTGCGACTATACGTAACTACAAATTTGTCATCAACAAACTTAAAAACTCTAGCAAACTATATTATGAAAGTTTATGTACCAATGTACTTTAATGTAAAGTATTATAATTCTGTTGTCTACGGCAGTGCACTAATAGCAAAATTTATACGGTCAACGCAATATTTGCCACCAAACCTTAGGGATATTGTTAACGCTGTAGTTCAAAATAATGCCTATTTCGGTCATCCTGATAATGTTTTATTGGCAATGCTCTTTGATGATAGAAAACCGGTTCGCGAAAGAGCAATCAAGAAGATTTTGTATTATCGATATAAGCTTAAGGATCCAACAGTATTAAGGACTTATAAAAAGCATAGCATTAATTTTGTTTGCTCAGACTATCTTGATTTGATAAACATAGATGATGACAGCATTTTATCCGAACCTCCATTCACCGTTCCATTCAACATTCCATACGAGCACATGCTAAGTTATCTAGAGTTTGAAGATCCACCGCTGCCAGACCCACAAATTCCATCGCATATTCAGGGAACTGAGCGATTTGTTCAGACACTTTCAAGTGTTTCGCTACGCGTAATTGAAAAAAATCGAGACGTTGTTATGGCAGTAGTGCAAAAAGTCGACATAAAATACCCCGCATTGAGAGCAAACAAGACTTAAAAGTCTAAAACTATACTTTTTGCACTGATTGAATAAAAGATTTTTTGTAAATTTAAATCGTTTTATTTTTGACAATATTAAAATATTAGATTGGCAATATTTGGTTTAAAAGAAAAAATATTTTTAAAATTAATTCAGATTCGGAGAGCCGGCAAAATTTCCTTTTTAACAATTCCAAAATTAATGATATACGCTGCCATTTTTGGACTATTCGACAGAATTTTTATTTAAACTATACAGTTGTTTTTTAATTCATATATAAGTTTTGACCACGATATGCGCGATATTGGGATTGATTTTAGACCTATGGTTTCTTGGGGAAATTTTCATTTCTGCTATACGCATTTTTGGTTTTTTCTCATTCGAAAAAATTGACCCGCCCTAATACTCATATATATATTTTCTTTTGTTTTTAATCCTTTTTTCCACACACTAAATACAAAAGAATGGGGTTAAAAAAAATGCGGCGCCTAAAGAAGATTCCCTGAGATTCCGCTCGTAATTGAAATAATTTACATGTTATTTCTTTCTTTAAGATATTTACTTGAAGAGGAATATGCTCACTTTTGCACGTTTTTATTTACTTTTGACAAATTTATAAAAAACTAAAGTCGCACAGTGTAACGAGTTCTATGGGATGGGGGACAAAAAGAGAAGGAATCATGGTGGGTACATACATGAAATTAAGCATGTGTCATTATTTCATAAATATATAACGCCACACAATTTGTCAATATCGGCCATTTTTATCAATATCGGCCACGGCCTTCGCCCAACTCCCATACAAACCTAAGATTAAAAGACCAATATCTGCAGTTGTAGAAAGTGTAGAGAATAAAATTAACTTTTCATTAAATAGAATAAACACTTTGGGAATTTGTTTAGAAAAACTTTTTTTAAAATATACTCAAAAATAAAGAAAACCAAAACTGCCTTTTTTCTTTAATTGAGTTTGAAACTTATGAAAAATTGGTTATTTTCCCATATTAATATGCTTATTTACGCCAAAACATGCTATAGGGAAAGCGTCATAAAATCCGTAATTTTGATTTTACGTGATAGATCTTTCGGAAATGTGCTTAGAAAGAGTTGTTATAAAAAATAATGAAAAAAAAACCAAAAATAACAAAATATTTTACTTGACCACTTGCAGAAATCATTTTGAACAAAATTAGATGCAAAAAATAAATATTTTTTTGTCCTAACTGAAAACATATTTCAAAGTTATGGTCTACATTTTTCTTGCGTGGAATGAAAAAAAAGTATTAAGAGGAAAAAAAAAAAAAAATATATATATATCTATATATATATATAAAAAAGGAGCTTATGTTTGTAAGACCGCAATAGACTCCTAAACTACTCATCCGAATAGCATGAAAATTTGTGTATAGACGTTTTTTGGTCCGGTGCGTGTTTGTGGGATATCAATTTTGATCCACCTTGAACACCAGAGGGCGCTGTAGTAAAAATTTTTTACAAAATCGCATATTTTTAGTTGTTTTCTTAGGTTACATGTGCAAATATTTACAAAATATAAAATATTTCTTTAATTTAGTAAAATAAAAATAATTTCCGTTATTTTCACATCAAAAACATGAACATATCTTGAAAACTATGAAAAATTTTACTACAACGATATATTTAATGCAACATCGCTACGCAAAATTACGAAAAAAACAATCAGAAATTAAATTTTGCGACTTTCGAGTCAAATATCTCCGCTTGTTTATATACATTTTACTAAATTTTTTTTTTTGTCTTAAAGCTTTATCAAAGTACTATGAAAACCTTATTGCAAAAATACCGTTAATTGAGTTTATATATTTTAAATATTTTTTTCAAAAAAGGTCTGAAATTTTGGAGTTTTCCTCACAAAAAGGCTCAAAATTTGTTTTTGTTGTAAAATAATTTAAATTCAAATTCGTAAATTTTCAACTCTATTCAATTTTACGCAAAAATTAAAAACCATTTTTGTGATTCAAAAAGCAAGTCTACCCTTGATTTTTTCGAACAAAAATTTTTTTTTCCAATATTGTGTTTTTATAATTTTGAAAAAATAAACAAGCTAAATTAATTAATTTATTAGAAAAAATTATCGAAGTATCTCTTGCCAATCAAAAGTTATAGCCAATAATGTTTATCCAAAATATATATACAAAAAGCAAAACGCTGTCTGTGTGATGGCTGGAAACTTCAAAATTACTTAACCGATAGAGCTGAAATTTTGGCAGTACATTTTTTTCAAGTCCGAGATGGCTTAAATTTCTGTCACACGTCACACCCCCTTTTACCGCCCACAAATCAATAAAAATGCTATATTTCCTACGGTTTTCGTTGATTGGGCTACATTTTGGTAATTTAGTCTGTATGCTTACTGTCGGCAACTGTACTAAAACAGGGTAATGTCCATCTACTAGAAAACTGGGATGAGCATTATATAAGAGGGTGTGGCTCCGCCCATACAGTTAAAATTTGTATTATCGAATAGCTTTGAAAGTAAAAGTAGCAATACTTACATAAAAACTCAAAATGGAGTTACTATTTGGTGATCTCCTGCTACTGGGAAACTGTAACGGGCAGTGGAAAATAACAGTGGTGTCAAACTATGAGTCTAAGAAAAGTTTTGAATACACCTATTATGTTCCCATATAGTTGCAGGGTGCAGCAACGCGCGCCGGGAAAAGCTAGTATATATCGTCCCCTTCATGCCAAAAACGCCAATGTGAATTTTTTGTGTTTTTTGGGAAATTGAGTTTAAAGATTCGAATGGCTCAGAAAAATCGAAACATCCACATTTTCCACAATTTCTTTTTGGAAATGGATGGCACATGTCTTTGTAATACACAGTTAAAATTTGGTTCCCCTTACTCTACAAAAACATTGAAAAAAAAAACTTTTTGTGCAATCATGTAACAATTCTGGCTAGAAAATTGTATTAAAATAAATCTCAAAATTATGATAAAAGCTCTATTTAAAAATTTTTTTCATACATTTTGTACATGCGACTCTGTAAAAACTTTGGAAATGAAGGCAATTGCAAAAGGTCCGTCTGCAGTTTATTTTTCAAAGCATTGTTAATGTCTTTAACCTATAATTTCAGAAATTGACCTTCTGACCTGGTGAATAAATAAATTTCAATAAATTCTGAAATTGACTCCCTGTTAAAGCACTAATTTATTAACATTAATTAGAGATTTAACCGTCGATTAATGAATTTAATAAAATTTTCTATTTTGTTTTCTTTTTTAATCTTAAAAATAGCATTTTTCTAGCAATGTTTTCAGTTTTTTCCATATAACTTCGAGGTCAGAAGGTCAATTTCTAAAATTATTGGCTCAAGACATTTACAATGCTTTGACAAATAAATTGCAGAAGGATTTTTGCAATTGCCTTCATTACCAAAGTTTTTATAGAGTCGCATGCACAAAACATTCAGAATCGTTAATTTCCTTTATGCCAAAAAAACCAATGTGCACATTTTTTCACTAAAAGTGAGCTTGTAACCGCTACTGATGAGATAGATCAATGATTTTTTTAACTATTTTTGAATAAAGTTGAGGACAATGTATTCTGATAAAAAAATGTCAAGAAGTGTCCATTTCGATTTTTGTGATTTTTTGTCAAGAAAGCTCCATGTTGATTTTAGGGAGTTTTTAAATCCTAAAAATGTATCTTTTGATGGAAACAAATAATTCTGAACGTATCCTCAAAAGAAAAATAAAAAAAAAGTTGTTTGCTAATATTGGAAATATTTAAAATGAAAAAAATGTGCACATTGGCGTTTTTGCCATGAAAAAATATCAGAAAATCACATAGATGGTTTTAGCATGGAATTTTATAATTTTTTCTAGACGGAATTGGATGTTCTTGTTTTGGAGGAATATTCTTTGCAATGAAATACATTAGATGCAATTAAAAACTCAAAACCCATGTATTTTCACATTGGCGTTTTTGGTATAGAGGGGACGATACATAAAAAACAAAAAATAAAAAAAAAACTACAAAAACAAAAAAGCAGAAAAAACAAAAAAAAAAAAATGGGGTTCTCCCCGCAACCTCCACGTGGTGACTCTGGAAACTGTATACAATGTCATTTATGTAGGCTAATTGCGGGTTTTTTTTTTTTCGATTTCATAACATATTTATTGTTCTAAAAGTGTTATTTTCTAAAACCTTGTATATTTATTTTTAGTTCACACATCACATGTCAGATTCGGCAAAAGCAACGCCTTGATCTGTCTCGTATCCTGCCTTTTTTTAATACCACAGAATAAATGATAACCAAAAAATTCTCGGAAACGATTGTACCCCCCCCTATACCCAATTTCAATACCCAAGTCCCAACACTAACTGAGATACGGCATTTTACTAATAGTGACACGCCCCTTTGTTAAAGCTAGTAGTCCAATTTTTCATCATGCTCGGAAAAGATCCCACAGAACACTGTACCGAATTTTAATAACCTAGTCCCACTATTAGACGAAATACAGTAATTTATTGATATTGCCACGCCCCATTATTGATTCCCGCCCAATTTGTACCCGTGCTTGAACAAGGTCCTGTGTTAAGTATTCTGTACCAATTTTTATTTAATTCTGTCTATGCATCGCCTAGATATGAGTTTTGGCCACTTTTTCAAATTTCTGGCCCAATGTGCATGGCAGAAAACCTCTTAATTGTAAATATAATTACTACAAAAAACATTGAAATTGTAAGTTCAAAATATTTCCTTTTGAACTATGATTGGCATGTAATACCAAGCATAGTATGTATGTTTGTATGCGTAGTTTTTTTATAGTGTCGTGAATAGCGTAAAGATCGTCAATGTATTTTTAGTTAGGCCCTAAACTTAGCACATTTTAAGCGTGCCCAAACGCTAACTAATAAGGCGTCTTTCTACCGATTTGAGAAAAATAAACAAGCATTAAATTAAGTTATGGTTAGCTGTGTTTTGCTCTGAGTTTATTTCTGGTTACTTTCATGAAAACTACATTTCTTTATATTAAAACTTACATGATCAATTAATTGTTATTTCCTTAGTATTTCTGCCATCTGTCAAAAGCAACAAAGTAGTTTGAACACAGATACAACGAATGTGAATGTGTTTCCATTCTGTCTTTTTTTCCGATCCAATTGATCGCAGTGGCTTAGGTACCTATTGCGAGTGCTGATTGCCAGTAGATAAACGACTATTAGGCGATTATCGATTAGCGATGTTAGAGTGTCGTTTACTCGACTAACTAGCGACTGTGAATAGCTTTTTGCTACTTTTTAGCTACTTTCTAGTCGATGGTCGAACGTCTTGATCTTATAAAATATTAAAATAAAAAAAAGCAAGTTATTTGCGTTGGAAGTTATTCAAAGAAATTCAATACACATAAAAGTAATTTAAGATCTTAATTTGAATATGACCTGTCATTATTTATATTGAAAACAAATTTGAGCTTTTTATTAAGACAAGTCAAGACAACATTAAGACAATGAAGGCAACAACCAACAACAACAACAACGGCTCTGTATAGAGCAAATCACACAGCAGACTAGACAGACTGTCTCATTGGCCGCGACACCAACTCATCAGAAGTCTTGCATGACTTTTCACTGTGATCCACTCAAGCTACTAAGTTCCTACTTATACTGCCAATATGCGGAAAAAGTTACCCGGAAGTTTATTTTGACAGAGAGAACGCTTTTACATTAGTAACTAAGTTCTTATCTACTTATGATGCACCCTGTGTCAAGGTTAACATTGATCGTGACATACTATTAGGCATAGCCTTAACTCATGTGCATCATCGAAAATTCGATCACGAGTTGTTGTCGTTATCGTTAAGGTTGTGTTATTTTGTTGTCCGCCCTTTTTCAACACTACCAATTTAGGGTTCAGCTAGTTTGACAGATGATACACCTGAATGGTGTGGAGAAAATTTGTTATGAAAAACTATACAGAGCCGTTGTTGTTGGTTGTTGCCTTCATTGTCTTCATGTTGTCAACATACTTGGCCTAAAGCTCAAATTTGTTTTCAGTATAATTAATTTAAGATTAAAAATTATAAGCAATAAAAGACAAATTGCGCGGTTGGTTGAGCTTGATGCAGGATCATCAAGACTTGGCAGAAGGAACTTGCAGAAAGTCGCAGGCAAGGCCGAGGTGGAAAGCTATTGCCACAGACTTGCACAGTTTGGGACCATCAGCGCACTCGTGGGAGAAGTGGCTGAAAGTAAAATTAAAATGACCCTTTAATCAATTAAACAATATAATCTTTTTGTTATCATAGGTTTGAACTGATTTTAAGTCTAAGACAAAGAAAAAAATGTCCGAAAACAAAGCCGAATTTCGCGCAACTGGTGGAGGCCCAAACAATCTTCACGTCTGTACGCCCCTGGAGGAAGCAGTGTCCAATTTTTTCAAAATTGATTTTTGTATCAATCCACCAGGTCAAGAAATTGGAATCAGGCATTCTGCAGTTGAGAAGGAAAGTTCTCAACATACAACTTGCAGCAGCGCCTCAGTTGAAATAGCTGAGGGAGATTGTGATATACATGAAACTGGAGAGTGAAACACTTGATACTCCAAACAAAACAAATTTCAGGAGAGCAAATAATCAAAAGCGGATAACGCTGCTAGAAACACAGGTATCCAGCCAAGCCAAATATTCTGAAGCAATGAAGTAAGACGAAGTAAGAAGCAGAGGTATATATAGAATGCTGAAAAAATATTGAAAATTTAATGACGAAATCTTATTGTCTCCAAAAAGACATTTTTGCCAAAAAAAAAAAAGAAAAGTTAAAATTAAAAAAAGGAAAGTTGCATCTTTTTAAAGAAGAAATTTTGAATAAGCAAAAACATCGAAGTGAGAAACTTAAATTTAAAATTCAACTAATGGAGTTGCAAAAAAATATCTTTAATAATTTTAACTTAAGAATTACTGCATTTTCGTTTTGAACTTTTTTTAAATTTTTACATGAACGAATTCATTTGATAACGTGATTTTCAAGTTTTGAACTCGAAGTTTTGAACTCTGAGTAAAAAACAGTTCAAGCTGTCTTGTTGTTTTACAAAAACATATGTTTAAACCGAGCTGTCAAAATTTACGATCCACATTCCACGCAACCCAAAAAACATTGTTGCCAAGACGTAACCCAGTAAACGTTTAACTGGAACTGCAACAGTTGTTATCTCCGCTATCGGCTTATGAATGCAAATGTCACTATCACCTAGACTTACGCGTGAGCAATTGCGCCAAAAGCTAGCCCCTCATAATAGGTGTGAATACACGCCGAAAGTAGAGCTTGTTTTTGTATAGCGCAGCACTCAATGCCGTGGAAGAGCGGCTGAGTGCAAAGTTGAAAAAATAAATTTTGCACCTGAGAATCGACTTCGGCAGCATTCGGACAACAACCGTGAGCAACTGTCGACTGAGTTATCTAACGTTGAGTGTAAGTTGAGTAATGAGCTCTAGTGTGAAGTGGCGTCTATAAAAGACAAATTTAATGAGCACGGAGATAAAATCTGTTCCCTCGAGCAACGCATCGAACTATTATCTTCCCGTTGTGACGTATTAGCCAATGAAATAAAGCGATACTCCACCTCAGTAAACAACAAAGAATTGTCTTCAGATGCCATTATTAACAACACGCATCTTGAGTCGCAGCTAAACGGCCTTACTGACCGCTGTGATCAACTCGCTCTGCATCTAAGTGAAACCAGCAACAACAACAACGACGCTATTGTATTTGGAATGCCCTATGTTGAGGGTGAAAATCTTAAATGCATTTTTAATCAAATTTGCCGCTCTATTGATTTTCTCGCACCGCAAGTACGTGATCTCTTTCGCACAAAAAAGTCGGCGCAGCATCCAAATTGTGTGGTCATTATTAAATTGCATATCCCGCATGATCGCACTCGTGTTCTTCGTGGTTTTTCTGACCAAAGAAAGAGAGCCAGAGCCACGGTAACGCTAAGAGGTGCTTGTTTTGACTCCGACTTCAAAGTATTTATCTTTGCTTAACGTGTTCTCCATACGTGGTGTGGTTCATGTTAGAACTAACAGAGGTGATGCTGCGCTGAGCTGAGCTTATTTCGCTGGCGTCGAATAATGCTTCCTCTTAAGCTACTGATGTTAATTAGATCCTATACTTATTCTTTATTCTTCCTTCTATTTATCAACATCTCATTCTTGCTTGTTATCTTTCTTTTCTTTTAAATTTCTATCTTCCCTCAGTAAACTTGCTACTTCTTGGTTTTTAATAGCGTTTAATTGCTCGTCTGACCTTTTATTGTCTGAATTCGGATTCTTCCAGTGGCATTGATGAAAAACGTAAACTTCTAATATATAATCTATGTAAAAAATGTGACGGGCTCTCTTTTGTTCACTTTAATGCGCGTAGTTTGAGGGCCGTTTTCTTCACTCCATGCTAAAAATTGTTAAAATGGCAAGTTCAGGGCATGTTTGCTTAAGGCGAGCATATATTCTCGGCGAGAAAGAATGCATGCTAAAAATTTCATTTTCTTCACCACAAGTTCGCTCAGAATGTATGTTTTAGCAGGCATGACCAGTACACGCACCTGACTACGAGTTTTCTCAATTTTAAATACGTTTCTATCGTAACGCATGTCAAACTTTAAAATAGTTTGAAATTTTATTTGTTTATTTCAAAAAATTAAAATATACCATAGAGGAAAAAACGAACAATAAGCCAAAAAGACCACGGCAATTAAATTTTTCAATGTCGGATGAGGAGTTTTTAGTTCGGCTTGCTTTAAAAAAAAAAAAATTGTTGAAAACAAAAAAACCGACACCGTGACGGATAAGCAAAAAATTGAAGCATGGAAAGAAATTGCAAAAGAATTTAATGCGGCAAATTCTTCACTGCAGGTTTGAATTATTTTCAATATTTATTTTCTTGCAGTTAAGCAGTATTGTCGTAATTTTTATTTGTTGTTTTTTTTTTCATTCTCGTTTACCAGTGCCGGACGATGGATTCACTTAGAAACAAGTATGCGAAAATTAAATTGAACTTGCGGAAACGAGCATCTCAACAAAAACAGTACGCGAAGAGAACTGGCGGTGGTCCATCGTGCTCGTCTCCGCCACCGCTATCCGACATAATGCTGCAACTCGAAGAAGTGATTGCATTGTCAGCGCACGGTATGCCTCCGCAAAGTTATGATGAAGACTTCATCCCAACTGACAATGAATTGGAATTGAACGATTGTGAAGAGTCGCAATTACTCGAAGAATTCCTTGATTCGAATGACGATGATGGTGGCTCTTCACAATCTGTTCGCACCTCGGTTATTGTTTTAGCAGAACCGACCACTTCAAGCAATATTACTTCAACAAGTGCTACCAACAATAACATCGAAAATACAAATATCCAAAAATCAAACGATATTGCCAGCAATGTGAATCCGTTCTCGTCCGCAAAAATTAATCCACCTGCATTGAAGAGTATTCGCCACCGTGCATTGGCGCGGCAAGCGGCAGATGCTAATGTAGACCAAGGCCCACGAAAAATAGCTATGGATACAATCTGCGAGGTTGAGAAAGTTCGACTCGAAATCGAAAAACAACGGTGCAGTCAAGACAGAGAAATACACCTGACCCGAATGGCATACGAAGAAGAACTGCATCGCATTAAAGTTGCTCAAGATACAGAACTACATTGCATTCGCAAAAAAATTTTGCAAGCTCAGTTAGATTGCATATTGAGAGGTGAAGAGAATGGATCGGAACAAGATCCTAAATAATATTTTACTTTAATAAAAGTGCTTTGACAAAAAATATCTCTTTCTTCTTTTTTGATATAAAGCTTGGACTAAATGATCAGTGCTTTTTTTATGCAAATATATTTCATATATTTTCGTGCGTTTCGCTGATTATTTTTCATGTTCCTCAGGGATGTTTATTGAATAGAAATTTAAATTTTACATTGAAAACTGATTCTGTTTTTATATTCAAAGATTTTCAGTCAATAATCTTTGGAAATATTGGCTTACAAAGTTATATCGCACATTTCTCTCATTTCTCCTTGGTTGCTCGAGTGCTTCTTCAAAGTTCACTTCTGCTGTTCGCTGAAGCATTTCATCGAAGCCATTCATTTCCGCTCTTGGTAAAAAATCCCTCTCATTTCTCTCATTTCTCCTTGGTTGCTCGAGTGCTTCTTCAAAGTTCACTTCTGCTGTTCGCTGAAGCATTTCATCGAAGCCATTCATTTCCGCTCTTGGTAAAAAATCCCTCTCATCTATGGCAATATTGTGCAGAACACAACACGCCGCTATTACGTGTTTTACCGTTTCCAATTTAAGTCGGATGCCATAGGCCAGTACAGGGAAACGACGCTTCAATACACCATATGAACGTTCGACCACGTTCCGAGTGCGAATTTGGCTTTCGTTATAGAGCCGTTCCACTTCGCTGCTTGCTTCGAGAAAAGGAGTTGCCAAATACATCGTATTTCGATAGCCACAATCGCCTACTAAAATAAAACTACCAAAATCCCCACTTTCGAAGCGATGCTTTAACCGCGAACCATTAAAAATAGTTTGGTCATGTGTGGATCCTGGCCAACGACACACCAAGCTAATGATCTTTAAATTTGCCGAGGACGCCGTCTGCACATTGATGGAAAACCACCCTTTTCGATTGCGAAACACTTCAGGCTCATGACCGCCTGGCGATTGAATACGTACGTGAGTGCAATCAATAGAGCCGATGGTCCGGGGAAATTTTGCAATATTAAAGAAATCTTTGGCAGCAACAATCATATCATCCTGTGTCAAGGGCATTTGTATCAAATCGACAGATTTCATTGCAAGTGCTAAAGAAACTCGTTTTATTATCCGACTAACGAAAGCAACACAAACTCCCGCGAAATCAGCAATTGCCACCTCCATAGAACCGAGCGCGTAAAATCGTAATGCGATCAGCAACTGCGTAAGTGGTGTTATGTGGCGCGAGCTGCTGAAACAAGCAAAACGAACTCATAAATTGGCAATGGAGCAGGTGTAATCTATACTGACCGCTGTTTACCAGGAAATTTCAAAGAATCTTCAATCATAATTAATACTTTGGCGACTGTTCTTTTCTCCAAGCGAAAGCGGTATACGAAGTCGTCGTCATCCCATTTATCCATATTTATTCTGGGCAGCATTTTATATTGGCGTCGTTCACCTCCCAAATACTCATCCTCTATCTCTTCAAAGTGATTGAAACGATTTTGCAAATCCTGCAAATAATCCAGATGTTCCATAATTGCACAGAAAAAAACGCTATAGCTTTCACTTTGAGAATGACGTGAATAAACGAAATTCACAAAAAATTACGGAAATCTGCATGCTAAGGCCGCTAGCAAACCAAATTTGACTTGCTCGCTAAGGTTGCATTCTCACCGAGAATGTATCCAGCGAGAATTTAAAGTTTGACATTCTCGCCGTTAGCACGGATTGAAGAAAACGAAATATTGCGAGCATCTATTCTAAATAGCGGCGAGAATACATTCTCGACTTAGCATCCAGTGAAGAAAACGACCCTGAATGTATCAAAACTTGACTATATAAAATTTGTATTTGTCAATTCTAATGTTGATGTTATCTGTGTATCTGAGACGTGGTTCAATTCTGATATCGCAAATAGTTTTTATAATATTCCTAATTACTCTTTTTAGAAATGACAGGATTGGCCGCAGAGGTGGTGGAGTTGCAGTTTACTGCAAATCATCTCTTAACTCTAAACTTATAAGTAAGTCCTTTGGATCTGACATAGAGTTTTTGAGTGTTGAAATAGCTAATAATTATAGTGCCAATTTTCTTGTTTCTTGTGTTTACAATCCACATAGATCTTTTAGTCTGGATCCATTATTTAGTGACTTGAATCAACGTTAAATGGATTTTGACTGTTTTGCGATTTGTGGTGATTTCAATATTAATGTACTTAATAAGGACAGTGTGACAGAAGGTCTCGATGACCAAATAGGTGCAGCTAGAATGACTATTATTAATTCCTCATCACCAACGAGCTGTGCGCCTAATGTAAACCCTAGTTTAATAGATCTCTTTATTTTGTATTATATTTCCTTACTTTTAGTTTTTGATGAAATGTCTTTCATATCTGATCATGACCTGCTATTTTGTGCTTTAAATTTTAAGTCTCGTCGTGAAGAGTTTTAAGTTTAAGTCCATTGATTACACTCGGTTGTATGGTTATTTGTCTTGTATCTTTTGGAATGATTGTTTTTATTTATATATTATTTATATTTCTATGGTGAAAAAAATAGAGCAGACGGATTTCCGACACGGGAGCAAGCAACGTAGAGTTGGCCATGCGAGGAAACTGGATTTTTCAAATTTATACCGCACATTTGTAAAGATCGTAATTGCGACTTATTGATGGTAACGGAATGGAAGGCGCACAGGGAATTGAAGACGCTTAAATTCAAATGGCACATCAGATATAATCATTGGGATGTGAGGAATCAAAACGTCTTCGCCTTTGAATTTTCCATTCGAAATTGTTGCTGCTATTAAATTTCTCAATATTTTTTTTACGGCAAGCCTGGTGCCATTACAAAGTTTTGGTTGGTTTATGTTGCTTAGCATAGTAATAGGCGCTCCAATGTTTAGCTGCAATACATGTGGTGGTATTCCTGGCAAATCAAGTGAATTTAGAAATTCTGTGGGATAATTAATCACCTCATCCTGATTCATGATGGTATCCACTGATTTGAATGTGCATAATGGACCATAATTTGCATATTTTATTCAAAGTAGCCACGTTAAGATAATTGACGTCTTTGTTCTTTGCGGCCAGTATTGCTCGCTCGCTTAACCAAGCACGATTTTTGTAGTTTTGTGCTATGTTTGGGAACACGCTATAAATCAGTTCTTCTTTAGATTCAGTGAAACTACAAAAATCGTTTGGGAGTGTTATCATTCCTGTATTCCTGTTGACTGGCATTTTACCATCCCCAATTTTCAGCAATTGCATTGAAAATTCAGCTGCTGATGGATCGTTTTGCAATTGAACGCGTACGTTTGTTTTTAGTGTGGAGTGTTCTTAAATTTTTCCAGAGAGTTGAAGATTTCAAGCATGCGTTTATTTCATCGGCAACAGTGAAATTCGGAATGACAGGCAATGTTTGTCTAAAGTCTCTAGTTAACAGTATCAAAGCACCGCCAAACAAAGCTTAATTTTCACGTAGATCTTTCATAGTTCTATCCAATACTTCTAAAGATTTTTTGTTAGCCATCGGACATTCATCCCAAACAATTATCGCACATTGTTGCAAGACCTTTGCCATTCCGGACGTTTTAGTTATGTTGCATGTGGGATTGTCATTTGCCTGCATATTCAAGGGCAGTTTAAGTGCAGAGTGTGCTGCTCGACCGCCATCCAATAAAGTAGCAGCAATCTCAAAAGAAGTCAATGCCAGTGCTATTTTACGTTGCGATCGTACCGTTGCTAGTAGCAACGAAATTAAGAATGTCTTACGTGTTCCTCCAGGCGCATCCAATACATTTCTATATGAGCTGTCTATATGAACTGTATCGGTAGTGCTTTCTTTTTTTGCCGTTTTGTCTTTTTCCCGCGAATTCGTATAAATTAAAAAAAAATTTAGCCCTGTTGAATAAACGGCAGCCCTGAAGAATAAACGACTTATTGGCATTCAGGCAGAGATTATTTTCAGAAGCCCACTTACAAATAGCACTCAACTCTTCATTAAGCCTACAACATAAATCCTCAAGTAGTCCAATCCGGTTTAAAGAATATAATTGAATATCGTCGGCATATACATGCATAGTAGAGCACCCATGAAATATATGAAATTTGCAAAAATGTTTTTTTCTTCGCTACCCGCGCATTTTCATAAAGCATGAGGGTAAAAAATAAGATTTTCAAAAAAAAATTTGTACCGCTAGTGGTAATTAGCCAGTCGTTTTTGAATTAAACCCTCAAAATTGGGCTTAAAAACGGTTCAAACATGCATTGTTCTATAACTTTTATAAAAAATATTAAAGGTGGTTAGTCTTTATAACGTAGATTTATCTATCTTACCCTTTTAAAATTTATGGGAATTATTTAAGCAAAACCTGTACCAAAAAATTGTTGAAAAATTCAACTTTAATCACTTAAAACACAGCGAAATATGGCACCTAGATAAAAAAATTATGCCCAAAATGTCTGCATATTTATTCTTTGTTCTACGTTATAGAGACTAGCCACCTTTAATATTTTTTATAAAAGTTACAGAACAATGCATGTTTGAGCCGTTTTTAAGTATATTGAAAAACAGTTCTGAAACCTGATTTCACCGTATATTTTCGTGCCATTTGATCAGTGACATCGACTCCAAATTTAGTTCTATTATAAAACGATAGTGGCGTCCGTGGCGTAGTTGGTTAAAGTGCGTGGCCGCTATGTCAACGAACTTTGGAGACCCAGGTTCGAACCCCAGCAGCGACAGAAAATTATTTGAATTAAAATAATTTTTCTGTACGGCCGCCACCTCTCTGCAGACAATGGCAAACCTCAGAGAGTAATCAAAATGCCATGTAAAGCTTCTTGAGAACGAGAACATTCCGTTCATCGCCGTTCGGAGTCGGCGTTAAGCATGTAGGTCCGGTTTTCGGTCAAT
The DNA here is from genome assembly GCA_943735915.1 of Pherbina coryleti. Classification (NCBI taxonomy): domain Eukaryota; kingdom Metazoa; phylum Arthropoda; class Insecta; order Diptera; family Sciomyzidae; genus Pherbina; species Pherbina coryleti. Next base: position 119,578,722 of record OX030948.1, on the reverse strand, counting down.
TGTGTACAAACTTAATAATACGCACAACACAATTGATCATAAGAAGCTAGGTCAAAGTCCTTTCAAGGGCTGAAATGGCCAGTTATTTATTTTTTATTTATTTTTATTTTATAAAACGACACAGTTTCAGGTAATTTCTTAGCAGCTTTATCAATTTTGATGTGTTTAAGTTTTGTACTAAGTATAAGTACTTTTTTATTTGGTTTGCTCTTATAAACAGTAAGTGTGCATCCATTGGATTGGTACAACAATGTTGAGAAACGTGCCATGCTGTCTTTTTTCAGTTTGCAAGTTTTGGGCAGTTCCCTCTTGTTTGCACGTATTGTTCCAAGCAACGAATTATTTTTAGATGTTAATTTTAACGCCAAAGGAATACTTGTAAAAAAATTATCAGTTGTTACAGTTCTACCCTGTATGGTATATGGTTCAAGAAGTTTCATTACGACAAATTCGCCCAGGGGAGTTGATGCATTTCGAGTGTCGTCTTTTCCTAAATACGGAAAGCCATTTACCACATATTTCGTCTCTACATCAGACGCCAACCAAAATTTTATGCCAAATTTATGGGGTTTGTTTGGCATATACTGAGTAAATCTGCATCTGGCCTTCGATGGAAAAAGTTGTTCCTCCACGGTAATATAAGCTCCCGGTTTGAAGCAATTTTGACAGTTTTCAATAAATTTATCCCAAACTGCTGAGACTAAAGCGAATTTGTCTGTTTGCAAACGTTGACTCCTCTGATTTCTTTTGTCGAAACGAATGTATCGCAGAATCTCAGTAAAATGTCGTCTACTCATAGTTCTAGAGAAAAATGGTAGTTCCTTGGTCACTTGTTGTTCCACAAATATTCAAGCTTCAAAGTATTTCCTTCGTATGCCCCACGTGCGTACAATATTGCAATAAATGCCTTCAATTTTTCTTGGGTAATTGTCCAGTTTTTCCCCAAAACTCGAGAGGCTTCTAACTCTGTACAAATTCGTATATGTTCCAAAATATGGTCGTGAATCAGTAATAAGAACATACTTCTTAGATACCCGTTCAAAATGTTACTTTTAGCATGTGCTGTTGGCCCGTGTACATCTTTGAAAGCACTATGAACTGGTAATCTACCAGCAACACCTCCTTCTTCAATTCTCGTCCATATAGTTCCGTCTGAGGCAATTTCAGTTTGCTGATTTGGTATGTTACTTCCACCTTCGTCTTCAGAACTGGAAGGGAATCGCATGCATCGTCTCGTACGTATGTTTGGAATATTTTCGCAATCACTGTCACTTGACTTGTCTCTATATTGTCTTCATGAGGAATTTTCTCATTATTACTCTCGATAATAGCACGGTTATCATCACTGCGTTGTGGATCAATTTGTCTATCTAACAATTCACCGTCGCTATCATATAATTCACTTTCCGCATCTAAACATTCCAGAGGTATGTTGGTTGCATTTTGCAAATATGTAGAAGCTTTTATTCGTTTTGACTTTTTCTGGGGCTGACGATCACTGTAAAAATATGTTGAAATTAAAACATTTTCTCCGTATGTAGGCTACTTACTGAAGAATATATTTTTGAATATTTCCATATCCACATAAATTTTTCTTACCTGTGTCACTGTGCGGGTAAAGATGAATGATTACGCTTGGAGATTGCTTGGACTAAGATCTTATGTCGTGTGTTGAACGTAACGAACAAAAGACGCATACAAAAGGGCGCTACATATAGTCACATATTGACCTCTACTTAACCTTAACATATCTATAAAAAAAATAAAAAAATAACTTATCTATACTTACTTATATATTTACTTTCTCTTACATATTTACTTTCTCTTAATATTAATCTCTTTATTGAACTACTCTTTAATTATTTAGTTATAAGTATTATTAGTTGTTTATTACTATTGCTCATCTATTGCTTATCTATTCTTATTCCTAGTCTTAAGCTCTTTTTAAACGTTGTTAACTGCTAATCTTGTGTTATTTATGATGTGACCTAGTATTTAAAATTCCAGTTTGTAAGCTGATGTCAAACAATAAAGACGTGGCTTTTGAACTCATAACTGTATACAGCAATGGTCTCATGGTTCTCCCAAAATCATACATTTCTTCATAGAAAGATGCACCAGTCATTTTGACTGGTACTGGTATAAATGTCAATAACAAAAAATATATTTGTTACTAATATATATTAAGTAACATTAAGTTCATAAAATAAATTCTCTGCTTATAGCTACAAAAGTCATAACATCATTTCGGAAAACAAATGTTATATGTAGCAGGAATTTGAAATTGAAATTGCACGATCAGTCAAAATGACTGGTCTGGTAAATCTAGTGTTAAAGAAACAACCAATTAAAATGACCCAGTGAGGTGCCAAATGATCAAAATTTTTTCGAACCACTTAAAATCACTAAAGGACATGTTTTGAAAGCAGTCAGTATTTTTTCCTAATCAAAATTATTTATCTGTTCCTAGAAGGTAAACTGTTAAAAATAGTGTTTATTTAATTAAAAAAAAAAAAATAAATTTAAAAAGTATGACAAATAGAAGTAAAAACTATTTTTTTATTTAAGACTTATAATATTCTAAATAATATAGAACTGATTTGAAAAAAATCATACCAATAATATAGCCGTAGGAGTTTTTTGAATGATTGTATCTTTAAAGATACACGGTGCATTTAAGGGTTAATAAAGACTTGAGTGCTATTTGTAAGTGGGCTTCTGAAAATAATCTCTGCCTGAATGCCAATAAGTCGTTTACTCTTCCTATATCTAAAGATAAACTTGAATTCAACCAGATTCCGACAATTAGTCTTAATGGTAATCACTTACAAATAGTTGACAAAGTTCAAAATTTAGGTTTTTATATTAATTCAAAAATGACTTGTACTGACCATGTGAATAACACAATAAAAAGAATTTATTACACGCTTAGGTGCCTGCGATTAACGTCTAAGTTTACTCCTACTTTGACCAAGAACAAACTTGTTGTTCAACTTATTTTGCCTATAACTTACTCCGAGCTGGTTTACATTAAATTTTACTCTCATTCTGAGCACAAAATTCTTGTTGCGTTCAATGACATGACTAGATATGTATATTAGAGTGGGTCGGCCTCTATACAAAAAAAAAAAAGTTTGAAAAAACCACCCCCTCCTTTTTGTTGTTTTTTTTTTTCTCATAAAATAAAAGTTTTATGCGCGCACTTTAACCAACTACGCCACGGACGCCACTATATTGTCACGGTTCTAGGGCAATTGTGTTTAAATAACGTTACTAACTCGTTTTTATACCTAAATATCTTAAGAAATAAAAAAAAAAAAAAAAATAAATAACTGGCCATTTCAGCCCTTGAAAGGACTTTGACCTAGCTTCTTATGATCAATCTTAAGAAATATATTTTATTTTAATTTTATTACTTAATTTTTAAAAATAATTCAGTTAATTTTCAACTTTGTTTGAATTAAAACAAGTAATTCATACATAATGACAAAAACATTGTACCAAATATTTGAACCATTATAACTTCTTTGTTTTTAAAGTTATTGAATAATTTTTTAGACAAAATGTAAACATCTACTTGAAATATTAACAAAATACAGGATTAAATTTTGTGTTTCCTGTTGATTATTGTGTTTCAGTTTTCAAACTTTTTAAATTGTTGTACGCTAAAAGACCTTTATTGATTTTATTGTACCCTTTTTTAAGTCGAATTAAAATTTTAACATGTGATATTTATCTTAAAATTTAATTAAGGACCCACTAAAGTTTATTTAGAGAAAAAACCTTTAAAACAGTGTTTTTTTTCTGCAAACGGCCCACTAAAGTTTTTGTAGAGAAAAACCTTTAAAACAGTGTTTTTTTCTGCAAAAACTTTAGTGGGCCCTTGCGTAAGTGCATAACATATGGGTATAATTTAAGTTAACACGCGCCAGCCAACCTAATTTGCGATATCAGCCAGCCACGCGCATGCAGCTGCAACATGATCCTCACAGTCACGGTCACCTCAGCGTGAGAACGTCGCTGAAGCGACGTCACTGCTTTAAACCATGGGAAGCACAGAATAAGCAAATTAGGGCTAAGGTAGCTTTACAAATAATTGTCTTTATACCTAAAAAAATTAGTATGGTTAATCTTATGCAGACCACCACAGGAAATGGTAATAAATTTATTTTAATTTAATTTTGTTGTTTCATTTCAATTGCATGAACGGATAAGGAGCCAGTGGCCGGCTCCGAACTTTAATTTTTTCGAGTGTGCTGAGGCACATTCGTTTACTGGCGCCCGAGCAGGGACCCACTTAAAATGTGGGTTCCTAAAAAAGGACTCTCTTAAATGTGGGATCCTTCTACAACAGCTGGGCCTTGGTATGATAAAAAACTTAAATTATAAAATAAAAATAGCTCGCGCTACAAAACTCCCCCCACCAGTGGTAAGGCTCTCTAACAAGTTTCTTTGATGAATCAAATATTCTGTGCTGTAATGTTTCGCCCCACCCATGGTAAGGAGCTTGCAGACACGGGAACATCAGTGAAACTTTGAGATTTCCCCCACCAGTGGTAAGGATTTCAAATCAGTGTCATTGATGAGTTATTAAAAAAAGAACACTTAAAAGTGATTATAAAAAAAACATAAGCAAGCTACGATCTCAAAGGAGTATTCAAGCTTATAAATATAAAAATTAAATTAAACCACTTTCCGCTTGTTCACATTAGAACACAAGCGGAATGCAAAGGCCAGCAAGTGTTGTTGTACAATTTATATTGGCTGGAGGACATTGCGCACCTATACACCTAGGCCGGTGTCTCTCTACTATTAAGCCAATTGGTTAACGGGCTTGCGATCCTGCAATTTATTTTTCAGTGTTAACATGGGAACACACTGAAGATTGCTAATGGTCCAAACTTCCGTTGTGAAGCAAGTCATGCCTTAGTAGGTTGCATGCAATCTGATTGCAGACGGCTAAACAGGATCACATGACCCTTCCTTGACCACCTTAAAAAGACGTGTGTTTGTGGCACACGTCGCCGTGCCCATAAGAACACGGTATAAACTCACAAATTAATAAATGTTTTTTTTTTATTTACAGGATATAATCAAAATGTAAGAGAAGATTAAAGCCAGAAATTGTGTAATTGTGCGAAAAAATATAAGAATTAAAATGAGTAAAACTAAACAATTGTGTGCCAAGAATAAAAAAAAAAAGAATACAAATTTATTCAAGAAAATATTCTTATAGTTGTGTGCCAAGAATAAAAAAAAAATTAATTCAATAAAATATTCTTGTAATTGTGTGCCAAAGAATAAAAAGAAGGAAAAGAATTTAAAGGTCAAAATTGTAAGCCAAAGAAAAGAAGGCTTAAAAAAGAAGTTAAATTGGTATAAATTTCTCAAAGAAATTTAAAAAGAAACGATTGTGAAAAAAAAGAGAAGAGTTTTTGATATAAAAAATATCATTAAAAAATATTACGAAAACGAATTCAAAATTTAATATTGTGCCTATCAAGTGCTCGTGTATTCAACTTTACAACATATAAAGCCTTCACGAAATTGTTCAAATCAACATATAAAGCCATACAAAGCCTTCAAAGAAACAAGAATATAAGGAGTGTGCTTGCAACAAACCAAACGGTGAGTGATCTTTCGACTTTCTATCCTTAAAACAAAGAACATTTAAAAATTTTTTTATTTTTTATGGACGCCCTTACAACTAAGGTAAATGAATTAAATGGGGGAATCCAATGCTCTGCTGGAGCAAATAAGAAGAATTGAAACGCGTTTGGGAGGAATTGAAAACCACGGGATCGGCTTGGAAGAAGAACTTCGTAGGATTGAGGGGAGAATTGGGCGGGTAGAGATAGGTCCAGATGCGGTTCAGCCATTGAGACCATCTGTCATAGTTTCCCGTGGGCCGTTGAATGAGCAGGAATTTAAAGATATAGGTATACTTTCCGATTGCGTCAGGGAATTGCAAGTGTTTGAAGGAAATCCTTCACAATACATCTCTTGGGTCCACAACGTGGAAACGATTTTCAAGGATTACGCGGTTGTTAGGGAAAAGCCATTGTACCGCGCAATACTGCAGCACATTAGGCAAAAAATTCGTGGCAGCGCTGATTCTGCGCTGGTCTCTTACAACATTTTGGATGGTGATTGGTCGGATATTAAAAGGGTTCTATTCCTTCATTACGCCGATAAGAGAGACATCCGAACTCTGGAACACCAACTAAATCAGTTGGTGCAGAAGGGATCGAAACTTGATGAATTCTACGCCACAGTGAATCATCAACTTTCACTTATAATTAACAAAATAAGATTTCCACTCGCAAGAAACCGTGGACGTCCTGACAGAAACGTACAGGAATAGGGCCCTAGATGTTTTCATTCAGGGCTTAGATGCCGATCTGTCACGGATGCTAATAGTGTAGAGACCTCGAACACTGCCCGAAGCATATTCATCCTGCCTGGATATGCAGAACCTGACCCTGCGAAACAAAATAATCCACATGAATACGCCGAATAGAGTGGTAGTTCCCACAAGTAACTTGACTCGTGGAGAACAGCGTCCACCCCTTCCCCCTAGACCACGATTTAATAACAGTTGGGGTAATAGGCAATACAACAATAAATTTCAGGGAAATTATAGGGGGTATGCACCGCACGCAAATCAATCATTTGCACTTAAGCCTGCCGAGAAAATGGAAGTCGATACATCTGTTCAGACGAGGCATGTTAACTACATGAACCGGACCTCGAACAATATGTTCAAAAGAGAAGCCTCCTCTACCTCGGGTGCAATAGCAAAACAGTCGAGGCTCCACAACTTACAGGCGGGAAACGTTGGAAATTATCATCAGGGTTTAGGTGAAGAAGAAGTTGAACAATCAAATTTTATGTCAGACGGCCCACCAGCGTTTTTTGTATGAAAGGAAACATATTAGGCAGTCCCTCTAGCATACCATACCTCACCTGTCAGATGGGAAACAGTAAGTCACTAACCTTTTTAATTGATACTGGGGCGAATAAAAATTTCATCAAAACTAGCTTATCCTCAGGCTCAATGCCAGTGGATCCATCCTTTTCAGTTTATACAGCAGCCGGACCAATCAAAATAAATAAAAAAGTATGCGGTTAGTTTTTTTAAAATGTGGGCAGTGATGAAATAATAACGTTCTATGTGCTCCCAGGGCTCGAATCATTTGACGGAATCATAGATGATGACACCTTGAAACAACTCGAGGCCGTAATAGATAGAAAAAACCATACGCTAACAATTCACGAAAACATAAAAATACCACTTAAAAATATGCACTTAAAGTTAGTGGGATCAACCATCTTAATATTGAAGGCGTCCCGAAAGAAGCATTGTCAGCTATCAAATCTCTGATTGAACGATATCCCGAGCTATTCGAACCTTTGGATGCAAAAACAAACATAAAGACAGCAGTTAGGGCTGAGATAAAAACTACCACCTCAGAACCTATATATACGAAATGTTACCCTTATCCTGTCAACATGAGGGAGGAGGTGGAAAAACAAATTGCCATCCAAGAGCCCATACAATTCTCCAATATGGGTGGTTCCAAAGAAACCTAAGCCTTCTGGAGAAAAACAGTATAGAATGGTTATAGATTTCAAACGGCTTAATGCGGTAACAGTCTCCGACGCCTACCCAACCATGAATGGAAAATATGAATTTTTAAGACTTCCGTTCGGGTTGAAAAATGCGCCCGCGATATTCCAAAGGATGATCGGTGATGTGCTAAAGGAATTCATAGGCAAAATTTGCTATGACTACATCGACGACATTATCGTATTTGGGAGAGATATGGAAGAACATCTGAAAAACATCGATACTGTGTTCAGAAGACTGGCGGAAGCTAATCTACGCGTAAATATGGAAAAGACTAAGTTCACAAGGACAGAAGTGGAATTTCTTGGGTATGTTATCATATATGAAGGCATAAAACCTGATTCTTCAAAATTCAAGGCAATTGAGGTTCTTTCACCACCACAAACGTTATGAGTTTTTTTTCTTATTGTTTATAGTTATGCACCGCTAGTTTACATGGAGCTAAAAAGGTGAGCGCAAAACAACAACAATTTTACGAAAACAAAAGCGCAAACAAAAAATACAGTCTAGCCTCCCTAAAGTGGACACTATAACAATGATTTTGCCCATTTGAAAGTTTTAAATAATTTCACTGTTTTTTTGAAGCGAACGAATTTATTAAAAAAAGTTTCATTGTTTATAGTTTTGACCGCACCTTACTACCGTAGATTTATTCGTGACTGCGCGAAGGTCGCAAAACCTTTGACGAATCTCACCAGAGGTGAAAATGCTCAGATAAAAGCCAATCAGTCAAAAAATATACGCATTCAATTGGGTAAAGATGCTTTAGAGGCGTTTGACAATTTAAAAAAGTTGCTGATTTCATCAGATGTCCTTGCATTTCCTGATTTTAACTTAACTACGGATGCATCGAAATATGCCATTGGAGGAGAACTGTCTCAGGTTGAGTTAGGAAGAGATCAACCTATTGCTTTTATATCACGATCAGGAACGGAGGAAAATTACGCCACAAATCGTCGTTCGTAAATTATTGTGTTTTATATCACAAAATTGAAAAAATTGAGATAAAACTGATATATAGGCAAATTTTTCGAGATCTATCGATCTGTGTCATCAGTTTGCTTTTATCTTTTATAGTTTTCGAAATATGAGACATCGACTTTGTGCTATACAACACTGTTGTGACAAGCTTCGTAACCTATTGTGTTCTATATGCAAAAAATCGTGCATATTTAATTTAATTTTAATTTAATTTAATTTAATTTAATTTAATTTATTTGTAGTAATTATCAGCATACAAGATTTAATCTTTTAAATGCAACAATTTGGATAATTAATAATAATAACAATTGGGATAACAACATATAAAAAATAGTGCTTAACAGAGAACTGCATAAGCCTACTTGAAACCTATTTCAAGTACTTGCCATAAATATGAGTACCAGCTTGCTTGAACTTGATAATTTTCAATCAATTAAAGCTTGTACTTGAATATAAGTAAGCCCACGTCAGCTTGTGACTTACAACTACGCTAGCTTACAAGCGAACGACACGAAGTACCAAGTAAAGGAAAAACTTGATGTGTTCGTCAAAAAGCTTGAAAAGCTTGAAATTAAAAGCAAGTATCCAATTAATTCAAGTATCCAAATAATTCAATGAAGTGTAGGAAAAACTTAAGCGTATGAAGAATATTTAGGGTTCTATAGATTTCGTGTTTAGCAGTTTTAGGGGGTAGCTGATTTCGAATCCAATGTCAGAATTTTAAAATTTAAGATGGCTGATAGGGTTGCCACCTAATTTTTTTTTTATTTTTACGAATTCGATGCTGGGATGAACACTAGGTCAGAATTTCAAAATTATGAAATTTTTAACCCTATAGGGTTGCCACCTAAAAATATGCTTTTTTAAGAGTTTTAAACATTATCCCACAGTTTTAGGGGGTCGCTGATTTCGAATCTGATGTCAGAATTTTAAAATTCAAGATGGCTGATAGGGTTGCCACTTCTACCTCTTTTGGGTGATATTTTATAAATACCACTCTTAATTTTATTTATTAACTCTTCGTCTGCTTCCATAACACTTATCAAAGCACTTGTGTTATCAATTATTTATTTTGCACACTAATTAGCAATTCAATTTACAGCAAGATTTTATAGGCTGCGAAAATAGTGAACGCATATAGCTTAGTTAAGCTGATTGATGACCAAAAACGCATTGGGACAAAAGAGATGCATGACTTGCGTTCTTTATTGCTCTAATATGTTTTTCAGCTTGGAACAACAACAAAACGCTCATACGCGTTCAATATGTTCGCAGCCTTAGAAACTGAGCAGACTGAGCAAGCGCAACAAAATTCTGTGGAAGAAAGTAAACAAGCATGAGCTCGTCGCTTTCAATTCCAAAAATCAGTGTTTTTTAGTTGGAAATTAAGTTGCTAACTAAACTGAACTGACACTAGGGGTCAAACATATTTTGTTTTTTTTGTTTTCTTAACCTATTTACGACTCGTTAATAGTGTTTACTTTTCAAAGTATGTTTCTTAAAAACACTTTTATGTGGCAACCCTATTTTTGAAAATTTTATAATTTTTAAATTCTGACAACGGATTCGGATTCAGCGACCCATTTTTACCTAGTGTTTGCCCCAGCATCGAATTCGTAAAATAAAAAAAAATTAGGTGGCAACCCTATCAGCCATCTTGAATTTTAAAATTCTGACATCAGATTCGAAATCAGCGACCCCCTAAAACTGTGGGATAATGTTTAAAACTCTTAAAAAAGCATATTTTTAGGTGGCAACCCTATAGGGTTAAAAATTTCATAATTTTGAAATTCTGACCACGGATTCGGATTCAGCGACCCATTTTTACCTAGTGTTTGCCCCAGCATCGAATTCGTAAAAATAAAAAAAAATTAGGTGGCAACCCTATCAGCCATCTTGAATTTTAAAATTCTAACATCAGATTCGAAATCAGCGACCCCCTAAAACTGTGGGATAATGTTTAAAACTCTTAAAAAAAGCATATTTTTAGGTGGCAACCCTATAGGGTTAAAAATTTCATAATTTTGAAATTCTGACAACGCATACGGATTCAGCGACCCATTTTTACCTAGTGTTCACCCCAGCATCGAATTCGTAAAAATAAAAAAAATTAGGTGGCAACCCTATCAGCCATCTTGAATTTTGAAATTCTGACATCAGATTCGAAATCAGCGACCCCCTAAAACTGTGGGATAATGTTTAAAACTCTTAAAAAAAGCATATTTTTAGGTGGCAACCCTATAGGGTTAAAAATTTCTTAATTTTGAAATTCTGACCACGGATTCGGATTTAGCGACCCATTTTTACCTAGTGTTCGCCGCAGCATCGAATTCGTAAAAATAAAAAAAAATTAGGTGGCAACCCTATCAGCCATCTTGAATTTTAAAATTCTGACATCAGATTCGAAATCAGCGACCCCCTAAAACTGTGGGATAATGTTTAAAACTCTTAAAAAAGCATATTTTTAGGTGGCAACCCTATAGTGTTAAAAATTTCATAATATTGAAATTCTGACAACGGATTCGGATTCAGCGACCCATTTATACCTAGTGTTCACCCCAGCATCGAATTCGTAAAAATAAAAAAAAATTAGGTGGCAACCCTATCAGCCAAATTAAATTTAAAATTTTATAAAGACATCGGATTCGAAATCAGCTACCCCCTAAAACTGCTAATCACGAAATCTATAGAACCCTAAATATTCTTAATACGCTAAAGTTTTTCCAACACTTCATTGAATTATTTGGATACTTGAATTAATGTGGATACTTGAAATAATTGGATACTTGTGAGCTTACAAGTTTTTGCCGATCGTTTCGAGCTTTTCCACTTTCAGACACGACAAAGTAAGTCATAACAAGTCAAGTCAACGAAAAAGCAGGGATATGACTTGTATCTGTTTGCTATTTTTGTAAGCAGGCTAAAGCTTGGTTTTTCAAGTATGGATAAATTCAATTTTTCAAGTACTTGAAGTTGCTTGAACTTCAAGTAGGCTTGTGCAGTTCTCTGGTGCTTAAGCAATAATTGTTTAAAGTTAAGAACATATTAGAATTACATTTTATAGTTTAAATAACATAAAAGAAATCAGCAAAGCGATATGATTTGAAATTTAATTAAATTTAAAAGATGTGTATCCGTTATAGAATAAGAAAGATTAAATTAGAGAATTATTTTTAGAATTAGAGAGAAATTTAAAGAAGAGTTAAGAGAAATGTTCATAAATTAAGTGTTTAAATTTTGTTGCGTTGTTAATGCGTTTTATATGATTTGGTAGGGAATTCCATAGTCTTATAGCGCTAATGAAAAATAGTCTACTTGATTCGTTGTACCTACCTAAAATGGGGAACTATGATAAATAAGTTTCTAGTGGATCTACAGAATTGAAGTTTTTCGAACAAATAGTTTGGCCTTTTTAAAGTTATAAGTCTTTGCAGAAAAATACAGATTCTTGCATTGAGATAATGTGTGATACTGCAGCCAAGTATGCGATTACTAAACGCAGATATATGGTCAAACCTTCGAATACCGTACACGTATCTAGCTGCATTCTTATATATCACTAGAAGTTTATGCGATGACCTTGAGTCGAGCTTACAATAGACAACGTCGGAATATGTTATTAGAGGTAAAATTAATTGTATCACCAATTTACGTCTAGTTTCTGTGGGAACAAACGGGGCAGATTTCCTTAAATTTCGTAGGGAATAGTAAACATTTCTAACCATACTATTAATATGGTCTTCACACGTGAGTGAAGAGTTCATAACGAATCCTTAATTTACTACTTTATTTACAAAGTCGAGCTTTGTACCACTTAGGAAAATAGGAGGCAGATCATTCAAAGGAAGTCTAGATTTGACTACTGGTAAGACATGCGATTTTAGAGGATTCAACGTTAGTTTATTTTCCCCAGCCCATCTGCTGATTGCAGCCAAGTCCTCATTAATTCTTGCACATAGATCTTCGATGAGGCATGTGGGTCGGGAGAGATAGAGTTGCAGGTCATCCGCATATGCATGCATTGTTACATTCTTACATAAAGAAAAGATGTCGTTAAGGAACATTGTAAACAGAAGTGGTCCAAGTACAGAGCCTTGAGGTACCCCGCTGCCAATAGTACTGTAGCTTGAGTATTTATTCCCTACCTTGACCCTTTGTTTTCTTCCAACCAAATAGCTTTTCAAAAAATTTACAGCAGGAACCGAGAAGCTGAAGCAGATTTCCAACTTTTTGCAGAGCATTATATGGCTTACACTATCGAACGCTTTAGAAAAGTCCAAGAGACAGACTAGGGTGAAAATAAGTTCTGATATCGTCCAGAATTTTTACTACAGCGGTGCAGCAGCTATGGCCAGTGCGAAAGCCAGACTGAAGAGGAGACAAGAGATTGTGTACACTAAGATACTTGGAAATCTGTTCAGCAATAAGAGATTCGAGCACCTTTGACAAGGACGAGAGAAGGCTTATTGGACGGAAATCACTGGGTACAGCTGCCATTGGCTTTTTTCCCAATAGGTATAATCGTGGCGATTTTCCAGATTGAAGGAAACGTTGAACTTGTAAGGCAGTGATTGAATATGTGAACGAGAGGGCTAATAATAAAGGGTAGAATAAGCTTAATAAATTTGATTTCAATTCCGTCTTCGCCAATAGCATTTGATTTTATCCTTGAGATACATCGCATAGCATCTGACTCATTTACAGCGGTAAACTGGAATTTTTGAAGCAGATTGGGAGTAGAATTATTAATGTAGGTGCTAGAGTTGGTGGTTTCTGTCAGAGGACTAGATACGAAACAAGTATAAAGGAGATCTGGGTCTAATACACATCCTCCAACTTTATTCTTGTTTCCTATTCCAATTTCCTTCAAGTTATTCCAAAGTTTCTTAACTGCGTGAAGTTAAATTCGTAAATCCGACGCTAACTTAGCAAAGACACAAACCAATATTTCGTCGTTGCGCATACAAAAAAGGTTATGTGTTTTTGAACAATTTTTCAGGAGACGAAAAAAACATTTTTGTTTTTTAACAATTTCAATACTATTTTCACATAACTGGCTAACTTTCACATTTGTTTACTTCTGAACCAATAAGAATATCAAGAAACCATTTAGTGAATAGATGGGGCATACATATGGCTATTAAATGGTAAAATAAAAAAAAATCGAAATTTTACACATAGCCTTTTTTGTATGCGCAACGACGATTTCTTCTCTGTAAAAAGTTAAATTCGTACTGTTTTGCAAAGTACGAATTTAACTTTTAGTACGAATTTAACTAACGACACAAAAAAGTTAAATTCGTACTTCTATGCAAAGTACGAATTTAACTTTAAGTACGAATTTAACTTTGAGTACGAATTTAACTTTGAGTACGAATTTAACTTTGAGTACAAATTTAACTTTGAGTACGAATATAACGAACGACAATACGAATTTAACTTCATTTGTAAGGAAATAACTTTGACATCGACTTGGAAACACAGAAAAGTTGAAAAGTTTATGAAACATTTTAAAATATATTATAAAATTAAATAATATGCATAAAAATTATTAAAAGAGAAAATTTTGGAAATTCATCAACAGAAATTGAAATGTAGTGAAATGTTGTAGAAATATTTTAGCCACTTTAAATGAAAAGATTCTAATTTTCGAAATATAAACCTAGAGTATGATTCATATCAATGGACAGGAAATTGATGCACCTTTCCAACGATATATCATTCATATGTGCACACTTAAGATTTTGGCCAAAGGAAATTTTTGAAAAATTATTGAAGTGTAGGCAAAAGGTACTAACTTTGATTGAAAAAATCCTTATATCAGAAATATAAACCTAGAATGATATGTATACCACTGGACAGGTAATTGATGCACCTTTCCAACGATATATCATTCATTAGTGCACACTCAAGATTTTGGACAAAGGAAATTTTTGAAAAAGTATTGAAGTGTAGGCAAAAGGTACTAACTTTGATGAAAAAATCCTTATACCAAAAATATAAACCTAGAATAATATGTATACCACTGGACAGGTAATTGATGCACCTTTCCAACGATATATCATTCATACGTGCACACTCAAGATTTTGGCCAAAGGAAATTTTTGAAAAAGTATTGAAGTGTAGGCAAAAGGTACTAACTTTGAATGAAAAAATCCTTATACCAAAAATATAAACCTAGAATAATATGTATACCAATGGACAGGTAATTGATGCACCTTTCCAACGATATATCATTCATACGTGCACACTCAAGATTTTGGCCAAAGGAAATTTTTGAAAAAGTATTGAGGTGTAGGCAAAAGGTACTAACTTTGGATGAAAAAATTCTAACATCGGAAATATAAATCTAGAATGATATGTATACCACTGGACAGGTAATTGATTTCCGATGTTAGAATTTTTTCATTCAAAGTTAGTACCTTTTGCCTACACTTCAATACTTTTTCAAAAATTTCCTTTGTCCAAAATCTTGAGTGTGCACTTATGAATGATATATCGCTGGAAAGGTGCATCAATTACCTGTCCAGTGGTATACATATCATTCTAGGTTTATATTTTTGATATAAGGATTTTTTCATTCAAAGTTAGTACCTTTTGCCTACACTTCAATACTTTTTCAAAAATTTCCTTTGTCCAAAATCTTGAGTGTGCACTTATGAATGATATATCATTAAAAAGGTGCATATTACCTGTCCAGTGGTATACATACCATTCTAGGTTTATATTTCCGATGTTAGAATTTTTTCATTCAAAGTTAGTACCTTTTGCCTACACTTCAATACTTTTTCAAAAATTTCCTTTGTCCAAAATCTTGAGTGTGCACTTATGAATGATATATCGTTGGAAAGGTGCATCAATTACCTGTCCAGTGGTATACATATCATTCTAGGTTTATATTTCCGATGTTAGAATTTTTTCATTCAAAGTTAGTACCTTTTGCTACACTTCAATACTTTTTCAAAAATTTCCTTTGTCCAAAATCTTGAGTGTGCACTTATGAATGATATATCGTTGGAAAGATGCATCAATTACCTGTCCAGTGGTATACATACCATTCTAGGTTTATATTTCCGATGTTAGAATTTTTTCATTCAAAGTTAGTACCTTTTGCCTACACTTCAATACTTTTTCAAAAATTTCCTTTGTCCAAAATCATGAGTGTGCACTTATGAATGATATATCGTTGGAAAGGTGCATCAATTACCTGTCCAGTGGTATACATACCATCCTAGGTTTATATTTCCGATGTTAGAATTTTTTCATTCAAAGTTAGTACCTTTTGCCTACACTTCCATACTTTTTCAAAAATTTCCTTTGGCCAAAATCTTGAGTGTGCACATATGAATGATATATCGTTGGAAAGGTGCATCAATTTCCTGTCCATTGATATGAATCATATTCTAGGTTTATATTTCGAAAATTAGAATATTTTCATTTAAAGTGGCTAAAATATTTCTACAACATTTCACTACATTTCAATTTCTGTTGATGAATTTCCAAAATTTTCTCTTTTAATAATTTCTATGCATATTAATTAATTTTATAATATATTTTAAAATGTTTCATAAACTTTTCAACTTTTCTGTGTTTCCAAGTCGATGTCAAAGTTATTTCCTTACAAATGATGTTAAATTCGTATTGTCGTTCGTTATATTCGTACTCAAAGTTAAATTCGTACTCAAAGTTGAATTCGTACTCAAAGTTAAATTCGTACTTTGCATAGAAGTACGAATTTAACTTTTTTGTGTCGTTAGTTAAATTCGTACTAAAAGTTAAATTCGTACTTTGCAAAAAAGTACGAATTTAACTTTTTACAGAGAAGAAATATTGGTTTGTGTCTTTGCTAAGTTAGCGTCGGATTTACGAATTTAACTTCACGCAGTTAAGTTTCTTCGATGGCAGCGAAGTGCTTAGCTAAGAGAAAAAAAAAACCTTTTTTTAGATAGCTTAACTGCAGATGTAGCATAATTTCTAGCCCTTCTATACTCTTCCCGATTGATCTCAGTTGGATTGCGCTTCCATCTAGAATAGGCTTTATGGCGTTTTTTCAAAGCTTGTTTTATGGAATTCGTGAACCATGGACATGCGCTGTTGATAATTCTAGATGAACGCAAGGGGACGTGAATGTCAAAGATAGATGAAATTTTTCTTAGAAAAAAGTTTAATTTATCATCAACAGAATAAAGATACCAACATTCTTCCCAATTCACTCTAGAAAGATCAGCATAGAGAGCATCAAAGCGAATTGATTTGTAGTCACGATACATAAATATTCTGCTTGTATCGACACGCGTAAGATGTATATCCAAAGTGCAAAAAATTAGGTCATGATCGGAGATAAAGGATATCTGATCAAACAAAAGGACCGTCGAAGTATCATACACTGCATACAGATCAAGTAGACTTGGGGTAACATTGCTGCCAAAACGAGTTGGCTTATCAGGATTGACAACAGAAAGACCGACTGCAGACAGATCATCAAGAAATTTTTTTGTTAAATTATCTTTGACAAGCAGATTAAAATTGAAGTCACCACACAATATGAGATGGTCAAAGTCGATTAGACAGCTGGATATAGAGGAAAATAACGGGTCGAGGCTATGACTGCGGTTAGGATTGTAGACACATGATAGAAAAACTTTAACTCTGCAGTTAGAATTTCGATATTTAGAAACTCAACATCTTAAGTTAGTTTTGCAATATATTGCAATACCTCCTCCCCTTTTGCTCTGTCTATCATGGCGGAACAGATTATAGTTGTTTATTTTTACTACTGAATCCTTTATACTATTACATAACCAGGTTTCAGTGATGCAAATTATGTCTGCGGAGGAGTCTGCGAAAATATATTTGGCAGAATCTAATTTGAAGGCATTTAGACTTCTTGCATTAAAATGAGCTATTTAATCCGGATTGCTGTTTGCATAGTATATCAATCATATCTTATGATTTCCATTAGCGTCAAAGGTGGTTGTTATTCCCAACCATTGAGGCTTATGAAAACGCCAACACAATAAGCTGTGGAAGTTAAAAAAGTTAATTTGGTAGAGATTAAAAGAGGAAAAATATGAAAAGAAGAAAGAAAAGTGTGGTATAAGAAAAAGTGTAGCAGAAGAGAATTAAGAATTTGGGTACCGAGAAGTGATATATAGAACAAAAACGAAGCAAAAATTCTAAGTAAAAAAATATTTTTTTATTTTGTTCTATATACAAGTCTAAATAAAGTTATTAAAGTTATTATTTGGAGGTCTTTGTATTTCGCTTTTTTTTTCTTTTTTTTTTTAGCTTCACATTGCACTTGGCAAATGAAATGAAACAAAAAAGAAAAAATCCCGCTTACGTAAATAAAAAGAAAAAAGAAAAAAAACACCATCATAAATAACATAAGGTTAGAAGTTAAATTTTACAACAACGTTTAAAAAAAGCTTAATACTAAGAATAAGAATGGATAAGCGATAGATAAGAAGATATCATCGGAGAAAGTAAATGATGTGAAAAGTTTATACAACTTTTTATCACTTGATGCAGTGGCATACTACAATAGGGGTATTCACGGGTTGATGCGAATTGCAAGAATGCGAAAATGCAACATATTTTTCGCACTAAGGCGTGAACATCAATATTGTAACTTTACGATAGCGGAAAGAAATATATTGCCACCTTATTTCAAAATAACAAAAACTTATTTAAATCAACGTACAAACTTAGCCTTTTTAAAGTTTTACCCAGATGGCAACTATGCTTGAAAACACCCATAACATGAGTCAGCTGTTTCGCATCACTGTTGCGTAATTCAAGAAGAGTTGCAAAATTGCTTCTTATGTGTTTGTTGTTAGAATGAAACAAAACTTGCATTTTCGCAACTGTGTTTCGCATCAACCCATGAATACCCCTAATAATTTGTTTAATACAAGTTAAAATATACATAGGTACGTACAACTTTTTGTCTTCGTTTTTTTATCAAACTTGCTTCAATTAAAAATATCCGTAAATCAAGCATGAACTTCGTGGAATCGAAGTCAAATGAATTTAATTAACCAAATAATTTTATTTTACTTGATTTGTAGTCGAAACTTACCTTTTAAGAAATTAACAGGTATTGATTTAAGTGGACTCATAAGAACATATGTGTAAGATTAAGTTTAAAATTAAGTTAATATTATCTAAGTATATATATATAGAAACTAGCGATACCCGGCGCGCGTTGCTGCACCCGGCAAGTATATTGGAAATAATAAGTACATTCAAAACTTTTATTAGTCCCTTAGTCTGACACTACGCTCATGTTCCACTGCCTGTTACAGTTTCCCAGTAGCAGAACATCACTCCAAGGTGACAATTACATTATGAGTTTCAATGTCCTATGATTTTAGCTTCCATAGCTATTCTGTATAGAGAATCGGGCCACCCACCCTTTTCCAATGCACATACCAGTTTTCCAGTAGAAAGACTTTGGCATTTAGTAACTTCATACTGAGTTTTATTGTCATGCGACGTTTAGTTCCAAAGCTATTCAATATCGAAAATTTGACTTGTGTCACAACCCCTTTTCCTATGCCCGTCCCAGTTCTCTTGTTTATTTATAAAAAAACTTATTGAATCACACAATGTCAATTCTATAAAGTAAAAAATCAGCCCTCTGTTCCTTTTGTTCATTTATAAATTACAGGAAAACCACCGTCAAAACATGTGTAGAAAAGTTGCATGCAGCGAAACAAATAAACATACGTACATACATACATACATAAATCAAGTCGGATTGAATCTCATTCTCATCAAAAAAATCCTCAACATGCTAAAGGTGGTCAGTGAATCCCCTTTTAACAAAACTGTGTTAGATTAATTCTCCACATCAAAACTACTTTGAACATATTAGCATGTACTTCGATCCAATTAGCTTTAAGCGCAGCAAAGTATGTATGTATAATATGTATTTGTTTGTATGTTTTGTTGTTTTGTGCTTGCTGAGAACAAAAAGAGTATAGTAGAGAGCAACATACAGTTTATTGAGGCTCTCGCAGCACAAACGCATGAAAAGCTAACGATAAAGCAACGCATGGCACACTGGATGATTTTTTTAAAAAACTTAACACTTTAATTAAAGATACTTATTATTGAAATTTCGTAAAGAAAATAACCAATGAACCTTTTGTAGCACAAATTTGATATTTTAAAACTTATTTCAAAAAAATCTGACCAGTACTTTTGGAGTTTTGCGGACACAAAAAATTTTCACTTTCATTTTATATAATAGTATAGATATAGAAGGAGCTTATGTTTGTAAGGCCGCAATAGACTCCTAAACTACTCATCCGATTATTATGAAAATTTGTGTATAGAAGTTTTTTGGTACGATGCGTGTTTGTGGGCTATCAATTTTGATCCACCTTGAACACCAGAGGGCGCTGTAGTACAAATTTTTTACAAAACTGCCTAAAACTCATAAACTACTAATGCGATTAAAATGAAAAGTGGTATACAGTGGGTTTCATGTACGTTGAGTGTTTTGCTGCTATCGTTTTCGACCTCTCTTGAACACCAGAGGGCGCTGTAGTACAAATGTTTTACAAAACCACCCAAACCGCTCATGCGATTAGAATAAAAATTGGTATATAGTAGTTTTCAGGTACGATGAGTTTTTACACAGTATCTTCTTGTACCACCTTGGACACCAGATGGTGCTGTAGTACAAATTTTTCACAAAATCGCATATTTTTAGTTGTTTTCTTGGGTTACATGTGCAAATATTTACAAAATAAAAAATATTTCTTAAATTTAGTAAAATTAAAAAAATTTCCGTTATTTTGATATCAAAAACATGAACATATCTTGAAAACTATGAAAAATTTTACTACAACGATATATTTAATGCAACATCGCTACACAAAATTACGAAAAAAACAATCAGATATTCAATTTTGTGACTTTCGATTCAAATATCTCCGCTGCTTTTTTTTATATTGTGTTACATTTTTTTTGTCTTAAAGCTTCATCAAAATACTATGAAAACCTTATTGCAAAAATACCGTTAGTTGAGTAAATATATTTTAGATATTTTTTTCAAAAAAGGTCTGAAATTTTGGAGTTTTTTTCACAAAAAGGCTCTAAATTTGTTTTTGTTGTAAAAATAATTTAAATTCAAATTCGCAAATTTTCGACTCTATTTAAAAGTTATGACATATACTTATTATAAGCAAAAAACCATTTTTGTGATTCAAAAAGCATGGCCTACCCTAGATTTTTTCGAACCAAATTTTTTTTTTTCCAATATTGTGTTTTTATAATTTTGTAAAAATATACAAGCTAAGAAATTAATTTATTAGAAAAATTATCTGAGGATCTTTTACCAATCAAAAGTTATAGTCAATATTCTTCATCCAAAATATATATACGAAAGCAAAACGCTGTCTGTGTGATGGCTGGAAACTTCAAAATTACTGAGCCGATAGAGCTGAAATTTTGGCAGTACATTTTTTTCAAGTACGAGATGGCTTAAATTTCTGTCACACCCCCTTTTACCGCCCAAAAATCAATAAAAATGCTATATTTCCTACGGTTTTCGTTGATTGGGCTACATTTTGGTAATTTAGTCTGTATGCTTACTGTCGGCAACTGTACTAAAACAGGGCAATGTCCATCTACTAGAAAACTGGGATGAGCATTATATAAGAAGGTGTGGCTCCACCCATACAGTTAAAATTTGTATTATCGAATAGCTTTGAAAGTAAAAGTAGCAATACTTACATACAAACTCAAAATGCAGTTACTATTTGGTGATCTCCTGCTACTGGGAAACTGTAACGGGCAGTGGAAAATAACACTGGTGTCAAACTATGAGTCTAAGAAAAGTTTTTAATATACCTATTATGTTCCCATATAGTTGCAGGGTGCAGCAACGCGCGCCGGGAAAAGCTAGTAATATATAAAATAAAGTTTTTGTTGAGTGAAATCACATTGCTTTTCATTTCTCCAATACATATTACATTTTATTCTATATGCTATAAAACAAGAAGAGTTTCGTAAATAAGTGCATATAGAACAAATTATTTTTTTTTAAACGCATCTTACTCTAAAAAACGCTTCTAAAGATGAACATTTTTTTGACAGAAAGAACCACAAACTCTTGAACTTTCCTTGGTAAGAAAATCGCGGCAGATTTTTCGGTTCACTTTTTTACTAAACATAAAATTTGAACACAATAATTTGCGAACGACGAAATGAAAAGGAAATGCTAGCCATAGTTTGGGCATTGGAAAATTCGAGATCTTATTTATACGGGACAAAGATGGTAAGAACTTTCACAGATCACCAACCTCTCACATTTGCGTTGGGAAGTAGAAATTACAACGCAAAGTTGAAAAGATGGAAAGCCAGAACCGAAGAGTATAACCACGAATTGGTTTACACTCCTGGTAAATCAAATTCTGTGGCAGAAGCTCTATCAAGATTGCAATGCCAGGTAAACCATATAACGGATTCTCCAGTTTCCAATGACGATTCCACAACCGAAACAGTTAGCGAAGAAGGTGATAATTTAAGAGCCGCAACAGCAGGTGGTGAAATAGATTTAACTACTGGAACAGCAAGTGAGATAGGGACTATGCATAGTGCAGCTCAAGATGCATCAGATTTACTTCCTCACGTAGAAGTTCCATTAAATGTTTTCCGAAATCAACTTATAATCCGGGAAGGGAATGGGACCATCTTAACTGAAAATCCACATCCTTGTTTTTTGCGACACTATGTTGCTGTAACAGCATTAGAAAATGACTCACTCAGGGAACGCCTTAGTCCTTCGCTCATCAATGGAGTTAAAATCCCGGAAAATCGTATACAGCTACTTCAAGATGTTTACCTTGAACATTTCTCACTTTACAAAATCAGGATAACTCAGAGGTTAGTTGAAGATGTTACAAGAGAAGATAGAATTTACGAAATTATCGAAAATGAACACAGGAGAGCTCACCGAAATCCGCGGGAAAATAAGGAACAGATCCTGGAAAAATACTACTTTACCAAGATGGCAAGCCAGATCAGGAGAATCACTTCGGCATGCGAAGTTTGTCTTATTAACAAATACGATAGACACCCTCCAGTACCACCACTTAAGAACACACCGGTTCCTAGCTATCCTTCTGAGCATTGACATCTTCGAAATTCAGGGCCATAAATTCTTATCCTGCATAGATAAATTTTCCAAAATTGTGAAACAATTACATATAAAAAAAATAAATCTTCCACTACACTACGTGCTAAACTTGCAAAGGTTCTTCACTATTTTACAACACCAAAAATGATAGTCACAGACAAAGAGAGAGGGTTTATGAGTCCATTGGTATCTAATTATATTAGAGGTCTAGGAATAGAACTTTATCAAACTCCTATACAAAGGAGTGAGGCCAGGTTGAAAAATTCCATTAAACTCTTATAGGAATATATCGACGGCTTCATTCCAGAGTATGCTCAGTCTAGAAATTTTGCAGGAGACGCGTTCAAAGTTTATTTGGAATTTCTCAAAAGCCGTATAAGATAGAAACTAAATTTTTTCAGGCTTAAAATCATATTTATTGCAAAATTTTTTTACTCCGAATTAAAAAAAAACAATCTCCTTGAAAACATTCTAAGTTCATCCATCCTAAGCCGTCGATATCGTTGTATTCGCAAGGAAATTAGAGAAACTCGTCCAAAAGAGCTGCTATATATTGCCTTTGATCGCTATAACAACACGATACACTCAGTTACGAAGAGGAAGCCCAGTGACATTTTCTTTAACCGAACGCAAAGGATAAACTACCAACAACTGAACGACTTTCGTGGTAGAGTCCACAAAGAGATTAGGGAACAAATTAGGAAAAACCAAGAGACAAGAAACCTCCGGCTAAAAAAAAAGGAAAAGTGAAAAAAAGTTTGAACAAGGTGAAGTTGTATACGTGAGGGACAAGCAAATTAAGGGGAAGCAAAAGGCTCTCTATGGTGTCCGTGGCGTGGTTGGTTAAAGTGCGTGGCCGTATCAGAGGAACAAGTATCAGAGGTAGTGCGGGCTTGTCAGATGGCAAAAATTGGTATCGTAAACACGAATCTGCTGGATCAAGAGGAAATTAATCGGTATTGAATCGGTATTGAAGCTATCGAATATGGGTCAGCTTCAGTCTATTCTAATGGAACGTTGCTCTTATATGTACTGTCGATGCCTTAAGTCAAAGCGGAATGCTATCGCCTGTTAATAACGCGAACAGCTGTATTTAAATGTTGTCCTTTGAGCTTAACTACGACAAGGTCTTAATGAACGAGCTGGAAATCTTTGGCCTAAAAGAAGACTGCCCATCCATAAGTAACACATCCATTTGCTCTGAGAAATCCTTGAGCAAACTACCTGAAGACGGATGTTTGGCTAAATTGTTGAGGGGCGGCGATGCGAAATGTCACTTCGAGCCTGACAATAAAGAAGTAATCGAGCTGATTGACGAGACTACACTTTTCCTGACAAATTTTCACGGGAAAGTTTAAAGCGAACGAGATTCCAGGGACCTCAACGGAACATTTGTTATCTTGTTCAATAATAAAACTATCACTGTAAGAAACCAGTCATTTACCAGCAGGTCAGCGAGCATGCTACAAGTCTTACCACCAGCATTAGTGAACCTAACAAACAATGGTCTCCGGCCTAACTTAGACTACATTCACGAGCTCAGCGTAGCAAATATTCAGCATTTCGAGAAGCTTGGCCTAAAGTTTCACACTTCACTATTCGTCGACGGAGTCCTCTTGTCGATCCTAGCGGCAATCTGCTATGTTATTTGGAGGAATCTAACTACAACTATAAATTTTCCTAGCCTAGGCCAACCCACAAATCCAGATCAGGCAGTCACCCACTCAAAGGAATTTCAGCCGAATCTGCGGGACACAGATCTTTAGAGGGGGGGGGGGGGCAGTTAACACGCGCCATCCAACCTAATTTGCGATATCAGCCAGCCACGCGCATGCAGGTGCAACATGATCCTCACAGTCACGGTCACCTCAGCGTGGAACGTCGCTGAAGCGACGTCACTGCTTCAAACCATGGGAAGCGCAGAATAAGCAAATTAGGGTTAAGAAAGCTTTACAAATAATTGTCTTTATACCTAAAATAAATTAGTATGGTTAATCTTATGCAGACCACCACAGGGAATGGTAATAAATTTATTTTAATTTAATTTTGCAGGAACGGATAAGGAGCCAGTGGAAGCTGGCCGGCTTCCAGCTTTAATTTTTTCGAGTGTGCTGAGTAGTGTTGTCATTCCCTCTTTCGGGTTATTCGAGAAATCGGGTTTTTTTTTAAATTGTGCATTTCGAATATCTCGAAAAACCGGGTTTTTCTGGTCGGGTTATTCGACATTTTCGAATACTTAAAATTCTTTACTTTTCCATTTTTTTTTTGTTAATTTGCACGCATAAAATTATTAACAAAATAAAAGTTTATGTATAGAAAAATCTTCGTAGTGGCAGCACTGTTTTGTCTATTAAACACATCCACTTAACTGCAACAAACAGCTCTTTGTAACCAAATTGTTTTATATGAATTAACATTGAAATTGTTTGAATAACACAAATTGCAAATAATACACTATTTCAATTATTACTGAGGCAATGTAAGTACCTTCATTCATATAAATTATTGAAAATTTCCTAATATACTTATATTCCTACATAGATTCACAATGAGCTCCATAGTGTGGAAGTATTTTAAGAAAAATAAGGAAAAGGCGCAATGTACATTGTGTCCTAGAATACTTTCCTGCAAAGGTTCATCGACATCTGGCCTTCGCAACCACCTTAAACGAATCCATAAGGACATAAAAAACGTCGACACTGATGACAAGATCGAAGAAGAGCAAAAAGACGAAATACCTACAAGCTCGAAAGAAGCAAGTTCGAAAAGCAGAGAATTATTGTCATATTTTAAGAAGAGTAATTTACTGCCCAAAATTTTATCCAGATGCGTAGCAGAGGATGGGTTATCTGTTAACGCAGTAATAAGATCAAAAATAGTTTCGTTATATCTAACATCGAAAAGATTGGAAATGCCTGCTAGCTGCGCTACGGTCTGGAACATATGAATGCATTTTATGAGGAAAAAAACATGAGTTCATCGAACTTTTTAAAGAAATAAAAGCAAACAATGGTCGTTTTTCTATCATTGTCGACGAATGGACGGACTTGTCTAATAAAAAGTACATAAATGTAAGCATGAGAGCAATTAATAAAAAAACCAAAAAAGTGGAGTTGTATAACCTGGGATAAGAGGAGGTAAAATTAAAAGACACTTCTAATTATTTAGAATTTTGTATCCGAAATTAATTGTCAGAATTTGAAATAAATCTTTCCAATGATATTGTGGCATCAACTCATGATGGCGCTGCAATCATGAAGAAGTATGGTGCTTCTATTCCAGCTATTTCTCAACTGTGCATTAACCATGCCATCCATTTGTGTGTTGTTGAAACTTTTTATAAAAATGACAATTGCAATCTTGATTTTTTCGAAAGTGACGAATCTACTGAAGATAGTGACAAATCTGTGGATAACGACATTGAGGACTTCAATGATTCCTTCGAAGTTTCCACAAGTATAAGAGCGTTAAAACCACACTTCTATGAAATAATTTCTAAATTACGAAAATGTGTTAAAATGTTTAATAGATCAAATGAAAAACAAAAAAAAGATACAGTAGTTTCGACTATGTCGCAACACAAGACGTAGAATTAGTCAATTCGCTTTTGATGACATCTTTTTTAAAAACTATTTAGCAAAATATTTATTCCATACACCTGAGCATATGACCTTTAAAAGAGTGCCGGAAAGGGTTAATATGTATGACCGACCCCCATTACTTTTGCAAAATGAGCATTTTTGCCTTTGACACCTATTCCCTCCGACCACTCCTTAGGGGGGCTCACATACAAATTTTATGGTTTTTGTGCCGGAAAGGGTTAATATGTATCACTGACCCCCATTACTTTTGCAAAAGGAGCATTTTTTCCTTTGACACCTATTCCCTCCGACCACTCCTTAGGGCGGCTCCCATACAAATTTTATGGTTTTTGTTTATTTATTCCATACACCTGAGCATATGACCTTTAAAAGAGTGCCGGAAAGGCTTAATATCTATGACCGACCCTCATTACTTTTGCAAAATTAGCATTTTTGCCTTTGACACCTATTCCCTCCGACCACTCCTTAGGGCGGCTCCCATACAAATTTTATGGTTTTTGTTTATTTATTCCATACACCTGAGCATATGACCTTTAAAAGAGTGCCGGAAAGGGTTAATATGTATCACCGACCCCCATTACTTTTGCAAAAGGAATGTTTTTGCCTTTGACACCTATTCCCTCCGACCACTCCTTAGGAGGGCTCACATACAAATTTTATGGTTTTTGTGCCGGAAAGGGTTAATATGTATCACTGACCCCCATTACTTTTGCAAAAGGAGCATTTTTGCCTTTGAGACCTATTCCCTTCGACCACACCTTAGGGGGGCTCCCATACAAATTTTATGGTTTTGTCGATAAAACCGGAAATTGTCGATAAATAGGTAGCAAGTTTAAGCAAACAAAAACATCAAAAGTTGGCTTTATATTTCATGTAATTGTGTAAAATTTATATAAGTTAGAGAGTTCTAACATGAATTTTTGTCACATTGAGGATCAAGCAGACCAACAAGTGCTAACATCAACATTGTACGATCAGTGCTTTAGGCCCACCAAAGGCTCAAAAAGTTATATAAATACCGACACCTGATCACTATCAACCACCCTACTTACCGCCGAGAATGACGTATTCTACGTCAAAAAACTGCAAGAATACGTTAAAAACCAGGAAGGTCATGAACTACAGCTTGGTTTAGATGTTATTCATAGATGGAACTCAATGGCCCACATGATATTTATATTTTTAAGAATATTTAAATTGTAAATCATGCTTAATTGGATGTAAGCTTAGAAACTTTTAGCGAAATTGAAATAAATGTGCTGAAAAAAATATATCAATTACTTGATCCACTTCAGCTAGCAGTTAAGGAGTTTTCAAAAGATTCAGTTTCATTAATTGATGCTGAGGGCATCTGGAAATTTACTCTGCAGTCAATAGGAAAATATAAAACTGAATATTCTCGAAATCTTTCTGATTGTCTCGAGAAAAGGCTATCAGAAAGGCGTATCAAAGTGGTAAATACGTTGATACTATATCTCCATTCAGGCGTCTTTCCCAAAGAAGATACACATTTAAGTTTCGCTTCAAAACAGCAAGCAAAAGAATATGCTGTTGATCTATTCAAAAGACTTTTTTCTAATTTCGACGACCAAAAAACTGCAGACGTATCGGAAGAGTCAGACGATTCAGATATCAAAATTATTGAAAAATCTGGATGCTTAAAAGACCAACATATGGAAGCTATTAATTCTGTTCAAAATTCGACTAAAAAGTATTTTAAAGATACTCGAGCAAGTTTGATGGATGATTTTTCTTTTCTAGAAAAATGCAATAAGAGAACAATAAAATTAGATCTTTTATATGATGCTTTACTAACTATTTGCCCAACATCTACAATAAGTGAAAGAGTATTTCTTCAATAAGTGAAAGAGTATCAACTTCAATTAAAACAAAACAAAGAAATAGAGTGTCACCACAGCATTTAAATTGTATTTTATTCCTCAAATATTATTTTAAACGTGAAACAAAATGTTAATCTGTGTACTTATTTTTTTAATATTATTGGATTAATTTCTTTTTATTTTATGTTCCTTGCAAGTCCTTACTTTTTTCATACATATATATATTTAAATTACTATTTTTATTTTTTTCTTACGCTTTATAAAATCTTTATTTAAATGGACTATATATATATAAAAGAAAAATATTTACGATGCCTTTTATTTTCCTGTCAATTTTTTATTAAATTTAAAAATATATTTTATTAAAAACCGGTGAACCGGGTTGAGCCGGTTTTAAAAAATTTTCATTTTCGGGTTATTCGAGAAACCAGTTTTTACATTTTGTCGAATATTTGACAACACTAGTGCTGAGGAACAGTCTTATCATACAATGCATTACTTATTTAAACATATCATACATAATAATGCATTTCTATCACCCCTGTGGTTGTCATCTTCTAAATTGGATTTTAATGCAGACAAATTATATACCAATGCATCGAAAATTGCCCCGAGATACCTTGAGTTGATATAGCGAATTCTTATGGCATTATCGCATTATCGCAAACCTGAGAATAAACGCAAAAAATTAAGATACTGCTCGCATATTTTTTTCCACCTATTACCAACGTTTGGTATTCCACTTTTCTCAAAAAAAAAATAAATCTTTGCTTCGCATTTCTGTTCTTCGCTGTAGTTAAAAGATATCCAATCCTTACATAACTACATGCTCTTCCACAACTTCTCTTCCACAAAACTAATGAAACGGTAGGATGGCCAAGTCCAATATTACTATCGTTTCCGACGCTTACTTGGTAGGATCCCTGAGCACAGAATCTTAAAGCAGTTGCCAGCTTTTAAATTGCTGGTATTAACTTTCTTCTTACACCAGCTTGTAGTTTGCTTTACAACACTCCAAGCAAATCTGAGAACGCAGCCTTCGACAGTCGAAAATACTTTAAAAATCTGTAAAAACCAAATTTTAGCAAATCGCACAAAAAAAAATTAATGAACACTAACATTTGATCTTCCTATTTCAGAGGATTAGACAGATCTCTAAGCCTCCGGCTCTCCCTTGCCAATTCCACTAGACCAGCGACTTCGACATCGTCGTCATCTGCCTCACTGAACCACAATTCAATAGAATCCATTTAGTTTTTTCTTTTTGTGAAGTTTGCTTTAAAAAATTTTTTTGCACAATTTATTAAAACTCGCGCAGTATTTTAAGACGAACAGTATGTTAAAGAGCTGCTTAAAATTCAGTCAACAATTCACAATAGTGTACATTTCTATCGTTTCACTTCTATGAGTTTCACAATACCAATACTGACAATCGACACTCGCAATAGGCACCTTAATGTTTTACTACTCGCTGCTCATCATCTGAGACCTGGCGCACTTTATAAGTGTCGTTGTACGAGTTTGACCGAGATTATGCCATGAGTGAAAAGAAATAGAATGAAAAATAATGCAGGGTGAATCATGTACATGGTGTGAATCGAATCCAGGCATGTAACGGTGAGACCTGATCTTCCATTTCTGGAAAATGTCCACTTGCTGAAAAATTATTCGTCATTTTTGGTACAGCGGGAAAAATTAAGCACATTTGTGATGATTTGTTCGATGAAATGGCATTGCAAACTTTTCCATCAATCAGAAATAGAGGTGACATGTATTATTGTTTCTAATTCATCAATTACAAAAATTGTTGGAGCAACAACTGAAATTTCATTTTTATATTGTTTACTTCTCTGAAAGTTATTTTTAATGGATGAAGATGCTGTATTTTGCCAAAGAATAACATTTTGTCTTGATGAACTAAAATGTTTTATCGGAACCAATGAAAAGCTAAAAAGGCCGTTTCCATATAAAAATGTTTGCCTGTAGCGACTCATTCCTAAAAAAAATAAATAACTGGTCATTTCAGCCCTTGAAAGGACTTTGACCTAGCTTCTTATGATCAATTGTGTTGTGCGTGTTATTAAGTTTGTACACAATTAACCGACAACTGGACCTACATGCTTAACGCCGACTCCGAACGGCGATGAACAGAATGTTCTTGTTCTCAAGAAGCTTTACATGGCATTTTGATTACTCTCTGAGGTTTGCCATTGTCTGCAGAGAGGTGGCGGCTGTACAGAAAAATTATTTTAATTCAAATAATTTTCTGTCGCTGCTGGGGTTCGAACCTGGCTCACCAAGTTCGTTGACATAGCGGCCACGCACTTTAACCAACTACGCCACGGCCACCACCAGCGACTCATTCCTATTTGAATATAAAAACAATTTTTTGTTAAAGATCTAGCATAGTTATAGTTT
The DNA here is from genome assembly GCA_943735915.1 of Pherbina coryleti. Lineage (NCBI taxonomy): Eukaryota > Metazoa > Arthropoda > Insecta > Diptera > Sciomyzidae > Pherbina > Pherbina coryleti. Next base: position 119,548,098 of record OX030948.1, on the reverse strand, counting down.
AGTCTAGTAGTGACTGTAATTTAATTTCAGCAAAACTTTCAGTAAATGTTATGTCATCAGGGTAACAAAAATCTTTTGTCTGCTTCACGAACATTTTGTTTTTTTCAAACTAAACGAAGTTTAAAAAAGTTTTTTTAAAAGAAAAAAAAAAAATTAAGAAAGGGGTGTTAAAAAAATATTAAGCAACATTTCCAATGATATCACGACTTGTTTGAAGGGGGGAAATATACCCAGAACTTTTTTTTTGAAAAAATTTCAATTTCCTTAAAGCTTTAGATTTCAAAAATATGTGGTGAAAATTTGAAGTCGATATCTCACAAAATAACAAAGTTATAGCCTAGTCAGTGAACCGTCTTCTAGAGCGCGCAGTGTTGGCCCCTATTTTCAAACGCGTTTTTCTCGAAACCATGTTTTCAAAGTCGGTGACCAAGATTTCTCGAAACTCAGTGAGCCGATCGTTTTGATTTTTTTGCAGGCTTATTTTATTCATAAAAATCTCGTACTTGTCATAGGATTTTTTTTTTTCGTAGCTTCTTTCATTTTTTATAGGCAAAATAATGACGAATTTTTGGTAGAAAATCGTTAATTTACGTTCGGAAGAACGCCATTTTGTGAAAAACCAATATTTTTAAAATCGGCTATGACAAGTACGAGTTTTAACCCGGCGTTAGTGTCGTGGGGAATGACATACCCCAGAGACCTTATTTCCTTCAATATCTTCTTTGTAGTATTTGTAAGTTTCAATAAAACTATTTTTTATTTCAATTGCAACGCACTTAAAATATTATTTTTTTAACAGTAAATCAATCAAGAAATGAGAAGCTATTTGAATTTTTTTCGATAAAATTTTGTTTGTAGTATTTATACGACTTATACTTTTGGGGTATGTCATACCCCACCACACTAATGGCGTGACGTTTTTCCACCACACCAACGCCGGGTTAAGTATCTAGTTTAATAATATATTTCATTTTTTTGTTTCAGTTAAATTTAGGAGGACCAATCTTGGTCACCGCATTTTCAGAGCGCTCTACAAAAAATGCTGTATCTACCTTAATATTAATTTTTTATTTTTTATTTTATAAAAAAAAAAACTAAACATACTCTTGAATGTGTACTCTTGCTCAAGGCATAAAAACCCTCATTTTAAAATATCCCTTAGGTGTCCTTAAAAAAATGCACAAACATGACCCTTTTTTTCGGCCTCTGGGTATATTTCCCCCCTTAAGTTATGAATTAAATTTTTCCTTTTTTTCTTAAAAGTACAAATTAAGTTAACACCACACATATCAAAAATCTATCAAGCCTCGCTAAAACTGTGGGAACATCCGTTCCAGAACAAACTGCTGACGATATGTCCAGCATTATTAAAATAACAACAAATATACATATATACTTTATTTCACCTACATATATACATTATTTCAACAGCAGCGCGTGTGCAGAGGCAGAAGCAGAATTAAGTTTTAAGATATAGAAAATGTTAAGTTAGAGTTGGTTGTAAAAATTGAATGAAACAATAAAGGTCGTAAAACCCAACTCAATAAAAAAATCTTTTTTTTTTTATCTTAAATGATATAGAAAAAGATTAACTGGCGCCCAACGTTTAAGGGTTTTCCAGATGTTAACATAAGTTACCATCTCGTTACTTAAGAGGACAATCCTCACAAGGCAACGCGTGAGGGTCAAGGGCGCGATCTTCACATGTTAACGTATCTGACTGCCTCAACCTGGTGAGGCCAGCATTATCCATGTCGAACTCGTCTCAAGTCGACTCAAACCTCTGCGTGGTGTCCTGTAGAAACGGCAAACTGGCAACCGTTAGTTTGACGGCTAATCTGAGCGGAGGGCTCCCCCTGCCTGTAAGGGTTGTGCGTTGGGTTTGAAGCCCACCACGTAAAAACAAATTTCAATGAAAAGTTAAAGAAAAAAGATAAAAATTATCCCCAAATCTGATGACGACTACCGCAAACGAAAAACTGACAATGATTTACGGATATGCACTTGGAACGTCCGAACCCTTAATTGGGATGGTGCCTCTATCCAACTGATTGATATCTTAGAAAGATACAAAGCTGATATCACTGCAATCCAAGAAATGCGATGGAAGGGACAGGGTTGCTCACGGCAAGCATCCTGTGATATCTACTACAGCGGCCATGCGGAGAAGCACGAATTTGGATGCGGAGTCGTGGTTGGCAAGAGACTACGACATCATGTTCTGCGATTCACACCTGTGAACGAACGACTTGCCATAATCCGTGTCAAGGCAAGATTTTTCAACATAAGCCTGATTTGTGCGCACGCTCCGACAGAAGACAAAGACGATGAGACCAAAGACAGCTTCTACGAGCGCGTTGATGAGCGCAGCCCCGCCACGACATAAAAATCGTGCTCGGTGACTTCAACGCCAAGGTGGGAAAAGAAAATATCTTTGGTCCAACAGTCGGAAAGTTCAGCCTCCACGACAATACCTCCGATAACGGAATGAGGCTGATTGACTTTGCCGCAGCGCGAAACATGGTTGTTAGTAGCACTAGATTCAAGCACCTCAATATTCATAAAGCAACTTGGCTGTCTCCTGATCAAAAGACGCCCAACCAAATTGATCACGTTTTGATTGACGGAAGGCACTCTTTCAGTGTTTTAGATGTACGCACGATCTGTGGTGCCAATATAGACTCGGATCATTATCTTGTCGCAGCCAAGATCCGTACACGCCTGTGCGGAACCAAGAATGCCCGCAATCCAGCACAGAGAAAGCTAGACGTCGAAAAGCTGCAATCAAAGCAAACAGCCGAAGACTTCGCTACTCGACTCTCACTCCTGCTTCAAGAAAGCACTCCTCCGATCGACGATATATGCGCGCAGTGGAATCATATTTCCCACTCTATGCGTACGGCTGCCGAAGAGGTGATTGGCTATCACCGCCCTCGCCGAAACCAGTGGCACGACCAAGAGTGTCCCGACGCCACTGTAGAAAAAGACGCCGTCTACAAAGCCACCCTGCAGTCGGTTGTAACGCGTGCTGCTAAGGAGCGATACAAAGAGAAGAGGAGGGAAGAGAGACGCATTTTCAGGTGAAAGAAAAGGGAAGCGGAAATGCGTGAGTGCGAGAAAATTGAGATGCATGGTGACAGGAATGAGGTCCGAAATTTTTTCGAAAAAATAAGACGCCTGGCCGATGGTTTCAAGACCTTCCTGCAAAGATGAAAATGGGAATCTAGTGACAGATATCCAGAGTGCACTGATGATGTGGAGGGAACACTTCTCTAGGCATCTGAATGGTGACGACGACAACAATCCCACCAATAGAGATGATATCCCGGAATCCCCAATTTTGGACGACAGCGTTGAAGTTCCGCTGCCCGACCATAGTGAAGTCTTGAAAGCTATAGCTCGGCTCAAAAACAACAAAGCCGCGGGAGCCGATGGCTTAACTGCTGAGCTCTTCAAGAATGGAGGCGAAGCTCTATTTAAATGCATTCATGAGCTTCTATGCAGAATATGGTCGGAAGAATGCATTCCAAACGATTGGAACCTCAGTGTGCTCTGCCCAATTCACAAGAAAGGCGATCCACCAATTGCCGCCAACTATCGTGAGATAAGCCTTCTTAATATCGCATATAAGGTCCTGTCGAGCGTACTATGTGAAAGACTGAAGCCCATCGTAAACCAGCTGATTGGACCTTATCAGTGTGGCTTCAGACCTGGCAAATCCACCATAGACCAGATATTTACGCTACGACAAATCTTGGAGAAGACCCTAGAAAAACAAATCGACATCATATTTTTGTCGATTACAAAGCCGCCTTCGACAGTCCAATAAGGAATCATCTTTATTCCACCATGTCTGAATTTGGTATTCCTGAATTCCATTTGGTATAAACAATAAAAAATCTCAGATCCTTTTTAGGTCTGTCCGGCTACTATCGCCGCTTCGTCAAGGACTACGCAAAAATCGCGAAGCTCCTGACAGCCCTTCTAAGGGGGAGGAAGGCAATCTGCCAAAAAATATGTCAAGTAAGAAACAAATTTCTTTCAACACAGATGCAATGGAAGCTTTTAATTAACTCAAGAACGCCTTAACTAGTCAGGATGTCATATTAGCTTACCCCAACTCCAGTAAATAGTTTGAACTAACCACAGATGCTTCAAACTTCGCCATAGGAGAACGTGTTATCTCTAGAAGACCGACCAATAGCATTTATATCTCGTACTCTTAGTAGAACAGAAGAAAATTACGCCCCTCAGATAAATTCAATGTCATCTACCCAACACAGTGATGAAAACTCATCTCAAGACCTCATACCATTCGCCAATACACCTAAAAATGTCTTTAAGAATCAGATATTTCTATTCATTGACGATAGCCAATCCGACATATTTGAGATTATATTACCTACATATTATCGCCATACTATATATCGCAATGATTATTCCACTGAAGATCTTGTCACTTTACTAAGGAAATACCTCAATCCATCCGTAATAAACTGTATAAATACTAACGAACAAATTCTAGGTAGAATACAAGAAATATATCCCATTCATTTTAAGAGTTACAAAGTAAAGTTCTCACGAGGAAAAGTTATCGACCTTACAGACGAAACAGCACAGGAAACAGAAATTTGAACTCATAAAAAAATTCTATTTTCCTAGCATGCAAGGGAAAATTAACATAATAGTAAAACAATGTAGTATTTGTAAAGAGCATTTGTAGTATCGACATCCAAACAAGCCAATATTAAAACCAACACCTGTCCCTGAACACCCTGGTCAAATAGTTCATTTAGATCTTTTTTACACTAATCACAAAGTAATATTAACAGCCATTGATAAATTTTCCAAATACGCCCAGGCAAAAATAGTGAGTTCACAAGGTGTAGAAGACATTAAAGAGCCCCTCCGAGAATTGATCACTTCCCTTGGTTTTCCAAAAAAAATTGTAGTTGACAACGAAAAGTCTCTAGCAGCTACTTCAATTAGATTCATGTTGAAAGATCAATATGGGATAGAAATACATAAAGCCCATTCGTATGTTAGTACTACAAACGGACAAATAGAGAGATTCCACTATACACTCAACGAAATAATGCGATGCATTAGAGCAGAGAAAACTCACAACTCATTTTCAGATTTATTACATCAGGCACTCTATAAATATAATAACTCAATCCACTCTACCACCAATGTTAAACCAGTAGAAGCTTTTTTCGGCCAAAGAGTATCCACCGATCCTCTACAGCTAGAAAATTTTAGGAAAGACAATATACAGAAGCTAACAAAAAAAAAAGAAGCAGACTTAAAATATCATAAAAAAAATAGAGAACCTTACAAAGTACAGTAGGAGAAACAGTTTTTGTAGCAAGAAATAAGTACCCCAGAAACAAATCCTCATCGAAATACAAGAAAGAGATAGTGAAAGAGAATAAACCAGATATGATTATCACAACTAAAAACAAAATAGTATATAAAAGCCTTATTCGAAATTAAACCCTTTTTTTACAGATGCCTCTGCGTTCAAAGTGCAGCTGAAGTATAAATTATGAACTACTCAGACTCACCTGCTATAGTGTTCAATATAGGAAGTACCAAGTTACAAACCGGATCCTTCAAACTTATACACACCGTAAATATTACACACCGAATTTGAATATACCATAAGAGAGTTGAACCAGACTATCGCAAATCGCGTCAGCCCTAAAAATCCTCTCCTTCCCTTCCTACATTTCGAAATATCCCAACCCCAATTAGCCCTGAATAAACTTAAGCTAAAAAAGAAAAGCAAAAGATCAATAGACTTTTTAGGAACAATCTGGAAATGGATATCTGGTAGTCCAGATCACCAGGACCTTATGATTATAAATGGAAAATTAAATGAATTATCAGAAAATAATAATAAGCAAATAGTTATAAATAGAAACATTATAGATGCAATAAATAAATTAACGAAAGGAACGAATATTATTATGCAAGCAATTAAAGATAGTGAATTAATGCAAAACTTTATAACTGTAAACATTAAAGAAAAATTAAAAATACTTAAAGAAGAACTAATAAATGAAGAACATGCAATAAATTGGTCCAAAGTTGGAATTTTAAATTCATTAATATTATCTGAAGAGAGATTAGCATGTTAAAAGAAGCATTTGAAAAGAATAATATTATTAATATTAACGTAGAAGAAGCTTTAGAATTCTCAGAAATCAAAGTAGCATGTAATGAAAATAAAAAAATAAATAACTGGCCATTTCAGCCCTTGAAAGGACTTTGACCTAGCTTCTTATGATCAATTGTGTTGTGCGTGTTATTAAGTTTGTACACAATTGACCGAGAAATGGACCTACATGCTTAACGCCGACTCCGAACGGCGATGAACGGAATGTTCTTATTCTCAAGAAGCTTTACATGGCATTTTTGATTACTCTCTGAGGTTTGCCATTGTCTGCAGAGAGGTGGCGGCCGTACAGAAAAATTATTTTAATTCAAATAATTTTCTGTCTGGCTGCCACAAGCATGTAATGACGTAGTTTTAATTTTTATCGTAAGTTTACCTATAACAGATAAAGAGACCTGCGAGTCTAAACTTATAAAACCAGTAAAAAAAAATAAAATCATTTATAAATTGAAATACAATCAAATATTATTATGTAATGGAAAACTATCAGCTTTAATTAAAGAATGCAAAATAATTAATGATGTAAGAATATGTGACAGTAATAATTTACTAGATATAGCTAATGATAACTGCTTGCCAATGCTGCTTAAAGGAACAAGATCACACTGCCCCAGGACAAATGGTTTTCATATACCACAAATAGAGATCATCACCCCAGGTTTAATAATGCTTAATGAATATAATGGTGTCATAGAAATCAATAGAGAACAACTAAACCTCACAGGAACATATTTAATTCAATACCGGAACACTTCTATCAAAATTGGAGTACAAGAGTACAGCTTCACAGAAACAGTCCAATATAAGCCCTTGCCAGCTATTATAAGAGTACCATCCCTAGGTGCGTACGAAGAGACCCTTACACTTCAAAGTCTGAAGCAGCTTCAATAATACATCAATAATACATCAACTATAAATTTATTGGAAAGAAGCCAGACAAACGGATTTGCTATAAATCTTGGGATTATAATAATCATATCTGCACATATCATTGCGATATTGTCATACAAGAAGTTAAAAAAGACCAGAGCAACGAAAATAAACACTTCCCCTCCACTTCAACAGACCGTTACAGTCATTGACCAAAATCCAGCATTTTTCATAACGAACGCGGACGTTCGAAATTAAGGGCGGAGGAGTTAACACCACACATATTAAAAATCTAGCAAGCCTCGCTAAAACTGTGGGAACATCCGTTCCAAAACAAACTGCTGACGATATGTCCAGCATTATTAAAATAACAACAAATATACATATATACTTTATTTCACCTACATATATACATTATTTCAACTGCAGCGCGTGTGCAGCGCGTGTGCCACGCCTAGCTCCCATACAAAGTGACTTTATCAAAACAGTAAAATTTCTCTAAAATCCACAAAAATTAATATATTGACTAATTTCGCATATGCACTTTGATATATAACGTGTACTATATGTATGAAATTCAACCAAATAGAGTGAAAACCATGCCCACCTCCCATACAAAGTGACTTTATCAAAAAACAAAAGCGAATATTTTCTGTTAAAACTATAACGAAAACGTTTTAACAGATAAACTTTATTGATTGCTTAAGTCTTCGAATATACTTTGGTTCGGGCGTGGGGGTATTTTAGCTTCCCAGTCAAAGATAATTTCTCACTAGTTTTTTTTTTTTTTTTTTTGTCGCCGCTATATATAAGTTATGTGGCGTCCGTGGCTTAGTTGGTTAAAGTGCGTGGCCGCTATGTCAACGAACTTTGGAGACCCAGGTTCGAACCCCAGCAGCGACAGAAAATTATTTGAATAAAATAATTTTTCTGTACGGCCGCCACCTCTCTACAGACAATGGCAAACCTCAGAGAGTAATCAAAATGCCATTTAAAGCTTCTTGAGAACGAGAACATTCCGTTCATCGCCGTTCGGAGTCGGCGTTAAGCATGTAGGTCCGGTTCTCGGTTAATTGTGTACAAACTTAATAACACGCACAACACAATTGATCATAAGAAGCTAGGTTAAAGTCCTTTCAAGGGCTGAAATGGCCAGTTATTTATTTTTATATATAAGTTATATGAAAACACTTTATTTATTTTTTATAACTTTATTTTACTTGAGCTTCTGCTCGGTTTTATGTTTATTCGATAACTAAAAACTAAAATTGACATTTTTTGAACATAAATAAAGTAGTAGAGGAGAACCGAAACCAAGCTTAGCATATTGCGTCATCGCGACATACAATTATTGCTGCGATCGCAATTGCACAATTTTATTATGTGGGTATGAATATGTGTTTGCGGGTTATTGCACTTTATGAGTGGCTACTGTAAGAATATGTGTCAACAGGTTGTTGAAACCTTCTGGATGGCTATTGTGAAATTAACTAGCGCGAATTGGCAAAGTGTTATGCGCTGCGGAAAATATTAATATTTTCCGATGAAATTTGTGAGTCGTTAACTCTTCCCCCTTTAAAAATTTCAGTGTCCTCACTGTTTTGTGCTGTGATCTTTGCCCTCTGAGCTGCAACTGGCTCTATAACGATTTCGTCTTTTTTCGTATCCGGTTTGGTTTTATCTGCTTTGTCAGTTATATTGATATTTTAATTTAATTATCAGTTGATATTTTAATTGATCTGTTTTGTCCGCTTAACCTGAAAACACTTGTCTTATATTTCGTTTCTAGAGTCATAATTTCTTTTGTATTAACACTGTGTAATTCTTTGAGCATTTTAAGTGATAGAATTTCCTCAAAGTTTGTGGAAATGTTTCCTGGTTGGATTATAGCAGGCAAAGGTTTAGCCATAGAAATTTGATTGTTTTCGTAAGCTTTGATGATAACATCATGATATTTTATTAAATACGTCCCATTTAAATCGATCGACTTTTGGTCTATGTTTATCGAGCCGGAGTAATTTCTTCTATAGGGTGTAGTGCACATATGGCTAGCACTAACCTACCTCAACCATAAACATAGCACACAACGCTACAAACACTCTGCGTTGGTCTCACTGCATACGTACAGCGAAACCAAAGCATGAAGCGCAAACGGTGACAACCTCAAGTACTACTAGCGGCATGATTCATGTTATGCATTGTGCAATCAGATCGCTGCCGAAAGTATGTCACTAGGGTTTGTAACCTGTAAATGGATTGTGATGGATATAATGCCAAACAGACATTAAGTAAAAATTAATAGTAAGCAGATGTGTAAGAATAGTATTTAGATTTCATTTATTTTTATATATGTTAAGAATCTATTGAGTAAAAATGTTACATTAAGTGAAAAGAAAATATTGTAACTTTTCACTCTAATATTTTGTTATAAAAACCAGAGTTGATTGTAAATAAAATTAATCTTAGAATTACAACTAAAAACACAAGTCGTTCTATTATTCAAACCAAGCCTTGTGGCTTGATCAATATAAAACATATTGAAATAGTGCCTTGTGGCAGATAAATGAATCAAAGCCTTGCGGCTGATTTTAACAGGCCTTGTGGCCAAATCTAAGGGAGTCTCTAGAAGTAGGAAACACTTTCTTCCTCTTAAACAGCAAACATTATAAGGGGTTATGTGCTGTGCATTTGTCATGGTACAAACAGAAGGTTGACCATGAAGAAGGTTTGTCAAGCATTGGCTACTTGTTATATTGTTAAGGTTTTCCTCTTTACACATTGATACATTATTTAAAGTTTTACATTTACTTGTCATCTCTAGAATTGAATTTTTACATACAATTACATTATTGTTTAAAATTTTTATAATTGAATTCTTTCTTTTTATGCTTTTTACAATAAGTTTTTTAGAATTTTCTTCGTTTGTTTTTGGAAGGCTGATGATATAAATTAATGTCTTTTTATTTGAAGCTATTTTTACTTCTCCGTATGCCATTGCTTCAATTAAATTTACATAAGGCATGTTTTCTTTTTCAAAAAATTTTTCAGTTATTTTTAACTCTAAGTCCGATAGTATAAATGAATTAATAATTCCAGCTTTCGACCACTGAATTGCATAATCTACGTTAATAAGATCTTCTTTAACAACTTTAAGCTTAATTTTTAATAAATTTGTTACATCTTTCCTAACTTCATTTACTACTGTATTAGTTCTACTGATTAATTCGTTGATTTTTTTCTCCATTAATCTATTTATAAGAACTTGTTTATTGTTGTTTTCCAGAACATCATTCATTTTATCTGAAACAATTTTGAAATCGTCATGATCTGGGGTACCAGTAATCCATTTAAATACGGTTCCCAATGCGTTAATTGATCTTTTACTTCTTACCGGATTCAATCTATATACGATGCTTTCTATTTGTTGAATTTCATGGATCAGGAATGGATAGCTGTCGTCTTTTTTCGTAACGTCTTCTGTTAAGGTTCTTTTTTTTTCGTCCTGTATCGGTTCATTTTCTTTTAAATTGATTACGTGAATTATTTTGAAGGTTGAGTTCTGCAGTCTAGCAGTTTCAACGGTGACTATCTGAGCATTAGTGTAATCCAATATCTGTACTTCGCCATGACAAAGGGAGGCAAAAATTCTGAAAAGGGATGTTTTTAGATTTTATATGGTTTTTATGAACTATTCTTTTAGTTTGTATTTCCCTGATCCTCTTTGACTCTCTCTTTCTTATATCGGGGAGATAACTTGTTTCCAAGTCTTTTGTTTATTCTTACGTAAACAGTGTCTCCTTCTTGAAATTTTTTAAAATCCTTTCTGTTTTGATTATGAAATTTTAAGTCCTTTACGTGTTTTTCTTTTATATTCTTTAAAGTTTCTAATCTAATACGATCCAATTGCACTGGATCAGTAGTTACTGTTCTACCAAAAAAGACAGGTTTCCTTTTTATTGTTGAGTGAATCGAATAATTGTACTTAAAAATAGATCTACTTAGCAAATCGTCAAATGAATCGTGAATTTTTTCCGCTTTAACGCAACGAATGATTTCCGATAATGTCGAGTGGAAACGTTCCACTTGTCCGTTTACCGTACTCATGTATGGTGGAGATCTAAACACTTCTATATTATATTGGTTTTGTAACATGTGGGTCAAGAGGGAGCAATTAAGAGATTTTTCGTTATCTAGCACTATTTTTTCAGGAATACCAAAACACATGAGCATCTCTCGTAGTGGATCTTTAATGTCCTGTGTTGCTCTTGACTTAACAATCCTTGCTAATGCGTACGTTGAGAACTTGTCAATTGCAGTTAAAATCACCTTTTTATTTGTGTGGTAAATATCGATATGAACGATATGGCCTGGATACATTGGAATAGGTGTAGGTTTTAATACAGTTCTGTTTGGGTGTCTTTCATACTTATTGATTTTACATATCTATTTTGGTAATTTTTGCAGTCATCTGGGGAAAATAAAATTTATCCAATAATTGGGCTTTATTCTCTCGTGCGTTTCTATGAGCACGATTGTGTTCGTTTAGATTCTCGTTTTCTTGATCGATTTCATTCGTAAGATCTTTTACCATTTTGCGCGTGTAACGCACTTCATATTGAGAGAAATGGAGGGAGTATAATTCCTGAATTTTACCGAGTATGCTATCCTCGGTTTGTAAAGCATTTATAACTGAAGGATTTAGGTATTTTTTAAGAATGCTTAGTAGGTTATTATTATTGTATTCGGTTTCTATTATTTGGTGACGATGATATGTGGGAAATGGTATACTGAATTCATAGGAGGTTCATTCTATGAATTCATGATTTTTAAAGACATTAATGGGAGCATCCGTAAAGGCTATAAAGTTTTGGAATGAACTTTTATTGCTATGTTGTGTGGCGGTCATAGAGTTAACTTGGATGTCTTGTACTGGTCTAGATAAAGCGTCCGGAACTACGTTCGAGCTTCCTGGTTTGTACTTTATCTCATGCTTATACTCTTCGAGTATGGCTTTCCATCAGTATGCTCAGTATTGCTCAGTGCGGCTGATGATCTGCGTAAATTTTAATGGATGCTGATCCATAGAGATAATTTCTCAATGACTTTAAAGCCCATACAATAGCGAGCATTTCTTTCTCGTTAGTAACATAATGCTCTTCTGCTTTATTTAAAGTCCTTGAGATGAAGATTATTGGTTTTTTGTCCTGTTCTAAAACGGCACCTAAGGCGTAGTTAGACGCATCAGTTGTAAGGTAAAAATCTTTTTTGTAATCTGGGTATTGCAACATGACTTCATTTGATGTGAGTGAATTTTTTATTTTATCAAAGGATTCGCAGACAAGTATTTCATTCATTCCCCCTACACATTCGTCCCCCTTCCCCTCTTAAAATAGATGTGAGTGGATTTGCCAATTTTGCATAATCCCTTATAAATCTTCTATAAAACCCGGACATACCTAGAAATTACCTTAAATCCTTAAGAGTTTTTGGATAAGGAAATTTCTGAATTGCTTCTACTTTCTTCGGATTTGTTTTAATTCCCTTTGAGGACACAATAAATCCTAAGTATTCAACTTCATGTTTGAGAAAGTCGCACTTATCCAGTTGGACTTTCATATTAGCCTTTTCTAATGTCTCAAACACTTTTTCAATATTTTGCAAATGAGTTTCCTCATCTTCCCCGATGATAATTATGTCGTCTATGTAAACATAGCAACCTTTCCTATAAGGTCCCTTAGAATATTTTCTTAAGTTCTCTGGAAGATTGCTGGAGCGTTTTTCAATCCGAACGGGAGTCGAGTAAACTCATACTTGCCGTTGTTTACAGAGAATGCGGTTTTAGGGATATCTTTTTCATTGAGTGGGATTTGATGAAATCCACTCTTAAGGTCTAGAATTGTAAAAAAATGTTTGACTTCGCATTTGTGCTAAAACTTCGTTTATCTCTGGAATCGGGTATTTATCCGCTGTTGTTACTGAATTTAGTTTCCTATAGTCCTCTACCATACAAAATTTCTTTTCGTTGGAAGCATCAATTTTTTTTGGGACAACCCATATTGGTGAGTTGTATGGCGATTTTGAATGTCTGATGATTCCTTGGCTAAGTAGGTCTTTTATCTGTTTCTCCACTTCGTCCCTCATTGCCATGGGGTATGGGTAACATCTTGAATAAATTGGGTTATCTGTTGTTATTTTTATATCTGCTTTAATTGTGGTTGTATAAGTGAGTTTCTCATCTGGTTCTATAAATAAATTTGAATATTTTCTGCATAATGTCTGAAGTTTTCCAGCCTGTGAACCTGATAAATGGCTTGTTCGTATTTCTAATTGGTTTACGGATTGAGAGGTTTGTTGTCGAATATTTACTTTGATGGAATGTTTTATAATCGTGAAATCTTTTGCATTATGAATAATAGCGTCTGATGTTTTTAGGCTATCGTTGCCAAGTATACCGTGGAAAGATCTTAAAGGTGGCAGAAGAAAAAATTTAAGTTTTGTATTTATTCCGAAGAGGTTAAGGTTCGTGTGTTGCGTTATCGGAATCTTTCCTCCTACTGAGTCTGCGTTAAACATTTTTTCGTTAGGTAAAGGGTTTTTGACCAAGGATGGTTGAATGTAGTTCTTGTTTGAACCAGTATCTATTAAGAAATTTAAGATTTTTCCTTCCTTTGTCTTACATTGAAAATAAGGCAAGGAGGATTGTGTTAGTCTAAAAAATGAATGTCTAAAAAATTTGTTTCATTATATTCCTCTGTATCGGGCTTAGAATATTTGTCCAGATACTCGTCTAAATTTTCTAGATCTGGATCTTGTGTGTTCATTTGGGAGTAATATTTCTCAGTTTCCTGTTGATCTTCATTAGGGTTTAGGCTAGCAAGTTGGTTTATTCTCTGAAGTTTTTGTGGTGGAAGGTGACTTTGGTTTGATATTGGAGGTGGTCTTCTAAATATGTGTCTGTTGTCTTGAGGTCTGTTTACATAATTAATCGCTCGCTGTTTGTAGCGAACTATCTATTTCCATGGGGACAGGTGGCTTGTTTTGAAAAGGTCTGGGTGGTGGAGTGGAATATTGTGGGTTTGTTGGGATAAGTCTATTATTGTTATATGATGGCCTAACCGTTTGTTGATTTGCTGGAGTTAAATTATTAAAATTATATTGTCTAGGGGGCAGTGTAGGCTGCTGTTGGCTACCATAATAAAAACGTGTAAATAGGATCCTTGGGGGTTGTGTGAAAATTGGGCTAAATGTGGATAAAATGGAGTGTTGGACGTGATTATTAGTATTTCTTTTAGGTATGGATGGTGCTGTAAATTTGTTGGAATTAAATGCTTGTTGTGTACGAAAATTTTGATTTTCCATTTTCAGACACAAGTAAAGAGCTTGCGGAAGATCAGTTGGTTCACGCATTCCTAACAGTCTTGCTAAGTCGCCTCTAAGGCCTCTGACGAAGGTATCTAATGCCTTGTCACGGTAAGTTTTAGTTAGAAGTTGAAGAGCTTCTGTGCCTACGTTCATACAAGCGATTTTATTCAATATGAGTGTTAAATGTGAATAAACTTCCTGATAGAACTGTTGAACTGAATTGTTACCCTGAATTAGGTTAGACATTTGATATTCTAGCGTTCCTATGTCTCTTTTGTCGGCATAGTGAGTAGTAAGACATGCTGAGATGGCTTCCCAATTAAGAGGAGTATTGTAGGACTCCAATGCGGTGTCTGCATTTCCTATAATTTTATTTCGCACGACATTCAGAATTCCAATATATTTTGCGGTTCCTTTATGAGCATCATATATGTTTAAGATGCGATCGACGCTTTTTTTCCAAGATGAAAATTCTTTGGGGTCTCCTGAAAATTCTCTAATGCATCTGATTACGTCAGGAATCTTTTCGAGTTCTGTTAAATTGTCTCTATGAGCTTGATCTATTACCTGATCTGTCGGAATAATTATTCTTGGATTTACTAATGTTGGTATTATTGAAGCACATTCTCTAATGCAGAGCCTATGCACAGCTTGACTACACTGAAAAAAAAATGTTTTAAAATTGACGACAATTGTTATTAATTTGACGATATTTGTGTTTAAAAAATAGCTTGCAACAAATTTCGTCAAAGTAAGAGCAAATGTATTTAAAAATTTTGAAAAACATATGAAAAAAAAGTCAAATTAACAACACATTTTGTGAACACATTGTGTTTAATTTTAAGCTAACTTTTTTTTTCAGTGTAATAGCGGCTTCCATTTCTGGATTAAGTGTTCTCGGGTTATCGGTTGGATTAGGGGGTTGGTTAATCATCGGTGGTCCTATTAAATTATTTGGATTCATGATTACCGAAGGTTTTGTCGAAGAGAAAAAGCAAGTAAACAAATTTGCGGATTCCTAACCCAAAATTCAACTTAAATTTTTATATGAACAATTTAAACAACTTGAATGATGTTTTGAAAAGCGGTTTAGATCTTAAACTTCAATTTTATAGATTATTTTGTTATATTGCTTATTTTTCAAAACAGAAGAGCAGAGAAAAAATGCAACTACATCCGATTCTATATTAATTTCTATTCAAAATCTTTAATGTTATTTCATCATCTATGCTATTTTTTCAATTAATTATATTTACTAGCAATTTTGCAAAACTGAAAAAATAAAAATTCTATAGTTTTTTTGTTCAATTTTTTTCAACTTAAATTTAATTCAATTTTTACTTATGTCCTAATCTTTGATATTTTTCAGTAATTTATATTTTAGTCAAATTTAAATTAATTTCAATTATTCAGTTTTTTTTTTTTTTAATTTTGAATTCAAATAAATTTCGATTAGTTTAGTTTAAAATTTTGTACTTTTATTTTGTAAAGAGCTCGATCTTCCCTTCATCAATTCATCAATTAAATTAGTATTTAATTAGATTTTCACTTTTAACTCATATTTATTTATAATTAATTAGAAATACTTTTTTTCAAATCGTTTTATAATATTTTTATAAAAAGATAAGATATCAAAGTTAAGCGTTGCTACATATTTAGATAGCTATTCAATAAATTAAAAATTTTTCTTTCAATAAATTTTCAGACTTATGTAGTGTTTCTTATTATTTTAATTTAGTTATTTTCACATGACTTACAATAAAATGATGAAACGTAACAGCATGGTGAGATTTTTCCTTTTTGTTCGTTTCCTTTAAATCGATGACTCAGGCCTACACTGAATGCTTTTCCGCTACGTCGCTGTTATCTTCAATTGAAGTTTACTGCTAGATGAACGTTTTCCTGATGATGCAGATCGGTTCGAATGCACTTCTTTAGTGCTTGTTTGTTTGTTTTTTGCAATTCTTAAGGGCGTTAACGTTTTTGTTAAGTTCACTGATTTAGTGCATAACTTTTTTTATTTTAAAGCACTTCTTGAGGGCGTAAATGTTTTTTGAATAAAGTTTTACTTCTTTATTAAATCATTTTGTTATTCTAAAGCACTACTTGAGGGCGTAATTCTACGTTGGGCGTAAGTAATTAAAACACTTTATTTATTTTTTATAACTTTATTTTACTTGAGCTTCTGCTCGGTTTTATGGTTATTCGATAACTAAAAACTAAAATTGACATTTTTTGAACATAAATAAAGTAGTAGAGGAGAACCGAAACCAAGCTTAGCATATTGCGTCATCGCGACATACAATTATTGCTGCGATCGCAATTGCACAATTTTATTATGTGGGTATGAATATGTGTTTGCGGGTTATTGCACTTTATGAGTGGCTACTGTAAGAATATGTGTCAACAGGTTGTTGACACTTTCTGGATGGCTAATATGAAATTTAGTAGCGCGAATTGGGAAAGTGTTATGCGCTGCGGAAAATATTAATATTTTCCGATGAAATTTGTGAGTCGTTAACTTATATGCTATACATATGAGTTGGGCAAATGTCGCACATTACGCACAGGCGCTTGATGAGGGGGTTGCCATGACTCGGGTGAAAGAAAGAAAAATTGAGGCTTGCCACTATTTTTTTCAGAATACAAACTTGATATATTTTTTATTCAATATATTGTATTAATATACCTTAGTAGTTTGGTTGGTTTATTGCAATTATAATTACGAACTAAAGAAAGGCTTAAAAATTTCAGAATTCCAAACAATTAAGAATTAACTCAAACAAAAATAATTGTAAGAAACAAATTATTTGCTCACTTGCTACAATTTTAGCAACTCTGATAAAATTAATTCAATTCAAAACAACCCTGTTATATATCACAAATGCCTAAAAGTATTTCAGATGTATCTATTATTTTCATAAGGACTAAAGCTGATATATTTCTAAAGATAATTTAAGTTATAATGAAATATTTTTATATTTTTTTTTTTTTGTTAATTTATAAAGTGAAAACTGAAAGTAACAATGCATGTATTTTTTTTTATGGTAAACTTTGTTGGTACATAGGTTGCAAACAAATTTAGGGCAGTAACAATTTCAGTAAAAATTTGGTAAAATAAAATGTTTTAAGTGGCAACGCTGGTATTGCGAAAATCTCAACTGCTCTCAGTACCGACCAAAACCAATGTCGCTTGCTCAGTGATTTCAAATAAAGGGCATTTTATAACAACTCGTTCATATTTGGCATATAATGCAGAGGCCGGGTTTGAGTGTGCATTTTTTACTTAAAGCCAGAAAGTTTCAGTTATCTCTTAATTTTTAAAATTTTTAACAAAAAAGTACTTTTTAGAGTTTTATTTTTTTAAGGCAAAAATAAAAATCAAAGTTCTTTTGAATAACAATTGTATAAATGCACATGAAGATCCTGACCTGATTGGTAAACAAATGACATCGATTTTTGTAGATACGTAAAATAAAAATAATCCCTTTTTAATAAATCTTATATGCACAATATGCAACACTTGCTTTTATTAAGACAATTTTATCGCTCTCACACTTTTTATAAATCTACTCCTTTAGTTCTCTCACAGTTTTCCGTTCACCTTTCCGATTCACACCCGAATTCATCCAGCAGCCGAGTCTGCGCGACTTGGCGTCCACTGCCGCAGAATTTGCGCCAGATATGCCCGTCTCTGGCTATACTATACATGATACCCGTCTATGCTATACTATACTCTGCCCGTCTACAAAACATGAAATCAATTCTAAAGGAGTGAACTCCAAAATGTGCATAGCATTGTTGCTGTTTCCTTGCGTCGAAAGATCATTCCCAGTGTGCCTTACGGATGTGTTTCGAATTCGAGACGTACATACTTCGTATATTTTATCCTAAACGGGTTGCGTTCTATTAAAATTGTTTCTTTTGTTTTATTTTATAAGCGGATTTGTTACCGGTTCGAATCGGGTCCATCGAAATATAAACGAGCGAATTCCGCTCTGACGGACTCGTAACGGGTTCGACACGGATCCGCTTCCGTTTTTGTGCATACTGGGTTGTAAATTAATTTCACACCTAATAAAATTTTATGCAATGGGCTATATATGAAATCGATTCTAAAGGAGTAAACTCAAAAAAAAAAAAAATTACATCCAAAGGTATCTTTTGCTTAAAGTTATAAATATTTCAAGTTGTCCTTAATTTTTTGCTGTGAATAAGCTACCTTTTATTCGGAAAAAGTTGCAACTTTCATGAGTTAACCCTATTCATGTCACGCTATCTGAATAACGTAAACTGTCACGGTGTGACTTAGAGACACTAATACAAAAAACATGATTATTTTATATAAAAAAAGAAAGTTTATTACAAAATATCGTTCAAGGAGAATTAATTTGTTTTATTAAAAAGAAAAATTAAATTATTTATAAATAACGTGGAAATTGTTATTAAACTATTTATTTGTACATTTAAGGCAAACTACACTTTTCTGTGAATGCTCGTTACCCATGGGTTTCTGACTATTACCACGGAATTGCTTAGGACAAAAAGGACTTAGCACAAAAAGATATGGGTTTTTTCTGAATGCATTATAATGTAATAACGGCCACATAATATTTGCGAACGGTTTGTCTACAATTGTTAATTTTTCTTCGTTAGCGTTGCGTTTTGTTATCGTTAGACCAAGCAGCGTTCGAAATTCTTAGTAGAAAGATGGGGTCCGCATTGAAACACCGTTTGAACATCTTTCAGAATTTAATATATTTATTATAATTTGCTTATAATTTTGTTTTGTTGTTATTTCTATTTTTCTATCTATGTTTAAGTTTGTATATTTGTGTTAAGTTATTAATATATATGTATCAACAATAGATTTATTTGCACTAACTTTGCAATCGATGCAAGATAACTTTTTTAATCATTTGCTGCAATTTGACTATTTGGTGTGCCATTAAATATCGGTGCTTTGCAGATAATCCAGTAACGATTATCCCTTAGACGAATATCGATCGTTCTTAACATAGAGACAGAAACCGTCAATAAAGTTTTGGAAAACTGAGTTGAAATGGAAGCTCCACAATGAAGCCACATCAATTCATGTTCCGTAAATAATAGCAAGGTTTGAAGCTTCGATATGTTCGAGCAAACTTGTCAAAAAACCTGGTTTCGAGTAGCTCGCATATTCGGAATTAATGGAAAACCAGTTTAAAAGTAAATCTGCAAAAGGTTACCAGTTTATTTTGATCAATTTTGATCACCCCAGTCCCAAATACTAATTAGCAGTGCAGCCCCAAGAAAATGTTTATTTGAACTTTACAATTATTTAAACTATGACATTTACTGGTTTATATATTGTTAAACTTACCTTATCAGCGCACATAGCAACTTCTATGTCCTCTTTTGTTATTTCGAAGTTTTTTATTTTACGAACGTAATTTCCAGCTAATTTTAAAATATCTGCTGATATGTATTCTAAAACAGCCAATATGAAAACGGTAACAGAACTGTCAATTTTGTATTGTAACACATCCTAAATAAAAATAAAGTCATATTAGAATTTACAAGGATTTTAAATTGTTTTCAATGAAATATAGAGGTACATGCCGAATAAGATTTCAACGATATAATTTTAAAAACATGTTTGTTATATGCGACCCGTTCTATGAAAAGGTGCCTTATGACTCAAAAACAAAATTTCGAGAAATCAGCTATTAAAAAATAAAAAATTCAATAAAATTCAGTTTTTCTTTCATTTGTGCTCTTCTTTCTCTACATTATTAGTACACTTCTAAGCAAGTTAGGACTTAATGATTTTCACCATGTGAAAAAGCGTCTCAAACTCTATCCGAACCAAACAAAAAAAGAAAAATAATTTTTTGAGTCATAAGGCACCTTTTCATAGACCGGGTCACATAACATATATCGCTCATTTTGTGTGAACGACTGTCACAGATCGAAATTTAAAAAAATACCGTTTTAAACATTTAAAACAGTGTGACTATAATTTTTTATTGTTTTGAGAATGAACTTCTAACCCCAAATCAGTTTCTATGTCACTTTAGCATTTTAAGGCATGACGCTCTTACCATACTGCGCACAAATTCTAATTCTATTCTTCCTTAATAACTCTTTCGTCCTGGTTTATTTTAACTTACACAAATTTATCGCAATACGTTCATATTAAGAATTACTTTATGTCAAGCAAACATCTTTTTTGTTTCATAAAAAAAATAATTTGTAAAAACAAAACTTATGGTGTTTTCTGTGCTAAGCAAAAATGTTGCGTTTTTGTTGCCTTCTTTTAATTTTGTGCTCTTTTGTAGAATAAGTGCAGCCCTGTGAAAGTATGCTGATATTTTTTTCTTGAAACACTAAAGAAATGGCAAAGAAAAATGAAATTCTTTAAACCCAAAATATATGCAATTTGATGTATTCATCCTCTTCCTCATCGGAAGAAGAAAACTATATACTGTTTCCAAAAGGCAGCTTTATACGCGTGTAAAAAACTTTGTAAACGTAATAAATGAATACACGGACTGCGGGGGTAGTGTTATTGATATTTTTTAAATGTATTTTCATTATTCCATTTTAATGTATTTTCAGTTCAGAGAACATTTCAGGAAGAAACCAGAAAGCGTAGAATATTTTATTTATGATATGCCAGGAGCAATAGGTTCACAAAAAGAGTAAAGAAAGGAGGAAGGCCGTAATCAACTCCCGCCATGCAAACGCTTCTGTTTCTATGGTAAATTCTGAAAAATACTAACTTCAGAATACTACAGAAATTTATCTTTTTAATTTGTTTTAGGTTTTGCAACGACAAAACTACAATATGGGAAGTTAGCAATTTTTTTTAATTCGTCCTACTCTTGCGTCCATACTTTGCTTAAAAAGTTTTGTCATATCTTTTGAACTCCATTTATTTATCCCAAAATGAATTACAACAAGTCTTAAAATTATATTATAAGTTACATGGTCCTAACATACAATTCGTATTTACCTAGGAATTAATTAATTACCGTTATATAAACTAGACATATTAAGTAAATTATTGGTTTTAAAAATTCATTTTTAGAATTAAATTAGTTCAAATTTCCAAAAAAAATTGGGTGGTAAAAAAGGAATAAATTTACGATTTTTAATTAACCTAACATAAATGACTATACTTAAAACTAAACAAACATAGTGAAAGGAACAAACATAACAAAAGGAACAAAATAATGTGTACATGGTCAAGGTACAATGAATAATACATAATATTTTAGTTACTAGTGTATTGATTTATGTTGTATACAAGGTTGGCGATGTCAAATGAATTAAATTTTCTGTGATAAAATAAGAGTTTATTTTCTGAGTATAAATTGTTATTTTTAAATGACTTGGTGACAAATATCTTTCTCTAAATGGGTATGCAATTAGATTTTCCTTTTCTAAATATATTGAAAGCAATTCGTTGTCAACGTTTGTTAATTTTACAATTTTTATATAATTTTGAATATGAAATTCTTTTTATAAACCCGTCCTGAATAGTTTGCCAATTTGCACCAGTGCAAATCCGTAATATGTTTTCTCAAATTTCCTTATTCTCTCCATCTGACAAGAAGAGATGTTGAACCAAATAGGAAATGCATAAGATAAAATGGGTCGAATAATTTGTTTTAAGCAATTTAATTTTATACGATTTCGGAGATCTCTTGTTCTTTTTAAAAAACCTGAATAAATGAAAAATATTTTATTAGCCTTGGCTAAAATAAAATCTATATGTCGATAAAAGTTGTGCGCTTTTTTATCTCTGAAAAAAATTTCTAAATTCATTATTTTTTCAATTAAAATCGTCTTGAAATAAATCGGTTTCGGTTTCGGTTTGTTTTAAGTGTTCAGTATTCAAGTTTTTATTGAAGATAAGTAACTTTTCACATTTATTTTGTTTAACAAACTTTGTTGCTTACATATTCATTTGCATTTTAAGTGTTTCTTTTGTTTGCTTTGTTTATCTGAAGTTTAAGACATCTGCCTAGTTACAGTGTTTCTTAAACTGTGGAAATAATTATTACCATATATCAAATAAAAAAAAAACTTTCCATACTTTTAGTCAATTTTGAATTAAACAGTGTTGGCATACTGCATAGTTCATTTTAAGTAGCTATATTAACTTTTTATTTACTTTTTATTAATTAATTATACAATAATATTATTCTTATTATTTTTTTTTTGTTTTTGGTTTTTCTAAAGCATTTTTTAAATTAGAACATTATTGTTTACGCTTGTTGAAATCACTACATTTCTTCTTTTTCTTTTCCATTTTTTTTTTACAATTATCTCTTTAATTTCAATTATTTGTACTTAAATTTTAAATAAATTTTCATATCTTCATTTAAAATGATTTGTACCAAACCTGGCTGCTTTACGAAGGGTGATATTGATGAGCCAAATTCGTCACCCAAGCGAAAAAAGAAACACATGACCCTTCGAAGCAAGCAGAAAACTGACTTGACACCACTACCACCTTCTTCCCAACAGGACATTGTTGAAGACATGGACACTTGTACAAGGTGGCGCAAAAATAACCTTCCGATGTTTTTTGGCTGTAATTTAAAAAAAAAATTAAAAACTTTGATTCTTCTTGTGGATTATTTTTATTTGGTCTTTTAATTTTTTTTACATCAAGTCGAGAATATGATGTCATGTAAATGGCCGCCGCCACAGTTGATTGTCATTTGAGCCCTTTTTATGGCATTTTCCATCACTTCGGCCAAAACTTCCGGCAATAGGTCCTCACATTCTTGACGGATATTGTCTTTAAGAGCTGCAAGAGTCTGAGGCTTGTTGACATAAGCCCGCGACTTCAAAAAGCCCCACAAAAAGAAGTCTGGAGCGGTCAAATCAGGCAATCTTGCTGGCCAGTGCAAATCGCCAAATCGGGAGATTAGGCGCCCGGGAAATGCATCCTTCAGCATATCGGTTGTGGCACGTGCAGTGTGTGCCGTTGCACCGTCCTGTTGGAACCACATGTTTTCCAATCCCAATTCATCAAGTTGCGGCAAAAAGAACTCGTTGATCATTGCTCTGTAGCGCTCACCATTCACAGTAACCGTCTTCGAAGAAAAAAGGTCCGATGACTCCTCCAGCGAAAACAGCACACCATACAGTGACTTTGAGCGGGAATAATGGCTCTTCGTGGGTTACACGCGGATTTTCAGTGCTCCAGAAGCGTAAATTTTGCTTATTTACGTACCCGCTAAGATCGAAATGGGCCTCATCACTCATGATTATTTTTGATGAAAAATCACCTTCCTCTTGATGGTGATTAATTCCGCGTTCTGGAGCAGTGTAGCGTAACATTGTTTATTAACGTGTATTTCGCATGTGTTTACTACACAAATGTCAAAACAGAACTGACATTAGGGGCCAATCGCAAAATTTATAGCATTTTCTGATAGGAGGATTACTTTTGCGCCACCTTGTACTATTAGTACTCCTCTTCCTACTGTTGCTTCTTCTTCAAATTTAACTCATTTAACTGTTTCTGCTCCTTTGCCGTCGTCGGCTCCATCACTTACATTGCCAGATATGTCGTATGCCCAAACTGTTTCTCTTGCTCCTACTGTTGTCGATGCTCATCAGGTTGCACTTACTTCGGAGGCTTCTGTTCCAATCTCACCTAAACCATTGATTGCGGTTTCTCCAAATAAATCAATCTTTGTTTCGCGCTTAGCTGCAGATACAACAGAAAATGATATAGACTTTTTATTAAAGCAAAGTTGAAGTGCTCTTTGTCTCTTTCGATCCAAAAATTAAAATATTTAAATCCGAGACTGACTACTTCGCTTAGATTGACTGTTCCGGAAAATTTATTTAATACTCTTGTGGATGTAAACTTTTGGCCTCGTAATACAATTGTTCATGAATTTGAATTCAAAAACAAACCACGTATTGCAAATGTTGTACACTTGCCTCGTCCTTCTAATAGTCCTCAGTACCATACAAAAAACGATTAAAAAATCACAAGTCTAAATTAGAGCTTGTGTATCAAAACGTTAGAGGTCTCAATTCTAAGCTTTCCGATATTTTCATTAACAGTTTTGATTTTGAATATAACTTTATAGTTTTTACTGAAACTTGGCTTCGCTCTAACGTTTTAAACTCTGAAATAATGTGCAATAAGTACCAAATTTTTCGTAAAGATCGCTATGATAAGATCGGTGGTGGCGTTCTGATAGCTGTCCATAACTCGCTTGCTTCGGAGGAATTAACAATTCCTGGTACCAACGACCTGGAGTTTATTTGTGTTACAGTTAAAGTAAATAATAATACGATTTTTCTTACTTGCTCTTACATTCCACCTAAAAGTGATTTAACAATTTACTTAAACCATATTAGTGCCATCGAAACAGTCCATAATATGCTTAAAAATATGGATACTATCATTGTTTTAGGTGATTTCAACTTACCTTCTGTATCCTGGAGTATTTTCGATGATTCCGCATTTCTTACTCCTATTTCTGCCTCTGATTGGATAAATGATTTCTTAGATAAGTTGTCCGATCTGTGTCTTCAGCAGGTTAATAATATTCTTAATAAAAATTATAGATCTCTTGACCTTGTATTTGTAGATAGATGCACTTCCGTAAATCTCCGTCGTTCGAACCCAGTTTCCTTACCTGAAGACGATTATCATCCAACTCTTGAAATAACAATATTACTTGCCAACATAAATGAAAATAAATTAGCTCCAGATACGCGAAATAATAAAATTTTTAACTTTAAAAAAACAGACTATGTTAAACTTAATGCTCTTCTCGCGCGGATTGACTGTTCCCCAATTTTAAATAATAGGTCTTCGTACTCTTTTTATGATGTCGAATCTTCAGTACAGTTTCTTAATGATACATTGCAAAAATGTTTCTCATTATCTGTGCCAAAAAAAAAATAGTAATTTCAAACCTTTAAACCCCCCTTGGTTAACTAATGAACTTAAGTCTTTAAAAAATTCCAAAAATCGCTTATTTAAAAATATAAAAAGTCAGGCTCTAATTTAGACTTCGCTTGCTATTCCTCTTGTCGTTACAGATATCAACTATTGAATAAACAATGCTAGTCTGCATATATAGCCAAAATAAAAACTCAATTCAAAGATAATCCTAAACTTTTCTACACGTTTGTCAACTCAAAACGAAAAACCTCCAGCTTCCCACCTCTTATGAAATTTAATCATGATGAAGCATCTTGCGACATCGATGTTTCCAACATGTTTGCAAACTTCTTTAAAACAACCTACTCCGATATTCCATTGAGCATGAGTCTTGAATATCCTTACCTACCACCAGTTAACTCTTTTGAAACCCCCGTAATAGATTCTAATATAGTTATGCATTACCTTCAACAAGTTAAATCCTCTTTTACGACTGGTCCTGACGAAATCCCGAGCTGCATTTTAAAACATTGTTCTAATAGTTTGTGTTCTCCCTTATCAAAAATTTTTAACACATCCTTGCACAGTGGTCATTTTCCCAATATATGGAGAAAATCTTATATAATACCTCTTCATAAATCGGGTTCAAAAATTGATGTTTCCAATTACCGAGGCATCGCAAAACTAAGCGCAATCCCTAAGTTATTTGAGAAAATTATAACTGATCAAATAACCCACGTTGTATCTTCCTCCATTTCCACCTCTCAGCATGGTTTCTTAAAGGGAAAATCTACGATAACTAACCTCTTGGAGTTTACTTCGCGTGTCATCAAAGGTTTTACTATAGGACGACAGACTGACGTTGTTTATACAGACTTTAGCAAAGCTTTCGATTGTGTCAATCATTATCTTCACGTCAAACTATTACACTGGATTAACTCGTACTTGTCGAATCGTTCTCAAAAACTTTTATATAAGAATTCTATGTCAAAAAATATTTTGGTCACATCTGGTGTTCCGCAAGGAAGTCATCTTGGTACGGTTTTATTTTTACTGTTTATAAATGACCTTCCTTCTGTAATAAAACACTCTAACGTCTTAATGTACGCCGATGACGTGAAACTTTTCATAACGTACAAATCGCCTGAAGATCAACAACTCTTACAATCGGATTTAAATAGTCTAGTTGAGTGGTGTAATTTAAACCTTTTAAAATTAAGCTTAAAAAAATTTAAGCAAATGACATTCTCACGTCGAATTGCTAATAGTATAAATTACACTATAAATAATACTATCTTAGAAATTGTATACAGTTTTCTTGATTTAGGTGTAATTATGGATCCTAAACTTCGTTTCAATCTTCAAGTTAATTTGGTGGTAAATAAGGCTTGGTTTCATTGGTTTCATTAAAAGATGGGCTAAAGAAAAGAAGTCAACGATCCTTTCACTACTAAAATACTTTATACCTCTCTCGTTAGACCAATTCTTGAATATGCATCCGTAATATGGAACCCTCAATACATTGTCCACATCGATGCATTCGAATCGGTTCAAAAACAATTCTTACTTTTTGCTTTACATTATCGTTGGAACCCCATTATTCTTCCCCCTTATGAAAGCCGCCTTAAAATTATTTGCCTGCCTTCCTTAAGAAGCAGAAGAATTATGCTCAATGTCTCCTTTTTATACAAACTACTCAGTGGCGATATAGACTCACAATACCTTCTTTCTTTATTAAACTTCAACATCCCTAGGAGCGGAGCCAGACATTTCCAGCTTTTTAAGTTGAGTCAGTGCACTTCTAATTATGCCCTTCACGACCCTTTGCGATGTATGTGTAGTGATTTCAATGGTAACTTGAACTTGATAAATTTTTCTGACTCGGTGGATGTCTTAAAACGTAAAATGATAATACATTGGAATAGTTAACACATTCATTGTGATAACAAATGCAGCTCGCGATAATTGTGTAGATTTTACGATTTAACAAATTTAACTCGCGATAATTGTGTAGATTTTACGATTTAACAAATAAGCATCATCGAATATGTTAGATACTTTAAGTTTTCGTTTTATTCAGTTTCGTTGCTTTATTTTTTTCATGAAATTATTTTAGATCTTTAGTTCTATAGCTTCCCAAGTTTGAAATGGGACCATGAAAACCGTGTCTCTCTGCTTGGTACGTCGGAGTTTATCTCTTTTCCATACAAGTTTTAACCTGCGTTGGCCCAAATGCATATCCAAATAATAACTTTAGCTCGGTGTTCCCTTATTTTAGTGACCCGAATATATAAATATATTGTGCCTGTACAATATATACTTGTATATCTGTGCTATGTTTGGTATTGGTTTGGTGTTTGAGAGTTGCATCTCTTTTCCACGTAGGATCTTGGGTTGGACAGTAGCCCCAAGCCTAATGACAGCAGTTGTGAACGTGGTTGTGTATGCTCTGGTGAATTACTTTGGATGTTGTCTTGTATATCTTCGTATTATGAAGATTGTGCTTTTATTCGATGATGTTTATGATGTTAACATAAGCGCAAAAAATACTAAAATTTCAAATGTTTCTTTATTTAATTTTGATTTCCGCTGAAAGGCCAAGCAATTATGCTTAGTGGAGGCTTTTATTTGCCAATACGTGGTAAGTTTTAGCACGTAGGTGCATTCTTTCCAGTCCGGCTGATCCGGGAACTTCTTAGAGTGTAAATCGTGCATGCGTATAGCGCGGGCCATACGTATCTATGAAGATTTCTTACCTCCAGGCGAATCCAAAAAAAAAAAAAAAAGTAAATTTACTGTGTAGTATAACACCCAAATATTTTAGTCGGTCTTTGTATGTTAAAATTTGTCCATTTATTTCTATTGTTGGAATATATTTTCTGGCATTAGGATATAAATATTTCTTGAAACCTTTGAAAACTGTACATTCACATTTATTTATATTTAATTTTAATTTCTATTTGTTAAAGTATTCAAGAAGATACTGTTAATTTTGATTTACCAAATTATTGACTATTCGCAAAGATTGATTAGAACACAAGATCAAAATATCGTCTGCATAAATTAAGGAGAGCATGTTTGGACCTGGATCAGGTATATCTGCCAAAAGTATGTTATATAGTACAGGACCCAAAAGTGAACCTTGTGGAACGCCAGCCAAAACTGACTTTGAAATTGAATTTTGATCACGATTAAGCACATAAAATGAACGGTCCGTTAAATAATTTAATATGATCCTACATAAATTTTTATCAAAGCCAAAAACTTTAAACATTTTGAAAATAATACCCTCAATCCACGCAGTATCGAAAGCTTTTTCAAAATCTAAGCTTACAGCTATTGTTGCGCATCAATTGTTTAAATTTGTAGAAACGTAGTCAGAGAGTAGCATTAACGCATGATTTGTTGAATGTGAATTACGAAATCTAAATTGGTAATTTTTCAATATATTTGCATCCGAAATAAGACTTTTGATTTTGATCAAAAGAAATTCTTCGAAAAATTTGCTAATATTGGATAATAACGAGATCGGTCTATAGCTCTTAGGATTTTTTTCATTAGTGTTTGGTTTTAAAATAGGAATTACCTTTTCACATTTCCAACTCACTGGGAGAAAGCCCAAATTAAGAATATGATTAAAAAGAATGGCGCAAAATTTTCAAAAAAATAAAGTAGTTTTTCTAAGAACAAAATTAGAGATCCCATCTTCGCCAAAACTTTTTTTATTTTTGAATTTGAGAGCACAGCAAATATCCTCAGAATTGATAAAGCATTTATAATAATCTGGTAAAACACCCTCACCATTTCCTACAGACGAAGATCCATCAGCAGTAAAAATACACTGTGTGTAATTTTTTAAGTCATGGCAAAATAACCATATACGGACACCACTACGTGATAAAAGACTAAAAAAAAAAAGACCCGTGTCTCCAAATTTTTCCCAAAGTCATGCACTTTTTTGTTTATGGGCCGCCAAAGATTTGGGGCCTCGGTATCATTTTCGCAAAAAAGTGATCATTTTCTTG
Source organism: Pherbina coryleti (assembly GCA_943735915.1). Taxonomy (NCBI): domain Eukaryota; kingdom Metazoa; phylum Arthropoda; class Insecta; order Diptera; family Sciomyzidae; genus Pherbina; species Pherbina coryleti. The sequence goes on along the minus strand of OX030948.1, from coordinate 119,518,751 downwards.
GGCTCATATCTTGCAAACCGTTCAGAATTTCGATTTACTCTCTGAGGCAAAGTTGTAGCTCTTGTCATAAGCTCTTGTCACCCGGGAGACACGGGTCTTTTTTTTTAGTCTTTTATCACGTAGTGGTGTCCGTATATGGTTATTTTTTTTCGTGTTGCACTGTGATATTATTAAAGTTGAAAATTGGCTCATTATTAAGTAATTCACTGATTTCATTTTTCACAAAATTCGTAAATTAAATTGACCCTAAATTTAAATTTTGACAATGAACTTTTTCAAAAGTATCAGCTAACATATTCACTTTATTTAGATTTTCAGAAATAACATTACCAAAATCGTCAACGAAAACAAAATCAGGAAGACCATGTGTTTTGTTCAATCCGCATTAACTTTTAATTTTTTTATAGGTTTTATTATTCATTTTAATTTTTTTGAAGAAATCACACCAGTATCACACCAAAGCAGTCTTCGTGTAGTGAGATACGTTCTTTGATTATTTTGTCCAGGTTTCTAATAATTGCTTTCAGTGTATTTTTTCTCTGCGGATCAGCACATCTATACGCCATTTTTCTCAAATTTTTTTTTTCTCGAATAAAGTTAATAATATCTTGTGGAAGATTAATTTGTCCTTTCTTCCGAATGGTTATTTTAGGAGTAGATGACAAAATTGCTGATTCAAACGCAGGCCTTAACTGTGAAACGCAATTATTAATTTTGACTAATGAAACTGTTCTATCATTCGGTAGAATATGTTCAACAAGGTTGTTTTCCAAAGTTAAATTGAAGCGATCTGTATTAATTTTACTAAAATTATAAACTTCAACCAGAGGATTTCTTACAATATTACAACTCAATAAATTTAGTTCCACGGCGTTGTGATATGACTCAAAATATAGAGTACTGAGAAAATTTGGGTGCAAATCACTAAATTTAATGTTTAGGCAAGTAGAGGTTAGAAATATATCCAAGAAGGACTCACAAGTAGAGATTCTGGTAGGGAATTTTGTTGGAATTATCTGGACTAAGGGCTGATTATTCAGCCAATTTGAAAGAATCCTTCCATTGACGTTAGTGGTCACATTGCCCCAGCTAGGATGTTTAGAATTTAGGTCCCCTCCCAAAACAAATTTATCAGAATTAATAACACTTACAATTTTATTCAAGTCAATGACAGAAAGAGTGTCCGAAGATCTTAAATACATGGAAACAAAAGAAATGGTGCTTCCATCAATAAGGCTTACTTGGAAGCCTTACTGATACTAACAAGATTTAATTCAATTTTTTTATAACTAAAATTTTCCTTTATGCAAATTGCAGTTCCACCACCTGAACCTGCTGATCGATGTTGTCTAATAATATAATAATCTTTAAATTCAATTTTATGTCGAATATTTAATTTATGTTCCGCAATAAGAACAATATCTGGCTTATTTTTTTTTTAAGAAAATATAAAAATAACGGCGTTTTTGTTTTGAAATCAAAGAGTTGACATTGATGAAAATACATTTAATTTTCCTATGCATTAAAAGTCAAAAGAAATTATTTGCTATTTCTAAGAACCATATTACGGATTTCCACCAGAGCAGATAGAAAAAAATAAGTTAAAAAGTTTTTCTTGTTTAACATGAATTGGCGCTTCTTTATTATAAGTTGGTAAAAATGCGTTGATTTTAATTATTAAATTTGAAAAACTTTGTCCGAATACGGTTTCACATTCATTGTTTATGAATGCAAAATTATAACTAATTCACAATACTGCGTTAGGTCGGTAGGCCTTTGACCGTACTTTATATCGACGTTGTAAAAACTTTACGATATGAGCTGTCAGAACGCACGACCTTCTAATTTTACTTCTTGAGTGTTGCTTTGGCAAGTCGTGCGTCTGTCAATAAGATCAACTTAGGTGATGCCAATGCAAGCAGTCACATAAGAAATTCCACAAAAGGTCTCTTTTCCCTACATCAAGGAATTTAAAATGGAAGTAGATTTTATTTGATTTAATCAATAAAAAATTAAAAATAGTGTTAAAAAATCAGTTGCACTAAAATGTATGTATGTATTAAAAGCAATTTTAATAAAAAACATGCATTACAAAACAGAAATCTGAAAGATAACTTGTGCTCTTTTTTAGAAAATAGATTTAGAAAATAGATGTATATAATTTTTTAAAAGGGGTAGCAGCATATAATTTTGAGAATTAAGTTATTAATTTTTCGAGTAAGAAACGCGCTTAAAAACATTAAAAATGTATTTTGAAGATATGGAAGACTTCTTGGACATTGCATTGCTTGGGTATGATTGGGTATGCTGCCTATGAAGCCCATAAGAGACAGAAAGTGCAATCAGTGCGAAGTCAGTGGATTCGGGAGCTGAATTTAGGAAGGGACGTGGAAGGGTTTTATGCTCTGAATTTTGAAAAAATGCAAAGGAAGGACCCGGACCAATTTTTCAAAATAACAAGGATGACTCCGAACACGTTTGAGCTTCTACGTGCGCTTATTGAACCGCATTTAGAGAAATCGTCATGGAGGGAGCCGATTTCACCATCTTGTAGGCTTTTCCTGGTTTTGTTGTAAGTTAAAATTGCAAACAAAGTCAAACTTATGTTTACTTTAAGTTTCTATTAAGGTACCTTGCGCAAGGAGTTCCAAAACAAGTAAAAAATAAATAAATAAATAACTGGCCATTTCAGCCCTTGAAAGGACTTTGACCTAGCTTCTTATGATCAATTGTGTTGTACGTGTTATTAAGTTTGTACACAATTGACCGAGAAATGGACCTACAGGCTTAACGCCGACTCCGAACGGCGATGAACGAAATGTTCTTATTCTCAAGAAGCTTTACATGGCATTTTGATTACTCTCTGAGGTTTGCCACTGTCTGCAGAGAGGTGGCGGCCGTACAGAAAAATTCAAATAATTTTCTGTCGCTGCTGGGGTTCGAACCTGGGTTTCCAAAGTTCGTTGACATAGCGGCCACGCACTTTAACCAACTACGCCACGGACGCCACAAGTCCAAACAAGTCCAAAACAAGTACTACCTTGGATATTCCGCCTAGGATTTTCAACAGTGCACACAATAATATATGAAACTTGCGACGTTGTTTGGAAAATATTAATGCCTTTGTATATGCAACCACTTTCCGAAAATGATTGGAAACAAAACGCTGTAGATTTTGAAAATATTTGGAAATATTTGGAAACTGTGTTGCTGCTATAGACGGAAAACATTTTAATATCCGTTGTCCTCATTGTCCTCAAAAGGACATCATTCGATTGTTCTTCTCGCTGCATGTGATGCAAACTACGTTTTTGTAGCAGTAGACATTGGTGCATACGGAAGTCAGAGTGATGGTGGAATTTTAGCGGAATCCTCGTTCGGGAAAAATTTATTAACAATTATTTATTTATGACCAGAGGTGCCACTGAAATATTTCCCAACAAAACTTAAGCAAATTTCTTTATTTGTTCAGAGCGGAGTACAAATGATGATGAACGGAAACTCATATTTTTACATTTTTTCCTTGTGAAATATTTGTATTAAGGGAGGTTTTACCTAAATCTTAGGCAGATTTTGAAGGAGGATTGTGAAATAACGGATATAGGTATTTGAGTGAAACTTTTTATATTTCTTTACATTTTCATTTATGTTTTTTTTTTTTTTGTGAACTCTTTTTCGCGCACGATTGCTCGGTAACTATTGTACCGATTTACTTTAAACTTTCTGAGCAGCTAAAAAAATATGTTAAAGAGGGATTATTTCGATTTTTCTTTAAGTTCTTAAAAATCTGTAACAGCTACTTTTGTCCTCTAATTAAAGCCCTTTTTTAATTTTAACTTTGCGCAGCCGCCATTTTGTTTGTAATTAATTTTATTGAAAAAACTCGAAGTCATCCCCAAATTATATGTTTCAACTTTTACCAAAATTTTGTTTTTTTTATGACTCTGTCACGCGGAAATGAAGTCACAAAAAATAATAATTTTTTTTATAAATTTAATAAAAATGTAAAAATAAAACGAGTTTCACTCAAATATCTCTATCCGTTATTTCACAATCCTTCCTTAAAATTCAGCTTAAAATTAGACAGAATTAGATAAAACCTCCCTTAAGACCTTTTAAGTCCAATTCCGGGAAAATTGCACGTCGCTCTTAAGTGGTTTAGGCGCGAAATGCGAATAAAGTAAACATTACAGGAATTGAAATGGTAAGCGTATATGTTAATTGTGCGATCTTTTATATGGTTTAGGCGCGAAATGCGAATAAAGTAAACATTACAGGAATTGAAATGGTAAGCGTATATGCAGTGGCGTTCCTAGGCTTGGTGACACCCGGGGCGGATACTCATGGTGTCACCCCTATAAAAAATTTTTAAATGCAAAAAGAAACCAATTCGATGAGATTAAGTGTTTTTATTATTATCTTTATGTTTTCCGAAAAAAAAACGAACAACATATCGTCCGTCCCCTTCATGCCAAAAACGCCAATGTGAATTTAAGTGTTTTTTGGGAAATTGAGTTTAAAGATTCGAATGGCTCAGAAAAAGCGAAACATCCACATTTTCCAAATTTTCTTTTCGGAAATGGATGGCACATGTCTTCGTTATACACAGTTAAAATTTGGTTCCAGTTACTCTACAAAAACATTAAAAAAAAACTTTTTGTGCAATCATGTAACAATTATTGCTTGAAAATTGTATTAAAATAAATATCAAAATCATGAAAAAAGCTCCATCAAAAAAATGTCTACCATACGTACACAGCAAATTATGTTCTTCGTCAACAGAAAAAAACAATCAATGTCCTATCTCATCGGTAGCAGGCACAAACTAATTTTTAGTGAAAAAGGTGCACAAAATTCTGAAAATTTTGAACATGCGACTCTGTTAAAACTTTGGTAATGATGACAATTGCAAAATTCCTTCTGCAGTTTATTTTTCAAAGCATTGTTAATGTCTTGAACCAATAATTTCAGAAATTGACCTTATGACCTGGGAGTTATATGGAAAAAACTGAATACATTATCAGAATTTTTGAGATTAAAACAAATCACAAAAATCGAAATGGACACTTCTTGCCATTTTTTTATCAAAATACATTGTTCTCAGCTTTCTTCAAAAATAGAAAAAAAAATCATTGATATATCTCATCACTTTTAAGCTCAATTTTAGTCTCAAAAATAGCATTTTTCTCGTAATGTATTCAGTTTTTCCATATAACTCCCAGGTCAGAAGGTAGATTTCTGAAATTATTGGTTCAAGACAATAACAATGCTTTGAAAAATGAACTGCAGAAGGACTTTTGCAATTGTCTTCATTACCAAAGTTTTTATAGAGTCGCATGTACAAAATTTTCAGAATTGTTAATTTCCTTTATGCCAAAAAAACCAATGTGCACATTTTTTCACTAAAACTGAGCTTGTAACCGCTACTGATGAGATAGATCAATGATTTTTTTTTTCTATTTTTGAATAAAGGTGAGGACAATGTATTCTGATAAAAAAAGTGTCAAGAAAACTCCATGTCGATTTTAGGGAATTTTCAAATCCTAAAAATGTAAAAATGTATATATTACTTTTTCAGGAACATATTTGTATATGTAGGTATAAGGTTAAACAAAGAAATCTTATTAATGACGTTCTCTTAAAAACTAACTTTTCTTACTTTAAGAGCTGCAAAATTTTAAATAACCTCATCGAAATCAATATTACTTGCAAGCACGTTTTCAATGGATAAAATAGCAAGATTGGAAAGCCTTGCCTGTCACATGGAAGACCTTAAATAAGTATTCATTAATTTTAGCTTTGAAAAACTCCTTTCGCATGAAGCTACTGATACACAAATTGTTAGAAATAATTTCAACGCGACAAAATGGGACACACATTTTTTAACGTAATTTATTTGTACCTTTCTCTTTCTGTTTGAGAAATAAAAAAAAATATCGATATGGTGTCACCCCTAAAATGGTGGTACCCGGGGCGGACCGCCCCCCCCCGCCCCCGCCTAGGAACGCCACTGCGTATATGTTAATTGTGCGATTTTTTATAACAATTTTTCGACTGCGGACATTTGTTTTTATTCACAGCATATATCAAACATTAAAAATTTAAAAAACAAACTCGCGATCAAAATAAATACTTACCATTCGAACTCCTGTAATGCCTACTTTATTCGCTTTTTACTTATATTAATTTTATCTTTATATCATACTTGCGTTTTGGTGGTTTTGTCATTTCGTAAATGCTATATATGTATAAAGCAGCGATTGCCATCGCCTAACTCTTTCCACTCTATTACAAGAACTTCAATATTTCTATGATTGTTGTAATTCGCCGAATCGTTCACAGGCGCAGCTGCACCGCAACCATACAGCGTGTTTGTTGTTGTTTATTCTTGTCGTTGTTGGTATAATAGCGCATGCGATCGCGTACAACTCTTGCTACGCTGAAGGTTTCTTGTCGGTAATTTTGCGTATGGTTTCGTCACCTACTCCTTTTTGTTTGTGTTTTTTTTTTGTACTACGCATTCCTTATTGTACTACGCATCTAACGCGACTGCGTGTAAGCAGCGGGCAAGCAGCGTGCGAAATCAATTGCAAGATGAATTTGGGGGTGAATCGGATTGCGGAATGGAAAATCCTCTCCTTAATCCTCTCACAATATGCAATCACAAGAGTGCACTTGAGATAGCGTTAGTACAGAAAAATATGTATTAATTTCACGTACAGAACGATCAAATCTTCAGTGTTCAAGCGAACGTCAAGCAGGCAATATCTGTGCTGGCCTGTTCCTTAAATAGATGACGAAAAATTGTACACTGTACAAAATTTCATGCATGCAAATTTTTTGATGCTTCTGCATCAAACTGTATAATTTTTTTATTGCAGTAGTTTTTTATTTATAAATTTTTTTTTCAAATATATATAAATGTTTTTTTAAATCATCGACCCTGAAGTCTGATTTATTTTTTGTTAAAATCATTCAAGATCTATAACAATTTCTTTCCCAACAAACATTGTGGCGAGTGGTGATTGGTTAACGAATCACTTATGAATCGTTGTTTTAATTGTTTTCGAATAGTTTCGTTCCTACTGCATCAGAGATTGGCTTGATGCTTAAAGAAAGCACCGATTGAAATCATGACTTTGTTAAATTCCATTGAGGACGCTTTTAGCATCGATTTGCTATCAATCGCCTTTCAACATTTTTGTGGTTCGTTAGCGAATCAAGTCTTTAAATTTTAGCGATTCGTTAGCAAATGGCTTCTCTCATTTTTAGCAATTCATTTACGAATCACTACTTTTATTTTTAGCGATTCGTTACCGATTGACTTAAGCTTTATTTTACGATTTGTGAACGAATTCTTATGTCCCCAATTATTTCCGATATTTAATATATCTTTCTTATTTAAAAATTTGTGATTGTTACCTCTTATATTAATACGCAAACTTTAAACCGCCTTCCTTTTTACCCCTTTTTTAAACAACACATTCGAATGAAACTTATATGATTTGAAAGCTCTGGTTCATACCAAAATTTTTATTCAAAATATCTGTCATTAAGATAAGATAAGATAAGATTCGTTATCGAATTGCTTTTTTTAGTTTTGGAGACTTGTTTGGGACTCGTTAACGAATTCCTTTTTTCGGATTTGACGATTCGTTAACGAAGGAGGAATTTCTCTCGCTCGCGATATTATAAGTGAATCGCTTCTAATAATTGCTAATGAATGAAATGTACGAAAACGCGATTCGTTAGCGATAACATTAGTGAATCATTTTGTTTGTTGGGTTGTTTCAAAAAATCAAATGTAACATTCTATGAAATTTTTTGTTATTTTTTTATTTTCATTTATCATTTTTCCATGAACCCATCGCCGTCCCATAATAAAATTGTGTGCACTTTTAGCCGAGATATACAAACCAAAAAATTTCAAATGGATTGTTTTCAGCTTTTTACATGTCCGTTTGCTTATCTGTATTTCACTTTATCCATCCGTCACTGTGTTTAATTTTTATAATCCGTCCACTATACATTTATTTCATTTCGCATTATAAATAAGAGCAAAGAAAAAATCTCATATATCTATAAAATGTCCGCAAAAACCACTTTAGCACTACTTTGTTTTCAGTGTGCTTTATAAATAGAAACCGTAAGAGCGAGAGCATGCTGTTGTGAAAAGTAAGTGTTGCATATCTAATATATTAAGAGGATTGCTTGTTAAAAGGGAGTTTTTTTTTCTTGAAATTACTACCAGCAGCTATAAAATCGCTTTGCAACAACAACTTCTTGGCATATTTATAATTGTTTTGCAAGAGCATGCAACCATTACAATTCTATATCTGCCTCCTAACATATTTTTAACTAATATTTTGTTAGAACTGAATCACATAATAAATTTATACTTTTATTTTGCGCGAAAATTTATACTACTAAAAAGCAAGTTTAGGACACAAGATGTTATCGAGATATGATTGCATTCAACGTGATTGAATTCAGTTAAATTCAAAATATTAAATAGTAAAATTATAAAACGCCCTTTTTTTTTGTATACATGGCATGCAACATTGATTATGAACTGCTCTGAGCGCAATGAGCACAATTATCATATCACTATCTATATTACGCTCTTCTTACGCTCTATCTCATTATATTTGTGCATGTCCCTCGTTTCCTTTACCATCGAATTTATGAAGCAATGCTGTCGCCCGTGAAGCAAGCAGCGGGCAACCAAAATACACTTACGCGCAAAATGCCCATACGGGCAACTTTGCCCACCCCTACTATAAAGTAATGTATTCATTTTGATGGTTAATAGCTCATTGAAAAGGTAACAGCACAACTTTTTTATATCCATAATACTTAGTTTTGTAGAAAAATTAAAAGAAAATAAAAAGTTTTCAGGCCCTTTTTAAAAATTCCGATACATACAATTTCTAAAACACTTTGGAGTACACTTAGAATGTCTTAATGCATATATTCCACAAATAAAAATGTAAAAATTGATTTTTCGTCCCTCTTCAACTATGCCAAAAATAGTTACAGTGTACACGATTTCGAAACAAATTCAATCAATCACATAGATACATTAAACAATTTAGTAATAACATAAATAATAAAAATTTAATTATTCTTGCATACTATTTTCAAAGACCTTTTAAAAATATAGACTGCAAGTCGGAATCCAAATGCGATTTGTATATTGGAAAAAATAGCTAATTGAATGACCAATTAAAGTTTTACTTAAAATACATAAATAAAAAGTTCTTCCAGTTTTTTTCATTTGTTTACTTATTATAAATAATTACAGAAAAATAATTTAGCTATGTAAAATAATATAAAATTCATTAAAACTTGCATTTCTTTACTTTAAAAAAAAAAATAAAAATCACATAATTTTTAACTGTAACATGAGATAATGAGATGAAATAAAAGATTTCATTTGATTTCATCAATGAAAATTAATTTATCAATATTATATAATATAAAATTCATCAAAAATTGTATTCGATTACTCTAATACCATAAATCAAATAATTTATAAACTGTGTCACGGGCTAATATAAATCCCATGAAACTCAAAAACACCCACATATTAAGCTATTCAAAGTAAATGCAACCCTTCCATAGCACAAAATGTTACATCTCAAAGAAAATGCAACCCTTCATAAAACGAAATGTCAAACGCACGACCGAGTGGACATTTTCGCTACTCATATCGTTATATCGTACTTTGACCGTACTTTACCCCTTCGTATGATATTTACGATCAAAGTACGAGCAAAGTTTGAGGTCGAATTGTGAATTGCTGCATAAGAACACGTGAGTTTCTACTCTAGCTGTCAAAGGCCGACCGACCTAACGCAGTATTGTGAATTAGCTATTACTATTATTTTTACTTTTAATATTATTATTGCCACGCAAAGTATCTGCAAATGATTTTGTCGGTGTTGTAAAATTTTGTATTGATTTTTTTATTAATAATTTATTGTTTCCTTTTTCAAATTTTCTTTCACTTATCGATTTTTTTTAGTTGTTGATACACTTCACATTTTTTGTAATTTGCCGTATGCCCCTCCGATTTGCAAAGTACACAATAGACAGGCATACCAATTTGCTTCTTGATGGTGCCGTCGCTTAATGTTTTTGTTATAATATCATTATTGATTTCCTAAGACGGAATCAAGCATTTATTGGGCCCATGATTTCCGCCACACTTTACACAACGGTAGGGCATATTGCAATTAATTGCCGCATGATTAAAACGTTGACAACGCTTGCACTGTAAAATTTGATTCGGCTTATACTTATGAAAATAAATTTTGTTTTGGTTAAGGTATTTAATACTTAAAATTTCTTGGATATTCGAGGAGTTATCAAATTGCACAAGCCAATTAAATTTTAATTTCGAGACTCTAATTAATTTAAAGTTTAGTTGCACTGAGTTAAGTGCACTAATTAAGTCATTCTCATCATAATAAAATGGAAAATTTTTTAAAATAAATGTTATTGGTTTGTCATATTAAGGGGTGAAAGTGTAGTGTTTTGTATTATCTTTTATAAATTGTTCTCTGACTTTTTTGTAATCGGATATGTTAAGGATTTGAATTTTGGTAGTGTCATGTTGTGTTTTGTTAAAGTAATAGTTTTTGTGGTGTAGTATATTAAAAACCTTGCTGTGCAGTTCCTTGGTGTTCTCGTTGGACACAATCAGGATCGGCGGCTTTTTTGGTGTTCTGAACTAGAGTGCTGGGAGTAATTTTTTTTGTTGGCTTCTTTGTATTTATGGGGGGAAAGACGATATCAGCTTCTTCACTCATGAGGCTGATATCTTCATCGTGACTGAGCTCAAAAAATTTATTGTTTTTGAGCTTTTCTTCTAATTGCTTTTTGTTTATTTTCAGTTCTTCAATTTGTTGCAACTGCTTTTGCAGTTGTATCGTAAGCTTTTCGACATCTTGGATATCACAAACATTGTCATTAGGCATTTTTTTGTGTGATAGCTTCTCTATCATTATTATTTGGGCCATTGTTATTTGGCATTTTTTTCTGTGATGACTTCACTATCACTGCTGTTTTTAATTGATATCTTGCGCTTCTGCGTACTCGATTTTTTTCTTTTTTCATTGTGAGGACTTAGCAGGCACAGCCTCAATATCAGACATAACGTCATTTATTACATTTTCGATGAACAATAAATTACTATAGGATATATTAACCGACTCGCGGTGAGGATTCACAACGAGGATATAAGTCTATGAGTCTATATACATATATATGTGGTGGGCACAAAAAATAATAGACTTTTATTTTATTTAAAATATTTTTTAAAAATTTTATTTTTTTAACAATTTATTTTTAAACTTGTACATTCATCGAACACAATTTTATAACTAATTTAAAATACAAAATTTTTGATAAATAAAAATTGACAATTTTGAAATCTTAAATAATAATTTTTTAAAATAAATGTGTAAGTGAATATTATTAAAGTTGTATGTTGCTTTGTATGTTGTGATGTCGGTGTTTATATGTGGTGGTATTGAGTCACCACATTATTCCCCCTCCCTTCTGAAAAATTTTGGTCGTGTTGGCTAATAGGTTAAAGTGTACTTTTTAGTGTTTTTATGTTTGGTTGAATGTGTCTGTGCTGTTTCGGTGTCCAAGGTGGCGGGCTTAATCCTATCAATGTTGACTGTTATGTTAGTGCTATTTTTACGAATTGTGAAGTATTTCGGTGTTCTCTCAATAACTTCGAAGGGACCATCGTACGGCTCTTGTAGTGTTTTACGAATTGTGTCATTGCGGACAAAGACAAAGTTACAAGTACTAAGGGCTCGAGGTATATATTGTTGAAAGTTAGTGCTGTGATGCGCAATGTTTGACTTTTGATCTTCTACGACCTCTTTAAGTTTGGGCAAGGTGTCCGACGAATTAAAGTTCTGACTGCTGTGGATTACTAGTTGTTGTGGTAGCCTGAGTGTTTGACCAAAAACCATTTCAGCTGGTGAAGCCTTAATATCTTCTTTGACCGTGGACCTAAGTCCTAGAAGAACTAGTGGCAACTCTGTGTACCAATTTGTGTGGTTGTTACTCGCTATTAGAGAAGTCTTAAGTTGGCGGTGAAATCGTTCTACAATCCCATTAGCTTGTGGATGATAAGCAGAAGTGGTAATGTGTTTGCTTCCTAGTGTCTTAACGAAGTTTCGAAATGTTGTGGACGTGAATTGAGGACCTCGATCGGAAGTAATTTCCAGAGGAACTCCAAAACGTGAGATGTATTCCTTTTGAAGTGTATCTACGATAGTACTGGCGTTGGTATCTTTAATTGGATACGCTTCGGGCCAACGTGTGTTTCTGTCAACTAAGGTAAGTAGATATCTATAACCTTTAGATATTGGTAAAGGGCCAACTAAATCAACGTGAACATGCTCAAAACGACCGGGTGGTATGTCTATCTTGTGTGGGATTGTCTTTGTGTGTCGATGTATTTTAGCTCGTTGGCATCTAACGCATTCTTGCGACCATTTGTTGATTTGTGTGTTCATTTTGGGCCAAAAATATCTTTGTGTTATGAGTCGTCGAGAAGCTCGTGTACCTGGGTGTGAAATATTATGTAATTGTTCAAAAATTTGTTTGCGTAATGTTTGTGGAATGTATGGACGTGTTCCTGAACTTCTTTGTTCGCACCAAATTTTAATGTTAAGTATTGGAATGTGTATTTGTTCGAATTTGTAAGTGTGTTTATTAAGTATCTCTTGTAGTTCCGAATCTGTATTCTGTTCTTTGTGTAGAGTTCTGAGGTTAATCTCAGAGGTTGTGAAAGCCTCTATCTCAGCTCTTGAAAGTGCGTCCGCTACGGTGTTATCGGTACCTTTAATGTGTCTGATGTCGTTGGAAAATTGTGCAATGAATTCTAGGTGTCGTGTTTGTCTTGGGCTTCTCTCTGTTTTAGAATGTAATACTGAAGTAAGTGGTTTGTGATCTGTGTATATAGTAAATGTTCGTCCCTCTAAATAGTGTCTAAAGTGTTTAATTGTAAGATAAATTGCTAAAAGTTCGCGATCGAACGTACTGTATTTTGTCTCTGATGGAGATAATTTCTTTGAAAAGAAAGCTAGTGGTTCTGTTTCCTGATTATGTTTTTGTTGCAAAACTGCACCGATAGCAGTGTTAGATGCATCCACAGCGATAGAAAGTTTTGCTTTGCTATTAAAATGATTAAGTAGCACTTCCTTAGTAAAACTTTCTTTTATCGTTGCGAATGCTTCTGTTGTGTTTTCTGTCCATGTTAAGTGTTTGTCCTTTGTTTTTGATGCTGAAGTTATCATATCGTAAATTTGTGTAAGTGTGTGTGCTAATTTTGGAATGCATCTGTGGTAGTAATTAATCATCCCGATGAATTTCTGCATTTGTTTAACTGTTTCTGGTTTTGGATAGTTAACAATGCATTGAATTCTATCGGGAGATGGTTGTATGCCTTTGTTTGAAATGTCATAACTTAAAAAATTTATTCTGTCTACGCCGAAAATACATTTGTTTGGTTTGATGTTTAGTCCGTTATTGTCTAGTCGTTCAAAAACTAAATTTAGATGTTTAACGTGTTCTTCTTCTGTCTCGCTGGCCACAAGAATGTCGTCGAGGTATACAAATACGAAGTCTAGTTCTCGTAATACTTCGTTGATAAATCGTTGGAATGTTTGAGCTGCATTTCTTAAACCGAATGGCATTCTCAGAAACTCAAACATTCCGAACGGTGTTGTAATCGCGGTTTTATGTATGTCTTGTGTGGCCATGGGGATTTGGTGGTATGCTCTAACTAGGTCTAATTTTGAAAATATGTGTTTATTGTGTAAGTCTATAGATAGGTCGTGTATGTGTGGTAGAGGGTAGCGGTCTGGAACTGTAATGGCGTTTAGTTTTCTATAGTCACCACAGGGTCTCCAGTCGTTCACATCTTTTTTGGGTACTAGATGTAGTGGAGAAGCTGACATGGAGTCTGAAGGACGGCAGATACCTGTTTTGATTAAGAAATCAAATTCCTGTTTGGCAATTTTGTATTTGTTGGAGTCAAGGCGTCTTGGTCTAGAAAAAGGTAACTGTCCTTCTGTAGTTATGTGGTGTTCTGTTTTGTGTTTAACTGGTTTGTTGTAGTCGGGTTCTGCTGTTAGTGATGGGTAATTTTTGAGTATATTTGTAAATTTGTTGTCTAGTGTAATTAGTTTGGGTAGTGATGTTTCTGTAAATGCTGTGATTGCGTTAACTGATAGTTGTGTAAGTGGATCAATGAGTTTCTTGTGTTTTAAGTCTATCAAGAGTCCATATTTCGTAAGGAAATCTGCTCCTATGATGGGTCTTGTAATGTCTGCTAGTATAAATGCAAAAAGGAAATCGCGTCTTAGTTTTAAATTTACGTTGAGTAATTTCTTGCCGAAAGTTGAGATTGTGCTACCGTTAGCTGCTGTTAGAATTAAGTCTGAATTTTTCTTGTGGGCTTTGAATTTATTTACTGGAAGTACGGAAACTTCTGCTCCACTGTCTATCAAAAAGTTTATATGATTGTCGTTATCGTAAATAAAAAGGCGGCGTGTGAGTATTGTTTGACTTCCATCATTAGCCGTCGCAATGATGGAGTCACTTAGTTTGTTGAGTTATGTTGTGTTGTGTTGTGTTGGGTGTCGTTTTGACCGAATGAGCATGGTTGTTCGCATTGTCTAGCTGCCCTTCCGAACCTAAAATGGTATCTACATACCCAGTTGGCAGGTCGTTGTCGTGACACACTTCTTGACGGGGATCTACGTCTTGAAAATCTTCGAAAATTAGTTTCTCTCGAGTTCGAACGTGAATGATTACGGTATCGTTCGTTTTTTAACTCCTGGACCTCAATTGCTAGTTTGTTGAAATTTTCTAAGATTTTGGACGTTGTATCAGCAAACGATTGCGTTATCATCGCAAGCTCGGAGTTGTGTGTGTTTTTTGTCATGCGCTGGGCATTGTTGCCAAATGAAGCGACTTCGGATTCTGACATAACTTCCCACAAATTGTCAGCTAGTTTCAATAGTTCCTCTAGCGCTCTTTGACCAGATCCGGTCAAAGCAATATTAAGGCTTTTGGGGAGCTTGCGAAGCCAAATTTTATAAACTAAGTCGCTATCGACTGTAGTACCGGCTAACATAATTAGTGACCTATAAAATTGAGATGGCTTTTGGTCACCCATCTCGGTGCCAGACAAAATTTTGTCGAACCTCTTGGCTTCACTTAAAGAGTGTCGGTCAATCAAGGTTCTCTTTAAGCCTTCATACAAATTTGAGGAAGGAGGTTTCTGTATGAAATCTAGCACTGTTATAATTACCTCTTGAGGTAGAACGGTTACGAGGTACTCATACTTTGTCTTGTCAGTAGTAATTCCTTTTGCCTGAAATTGTATTTCTGCATGTGCGAACCATGCGTCGGGACAAGTGGTCCAAAATTGTGGCAATTTAACTGACGTTGCTTGTACTTCTGGATGCATTGGTGCATCAAATGGATTGGCTAGATTCGGTTGGAGTTGTATGAGAGGGCGATGGTCACCTTCACCGAAATGAGAGAGATGTGAGAGAGGGTTAGAAGTATGTAAGGGAGTGGGGGGTTGTCTGGGGTGGGGTGGTGGTGTGTGTGAAAGACTCATCGTGTACCTCAAAATGTGTTTCCTAAAATGTGTTTCCTAGTGCAGTGGAGTGCCTACGTAAGTGAGAATATAGGTTTCTTCCGACCCTATATTCTTAAATACGTTATAGAATCTACGTTGTGTGCCTCGTGAGAATCTAAATTAAAAAAAAAGCAACCTGTACAAAATTTTATAACACGTCAAAAAAAAAATAAAAATTACAAAATTTGATGCAATTTTTGTTTTAAAATAAAAAAATTAATATGCCAATTTTGTTATTGTTGCTGTTGTTGTTGTTGTTGTTGTTGTTGTTGTTATTATTGTTGTTGTTGTTGTTGTTCTTTATTTTGCTGCTGCTGTTGTTATTGTTGTTTTTGTTGTTATTTTTGTAAATTATCCTGATGCTGTTGTGATTGTTGTTGCTGCTGCTGATATTTTTCTGTTGTTGTTTATTCTGCAGTTATTGTTAATGTTGCTGTTGTTGCCTGTTCCACCTTACCGGCAGGTGTAGGGTCTTGCTTGTTGTCGTTGTTATGACGTTGTTGTTGATGTTGTTGTTGTTATGACGTTGTTGTTAATGTTGTTGTTGTTCCGTTATCTTACCGGCAGATATAGGGTCTTGTTTGTTGTTGGACGATGATGTTGTTGATGCTGACGATGGTAGTGGCGAGCGTTTCAGTTGCTGTAATTGCTGTTGTTCTAGATGCTGTTGCTGCTGTGCCTGAACTACCAAATCACTGGGTGGCGTTAGTTTTTGTAGCTGCTGCTGCTGTTGTTGTTCGGTGATAGTGATATTCCGACCTTCGGTTCAAAAGGTCTCTTCAATATAGGTGAAATTTCTCTTTTTTGGTGAGCTGGACTTTGATCGGATAAGCCTTGGAGTAATTTCAACTTTTGGTTCTTGCAACCTTAATAATGTTCTTTTGTTCTTGCACTGGTAGGATCGCCAGTTGGGGTGGGCACAAAAAATAATAGACTTTTATTTTATTTAAAATATTTTTTATGAATTTTATTTTTTTAACAATTTATTTTTAAACTTGTACATTCATCGAACACAATTTTATAACTAATTTAAAATACAAAATTTTTGATAAATAAAAATTGACAATTTTGAAATCTTAAATAATAATTTTTTAAAATAAATGTGTAAGTGAATATTATTAAAGTTGTATGTTGTTTTGTATGTTGTGATGTCGGTGTTTATATGTGGTGGTATTGAGTCACCACATATATATATTTGAAGTCTTTTTTTTCTTTTTTTTTATTATATTTTTCAAAATTTGTAGAAAATTTTTCTCGATAAAATAACACACTTCACCGACGTACTTCGATCGAATCCTTTGTCATATCTAGCAACAGATATAACTGCAAAAGTGATCAAATTTCCTCAAGATTCAACAGAGAAATAAGCGGTGGCTAAGGAATTAAAAATATCCCTGTATACCCAAACGTTTTTAGCTACATTGAGGGCAGCAACATTACTATAAGAACACCCAAACATAAAATAAGATCCACAAGCATAAACAGACATGATTCCATATCCGTCACCAATGCTTAGTTAAGATTTTGAAATATTTTTACGAGGGTTCCTAGTGAAATGCATGATTCCATTCCCGTGTGTTAAAGTTATCTCTTATTGGTATGGAATTGCCGAAACTATGTTTGCCAAAGTACCACTTCCTCGGACTCGTGTTCAAATAGAAAACGCTTTTGGGTTGTTAACCCTGCAGTAGTCGCGTACCTAAATGTGACGAGAGTGGTCGAGCGGATTACATATGTAATCCGTTTTTTAAAGTTTAAAATAAGAGATGGCAATTTGAAAATGCTTAGTTATTTGTTTTAATTTTTATTATTACTTTATTTTATATTATATTTATTTAAAAAAACAACATAAACATAATTCTTATAGTACGTAAAAGCAATGAATATCGATTGCAGACAATTGTGAAATTCATCATTTTGCATGACTGGATTACATATGTAATCCGCGCGACTACTGCAGGGTTAAAGTGTCGCTTTCGACAGCTTACAAGATGGGATTTTCATGATGTGGAAACAATGGCAATGTTTTAAGTGGAAACAAATCAAAAATTAAATAAAGGAACTATTAACTAAACGGCCCGCAATCTAGCGTTTTTTTTCAACTAGTGCTTATTTCGTGAATGGTAACACTTAGCACATGTCTGATTTGACAAATAATTAGTTTTATCCTTCCGCTGAACGAATATGGTTGTGTATACGCTTGAACAACGCTGGGAAGTGGGCCTGCGATCGACTAACAGAAGATGCCGATTTTGCCAAAAAAATCATCTTTTCAGATGAAGCTCATTTTGATCTTGGCGGGTATGTAAAACAAGCAAAATTGTCGCATTTGGGGCACAGAAAACCCGCACGCATACATTGAAAAGCCGATGCACCCAAAACGAGTCACTGTTTGGTGCGGATTTTGGTCCAGAGGCATAATTGGGCCACACTGCAAGGAGTGGCCGCTACAGTCAATGGCCATCGTTATCGGGCCATGTTGAACGAATTTTTGTTCACAAAAATTGAAGAGGAGGATATTGGCAACATTTGGTTTCAACAGGACGGCGCTACGTGCCACACAGCCGAAGCTACACTCGATGTTTTGCGCCCTGTTTTAAAAAAAAAGTTATTTGGCGGACCCTTTATAACAATGTGTGGCACTTATAAATGCAAATATTAATAAATTACAAAATTTACAAACAAATTTGCTGATTTTATTTTTTAATTTCAACATTCAAGTTTTTTTGTTTTTGTTTTTATTACTAATACTAATTCAATACATAAAAAGCAATAGTAGCGAAGACCTTCAGCTTATACAATGTGTGCAACATTCAAGTTTTAACCCATTAAGTCCGGGAAGAGCACAATTTTAATATGATGTTTGAGACTTATTTCCTGCTATTAAAAATTGGAATAAAAAATTCCAAACATACCTATTCTACTATTTTTGGGGTCGCTCTTTCGATTGGTGCAGTCGGATTTGCATAATAATGACTTTTGGAACCAATATGGCGCATTTTAATTAAAAAAATAACGAAATTTTTTGCGTTTTTCTTTTTTGTGAATCTTTTTCGCATAAATAAAGTTACTGAATCGGTGCCAAACTAAAACCAAAAGTGCACAAAATATCTAAAGTATAACTATGAAAATTTTTTTTTGGTTTGAATCAACCTAACATCTTCAATATATCAATACGTAAAAAATTAACGTTATTTGGTAAATTATTAGTATTATTAATAAAATTTACATCTCTAATAATATAATTGTCCCAAAAATATATAAAGAAGGGGTTTTTGAGATCGCTGATCACGAATTTGAGGTAAGATTTTCAAAATTTAAATTGGCGGATTCAATATGGCCAACCGAATTTCATAAAATCTTCAAAATTACAAGAAAATGTGTATAAGGCAGTTTTTGAGGCCGTTGATCACGAATTCGAAGTTAGATTTTCAAAATTTAAGATCGTGGATCTGTAGCTGATTAAATTTCATGAAATGTCTGAAACCAATGCGATAATGTTTATTATACGGGGTGTTTACGATAAAAAATTGGTTGTTTCCGTCCGTTAGCCGTTTTATAAACGCTTCCTAACTGGAACCTTGTAAAACCTTTATATTTTTATAATTCAAACGAAGTTATCTAGCATTTGTAAATTAAGTCTAATATTTTATATTGAAATATTCGTAATTGTAGATACTTAAAAAATCCGAAATCCTAAGGAAATATAAATAAAAAAAAAAAAAATTTAAAAAAAAATAAAAAATAAATAAAAAAATAAAATAAAATAAAAACATAAAGAAAAATTAAATAAAAAAAAATAAAAAATACTCTTGGCGTCCACCTCCACGTGGTTTGAGTTGGGAAACATTTATACAACGACTAACGGACGGAAACAATCAAACATCGTAAACACTCCGTATAATAAACATTATCGCATTAGTTTCAGTCATTTCATGAAATTTAATCGGCTACAGATCCACGATCTTGAATTTTTAAAATCTAACTTCGAATCCGTGATCAACGGCCTCAAAAACCGCCTTATACACATTTTCTTGTAATTTTGAAGATTTTATGAAATTTGGTTGGCCATATTGAATCCGCCATCTTAAATTTTGAAAATCTTACCTCAAATTCGTGATCAGCTATCTCAAAAACCCCTTCTTTATATATTTTTGGGACAATTATATTATTAGAGATGTAAATTTTATTAATTATACTCATAATTTACCAAATAACGTTAATTTTTTACGTATTGATGTATTGAAGAGGTTAGGTTGATTCAAACCAAAAAAAAATATTCATAGTTATACTTTAGATATTTTGTGCACTTTTGGTTTTAGTTTGGCACCGATTCAGTAACTTTATTTATGCGAAAAAGATTCACAAAAAAGAAAAACTCAAAAAATTGCGTTATTTTTTTAATTAAAATGCGCCATATTGGTTCCAAAAGTCATTATTATGCAAATCCGACTGCACCAATCGAAAGAGCGACCCCAAAAATAGTAGAATAGGTATGTTTGGAATTTTTTATTCCAATTTTTTATAGCAGAAAATAAGTCTCAAACATCATATTAAAATTGTGCTCTTCCCGGACTTAATGGGTTAAGGTACAAAATTATAAGTGGTATTCGCTCTTTAGTGTATTTATGAATCCACCAGTGTACTTCTATCAAAAAAGTACACTAACAAGGAAAGGTCCCCAAGTGTCAGACGCCGATTTAAATGATTTTCGGATATGTGTAAGGAGATGAAATTCTAAGGTTGACGTATTTTTTTATATGTGCTCAATCGAATGTTTAGGGTTTCAAAATCAGCAAAAATTTGGTTTTTTTACCATAACTCTGCTATTTACAATAGAAACACATACAAATTTGGTATCAAACGAAAAGTATTCAAAAGACTCAAATAACGGTATCCAACTTGTTGGTCTAAAAGTTGTTGCAATTTTGTTGTTGCAATTTTCAACAGTTTTTAGTCAATATCATGGGTAGCACGTAGACGCAATTATTCCATATTAATTTATGTTTGAGCGCAAACAATTTTAAAAGTTACCTTTGTTTTATTTTTTTAAATTTTTAAGTTTTTGTTATGAATTTTTTTTTCTTAAAATGTACTAATAACTTGGCACTTTGTTTGTTTTTACAGATAAAGTACACAATATGGGTATCAAAATTTTTGTTTTTTAACGATATTTTCGGATATATAGATAAATTATCATAAAAGCTTATAATTAGTAGGGTTTCTATATAAAATGTGTGCTTTTACTAGTTTGCCCCATGCCACAGTTAAACGCAATTTATATAAATGCAAAATACTATATATTAGCACTTTTTATAATGAGGAAACACTTTTGCATACAATTTCTTACAGTTTTTAAAAAAAATTTTTGGAGTTTTTTCCGAAAATCTAGATTCAAATACTCAACTTTATGAGCGAATAACTCGTCTAATATGCAATGGAATTTTATTATTTAAATTGTTAATGAAAAACCATTAAACTTACGACAAGTTACTGTATTTAACAATGCATTTTGTTTATGTACTGCTTTTATATGATTTTTTTTAAAATATATTCTATTTTATTTTGTTTTTTTAAAAACGAACGCTATATGTAATATATGTTAATTTTTTTTTTTTAATTCAAAATTAAAAAATGTAGAGATCTTTATTTTGGTATATTAAAAATTGTGCCTTTTTCTAGATATTAAGCATAGCAATAAAAAATTCTTTAATATTCGCTTGCCTTGCTTTGCTTGCCTTGCTCGCTGATATTCGCCTTGCTTATTTTGTAAGTTTAAAAACAAAAAAAAAATGCCTATCTTTTATTTTATTATATTTTTGAGATATTTAATTGCTAAAAAATAAAAATACTATGGTACATAAAATTCGCAATAATGAAAAATATTTAAAAAATCATTAATACAATATGATAATATGCACCATGAACTTTTAATATCATATCATATGGAAACCTTACTAATTATTAGCTTTTATGATAATTTATCTATATATTCGAAAAGATCGATAAAAAACAAAAATTTTGATACCCATATTGTGTACTTATCAGTAAAAACAAACAAAGTGCCAAGTTATTAGTACATTTAAAGAAAAAAAAAATTCATTAGAAAAACTTAAAAATTTAAAAAATAAAAAAGGTAACTTTTAAAATTGTAAATAGCAGAGTTATGGTAAAAAATCCAAATTTTTGCTGATTTTGAAACGCCATTTTGAAACCTTAAACATTCGATTATGCACATATAAAAAAATACGTCAACCTTAGAATTTCATTTTCTAACAAATATCCGAAAATCATTCAAATCGGGGTCTGACACTTGGGGACCTTTTCTTGTAAGAACTTTTACAAGAACAAAATCATAGCTGTCAAAGTTACACTTGATGTGTATTTTTACAACATGAAAAGATGATTGTACCTTTATTGTACTGATTGATTGTATTGTTTTGCCATTTCTTGGCAGCACTGTTCTTTGTTCGCCATAATTTTTGCGCGTTTTTTCATTATCGCATCAATTACTTTAATGTTTTCTAATTCGATTCACTTCATTAAACATTAAAGCAAGAAAAAAAAGAGAGAAATCGAACAAAAAGTGGAGCGACCAAGAAGTCGAAACACTCGTAAATTTTTTGGAGGAATCGGATTCTATTGAGGTTAGTTTATTTCCTAGAAATTCGAAGGTGCCTTTTCCTTAAATAGACACATACTGCGCAACTTTTTTACAAAAAGTTTTTGCAAACCAACGGAGTTGAAACAACGTGGGACTTGGTGAAGTGGAAGGTAAGAAATCTGCGCATTTCTTTCAACAAGGCAGAGGAGTGGCGCAAATCGACTGGCGCTGGTCTCATTGAAAGTGATGAAGGACTCGTAAGTGTTCAAAGTAAAATTAATTGTTTGATAGCAAGAATCAACAACGTTAAAATATATTTATCTTTATATTAGATAAACTTTTGAAAATGTGCCCGTTCTATCTGCGTTTAAAGGAAATTTTTGGTGGAAAAGTTTCAAAGGACAGTGAGCAATATTTTATTGATTCAGACGTCACCAAAGTCAAAGTAAAATTTCTTACTTCTACAGAAGCAATTGCAGATTTAGAATGCGTGGAAAATAAAATATCAAGTCTTGGCATCGAAATGCTAATATGAATAGCGAATATGACGCATTTTTGCAAGACAATTACGAAAAAAAAATTTTTTTTTTGACCGAACATAGGGGTCGCGCATTGATATATTTCTTCATATCTCTGGTGTGTTAACAGTCGGCTTTTAAAGTTTGGTATATCAATGTTTATGACTCAAGGAGACCAATATGACCTCTATAGAGGTCGTTGACCGTTCTCAGGTGCAGGTTCACCGTTCTAGTACTTACACTCCAGATCTAGTTCCTACCATCCTAATGTACCACCCTAATATTAAAAGAATAAAGCTCTTAAAATATCATTAATCTTTTGCTCAGGAAGTATATCGATATTTCTAGCAAAACTATTTTTAAAAAATTTTTGAAAATTTTTTGCCGAACGTAGGGCTCCCTTTTTTCATTTTCATCATATCGTCTGTATCAGGGGCGGTTCCAGGAATATATTTCGGGGGGGGTTTCAAAAATATTTATGTACGTTATATATATAAAGGATAGTTAAATTTAAAAGGCCGATGTTGATTTCGAATAAAACACAAATTATTTAGGAAATTATTGTCATTTCTTTTTATTATGATAATATTGGTATGGTTCAATTATGCATGGAACAAAATATCGGCTAAATGGCACACCTCCATCCAAAGGTCCAAATTTTCGATGACGCCGAGGCATAAGTGAGGTTCTATGCCGTTAATGTGCCGAATTTTCTCATCCTTTAGCTTTTGAATTGTTGCTGGCTTATCGACGTATACCTTTTCTTTCAAATAACCCCAAAGAAAGAAGTCCAACGGTATCAAATCACATGATCTTGGCGGTCAATTGACATCGCCACCACGTGAGATAACACGGCCATTGAATTTGTCGCGCAAAAGAGCCATTGTTTCGTTAGCTCTGTGGCACCGTCCTGTTGAAACCACATATCGTCCACATCCATATCTTCCAATTCGGGCCATAAAAAATTCGTTATCATCTCACGATAGCGTACACCATTCACAGTTACTGTCTGACCGGCCTCATTTTGGAAAAAATACGGCCCAATGATGCCGCCAGCCCATAAACCGCACCAAACAGTCACTCTTTGTGGGTGCATTGGTATTTCGACAATCACTCTTGGATTATCATTCGCCCAAATGCGGCAATTCTGCTTATTGACGAATCCACTGAGGTGAAAATGTGCCTCATCACTGAAGATGATTTTCTTCGAAAATTTATCATCCACTGTTGCCATTTCTTGCCACCATTCTGACCGTGTAAATGCAAGTTTTTATGCATAATGTTCATCAACGACGAGCGTGAGAGGTGCAATTGTTGGGCATGACGACGAGTTGAGATGGACGGCTCTTCAGCCACACTATCGCGAACAGCAGCAATATTTTCTGCAGTACGAGCTGTACGAGCATGCACTGGTGTTTTTACATCTCCTACAGACCTGGTTTGTTAAAATTTTTGCACGATTGTACGCACATTTGGACGAAAATTTACTGAAAAAATCACGAAGTGCTCGATATGCATTTTGATTTGAAAGCCCATTTTCATAATAAGCCTGAATAACTTCAACGGTTCAAATTGAGTTAGTCTGAAATTGAGAAATGTCAAATAAAATGCAGAAAAAAAATTGACATTTAGGTGTGGGTAATATTCAACATCGGCCCTTAAAATTTAACCACCCTTTATATACACTCTAAACTATTTGTTGAAATTTACTATCAAAATGACCGTAAATTTTTGTTGAATTTTCTGTTGTTGCCTAAAATTATTATCTTTTGGCGTCATTTAATGAAAATAACCAGAAATTGTTTATTTTTAAACAGAAAGTTGTGCAACATTAATTTAAAATTACACAAAAAAGGTTAAAATTACTACACAAACAATTGTAATGTTAAACTCAAAATGTGTAAAAATTTAAAATATGACAAAAAATGTGCAAAATTACATGAAAATGTGTAATGGTGAACATGAAATGTGTAATTTCATTCACGGCAGAAGATTTGGTATCACTGAACTAAATCAACGTGATTTAAAATAACAAGTTCGAGGCAAAAAAAAAAAAAAATATCAATAGTATAATAAAAAATCAATACAATTATTAGTAAGGTGTAAAGTTTAACTTAAAAGTTTTCTATTTCTATTTTTATTTTATTATTTTTTTATTTTCTGAAAAGTGATTACATTATTTCAATTATTTTTTTATAAATTAATTATAATTTTCTTAACTGAATTAAAGCTAAAAGTGATAATAAGCTAACTGAGTTAACATATGTTTTCACATAACTACAATTTGAATTTAATACAACTGAATACAAAAATATATTATTAAACAAAAAAACATTCTATATCTTACTTATTACTTACTTTTATTTACGCAAGAGTAATGAAATAGAGCAATGGTACGAAGGAAGGGGCATATTTTTACACATTTTTTTTTGAAAAATAAACACGAAGAGTTTCAACTTTTACACACAAGTTGCGTAAATTTAAAAATGTGCAAGTGTAAATTTAGACACTATTATCGTCGTAAAATTCAACAGAAATCGTTTAGAGTGTACATTAGAGCGGGTTAATTTTTTTTTTCAAAAAATCGTAGGCGTGGATAATGTTCTACGGAGCAAATTCAACTGTGGGTTTTTAAAATAAAGCTGTGCGGCGTTTGGATATATTTTATCCAAAAAATGCGGTGTTTTTGTGATTTCAAGTTAAGATTGTATGTGTGACTGTTTACAGCTACAGGCGGAATATCGCAAAAACAAACAAAAACTGAAACAGAATTCAGTATTTTAGCAATACGTGTAGAAACAGCTACAAAAGTTTACAGCATAGGGGTGTGAATATTTAAAGTAAATTATAAAAAACCAATGTTTTTCTTTTTGGTACTCTTAGCCCACATAATAAACATCAGTACATCACAGGTTCTTTTAGAATTTCGGGGGGGGGGGGGGGGGGGTTGAACCCCCAAAACCCCCCCTGGATCCGCGCCTGGTCGGTATTATAAGTCTAATCGTATTGAATGACATATCGATATTTTTGTCTGAAAGAGACCAATTATTTTTTCTCTTAAATAAAAAAAAAATATTCCTACAAGTCCTTGGAAGGCCTTAAATTGATTTTGAGGAATTTTAAAGCTCGTAAATAATTTTATTTTTTCACTTTTGCTTTTTACTTTCGCTGATACGCTTTCCACAGCCTTTCGTTTAAAGGTAAAAAATATTAATACGCCAAATAATGAAAACATAATTGTACAAGGCAATATAACAAAAACATGCTAAAAAGTAAGAAAATTCAAGATTTTATTGCCAAAGCCAGCCTTACCTTTTTTAGGCCTGCAATATCTCAATTGATTTTTTACAAACCGACCCGGAAGAATGGAAAAGCAACATATAACTTCAAGAAGCTAAGAATAATTCAACAATTGCAAGAAGTAAATAATGTCGCAAAATGTGGTGTGGCCTTGGCAAGCAGTTACATCAGTCTCACATTTGCTAAAACGGACTTTAAAACTATTTTACAGGGCATAGATAATGCTATATTTGCTAGATATTTTCTACTAAATTTTCATTTCTTGAAAAATTTGCAGTTATTTTTGTATTTTTTATTATTAATATTTTTTATTGTATTTTATAATAAATTAAATGGCGGTTAAGACATGGCGTCCGTGGCGTAGTTGGCTAAAGTGCGTGGCCGCTATGTCAACGAACTTTGGAGACCCAGGTTCGAACCCCAGCAGCGACAGAAAATTATTTGAATTAAAATAATTTTTCTGTACGGCCGCCACCTCTCTGCAGACAATGGCAAACCTCAGAGAGTAATCAAAATGCCATGTAAAGCTTCTTGAGAACGAGAACATTCTGTTCATCGCCGTTCGGAGTCGGCGTTAAGCATGTAGGTCCGGTTCTCGGTCAATTGTGTACAAACTTAATAACACGCACAACACAATTGATCATAGGAAGCTAGGTCAAAGTCCTTTCAAGGGCTGAAATGGCCAGTTATTTATTTATTATTTTTTATTAAGACATAAAAAAATCCAAGAAACAAAACCTTGAAATATACTTTGTGCTCGAAGGTATTATTGTTTAAAAAGGACTCTCTTTCTTGGCTTTTATTGAGTTTATTTTTGTTAAAAATGTTTCAACTTCACATTCACAATACATCAATATCACGTTCCTAAGACATGTTTCATAATCTGACGAAAGAAATTATTTTTTTATGAAACTTTAAAAAAAAAATAAAACCCCAGATGTCATCCTAAAATTGAATAAGCGCACTGTTCAACGGTTACAACCCTTTAAAGGCTATAACTTCAGAAGGGCAAGAGTTAAATCAATGATTTTTTTATATATGTTTAAAACTTTGCCACAGTTCAAAGTGTATCATTAACGCGTTTTTTAAAGAATTTTCGCAAATTTCACGAAAAATAAAATATGGTACACCAAAAAGTCCAAAAAATTGGCAACTCTGTTGATTTATGTACATTTAAGTTAAATTTGGATATTTTTCTTTCGCAATGATGACTCAAAGACTTAGAAAATGTCTGTTATTGACCAACTTATGACTGAAATTCAAAAATTCTCCGAAAAATCAGATTTTTAGGAAAATCGGACTAGCGCGACCTCTAAACCTCTTCCAAAAAATTCTAAAAAAAATCTCAAAAAATACCTGACTCCATAAGCTTTCCAAAAATGCTTGAGCACAAAAAAATTTTTTTTGGGACAGCCTTATACATATCGCTCGTTTTCTGCAATAACGTTACAACTCAAAAAACTAGATTTTTCAGGAGAAGCATTTTAAGTTTTGAACAGACAAAAGAAATTAAATCACCATTTTCAAAATATGGACAAAACATCAAATACACAAGTACTACTGTAATGTACATGGTTTAATCTATACAAAGTGACAAAAAACTGGAGATTATCGATATATAATACGATCTAATCGGAAATATATTGAGGTGAATGTATTACAAATTCTACTCTCCTGCAAAATTTAAAGAAGATATCGTTACCAAAATCGTACACAGCAGAGATCATGGTAACACAAATGTTGCTGTGTACTTAACTCAATTTTTATGTTTTTTTGATTGTAACGTTATTGAAGAAAACGAGCGATATATGGACATTAGACCGTACCTCAAAAAAAAGTTCGCCGTATACCAGCGAATATGACGTATTTTTGCAAGACAATTACGAAAAATAATTTTTTTTTGGCCGAACGTAGGGGTCGCGCATTGACATATAACATCATATTTCTGGTGTTTACAGTCGGATTTTAAAGTTTCGTATATCAATGTTTTTGTCTCAAGGAGACCAATATTACCTCTATAGATGTCCAGCAGAACTATTTTTAAAAAATTTTTGAAAATTTTTTGCCGAACGTAGGGCTCCCTTTTTTCAGTTTCATCATATCTTCGGTATTAAAAGTCTGATCATATTGAATGACATATCGATGTTTTTGTCTGAAAGAGACCAATTATTTTTTCTCCAAAATAAAAAAAAAAATATTCCTACAAGTCCTTGGAAGGCCTTAAATTGATTTTGAGGAATTTTAAAGCTGGCAAGAGAATACAAAATTGCGAGTGACTTAAATAATACCAAATTGCCAACGGAGTATGATGTTATAACTTTTTTATTGTATCTGCGGCATAACAGTGATAAAAGTCGAAAGTTGGATGTTTTTAAACAAGAAGCTGTTAGAAATGTAATCGTTTTGTGGCAACGCACCGGCATACCAATTATAACCCTAGCGGCGGTTCGGAAACGTGTTGATGTACGTGCGAATAACTATTATACAATTTCTAAAAATCGATTGAGAACACCCCTACGTTCGGTCAAAATAAAATTATTTTTCGTAATTGTCTTGCAAAAAAAAGTCATATTCGCTGGTATACGGCGTACTTTTTTTGCATAGGAGGTGGTACGGTCTAATGTACATTTTTGAATATTTTGTTTTTTGTGCACAGATCTTAATTATTGAAAATGTTGACTTCTTTAATACATTTTAGTTTCTGTAGTATTTATTTTTATGTGAAAATTTTAATGTGTAAATTTAATCATGTATGTGTTCAATAAGCACTGAATAATAAAATTAACTAAATGCAAACTTACTTTGTTTTATTTCCTGGGTAATGGGTGGGTGATTATTGTGTTGTTGGGAGCTTGTGTTTATGTTTCGTTGATTTTGTGGTGTTCTGCTGCAGCTTTGTGTTTCCCAAATAGTGTAGTTCAACTTGTGTTGTTGTTAATTGTTTCAACTTTGTATTCACTTTTTTTGTTTTTAAACCAATTAGTTTGTGTATTCGGTATGTTAATCTTTTTTCCAAACCAAAATTGTGGTTCTTTTTTCAGGCTCGAGTAGACCAAAATGTTCGGGTGGTGAACAATCGATTTGAAATAGAAAAAAAGAACACAATTTATTAATGGTTTAATTTGAGTGGGTTAATTCCAATTTATTTATATTGCGAGTTGTTTTACAATATTTTTTGTGATTTGTTTTGTAAAGGTATTATATAAGGTTATATAAGGTTGTTTCTTGTTTGCTTATATGGCAAATATGTTGTTTTAATTGTGTTTTCGTTCCTTATCTCGAGTTCTTCTTTCTTTGTTGGGTGGTCTTTAGAATCAAGATGTCCATCCTGGTAGAAGATCAATTCGTCTCCTTTGATCTTACCGAGAGTGAATCGTGCAGCGGCGCGCCGACCACCTTGACGAATGCAGCACCCTTTTTGCAAGAACGGCGGGTAGTCGTGAGGAAGTGTTCAGTGACTACAGGGTTACGTGGCCACGTAATCAATGCTTCTGAAAAAGCATCGAAAAAGTCAATTTATATTCGTGTGAAGCAAAATGATGGCATATTCAGTCATCTGTTTTATGTAAAAAATATAGTTGCTCCAGTCAAGACGATCTCACTACCTCGTCTTGAATTATGCGGTGCAGCCCTTCTCGCGGATATGATAGATTCATTACTATCACACCTTGATATAGAACGGCATCGTTTATATTGTTGGACTGATTCAACAATAGTGCTTGCCTGGCTTTTAATGCCTCCAGGTTCCTGGAAAAACTTCGTAGCCAATATAGTATCAAAAGTGGCAGAGAAGGTAGGAATCCACAAGTGGTTTCATGTAGATACACATGAAAACCCTGCAGATTTGGCAACGCTTGGAGTTGCTCCACAAAAGTTATTTAAGAACACTCTTTGGTGGTATGGACTTTCTTGGCTCTCACTCGAACGATCGGCTTGGCCAAGAATGACTCCACCCCCAGCTCTAGAAATCTCGCTTGAGCGCAAAGCTGTAAAAGTACACTTTGCATATTTTTCGGAATATGAAAATATTCTAGAGCGTTTCTCTTCGCTATCACGCGGATTGAGAGTGTTAGCTTACGTGTTTCGCTTTCTGTATCGCACGCATCCAGTGTCGGGCGTCTTTTTCAAAAAAAATAGTATGCCTGGAAACGACTGAAAGTAAATTCGTGAAAGCAAGATTGGCACTTCTATGTCAGAAGATAGCTTTTCCAAACGAATATTATTGTTTGGAAACTAAACAGATAATTAGAGCTAAAAGTCCCATTCTCGCTCTAAATCCTTTCTTGAACAACAACGACAATTTAATGCGTGTTGGTGAACGTCTCGCCTCTTCACCAATGTTATCATAAGATGAAAGGCTCTTATTAGGCATATTTCTATATAATTGTTACTTTCACGTCTTTAAGTACGTTTCGTTCATGAAATTTCGCTTCATGGAGGGAACCAATTAGTGCTTCGACTTCTTCGAATGCAATATTGGATCCCACGTGCTAAAACTCTCATTAAATCGACTTTTAATAATTGTAAAATTTGTGTTGTACACATGAAACGCCAAAGAACACAAATAAAGGCTGCGCTGCCAGCTGAGCGAACGGTCATTTCACGGCCCATTGCTGCAACTGGTATTGACTTCGCTGGCCCATTCGACATAAGGCTACATAGGTAGATATTGTCGAATAAGCAAGGGCTATGTTTATTTATTTGTGTATTTTTCGAGCGATTTAACAACTGCCACTTTTCTGGCATAACTATGAACCTGGAAGAGCAGTTGAGAGCAGTACTCCTCCATTTTCACTGTTGCAACTGCCTTTCAGCTGTTCATATGCGAAGGGACTGTCGGAGCGATGTGAGATGCCGTCGTTGCGGTGAAGTTCACCACAGCATGCTGCATTCGCACACTCGGGTCCGATCAAGTCGAGCCCATACACGAAAACCACGTGGAAGACGTACGCGAGCGAAGCAGCCAGCATGCGCAGCTGCCCGAGAAATGACGAGGTCTGGGGCGGAATCGAAGAGTTCGTCTTAGAAGGGTTCGCAGTCGACGTTCTAACCTGCGTCGTCGTCGGAGGACGACGTCCCGAAGCGGTCCCCTCCCAAAAAGAGACCGCAGTTGATGCTACCGTCAGCGTCATCGTCGAGGGACAAATTCCCGAAGGGGTCTCCCCCCAAAAGACCATTAACGACGAGCCTCCAGAGAGTAGTCTCACTCCTCCCAACAGTATTAGTGAATACTTGGTCCAAAGCAAGAATGGTAAAAGAGCGGGCTTTTACGCCTGCCTTCCACAAACGCGACTTACCAGAGAATTGGCGGTAAAGTGGAGACTTCCAAGTTCTGTGCTCGATGGAAGGGAAGTCTGCACGCTTTCACTTCGTGGCAGGTACGGCTCGTCTGTTAATATCGAGACGACAGCGCTCGGCATTCAGAGGTCATCACGCCGTCCAAAGACATCGACGAGAGGATTCATAAATCTGGCTGATTCTCATTTCTACAAAAGGTCGCCGGTCCAGATCCTGTTGGGTATCGACGTGTACTCCCGGGTTATACAGCTGGTTAAGCTGGTGGTTGCCCGGTGCTGGCACGGCACAGTGTGTGATTCAAATAATCTAGCGGAACTTAATGAAAAAAATCACAACCTCCATAAAGGATTTTTTTTATTTGAAAACAATACTCTACGCGTTTTTGCCTCATTAAAAATTTTTTTCGTTACATCACCAGTGGCGAGAAATTAGCGTTGAAAGTGACACAAAAAAGAAATTAAAAAATTTTTAAAAATTTAATTTTGTTAATATTCTATTTTTATCAGTGATATACAAAATATGTGCCACTTTTAATTTAAAAAAAAAATTGTGCCAATAATATTTCTTAAATATTAAATTGCTGACGGTAAGAATAAAGCCTATAGCAATTTTTTAATATTAATCAATAAATAAATAAATGTGAGTTTGATTAATATTAAAAAAATACGTTTAGAAAATATGTAAAAAAGTTTAAACTAACTGTTTTAATAGCTCAAATTCCTGCTAGCTGCATGTGGACTGTATACTCACTTTTAATATTTAATTAAATAAATCTAATTTTAAATTTTTGATGTAGTTTTTTTGAGTAGGTTTTTATTAATGAATGAAAATATTTTCAGTCTGACATTTTAAGTCAATGTGTTTTTGATTCGAACAAATTATAGAAATTATAGAAAGTGAAAGTGGAAAACAGTAAAGTATACATCTAATTATAATTAAATTATGTGTCGGTTTCAACACACTGCGCCCTTGAATTCTTTGCTTCAATATCAATTGGAAGCCGACATAATTTTTGTACTGGTCGCTCTAAGGGTTCTTTCATCTTTGTACTTAGATTGCTTGATGAAGTAAAGCAGCGATTATTGCTTTGCATTACTAAACGTGTTGTTGACAGTTGTTCTAACAAACTAGTTCGTGTCTCCAAAAAATTGTACATTCCTTCCAAGGTCGGAAGTGTATGATCGGAACGTCGCGATGTCCACTGTGTTTGGCTGTCAGCATCTTAAATTTTTTCGAGCTGATGCAACAACATGTATTCGGCTACTTTTTTGGGGGCAAGCAGCAATCGTAGTTGACGGAAAGTACTCCTGGCCGTATCAAAGACCTTTCGCATCTGTTCGCATGTTGGTGAATACAACGTTTTCAATGCATATAATTCTTGTAGATGTGCTCGAATAGTGTTGTACTCATTGCTGTACTGATAGCATATTGCTGTCCAAAGTTCAGTATAGCTACCATCATTTGCAATTGGCCAATTTTTGTTTATTTGTGCTGCTCTTCCTTACAATGAGTCCAACAAATATCGCATTTTTTGTGCATCCGAAAATCTGTCGTTGTTATGAACTTCTGCTTCAAACATTGCCCGAAAATTGGCCCAATCGACCTCAAGTCCAGAAAACTTAGATAGCTTTGGAGGCTCTGATAGTTGAATTTGGATTAACTGACGATTTTCAGAAGTTATCAATGGTGCCCGTGCGCTATTGTTTGAGCCGCCAGTGTTCATTTGGGAGAGTAATTTTGCCTTGAAACTAAGATACGTCTTGGTTCATTTACCAAAAAGTTCATACATTTTGTTGAATATCTCATCTGAGATTGAGCGAGCGCTGGATGTCTGCCAAATTGCCTGGAATGCCTGCCATACACTTTCCAAATGCTCCATCCGCACACTCACTTCTTCGATTGACCAATCAGCTAGGTAGTGACCTTGATCTGCAGCCTGCATGAGCGCCATGAAATTCACCCAAAGCAGTCGCGGTATTGCCTCATCCTCTGTTGCCAATTTTCGTTTTGGACTCATGCATTTGAGCTGCTGTTTATATCCTCTTACGCCTTGCTGCTGAAGTGCGCCTCTGCCTGGCTGCGGTTCGAACAAACGCTCACCAGAAAAGTTTTTATTGGACTGTACTGCTGCCAAGTATGCATCAATTTCTGCCTGATGCTCACGTGAAATGCGAGCGAATGCGCCTGGTGCCACTAAAAAGAAATCGCTCATTGCAAACATATTAATAACTTACTCAAATGCGGTTGTGCTCATTGCTGCTGCAATTCTGGAATGCTTAAATGCGCAAAATTCTAAAATTGCATAGCCAAATATTTGTTGAAATTGCTGAAATTGCTAAAATTGCTGAAATTGCTTAAATCGCTCAAATCACTAAAATCGCTAAAATCGCTCAAATTGCTCAAATCGCTCAAATTGCTCAAATTGCTCAAATAAAAATGCCAAAATGCCAATGTTATGCACTCTATGCATTGCGCTCATGTCGCAGAGAGTGCATACAGCATGCATGCCATGGATTAACACCAACATCCCATGCAGTGCGCTTATATCGCACGGGATGCAGGTACGTGCCAATATAACTTCATACACCCCGTGCCGTGCGCTTATGTCGCACAGGATGTAAGAAATTATATCTGCACCCCATACAACATGCCTGCTATGCATTGCATTTAAATAAATAGTACTGCGCATTCCGTGCAGTGTCGCACGGAATATATATCACGGCCAAATGCATCTTATGCGACTAGCATAGTCACTCAAAACTGCCCATTGGTTAAACTGAATGAACTGCTGTTCATACTCACATGCGCTTGCTTCATGCAATTGTAAATCGCTATCATTGCTGCCATCTGAACAGATCATTTGCTCCATTTTGTTAGCACGACTCTCTGTCCTTAAAAAAACAAATGTAGTAAAATTATATAAAACATAGTCGCCAATTCACGGCGACCATCACCATTCAATCCACTTCCCGCTGATCCTTTAAATCCGGCTCGAAGGACCATGTTTTAATAGCTCAAATTCCTGCTAGCTGCATGTGGACTGTATACTCACTTTTAATATTTAATTAAATAAATCTAATTTTAAATTTTTGATGTCGTTTTTTTTGAGTAGGTTTTTATTAATGAATGAAAATATTTTCAGTCTGACATTTTAAGTCAATGTGTTTTTGATTCGAACAAATTATAGAAATTATAGAAAGTGAAAATGGAAAACAGTAAAGTATACATCTAATTATAATTAAATTATGTGTCGGTTTCAACACTAACTTTTCTACGATGTACCCTCTTGTACCCCTTTAAAAATTTGGTTTAATCGCTTCTTCAACTTTTTAACTTATATAATACGTTAAATGTAGCTGCACGTGTTTCCAGCGCACAAACAACTTTTTTACAAAACGCAAATTATATATATAATTTTAATTTATAATAGTTATAATTTTTTTTTTTTTTTATTTAGGCAAAATGAAAAGGCAAGAATTTTTTTATGTATGGTATAGATGCAAGAATGAAGACCGTTTTAAAAAATTTCTGTACACATATTACCAAGCTTTTATATAGTTGACGTTGAGTACATACCCAGGGAGTTACAACTATTTGTAAGTAAGTATTGTGTTAAAGTTAACAGTAAATGAAAAAAAGTCATTATATTTTGGCGAGGTTCTTAGAAACTAAAAAGATCTTGTCGATATGCCAAAACAGATAAGCGGCAACACAAACGACGGAAATACCACGCGTAGAGTTTTTAAAAATACTGCATTGTCTGCAAATATTACTGGACTCAACGAAGATCTTATACATCGTTTTCGAATATAACTCGAAGCAC
This sequence comes from Pherbina coryleti, assembly GCA_943735915.1. NCBI lineage: Eukaryota > Metazoa > Arthropoda > Insecta > Diptera > Sciomyzidae > Pherbina > Pherbina coryleti. Next base: position 119,483,526 of record OX030948.1, on the reverse strand, counting down.
TTTCCAGTGAGTCTGAGATAGATGCAATAAAGTTTTCCACCTATGCACGCGAAACAAAAGAAATATATCTTCAACATTACTACTGGTACTATATGCCTGCAAGCAATCATAAAATACTATGCCATTCTAAAGCGATAATAAATTCTTGCATTTTGTCTCTGGGACAGTTATTCTCAACCGGTTTTTACTATCATCAGATCCACTTCTATCTAGTCGCAATATATCCAAGCCAATAAATCGAAGAAGATATCCACTCACGAATGAGAATTTATTATTACTGAAAACTCCTGAACAGCCCCAATCCAGTTCCGATGATGACGACGATTACGAAGATTATGACGACAACTAATTATAGAAATGTTGAAATTAAAACAAAAAATTCAATATATAATTTACACTTTCTATTTCATTCCCAAATAAAAAAATTGTTGTAGGTAGGCATTGCAGGTAAAATAGCTGTGAAGATAACTTTAACTGGGTTATTTCCACTAATAATTTTACCTATTACTAATTAATTTGCATTCATTCATTTGAAAATATAACAAGAGGTTTATTTAATCTTCGTTTATATGGTAGGTGGGCGTGATAATGCTCCGACCACGCCCATTTTTTCTTAAGAATTGTATTGCGGCTTAGAAAATTACCAAAACAAAGTTTCAAGTCATCATCTTAACATTTGAATTAAATTCCGCTAGATCATTCAAATTACACACTGTGCACGGTAGTGTTCGTTAAGAGCTCTTGTGTTTTGGCTTCTCCGAATTTTCTTTTGGGCAGCGCATCTCACTGCCTTTACAAAAATTTTGTTAGTTTAAAGTTATTCACTAATAAAGCGACCTCGACCAATTGAAGTTTAAAAAACGCCGCGTTTTTCTTTCGTTTATAAGTGTTTTTTTCCCCCCACGATAAGCGAAGATTTTGCACCTATTGTTGGGATATTGTAGTTTTGGGCAATTTTGTCAAAAATTTGTACTATCTGATGTCCAAGGTGGATCAAAGCAGGTAGAGCCAAAACACTTATCGTACCTGAAAACCAACATTTGCATATTTTCATTCTAAAAAATATACATATTTTCATTTCATTCATTTCGGTTTTGAAAAAATTTGTAGTACAGTGCCCTCTGGCGTTCAAGGTGGATCAAAATTGATTGCCGCCAAAACATGTACAGTACCAAAAAATGTCTATACACAAATTTTGATGCTAATCGGATGAGTAGTTAAGGAGTCTATTGCATAGTTACACACAAAACTCTTTTTATATATATCTGTGTCAATAAACAATAATAGCCTAAGTCGCATTTCAATGTTTTGAGAAATCTTACCTCAAAGTTTTTAATCGCCATATAGATTCTATGAAAACTTCATTGGTTTTCATCGCATAACTTTGGTTGGTTAACGATCGAAATTCTATTGTTCTCACAATTAATCACTGCTAATAATTTCGTGGTTTCAATTTTTCATGAGTGAGAAAGTTACGCGACGAACAAAGCACTTACGATTGCTCACCAGCAAAAGCAAAGTTCGTAAATATCACGAACGAAAAAACTTCTCTGCAAGCGTCGTTGGCTCGCTCACTCATGATCGTTTTTTAATTGTGAACGCTCATTTTAAAATTTGATACTTAACTCATATTGTGAAGATCGAATCTTTCATCGTTCGTGAGCATATTTTTGCAATGATAAATTTTTACTCTGTGACAGCGAATCAATAAGTAAAATTTTGTTCAATTAAAAAAAGACAATAAAATCAAAGAAAATTACATATTAAAAAAAAATATTTAGTATCAGAAAATAACGAAACAAATAAGAAATTCAGATTATTTAGCGTAGTTACACAAGTTGACATATATTTTTTGTTCTTTTGATGGTTTAAATGTATATAAACATCTAGAGCACTAAAAAATATATGTAATATCGGCCTGTGTACACTGAACCAAATATTGTTCTTAAAATCAAAGAATCTCGTTCATAAAGCGAAATTCATTGATTTTTAAGAACTATTCATTGCCCCAAAGAACGAATTCTTTGGTTCAATGAATCGTTATTCTTAATTTTAAGGAACAGTTCATTGTTCGTGTTCATTAAAATTTTGTTCCAGTTCTTGTGTTGTAATATTTGAAAAACCATTAGAGAATTTTATCTCAATAAGAAAATGATTTTTTAAAATATATCTTGATATTGTTTTAAAATTTCTAAGGACAGACTAACTTATTGTAACAGTTGTATGTGTCATTAATTAATCATTTTTCTTCATAACATATCAAAGAAATAACGTAAGAACAAAGATTCATTGAATCAAGGAACTCGTACTTTGGACCAATTTTAATGTATAATACATTGGGACAAAGAACTTTTTCTTTGTTATTAAGTACGTTTTTGGTTCTGTGTAATAACTAAAAAATAAATAATAAAATTAAATAAAAATTTTAAAATAAAATAAAAATACAAAGTTTAAATAATATAATTAAAAAAACTAAATAATTAAATAATACAAAAATTTGTTTCTTTATAATAGGCAGTAATTTTTGCCTATTAATATATTTGATACATTTTTGTAGTTCCAATCACAAGACCGCTGAGTGCACCAAAGACAGAAATACTTCTGCCAAATGTGTAAACTGTCACCATGAGCATCCTGCAAATTATCGCGGGTGTCAAGTACACCAGACACTGAAAAATAAATTTAATGTAAGCAGGGCTCGCACGATGCAGAATCCCTTTACTATTAACACCACAGAATTCACATGTTTCTTTGGCTTTCCACCACGCTTAGAACATCCTACACATGTTTCACTTGATTGCCCTTTCCTTCCCACTTATCTATCACCCCATTTCGAACCAAGGCAGACTTGACTGAATAGGTATTCCACTTTTATAAAATAAGAGGCTACGATATAGTAAGTTGTAATCACCCTGGGGGACGAGCCCGAGGTGGGTCAGCGGTAATCATCAAAACGAAAATTAAATACGAACCAATGAAAGAAATATGTTTGCCTTCGATGCAAATTTCATGCGTAAAAATCGATACAAACATACGTTCTATAGTTATTGGAGCTGGTTACTTTCCTCCCAGGCATAAAATTAGTTGCTTTGAATATGAAAATATGTTTAACGAACTCGGATCAACATTTATTCTTGGAGGAGATTTTAATGCCAAACATTCTTGGTGGGGCTCCCGCTCAAATAACCCAAAAGGAAATAAACTATTCAAATGTGGCATGAATAAAAATTTGTCAGTTCTTACGACTGGTATGCCAACCTACTGGCCAACAGACCCTGCGAAAATCCCGGACCTATTAGATTTTATTGTATACTCAGGCATATCTAGTAATTTATTGAAAATTGAAGAAAATTTCGAACTAAGTTCTGATCATTCACCTTTAATTGCAGTAATTCAATCATCCCCTATATTGAATCGCTCGTTGCTTTCTTGTCGTACTGACGTCTTTTAATCTTATAAATTTCAAAGTTTTCTTTAAGTCAATTAATAAATAAAATTAAAACTACATTTGGTTCATCATTTTTGCTGGGTCTTATTGTAGCGTGCCAGCATTCATATAAGGGGCATTATTTTTGAAGTGATCCACCCAAAATTTCAAAGTACTTCGATTTTGATGAAATTTCACCATGTATAGTTCTTAAGGTTATACGTTCAAGACGTTAATTTTGTAGGCCCAGAATGACGGAATAACTTTTTACAGGGTGTTTAATTTTCAAGTTTAGTGTGAGAATGTGAAAGTAAAACGGTCTTTAACTTTTCAAGGAATGAACCGATTTGACTAAATGAAACGTCAAACGAAAGAAAATTAATGAACGCTTTAACTCTTTTGTAAGAATTTTGGAAAAAAGTTTTTTTCTATAAAATTTTTTGAAAAAATAAAAAAAAAATTCTTTTTTCAAAAAGAATACCCCCTACGATTTTTTTCGCAACAATTTTATAAAAATAATAAACTTCTTTACTTCAAAATGAGATATCATCCAGGATGGTATCTCTTAGGGTTTTGAAGTTATGAGCATTTATGCATGAAAACTTCCAACTATTTTATTTCATCACACAAAAAAAAAGCTTAAAGTCACCCAGTTAGCATTTCCAATTGCGTAAGAAACCTCTGTATGTTAAATCTAAGCTTATATTAACAAAAAAATAGATTTATTGTTTGATTTTGTGAAATCTTTTTATTTATTATAAGAGAAAATCTGAAAATTAGAGTCAACCTCCGTGAAATAAGTAATAATCATGGTGTTACTCTTCAAAGTTTTCGCGACTGCCTGAAGTACATAATGTGCAAAGTTCCTTCTTCTTCCTGCCATTTTGCTAAATGTAACTCTTGTCCAGGAGTACAGCATCTGAAGACTTTGCTTACAACTCTTTTAAACGACAACTTTATTGAAAGAGTGGAATTTTCCGTTTGGCAAAACACAGATAGAAGTACTTTGAAGACTGAAGTTATGGATTCCGAAGAATTCATTGATCATGTGTGCGATCTTTTGGAAAAACTAAAAGAACATGATTTCATCGCCAACACACAGACTTCTTTTCTGAAAAATTTAAAAGATGGTCTTATGGAAAACGAGTTTTTAATTCAATGCGACTTTGCAGAAAACTATGCATTTGTTGTACAAAATGCTGCTCAATCGTTTCATTGGAACAACGACCAATGTTCAATATTTACAGTGGTAATTCACTATAAGAACAAAGGTGATTTGCAAATTAAAAGTTTGGCAATTTTATCCGATAGGCTTAATCATGATACTGTTGCTGTGTACGATAACCAAAAAATTATAATACATTTTTTAAAAAAACATTTCGATCCAACAAAAATATTTTATTTTACCGATGGTGCTGCACAACATTTCAAAAATAAGTATAATTTCATGAATTTACTCCATCACGAATGCGATTTTGACATAGCTGCGGAATGGCATTTTCATGCCACTGCCCATGGTAAAGGTCCATGCGACGGAATAGGCGGAAATCTAAAACGCCTTGCAGCACGAGCCAGTTTACAAGCCTCATCAAAAAACCTCATTTTAACACCCAAAGCATTGTATGATTGGGCAAAAATAAATTTGAATAAAACAGAAGTGTTTTATAGATCAAAAGCAGATCAAGGAACGACAGGTGATATCTTAGAAATAAGGTTTTCACAAGCAACAACAGTACCTGGGACTCAAGGATATCACTGTGTTATTCCAACTAAAGATAAGTCATTATTATTAAAAAAGTATTCACTAGACTCTAATTTTAAGATTTTCTCTTATAATAAATAAAAAGATTTCACAAAATCAAACAATAAATCTATTTTTTTGTTAATATAAGCTTAGATTTAACATACAGAGGTTTCTTACGCAATTGGAAATGCTAACTGGGTGACTTTAAGCTTTTTTTTTGTGTGATGAAATAAAATAGTTGGAAGTTTTCATGCATAAATGCTCATTACTTCAAAACCCTAAGAGATACCATCCTGGATGATATCTCATTTTGAAGTAAAGAAGTTTATTATTTTTATAAAATTGTTGCGAAAAAAATCGTAGGGGGTATTCTTTTTGAATTTTATAGAAAAAAACTTTTTTCCAAAATTCTTACAAAAGAGTTAAAGCGTTCATTAATTTTCTTTCGTTTGACGTTTCATTTAGTCAAATCGGTTCATTCCTTGAAAAGTTAAAGACCGTTTTACTTTCACATTCTCACACTAAACTTGAAAATTAAACACCCTGTAAAAAGTTATTCCGTCATTCTGGGCCTACAAAATTAACGTCTTGAACGTATAACCTTAAGAACTATACATGGTGACAATTTCATCAAAATCGGAGTACTTTGAAATTTTGGATGGATCACTTCAAAAATAATGCCCCATAAATCCTTTTTACAAAAAATGTAATATAAACATTATTTTATTATTTGTGCGAGAGCGAATTATTATATTCGTCTTGCACATATTCTTCGAAGTTATCGCTTAATTTCATTGCTTCTTTTTTTAACTACAAACAGGTTTTCTGTGTGCAAGTGAGTGAGAGTGATTGTTTTTTTATTACACTTGCTCATCTGTTTTTGGCCTGTTTTGTTTTGTTATTATTTCAATAACCAGGGCTGCACTTAATAACTTTACAGTGTTTATTAAACTGTTTTATTGAAAAACCAAGTATCTTCTTTTTTGTGGTTTCTTGCATTTTATTAATTTTTTTACATTTAAAATGTTCTGCAGTTTCCGTAATTGCTCTATAAAAGACGAATCCGACCGCGTGGTAAATTGCTGGTTGTGCGATTCGTTTTTCCACTTCAAGTGCGCAACGTTGAATGCAAGAATTTATGACGCAAAGAACTTCGTTGGTCATGTGTTGATTGCAGGTCTACGGATGTTGATATCCTTAAGCTTATTAGACAATCTAGAAGAGGCTTCTTGGAAGTGTCGAAAGATTTAGAGGCGGCTCAGGCCAGATTAGCCGAATTTGAAAGTTTGTTCAAAAAGTTCAAGGTCTTGGATGAAGCTTCTGCGTCTCCAAAACGAAAGCGAAGTAACAAAAATCTTCGAAGCTCAGCAAAATCTACTGCAATAGCCTTGCCTTTGTCCTCAAATATTGAACTTATTCCACCTGCCTCAGTTTTACCACCTGAAGGACCTCAGAAAGAGTATATTATTACAAATCAGAGTACTGATCAGCTAATGCCTACTAACGCTGCAGTCTCAGTTGATTTAACTTTAACTATACCTTCTTCAGCAGCTCCTGTAAAAGATAGTTCTCCTTCTGTTGCAAAAAAAACATATGCTCAGACTTGTGCTACTAATGTTTCTCCTAGTATTGCTACGAGTACTAATATTATTCCTTCCTCTTCTAGTTCGGTTTCTACTGGAGCTATACCGAAGCAAATATCAAATAGCAGCAATAAATTTCCTGATCATAAGGAACTTGTAGTTATTCCGCCAGCAAAATGTATATTTGTTTCTCGCTTTGCAGTTGATACATCAGAAGGTGATATCTTATATTATTTAAACTCTAAGTTAAACCTTCTTAATAAGAAGATTTCGGTTCACAAACTGAGATTCTCTTATCAGCGCACTATTTCTTCTTTTAAAATTACTTTGCCTAGTGATATCTTCAATAATGTTCTGGATCAAGGTTTTTGGCCGGAAAATACTTTGGTGCATGAATTTATTCAAAAATCACCGCCTCAAACTTCACTGGCTATCTTACCTGTTCACAGCGTGAACCCAAAAAACTAGATTGTTGCCTTCAGTTCCTAGCCTTATATCAGAACGTTCGTGGTTTAAATACTAAACTTACAGACTTACACATTTTAAGCCATAATCTTCATTTTGACATTATTGCTTTCAGTGAGACTTGGCTTAAACCTAGTACTTTAAATACTGAAATTCTGTCTAACAATTTTAATATATACCGCAAAGATAGAAACTCTATTGCTGGTAATTTTTGCAATGGTGGTGGCGTGTTAATTGCCGTTAAATCTTCTCACTTTTCACAAGAAATATTAATTTCTGAGTCTTTAGATATTGTATTTTGCTGTGTTCTTGTAAAGTTTGGTACTTTGAGAATTTATGTCACATGTTCATATATACCTCCACTTTCTAGTGTTGAAGTGTATGGGAAACATTTGGCGTCGATTTATAAAATTTGCTCACAACTTCAGCCTTACGATCATATTTTAATAACGGGTGACTTCAACCTTCCGAATGTTTCCTGGAACTGCTGCACTGAAAATTCTGCAGTGCTCTTGCCATCTTCAGAGTGTTCATCCGATAACTCATTTTTAAATGAGCTTTCGAGCCAGGGGCTTTTTCAAATTAACTGCCACTATAATAGAAACAACCGCTTGTTAGACCTTATTTATTTTGATGATAGTAATATTATTTCAGTTAATAGGTCTGATCCACTTGTGTATCCTGAAGACGCACACCATCCAACTATCGAAATCACACTGAATTTTCCTAAACAATCTATATCAAACCGTATTCAAAATCCTGCCTTAGAGTTTAACTTTAAAAGAACGAATTATGTAATTTTGAGAAATAATTTGTCAATTATCAACTGGTCATCTGTACTTAATATTAATAACACAAGAATATTAACACAAACGCTTGACTCTGCTGTATTTGCCTTTAACAGTACTCTTAATAATTGTTTTTTAACTTCAGTGCCACAGGGAAAATCCTCTTTAATATCTGGTTCTGTTTGGTATACCAAAGAACTGAGAAAGCTGAAAAACTTAAAATCGAAATATTATAAAAAGTATCAAAAAACTCATAACATTTGGATTTTGCTTCTTATACCTCAACTAAATATAACTACCGGCAATTATGCAGGCAATCCTATAATATATATTTAACAAAAGTTAAATTAAACATAAAATCTGATGCAAAATCTTTTTGGAACTTTGTAAATGGTAAACGTAAGATAAATTCATATCCATCTTTTATGAAATATAAAACATTTGAATCAGATGTTGATTCTACTATCTGTAATCTTTTTGCAGATTTCTTTAAGACCACTTATTCATCTGCTACTTACGATAATTTTAGTTACCCTTATAATGTGCAGCCTGGTGACATTTGCTCCCCAATAATTAATGTTGATACAGTTTTAACCTACTTAAAAAACCTCAAAACATCTTATAAAAGCGGTCCTGATAACATACCTTCATGTGTTTTGAAATATTGCAGTGAAGAACTTGTAATTCCCATTACTTTGCTTTTTACAGCGTCATCTTTTCTTATATTTCTCATATTTAAATCATCTTTTATTATTCCGCTGCATAAATCCGGCAATAGATCTTTAATAGATAACTATCGCGAAATGTGGCGTCCGTGGCGTAGTTGGTTAAAGTGCATGGCCGCTATGTCAAAGAACCTGAAGACCCAGGTTCGAACCCCAGCAGCGACAGAAAATTATTTGAATTAAAATAATTTTTCTGTACGGCCGCCACCTCTCTGCAGACAATGGCAAACCTCAGAGAGTAATCAAAATGCCATGTAAAGCTTCTTGAGAACGAGAACATTCCGTTCATCGCCGTTCGGAGTCGGCGTTAAGCATGTAGGTCCGGTTCTCGGTCAATTGTGTACAAACTTAATAACACGCACAACACAATTGATCATAAGAAGCTAGGTCAAAGTCCTTTCAAGGGCTGAAATGGCCAGTTATTTATTTTTTATTTTTTTATCGCGGAATTGCAAAGCTTAGCGCCCTACCTAAACTTTTTGAGGCCATTGTAACCTCACAATTATCACATAGCGTAAAATCTTTAATGTCCCCATTCCAACATGGATTCTTATCTAGAAAATCTACTGTTACTAACCTTCTAGAATTCACATCAAAGACTATTGAGAATTTTGGAAAAGGTCTACAAACAGATGTTATCTATACTGACTTCAGTAAAGCTTTAGATGTTGTAAATCATAAGCTCTTAATTTTAAAACTAACCCTTCTCGGTTTTCCAACACCATTAGTGCTTTGGATTGAATCTTATTTATTAAATAGAACACAAAGTGTTATCTTTAACCTTGTAAAGTCAGAGGAGTTCCCTGTTACTTCCGGTGTACCTCAAGGAAGCCACCTTGGGCCTCTGTTGTTTCTACTTTTTATTAATGATTTACCATCTGTTGTAATTCATAGTAATATTTTACTATACGCTGATGATGTTAAACTTTTTCTGTCATATAAATTTGAGCAAGACTCTTTTTTCTTACAAACCGATCTTGACCATCTTTGTGACTGGTGTGAAATCAATGGCATGAAGCTTAACTTGAAAAAGTGCAAACACATGACTTTTTCTCGTAGACAACCTTCTCGAAGTTATTACAAAATAAGTGACTATACACTTGAGTTCTTAGAAGTTTTCGACGATCTTGGAGTAACTATGGACCCAAAACTTCGCTTTCACATTCATATTAATAAAGCTATAAGCAGAGCAAACAGTACTTTAGGGTTTATTAAACGATGGTCAAAAGAGTTTAATGATCCTTTCATTACTAAAACATTATTCACTTCGCTTGTAAGGCCCATACTTGAGTATGCGTCAATTGTCTGGTGTCCTAGATATGGGTGTTATATTGACGATATAGAATCAGTTCAAAAACAAAATTTCTTTTGTTTTGTTTACGCAATATATATTGTCATACTTATATTCACTTACCACCCTATGAATATAGATTAAAGCTTGTTAACCTACCTTCTCTAAGAAATCGTAGAATCATGCTTAATGTTTGCTGGATTTATCAACTTATACATGGATTTGTTGACAGTCCATACTTACTGAGTAAAATTTACTTTAATCTTCCTCTTCGACCAAGAAGATCTTTTGAGCTACTTTTTATGAACTTTTGTAGAACTAATTACTTGCAAAATGAACCACTAAGAAGCGCTTGCGGAGACTTCAATTCCGTTTCAGATGTTATATCTTTTAATGAAACCCTATACTCAATTAAACTTAAAATTATAGATTATCTGCAGCACCGCCACTGATTCTCAACATACTCTTCCAAGATACGGCACTTTTACTGTTGGATGCACCGCCACTGATTCTCAACATACTCTTCCAAGGATACGGCATTTTTGCTGTTGGATGAATGAGAGAACGATCTGCATAGTATATATATTAATATAAGTGGCTTATTAGACCAAGTTTGTCTATGTGCCTGCGTTCGTTACCTTTGTCTTAGCTTACTAGGAACTCGGTGTGATAAATAAAAGATGAATCAAGACTTCATCGGCTTTAGAATCACAGAATGAATAATATTGTATATATACTATCAGTATGGCGTACCGGGCCTTGTTTGCCTTGATACCTACCACTTTTCTAGATCTCACACTCTGATACTTTGTGCCATATTTATAGAGGTGTTATATGTATATTAATATGAGTGGCCAATGAGACCTAGTTTGTCTTAGTGTCTGCGTTCGCAACCATTTTCTTTTCCACAAGGAAATTGGTGTGGTAAATACGACTCAATTCGTCGGATTACCAACTTGCTAAGCCAAGACTTTATTGGCTTCAAGGACAGAACGATATATTTATTTTATACATATTTTCATTCTCGATACCACCGCCTTGGACCCTCTTGAAGATTTATTATTAATGTATTTTTTGCTTTATAATACCTTTAGTCATGTTATCTATAAGTCTGTATACTTTGAAACGTTCATGTTTTAATTTACATTACATTACAACTGAACTTATTTTACATTGGTTTTGTATCTTCATTTAAAACGAACTTGAACTCTATATATTAGTATTATTATTAGTATTATTAGTATTAGTTTAATTGGATTATGAATTGTAATTTTAAAATGCTATAAAGCCTAAAAGGCTTAGCAAACAAATAAATAAATAAATAAATAAATAAATTTCAGCAGAGTAAACCAAAAATTTTGACTTCAAGAAGTAATTTATTTTCATTTTCTCATTTGTTAGACAATAAAATTGATCTCAATGTAAATTTAAGTACAACTGGCCAATTAGATGAGTTTGTTGAGAAATTCAACAACACTATTGTAGAAGCAGGTTTTATATCAACTCCACAAGATACTTATGTAGCGAGAAACACGTATGTCCCTTCGGAAATCAGAAACTTAATTACTGAAAAACGAGAATTAAGAAAAGTATGGCAAAGAACCCAACATCCATATGACAAAATATTACTAAACAGAGCTACTAAAAATTTAAAGGCAAGGCTTAAAGAATTAAAAAATAACTCCTTAGAATCCTTTTTATGCAACCTTTGCCCTCACGCTAAACGTTCAGAAAGTTTGTGGAATGCTACAAAATATCTCAAACGGCCAAAAATTAGGAAGGTCCCAATTAAAGACTCCAGCAATTCATGGCATAGGTCCGATGTAAATAAGGCTGAGGCATTCGCTAAGTATCTAAAGGAAGTGTTCACCCCATTTAAATACATTGATGCTTCTGATGAAAGAGAAGTAATGCACTTTTTGGATACTCCATGTCAAATGGATTTTCCAATAAGGCGTATTCTTTTTTCTGAAGTGAAAGAAGAATTGGCAAAATGTAGCAACAAAAAAAGCCCAGGCTACGATCAAATAGACAATATGGTACTAAAGCACTTAACAGAGAAGTCTATGCGAGGACTTACAATTATATTCAATGCCATACTAAGGCTTCAGCACTTTCCAACAGCCTGGAAATGTGCAGAAATAATTATGATAATTAAACCAAAGAAACCAGAAAACTTAGTGAACTCTTATCGTCCTATTAGTTTCTTGGTCGCTTTCTCTTAAGTGTTTGAAAGAAATCTTTTACGAAGACTGATGCCAATATTGGAAAATTTAAAAATAATACCTGACCAACAGTATGGATTTCGCAAAAATCATGGATACTCAAAAAAAAGAATACTGTTCAGGGGTATTCATTGATGTGCAACAAGCATTTGATAAAGTCTGGCACGCCGGGCTGCTATATAAATTAAAAAAATATTTGCCTGCACCTTTTTTCTTTCTGCTTAAGACTTATTTAAAAAATAGACAATTTTATGTTAGGGTTGGTAATGACCATTCAAATATTTATGAAATTAAATCAGGAGTGCCACAAGGAAGCGTTTTAGGGCCAATACTGTACTCAATCTTCACAGCGCATATACCAAAAAATAATATTACCATAGCAATATTTGCTGATGACACTGCAGTCTTAACTTCAAACGAATCACCCACTGAATGTTCTGCCATACTACAAAATTATTTAATTCAGCTCGAAGCCTGGCCTGATATGGAACATTAAAGTCAATTCCGACAAATCTGTTTAAGTTACTTTTGCTCTTAGAAAAGGAGATTGTCCTCCTATAAAAATTTTCAATACACCTATACCTGTAAGTGATCACGTTAAGTACCTTGGTCTACACATTGAAAGAAGACTCACCTGGAAATATCATATAAAGGCGAAAAGGGAACAGATGAATTTTAAATTAAGAAGCCTCTATTGGCTTCTGGGTCAGAAATCAGTTCTTTCACTTGAGAACAAAATATTAATTTACAAAACCATAATTAAACCTATTTGGACTTATGCAATTCAAATATGGGGAACGGCAAGCAATTCAAATGTTGAAATAATACAGCGCTTTCAGTCAAAAACTTTAAGATTGATAGTCAAGGCTCCTTGGTATGTGTCAAACTACACTCTTCATAGGGATCTCAAAATATACACCGTGAAAGATGAAATAAAAAAGTATAGCGAAAGATTTAAAGCCAGGTTACAAGTTCATCCCAATCCTCTAGCTGTAGCATTGTTACATGCTCCCTCTACAAACCGATTAAAGAGAAAAAAATTTTAAACTAATAAGCCATTTTATGAAAAATGTAAATATTTACTTTAATTTATAATATTGTGTATATACGATTTGTATAGTAATATATTGTCAAATAGCAAAATCTATGTAAGCATTTAAGAATTTTAGTGCCTATTTACCAAATAGAGTGTGACTCAATGGAGTACCACTCATAAATTGTTGAATTTGTTAAATTATCATACTATTTACTTATTGTCTATTTTTAAGAAGACAGATTGTAAATTAAACTTGAATAAAAAAAAAAAAAAAAATTTCAAATTAACCAAGCGAATGCACAACAAAACACTTTAAGTAATCGATTGCGTGTATCTGATTTCATCCGTTTCACAAGAAAATGAATTTAAAGATTTTTACATCCGCACTCTACCCATGAACTTTGAAAAAGTCGCTCACGAACGATTAAAAATGCAATCTTCTCGCGATAACTCATTTTGCGATTGTATTTTATACAATTGCAAAATGAGTTTTTACGAGAAGATTGAATTTTGAATCGTTCGTGAGCGAATTTTTCCGCTCTGTTGTGGACACAGATATATAGAAGATAGATAAGAATATAGATATATAAACAAATAAAGGGGGTAGTTCCCAGCATATTTATAGAGCTCCCCGCACATTAGTAGTTCAGTTGCCAACAGTGACCATATGAACTTAAGTACTAAATTTTAGTCTAATGAAACCCAAGCCGTCTGAAATATAAAATTTTCATTAATTTGTGGGCTGTAAAGGGGGTGTGGCAAAAATGTTGACGTACGGGACCATGGTTCGTAGAACATGGCTAAGAAGAACTCAACAAAGAAAACCCCAAACAAATCGGATGCTTTGGGCTTGAGTTATGGAATTACAAACACAAATCAAGACTTTGTTTTATATATGTAGATATGGGAAATTCTTTAAAATGCTATATCTCCGGAACCACTGGGCAAATTTCGTGCAAAATCTACATAAACCATCTACAGACCAGCCCAAACGTACCCTAAAATCGGTCCACCCGTTTCCACAGTTAGTGGTGACATCAAAATGTACTCTTCTTTTTATATATAGAGATATGTTGAATTAAATAAATAAATAAAATAAAATAAAAAAAATGTATTTAAACAAAGAAAATATGACAACTAAGTCTATATTTAGTGAGAAACTTAGTTATTATGCATTCAAGTACAATATAAAATTAACACAGCATGAATTTGCAATAAGCCCTTCTCATGTTTTTAATTTTATTTTTTTTTTTTTATTGAAAATTTAAAATAAAAAGTTTCATACCTTTTGTAGTAAGGAGTGGACTCGTTCAACAGGTAACACTAATTTTCGTTTTTTGCTATTAATGGTTTCCTTTGCCTCATTCAACGCCCAATTATCTATGGGTGCAGGAAATGATCTCTTGACCTTTTCCTCGATATCCTGTAAGAAAAATAAGTATAAATATATGTTTGATCTACTAGTAAAACTAAACAAAAAAAAAGTAATTTCTTTTATAGAACATCTTTAAAAAGTCAATTGTTTCATGCGGACCTTACAGACCTTATTGTTATAACCCCACGCGGGGTACATTAACTTTTCTACAACGTTGATAACCCCCATATGTGGCATAGAAGTGTATATATTCTTGATCAGCATCAGCATTTGAATCGATTTAGCCATTTCGTCTTTCCGTCTGTCGACACGATTACAGCCGAAGTTTTGAAGATATCTTTATAATATTATACATCATACAAATTGACTTCGAATTTCATTGCAAATCATACAACTACTTCTAATTTCATTGCGATGTATAAACTTCTTTCTAAATAATAAAGTTATGTTTCGGAAATGAGCCAAATCGGATAACTACGACGCCTCCTATACAAAGCGAATTTATCAAAAGCGTTAAATCCATTGAAATTCCGCAAAAATGTGTATAAGATTAAATTCTAAATATGTGATTCGATTATGAAATTTTGCAAAATCGAATGAAAAATCCACCTACCTACCGTTTAAAAAAATGTTATCCAGCTTCGTCTATGGGGTTTAAATTCTTTACAGTTAAAGATCGTATCTATTCAATTTATCGTAGTATTATACTGATTTTAAGACTCAGAGACTTTCCATCACTCTTTTACAAAAGTACTGAAAAAATTGCGTTTATATTTCTTAACGCTTTCGAGCGTTTCGAGCGTAAAATGTCTGCTCGAGAACACGTATCGAGCATGGTGTAGTTGATAAGGTGGTTGCGAATTTTCTACTTCTCTCAAAAAATCTATCAACTTTTCTGTTTCATAAACTTGACAGATCAAGCTTAAAATTTAACTGTTACGTTCACCTTGTTTATTACACCATGCTAGCGAACATGGTTGAACAATAAGGTAGACTCATATTTAAGATAATGTAAACTAGATGTCAGTCAGCTGTTGATTTTGGGTTTTTTCTTATTGTTGTTGGCTGCTTTTGCCGTTTAACGTTAGTGTGCTTTGTAACAGATTTGTTGTTAAATTTCACATTTGAGCAGACATTTTAAAATTAGCCTACCTTGCTTGTTATTGTTTTTTAACGGTTATTGAATTTTGAACGGTTTGCTACCTATGGACCTGAACAGGAGAAAAAAGGTAAAAAAAATCAAATTAAAAAATTTTCAGCAAATTTTACACTTTTGCGTGCTACCTAAACAGTGTTAAGAATCATCTCTAGGAAGTTTATATGTTCTAGAAATTTGTTTATTGAGATCTTAGGTAAATTTTTTTTAGTTGATTGTTTCCTTGAATTTTGAACGGTTTGCTACCTATGGACCTGAACACGGGAAAAAAGGTAAAAAAAAAATCGAATTTTTATAAGTTTTTTGCGATTTTGATCTGGAAGGTGAAGTTTTTTTGATTTTTTTTTTTGTTCTTTATGACAAGAGCTACAACTTTGCCTCAGAGAGTAAATCGAAATTCTGAACGGTTTGCAAGATATGAGCCCAAGAAAATGATCACTTTTTTTCGAAAATGATACCGAGGCCCCAAATCCTTGGCGGCCCATAAACAAAAAAGTGCATGACTTTGGGAAAAATTGGGAGACACGGGTCTTTTTTTTTAGTCTTTTATCACGTAGTGGTGTCCGTATATGGTTATTTTGCCATGACTTAAAAAATTACACACAGTGTAAGTAGCGAGTATGAATACATGTAAACGGAAAACAGCGAAGTTTTTATGGTAACAATGTCACATAAATTTGTGTCTTTCTTTCCAATTTGATTAATGTTTTGTCCATCTCAAAAACATTTGGTCCGAATACAACGAAATGGCTACAAACGTTGAATATATTTTATGCTTGCCAGGAACTCCAGCATCCGTGGAACGAATCTTTTCTGCAGTAAATAGAAATAGAAACATTGAAGGCGATTCTGATCGTCAAATTTCACTTGAAATATCCAAGTGTTCATTTCTTTGAATACCCGAAAACAAAGACGGAATTTCTTTCTTTATTGTAATTAATGGCCCGCTGTCTATGCGTGGCTGCGACCTTTTTTGTAAGTTTTAGTTATTTCGTATTAAGTTTATTATGTTTAACTGAAAAGGCCCGCTGTCTAGGCGAGGCTGCGACCTTATAGTTATTTGCTGTGGTTCCGTTAGTTTTCCATTAGCTCTGCCAGTTTCTGGTCTGATCGGCGGTGTTTAAAGGGATTTTCTTCCGGTTCTCCTATTGGAATTATTGGAATTAGTTGGATTACACAATTACAAGAAGAAATGGAATTTCATATTCATGTTCCTCATCTCCTTAGGATAGGTTAACGAACGACATTATGCTGGTCGTGCAAGCCAATGGCATGCACCCAAACATTGCCTTGTTTTGCTTTGTGCCAGCTGGCGTTATAGCCGTATGCACTTGACAACTTAAAACAAAACAAAGTGTTGGTTTGGTAAGTTAAGCGTATGCGCTTAAATAAGATCGGCTTCTTTTTTCTTTCATGAGCGCCTGCAATTCAAGTCACCGCACTTGAATAAGGTCTTGGTCGTTTATGGGAAAAAATTAATAATTTTTGTTAATGTTGTGCATTTTGTGACGCACTTTAATAACATAACGAAAAGGTTGATTGTTATTTATGCGCTTGTACTAAGAAATCTGCTATACAGTGACATATAGATAGAACATATTCTTATACCTAATTTAGATTTATGATCTTTGTGTGTGGTCGGAATGTACAAAGTGTACAGGGTTGTGCGGGTGACAACATCCCTCCCCCCTTATAATAGAAAATTTTTTTTCTTTGAAGAGGTTGAAAAATTTTTTGTCGCGTTATCACTGATCAGTGGGCTGAAACATGCATAGCTTTACATTTTTGTAAAGCTTATATATAGTGTATATTTGGTGCACAAACAAATTAATATTTTCTATTTTATTTTTTAACAAAATGTTTTTACAATTTTTATTTTATAACATATTTTATTGAATTGAATTTTTTGACTAAAAATATTTTTATAATTTTTTGAAAACTTAAAAATAAAAGAAAACTTAGATTACACTGGTTTACAAATAACGAAAAGTTGTTTGTATGTACAATGAATGTCACTATCCTTTTCTCATGTAAAATCGGTCACTAATTCCGAAAAAAAATGTTCGTTTTCTTTTCTGTCACTCCGTTTTCGAGATATTGGCCACTGTAGGGTTTTCAACGAAAAAAAAAAGTTGGTTCCACTTAATTGCATATATCTCCAGAACCAACAATAGTAATCAAACAATGATATATCAAATAAAAGCTAATAAAATTTCCTACAAACAATGCCAACATCATTTTTTGGTCGAGCTGTTAGTTTATGCGGAATAAATTCAATTTTCGGGGATTTTTCTTGTTTTTCAGTAAATTTGCAAAAAAAAAAAAAATAGTTGCAAATTTTGTTAAGAAATCAAAATATTAAGTTACTTTTGATATTTTTTACTAAAATCCTGTATTTTTACGAAAAAAGAAGCTATCGTTAAGCAAATCTATTGAGAAATGAAAAAGTTGTGTTTAATTTACCGAAAGTACCCAAATTGAGTGATTATCTATTTATGCATTTCGACTTATTTTATCTCTATATATATGAAAAGAAGTGTACGTTTGGTTGAAATCGCATCACTTCAGAACGGCTGGACCGATTTGGATAATTTTTTTTTTAAAATGTTCGTTTTAGTCCAAGTTAGGTTTTTAAGGAAAGAAAAATTGACCACGCCCACTTTTGCGCCCACTTTTTTTGATGTATCTAAAATCGGAAAACGGCTGGACCGATTTGGATAATTTTTTTTTCAAATGTTCGTAGTAATCCAATTTAAGTTTTGTCGGAAAGAAAAATTGACCACGCCCACTTTTGCGCCCACTTTTTTCGATTTATCTAAAATCGGAAAACGGTTGGACCGATTTGGATAATTTTTTTTTCAAATGTTCGTAGTAATCCAATTTAAGTGTTTACTGAAAGAAAAATTGACCACGCCCACTTTTGCGCCCACTGTTTTGATATCTATACATATAAAAATAAGTTGCATTGTGTATGAAATTGATGTTCTCTGTAATGCGTGAACCGATTTTGTTTCTAGAAATTTCCCATGAAAGGTGACGTCAATACGAAGATTTTTTTGTATAAACCGTCTTTGTATGTGTATTGTTTCGTGAATTATAGGCATTTTAGTGAACTTGTCAACAATACAGCTGTGAAAAAATACAGGTGCGCACGGTATTTGCAAGGGTAATTGGAAATAAATGGAATATTGGAATAATTTGGCAAGTCTCACTTAAGTTTGCATTTGCGCGAAAAATAAAGGCATAGTAAAAATTTTCCATACCCCTTTTTTCCCATACCCCCTTTATCGCCTACAAATCAATAAAAATGCTATATTTAAGACGGGTTTGGACGTATTAGACTAAAATTTGGTAAACAAGTTCGTATGGTTACTGTCGGCAACTATACTAAAACTGGGCGTGGTCTAACTATATATACGCCCACTTTTTATAAATCATTATTATTCCTGAGTTGTACATGTTTTGATAGTGAAACTTGATATCAAAATGGCTATGGGCCCAAGAGGCCATTACTATATATTTGAGCGAACATAAGACAAGGGGGAATTTGGCCACACAGGCCAAATTTATGATATCGAATTGCTTTGGAACTAAATGTCTTATGTAACTATGCAATAGACTCCTAAACTACTCATTTGATTAGCATGAAAATTTGTGTATAGAAGTTTTTTGGTACGGTGCGTGTTTGTGGGCTATCAATTTTGATCCACTTCGAACACCAGAGGGCGCTGTAGTACAAATTTTTTACAAAACTGCCTTAAACTCACAAACCGCTTATGCGATTAGAATGAAAAGTGGTATACAGTAGTTTTCATGTACGTTGAGTGTTTTGCTGCAATCTTTTTTGACCTATCTTGAACACCAGAGGGCGCTGTAGTACACATTTTTTGCAAGACCACCTAAAACTCCCAAACCGCTCATGCGATTAGAATGAAAAGTGGTATACAGTGGTTTTCATGTAGGTTGAGTGTTCTGCTGCAATCTTTTTTGACCTATCTTGAACACCAGAGGGCGCTGAAGTACAAATTTTTTGCAAAACCACCTTAAACTTCCAAACCACTCATGCGATTAGAATAAAAATTGGTATATAGTAGTTTTACTACAACGATATATTTAGTGCTCAAAAATGAGAAAAACACAATCAGAAATTTAATTTTGTGACTTTCGATTCAAATATCTCCGCTGCTTTTTTATACATTTTGTTAAATTTATTTTTGTCTTAAAGCTTCATCAAAGTACTATGAAAACTATTGTAAAAACATGCCGTTAGTTGAGTATATATATTTTAAATATTTTTTCAAAAAAGGTCTGAAATTTTGGATTTTTCCTCAAAAAAGACTCAAAATTTGCTTTTGTTGTAAAAATAATTTAAATTCAAATTCGCAAATTTTCAACTCTATTTAAAAATTATAACATTTATAAGCAAAAGTTATTTCAATTTTACGCAAAAATTAAAAACCATTTTTGTGCTTCAAAAAGCAAGGCCAATCCCTTGATTTTTTCGAACAAAATTTTTTTTTCCAATATTGTGTTTTTATATTTTTGGAAAATAAACAAGCTAAAAAATTAATTTTTTAAAAAAACTTATGTTAGTATCTCTTACCAATCAAAAGTTATAGCCAATAATCTACAATATATATACAAAAAGCAAAACGCTGTCTGTGTGATGGCTGGAAACTTCAAAATTACTGAGCCGATAGATCTGAAATTTCGGCAGTACATTTTTTTCAAGTACGAGATGGTTTAAATTTCTGTCACACCCCCTTTTACCGCCCACAAATCAATAAAAATGCTATATTTCCTACAGTTTTCGTCGATTTGGCTACATTTTGGTAATTTAGTTTGTATTCTATGAAAACTGGGATGGGCATTATATAAAGGGGTGCGGCTCCGAACATACAATTGAAATTTGTATTATCGAATAGCTTTGAAAGTAAAAGTAGTGGTATTTACATACAAACTCAAAATGGAGTTACTATTTGGTGATCTCCTACTACTGGGAAACTGTAACGGGCAATGGAAAATGACAGTGGTGTTAAACTATGGGCCTAAGAAAAGTTTTGAATACACCTATTATGTTCCCATATAGTTGCAGGGTGCAGCAACGTGCGCCGGGAAAATGCTAGTGATTCAATAAAAATTACCATTAATGAAAACATGACTTGTGAAAATCACGAAGAGGCTGACACAAAAATAGTCCACCATGTGTGTAAGCTTGATACAAATTCAAAAACAAATGTTCTGTTAAAACTTGTGATACAGATGTTCTTATAATTATGCTTGGAAACATGGATCATTTTCAAAGCGATGACCTAGAAATTTTTATGGAATATGGCACTGGAAATTCAAAAAGATACATCAACATTACAAAATTACACATCGAACTAGGGCCAGCTTTATGCACGAGTTTACCTGGCTTTCATGCACGGTGCGATTATAATCCATCATTTTTTAAAAAAGGCAATATAAGACCGTTTAAAATATTAATGAAAAATATAGATTATCAAACGGCATTAACAAACCTTGGAGTTGCCCACATAACCAATTCGCAAGATGAAATTTTTCAAACTTTAGAAAAATTAGTTTGTGAAATTTATGGGTTTAAAAATTTAAAAAAAATAAATACAGCAAGATTTGAAAAATTTTGTACTACTTACAAAGCTAAGAAGATACAAGAGCCTTTTAAAAAATTATTAAAAAATTGTGATCCCTCTGCTTTGCCTCCGTGTAAAGCCGAATTAGATCAGCACCTTTTAAGGTCCCAATATATAACGATCATTTGGCGTAATGCATATTTGCGTTTCCCCACTTCGTTAACACCAGAACGAAATGGATGGAAACGAACTGCTGATACTCTTCAATTTCACTGGTTTGATGGAGATTGCATCCCAAATTTAGTATTCGATGCTATTATTAATGCAAAACTCAATTATACCGACGAAAATGATATATCAGGTGAGCTTTAATTTTTTTTTCTAATCGTATTTTTTATTTTATTATTTATTTAAAAAATTTGGTTTACTTTTCACATATAATTCAGAAGAATCCGATGAAGAAATTGATTACTCAAGCTCTGATGAAGACTTCGCTGAAGATGAAGAAACAAGAAATACTGACGATGAGTGAAAAACATTGTTTCTTTTTACCTATATTAGTAGTCAATCGAATTTAATTTTATTTTTAATTTTTTATTTACGTTCATTTACTTTTTCATTAGATAAATTTTGTGAAAATTAATGGAATCTTAGTTATGTTAATTAAGAATTTAAATAAAATGAAATTTAGGTAAGTAAGCAAGGTCGACAATTTCTAACAATCTCGATCACCTGGCAGATAGAATTTCCCACCGAAATGACCTGTCATTTTGAAAATATTTATTTTTAGTTAAAAATAATATGCAGTTAAAATTTCAACGTGCCTCAAATATATATTTTAGATTTCTTTTTAATACAACTTTACCAACACCTGGCAAAGTTTTATACCCGACTAAATAATCTGGCTTGTTTATTTTTGCACTTTTCAGGGTATGTTTTCTATTAAGTTGTATTGCTGTCATATTTTCGGTAAACCTTGTAGAGCTATGGAAATTTGGTTTAGCAATTAAGCTTCTAGCTCCCAATCTTTTTCCTCTACTTTCCCACTCGCAAACAATTTTAACATCTTTCCTCTTATCTAAATTCTCCATGGTTTTACTAGAGACAGCATTATTTAATAACTTGAAAAAGTTATTTTCAAAATCATTTTTAGCTTGCGTTCTATGTAAAGTATTCAAATCAATATATTTTTTTAACCATGTCGATTGTTTAAATTTTAAAACTCTATGAATTTTTTTAAGTTTTATTCCATTTTGTAAACATTGTTGTAAGTTTACATAATGAATGATATAATTTTATTTATTATTTAAATCGATTATAAGTTTTTCATGTTTACCGATCGGACTTTTTTTATTTTCTGAACAAAACGGTAAGTCATTATATGCATCATGTTTTGTAGAAGAAATCTCTAAATCAACTTCTAAAATATATCCTTCATTAGAATCATTAGCATGCTCATTCAACTGAAATGTTGATACATCATCAACCCATTCAAATTTTCCTTCAGGTAAATATTGAGACATTGCCCAACCATACAAATTATTAGCATCTTAATACATAAGATAATTTGAGGGTTTTGTAACATCAAAATCATCCATACATTTATTATTTGCCTTAACATGTCTATTGGAACATTGTACAATACCTCCCCTTATTCCTTTTTGAATGAATTTAATCATATCAATGTCTGTTAGAAGGTCTAATTCAATTTTTGTGTACTTTAACATTGCTCCCCAAGATAGTCCGGGAGCTGTATAATATTTTTCTAAATTTTTCGAAAACATCAGTAAGAAGTAGAACATCTGTTTTAAGGTACAGTTCTAAGTAATCATGTAGTGTTGTGCAATTAAAAGTTGTCCATACTTTTTGAGCATGTTCATAGTCAGCAACACTACATTCTTCATTGATTAATTTATTAAAGAACTTTTCTCTTGGCGGTAAACATTCCTCTTGAAGACGTTCCATTGCATCAAAATAGTCATAAGGAAATATTTTTTTTTTAGAGATTGAATTCAACATCATCGGAAAACACAGACCGTAAAATATAAAATCTTTGTTTGATAAATTATTAGCTAAGTTTGATAGACTAGAAGCCATAAATCTAAAGGAATCTAAAAACCATAGTTCAACACTATCACCATCATCGAAATGTATATGTTTGGAAACTGAAACATATATTTCCTTATTTATTGGTACAACGTTTATTCTACCAGGAATCGTTGAAAGTTTTTTAATAAATAAGTGGCAATCATATGAAGAAAGATTGTGGAAAAAGATTGGGATGAATTTACCAATTTTAAAATTTAAATTACAATCATTATGAGCCGGTCCGCGATATTTTCCAGTTGAATGACAATGATCTGCTACTCTATACTCATCGTCTTCAATAGGTTTTTCACAATTATGACAGTTAGTGCTTTTATTTTGTATATCTAACTCTAATGGTGTGAGGAAATTCATTGGTTTAATTTTACTGAAATAATTATTATAAATTTCCTTAGCATCGCTAACTAAAGTTGTAATAAAATTAATAGGTGCATTCTCACCTGTATATATTCTAAACTTATCTAAGGAATTATTAAAACTACACTTAATATAATAACTATATGCATATGGCTCTGAACTGTTCTTATTGAGCCTAAATTTTGAGTGTTTTCTGGTGTTAGAAAACATTCAAAATCCGCATACACTACAAAAGGAATATCTAACATATGTTTAAAATTTTTAAATGAAACCTTACTATCTTCTACATCCGGGACTTTTGTCACGATTCTGCTACATTCCTGTTTGTGTCGTTGTAATTTGTTCTCAAAATCAAAAAAATTTTATACATTGTATTATGCAACTGCTTATCAAAAGCCTCAATTGCAATTTATTATTTTCAAACAAAAAATTTTTATAGTTTATGCAACACCGCTTATCAAAAAACCCCAAACGCCGGATGGGGGGACGGGCGCGGGGGACTGCCGTCAACTTTGGCGCACGCCTGCTTATCAGAGAACCACAAAAAACTGACGTCAACTTCTATGACGCACGTTTCTATGAGTCACGCGGCTCCTGGCTCCTGACCCAGAATCCCCATATTATACCTACTGTCGGGCTGTAGTTTAATGTTATGGTGACGCAAACGGTCAAATTCGGTTGTATTCGTAGTGTCCGAATGGAGTGCTGAATGCAGTTTTGAATTTGGCGGATGCTTTAACCGGAATCTGATGGAATCCCTTTAGTAAATCTAGCGTGCTGAAATATTAAGCTTTTCCGAACTGATCTAATATATCTGTTATGTTTAGTAAAGGGTATACATCGCCGACGGTTAAGTCGTTAAGCTTGCGAAAATCTACCACAACTCTTCAGCGCTTGTTGCCTTCGGAGTCTGCTTTTTTTGGTACTAGCAATAATGGTGAGTTCCATGGACTAGAACATATACGGATAATGTCATCGTCCAACATTTCATTTACTTGTTTGCGAATTTCGTTGCGTTGACTTTCAGGGAGTCTACATGTCCTAACAAATGAAGGAGGCTTGTTTGCTTCTGTTTTGATTTCGTGATTGTGAGGTATTAGTAGTATCGGTGATTGTGAGGTGATCTCCCTCAAAATAAAGTAAGTCGTTATATTGTCTACAAAGTTCTGAGATTGATTTTTTTCTAATATTTTTATTTCCAGAAATTGTTGAAATTGTGTAGTTTTGTGAACTATTTCATTTGCACTGTGTTTCAGTGTCTTTTAACAGGCTTATTTCGACACCTGTGTCTATTAGTAAAATTAGAAAGTTTTTATCTGTGGGTTCTAATTTAATACGGATCACTGGATCTGCGTTATTCCTTAATAAAAGAGATATAGAGATATGCTAATTTTGTGCATGGTGCACCTCGGCTTGTGTCTGCATTCGGAAGGAGCTGCCGAGGTTTTCCTCCCGAGCAATTTCGTTTTCCGACAGATTTATGTTGGGCCTATTTTATGCTATGTTATCTTCTCTAAATGGGCTTATATTTATTTATTTATTTGTTTAACCTTAGTACAATAAGAACTCAGTTCTTTTAATGTACAGTTCCACAATAGGTATAAAAATGTATGCTTAATTATAACACAGTGTGACGAAATCGATCAAAAAAAAAAGCACAATCAAACTTTATAGAAATTCTTAAAGAGGGATATGTTGTGAGTCTATCGCACTTGGTCTGACCTCTCAATGTCGTCACAATTTTTTTTAATTCGATTTTAAAGTTGAAGGGTTCGATTTTTATTGCGCCGACGTTCATTGAATTTTTACAGCTATTTGTCTTGTTGGAAATGAAAAACAAATTCCACTTCTTTTCAGTAGAATTTCACGTAAAATAAGGCTGTATAAAAATAAATACGATAAAATACAAAATGAAGCGTGTAGCGAAGCAAATTCCTTAATTTTTATTTAATTTCATAAAAAAAATTAGTGTTTCTATAAATTTAAATGATATAATGCTGCATGAATGACATCTTTTTTTCACAAAAATTCATTGCACGTAAAAATACCTTTTCATTGAATCCAAAACCATCAATATCGGTTGAGAATTGGAAAAATGGCGGGAGTTTTAACGCTTTTTTTTTTGTCAGAAAACACTGACTCCCATGTATATGTTGCTATCGTACAAATTGCTGTAATTTTGTCAAATCTTAACCGATTTTGGACATCTTTAGCTCATTGGAAAGAAAATATGATGAATGCTCATATCTAGAGCATTGCAATATATATCTTTGAAAAATGTAAAAGCTACTATGGAACGAATTAACATATTTTTATTTAAAATGCGTAAAAATGCATTTTACGTGAAATTCTACTGAAAAGAAGTGGAATTTGTTTTTCATTTCCAATAAGGCAAATAGCTGTAAAAATTCAATGAACGTCGGCGCAACAAAAATCGAACCCTTCAACTTTAAAATCGAATTAAAAAAAATTGTGACGACATTGAGAGGTCAGACCAAGTGCGATAGACTCACAACATATCCCTCTTTAAGAATTTCTATAAAGTTTGGTTGTGCTTTTTTAGTCGTCACACTGTGTAATTGACAACAAAAAATCATTTCAATTACAAAGTACAAATTATTTCTAATTTTAACTTAACTTAACCCTTTGCACTCCGTTGTCGCCGTATTTGCAACATTAAAAAGCTAAAGTAAATCCGCTGTCGCCGCAGCGGCGACATGGTTGTTTTGCTGCCTCGGCGTCTTTAACAGTTATTTTGTTGTATTAAAACGACTCTTTTTTTCTTCTACATCATAGGTATGTACTTGGAACTAATATAGTGCTGGAGTTGCTGGTAGCCTCTATGCATTACTAGGCTGGAGTGCAAAGGGTTAATATATAGATATGATTCTATTTAAAATTTGATAGCCTACTAAGTAGAGATGAAGTGAGTTAAAAAGAGTAAAGCGGAAAAATTTAAAGATGTAGAAAGTAGAAAACTAGCTAAGAAATATTTTTTGAGTCGTCTCCTTTATAGATCTTACATGGCTTGGTAAGGAATTCCACAATCGAGTGGGATTATTAAAAAACATTCTTGTAGAATTAAGATAGTTAAAGCTTGGTGGAATTAGCATGCAACTTCTTGATGCTTGACCGAATTGAATTTTCTCTAATAAGTAATAAGGTGTTTTATAAGTCATTATTTTATGCAGGAAAATACAATTTCTAGCATTTAGATAACAGACAATATCACATTCAAGAATACTTTTTTTTTAAACTGAGAAATATGGTAAAATTTGCGTAGCCCATAAACATACCGTGTGACTTGATTAAATGCTAAATTTAATTTTAATAGTGATCTCGAATCTAATGTTTCATCTAATGTTTCATTTCAACAGGCGTAAATTCTGCTGAAACCCTGAGGTAACGTAATATGTAGTATATTTTTCTAACAACACTGTTGATGTAGTCAATACAGGTTAACGAAGAGTTAATGTGAAACCCAAGACCAAACTTATTGCCGCTTAAAATCAGGTCAGGTTTATCTTCGAAGAAAACACTGTTTTTACTGATGGGTACCACAAAAGACTTAGATGCATTTAGCTGAAGGCCATTACTAAAAGCCCAATGACCTATGCTGTCAGGTATATCTTCGAAGAAAACACTGTTTTTACTGATGGCTAACACAAAAGACTTAGATGCATTTATCTGAAGGCCATAACTAAAAGCCCAATGACCTATGCTGTCTAGATCATCATTTAGCCTACATACTAGGTCTTCCATAAGACCAGCTCTGCTAGAAAGATGTAACTGAATTTCATCAGCAAGAGGATGCATGGATGAATATTTACATACGCTGAAAATATCGTTGATGAAAATGGAAAATAGAAGAAGCCCAGGAACAGAGCCTTGTGGCACTCCACTGCTAACAGACGAATGTTTGGAAAAATTTTCGCCTACTTTCACTCTCTGTACTCTATTAGAAAGATAATTCTTCAGAAGGGACACAGAACTGTCACAGGGAGACACAACAGAAGGGACACAGAACTGTCCATTACACGAGTATCTTATATCATCTAGAATCTTGAATCAAATGCTATGAACAACTATGGCCGACGCGAAAGCCTGATACTGTTTTTTTGGGATCTGGTAGAACTATTGCAGAGCTTCGAAAACATCATCTTGTAAAACATTTTTTTAAAATATGCGTTAGTGGACTGGGAACAAATGAGAGAATCTTTTCAAAAATCGTATATGTATTTCATATGCTCCAATTGCATTTGATCTGATTTTTTAACGCACTTTCCAACATCTCTTTCATTTACCGAAGAGAACTGAAATGTTTGTTCAACATGATATCTTGGAGTTTCAGGATTGATATTGACAAGGTTTTGTGTGCTCAACAGGAAATAATTATTAAGCAACTCAGGGTCAATAAAACATTCAGATGTAGTAATTTTGCCAATACCAAGTTTTTTGACATTATTTCATAAAATCTTGGCTGGAAGAGATGTTTTAAGTTTGGATGAGTAATACAGTTTTTTTGAATATCTAGTAATAAGGATTGATTCATTTCTTGCAGCTCTATACTTTTCCCAATTTTCTGCTGTTTGATATTTTTTCCAGAAGCCGTGTTATCTGTTACTGTTATCGGTGTGGCGTCCGTGGCGTAGTTAGTTAAAGTGCGTGGCCTCTATGTCAACGAACCTGGAGACCCGGGTTCGAATTCCAGCAGCGACAGGAAATTATTTGAATTAAAATGATTTTTCTGTACGGCCGCCACCTCTCTGCAGACAATCGCAAACCTCAGAGAGTAATCAAAATGCCATGTAAAGCTTTTTGAAAACAAGAACATTCCGTTCATCGCCGTTCGGAGTCGGCGTTAAACCTGTAGATCCGGTTCTCGGTCAATTGTGTACAAACTTAATAACACGCACAACGCAATTGATCAACAGAAGCTAGGTCAAAGTCCTTTCAAGGGCTGAAATTACCAGTTATTTATTTTTATTATTTATGTGTTATCTTTTACGCTTATTAGTAGCATTTTGTATTCGGCTATATTCGACAGACAACTCGACATATCTGTTAGTTCTACTACCTTCCGAAATTCTGTGGTTTTTATATGCCGATTGCGTTTGCCGTGGTCGCGATGACACTCTTTATAGGTGTGGTTTGGTTTTCTGCAGTAAGTGCATGAAACAAATTGAACTTCTTTTTTAATATTTGAAAAATTCGGACTATTTTGAGGAGGAAAGTTTGAACTTAAAGCATTTGTTTTTTTATAACAAGTCTCTTGCGTGTGCCCTAATCTTTTACAGTAATTGCAGGTAGGTTTATTTTGAGTTTGCGTATTTTTATTTTATTATTTATTTTTTTCAGCTGCACTGAGTGTTCTTTAGCATACGGGATGGCCTTCTTCCAATCGCGCTCATTGTGAGCT
The DNA here is from genome assembly GCA_943735915.1 of Pherbina coryleti. Classification (NCBI taxonomy): domain Eukaryota; kingdom Metazoa; phylum Arthropoda; class Insecta; order Diptera; family Sciomyzidae; genus Pherbina; species Pherbina coryleti. The sequence goes on along the minus strand of OX030948.1, from coordinate 119,454,235 downwards.
TTGAGTATGAAACGGAAGTTTTGATTTTTTAACCCATCTTCAAAGACTTGTATGGCTAAATGGTCGTTTTCAGATGTTAAATATGCCCTAACAGAACCTTCACTTGAGCTAGCAAATCCAGCTGCGTTAAGGGAATGCAATAATTTCCCAATATGTTCACCGTATTCTTTAACTGTTTATTTAAAACCTTGTTTGGCCGACATGAGTTCATTTTGAGCAGAGGTCCGAGACCTCTCTTCCTTGTATTCTTTTTCCAATTTTTGTACCAAATTATTCCACTTGGTAATGGATTTGAATTGTACAAGCTCAAAAGCTTTGCTTTTCAAACGAGTTTTAACAACTTCTAAAATGAAATTGTGTTCTGCGTCCGTTTTAGCAGAAGAAAATAAAATGTAGCCGCACGCAATGAATTTATTTAAATCAGCCGGATTGCCGTAAAAGACCGGTACGATATTGTAAATATCATTTAGTGAAAATTTAAGATCCATATTCGAAACTTCAGGATCTTCCGCGCCAGAATAAAAGGGCGAATCAAAAAATGGTAGGGAAGCAAAGTTCTTGACTACCTTAGCCGCGTCTTGACGAGTACGAAGTTTTAAAAATAATTTTTTCTTTCGCAAAAACTTTCAATTACAATTTGTTCTTTTTTTTTTTTGTTATTATATATATTGGGGCGGGTAAATTTACATGGATGAAAAAAAATAAGAAATCGTAGGCGCTGAAAATATTCCACGAAAATTTTGAGTAACTTTGCCTAAGAAACCTAACTTAGTCTAAAATCCATTTCGAGCCTCCGATTTTTCGAGAGAAAGTTTGAATTGATGTTTTGCTACAATATGTGAAAAATTGGCAGACTAGGTTTAAAATGTTGTTTTTTTTTCGGAAAGAAATCTTCATTGAATTTCCTTGTTTAGCAAAAATTTTGAAATAGTCTAATATTTGATCAAAATTCGAAATCGGTTATATTATAAAACTACTCAATAAGAAAGTATAGACTTTCTGAGCAAACGTTTACACCAAATAAAAAAATTGTCAAAAGTTTTCACTATGGTTTTTATTTTTAACACGTTGACTTCCCAACACGACATAACCTGTATTAGCGCTCTTTCTTAGGAAGCCAATTCGAGTTATCTCGTCGTTTCTGGAGTTGCCACTTTTGCGCCGCGACGAGTGAGTTAGTTTATCACTGTAAATATGAAAAAATTCCTCCAGGAAGAAAATAAATAATCAAGTTTGGTTTATAAGAATAGAAATTTTATTTAAAATGAACCAAAAATATGCATTCAATGCTTATTCATTAGTTAATAGAAAAAAATATGACTCAAGCGATTTGGATTTTCGGACCAGAATCCGAAAATTGCCGTGGCATTCAACTCGAAAGCAATAAAATCAAAAACCTAAAAAAATGCATAACAATGAAAAATATTTCTTCTAAATATATCTGAGTTTTGGTATATAAAACTTTTTAAAAAAAGTAAAAAGAAACAAAAAGTTTTTCGTACTTAAAATAAAATGAAACTTAAGTTTAAATAAAATAAAGCCAAATAATTGAAAAAGTTATTATATGAGGTACTGTTTGCTTTCAAGACATGGTATTTTTCTTCGACATTTTACGATCACAGCCATAACTGCCTCGCGATTTTTTCCAACAAATTTCCTTTCAGTGTTCATACGGAGTGCTTCTTGTGAACGGTGGTTCCGACAAAATGTTGTCATTATCCAAATCAATTATATTAACATAATCTACACAACCAAAATTAATTTGAAATTTTTTATTTTTAAACTCTTAGTTTTGTTGGGTTGCATAGGTTTTCACGGTAATATAAAATTTTTTATTACACTATCTCAAACAAAACATTTTCTGGGTGTGCAAAATTTGAATTATGTTGAATTATGGGGTAGATTACTTCACGTAATGGGATGGTAGGTATTGTGTAAAGCGTATAAATTTAGCTAGGAGTGACCTTCCATGTACAACAGAACTGAAGTATTTTATGTTGAAGTACATAGGCACATAAATTTTTATAACATACTCTGCTAATAAAAAAAAAAATCCTTGATAGGATTCCCGAATAGTTCTGATCTCCTTTTGTGTTTCCTTTCTTTTTGATATCTACCAATTAAATTGTTAAATTTCACTATAACACTCTTTTTATTTATATCTAGCAGAGTACCCGACCTTGTTCGGATACAGCTAATTTGAGTTGAATTAAATTAATAGCAATCGTGGCGTCCGTGGCGTAGTTGGTTAAAGTGCGTGGCCGCTATGTCAAAGAACTTTGGAGACCCAGGTTCGAACCCCAGCAGCGACAGAAAATTATTTGAATTAAAATAATTTTTCTGTACGGCCGCCACCTTTCTGCAGACAATGGTAAACCTCAGAGAGTAATCAAAATGCCATGTAAAGCTTCTTGAGAACGAGAACATTCCGTTCATCGCCGTTCGGAGTCGGCGTTAAGCATGTAGGTCCGGTTCACGGTCAATAGTGTACAAACTTAATAACACGCACAACACAATTGATCATAAGAAGCTACGTCAAAGTCCTTTTAAGGGCTGAAATGGCCAGTTATTTATTTTTTTTTTTTTAAATTAATAGCAAAGAAGGATTAATTTATATGAGTTTTCTTGAAAAAATAATTTATTAAAGCATATGTACACGGTCTTCGACAGTCTGCTTAATTTACTAATTTTAACATAACTTTGTTATCGAAATAAAAAGTCAATTTAGTTGTTTTTTCTATTTTCATCAGTGTTTTAATAAAAATCATATGAAGAAGAACAGTTTTGTAAAAATAATTTTATTTCAACATTAAATACATGCAATGTAACATGTAATACATGTCATGTAGGTTTTGCACATTTTTCTTCATGTCTCTTTGTTACTATTTTAAGGCTTCTGCGTACACAATATTTATAGACTTTCCATTTGGTGTTAAAACAAATAAATTATTTGGACGCCCAACACGTGAGCAGCCGACATATAATTGCCCATGAGCGAAGCAGTTTTCGGTCAAGTCAAGTCCTGCAACTTTTAGTGTTTGTCTTTGAGATTTGTTTATTGACATGGCGAAACTCAGACTGTTTGGAAATTGCAGCCTCTTGAACTGGAATGGCATATCTGTTGGTATAATGGGAATGCGAGGTAGAAAAACGTCATCTCCTTTGCCGCACCCTTTTAAAATAGTAGCCTCAATAACATTTGGCAATAATTTCTTAACCGAGAGCCTGGTGCCGTTGCAAAGTGTTGGTGAATCTAAATTTCTCAATAGCATTATAGGTGCTCCAACTTTTAGGCTGAGGCTATGAGGAGGTACTCCTGGTGGCTCTAACGAATTTAAGAACTCAACTGGCTAATTTACTGACTCGTTCTGATCAGGACTGGTATCCACTGACTTATAAGAATATCAAACTGCAGCTGTTGTAAAAGTTGGAAGTTGATTGTATTGACCGTGATGTTTTTCGGCGCCAAAATTGCCCTCTCGCATAACCAACTTTGATTTTTATAACTGTTTCCGAGATCCGGAAAAACTTTTTGCTGGAGCTCTTCTGCAGATTTAACTATAGTAGCAATTTGACTTAAATTAATTTTGCCTTGCGCGCCGTTTTCAAGTTGTCCACTCCCTAGTTTCAACAGGTTATTTGCGAAGAGACCAGATAATTGGTCTCCATAGAGGTGAGCTCTCATGTTTGCTTTTAACTCGAATTTTCTTATATTTTTCCATAAAAACGATGATTTAATACATGCTTTTATTTCATCCGCACACGTACCTCTCGGAACAATAGGCAATGTTTGTCTTAAATCTCCTGCTAAAACAAACGTCACTTTGCCCGTCACGTTCTTGGTCTCTCGAATGTCTTGCAATGTTCTGTCTAAAGCTTCTAGTGCTGTCTTATGAGCCATTGTACACTCGTCCCATACTATTAGGTCGCATTGTTTAAGGACGGTAGCAAGACCGGCCCTTTTACTAATGTTACATGTTGGAGTATCTTTTGCGGCTAAATTCAAAGGTAATTTGAATGCTGCGTGTGCTGTTTTTCCTCCTAGTAACAGGGTTGCTGCAATTCCAGAAGAGGCAACCGCTACAGCAATATGCCCTTGCTGACGAACTTTAGCGAGAAACATTTTTAAAACGAAAGTTTTTCCAGAGCCGCCTGGTGCATCAAAAAAAAACATTCCACTTTTTTTATACATAGCACTGTCGACGATTGTTGAGTAAACAATTTTTTGTTCTGGCAACAGTTTGGGTTCATTAGATTGAACTTCCTCATTGAGAGCTTCAAAATTGTAAGAGAGTTCCCGTAAAACGTCGCGATCAAAATTTTCGCTTCCTCTTCGTTGAAATTCGACGAATCCAAATGATGAAAGGTCTTTTCCTCCCAAAGCAAGAACTTTGTCTTCTATATCAGCAAGAGCCAAATTAAAGATGTTGTCGTTGTAGTCCATCGAGATATTGTTATTTTGTGTTTAGGCATAGTGCTTATAGTCTTCTGATAAGCTGTTTTTATGATTATGCCACAACTGTAAGGGATTTGATACAGAACAAACTTACAACAAAATTGCAAACAAACTTCTGAGGCTTGATGGTATTTTATTAGATTTCTAAATTTTTGTAGGCTTTGTAGGTATGAAATTAAAAACAAATTTTAATTTTTGTTGATTTTAATTTTACATATATCAAGAAGAAAAGTTATAGAAATTTATCGTAGTGGGCGTGGATTAGGTCCAGCCCCACCAACTTTTTTCCCAATGGTTTGTTTTGATACATTGAACCTTCATTATGAATATCATCATTTAACCTAACACCTACATAGCATATTTGCAGGATTTATGAATAGTGGGGTGAGACTACGCATATTTTTAATACATTTGCTGACAGTAAGCATACGAACCAAACTACTAAATTTTAGTCAAATATGTCCAAAGCCGTCTGAAAAACAGCATTTTCATTAATTTGTGGCGGTAAAAGAGGGTGTGGCATCCAATTTTTCGTAGAGTTGCCAACAGTTGGCATACACATATAACTACCAAATTTTAGTCTAATTCGGCCGAAACCTTTTGAAATACAGCATTTTTATTGATTTTTGGGCGGTAAAAGGGGGTGTGTCAAGCCATTTTTTATAATATTGTCGACTGTGAGCACACAAATTTAACTACCAATTTTTAGTCTCATACGGCCGAAACCGTCGGAAATATAGCATTTTTATTGATTTGTGGGCGGTTAAAGGGGGCGTGGCAAAACTTATATAGCCTATGTTCAGCGCAGTAGTTTAAGGAATCGTTTGATATAGGTTTTATAAAAATCCGTTAAGTAGTTTAGGAGTCTATTCCAAACATACATACATACATACAAACAAACAAAAATATTATATAGATTCAATGTTTAAACGATTCCAAATTGCAGTTAACTTTGCTGAGACTTCAGAAGTAAAAGTTTTGTAGGCAAATATTTTGTTTCCTTTTTTGGAGCGTTCACAAAATAAAGAGTAACATCTTTATATGTCACGAATACTTGGCAAATTGAGACCACTGAAATCTTGTGGGGGTCCAAGAGAACTAATATATTAAGATGGCATATGTGACATATTGGTTCTCAACTTCCAAACAGTTCGGACGTGGTTTATAACCCGCTCCAGTTTTAATATTGCTAAATTCTTGAACCTTGTAATTTACCTGCAAAATAATCAATCAACACAATAACAAAAGTCAGACCCAATTTTTTGTGCCTTTCAATTTTAAAATAAATATTTTGTGTTTTTGCCAACTTGCACTTTAACAGCTTAACAACAGTACTTAATCACACCAAAAAAAAAAATAAAAGTTGATTGCAAAAGTAGAATTATTTACGAATTAATAAGACAAGTAAAAAACTATAATTAAAATAACAATTGTGCGTGTCATCATTTTGTGAAAAAAAATTTAATATTAATATTTGTATACGGCCTCTTATTATTTATATTGAAAACAAATTTTTCGAGCTCTAGGCCAAGCATGTTGACAACAAGACAACTAAAGAACAAAGAAGGCAACAACCAACAACAACGGCTTGACTATTCAAGCTTTCTGATTTGCTCTATACAGAGCCGTTGTTGTTGTTGTTGTTGGTTGTTGCCTTCTTTGTTCTTCATGTTGTCTTGTTGTCAACATGCTTGGCCTAGAGCTCGAAAAATTTGTTTTCAATATAAAAAAAAAAAAATCTCATAATGGATTTCACTTGTGCCAACAAAAACTGCTCTATCGAAGACAAAAATGCACTAAAACTTAGCTGCAATGGTCTCTGCGGGAAATCCTACCATGGCTGCTGTGTGGGCATGACAAAGAGGAGTCTGAACTACATTCAGGATTACTCATCACATTTTAAGTTTTTCTGCGACGAGTGTTGGGATGTGTCGCTTTCACACGTGATGCTCGCCATTAAATGTCTGAGTGACTCTCTGAATGTAATGCACTCGAATTATAAACTACTGTGCAGTAAACTTCCCAACTTTGACGTCTTCACACACCTATCTGACGATCTAGCTAGAGAAGAGTCCACGTGCAAAGCAAATAACTCTGACATCTCAACTATTTCTAAGAACCTCAGAGTATTAACTGAAATAGTAAGAGAATGTGAGAAAGCTTTGCATTATGATAAGGCGATCAATGAGCTAAAAAAAGAAGTAAAAAATAGCTTTGAAATCCTTAAAAATAATGAATCTACCAAAAACATACTGAGTAATCTTACTTCCTTGCAAGTATATCCTGGGTGCGTAAATACTTTTTTAAAAAGTTCCGCTTCACCATATCCGAATGCCAAAAAACATCTCCAATTCGTGCCAAGCTAAGCAGTTTTAAATTTAACTTACCTTCTAAATACGCTTGGATGGTCCTGAGTCCTACCGGTGGTATGCAAAAACACGGAACTGTACAAATATCTAAGTGGATGGACAAACCTGTCAGAACCTGGAAACCGAGAAATATATCTAAGTCAAACGTATATCCAATTAGTAATACACCTAAGTCTAATCCTAATATAAGTTCTAATTCTAGCAAAAACACTAATTCTAAACCTAGAATAAGCAATACTTATAAGCCCAAAAAAACATCTTATGGTATTCCAAACTCCAACTTAAATTCTAATCCTAATTATTGCACTACGAAACCTATACATATCAGAGAACACAATACATATCTTCATCCTTCCACTAGGCCTAACGCATCAGTGGAGAAAATGTTACCTAAGCCCCATCACAGCCCTGCCCCCAACTGGGAACTAAAAACCAATATTTTTCCAACCTTCTCTTCACAGATCAGTCATAAGCCCACATCGGTTAACTATGATAATAGTTCCGTTTCAAAAAAAAAATCCATCATCAAAACAACAAACCTCAAACTACTCATCGCAATCGCGTTTCTTTCAATCTGAACCCAATCACTGACCCACTTTCTAATAAAAATAATCCGCAAATTTTCAACACACTTTATCCTAACTTTGTTCATTCGCATACTTTAACCCCTCCATTGTCTGCTTCTATCACAAGTGCACCCTCAAACCAAGTTTGTAGCCCTAAGTCCTTCTTAGACCCTCTCTTACGTCCAAGGGTTAAACTGACTGAGAACTCCTGTGCAGATACCGAGAGCAGATATGCCCTTTCTCGCCTTAGAGAGAATAGTGTTTACAACAACGTTCGTCATTTCTCGCATACATGCATAAAGCCCCTGACTCAACATGTATAGAAGGCAAGATGTGAGAGGACTGCGCACAAAAACTTCCTCAGTATTCCTGAACTCTCTGAAACTTCCCTATGATATATTTGCTCTCACCGAAACTAATCTCTGCCAAGATTTCAAGGATTAAGAAGTTTTTGCGTCCGATTTTGTAGTGTTCAGAGACGATGGATTAGACAAAGACGATCATTCTTCTGGCCGCGGTGTCCTTTTGGCAATTAATAATCGTTATGATTCAACGTTAGTTCAGAATTCACATACTACAAACTTTGAATTTATTTGTGTCAAAATCAGTATCGCTAAGCGTAATTTATACGTTATATAATGTTATATTCGCCCATCTCAACCAACGACTGGCTATCAGTTGGGAGTAGATGCTATAGATTCTATTTTAGATCTCATGGATCCATTTGATTCCGTAATATTTTTGGGTGACTTTAACCTCCCTAATCTTCAGTGGGTTTTATTAGATGATGAATGTCACTTCTTCCCCTCAAATCCAATATCTGAAAAATAAATTCTCTTTACTAGTTTCCTCTCCGACTCCGGACTCTTCCAGTTAAGTGGAGTAACTAACTATATGGGTAGACAACTAGACCTTGTTTTTTCATCAGAAGTTGAAAACTGTGCAGTTTCTGCAAGCAACCACCTACTCTCAACACTGGATCAGTACCATCCACCTATTTCAATTACCTTTCCTACAATAATACTAACATAAACACACACTCCGAGCACTTGTACAGTTTTAACTTTCGGAAAACGGATTTTGAAAAACTAGAATCACTTCTCGGTGGCATTGATTTCCCTAACGTTCTTGAAAATGCTAATGAAGATATCGACAATGCTGTCGGCTTTTTCTATGGCATAATGTTTAACTGCTTCACATAACCTGTTCCTTTTACAAGGCAGAAGAGCTTTTCGTCTTCGCCTCCCTGGTATAATAAAGAGCTACGTTCACTTCGGAATAAAAGAAACAAACTTTGGCGTACATATTTAATATCTAGATCTTCTGCTGACTTCACGAGATACCTTAACGTTTACAACCATTTTTCTTATCTTTGTGATCTTCTTTATGAATCCTATCTAAACCATATCCAAACCAAACTTATCACTGATCCAAAAAAGTTCTACCAGTTCATTAATATCAAGAGAAAATCAGATAATTAACCGTCCACCACTAAATTGTTAGACAAATCTTCGGACGACTCTGAAATAATTGCAAATTTTTTTGCAAGTTTTTTCAGTCAGTCATTTACCAATCATAATGATGTACTGGACTCTGAATACTTCTCTTCTTTAAAAAATTGTGCCCAAACGACTTTAGCTTCGGTTAATATTACACTAGCTAATGTGAACGAAAAATTACGAAATTTAAAGGACGATTACTCTCCTGGCTGCCTGCTACCCGATGGCTTGCCTGCTATTGTTTTAAAAAAACTTTCAAACACTTTAGCTCATCCCCTTTTAGCTCTTTTCCAGCTCTCTATCCATCAATCTCTGCACAAAAAAGGGCCTAAAAATGATATCACAAACTATAGACCCATTGCAAAACTATCATGCACACCCAAAATATTTTAAAGTATACTCTACGACATTATGTTTTTTCACTGTAAGTCTATCTTCTCCCCTAACCAACATGGCTTTCTGAAGGGAAGATCCACTACTACCAACCTCACAGAATTCGTCTCGAATACCCTATGTGCTTTGGAAAGTGGTTATGAAGTTGACGTTGTCTCAACTGAGTTTAGCAAAGCATTCGATAGAATCTCGCACACAGTCATCCTTCGTAAGCTAAAAACTTTCGGCTTTCAACCCCTGTTTATTGCTTGGATTAAATCTTACATTGAAGAACGTCGATATAATGTCATCTTTAGGTTTTCAAAATCCGAGTTTTTTAGAGCAACTTCTGGCGTCCCTCAAGGCAGCCACCTTGGTCCTTTGTTATTCGTCTTAACAATAACCGATGTCGATGAGGTCATCAAATACTCAAATCTTTCTGTTTATGCTGATGACATGAAAATCTGTCAACGCATACATACTAATGCTGACTCAACCCGCCGTCAAGATGATCTAATCAGTTTTTCTACTTGGTGCCAAAAAAACTTCCTGGAACTCAACATCAACAAATGCCAAGCTATGACATACTCGCGTAAGAGACCCCAATCTCCATCGCGAACTTATTACATATTTGGCGAGCCGATTCCCTTAGTAAGTTCTTTGCGAGACTTGGGTATAATTTGCGATAAACAACTTAATTTTCGATCCCATATCGATAATATCATTAGTAGAGCCAAGTCTACTCTTGGTTTTGTAAAACATTGGTCCAGGGAATTCTCTAACCCATATGTTACAAAATCTCTCTACCTAGCCTTTGTTAGGCCGATACTCGAATATGCTAGCCAAGTTTGGTCACCGCTCTATGTTTCTCAATCGTTGCGTATTGAAGCTGTACAGCGTAGATTCTTTCGATTTGCGTTACGCGGCCTCCATGGTTCCGACAGCTTCAATCTACCTCCTTATGCTGATCGTTTGATGTTGATTAACATGCAATCTCTTGAAAAACGCAGGGTGGTTGCCGATGTCCTCTTCATCCATCAAATAATAGACGGCACCATTAACTGCCCTACACTGCCCCAATTGATATCCCTTAATACCAACACATGCTACCTAAGGTCTGTACCTCTCTTCCATCTCAACTTTCATCGCACCGTCTATGGATGTGGCGAACCTATAACTAGGATGCTTCGTCTGACCAACAATTTGATCAATGTATTCGACTTCCATCTCAGCAGATCCGAACTCCGAAATATCCTTCTTAGCTCAAACCCCCTTCCTCCCTCTTAAATAAATTGTGATATCTTTTTCTCATACGTCTTGTGGGCAGACTAAAGCCCACGTAAATGTAAATTCCCTACCTTACAAATAAAAAAAAAACCGTAGGATAAAGAAATTAACGTTAAGTATCTGCTTGTATTAAGCTCATAATAAATAAAATAAAATATTGGAACTGAATAAAGATTATGACTTTAGGTCCATTTCTGATAACGGCGACTAAATCGAGGCGTTCTCTATTTCACTTTTAGCAAAAATAAGTAAATAATAAATGAAAAAAGCACAAGTTCTAAAAAACGTAAAACGAAGTTTACTTTTTTGTTCGTAGCAAAGTTTTTTTCCAACAAGTGAAGCATTTTTTCACATAATGCAGTAAAACACAAATTAAAACCTTCTTTTGAAAAACCACTCGAAATAGATTTTAAACTAAGGGTTTCTTGAGCAAAGTTGAAAAGAATTATCCGTAGAACATTATCCGCACCTACGATTTTTTGAAAAAAAAATTAACCCGCTCTAATATATAAGTGACATATCATGTTACTCTATGTGAATTTCTGTGACAAGAAATTCACACAGGTAAAAATCCAAAGTCAGCAGTCTCTAGTGCTGCCTTAGCAATGCAGTAACTAAAATAATAAAAACAGAATTGTAGTTTTAAGTAAAGCTTTTTGCAGTACACAAAAAGCTTTCATATTGTAATTGATGATAACTGAAAGAAAAGAGAAACAGACAGAGTAAAATTATCATCCGAACAACGAAGTTCAACAAATGGTTTTTTTTTCTTTTAATGCTTGTCTGCAGCTGTTGTTATTGTTATTGTGCTTCTTGTTGTTTTCTGTTGATCGCTGTTGATGTTACTGTTGTTATTGCCGCTAATGTTGTTTTTATTGCTGTTAATGTTGTCGTTGTTCTTGTTGATCCTGTTGGAGGCATCGCTAAACTTATTTCCGCTGTTGAAGTTGTTTTTGGTCTTGTTGGAGTGTTGTTGATGATGTTGATGCCAGGAGGCTCATAGCCCTATAGCTGGTTACCCTGGTCTTCGTTTACAGATAGGCCAGGAGACTTCACGTCTTTGCTGGTTAACCTGGTCTTTTTTGCACTGCCCACATTTTGCCAAATGCTTTAATGCAAGGTCTTGCTCTTATGGGTCTTTATATATTTTTCACTATATTTTTTGTTTTACTTGACATTACCGATGTTTTAGCCTCGGTACGCTTTTATTCAGTTTTTTTTTTTTACTTATTTTTTTTGTTTTGCATGTGTTTGATTTTTTATTTAAAAGTATTTAATTTATATTTTATTTTTGTTTTTGTTGTTTGAAGGATGATGTTTCCTTCTTGTTGGTTTAAGGGATTGGTAGGAATATCCCACCGCTGAAACCAAATGTTGTATTTAATGTCCCTTGTCTCCGTGCTTTCACGAGCTAATGAAACACGGGGAGCTAATGAAACAACTGGTTTGTTATTTATGCGCTTGTACTAAGAAATCTGCTAATACAGTGACATATAGATAGAACATATTTTTATACCTCATTTAGATTTATGACCTTTGTGTATGGTCGGGATGTACAAAGTGTACAGGGCAATGTTGTGCGGTTCACAACATATAGAAGGAGATATTAAAACGAAGGCGATTCAAAATATTAAAATGAATCGCCCGGTTGTTAAGTTGCTTTCCTTGTTTCAAATTATTTTCATTGAATAAAATTTATACTGCGACAACGCAGTTTTTTCAATCCTATTTACTATTTTTTTTTTTATATTTTTAGCTAAAATTATTATTGTTTTTGGTCCGAAAAAATATACAAGCATTACCTATGGTTTAAAAAAACTAAAAAGAAATTCATTCAAATCAGATCATAAAGAGAAAAGGTTGATATTAATTAAAAAAAGAAAATGCCGTATGGATGAAAAAAATCCTAGTATCTTAAAATAAACATTAAAACTTTATGTTATTGTAGAAATAAGAGATAACCTTTATTTCGAAATTATAAAACATGGAAGATGGGACTTGTAGTTTTTATTAGACAAAATAATTATTTATAAATTCCAAAACCTATGACAAAAGTAGAGAATAAGCTGAATTTTGACTTGGTTCATAAAACGTTTCATTTGAATAAATAAATTTTAATTTAATGTGACCTTTTCATTCAAATATACTGAGACTAATTGTTGGGGTCGAGGCCAAGTATGTTTACGAAGATAACAACTAAAAACAACAAAAACTATGTATAGAGCAAGTTGGTGTTGGTGTAGCGGCCAACAAAACAGCTGTCTAGTCTGCGGTGTGATTTTATGTATACAGAGTTGTTGTTGTTATTGTTAGTTGTTTTTTTCATTAACATACTTGGCCTCGAGCTCGCCAATTTGTCTCAAAATAAATTTTCATTTACGCATTTCTCTTCAATATAAATGTTAATATATTGTATTTATATCCAGCAATATCCAACGTAAAAAATGAAAATATCTTGTAATAAATACAAATATGCCTTTATCTTGTTGAGGCGTTTTAACTATTATTTCTTTTTAAGTGAGGCAAAAAATTAATATGTTTTATTTTTTTTATTGCATCGAATGCTTGAATCATTTCCGGATTGTTGGCTTAACATCGGTCCCTCATGGTTCCCCACAAAAAAAAAGTTCAAACACAATTTGGAACTTTGATGCGGAAAGATCGATTGTGGCATGGGCTGTATGGCATGGCGCATCATCCTGCATGAGCCAGAGGTCGTCAAAATTCATGTCTCCAATTTCAGTCAGCCCACCGTTGACCGAAACGTTGTTCCCAACCTCATTTTCGAAGAAAAATTATGCCACCACTCCACAATCCGTACCAAACTGTCACTTTCTGTGGATGCATCGGCTTCTCGACAATAACGTGCGGGTTTACCGGGCCCCACATGCGGCAATTTTGTTTGTTAACGTAGCCGACGAGATGAAAATGCGCCTCCTCAGAAAAGATGATTTTCGGCCCAAATTCTTCTTTTCAAATAACTCACTGTTTGACCAACACAGCACTCACTTTGGAAATAAGTTTCCAATATTTCCCAACGTTGTTCACTCGCAAAGCGACTCATTTCTTTCCGCGGAGGTATGAGACTGACTTCATGTCAAGATTTGGAGCGGGAAACAGCTGCCAGTGTCAAAATAACCTATTCTGGGTGTTGCAAGCATTTTCACCAGAAGTGTGTAAAGTTGTCGGCAAAGGTTGGGGATGCACTATGTGGCTCTACGCCAAATGTATTGCATTGGCTTTGCCCGTACTGCAGGAGCTATTCGTAAACTTTTTCCTTGGACATGCTGCTGGACCTTCGCACTACTATCTCCACACTTAACGATGAATTAGCAAGGCTCCAAAAACATGCAACTGAACAATTTTCAACTTTAAACACTTTATGTGATTGCGCTAAATCAAGTGCTAACGTTATAAACTGCTCCATCGCTCAAGCTGCGGCTCCGATTTCTAAGCCGACCGGAAATGAGATGGCTGCTAGAAATGAATCCGTGGAAGCTAATTTCTTCCTTTAACGCTGCAACAAGCAGTAAACGATCTAACGATTCCAATATTAATGCTGTGCCCTGCACACCTGCTGAACCTCATGCCCTAAGTGATAGTATTGCTTTAGCGCAAACTGGGCCTGGCCTAGCTATAAGTTACTGTGCTCCTCAAGCTCTGAACAGCATTCTAGCGAATTCCTTTACAAATTCACCAGCGACAATAAGAAATAACCTCAATACTCTTCAATTTCTGGCAGAAGCTTCACCTATGAGTCAGCCACACGCTCGTGTCGTTGTCAACCGTAGATCCACTGAATTTATAGCCTCTTTTATATCCACAATTAATGACGCAACCGGCCCTACACAGTAACACGAGTTGAACACATAGTTGATCCTCAATCTCACCATTAAATGCAGCGTTCAATGAATACACCTAATCAGCTTCTTGTGTCCACAAACAGTAGACCATTGGTTGATTTGATTGTAGTTTTTCGGCCGTCACGGAAAACAATTTTCATTTCAAGACTAGCTGCTACTTCCACGGCTGATAACATTAACAGCAAGCTGCCAGCTCCAATATCGACGCACACATCTTACCCAAGGAAACTAATGGGATATTGCTTCATTTAGAATTCATGGACGCTTGGACCTAGCGTTACCAGAGGAGGAGGCGTTTTAATCGCAGTATCATCGCTTCTGTTATCGCATGTGGCGTCCGTGGCGTAGTTGGTTAAAGTGCGTGGCCGAACCCCAGCAGCGACAGAAAATTATTTGAATTAAAATTAAAATGATTTTTCTGTACGGCCGCCACCTCTACGCAGACAATGGCAAACCTCAGAGAGTAATAAAAATGCCATGTAAGGCTTCTTGAGAATAAGAACATTACGTTCATCGCCGTTCGGAGTCGGCGTTAAGCCTGTAGGTTCATTTCTCGGTCAATTGTGTACAAACTTAATAACACGCACAACACAATTGATCATAAGAAGCTAGGTCAAAGTCCTTTCAAGGGCTGAAATGACCAGTTATTTTTTATTTTTTTATTTTTTATCATCGCTTCTAGCCAGTAAGGAGATTATTCTTCCTTGCAACTCCGGCAATATTGAACAAGTTTGTGTTATGGCATAATTTGGCAATAATCTAGTGTTAACGAAATTGTTCTTCTCTTAAGCTATATCCCACCTGCAAGTAGCATCAATGGCCCTTAGTAATAGAAAAGAAAAAAGTCACTCCTAAAGTCCCATTTCTTTAGGTGGTCCTGAGTTGCTTCTAATCATTCGTAGTAATAAAGCAAACTTAGCAAAACTTCAATATAGTGCAGCTATTGTGAATTGCACAGCTCCTGCTTCGCATTGAACACACCCCTTTGACAGCTGACATAATTAAAAATGGAAAAGAACAATTCAAACGTAAGTTTCTTATTATTTTTTACTTAACTTTTGTTTATTTAACTATAATTTTATGGAAACGGGGACGAGATCGAAATTGGACATGGG
Organism: Pherbina coryleti; assembly: GCA_943735915.1. Classification (NCBI taxonomy): domain Eukaryota; kingdom Metazoa; phylum Arthropoda; class Insecta; order Diptera; family Sciomyzidae; genus Pherbina; species Pherbina coryleti. The sequence continues at coordinate 119,438,708 of OX030948.1, read as the reverse complement.
AAGATAAGGAATTGCTCAAAGAGGTTCTTACACCATACGTCCACACAGAGGACTCTAAAATCAACAATACAAACATGATTGCAAAAAAAAATAATGCCTGGAAGGAAATTGCTGAAGAAATGGAGTCTTTGCAACCATACCAAAATTAAAGGCACAATGAATGAGGATTTAGACGTCAGCGCTTTCAAATATTTTAACTTTAAAAAGAGAGGCCAACGTAACTAGTGGCGGCAAGGAGCAAAAAGAACCCGATGAACTGGATTATGCAATTCAAGAGTTGGTCCGATGGACTTTGAGGAAAACATGGTTGAGTTTGATAGCGATGCACATTGTAGTGCCGCTGTAAAATGTAGCACTGGAGCAGGTAGGGGTGTTGCTGCAAGAAATGGTGCTTCTACGGATGAAGCTATCAGCAGCAGAGATGCTTTGGGTAAAAGTACTGGTGGAAAAAATGTTACAGCTATAAGTGCCGGTGAGAAAAATGCTGATGATAGAAGTGTAATAGTCGGTGGTACAGCTGTTGAGAATATAAGTGCTTTTTGCGATGGTAGTGTCAGCGACTGTGGTGCTGGTGCACTTAAGGGCGGCAAAGCGGTTTGTCGAAAATCTACATCAAAACAAGGCAATAAAAAGAAAGCTGTGAGTTCTGCAGATGTTGTAAAGAGACTTATATACAAATAGAAATGGAAATTGAACATGAAAAAGTATTATTTGAAATTGAAAAAGAAATAAAAAATTGGAATTGATTAATATGCAAATTTTCTACGAACAAACAAAGTATTACAAAAAGTAATGTAAATTATTCAATACAAGGAACCAAAAGTACAAATAATAAGTTTTCTATATGCAAATAAATGACTGTCTTCTATTTTGAAATAAACAAATCTGTTGCCGGATTGAAGTCAAAATCAGATATAAGAAACACTGGATTTGGAAATAAGATATTAAAATGATGAGATGATTTTATTTAGTTATTGTTATTAGTAAAATAAGTGGCTATAAACATGCTTCTAAGCTGCCGTCCTCTTTCACTGATTAAAGTTTGATGTCATTTTTGATAAAATCTATGATAAAACGAGCAGTTTCTTTATCAAATCTGAAAATGAATTTATTAGCCTAAATTGTAAGTAATTTATTGTTGTGCTTTACCTATAGTTCTTTTTTTTAAATTCCGTGTCATTGTATTAATTAAACGTATTTAAACGGCTTTTATAATTTTTTCTTGCCCTGCTATTTGTGGTATCATTTATTATTTCAAAATCACGAAATATTCTTTCATCCTCCATTTTTGCTTGATATTATTGTGTTTGACACTTTAAATTCGACTTAAAACGCGGCAAACCCCAACAGCAGTTTACTATTTTAGAAGTGAATTTCTAAACTAATTTTTTTATTATTACTACCGATTGAAGACTAAAGTCGACTTTAAGAAAGTTTCGAGTTAGAATTCGTTTATTACTAAGGGCCAATGTCTTTAATGATCACCTATTTAATATCAATTATGTTTTGAACTCTTTAAGTCCTAATCAAACGCCGTGTGTTTAAGGGGATTTCAATCTAGGCAATACTGAGTGGAAGTTCTGCTCTGACGATATTATGACGATAATATGCGTATGCCGCTCAATTCAATGAGTTCGGCCGAATCTCTCTTATGTGATTCATTAGCTGTGTTTTTAACCAAGCGAGTAGTCAAAAAACGACTGCTAAGTCGCTTAAGAATGTTTTTTCAAACATGGAAGCATTGTCTGATGTGTCAAAAATGTAAACCGATTTTTGTCACCGATTGCTTGAAGCTTTCATTGACAGCTATTGTATAATTTTTCATCTCTTATATATTTAAACTAGGTTCTCAAAAATACCCGATACCGAAAAAGTTTTCGAAACTTAAAGCTTGAAAAACCAGCAATGAGTTTATTTCATAAAGCTTGTTTATCCTATTTACTAAATAGTATCTTTTATAGAAATGTTGGTGAAAAAGACATTTTGAAAATATCGTCAAAGTATTGGATAGAAAAAAGTTTCGACTTCATGTATCTAACTGACAATTCGTCACAGTTTCCGCCTTCTTAGAAAAAGTACACAATAATTGAAACACGACTTGGAAACACTTTTTTCGTTTGCTCGCTTAACTTCCTGTGTTATTTAAGGGGGGTTATACAGGATGTCCCAAACCTAGAGGACAATACAGCGGGGGTGATTCCTCGTGATGAGATGAGCAAAAAATTATATGGCTGGGGGTGGTCGAAAATGCCCCCCTAGGGAGGTAGGAGGAAAAACAAAAAAAATAGGTGTCATTACGTTTTAATCAATAATCAAGTTAATAGCTTTTTGAAAAGAAAATTAAATGTCCTTTAAGGTATTAGCATAAAGTTTTGCCATAAAGTCACAACTAAATAAGTTATAAGCACCTAAATTCAAAAAATGAGTTTTTTCTTAAAAAAATCAACTTTCAAGGCAATTTTCTGGAAAAAACCAAATTGTTTATAATTTTTCATGACTTTATTTTTTTTTTTTTTTCTTACTTAACCCATTTCTTGTATTTGTACGATTTTTCGTACAGCAATTTTAAAAATTTTTAAAAACTGCTTAGAGTTAAAAATTTATTCCAGTTCTTTTTTTGGTTAAAAATTGTAAAGTTTTTTCTAAAAATTCAAAAGATAATATTTAATTTTTTTTTAATATTCATAATTTTTTTGGATTTTTTAAAAAAAGTATTTTTGTAAAGGTTTTTCCTAAAATGTTTAACTATATATAAAATAATATAATTCTATTAAAAAATTATTTTTTATAACTTGTGATGAACTCAACTTTCGAAAAAATTTTTTTTTTCCAAAAAGATTTTCTCTTATTTATTTCATTGCAAAAATGGGTGTACAAAAAATCGTACTTTGACGGAATAAGTATGCACCCAGCGTGCAATCCTGATACGCCAATCGTCTGTCAGCTGTTTTTGCTCGTGTTAAAAATTAATATTTAACTTAAGTCGAAAGCAAAGTGATAGAAAAGTGGATTTAGTGAACATGGCAAACCGTTGCACAGTGTAACGAGCAGTGTTGCCATGAAAAAAAAAATAAAAACGTCATTTTGACGAAGTGAAAAACGTCAAAAACGTCATTTCATATAAGTACTAGCCTTTTACCGGCGCGCGTTGCTGCACCCTGCAACTATATGGGAACATAATAGGTGTATTCAAAACTTTTCTTAGACTCATAGTTGAACACCACTGTCATTTTCCACTGCCCGTTACAGTTTCCCATGAGCAGGAGATCACCAAATAGTAACTCCATTTTGAGTTTGTATGTAAGTACTGCTACTTTTACTTCCAAAGCTATTCGATAATACAAATTTTAATTGTATGGGCGGAGCCATATCCACTTGTATAATGCCCATCCCAGTTTTTTAGTAGATGGACATTACCCAGTTTTAGTACAGTTGCCGACAGGGAGCATACAAACTAAATTATCAAAATGAAGCCAAATCGACGAAAACCGTAGGAATTATAGCATTTTTATTGATTTTTGGGCGGTAAAAGGGGGTGTGACAGAAATTTAAGCCATCTCGTACTTGAAAAAAATGTACTGCCAAAATTTCAGCTCTATCGGCTCAGTAATTTTGAAGTTTCCAGCCATCACACAGACAGCGTTTTGCTTTTTGTATATATATTTTGGATAAAGATTATTGGCTATAACTTTTGAGTGGTAAGAGATACTAAGATAATTTTTTCTAAAAAATTAATTTTTTAGCTTGTTTATTTTTTCAAAAATATAAAAACACAATATTGGAAAAAAAAATTTTGTTCGAAAAAATCAAGGGATAGGCCTTGCTTTTTGAATCACAAAAATGGTTTTTAATTTTTGCGTAAAATTAAAATAACTTTTGCTTATAAATGTTAAAGCTTTAAAATAGAGTTGAAAATTTGCGAATTTGAATTTAAATTATTTTTACAACAAAAATAAATGTTGAGCCTTTTTTTGAGGAAAACTCCAAAATTTCAGACCTTTTTTGAAAAAATATTTAAAATATATAAACTCAACTAACGGTATTTTTGCAATAAGGTTTTTGTAGTACTTTGATGAAGCTTTAAGACTAAAAAAATTCAACAAAGTGTATAAAAAAGCAGCGGAGATTTTTGAATCGAAAGTCACAAAATTATATTTCTGATTGTGTTTTTCTCATTTCTGAGCACGATGTTGCATTAAATATATCGTTGTAGTAAAATTTTGCATAGTTTTCAAGATATGTTCATGTTTTTGATGTCAAAATAACTGAAATTTTTTAATTTCACTAAATTTAAGAAGTATTTTATATTTTGTAAATATTTGCATATGTAGCAACTAAAAATATGCGATTTGTACTACAGCACCATCTGGTGTCCAAGGTGGTTAAAAGAAGATACTGCCAAAACTCAGACTCATCGTGTCTGAGAACTACTATATACCAATTTTTATTCTAATCGCATGAGAGGTTTGGGAGTTTTAGGTGCTTTTGCAAAAAATTTGTACTACAGCGCCCTCTGGTATTCAAGATAGGTCAAAAAAGATTGCAGAAAAACACTCAACCTACATGAAAACCACTGTATACCACTTTTCATTCTAGTCGCATAAGCGGTTTGTGAGTTTTAGGCAGTTTTTTTAAAAAAAATTGTACTACAGCGCCCTCTGGTCTTCGAAGTGGATCAAAATTGATAGCCCACAAACACGCACCGTACCAAAAAACTTCTATTGCATAGTTACATACGACATTTAGTTCCAAAGCAATTCGATATCATAAATTTGGCCTGTGTGACCAAATTCCCCCTTGTCTAATGTTCGCTCAAATATATAATAATGGCATCTTGGGCCCATAGCATCTACATATCAAGTTTCACTATCAAAACATGTACAACTCAGGAATAATAATGATTTCTAAAAAGTGGGCGTATATATAGTTAGACCACGCCCAGTTTTAGTATAGTTGCCGACAGTAACCATACGAACTTATTTGCCAAATTTTAGTCTAATACGTCCAAACCCGTCTTAAATATAGCATTTTTATTGATTTGTAGGTGGTAAAGGGGGTATGGAAAATTTTTACTATGCCTATATTTTTCGCGCAAATGCAAACCAAAGTGAGACTTGTCAAATTATTCCAATATTCCATTTATTTCCAATTACCCTTGCAAATATTTCCCCATATACACTACATGTGCGCACCTGTATTTTTTCACAGCTGTATTGTTGAAAAGTTCACTAAAATGCCTATAATTCATGAACCAATACACATACAAAGACCATTTATACGAAAAAACCTTCGTATTGACGTCACCTTTCATGGGAAATCACCAGAAACAAAATCGGTTTACGCATTACAGAGAACATCAATTTCATACACAATGCAACTTATTTTTATAGACATATATAGATAATGGATAATATTGATATTATCGATATTGTAGACAATTTTTCTTTATGTAAAAAACTTTTGTAGACTATTACAAACATTTAAAAAAAAAATCAGCGCAGGCGTTCTGCGATTTTAGATATATATATCAAAACAGTGGGCGCAAAAATGGGCGTGGTCAATTTTTCTTTCAGTAAACACTTAAATTGGATTACTACGAACATTTGAAAAAAAAAATTATCCAAATCGGTCCAGCCGTTTTCGATTTTAGATAAATCGAAAAAAGTGGGCGCAAAAGTTGGCGTGGTCTATTTTTCTTTCCGACAAGACTTAAATTGGATTACTACGAACATTTGAAAAAAAAAATTATCCAAATCGGTCCAGCCGTTTTCCGATTTTAGATAAATCAAAAAAAGTGGGCGCAAAAGTGGGCGTGGTCAATTTTTCTTTCCTTATAAACCTAACTTGGACTAAAACGAACATTTTAAAAAAAAAATTATCCAAATCGGTCCAGCCGTTCTGAAGTGATGCGATTTCAACCAAACGTACACTTCTTTTTATATATGACTAGCATTTTCCCGGCGCACGTTGCTGCACCCTGCAACTATATGGGAACATAATAGGTGTATTCAAAACTTTTCTTAGGCCCATAGTTTAACACCACTGTCATTTTCCATTGCCCGTTACAGTTTCCCAGTAGTAGGAGATCACCAAATAGTAACTCCATTTTGAGTTTGTATGTAAATACCACTACTTTTACTTTCAAAGCTATTCGATAATACCAATTTCAATTGTATGTTCGGAGCCGCACCCCTTTATATAATGCCCATCCCAGTTTTCATAGAATACAAACTAAATTACCAAAATGTAGCCAAATCGACGAAAACTGTAGGAAATATAGCATTTTTATTGATTTGTGGGCGGTAAAAGGGGGTGTGACAGAAATTTAAACCATCTCGTACTTGAAAAAAATGTACTGCCGAAATTTCAGATCTATCGGCTCAGTAATTTTGAAGTTTCCAGCCATCACACAGACAGCGTTTTGCTTTTTGTATATATATTGTAGATTATTGGCTATAACTTTTGATTGGTAAGAGATACTAACATAAGTTTTTTTAAAAAATTAATTTTTTAGCTTGTTTATTTTCCAAAAATATAAAAACACAATATTGGAAAAAAAAATTTTGTTCGAAAAAATCAAGGGATTGGCCTTGCTTTTTGAAGCACAAAAATGGTTTTTAATTTTTGCGTAAAATTGAAATAACTTTTGCTTATAAATGTTATAATTTTTAAATAGAGTTGAAAATTTGCGAATTTGAATTTAAATTATTTTTACAACAAAAGCAAATTTTGAGTCTTTTTTGAGGAAAAATCCAAAATTTCAGACCTTTTTTGAAAAAATATTTAAAATATATATACTCAACTAACGGCATGTTTTTACAATAGTTTTCATAGTACTTTGATGAAGCTTTAAGACAAAAATAAATTTAACAAAATGTATAAAAAAGCAGCGGAGATATTTGAATCGAAAGTCACAAAATTAAATTTCTGATTGTGTTTTTCTCATTTTTGAGCACTAAATATATCGTTGTAGTAAAACTACTATATACCAATTTTTATTCTAATCGCATGAGTGGTTTGGAAGTTTAAGGTGGTTTTGCAAAAAATTTGTACTTCAGCGCCCTCTGGTGTTCAAGATAGGTCAAAAAAGATTGCAGCAGAACACTCAACCTACATGAAAACCACTGTATACCACTTTTCATTCTAATCGCATGAGCGGTTTGGGAGTTTTAGGTGGTCTTGCAAAAAATGTGTACTACAGCGCCCTCTGGTGTTCAAGATAGGTCAAAAAAGATTGCAGCAAAACACTCAACGTACATGAAAACTACTGTATACCACTTTTCATTCTAATCGCATAAGCGGTTTGTGAGTTTAAGGCAGTTTTGTAAAAAATTTGTACTACAGCGCCCTCTGGTGTTCAAGGTGGATAAAAATTGATAGCCCACAAACACGCACCGTACCAAAAAACTTCTATACACAAATTTTCATGCTAATCAAATGAGTAGTTTAGGAGTCTATTGCATAGTTACATAAGACATTTAGTTCCAAAGCAATTCGATATCATAAATTTGGCCTGTGTGGCCAAATTCCCCCTTGTCTTATGTTCGCTCAAATATATAGTAATGGCCTCTTGGGCCCATAGCCATTTTGATATCAAGTTTCACTATCAAAACATGTACAACTCAGGAATAATAATGATTTATAAAAAGTGGGCGTATATATAGTTAGACCACGCCCAGTTTTAGTATAGTTGCCGACAGTAACCATACGAACTTGTTTACCAAATTTTAGTCTAATACGTCCAAACCCGTCTTAAATATAGCATTTTTATTGATTTGTAGGCGATAAAGGGGGTATGGGAAAAAAGGGGTATGGAAAATTTTTACTATGCCTTTATTTTTCGCGCAAATGCAAACTTAAGTGAGACTTGCCAAATTATTCCAATATTCCATTTATTTCCAATTACCCTTGCAAATACCGTGCGCACCTGTATTTTTTCACAGCTGTATTGTTGACAAGTTCACTAAAATGCCTATAATTCACGAAACAATACACATACAAAGACGGTTTATACAAAAAAACCTTCGTATTGACGTCACCTTTCATGGGAAATTTCTAGAAACAAAATCGGTTCACGCATTACAGAGAACATCAATTTCATACACAATGCAACTTATTTTTATATGTATAGATATCAAAACAGTGGGCGCAAAAGTGGGCGTGGTCAATTTTTCTTTCAGTAAACACTTAAATTGGATTACTACGAACATTTGAAAAAAAAAATTATCCAAATCGGTCCAACCGTTTTCCGATTTTAGATAAATCGAAAAAAGTGGGCGCAAAAGTGGGCGTGGTCAATTTTTCTTTCCGACAAAACTTAAATTGGATTACTACGAACATTTGAAAAAAAAATTATCCAAATCGGTCCAGCCGTTTTCCGATTTTAGATACATCAAAAAAAGTGGGCGCAAAAGTGGGCGTGGTCAATTTTTCTTTCCTTAAAAACCTAACTTGGACTAAAACAAACATTTAAAAAAAATTATCCAAATCGGTCCAGCCGTTCTGAAGTGATGCGATTTCAACCAAACGTACACTTCTTTTTATATATATAGAGATGAATTTCATGTAAAAATCGAGATGCATTGAACCCGACCACCTCAGATATCGATGAAATTTTGTTCATAGCTAAATTTGATTAATACAAACAAACCCTCATTTTTAGAAATGACTGTTTTGCGATTTTTTGGGCGTGGCACAGTGGGAAAGTTTTCGAAAAAACGCGAAAATGGTCGAAAAGAGCTCCATTTAAACTGCAATAACTCAGAATCGGCTGAACCGATTTCCATGATCTTGGTATCATTAAAAAGATATTTTAACAGGCTTTATGACACGTTTAAAAAATAACACTGTAAAAAATTTTATAACAAAAAGAAAATTTTACCTAACGAAAAAACCAAAAAGATCAAGGGTTTTTTTACAGTGTATTACTTTTTTAGAAAGGTTTATCCTTCACCTATAACATATCAAAAAATAAAAATGGGTTCTTTTTTAGTTTTTTTTATATAATTTTTTAAGTAGTGGCACTTCTAGTAATTGCCCATATATTTTTATATTGAAGCCACGAAAAATAGCCAAACATCATACAAATAATATACAAAAAGTGGAATACAACGATTAGATGTGTTCTGGAAACGTTAACCACCAACCCAGAATCATTTGTCAGCGATTTTACTAAACACATCAAAGTTCTGATTCCGCATCATTTCATAGCAAAGCGACAATCTGAATTTATCAGCAATAAAAGAACGGCGCTGTTATCAGGAGAAATGTTAATTCAAATGGACTTTGCTGAAAATTATGCATTTCTTGTACAAGATGCCGTGCAAGGATACCATTGGAATAATGATCAAGCTACAATACATCCGTTCGTTATTTATTACAAAGGTAATTATTTTAATATTTTGGTATTAGTAAACAAATCCATTCACACTCATCAAAATATTTAATATGTGTTATTTATTTGTTTTGTTTCTTTGTTTGTTTATTTTCAGATAACGATAAATTAACTCATAAAAGCTTCGCCATAATATCAGATTGTAATACCCATGATAGTATAGCAGTTCATCTATATATTTCAAAAATGATACAGTTCGTGAAGGCCAATATAAACAACAATATTAATAAAATCATTTACGTATCAGATGGTGCAGGAGCACAATATAAAAATAAATATAGCTTCATTAATTTATGCCATCACAAATCTGATTTTGGTATTGACGCTGAATGGCACTTTTATGCTACCAGTCACGGAAAATCTGCATGTGATGGAATCGGGGGAACATTGAAGAGAGGTGCTCGAAGTTATAGTATTGCAAATAAAAATGAAATCCTGACAACGAGGCAACTCTATCACTGGGCATCAGAAACATATAAGACCACCGTACAAGTTGCTTACGCAGATGCTGACGAATACAACAACGTTAAAGAAAAGCTATTTTCAAGATATAAAGAAGCTCAAACTATAACAGGAACTCAAGGCTTTTATTCATTCATTCCGATAAATGAAACGTCTGTACATGTGCGCAGATATTCTGACTGTGCCAAATTTGAGCAGCGCAAAATTTCTTACAAATAATTAACTTAAAAAAAATGTAAATAAAATAAAACACAAATTAATAAAAACATGGCAAATAATATAAACAATTGTTGATGGTTTTTTATTTGTAAACATTTAAAAAATGTTAGAATTGTTGAACTATTTTGTAAATGTGTAAGAATGTGACCTGATATTTTCGCTGTTATTCGAATTATTTCGAAAACTTTCGGTACGTTCATCAGGTGCATTTATATAGCAATTTTTAAGGCAATTTTAAAATCAATTCTTTAATTAGGGGTACCTGCAGTGTGTTTATTTTGCTAATCCTAGAAACACAGTTACAGTAAGCATTTTATGCGCTTACCTGTATACTTATTGGTTTGGGCTGGTACGGCCGCAAGAACTTTTTGGGGTTAAAACATATTCATAATTTTTCTGGGATAATGTTTATTTTTTTTACCTGTATACATACATAATTTTCTTTTATGCATATTATATCAATAATCTTTGCACATTATAAGTATATTTTGAATATAACTGAAATTTGAACACTTCTCAGTAATATAACAGATGTTTGGCTATTTTTCGTGGCTTCAATATAAAAATATATGGGCAATTACTAGAAGTGCCACTACTTAAAAAATTATATAAAAAAAACCCATTTTTATTTTTTGATATGTTATAGGTGAAGGATAAACCTTTCTAAAAAAGTAATACACTGTAAAAAAACCCTTGATCTTTTTGGTTTTTTCGTTAGGTAAAATTTTCTTTTTGTTATAAAATTTTTTACAGTGTAATTTTTTTATTTTTTAAACGTGTCATAAAGCCTGTTAAAATATCTTTTTAATGATACCAAGATCATGGAAATCGGTTCAGCCGATTCTGAGTTATTGCAGTTTAAATGGAGCTCTTTTCGACCATTTTCGCGTTTTTTCGAAAACTTTCCCACTGTGCCACGCCCAAAAAATCGCAAAACAGTCATTTCTAAAAATTAGGGTTTTTTTGTATTGATCCAGTTTAGCTATGAACAAAATTTCATCGAACTTTGAGTTTGTATGTAAGTACTGCTACTTTTACTTCCAAAGCTATTCGATAATACAAATTTTAATTGTATGGGCGGAGCCATACCCACTTATATAATGCCCATCCCAGTTTTTTAGTAGATGGACATTACCCAGTTTTAGTACAGTTGCCGACAGGGAGCATACAAACTAAATTATCAAAATGAAGCCAAATCGACGAAAACCGTAGGAATTATAGCATTTTTATTGATTTTTGGGCGGTAAAAGGGGGTGTGACAGAAATTTAAGCCATCTCGTACTTGAAAAAAATGTACTGCCAAAATTTCAGCTCTATCGGCTCAGTAATTTTGAAGTTTCCAGCCATCACACAGACAGCGTTTTGCTTTTTGTATATATATTTTGGATAAAGATTATTGGCTATAACTTTTGAGTGGTAAGAGATACTAGATAATTTTTTCTAAAAAATTAATTTTTTAGCTTGTTTATTTTTTCAAAAATATAAAAACACAATATTGGAAAAAAAATTTTGTTCGAAAAAATCAAGGGATAGGCCTTGCTTTTTGAATCACAAAAATGGTTTTTAATTTTTGCGTAAAATTGAAATAACTTTTGCTTATAAATGTTAAAGCTTTAAAATAGAGTTGAAAATTTGCGAATTTGAATTTAAATTATTTTTACAACAAAAATAAATGTTGAGCCTTTTTTTGAGGAAAACTCCAAAATTTCAGACCTTTTTTGAAAAAATATTTAAAATATATAAACTCAACTAACGGTATTTTTGCAATAAGGTTTTTGTAGTACTTTGATGAAGCTTAAAGACTAAAAAAATTCAACAAAGTGTACAAGATATGTTCATGTTTTTGATGTCAAAATAACTGAAATTTTTTAATTTCACTAAATTTAAGAAATATTTTATATTTTGTAAATATTTGCATATGTAGCAACTAAAAATATGCGATTTGTACTACAGCACCATCTGGTGTCCAAGGTGGTTAAAAGAAGATACTGCCAAAACACTCATCGTGTCTGAGAACTACTATATACCAATTTTTATTCTAATCGCATGAGAGGTTTGGGAGTTTTAGGTGCTTTTGCAAAAAATTTGTACTACAGCGCCCTCTGGTATTCAAGATAGGTCAAAAAAGATTGCAGAAAAACACTCAACCTACATGAAAACCACTGTATACCACTTTTCATTCTAGTCGCATAAGCGGTTTGTGAGTTTTAGGCAGTTTTTTTAAAAAAAATTGTACTACAGCGCCCTCTGGTGTTCGAAGTGGATCAAAATTGATAGCCCACAAACACGCACCGTACCAAAAAACTTCTATTGCATAGTTACATACGACATTTAGTTCCAAAGCAATTCGATATCATAAATTTGGCCTGTGCGACCAAATTCCCCCTTGTCTAATGTTCGCTCAAATATATAATAATGGCATCTTGGGCCCATAGCATCTACATATCAAGTTTCACTATCAAAACATGTACAACTCAGGAATAATAATGATTTCTAAAAAGTGGGCGTATATATAGTTAGACCACGCCCAGTTTTAGTATAGTTGCCGACAGTAACCATACGAACTTATTTGCCAAATTTTAGTCTAATACGTCCAAACCCGTCTTAAATATAGCATTTTTATTGATTTGTAGGTGGTAAAGGGGGTATGGAAAATTTTTACTATGCCTATATTTTTCGCGCAAATGCAAACCAAAGTGAGACTTGTCAAATTATTCCAATATTCCATTTATTTCCAATTACCCTTGCAAATATTTCCCCATATACACTACATGTGCGCACCTGTATTTTTTCACAGCTGTATTGTTGAAAAGTTCACTAAAATGCCTATAATTCATGAACCAATACACATACAAAGACCATTTATACGAAAAAACCTTCGTATTGACGTCACCTTTCATGGGAAATCACCAGAAACAAAATCGGTTTACGCATTACAGAGAACATCAATTTCATACACAATGCAACTTATTTTTATGGACATATATAGATAATGGATAATATTGATATTATCGATATTGTAGACAATTTTTCTTTATGTAAAAAACTTTTGTAGACTATTACAAACATTTAAAAAAAAAATCAGCGCAGGCGTTCTGCGATTTTAGATATATATATCAAAACAGTGGGCGCAAAAATGGGCGTGGTCAATTTTTCTTTCAGTAAACACTTAAATTGGATTACTACGAACATTTGAAAAAAAAAATTATCCAAATCGGTCCAGCCGTTTTCGATTTTAGATAAATCGAAAAAAGTGGGCGCAAAAGTGGGCGTGGTCTATTTTTCTTTCCGACAAGACTTAAATTGGATTACTACGAACATTTGAAAAAAAAATTATCCAAATCGGTCCAGCCGTTTTCCGATTTTAGATAAATCAAAAAAAGTGGGCGCAAAAGTGGGCGTGGTCAATTTTTCTTTCCTTATAAACCTAACTTGGACTAAAACAAACATTTAAAAAACAATTATCCAAATCGGTCCAGCCGTTCTGAAGTGATGCGATTTCAACCAAACGTACACTTCTTTTTATATATGATGAATTTCATGTAAAAATCGAGATGCATTGAACCCGACCACCTCAGATATCGATGAAATTTTGTTCATAGCTAAATTTGATTAATACAAACAAACCCTCATTTTTAGAAATGACTGTTTTGCGATTTTTTGGGCGTGGCACAGTGGGAAAGTTTTCGAAAAAACGCGAAAATGGTCGAAAAGAGCTCCATTTAAACTGCAATAACTCAGAATCGGCTGAACCGATTTCCATGATCTTGGTGTCATTAAAAAGATATTTTAACAGGCTTTATGACACGTTTAAAAAATAAAAAAAATTACACTGTAAAAAATTTTATAACAAAAAGAAAATTTTACCTAACGAAAAAACCAAAAAGATCAAGGGTTTTTTTACAGTGTATTACTTTTTTAGAAAGGTTTATCCTTCACCTATAACATATCAAAAAATAAAAATGGGTTCTTTTTTAGTTTTTTTTATATAATTTTTTAAGTAGTGGCACTTCTAGTAATTGCCCATATATTTTTATATTGAAGCCACGAAAAATAGCCAAACATCATACAAATAATATACAAAAAGTGGAATACAACGATTAGATGTGTTCTGGAAACGTTAACCACCAACCCAGAATCATTTGTCAGCGATTTTACTAAACACATCAAAGTTCTGATTCCGCATCATTTCATAGCAAAGCGACAATCTGAATTTATCAGCAATAAAAGAACGGCGCTGTTATCAGGAGAAATGTTAATTCAAATGGACTTTGCTGAAAATTATGCATTTCTTGTACAAGATGCCGTGCAAGGATACCATTGGAATAATGATCAAGCTACAATACATCCGTTCGTTATTTATTACAAAGGTAATTATTTTAATATTTTGGTATTAGTAAACAAATCCATTCACACTCATCAAAATATTTAATATGTGTTATTTATTTGTTTTGTTTCTTTGTTTGTTTATTTTCAGATAACGATAAATTAACTCATAAAAGCTTCGCCATAATATCAGATTGTAATACCCATGATAGTATAGCAGTTCATCTATATATTTCAAAAATGATACAGTTCGTGAAGGCCAATATAAACAACAATATTAATAAAATCATTTACGTATCAGATGGTGCAGGAGCACAATATAAAAATAAATATAGCTTCATTAATTTATGCCATCACAAATCTGATTTTGGTATTGACGCTGAATGGCACTTTTATGCTACCAGTCACGGAAAATCTGCATGTGATGGAATCGGGGGAACATTGAAGAGAGGTGCTCGAAGTTATAGTATTGCAAATAAAAATGAAATCCTGACAACGAGGCAACTCTATCACTGGGCATCAGAAACATATAAGACCACCGTACAAGTTGCTTACGCAGATGCTGACGAATACAACAACGTTAAAGAAAAGCTATTTTCAAGATATAAAGAAGCTCAAACTATAACAGGAACTCAAGGCTTTTATTCATTCATTCCGATAAATGAAACGTCTGTACATGTGCGCAGATATTCTGACTGTGCCAAATTTGAGCAGCGCAAAATTTCTTACAAATAATTAACTTAAAAAAAATGTAAATAAAATAAAACACAAATTAATAAAAACATGGCAAATAATATAAACAATTGTTGATGGTTTTTTATTTGTAACCATTTAAAAAATGTTAGAATTGTTGAACTATTTTGTAAATGTGTAAGAATGTGACCTGATATTTTCGCTGTTATTCGAATTATTTCGAAAACTTTCGGTACGTTCATCAGGTGCATTTATATAGCAATTTTTAAGGCAATTTTAAAATCAATTCTTTAATTAGGGGTACCTGCAGTGTGTTTATTTTGCTAATCCTAGAAACACAGTTACAGTAAGCATTTTATGCGCTTACCTGTATACTTATTGGTTTGGGCTGGTACGGCCGCAAGAACTTTTTGGGGTTAAAACATATTCATAATTTTTCTGGGACAATGTTTATTTTTTTTACCTGTATACATACATAATTTTCTTTTATGCATATTATATCAATAATCTTTGCACATTATAAGTATATTTTGAATATAACTGAAATTTGAACACTTCTCAGTAATATAACAGATGTTTGGCTATTTTTCGTGGCTTCAATATAAAAATATATGGGCAATTACTAGAAGTGCCACTACTTAAAAAATTATATAAAAAAAACCCATTTTTATTTTTTGATATGTTATAGGTGAAGGATAAACCTTTCTAAAAAAGTAATACACTGTAAAAAAACCCTTGATCTTTTTGGTTTTTTCGTTAGGTAAAATTTTCTTTTTGTTATAAAATTTTTTACAGTGTAATTTTTTTTATTTTTTAAACGTGTCATAAAGCCTGTTAAAATATCTTTTTAATGATACCAAGATCATGGAAATCGGTTCAGCCGATTCTGAGTTATTGCAGTTTAAATGGAGCTCTTTTCGACCATTTTCGCATTTTTTCGAAAACTTTCCCACTGTGCCACGCCCAAAAAATCGCAAAACAGTCATTTCTAAAAATGAGGGTTTTTTTGTATTGATCCAATTTAGCTATGAACAAAATTTCATCGAACTTTGAGTTTGTATGTAACCACTGCTACTTTTACTTCCAAAGCTATTCGATAATACAAATTTTAATTGTATGGGCGGAGCCATACCCACTTATATAATGCCCATCCCAGTTTTTTAGTAGATGAACATTACCCAGTTTTAGTACAGTTGCCGACAGGGAGCATACAAACTAAATTATCAAAATGAAGCCAAATCGACGAAAACCGTAGGAATTATAGCATTTTTATTGATTTTTGGGCGGTAAAAGGGGGTGTGACAGAAATTTAAGCCATCTCGTACTTGAAAAAAATGTACTGCCAAAATTTCAGCTCTATCGGCTCAGTAATTTTGAAGTTTCCAGCCATCACACAGACAGCGTTTTGCTTTTTGTATATATATTTTGGATAAAGATTATTGGCTATAACTTTTGAGTGGTAAGAGATACTAAGATAATTTTTTCTAAAAAATTAATTTTTTAGCTTGTTTATTTTTTCAAAAATATAAAAACACAATATTGGAAAAAAAATTTTGTTCGAAAAAATCAAGGGATAGGCCTTGCTTTTTGAATCACAAAAATGGTTTTTAATTTTTGCGTAAAATTGAAATAACTTTTGCTTATAAATGTTAAAGCTTCAAAATAGAGTTGAAAATTTGCGAATTTGAATTTAAATTATTTTTACAACAAAAATAAATGTTAAGCCTTTTTTTGAGGAAAACTCCAAAATTTCAGACCTTTTTTGAAAAAATATTTAAAATATATAAACTCAACTAACGGTATTTTTGCAATAAGGTTTTTGTAGTACTTTGATGAAGCGTTAAGACTAAAAAAATTCAACAAAGTGTATAAAAAAGCAGCGGAGATTTTTGAATCGAAAGTCACAAAATTATATTTCTGATTGTGTTTTTCTCATTTCTGAGCACGATGTTGCATTAAATATATCGTTGTAGTAAAATTTTGCATAGTTTTCAAGATATGTTCATGTTTTTGATGTCAAAATAACTGAAATTTTTTAATTTCACTAAATTTAAGAAATATTTTATATTTTGTAAATATTTGCATATGTAGCAACTAAAAATATGCGATTTGTACTACAGCACCATCTGGTGTCCAAGGTGGTTAAAAGAAGATACTGCCAAAACACTCATCGTGTCTGAGAACTACTATATACCAATTTTTATTCTAATCGCATGAGAGGTTTGGGAGTTTTAGGTGCTTTTACAAAAAATTTGTACTACAGCGCCCTCTGGTATTCAAGATAGGTCAAAAAAGATTGCAGAAAAACACTCAACCTACATGAAAACCACTGTATACCACTTTTCATTCTAGTCGCATAAGCGGTTTGTGAGTTTTAGGCAGTTTTTTAAAAAAATTGTACTACAGCGCCCTCTGGTGTTCGAAGTGGATCAAAATTGATAGCCCACAAACACGCACCGTACCAAAAAACTTCTATTGCATAGTTACATACGACATTTAGTTCCAAAGCAATTCGATATCATAAATTTGGCCTGTGTGACCAAATTCCCCCTTGTCTAATGTTCGCTCAAATATATAATAATGGCATCTTGGGCCCATAGCATCTACATATCAAGTTTCACTATCAAAACATGTACAACTCAGGAATAATAATGATTTCTAAAAAGTGGGCGTATATATAGTTAGACCACGCCCAGTTTTAGTATAGTTGCCGACAGTAACCATACGAACTTATTTACCAAATTTTAGTCTAATACGTCCAAACCCGTCTTAAATATAGCATTTTTATTGATTTGTAGGTGGTAAAGGGGGTATGGAAAAAAGGGGTATGGAAAATTTTTACTATGCCTATATTTTTCGCGCAAATGCAAACCAAAGTGAGACTTGTCAAATTATTCCAATATTCCATTTATTTCCAATTACCCTTGCAAATATTTCCCCATATACACTACATGTGCGCACCTGTATTTTTTCACAGCTGTATTGTTGAAAAGTTCACTAAAATGCCTATAATTCATGAACCAATACACATACAAAGACCATTTATACAAAAAAACCTTCGTATTGACCTTTCATGGGAAATCACCAGAAACAAAATCGGTTTACGCATTACAGAGAACATCAATTTCATACACAATGCAACTTATTTTTATATACATATATAGATAATGGATAATATTGATATTATCGATATTGTAGACAATTTTTCTTTATTACTACGATTACTACGAACATTTGAAAAAAAAATTATCCAAATCGGTCCAGCCGTTTTCCGATTTTAGATAAATCGAAAAAAGTGGGCGCAAAAGTTGGCGTGGTCTATTTTTCTTTCCGACAAAACTTAAATTGGATTACTACGAACATTTGAAAAAAAAATTATCCAAATCGGTCCAGCCGTTTTCCGATTTTAGATAAATCAAAAAAAGTGGGCGCAAAAGTGGGCGTGGTCAATTTTTCTTTCCTTATAAACCTAACTTGGACTAAAACGAACATTTAAAAAAAAAAATTATCCAAATCGGTCCAGCCGTTCTGAAGTGATGCGATTTCAACCAAACGTACACTTCTTTTTATATACATATATAGATATTTTCAACGCAAATAATAAGAGAAAAAACAATTCCTATAGCCTATAGCCTTTTCGCAAAAAAAATATTTATTATTAAGGGTCTCCGGGAGTTTTTAAAAAAAAAATACTCTCTTTTAAATTATTCTGTTACATTATTAAATTGTAACTATTCAATATTTATCCGTTATTTTGGTCCAAAAATATTCGTCGATGAGGTAGAAAACCGCAATACCTCGAAAGGTCCTTAAATTTGTGGTGAGCAAGATATCTGGAGTATGATTCATCTAAAAAAAAAATTAAAATTTTTTTTTCGGTTTAATAAAGAGTTCTTGGGCGTTTAATCGTTCTATTTTTTTTTTTTGGATACAAAAGATCTTTTGATTTATTACCTAAAACGTCCTTAATTTTGTGCATTCAAAATAAATATTTTCTTTCTAAGCAAAAAATATTATTTTGTCAAAAATTAATGTTTTTCAAAAATCAACCATCAAACGCTCAAAAACTCCTTACTAAAGCGAAAAAAATTTTATTTTTTTTTGTCAGATGAATCATACTCCAGATATCTTGCTCACCACAAATTTAAGGACCTTTCGAGGCATTGCGGTTTTCTACCTCATCGACGAATATTTTTGGACCAAAATGTTAGGGATAAATCTTGAATAGTTCATCTTTAATAGTGTAAAATAAATTTTGGTCTAAAATAAAATGTAGCTTAAAAAAAAACATTTTAAAAATTTGTATTTTTTTTTTCGAAAAACTCCCGGAGGCCCTTAAGTCCTTTTTGTCAAACGAGAAATTTAACCTTAAGGTACAATAGTATAGCAATGTAGTAATTTCTTATTTGTATAAGTCTTTATAATTGTATTTTTTTATTAATTGTTTTGTTATTTCTAAATCGTGACAAGACGAATTGTTTAATCTTAAATTACCTTTGGTATATAAAATACCTTTCAAGGTTTCAGTGCGCAAACGGTTGCTGATTTTTGTTTTGTTCAAATTGATTTGAGAAAACGTGCGTTCAACGTTTGCTGACGACTTAGGTAAACTTAAAATGATAAAAATGAATTTTCCCAAAAGGGGAAACGCCAAAGATTTGTCCCCTCTTCTGACAGAACAAACTGTTTTCCCAGAAACTTTCAATTTCTAGTTCTTCTTTTAAATCAGTAAAAAGATTATTAAAATCTAAATTTCGAACTTCGCGAAACTCAGAATCAAGGCTTTGAAGGCCGTTTTCGGAAATAATATTAGGGAATAGTTTCAACAAATCGGTTAAGGAAACAATTTCACCTTTTTTAATTTTTTTTGGATCAATGAGAGCAAGCTTTTAAAATCAAAGCGTTTAAAAAACTGATTGCACAATTCTATGTAAAAAGAAATACAATTATTTTTATATGTTAGTATCTCAATTGGATTTAACGAATTGGATAATTCCTCTAATTTTAATTTAACCTCGACACCCAAATATAGCTGCTCTAAATTAATAATATTAGAAGAAAGATTAACATTTATGCTATCAATATCATTTTGCTTTAAGCACTCGGGCTTAATAAAATTGTCTAGAATTGTTCGTACAAGACGACTAACCTCATCATACATTTTATGTACTTGTGGCTTTTCGCTTTGGAAAAGTTTGTTTAAAAGATTAATTTTAGGCAAAATATATTTTAGAAATTGAAGATATAGTAAATCCATTGGATTTTGTAAATTTTTAAGAATAACTTTAGCGCTGTCAATGTTATCTGAGTTTACTGCAAATTCAAAATAAATTTTGAGCGGCTCATACAAAGTTAATATACGATTCACAACAATTTCTAATGATAGCCAGCGGGTTTGACTTGGCTGCAAAAGTTTAATTGGTTTTTCTTCTAATAATGTTAAAATTTCTGCAAATTGTGAACTTATCTTTGGGCTGTTTTGAATATGTAAATGTCTCATGCCATAGATTCGACACTCGATGGAAGTTTCAAACACGCGTATGAGCAGCATAAGGCAAAGGAATGGCAAATACATTTTAAAATTACAAGATTTTTACAGTCATTTTTTAAAAGAGATGCAACCGAATGGTTCTGACCAGTCATGTTATTCGCACCATCAGCCGCGAAACCAATTAAGTTTTGTTTATAGTCTATACCATTTTTAAACAAACCTTTTCTTATGGAATTATAAAGACTGTTGGCACTAGCTGATTCCACTTCGACAAGATCAAGTAAAAAGTCACAGACTTTGAAGTCTATTGATGTTCTGGCAACAATACTTAAAATTGTTGTACATGATATGTCTGTAGACTCGTCGGCACAGATTGAAAATTTATTATTTTGTAACAATCGTATGATACTTTCGAATTGTTAAGCTCCTAAAACGTTCTTTACCAAACACGTTGACTTCGTCCGGTTCGAATGAATTCCAACAGAAATTTTAGAGTCAGCGAATGAGGTTCTCTCCATGTTTACTAAATGATCAGCCAGGTTAAAGGCGAGATTATGCTTAGCGATAAAGGTTATTGGTATTTATAAGGTATTTTTAACAGTAATATATAAAACGAGTCAATCAAAAAACGTAATTTTTGGCATAAAAATTAATGAAAAACGTCAAGTCATAACTGAAGCCAAAAAACGTCAAAATGACGATAAATCGTCAATAATCACATCACTGGTAACGAGTGCGGACAAAAATAGCTTATGAAAAAAAGTCATAAATTTATAAATCTAAATATGCAGGATAATAGTTTAGAGTAGGGGTGGGCAAAGTTGCCCGTATGGACATTTTGCCCGTACGTGTATTTTGGTTGCCCGCTGCTTGCTTCACGGGCGACAGCATTGCTTCATAAATTCGATGGTAAAGGAAACGAGGGACATGCACAAATATAATGAGATAGAGCGTAAGAAGAGCGTAATATAGATAGTGATATGATACTTGTGCTCATTGCGCTCAGAGCAGTTCATAATCAATGTTGCATGCCATTTATACAAAAAAAAAAAGGCGTTTTATAATTTTACTAAAGAGTGATTTTTTAAGTGCCTGATAACTTTTTTTTTAAAAAAAACGCATAAAATTTGCAAAATCTCATCGGTTCTTTATTTGAAACGTTAGATTGGTCCATGACATTTACTTTTTGAAGATAATTTCATTTAAATGTTGACCGCGGCTGCGTCTTAGGTGGTCCATTCGGAAAGTCCAATTTTGGGCAACTTTTTCGAGCATTTCGGCCGGAATAGCCCGAATTTCTTCGGAAATGTTGTCTTCCAAAGCTGGAATAGTTGCTGGCTTATTTCTGTAGACTTTAGACTTGACGTAGCCCCACAAAAAATAGTCTAAAGGCGTCAAATCGCATGATCTTGGTGGCCAACTTACCGGTCCATTTCTTGAGATTAATTGTTCTCCGAAGTTTTCCCTCAAAATGGCCATAGAATCGCGAGATGTGTGGCATGTAGCGCCATCTTGTTGAAACCACATGTCAACCAAGTTCAGTTCTTCCATTTTTGGCAACAAAAAGTTTGTTAGCATCGAACGATAGCGATCACCATTCACCGTAACGTTGCGTCCAACAGCATCTTTGAAAAAATACGGTCCAATGATTCCACCAGCGTACAAACCACACCAAACAGTGCATTTTTCGGGATGCATGGCCAGTTCTTGAACGGCTTCTGGTTGCTCTTCACTCCAAATGCGGCAATTTTGCTTATTTACGTAGCCATTCAACCAGAAATGAGCCTCATCGCTGAACAAAATTTGTCGATAAAAAAGCGGATTTTCTGCCAACTTTTCTAGGGCCCATTCACTGAAAATTCGACGTTGTGGCAGATCGTTCGGCTTCAGTTCTTGCACGAGCTGTATTTTATACGGTTTTACACCAAGATCTTTGCGTAAAACCTTCCATGTGGTCGAATAACACAAACCCAATTGCTGCGAACGGCGACGAATCGACATTTCACGGTCTTCAGCAACACTCTCAGAAACAGACGCAATATTCTCTTCTGTACGCACTGTACGCATTCGTGTGGTTGGTTTAATGTCCAATAAAGTAAACTGAGTGCGAAACTTGGTCACAATCGCATTAATTGTTTGCTCACTTGGTCGATTATGTAGACCATAAATCGGACGTAAAGCGCGAAACACATTTCGAACCGAACACTGATTTTGGTAATAAAATTCAATGATTTGCAAGCGTTGCTCGTTAGTTAGTCTATTCATGATGAAATGTCAAAGCATACTGAGCATCTTTCTCTTTGACACCATGTCTGAAATCCCACGTGATCTGTCAAATACTAATGCATGAAAATCATAACCTCAAAAAAATCACCCTTTATTTAACATTTTGAATTTAATTGAATTCAATCACGTTGAATTCAATCATATCTCGATAACGTCTTGTGTCCTAAACTTGCTTTTAAGTAGTTACGCGCAAAATAAAAGTATAAATTTATTATGTGATTCAGTTCTAACAAAATATTAGTTAAAAATATGTTAGGAGGCAGATGTAGAATTGTAATGGTTGCATGGTCTTGCAAAACAATTATAAATATGCCAAGAAGTTGTTTTTGCAAAGCGATTTTATAGCTGCTGGTAGTAATTTAAAGAAAAAAAACTCCCTTTTAATAAGCAATCCTCTTAATATATTAGATATGCAACACTTACTTTTCACAACAGCATGCTCTCGCTCTTACGGTTTCTATTTATAAAGCACACTGAAAACAAAGTAGTGCTAAAGTGGTTTTGCGAAAATTTTATAGATATTTGAGATTTTTTCTTTGCTCTTATTTATACTGCGAAATGAAATAAATATGTAGTGGACGGATTATAAAAATTAAACACAGTGACAGATGGTTAAAGTGAAATACAGATAAGCAAACGGACATGTAAAAAGCTGAAAACAATCCATTTTAAATTTTTTGGTTTGTATATCTCAGCTAAAAGTGCACAAAATTTTATTATGGGACGGCGATGGGTTCATGGAAAAATGATAAATGAAAATAAAATAATAACAAAAAATTTCATAGAATGTTACGCACCCTACACAGCAAATAAAAGAATTGATTTATTACCTAAACTAGTTTAGCTAATGTGAAAGTTTCTATTTCACCTAATCTTTTCAACAACTTTTCTACTTACACAGTTAATTTAACAATCATGCATTAGGTAATTCACCTAATTAAAATTAGTTAATTCAACTAAAATTTTGCTTATTAAATCATCTAATTCTTCTAGTTATTTTACCTAATGCAAGTTGTCGATTTGTTCGTACACTAGGGAAATAACGCATATAAGCATTATCCACGCCTCAGTATAAATTTTATATAAATATTTACGTGGATAAATCAAATGCTTTCCTTACAACTTGTTTTTTTCCCGTATTTGAATTTTATAGGAGCACAGCGCTCTCCTATAAAAAACATAAATAAAAACAAAGTGAGAAAATTTTACAAAAAGTAAAGTCTCATGCGAGAATTGAACTCGGGCCGCTGGCGTTATAGTCAAACGCTTTACCGCTGTGCTGTTACGCCGTTTGATAACTTGTGAACAAAATGTATATAAAAATATGAAGTCCACAACTCTGAAATTATTTTTCCACTGGGCATCTACAGCAATTTGATTAATTGGTATGTAGAGTAAATTCCTGTATTGGAAGTATAGCTCAATAGATGAGGCGTTGTTGTTGAAATCTTGAGATCACAGGTTCGATTCTCAGCGGTGGCAAAGAAATTTTTCAGTCATTTATACAATGTATATATCTCTCTCATTCTATCTACCATAAAACAAATCTTTCTTCTCTATCATGTGACGAAATGGAGTAAAGTCACCTAAGGAAAGTTTCACTTCAAAATAGAAATTGCAAAACAAAAAACATATTTTTTGCACGGCATTCCCACTCTTAAGTGGGAATGCTATCTAAATAATTAGATGATTTTTCTACACTTAGTAGGTGGCTTGCCTAATCTGAAGTGGTCATAGTTTAAAAAAATTAGCTTATTCTTCTAATAAATTATGTGTCTTATCTATTTTATGGTTGAAGGTACACCTAAACATTTAGGTTTTTTTAGCTACTCTCGCAATTAAACTGCCCAATATAATTGCATATAATTAACATTTAGAAATTGGTAGCGCACCTAATCAAATTCGTTGACTGAAAATCACCGGATTACTTTAGCTGAATTGACTACATTTTTAGGTAAAAGTTCTACTCTTTTTTTTCTGTGCATACACTAAGGGAAATAACGCATATTAACATTATCCACGCCTGAGTATATATTCCATTTGAATATTTACGTGGACAAATCAAATATTTTCCTTACAACTCGTTTTTTTCCCGTATTTAAATTTTATTTATGCCACACACTGACACACATATTCCATTCAGCTGCCAAGCAGCCGCCAAGCAGCCGCCAAGCAGCCGCCAAGCAGCAGCAGCATCGCACTCTGTTCCTGTGCGTTGAGTTTCTTCGTACCAGCAGTTGAAGGTCTTATAGTTCTCATTTAGTTAATATTTCAAGGGTAATATATCGTGAATATTTGGCAAATATGATTTGTGAGTGCGGTGGTGAGTGCGAAGCATGATGAATTCATGTAAGGTGAAGTGACAACTCGGTATTTTCTGAAGAATGTCACTCCACTCTACATGATTTCATCATGCATCGCACTCACCACCGTACTCAAAAATAATATTTTCACAAAAAGAAAATAAAATATACCACTAAATGGCATTTGATATGGACGCAGCTCGTGGGAAATATTCAAATAAATTGTTTTTCAATTTCAATATTTTTATATAAATTTTCCTTAAATGCGATAGTATTATTTTCAAATAGTAAATATTTGAAAGATATTTAAATATATTCGTGCATAATTTTAATATATTTTTTATTAATTCTGTTTAAATATTTTAATATTTTATTTAATTAAAAAAGTATTTAAATAAATTTTAAATATTTACGTGGTCGATTTAAATAAATGCGTTATTGGTGCAAAAATGACTCGCTTTTTGGATAAATTAAAAAAGTTTTTGGATAAATTTAATATTTTTTTCCCTTAGTGTACACTTATCAATTTACCGAACAACTCAGTTGGGAACTGAGTGACATTGGAGTTGACGACTTCTCCACACACTATTTGATCGAGTTCCCAACTTGATGAGTTGCGTATAAAAAATCAAAATATTTTAAATTTTCTTCAACCGACTCGACAACTGCCAAATAAATCAACTGACTGCGCCACACACAAGTTGATTTTCTGATAGTTCTGTCGAAATTGGTCGGTAGGTTGATAAGTGTATGGGGTGCTTTAGATTTGATTTTTTGAAACAACCCAACAAACAAATTGATTCACTAATGTTATCGCTAACGAATCGCATTCTCGTACATTTCATTCATTAGCAATTATTAGAAGCGAGTCACTTATAATATCGCGAGCGGGAAAAATTCCTCCTTCGTTAACGAATCGTCAAATCCGAAAAAAGGAATTCGTTAACGAGTCCCCAAAAATATAAAAAGCAATTCGTTAACGAGTCTCCAAAACTAAAAAAAGCAATTTGATAACGAATCTTATCTTATCTTATCTTAATGACAGATATTTTGAATAAAAATTTTGGTATGAACCAGAGCTTTCAAATCATATAAGTTTCATTCGTGTTGTTTAAAAAAGGGGTAAAAAGGGAGGCGGTTTAAAGTTTGCGCATTAATATAAGAGGTAACAATCACAAATTTTTAAATAAGAAAGATATATTAAATATCGGAAATAATTGGGGACATAAGAATTCGTCCACAAATCGTAAAATAAAGCTTAAGTCAATCGGTAACGAATCGCTAAAAATAAAAGTAGTGATTCGTAAATGAATTGCTAAAAATGAGAGAAGCCATTTGCTAAAGAATCGCTAAAATTTAAAGACTTGATTCGCTAACGAACCACAAAAATTTTGAAAGGCGATTCGATAGCAAATCGATGCTAAAAGCGTCCTCAATGGAATTTAACAAAGTCATGATTTCAATCGGTGCTTTCTTTAAGCATCAAACCAATCTCTGACGCAGTAGGAACGAAACTATTCGAAAACAATTAAAACAGCGATTCATAAGTTATTCGTTAACGAATCACCACTCGCCACAATGTTTGTTGGGAAAGAAATAGCTATAGATCTTGAATGATTTTAACAAAAAATAAATCGGACTTCAGGGTAGATGATTTAAAATAAATATTTATATTTATTTAAAAAAAAATTTATGAACAAAAAACTACTGCAATAAAAAAATTATACAGTTTGATGCAGAAGCATCAAAAAATTTGCATGCATGAAATTTTGTACAGTGTACAATTTTTCGTCATCTATTCAAGCAACAGGCCAGCGCAGATGTTGCCTGCTTGACGTTCGCTTGAACACTGAAGCTTTGATCGTTCTGTACCAGGGTTGATAAATCAGTTTTTCAATTTGGTGTTGAAATGCAGAGTAAATTGTACTAAATTAAAGAAAATAGTATCGAATAAATTTTCAAAAAAAAAACAACATTTATTTAAATGCAATTGTGTGTTTTTTAACAGTTCAGCTATTTTAACAATAGGTTTTAATTTTTATAATAAATCACAAACATTTTTAATCAGGAAGTCAACAACTCTTATAAGATTCATAAAATTTAAATTCATTGAGATCAATAAAAGCTTAGAAGTAAAAAATAAGAACTTAAACTAATAATCAAACTTATATGCAAACTCAACTAATAAACAACAAGTTAAGAGCTCTTCTTATAGTAAAAAAAAAAACTAAATAAAGCAAACAAAGTATAAGTTTATGCTAAACTTCTAAACAACAAATACTTAAGTCAAGACACGAAGCTTCTGATTTATAAAGTAAGCATCCGCTCTGTTTTGTTATACGCATTTCCAATTTGGTTTTCCATCTCGCCTTCAGTTGCTAAAAAATTAGAAATTCTAGAACGAAATATTTTAAGGCGCTTTGTAAATAAAAATTTTGAATCCATTGTTAAACGATTTTCATATAAATTCATATATAAGAAAGCCATGATAAATCCTTTACGTCGCTTTGCTTTACATCTACAAAAAAAATTTATAAATAGACTTCCTTTACATAATAACGACTTATTAAGGAATATCTTTGATTTACAAAAACAATTCAACTGGACTTTTATTAACTACCTATCTCTAATTGGCATCTTAAATGAAATAATTGAAACAGATCTTGATTTTGACACCCCACTGCTACCTGTTTTATGATAAATCTCTTCCCAACACCCATAGGGGCTAAATATTTAAAAAAAAAATATTGTTCTTTATTTTTACTCGTACATAAATTGTAACATTTATAAGTATTTTATTAAAATATACTTATGTTCCTCATTCAAATGTATTAAAAATTGTAACGTTACCGCAATACATACTAACACCTTTTGGTGGATAAGTTTAGCTTTAAGTGTAGTTTTAAGAGTTTTGTTTAGTTTGTAAGTATATATAATAGAGACAACACGTCTCTATGATATCAACTTATGCCGGGAGCAAGCATTATATTCATCAACACAATCATATGTATTCTACCATTTCATATAAGCACGCTGCCTCACCTATTTTTCACTCCTAGAATAACACTATTATAATGCTAAATTATCTTATTAAAAATATTTCTAAGTAATGACTGAATTGTAATCGAAAAAAATAAAGTCTCAATAAAATTAAATTAAATTAAAAATTTATGGTTCAATCTTTCAATCAAGCAATTCTGAACTGTCAGTTAAATTTTTACAGAATATTTTTCATTTGAATATAACTTCTAAAATCAATATTGTGGTATTGTTTTCCACTAGATTTGAAAAATCTCTTTTGTTTTTATGAAAGATGAAATTTTTGCTATATTATCTGTTTCATTGGGTTTTATTAAATTTTTTATAGAAAATATTCTTACAACGTTTGCTAAAGAATCATGGTATATTCAACAAGGTAGTGTTAGTTGTTGAAATTCTCTCTTGTGGTGGGTACAGCACCTGTCAAAATCGGCTGTTTACGAATAAAAGCACAGTTTTCTATTCGCTGTTTTTTTTTTCTTTTTTATATTCTTCTTGTGTTTGACAGCAGCTGTACCCACCTCTCCGACACGAGTCTACCTTGTTAAATATGCCTTGCTAAAGAATTACGTTCTATATGCGCAAGGCCACCAGCGTGCGTTTTCACCTTATGACGAATTTTCTTTTCCCTCCAAGGAAACTGTGGCCTATATCCTTGAAGGAATGCTACTTCATATTTTTTCACTTGGAATTTAAGTGATCGTTAGAATTGAAAATAATTTATATCCATATAATAATATACATTTATAACTTTTGCATACATTTGAGACAAATCTTCATCTTTCTCAGCATTTTCCAAAGATTGTTGCGGCGTCTCTGTGCATCTTCAAGCACAAAAAAAAAAAAAAATTAGATTGCTATCAAAAGTTTTGTTCTTAAATTTAAGTTACTTCTTAATAAATTCATCCCTTTTGCATCCGTTTCTTTAATGACTGCGTATAAAGTATTCAATTTGCGTGTGCACAAAACTGATCACTTTTAAGGACACTTTTGATACAAAAGAAACATTTGCACTGAATGCTCGCCTGAATTCAGAATCGAGCCATGAACAAATTTGGCGGTATTCGTTAAATAAAAACACAGGAACAACAATAGATGTCAGAAAATTTTTTTTTTTTTTTTTGAGTTTTTTGTTGTTACTCTCAACTCCAAAAACAGAACAGAGAGCTTTCTTGGCCAATTCGTAGAATTATAACTCCATCACCAAGAAAATTATTTGTATATGAATTTGATTGATTTCTAAGTAAATCATCAGGGGTGCAAAAATATGAAAAAAATAAGTTACTTTATAATTTTGCATTTTGTAAAAACTTCGAAACTGGTAATGTGCCTATTTAAAAACTTACACACTTTCACTGAGCGAAATAAAATGTATCGAAAACCCTTCGGTAGTAGGAAAGTAGGAAAGGTGTAAAATTGTACCAAAATAGTACAATTGAACCGAAAAAATCATGCCTGTTCTGTACGTGAGATTAATACATATTTTTCTGTACTAACGCAATCTCAAGTGCGCTCTTGTGATTGCATATTGTGAGAGGATTACAGAGAGGATTTTCCGTTCCGCAATCCGATTCACCTCCAAATTCATCCTGCAATTGATTTCGCATGCTGCTTGCCCGCTACTTACACGCAGTCGCAGCACGGGCTAGAATTGTGCCCGACCCTAGTTTAGAGTATTAATATTCTTCGTGTAAGAGGACTTTACGATATCTTTTCAATTACGGACATGCCACTCTTTAAAATTTGACTTGAAAAGATGATGAAATTCTTCTTTTTATAATTTGACACTGTATATATCTTAATAAGGCGTAAATTTTAGTAAAAGAAATATGCAAAAAAATTAATTTATATATATTTATTTTGTTTTAAGAAAAATTTTTTAATTAAAAGCAAACGTAAAAAAATTTTTGTATAACTAAGGACAGGTTCTAGAAATCTAAAAAAACCAAAACTTTGAAAATCAATAACAAAAAAAAAGCATTTTTGTTTTTGTTTTAGTTTTAGTATGTCGAATATCAATACTTTCTCAACATGTTCCCAAAATTTGGTTTGCCGAAACTCAATAATAAGGACTTTATGCTCACTTTTCTGGAGCATGTTTTAGCGAAAATGAGCAATTTTGTATGCAAAAATAACAACTTTTTCACAAATTTCAAAACGCAATAAAATAAAAAAAGCATTTTTGTTTTTTTAAAAATTTTAATATGTGCAATATCAGCATTTTATCAAGATGTATCCAAAATTTGGTTTGCTGAAATTCAATAATAACGACTTTACGCCTACTTTTTTGGAGCATGTTTTGGCGAAAATGAGACACTAACAAATTTTGTCACAAAGCTCAAAACGCAATAAAAAAAAAAAGCATTTTTGTTTTTTTTTAAACTTTAATATGTGTAATATCAACACTTCTTAAATGTTTCCAAAACTTGGTTTGCCGAAACTCAATAATAAAGACTTTACGCCCACTTTTCTGAAGCATGTTTTGTCGAAAATAAGCAATTTAATATGAAAAATTAAAAAAAAATTTTGTCAAACTTACAAAAAAAAAATTAATTTGTTTAATAAAACTTTCAAATAAAACACTTTATCAACAAAAAAGCCAATAATAAAGGAGTAATGGCATATTATCTGAATCTTGTTTTCGCTAAAATGCCCTTCACGTTTATACTGGAAAATAAGTTATACGGGAGATGGGCGTGCTAGTCGGCCGATTTGGTTAATTTTCACACCAGCTATTAATAGCTACAAAATAAGTAAAATAAAAATAAATAACTGGCCATTTCAGCCCTTGAAAGGACTTTGACCTAGCTCCTAGCTTTGACCTAGATCAATTGTGTTGTGCTTGTTATTAAGTTTGTACACAATTGACCGTGGACTCTTTGACTGATGAAGAAACTTTCGACGATGAGGTCTTGCCTAATAGGGATCAGGAATGCATTACCGAAGTAGCTGGTCATGTCGAGATGGAATTTAAATCATCAATTGAAGATTTTACTGGCCCAAAAGCTGTTGTCCTAGTCACTGTTAGCAGAGGAGTTGCATTTCGAAGAGCTGCTGCAAGAGTGTGTGCGTCTCAAGACACTGCCAACAAAAGTAAAGCAGTCCAAGACACCACGGCCGAAGACGCTTCTTCGTCAGAAACCGCTGTAGAAGGAACTGAAGCCCAAGGAGCTGAGACACTTAACGCTTCTGCAAATGCTCTACAAAAATACAAAAGCTTTGAGTCTTTCAGCTTACCACTTTGGTCTCGAGGCAAAGGATCTTCAACTAGGGTTGTCAAATATAACAATAAACTAGAATGTATTTCTTTGGAACCTTTGAAGGTTCATATCGTTACCCAGTTAGAAAATTTGAGCTCGTCTGAACTATTCTTCAAATTTATTGACGATGACATATTGCATATTCTTCTTACTGAAACGAACAGGTAAAAACAAACAACAAAATAAAATACAAAGCCGAACATTCTTCTCGTAGATATTACAATCAGCAAAATAATCTTGGAGAAGTTTGCTCTAACAGCGAAATGAAGCGGTTCCTTGGAATTTTGTTACTATCTGGATATTCTTCAGTTCCGGCTTACACCGATTATTGGAGTAAAAATTCATCTTTGGGTCGCACCATCGTACGGCAAGCAATACCTAAAAAAAAATTTATAATGATAAAGAAATATCATGATAAAGAAAGAAAATACCCTATAAATAGGGTTGCCCATATTCGACGGACCCATGTTTTTGTTAAAAAAATCAAAGAAAAAAATAAAAATTTGGCGGTTGGCAATCTTAATCATTTAATTTGTTCCAAGTAGATTTGTTTACATCAATTTTTGAATATGATATCTCTCAAATGGCCGCCTCTGGCGTTGATGGCGTATTGTGCCCTTTTTGCAGCATTTTCCATCGTTTTCGCCAACATTTCGGCCGGAATAGCGGCTATTTCTTCACGAATGTTGTCCTTGAGCTCTTCTACGGTCCTTGGCTTGTTAACGTAAACCTTTGACTTCAAATATCCCCACAAGAAGAAGTCAGGCGGCGTCAAATCGGGTGAACGCGGTGGCCAGTCCAAATCACCACTTTTCGACATCAAACGGCCCGGAAACAAATTCTTCAGAAAATCGATTGTTATGCGACTTGTGTGCGGTGGAGCGCCGTCTTGTTGAAACCAGAACTGCCTCATACGCTTTCGACGAATAATTGGCATCACAAAATTGGTCATCATGTCGCGATAACGCTCCTGGTTGATGGTAACAGCATGGCCATTTTCATTTTGGAAGAAAAACGGCCCAATGACCGTTTTCGCACTAACGCCGCACCAAACTGTGACTTTTTCGTCATGAAGAGGCACTTCTTGAATCTCCTGAGGATTTTCAGTGGCGTAAATACGGCAATTTTGCTTATTTACGGTCCCATTCAATGTGAAATGGGCTTCATCGGACATGATAATTTTGTTCCAAAATTGCTCGTCATCTTCGGCCATTTTGATGACTCTTTGGGCCCATTCCAATCGACGAGGCTTGTCCGCAGGCAACAATCTTTGCGTCAATTGAATTTTGTACGGGAACAAATGCAAATCAACGCGAATAATCCGTTGTAAAGTGGACCGAGCCATGCCCAACTGCTGAGAACGGCGTTTTTGGGATGTTCTTGGGGACCTCTCAACACTGGCTCGTACGGCAGCGATATTCTCGGCCGATCGCCTTGGTCGACTTTTATTTGGCCTCTTCGGATTAGAAAGAGCCTCACCAGTCGAAAATTTTTCGTATAAACGCTTAATGGTGTTCTTAGAAGGCGCACTTCTCACATTTTTTAAGTTTTTAAAAGCACGTTGAGTTTTCACAATTGACTTCTTCTGTTGAATGTAAATTTCAACTATTTCAGAGCGCTCGCGTGGCGTGTATTGTTCCATGGTAAAAATCTGCTTGGACTGACGCTTCAAACGCGGTATGTCATTAAGCGATCTGACATCTCTGTCAAAAGTTATGGCGTTGCCAGATGGGTCCGTCGAATATGGGCAACCCTGTACATTTAGCTGACAATAGCAATTTGGATTGTGCTGATAAGTTTGCTAAGCTCCGCCCTTATTTCAATCTTCTAAACCGTAATTTTATGCAGTTTGGTGTGTTCCGCGAACACTTATCGATTGATGAGCAGATGGTGCCTTTTTACGGGAAGCACTCCAGCAAAATGTACATGCGAGGAAAACCCATACGTTTTGGATATAAGCTATGGTGCCTTTGTTCTTCCGAAGGGTACTTGTATCAATTTTATCCATTAGCTGGTGCAGGTGGTTAAAACAAAGGTATCGGTCTTGGCGCTGATGTTGTTTTACGTCTTTTATCAGTGATAAAAAACCCCACGTATCATGAAGTTTATTTTGATAATTTTTTTTTCATCATACTACTTGATGTGTCTATTGTCAGAAAGGAATTGTTTTGCCACCGGTACTATTCGCTCAAACCGCCTAAATGGTGCGAAGTTGAAAACAGGTAAAGAACTACGAAGAGGAGACCTTGATTACGTATTTGATAAAAAAAATAAAATTTTAATGACTCGCTGGAGCGATAATAAAGAGGTTACTCTTATCACTAAATAAGTGATAAACGGTGCACAATTAAAATAGCACGAGTCATATCCGAATAAAATCACTACATGGGCGGGTTTGACCTTCATGACAACGCTGTTTCTAATTACCGTATAGGTATACGAAGTAAGAAATGGTGGTGGAATTTGTTTATCTGCGGATAAGATAGTGCACTCGTCAATGCTTGGAAGCTGCACTGTTTTATAGAAAAACGTTTGAATCGAAAACCTTTGTCGCAAGTAATCAAAGCCACAACAATTTTGAAGAAACTGAGTTACAAAGTCAACTTTGTCCAGAAAATATCCCAAGGATTTCAGGTCATCATATTACATGCAATAACAATAGAGTTTAGCTACTACAGCTTTTTCGCACATTCTCAGCGTTAACTCATTTAAAGCCGCACCCCAAAAATCTTTGAAATTTTCAACGATATTGATACTAGTGGCCCAAAATAAGTTAATGCGAGAAAAATTTACCCACCAAAATATAGTTGGGCTCAAGGACAACACAAGACGTCACGACTAACCATGCAAAGACATAACCATGCAATTACACAATAGTTTTTAATCTACTTTTGAGTTGACCTTTAGACAAGTTAACATCAAAAAAGCTACAATTGTTAACTGATTTACTCATACGATTTAATGGAGCAGTTAACATATAATTTGTTCTACTAAATGGTAAGTACATTAAATTAAATTGTTAGCATTTCTACTGCTTCTACGATTAGAGTTAAAATTTATAAGAGAAAGAAGTTCTGGAGAATCTAATACACCGGTGATGAGTTGGTGCAAATAGACGATATCTGCAGACTTCCTTCGCTCACTCAATGATTGCATTTTTAAAAGTTTTAAGCGATCCTCATAAGGAGGAAGGTTTAAAATGTCAAATCCACTTAAGCCTCTTAGGGCAAACCGAACAAAGGATTTTTGGATTCTCTCTATTCGATCAACATGCACATTGTAACTTGGAGACCAAACTTGACTTGCGTACTCCAAGTGAGGACGCACTATTGCATAATACAACGTTGTAGTCGTAATCATGCTATCGAATTCTTTGGCCCAGCGTTTAATAAATCCAAGCATAGAAGATGCTTTTTTACAGATGTTATCAATATGCATGTTAAAGGAAAGCTTAGAATCCATGCATATTCCCAGATCTTTTATCTTTTATTTTATAATCAAAAACTAAATTATTCCTTTTTCGCGAAAAGGTCATCGTTTGGCATTTATCTGGATTAAGAAACATATTATTTTTAGAACACCAAAATTCAAAAGATTTCAGATCAGACTGGAGTAGTGCTGAATTGTCTTGAGAACTTATTTTTCTGTATATTTTCATATCATCCGCATAAATAAGCAGATGAGAGTTTTTAATGATATGGGTTACATCATTCATAGCTAAAATAAACAGAAGTGGACCAAGGTGACTTCCTCGAGGAACACCTGATAACGCAATAAACTCAGCAGACAAAACCCCTCGGAATTTTGTTTGGAAAAAAAAAAAAAAAAAAAAAAAAACTTTGTCCAGAAAATATCCCATGGATTTCAGGTCATCATATTATAGTAAAAGATCCAACCAATAAGTATCTACGATGTGGCGTTTGCCACAAAACAACGATATTCATGTGTAACAAATGTAATAAACATTTGCACCCAAAATGCTTCGGTTTATGCAAAAATCACAAATAACAAATACTAAATTATAGATGGCTGTGCCAACTTTTGTAGATGTACCACGCGTGTTATTCCTGCCTAAAATAATAAAATACTGATTTAAATTGTCTTATCTTTAATTTTATTAATACGTCCATGCTTATACAGTTCCGTGCACACAATTAAGAACGATTGCTTTGTTTCTTTTTCTATTAACTTTTTGTATAATACAAGTAAAAAATTCAAGCAAATCCTCACCCTTGAATTTTTTCATTTGAATTCAACATTTTTGAATGTTGAAGAATCCCTTATTATATGCTTTGTAAAATCTTTATCGGTTACTTACCTGTTAAAAGTAGGGCATCTTTTTACGATATCAGAAAGGAATTAAACGTGCACATAATTAAGAACGATATACAAGAACTTGAGATTTTGTTATACAATATTTTATTTCAGTTTTATTTAGTTAATATTTGGTTGGACATCCATTGCTTTTAAGAACCGCTGCACATCGCCGAGGCATTGAGCCCACTAGATCTTCACATACTCGCTTGGGAATGCTTGTCCAGGCCTTTCGTACTTCAGCATAAAGCTGTGTGAAATTTGATATTTTTAGAGCACCAACTCTCTCCTTCACCACTTGCCAGAGGTTCTCAATCGGATTGAGATCCGGACTACACGATTGCCAATCCAATACTGTTACCTTATTGTCTGTAAACCACTTCTTCGTATGACCAGCAGTATGTTTTGGGTCATTATCTTGTTGTAGTATCCAACACACGGGTAAGTTTTCATCTGCATATGGTATCAAATTGTTCTGCAAGATGTCTGTGTATTGGAACTTGTACATACGACCCTCAATTTTTGCTAGTGGACCAACGCCGCGCCATGACATACCGCCCCACACCATTATGTTACCTCCGCCGTGCTTAAGTGTTGGGAGTGTGTACCTTGGGCTAAACTCAATTTGTACTGGGCGTCTAACATATGATCTGCTATCTGACCAGACTCAATTAATCTTCGTTTCATCAGAAAATAATACTTTTTTCCACTCTTGAACAGTCCAGTGCCCATATTTTTTAGCAAAATTAATTCTTTTTTTACGATTCTGCTTGGACATTAAAGGGGTCTTCCTGCAAACACGTCCAAATAAACCAGCTTCTCTCAAACGACGTTTAACTGTATCCACGGAAGGTCCAGACGCATTTTCAACAAAAACAGCTACTAAAATCTGTTTAGCTGATTTGTGCGGAAAGTTTTTTGACTCACGAACAATCAGTTTATCCTCCATTTTAGTCGTTTTACGTTGTTTACGCTTTCGGGGCACATTCTTTGGAGTTGAATATTTTTGAAAATGTCGAATAGCATTAACCCCTTCGACCCCAAATTTTTTCCTGTTGTTCAAGAAATTATTTTGGTATTTGAATCATGATTTACTTACTCAAGGAGCGTTTGTGCAAAATTGTGTGTCTTCACGCCCCTCCGTTTGGGTCGTAGAGAGAGTTGCTTGTAAGCAACCTTGGGCCATAGTGGCATAAGTAAATTCAAAGATAGGATTTTTTATATGAAGAATTTATGTTTTTATTTGAGTTTATTACTAAGTACTGCTAAGTTTAGAATCACAAAAAACAATTTTTGTGGTGGAGAAGGTAAAAGTGGTCTGTAACAGTTTATTTGCAACGTTAGCTAGAATTTAATCAATGTTTTTCCTTAAACTTAAGTAAATTATAATGCTTATTGTAAAGAAGTCAAGCATTTGTAACTGATGTGCTTGGACATCAGTAAAAAACTCGAATGTACCACTTATATTTCCTCTCCAGTACATTTTACTTCAATACCGTTTTTCTGATGACGATATAAATTTGTTTGATCCTTTCTATCAATAACCTCAGTATCAAACAAGGAACGAACACAGGAAACTTATTTTCCAAACACTTTTTGAAAGCTGAAATGGTTTACATTTCCATCTTAGAACCTTTACGTCGATTTTTTTTCGATATTACTGTCAATTTCCACTTCTTCAGTCATTTGTTCAGCTACTTGTCTAACAAAATACTCCAAGAGTCCAACTTCAATGTTTTCTCCTCTTTCTTCAACATTGTTCCGCAAAGTGCCGCAGTCATCAGCCGTGGAAAAAAAATCAAGGCTTTTTGAAGATAATACACCTAAAAATTAGGGGATTTGTAACCAGGGCTTCTGAAAAACACCCTAATATTAAAAATGTACATTGCTTTTTACACATGGAAGCACTGATGACGAAGTCTCTGCCTGAGTCGGTCCTACAAAAAGTTGTTGAAATTGCCAATTACATCAAGTCGCGACCGCTAAACTCTCATCTGTTTAATGTAGTGTGTCAGGAAATAAGAGCAGATCATCAGTCACTTCAGTTTCATACCGAAGTTCGATAGCTTTCTCGCTAAAAAATTACACTCAGAAGTTTTTAGAGGCCTATGGTTCAGATTTTGCTTCTGTGTTTAAAAAAGAAGAATAGGCCAGATATGGGTAGTAAAACTTGCATTTCTGGCGGACATATTCGCTCATTTAAATGAGCTTAACAGAAAAATCCAAGGCAGGAATTCTTATATTTTAAAGTCTACAATCTACTTACAGAATCTGCAATACCTTCTAAATTAGTCAACATAGTCGAGACATCTTCTTCACTTTCCTCATCTTCAGATTGACCCTAATCGAACTCCTACATCTTGTTAATCTCTTCATTATACAAACTTCTCATATGCGGCTTCAGAACCAAAACAAAATATTTTATATCCACTATAGCCCAAAGTTGCCCACAGGCAACTTGTGAGTTTCATAAAATCATTACTTTATGTATGAAGCGCACAACTCAAACTTTCTTCCCAATTAATATTATGTGATGTGTGTAGAATACAGTATTTATGTTACAAAAGAATATTATTTAATTATTATCGAAAATAGTGCACTTATATCTGATAACTCCAGTTTACAATAAGCTGATTAGCTACAATTCCACTTCACTCTTCCAAA
Source organism: Pherbina coryleti (assembly GCA_943735915.1). Lineage (NCBI taxonomy): Eukaryota > Metazoa > Arthropoda > Insecta > Diptera > Sciomyzidae > Pherbina > Pherbina coryleti. The sequence goes on along the minus strand of OX030948.1, from coordinate 119,400,257 downwards.
GATAGAAGGAAAAGTAACAGTTAATTTTGCATCATTTGTTTTGCTTATGATTCTCAAAACACTAACCCATCAACAAAATATAATTTAAAAAAAATATTTTTCGTAGCTTTAACTATAAGACGACAAACATGTGAAATTGCTTTCAGGCGACGTTGGGGTCGAAAGGGTTAAAAACCATCGTTTTTGAACATTTTATAATATTGGCGATTTCACTATACGACTTTTTTCCATTAAACAGGTTTACAATCAACTCGCGAGTCACAGGGTCTTACTTACTTACTTATCTGGCGCTTACAACCGTAAGTCGGTTTTGGCCTCGTATAAGAAATTGCGCCAGCCATTTCTGTTCTGCGCTTGCTGGCGCCAGTTGGAAACACCAAGTGTAGTCAGGTTATCCAACACCTGATCCTTCCAACGAAGATGTGGGCGTCCTCTTCTGCGTTGACCACCACCGGGCACCGAATCGAATATTTTTTTCGCTGGAGCGTCGTTTTCCATTCGCTCAACATGACCTAGCAAGCGGAACCGCTCGATTTTAATACGCTTAACTATGTCGATGTCAGCGTACAGCTCATACAGCTCGTGGTTCCATCGAATTCGGTACTCGCCATTGACGCAGATTGGACCGAAGATCTTACGAAGGATCTTTCTCTCGAAGGCCCAAAGTCTTTTCATCAGAACTGCTCAACTTCCAGGTTTGTGCTGCATATAATAGGACGGGCATGATTAGTGACTTATAGAGCGTGAGTTTTGTTCGTCGAGAGAGGGCTCTGCTTCTCAATTGCCTACTCAGCCCAAAGTAACACCTGTTGGCAAGAGTTATCCTTCGCTTTATCTCAATACTGACATCGTTGAAAGAGTTTACGCTGGATCCCAGGTAGACGAAGTCCTTAACAACCTCGAAGGAGATGTTGTCAACAGTGACGTGGTTTCCAAGACGCTGGGACTGTTTATTTGTTGACACTAGGTATTTCGTCTTATCTGCGTTCACTACAAGACCCATTCGACTTGAGTCTTTCGCTAACCTGGAGAATGCTGCGCTGACTTCGCGCGTATTATGGCCAATGATATCGATATCATCAGCATACGCCAGCAGCATAATACTTTTGTAGAATATCGTGCCACTGCGTCTCAAATCAGCAGCTCGGATGATCTTCTCCATCATTAGGTTGAAAAAGTCGCACGATAAGGAATCACCTTGTCTAAAACCTCGTTTGGTATCGAATGTAGGAGTGAGGTCCTTCCCGATTTTAACTGTGCTGCTGGTGTTGCTCAGTGTCATTCTGCAAAGGCGGATGAGCTTTGCAGGAATACCAAATTCAGACATGGTGGAATATAGATGATTCCTTATTGGACTGTCGAAGGCGGCTTTATAATCGACAAAAAGATGGTGTGTGTCGCTTTGTTTTTCTAGGGTCTTCTCCAAGATTTGTCGTAGCGTAAATATCTGGTATATGGTGGATTTGCCAGGTCTGAAGCCATACTGAGAAGGTCCAATCAGCTGGTTTACGATGGGCTTCAGTCTTTCACATAGTACGCTCGACAGGACCTTATATGCGATATTCAGAAGGCTTATTCCACGGATGTTGGCGCAAATTGTGGGATCGCCTTTCTTGTGAATTGGGCAGAGCACACTGAGGTTCCAATCGTTTGGAATGCATTCTTCCGACCATATTCTGCATAGAAGCTCATGAATGAATTTAAATAGAGCTTCGCCTCCATTCTTGAAGAGCTCAGCAGGTAAGCCATCGGCTCCTGCGGCTTTGTTGTTTTTAAGCCGAGCTATAGCTTTCAAGACTTCACTATGGTCGGACAGCGGAACTTCAACGCTGTCGTCGAAAACTGGGGATTCCGGGATATCATCTCTATTGGCGGGATTGTTGTCGTCGTCGCCATTCAGAAGCCTAGAGAAGTGTTCCCTCCACATCATCAGTGTACTCTGGATATCTGTCACTAGATTCTCATTTTCATCCTTGCAGGAAGAGGCCCCGGTCTTGAAACCATCGGCCAGGCGTCTTATTTTTTCGAAAAATTTTCGGACCTCATTCCTGTCACCATGCATCTCAATTTTCTCGCACTCACGCATTTCCGCTTCCCTTTTCTTTCGCCTGAAAATGCGTCTCTCTTCCCTCCTATTCTCTTTGTATCGCTCCTTAGCAGCACGCGTTACAACCGACTGCAGGGTGGCTTTGTAGGCGGCATCTTTTTCTGCAGTGGCGTCGCGACACTCTTGGTCGTGCCACTGGTTTCGGCGAGGGCGGTGAAAGCCAATCACCTCTTCGGCAGCCGTACGCATAGAGTGGGAAATATGATTCCACTGCACGCATATATCGTCGATCGGAGGAGTGCTTTCTTGAAGCAGGAGTGAGAGTCGAGTAGCGAAGTCTTCGGCTGTTTGCTTTGATTGCAGCTTTTCGACGTCTAGCTTTCTCTGTGCTGGATTGCGGGCATTCTTGGTTCCGCACAGGCGTGTACGGATCTTGGCTGCGACAAGATAATGATCCGAGTCTATATTGGCACCACGGATCGTGCGAACATCTAAAACACTAGAAGAGTGCCTTCCGTCAATCAAAACGTGATCAATTTGGTTGCGCGTCTTTTGATCAGGAGACAGCCAAGTTGCTTTATGAATATTGAGATGCTTGAATCTAATGCTACTAACGACCATGTTTCGCGCTGCGGCAAAGTCAATCAGCCTCATTCCGTTATCGGAGGTATTTTCGTGGAGGCTGAACTTTCCGACTGTTGGACCAAAGATATTTTCTTTTCCCACCTTGGCGTTAAAGTCACCAAGCACGATTTTTATGTCGTGGCGGGGGATGCGCTCATAGGCCTCTTCAAGGCGCTCGTAGAAGCTGTCTTTGGTCTCATCGTCCTTATCTTCTGTCGGAGCGTGCGCACAAATCAGGCTTATGTTGAAAAATCTTGCCTTGACACGGATTATGGCAAGTCGTTCGTTCACAGGTGTGAATCGCAGAACATGATGTCATAGTCGCTTGCCAACCACGAATCCGCATCCAAATTCGTGCTTCCCCGCATGGCCGCTGTAGTTGATATCACAGGATGCTTGGCGTGAGCAACCCTGTCCCTTCCATCGCATTTCTTGGATTGCAGTGATATCAGCCTTGTATCTTTCTAAGATATCTATCAGTTGGATAGAGGCACCATCCCAATTAAGGGTTCGGACGTTCCAGGTGCATATCCGTAAATCATTGTCAGTTTTTCGTTTGCGGTAGTCGTCATCAGATTTGGGGATAATTTTTATCTTTTTTCTTGTCGTTTTCATTGAAATTTGTTTTTACGTGGTGGGCTTCAAACCTAACGCACAACCCTTTAAAGGCAGGGGGAGCCCGCCGCTCAGATTAGCCGTCAAACTAACGGTTGCCAGTTTGCCGTTTCTAGAGGACACCACGCAGAGGTTTGAGTCAACTTGAGACGAGTTCGACATGGATAATGCTGGCCTCACCAGGTTGAGGCAGTCAGACACGTTGCCATGTGAAGATCGCCCCCTTGAGCCTCACGCGTTGCCTTGTGAGGATCGTCCTCCGAGTCACAGGGTCACATGACTTCTTTTTTCCCAAATTTTTTTTCTTATTTGTAGCTTTTATTGAAATCAATTGAATGTTTACAATATTTTAATAGCCGTGCAGTACATTTAAATCAACTGAAATTACCTTATCAACTGAATATACTGATCGTTCTTAATTATGTGCATGCTTCAAAATAGCAACATGTTAGCAGAAAAATCTCCTGAGAATTTGTTTGTGCATTAGACAACAACAAAATAATATTTCCTCAAACTTCGTCTCTTGGGTACATTGTGGTAAGAGTAAGAGTTAGGTTTAGTTTAAATTAAATTGCAATTCAGGTCAAAAATGAATACGATGAAATCGTTCTTAATTATGTGCACGGAACTGTATATGCTTAAAACTCAAAGAAAAGAAATAAAGTTTCTTATCTCCATTCAAATAAAATTTTTTTCTGATATCATAAATTTTCACATACGTATTTGGTCAATGTACGATTTTTCGTACAGTCCATAACTTTTTTGTGGGCGTGGCGAAAAAAATTTTTTTTGTTCTGAGGTCGGGGGTTTAAATTGTTATTGTTATCATAATCAACAATGTCGCAGTGTTTGCATTTAAAACACTACAGAGAGGAAAACGTGGTAAGATCGGGAATATCAATTTTTTATGGAAAATAGCTGCTCTGGGAAAAAAACAACGTATGGCGGATTACACAGGATTAAGCAAGAAAAAAAAATAACGTCATAAAAAAATTATAAACAATTTGGTTTTTTTTTCGAGAAAATTGCATTGAAAGTTGATTTTTTTAAGAAAAAAACTCATTTTTTGAATTTAGGTGCTTATAACTTTTTTAGTTGTGACTTTATCGCAAAACTGTGTTAATAACTTAGAGGACATTTCATTTTCCTTTCAAAAAGCTATTTACTTTGTTAATCGTTGCAGACATGTAAGTAATTGATTAAAACGTAATGACACCTATTTTTTCCCCTCCTACCTCCCTAGGGGGGCATTTGCGACCATTCCCACCCATATAATTTTTTTGCTCGTCTCATCATGAGGAATCACCCCCCGCTGTATTGTCCTCTAGGTCTGGGACACCCTGTATACCCAGAACTTTGTTCCACAAGTTTGCATTTACTTAAAGCTGTAAGTCTCAAGAATATGTGGTGAAAATCGATATCGCAAAAAATAACAAAGTTATAGCCTAGTAAGTGAACCGCCTTCTAGAGCGCGCAGTAGTGGCCCTTATTTTCAAACGCGTTTTTCTCTAAGCCATGTTTTCAAAGACGGTGACCAAGATTTATTTTATTCATAACTAGCAAATACCCGCTGCTTCGCCGGCTATAAATATATATATATTAAATATATATTAAATATCATTAAAAACTTTAAATCTTAAAATTTAACAGCCGTACTCATATTGAAGTGGGAATAGTGTAAATAATGGTTTGTGTATTAGCTAAATTCAGTGACTTGTTATTTATTTGTCGCAATTTCGTCAAGATTTTGATATTTAAAAATCAATAGTTTTTCTAAGCCATCTGCACTGAAATAATTGTCATTTTATTATTTTTTGTTTTTTTATAAATATTTTTAAATCTTTGACAAATTCGCTGGTTTTTTTTTTATTTTCTTTTTTTGGAAATTTTTTATATATTTTGAATTTTCTTGACATATTTTCCAAATGTTTGAAATATTTTGAAGAATTTTAATTAGTTTAATTAGTTTAATTAGTGCTCAAATGAGAGCAAATAATTTAAAAACTGCTTTATGAGAGGTGTGTTATAAACCATCAAAAAAAAATTAAATTTCAACCATATTTAAAAATCCTCTAATTTATAAACAAACATTTTCATACACTTTTTGACATTTTGTTTGTTTTTGATACATTTTGAAATAATTTGATACATTTTTGACAATATTTTTTGTGCTTAGATGAGAACAAACAAATTTTTAAAATGCTTTATCGAGGGTTTATTGAAGGTTTCAACCATTTTTAAAATTCTCTTATTTATAAAGCATTTAAAAGAGCTTTTGAAAGCTGTTGAAACGTTCAACATGAAAAATGTTTTACATTTTTTTTCGATTTTTTTCTTATGAAGGCTTTGTAAGAGGCACATAATTTTTTATGAATACAGCCGTTTGAATTTCGGTAAAATTGTATATTTGTGTTGGAGCGACTTAGTAGTTCCATCCGAATAAAGTAACCAGCTAACTAATGTAATAAAAAATAACTAAAGTAATAAACTTTCTGTATCTTCCTGATCATTTTTTTTCATGCATTGGTTCACTTTTCCTAGCACTGTGACTATTGGGGTACTCACAGTTTTGTTTTATCTGGTGTGTTAACTACGCCGTCTGTTAACTCTAAAACATTTTGCCATGTGGTAACTATTTTTGATTTTGTTTTGCATGTAAAAAAGAGATAACACAAACTGGTAAAATTGCCTTGCTTTCCAACATGTTTGTTTTTCGTAGCAAACTGGCATTTCTGAAAGGTATTTTTATTTTATTGAAAAATCAATAAATCAAAGAAAGCTTCTCTTGTTATTTTTATTTTATTGAAAAATCAATAAATCAAAGAAAGCTTCTCTTTTCAAAAGGCGTGCCAATTTCAGAATGAACTACGTGTAGGGGTTCTCACAATTTGATTGAAGTATCGTTTTAAAGTTACTATATATCAACTTTAGAAGGGATCTGTAAATACCCTATATATAAAAATCTCGTTTATACGTAAAAATATCAGCTCAGAGGTAAGAAAAATATATGACGGCCTTAGAGAATTGTTATTTTAAAATAAAATATACTATCTTTCGTTTAAGCTGATAAATTTCATCAAAACATTTCAACAAAACATCGACACGGAATTTTTGTCGATGCTTTTATAGAAGTGGCAGTATTTTTACATTCAAAAAGGTGGCAGCATTGGTACCGCACTCAATACATGTTGCTGTCTTTTTTTTTCTTTTTTGTGGACCTTCCCACCGGGAAAAAAGAATCAATTCTCTTCTCCAATATAGATTCTAGAATTGATTATTTTTAACACCCCATCGGGAAAAAAATGCAATTTTATATAAAAAAACAATCAATTCTCTTCTCCAGTATAGATTCTAGAATTGATTATTTTTAACATGCTGATGTCCTACAAAGAATAGCACATTATTTTCTCGCTTCAAGTGGAATCGCTACAGCATCGTTTTTTTTCACTTTTTAAATAGACTCTTTTCATATATGTAATCATGGTTGAATAAATTAGGTTGTCTCGTGGCTGATCGTACTCTCTTCTCAGTACACATAATTGTCAAAATCAATGAAAAGCTACAACAACAACTTCATCGGCTTTGCATGTTATCAATTTACGCATTCAGATTTTGAATGAGTTGTCATCTTCGATTCGACATTTATTGGAACTCGCTCTCACCCATGCGACAACCTTATTTATTAAACCATGTATGTAATACTTCAATATTGGCAGCAAACTAAATTTTTAATGAGTTTCAACTACGAAATCAAAGAGAGATAGCCTACATAAGATTTTTTATTTATTTATTTATTTATTTATTTATTTATTTATTTAAGTCTTTGGAGTAACTCCTTACAGACTAAGATTAACAAAAATGTATAAAGTATATAACAAATATTTCTAAGATTAAACTAAACTATTCAATAATGTTTTGAAACAGCTTTTAGACATTGAAAAATCAAACAAAACTCACATCGATAAATCATTATATAAAGACAGAGCTCTTTGCATTGGTTCATTACTTGCATAATTAGATCTATGAAAATTAATAAAGAATATTTTAAAGCGCCGCAACTGTCTTGTCGGTATACTGAAATTAATTAATGATAAAAGATGAGGACTGTCGATATTTCCTGAAATAATATCATAAATTATAGTAAGAGATTGAACTTTCCTTCGTGTCTCTAAAGTTTTTATCTAACATCAATGTGTAAGCATCTAACATTGTAAGAAGGCATACCATCACTATACAAAGAAAAAAGAGCAAACTTTGTAAATCTTTTTTGAATCTGTTCCAACCGTACTGTATGAACAGCATAATGTGGATTCCAAATGAAAGATGCATATTCCAGTCTCGAACGAACAAAGGCATTATAAAGAGACTTAACAGTATGAGGGTCAGAAAACTCCGTACTATTTCTGCGTATGAAAGCTAGAAGAGAGTATGCTTTTGGAACTACAAAGTTAATATGTTCAATAAAAGTGAATTTGAAGTCAAAAATTACTCCAAGATCTTTAATAGATTCAACACGCTTAAGGGGTATATCAGAAAGTAAGTAAGAATTATTTAGGGAACTATTGCTTTTAGAAAACGTTATATGGAAACATTTTGAAATGTTAAGCGGCAGAGAGTTTATTAGACTCCAATTAAGCAAATTATAAAGATCAGATTGTAAATCAATGGCATCAGAGATGCAACGTACCCTTTTAAATAACTTAAGGTCGTCAGCGTAAAGCAAAAATTTCGAATTGCAGAATATTTTATTAACATCATTTATAAATAATATAAATAATAGCGGGCCCAAGATACTGCCTTGCGTTACACCAGAGGATGCGGGAAAACTATAGGAATTTATATTATTAATTGACACATAACCAGATCTTCCACTTAGGTAAGATTTAATCCAATCTAAAAAAGTTGAGTGAAATCCCATTTTAAAAAGCTTAGCAATTAAAATATTGTGACAAACCTTGTCGAACGCTTTAGAAAAGTCAGTGTAAATGGAATCCACTTGACAACCAAGCTCAAACGAAGATATGCAATATCTAGAAAATGTAGTTAAATTAGTGACTGTAGAGCGACCTGTTATAAAACCATGCTGTTCAGGACAAATATGACTTTTAACAAGAAAAAATATCTTATTTTTAATGATTCTCTCCAAAATCTTAGAGATAGTAGACAGCTTTGAAATAGGTCGATAGTTAGAGATATCATTTTTTGATCCAGATTTAAAAACTGGAGTAATATAGGAAATTTTCCAACTGTCCAAGAAGATACCGGATGCCAACGACATATTAAAAATATAGCACAAGGGAAAAGATAGAGCCTGAGCACAATGTAATAGGACAGTAGGTGAAAAACCATCGATATCAGCTTTAACAGAGTTTTTTACCTGACTTAAAGAATCAAATACATCAGACTCAGAAAGCGTTAAATAACCAAGATTCAAAAAAGGTTCTACATTTTCCAAGGCAGCGCAATTCAAAGACTTGGCATCAGCATAGTTACCACTAAAAAAGTCGGCAAAAAGGGTCACAGTATCATTAATGCAATAAGAAGATACACCATTGAAGTTCATAGCTGTTGGTATATTTGAGCCACCCTTTTTTGATTCAATAAAATTCCAAAAAAATTTAGGATTCGATTTAATATTTACTTCGAAACCAATAATATATTGCTTATATAAAAATTTGTTAAGAAAATTAAACTCCCTAGCAAAATGCAAATATTTAGAATTATGGTCAGAAGAGTTAGTGGATTTAAAAAGTAAAAGATAAGCAGGTTTTTCAATTTTTTGAGACCTTTAGTATACCAAGGCAGTTTATGCGATTTTCTGGCTAACCGTGGAATATTGTTTTCACAAACATTAACTAGTTGAGCTTTAAAAACATCAAAACAAGTTGCAGCGCTTTTGCCATCAAATAAAGAAATCCAATCAATGCTAAATAAAATGTTAGATAAATTTTTAAAATCGCACAATTTAAAATTAAATACGATAATAGAAGGCGTAACTTGTATAAACTCATAGAAATTAACTTTAAGTATGAGCGGAACATGGTGCATATCGGACGGACAAATTGGACACAGGCATTCAGACAGTTCAAAATTAATATTATTTGATAAAAATATGAGATCTAATATTCTATTCAGCTTATTCAAATATGAATTAACTTGTAGTAAATCGATACTTAACAGGCTATCAATAAGATAAATTTCATGTGATTGATTGATGTTTAAAGCAGTGAGTTCATTCGCAATATGTGTCCAAGAAATATTGCTGAGATTAAAATCACCTAAAACAGATAAATGGCAGTTTACATTTATCGATGAGTGAAGAGCTAATATATTGTCCACATGTGCGGCGTAAATATGATCCGGGCTTGACGGCGGAATATAAGATACACACAAATAGAGAGTGCCATAAGGTGCAATCAAAGCGACACAAAGTTGGTCAAGTAAAGAATCTGTATTTTGCAGAATATGCAACGACGAACAGAATAACCTCTTTACCGCAATAAGAACACCACCACCGCGATGAAGTCCAGTCTTTACAGAATCTCGATCTTTACTATAAACAAGAACAGCAGGTGCACCTAAGTCGTCAACGGAATTTTCCCATCGTTTTGAAAATTTATAAAAGGGCGAACGTTAACATTTCGCTGCCAAAGAGTTGGGCTCAAAATAATGTCATAAAACATTTCAGACACACCAAGTTTAAAATTTATGCTTTCAAGATTATCTAAAATAGCATCCTTCTTAACTAGTTTGTGGCACGTTAAATGATTTCTTGCAATAGTAGAGTGCTTAAGCACATAGGAAATAATGTCTTCCTCAGTTACATTTGTCTTAAACGACGAAAGATGCACATATTTTTTCTTCATAATAACATCAAGCTCAAAATTCTCATTCAGACCAACAATAGTTTTAGATCGATTTATTAATTTTTTTCTTATTCGTAACCGTAGTCCAGTCATTATTGACATTATTTATATGTTGTTCAAGACAATTAAGATCATTAACACAACCATGAGCTTGATTTGAGAGAGCTTGAGAAGCAACATGCGATCCAACAACAACAGCAGCAGCAGTAGGACCATTAGTAGAAGAGAACACTGTGTGTGAAGATGTAGATGTACCAATATCTGGATAAGCAGCAGGAACAGCAAGAGAAGCAGCATTAGAAGTATCAGTAGAAGAGAACAATGCGTATGAAGATGTAGAAGTAGCAATATCTGGATTAGAAGCAGGAACAAAAATAGATGGCTGAGAGCTACGAAGTGTGGGAGCATCCCCCACAGCAGCAATCTTAGATGCAGGAACAACAACACGGGGCAGAGAGCTTATCTGCATGGCAGCAGACGGAGTAGGAGAGGTCGATGCAGTGCGAGCAGTATTAACTGAAGAAACCGGTTTTCGTGCACGTAAACGTGTGAGCGGCATTTCACGAGTGTTCGGAGACGGAGAGCGAGGCTTAGCAATAGAACCAGCAACAGCGCGAGAGCTTTGGTCAATCGCAGCATTAGAGTTTTTAGCAATTATCAACGATTTACATTGTACATTCAGTGGGTCAATGACCTCTTTATTCAAATGTTGCAACAACAAAGATTTTAAATCTGCAATTTCAGCAACTAAAGTATTTATTATTGAAAATGCATTTACAGGAGATTTCAAGCACTTATCACACATAAATTGAATATTCGGATGTGATAATAAAGTCTCACGTTGGCTTGCGACCAAGTTAAAACAGTGACAATGAAAGTTTGAATTGCACGTTAAACAATTTATGCGATCGTCACTAGAAATAGAATTAGAGCACTTAAGACACAGCATTGTTGAGGCAGGTCAGAACAGTAGCACGACACGATCAGAACTGATTTTGTTGTTTGTATTAGTATATTTGAACTAGCTGGTACCCGACGCGTTGCTGTCGTAGCGGAAATAATTTCTATCTCTATCTGAATCTCAAACTCAGTCTCAATCTCAATCTCAATCTCAATCTCAACCTCAACCTCAACCTCAATTTCAATTTCAATCTCTATCTCTATTTCTATCTCTATCTCTTTCTCTATCTCTATCTCTATCTCTATCTCTATTTCTATCTCTTTCTCTATCTCTATCTCTATCTCTATCTCTATCTCTATTTCTATCTCTATCTCTATCTCTATCTCTATCTCTATCTCTATCTCTATCTCTATCTCTATCTCTATCTCTATCTCTATCTCTATCTCTATCTCTATCTCTATCTCTATCTCTATCTCTATATCTATCTCTATCTCTATCTCTATCTCTATCTCTATCTCTATCTCTATCTCTATCTCTATCTGTATCTCTATCTCTATCTCTATCTGTATCTCTATCTCTATCTGTATCTCTATCTCTATCTCTATCTCTAACTGGAAAGACTCGTGGAAATTGATAACCAAATTTCGAGGCTGTGCTACTTACAATTCCAAAGTTATTCGATATCGCAAGTTTGGCTTGTATGGGTGGAGCCACACCTCCTTGTTCAATGACGTCTCAGTTTTCTAGTAGAAGAATATCACCCAATATTAATTCCATACTGAATTTCGTTGTTAAACGACATTTAGTTCCAAAGCTATCTGATATCAAAAATTTAAAGTGTATGGGCGGAGCCACACCCCTTTTTCAAAACCCATCCCAGTTTTATAGTAGATATATCACCAAGTGGCAACTCCATACTGAATTTCATTATTATACGGCATTTAGTTCCAAAGCTATTCGATATCATAAATTTTAATTGTATGGGCGGTGCCACACCCCTTTGGCCTATACTGGCTCAATTTTGCAAGTCGAAAGACACGACTAAATAGAACGTTCTAACCGAGTTTCATTAATGTGTGACTTATAGCTTGAAAGTTATACTGAAAATTTGGCTGAAAAATTGCCACGCCCCACATTCAACGCCCATAAAATTTTACGTGTGGAACGGCTCTTGTAAATTGAGATAGAACACCGAATTCCGATACTATGCGACCTATAACTTCAGAGCTATTCGCTACCGTAGATTTGGGTTGTATGGGAGGTGCTACGCCCCCTTATTTTAGGGGGATGAAAAATAGATGTTGTTCGATTCTCCCCCCTGACTAATATCCTCGCTAAGGATCACGAAAATCGGTCGAGCCGATTCGGTCGGAGGAGTTCGATTACGCACCCCGTGACAGAAGAATTTTATATATTAGATATTAAAGAGCTGCATGAATGTATTCGATTCACTAAAGTGCATCGAGCATTTGATTGTCTTGTTCTCTATTTACTTTATTCTTTAAAGTATAAGCACACATAATACAGCATTCACTTACAAAAAAGTGCTCACTCTACAGCATTTGTTTGCCTCTCACCAAGTTAAACACATTCTCATTCTTTTAAAATGCTTTATATATTCTTTACGATCAAATCGAGACAATCAAGTCAATGCAAAAAACAACGAGCACATCAAGCAAAACAAATATGTTATAGAGAAATAACAACATTCGATGTTCTTTTCTTTGCTCTGATATGAAGCAGAAAAACCTTTTAAACACAAAACAATAACAACACACATTGTTTGTGTGAAGGTTGTTGTTATTTTTCGTTAATTTTATGTTTGTTTTATGCTTTTTACTTATTCTTTAAATAATAGCTTATTTCGCCACGTTGTGGTACTGTTTCGCACTAAACAAAAATCAGTTTAAGTAACGCCTTTTAATTTTAAATTTAATTTGATTGTTGATAAAATTTATATCTAAATAATGGAAGTAGATGAAGTAAGTTTTCAAACTTTTTGTCTGTGATCATATAAATTGTTATAACTATATCATTGTATGAAAAACAGGATTTAACCAGGATTTAACCAGCCAGAAATTTAATTTCAGAGAAGAGAGCTTTAATTAGTAAAGATGCAACTTCAATTAACCAAATAATGTTCCTACATTCAAATATTCCTAAAGCGGGCATTTCTATTCAATTGGAAAATGAAGTGATATTGAATTAAATTTTATATTATTTTTTTTTTAAATTTTTATTTAAAATTTAATAATATTGCTGTTTTAAGATAGATTTTTAATTTCATTGTCAAATAATTTTAACAAAATAAACATAAAATACACCAGCACTCAGTGTCTAGCACCGAGCATATCAACACATTTCAACACATTTTAATTTTACTCTATATGCTTGCTTTGAAGAAGTTCTCGTTTGTCTTGTTTTCGATATGCTTTATGCTCATTTGTTCTTGGTCTCTATATTGTTGGTATTTAAACACTTTTAAAGATGAGAGTTGAATAGAGTGAGCATGCAAACAACAAATGAATGTCTTGCAAACACACCCGTGCAGCTCTTTATTAGATATACTACTACTATACGTCAACGAGGCGCTTGTTAAGAAAAATGTCTACCCAAACATAAAACAAAACAAAGCATACATATTTGTTTTGCATAAATCATAGGTACGCACCGTTATAAAACAATTATAAGACCAACGCGTGAAATATGATAAAAATTTAAAAAGAAAAATTCAAGCAAACAAAATTTAAATCATAAAAATTGAAACAACAGAAATTTTAAATGAAATTTTTGACAATGAAAGCACCGCTCCTGAGTTTTTTTGTTATAAAATTAAATTTCGAGTACATAAAAAAAAACCAAAAATAAATAAATAACTGGTCATTGTAGCCATTGAAAGGACATTGACCTAGCTTCTTATGATCAATTGTGTTGTGCGTGCTATTAAGTTTGTACACAATTGACCGAGAACCGGACCTACATGTTTAACGCCAACTCCGAACGGTGATGAACGGAATGTTCTTATTCTCAATTAGCTTTACATGGCATTTTGATTACTCTCTGAGGTTTGCCATTGTCTGCAGAGAGGTGGCGGCCGTACAGAAAAATCATTTTAATTTTAATTCAAATAATTTTTTGTCGCTGCTGGGATTCGAACCCGGGTATTCAGGTTCGTTGACATAGAGGCCACGGACTTTTAACCAACTACGCCACGGACGCCACAATTTCGGGTACATTCACAGTACAGTGTACTGCCAATATAAAAGTATTACATATATGATTATTTTAAATAAAATGTATTAACTTTGGGAAATAAGAAAACAAATCAAAACAGACTGATGATTTTCTCACTTATACCAGAATTTGTTTTAGAATCAGTTCGTTTTTCACTTACCAAAAAAGCAAGCAAGGAATCTAAAAACATTTTATATATTAGAAATAATTATATGGGTCGTAATCGATTATGGCTGGAATAAAAACGAATCAGTAAACTTTTGCTTGATAGATTCCAATTCATAGGTTTTGCTATAAATGTATATATTCTTTGGAATACATTCTAAAATGTAAGCAATAGAATTCATTCTATTTACGATTTTTGTTTCTAGAATCCATTTTCATTTTGCCGGTGGGACGCTGACGTCCTACAAATAGTAGTACATTATTTTCTCGCTTCCATATGAATAGCTACAGAAATCGATTCTTTTATTCACTTTTTAAATGCATTCTTTTAAATAAAAAGTATTCATTTTCGGAAATGAGAAAACAAATCAAAACAGACTGTTGCTTTTCTCACTTATGCCAAAATTTGTTTGGTTGATATATTGGTTGATATAAACTTTTGATTGATATATTCCACTTCATATGTTTTGCTTTAATTTATATATTCTTTGGAATACGTTCTAAAATGTAAGCAAAAGAATCTATTCCATTTACGATTTTTTTTTTTTAATCAATTCTCATTTTCCCGCTGGGTTGTTGACTTTTGTATATGTTGCTCAAAAAGAGTTTGAAAATAGAGCTTTTGTCTCACAGCGATTTCGACATATTGTTCTATCTCATATATTCGTCAACATTAGAGTGCTGATATATTGTTTTATGAGCGAGAAAATATATAGAGGAAATTAAATTTAAAAAAAAAAAACTCAGGAGCGGTGCTTCCATTGTCAATAATTTTTATTTGAAATTTTTGTTGTTTGAATTTTTTGATTAAAATTTTGTTAGTTTAAATTTAATCATATTTCAGGCGTTCTTATAATTGTTTTATAATGGTGCGTACCTGTGATTTAGGAAAAACAAATATGATTTGTTTACTTATATGTTTGGGGAAAAAGTTTTCATAACAACCGCCCCTGTGACGGTTTGACTTTTTATTTTTTGTGTAGTAATTTTCATATATTCAAATATACTAACACAAACAGCAACATCTTATGTTGTTATGGCTGTCTCTCTTCGATCTTCAGAGTTGGAATACAGAAGTATTACATATACATATGTTCTTCCTTATTAGCTTTGGGCACAACCTTTTTTTGAGATGCACACAGCTTTAATGAGAACATTTTTTCTCTCTGAGAATAAGAATAAAGAAATTGTATGGTTATTCTCTTTGGATTTAAATTAATTATTTAAACAATGGCTATTAAATTTATATATCCCATGTCCCAACTGGGCACCATAGCTATCCTAGAGAAAAAGAATTTTTGAAATAGCGCCTGCCATTCTCAAGCTTTTCGCAGCCGAACATACGTGAGTCTTCTTTTATATAATAGTATAGATAACAGATTTTGTCACACAGAATACGAATTTTGAGCTCGTTAAAGATTCTTTGACTGCTGACAAATTCATGGGAAATAAAAATTGATAAGATTCCGCAGAATAGGCCCATTTAACTTTTTTGTGTGTAACATCAACTGTCAACATTTATAATTAATCTCTTTAGTTGAATAAAATAACTTTATTTCTTTGTTTTACACGGAGTTGCCTAAAATCACAGAAATCGTTATTGGACTCTCCTGAAAATTTGAACATTTTGAGTTGTATCCCTTTTGTAGTTAGGGTGCGATGTGTAAGAAATAAATCAAAACTATCAGTCTTCCAATATAAAGATACTAGCAAATACCCGCTGCTTCGCCGGCGATAAAAATATTAAATATCATTAAAAACTTTAAATCTTAAAATTTAACGGCTGTATTCATATTGAAGTGGGAAGAGTGGAAATAATGGTTTGTGTATTAGATAAATTCAGTGACTTGTTATTTATTAGTCGCAATTTCGTCAAGATTTTAATATTTAAAAATCAATAGTTTTTCTAAGCCATCTGCACTGAAATAATTGTCATTTTATTATTTTTTTTTTTTGTATAAATATTTTGAAATCTTTGACAAATTGTCTTGTTTTTATTTAGGTGTGCTTTATGAGAGGTGTGTTATAAACCTTAAAAAAAAATTAAATTTCAACCATATTTAAAAATCCTCTAATTTATAAACAAACATTTTCAAACACTTTTTGACATTTTGTTTGTTTTTGATACATTTTGAAATAATTTGATATATTTTGACAATATTTTTTGTGCTTAGATGAGAACAAACAAATTCTTAAAATGCTTTATCGAGGCTTTATTGAAGGTTTCAACCATTTTTAAAATTCTCTTATTTATAAAGCATTTAAAAGAGCTTTTGAAAGCTGTTGAAACGTTCAACATGAAAAATGTTTTTAAATTTTTTTTCGATTTTTTTCTTATGAAGGCTTTGTAAGAGGCACATAATTTTTTATGAATGCAGCCGTTTGAATTTCGGTAAAATTGTATATTTGTGTTGGAGCGACTTAGTAGTTCCATCCGAATAAAGTAACCAGCTAACTAATGTAATAAAAAATAACTAAAGTAATAAACTTTCTGTATCTTCCTGATCATTTTTTTTCATGCATTGGTTCACTTTTCCTAGCACTGTGACTATTGGGGTACTCACAGTTTTGTTTTATCTGGTGTGTTAACTACGCCGTCTGTTAACTCTAAAACATTTTGCCATGTGGTAACTATTTTTGATTTTGTTTTGCACGTAAAAAAGAGATAACACAAACTGGTAAAATTGCCTTGCTTTCCAACATGTTTCTTTTTCGTAGTAAACTGGCATTTCTGAAAGGTATTTTTATTTTATTGAAAAATCAATAAATCAAAGAAAGCTTCTCTTGTTATTTTTATTTTATTGAAAAATCAATAAATTAAGGAAAGCTTCTCTTTTCAAAAGGCGTGTCAATTTTAGAATGAACTACGTGTAGTGGTTCTCACAATTTGATTGAAGTATCGTTTTAAAGTTACTATATATTAACTTTAGAAGGGATCTGTAAATACCCTATATATAAAAATCTCGTTTATGCGTAAAAATATCAGCTCAGAGGTAAGAAAAATATATGACGGCCTTAGAGAATTGTTATTTTAAAATTAAATATATCTTTCGTTTAAGCCGATAAATTTCATCAAAACATTTCAACAAAACATCGACACGGAATTTTTGTCGATGCTTTTATAAAAGTGGCAGTATTTTTACATTCAAAAAGGTGGCAGCATTGGTACCGCACTCAATACATGTTGCTGTCTTTTTTTTTTTCTTTTTTGTGGACCTTCCCACCGGGAAAAAAGAATCAATTCTCTTCTCCAATATAGATTCTAGAATTGATTATTTTTAACACCCCATCGGGAAAAAGATGCAATTTTATATAAAAAAAGAATCAATTCTCTTCTCCAGTATAGATTCTAGAATTGATTATTTTTAACATGCTGATGTCCTACAAAGAATAGAGTTGTCAACTTCGATTCGACATTTATGGGAACTCGCTCTCACCCATGCGGCAGCCTTATTCATTAAACCATGTATGTAATACTTCAATATTGGCAGCAAACTAAATTTTTAATGAGTTTCAACTACGAAATCAAAGACAGATAGCCTACATAAGATTTTGTTGTTTGTATTAGTATTTTTGAATATACTACTACTATACGTCAACGGGGCGGTTGTTAAGAAAAATGTCTACCCAAACATAAAACAAAACAAAGCATACATATTTGTTTTGCATAAATCATAGGTACGCACCATTATAAAACAATTATAAGACCAACTATAAATATGATAAACTTGAAATATGAAATATGAAATATGATAAAAACTTAAAAAGAAAAATTCAAGCAAACAAAATTTAAACCATAAAAATTGAAACAACAGAAATTTTAAATGAAATTTTTGACAATGAAAGCACCGCTCCTGAGTTTTTTTGTTATAAAATTTAATTTCGAGTACATAAAAAAAACCAAAAATAAATAAATAACTGGTAATTTTAGCCATTGAAAGGACTTTGACCTAGCTTCTTATGATCAATTGTGTTGTACGTGTTATTAAGTTTGTACACAATTGACCGAGAAGGTCAGGTTTAACGCCGACTCCGAACGGCGATGAACGGAATGTTCTTATTCTCAATTAGCTTTACATGGCATTTTGATTACTCTCTGAGGTTTGCCATTGTCTGCAGAGAGGTGGCGGCCGTACAGAAAAATCATTTTAATTCAAATAATTTTTTGTCGCTGCTGGGATTAGAACCCGGGTCTCCAGGTTCATTGACATAGAGGCCACGGACTTTTAACGAACACCGCCATGGACGCCACAATTTCGGGTACATTCACAGTACAGTGTACTGCCAATATAGAAGTATTACATATATGATTATTTTAAATAAAATGTATTAACTTTCGGAAATAAGAAAACAAATCAAAACAGACTGATGCTTTTATCACTTATACCAGAATTTGTTTTAGAATCAGTTCGTTTTTCACTTATCAAAAAAGCAAGCAAGGAATCTAAAAACATTTTATATGTTAGAAATAATTATATGGGTCGTAATCGATTATGGCTGGAATAAAAACGAATCAGTAAACTTTTGCTTGATAGATTCCAATTCATGGGTTTTGCTATAAATGTATATATTCTTTGGAATACATTCTAAAATGTTAGCAATAGAATGCATTCTATTTACGATTTTTGTTTTTAGAATCCATTTTCATTTTGCCGGTGGGACGCTGACGTCCTACAAATAGTAGTACATTATTTTCTCGCTTCCATATGAATAGCTACAGAAATCGATTCTTTTACTCACTTTTTAAATGCATTCTTTTTTAAATCATTTTCGGAAATGAGAAAACAAATCAAAACAGACTGTTGCTTTTCTCACTTATGCCAAAATTTGTTTGGTTGATATATTTGTTGATATATTGGTTGATATAAACTTTTGATTGATATATTCCAATTCATATGTTTTGCTTTAATTTATATAGTCTTTGGAATACGTTCTAAAATGTAAGTAAAAGAATCTATTCCATTTACAATTTTTTTTTTTTTAATCAATTCTCATTTTCCCGCTGGGTTGTTGACTTTTATATATGATGCTCAAAAAGAGTTTGAAAATAGAGATTTTGTCTCACAGCCATTTTGACATATTGTTCTATCTCATATATTCGTCAACATTAGAGTGCTGATATATTGTTTTATGAGCGAGAAAATATATAGAGGAAATTAAATTTCAAAATAAAAAAACTCAGGAGCGTTGCTTCCATCCTCAATAATTTTTATTTGAAATTTTTGTTGTTTGAATTTTTTGATTAAAATTTTGTTAGTTTAAATTTAATCATATTTCAGGCGTTCTTATAATTGTTTTATAATGGTGCGTACCTGTGATTTAGGAAAAACAAATATGATTTGTTTACTTATATGTTTGGGGAAAAAGTTTTCATAACAACCGCCCCTGTGACGGTTTGACTTTTTATTTTTTGTGTAGTAATTTTCATATATTCAAATATACTAACACAAACAGCAACATCTTATGTTGTTATGGCTGTCTCTCTTCGATCTTCAGAGTTGGAATACAGAAGTATTACATATACATATGTTCTTCCTTATTAGCTTTGGGCACAACCTTTTTTTGAGATGCACACAGCTTTAATGAGAACATTTTTTCTCTCTGAGAATAAGAATAAAGAAATTGTATGGTTATTCTCTTTGGATTTAAATTAATTATTTAAACAATGGCTATTAAATTTATATATCCCATGTCCCAACTGGGCACCATAGCTATCCTAGAGAAAAAGAATTTTTGAAATAGCGCCTGCCATTCTCAAGCTTTTCGCAGCCGAACATACGTGAGTCTTCTTTTATATAATAGTATAGATAACAGATTTTGTCACACAGAATACGAATTTTGAGCTCGTTAAAGATTCTTTGACTGCTGACAAATTCATGGGAAATAAAAATTGATAAGATTCCGCAGAATAGGCCCATTTAACTTTTTTGTGTGTAACATCAACTGTCAACATTTATAATTAATCTCTTTAGTTGAATAAAATAACTTTATTTCTTTGTTTTACACGGAGTTGCCTAAAATCACAGAAATCGTTATTGGACTCTCCTGAAAATTTGAACATTTTGAGTTGTATCCCTTTTGTAGTTAGGGTGCGATGTGTAAGAAATAAATCAAAACTATCAGTCTTCCAATATAAAGATACTAGCAAATACCCGCTGCTTCGCCGGCGATAAAAATATTAAATATCATTAAAAACTTTAAATCTTAAAATTTAACGGCTGTATTCATATTGAAGTGGGAAGAGTGGAAATAATGGTTTGTGTATTAGATAAATTCAGTGACTTGTTATTTATTAGTCGCAATTTCGTCAAGATTTTAATATTTAAAAATCAATAGTTTTTCTAAGCCATCTGCACTGAAATAATTGTCATTTTATTATTTTTTTTTTTTGTATAAATATTTTGAAATCTTTGACAAATTGTCTTGTTTTTATTTAGGTGTGCTTTATGAGAGGTGTGTTATAAACCTTAAAAAAAAATTAAATTTCAACCATATTTAAAAATCCTCTAATTTATAAACAAACATTTTCAAACACTTTTTGACATTTTGTTTGTTTTTGATACATTTTGAAATAATTTGATATATTTTGACAATATTTTTTGTGCTTAGATGAGAACAAACAAATTCTTAAAATGCTTTATCGAGGCTTTATTGAAGGTTTCAACCATTTTTAAAATTCTCTTATTTATAAAGCATTTAAAAGAGCTTTTGAAAACTGTTGAAACGTTCAACATGAAAAATGTTTTTAAATTTTTTTTCGATTTTTTTCTTATGAAGGCTTTGTAAGAGGCACATAATTTTTTATGAATGCAGCCGTTTGAATTTCGGTAAAATTGTATATTTGTGTTGGAGCGACTTAGTAGTTCCATCCGAATAAAGTAACCAGCTAACTAATGTAATAAAAAATAACTAAAGTAATAAACTTTCTGTATCTTCCTGATCATTTTTTTTCATGCATTGGTTCACTTTTCCTAGCACTGTGACTATTGGGGTACTCACAGTTTTGTTTTATCTGGTGTGTTAACTACGCCGTCTGTTAACTCTAAAACATTTTGCCATGTGGTAACTATTTTTGATTTTGTTTTGCACGTAAAAAAGAGATAACACAAACTGGTAAAATTGCCTTGCTTTCCAACATGTTTCTTTTTCGTAGTAAACTGGCATTTCTGAAAGGTATTTTTATTTTATTGAAAAATCAATAAATCAAAGAAAGCTTCTCTTGTTATTTTTATTTTATTGAAAAATCAATAAATTAAGGAAAGCTTCTCTTTTCAAAAGGCGTGTCAATTTTAGAATGAACTACGTGTAGTGGTTCTCACAATTTGATTGAAGTATCGTTTTAAAGTTACTATATATTAACTTTAGAAGGGATCTGTAAATACCCTATATATAAAAATCTCGTTTATGCGTAAAAATATCAGCTCAGAGGTAAGAAAAATATATGACGGCCTTAGAGAATTGTTATTTTAAAATTAAATATATCTTTCGTTTAAGCCGATAAATTTCATCAAAACATTTCAACAAAACATCGACACGGAATTTTTGTCGATGCTTTTATAAAAGTGGCAGTATTTTTACATTCAAAAAGGTGGCAGCATTGGTACCGCACTCAATACATGTTGCTGTCTTTTTTTTTTTCTTTTTTGTGGACCTTCCCACCGGGAAAAAAGAATCAATTCTCTTCTCCAATATAGATTCTAGAATTGATTATTTTTAACACCCCATCGGGAAAAAGATGCAATTTTATATAAAAAAAGAATCAATTCTCTTCTCCAGTATAGATTCTAGAATTGATTATTTTTAACATGCTGATGTCCTACAAAGAATAGAGTTGTCAACTTCGATTCGACATTTATGGGAACTCGCTCTCACCCATGCGGCAGCCTTATTCATTAAACCATGTATGTAATACTTCAATATTGGCAGCAAACTAAATTTTTAATGAGTTTCAACTACGAAATCAAAGACAGATAGCCTACATAAGATTTTGTTGTTTGTATTAGTATTTTTGAATATACTACTACTATACGTCAACGGGGCGGTTGTTAAGAAAAATGTCTACCCAAACATAAAACAAAACAAAGCATACATATTTGTTTTGCATAAATCATAGGTACGCATCATTATAAAACAATTATAAGACCAACTATAAATATGATAAATTTGAAATATGAAATATGAAATATGATAAAAACTTAAAAAGAAAAATTCAAGCAAACAAAATTTAAACCATAAAAATTGAAACAACAGAAATTTTAAATGAAATTTTTGACAATGAAAGCACCGCTCCTGAGTTTTTTTGTTATAAAATTTAATTTCGAGTACATAAAAAAAACCAAAAATAAATAAATAACTGGTAATTTTAGCCATTGAAAGGACTTTGACCTAGCTTCTTATGATCAATTGTGTTGTACGTGTTATTAAGTTTGTACACAATTGACCGAGAAGGTCAGGTTTAACGCCGACTCCGAACGGCGATGAACGGAATGTTCTTATTCTCAATTAGCTTTACATGGCATTTTGATTACTCTCTGAGGTTTGCCATTGTCTGCAGAGAGGTGGCGGCCGTACAGAAAAATCATTTTAATTCAAATAATTTTTTGTCGCTGCTGGGATTAGAACCCGGGTCTCCAGGTTCATTGACATAGAGGCCACGGACTTTTAACGAACACCGCCATGGACGCCACAATTTCGGGTACATTCACAGTACAGTGTACTGCCAATATAGAAGTATTACATATATGATTATTTTAAATAAAATGTATTAACTTTCGGAAATAAGAAAACAAATCAAAACAGACTGATGCTTTTATCACTTATACCAGAATTTGTTTTAGAATCAGTTCGTTTTTCACTTATCAAAAAAGCAAGCAAGGAATCTAAAAACATTTTATATGTTAGAAATAATTATATGGGTCGTAATCGATTATGGCTGGAATAAAAACGAATCAGTAAACTTTTGCTTGATAGATTCCAATTCATGGGTTTTGCTATAAATGTATATATTCTTTGGAATACATTCTAAAATGTTAGCAATAGAATGCATTCTATTTACGATTTTTGTTTTTAGAATCCATTTTCATTTTGCCGGTGGGACGCTGACGTCCTACAAATAGTAGTACATTATTTTCTCGCTTCCATATGAATAGCTACAGAAATCGATTCTTTTACTCACTTTTTAAATGCATTCTTTTTTAAATCATTTTCGGAAATGAGAAAACAAATCAAAACAGACTGTTGCTTTTCTCACTTATGCCAAAATTTGTTTGGTTGATATATTTGTTGATATATTGGTTGATATAAACTTTTGATTGATATATTCCAATTCATATGTTTTGCTTTAATTTATATAGTCTTTGGAATACGTTCTAAAATGTAAGTAAAAGAATCTATTCCATTTACAATTTTTTTTTTTTAATCAATTCTCATTTTCCCGCTGGGTTGTTGACTTTTATATATGATGCTCAAAAAGAGTTTGAAAATAGAGATTTTGTCTCACAGCCATTTTGACATATTGTTCTATCTCATATATTCGTCAACATTAGAGTGCTGATATATTGTTTTATGAGCGAGAAAATATATAGAGGAAATTAAATTTCAAAATAAAAAAACTCAGGAGCGTTGCTTCCACCCTCAATAATTTTTATTTGAAATTTTTGTTGTTTGAATTTTTTGATTAAAATTTTGTTAGTTTAAATTTAATCATATTTCAGGCGTTCTTATAATTGTTTTATAATGGTGCGTACCTGTGATTTAGGAAAAACAAATATGATTTGTTTACTTATATGTTTGGGGAAAAAGTTTTCATAACAACCGCCCCTGTGACGGTTTGACTTTTTATTTTTTGTGTAGTAATTTTCATATATTCAAATATACTAACACAAACAGCAACATCTTATGTTGTTATGGCTGTCTCTCTTCGATCTTCAGAGTTGGAATACAGAAGTATTACATATACATATGTTCTTCCTTATTAGCTTTGGGCACAACCTTTTTTTGAGATGCACACAGCTTTAATGAGAACATTTTTTCTCTCTGAGAATAAGAATAAAGAAATTGTATGGTTATTCTCTTTGGATTTAAATTAATTATTTAAACAATGGCTATTAAATTTATATATCCCATGTCCCAACTGGGCACCATAGCTATCCTAGAGAAAAAGAATTTTTGAAATAGCGCCTGCCATTCTCAAGCTTTTCGCAGCCGAACATACGTGAGTCTTCTTTTATATAATAGTATAGATAACAGATTTTGTCACACAGAATACGAATTTTGAGCTCGTTAAAGATTCTTTGACTGCTGACAAATTCATGGGAAATAAAAATTGATAAGATTCCGCAGAATAGGCCCATTTAACTTTTTTGTGTGTAACATCAACTGTCAACATTTATAATTAATCTCTTTAGTTGAATAAAATAACTTTATTTCTTTGTTTTACACGGAGTTGCCTAAAATCACAGAAATCGTTATTGGACTCTCCTGAAAATTTGAACATTTTGAGTTGTATCCCTTTTGTAGTTAGGGTGCGATGTGTAAGAAATAAATCAAAACTATCAGTCTTCCAATATAAAGATACTAGCAAATACCCGCTGCTTCGCCGGCGATAAAAATATTAAATATCATTAAAAACTTTAAATCTTAAAATTTAACGGCTGTATTCATATTGAAGTGGGAAGAGTGGAAATAATGGTTTGTGTATTAGATAAATTCAGTGACTTGTTATTTATTAGTCGCAATTTCGTCAAGATTTTAATATTTAAAAATCAATAGTTTTTCTAAGCCATCTGCACTGAAATAATTGTCATTTTATTATTTTTTTTTTTGTATAAATATTTTGAAATCTTTGACAAATTGTCTTGTTTTTATTTAGGTGTGCTTTATGAGAGGTGTGTTATAAACCTTAAAAAAAAATTAAATTTCAACCATATTTAAAAATCCTCTAATTTATAAACAAACATTTTCAAACACTTTTTGACATTTTGTTTGTTTTTGATACATTTTGAAATAATTTGATATATTTTGACAATATTTTTTGTGCTTAGATGAGAACAAACAAATTCTTAAAATGCTTTATCGAGGCTTTATTGAAGGTTTCAACCATTTTTAAAATTCTCTTATTTATAAAGCATTTAAAAGAGCTTTTGAAAGCTGTTGAAACGTTCAACATGAAAAATGTTTTTAAATTTTTTTTCGATTTTTTTCTTATGAAGGCTTTGTAAGAGGCACATAATTTTTTATGAATGCAGCCGTTTGAATTTCGGTAAAATTGTATATTTGTGTTGGAGCGACTTAGTAGTTCCATCCGAATAAAGTAACCAGCTAACTAATGTAATAAAAAATAACTAAAGTAATAAACTTTCTGTATCTTCCTGATCATTTTTTTTCATGCATTGGTTCACTTTTCCTAGCACTGTGACTATTGGGGTACTCACAGTTTTGTTTTATCTGGTGTGTTAACTACGCCGTCTGTTAACTCTAAAACATTTTGCCATGTGGTAACTATTTTTGATTTTGTTTTGCACGTAAAAAAGAGATAACACAAACTGGTAAAATTGCCTTGCTTTCCAACATGTTTCTTTTTCGTAGTAAACTGGCATTTCTGAAAGGTATTTTTATTTTATTGAAAAATCAATAAATCAAAGAAAGCTTCTCTTGTTATTTTTATTTTATTGAAAAATCAATAAATTAAGGAAAGCTTCTCTTTTCAAAAGGCGTGTCAATTTTAGAATGAACTACGTGTAGTGGTTCTCACAATTTGATTGAAGTATCGTTTTAAAGTTACTATATATTAACTTTAGAAGGGATCTGTAAATACCCTATATATAAAAATCTCGTTTATGCGTAAAAATATCAGCTCAGAGGTAAGAAAAATATATGACGGCCTTAGAGAATTGTTATTTTAAAATTAAATATATCTTTCGTTTAAGCCGATAAATTTCATCAAAACATTTCAACAAAACATCGACACGGAATTTTTGTCGATGCTTTTATAAAAGTGGCAGTATTTTTACATTCAAAAAGGTGGCAGCATTGGTACCGCACTCAATACATGTTGCTGTCTTTTTTTTTTTCTTTTTTGTGGACCTTCCCACCGGGAAAAAAGAATCAATTCTCTTCTCCAATATAGATTCTAGAATTGATTATTTTTAACACCCCATCGGGAAAAAGATGCAATTTTATATAAAAAAAGAATCAATTCTCTTCTCCAGTATAGATTCTAGAATTGATTATTTTTAACATGCTGATGTCCTACAAAGAATAGAGTTGTCAACTTCGATTCGACATTTATGGGAACTCGCTCTCACCCATGCGGCAGCCTTATTCATTAAACCATGTATGTAATACTTCAATATTGGCAGCAAACTAAATTTTTAATGAGTTTCAACTACGAAATCAAAGACAGATAGCCTACATAAGATTTTGTTGTTTGTATTAGTATTTTTGAATATACTACTACTATACGTCAACGGGGCGGTTGTTAAGAAAAATGTCTACCCAAACATAAAACAAAACAAAGCATACATATTTGTTTTGCATAAATCATAGGTACGCATCATTATAAAACAATTATAAGACCAACTATAAATATGATAAATTTGAAATATGAAATATGAAATATGATAAAAACTTAAAAAGAAAAATTCAAGCAAACAAAATTTAAACCATAAAAATTGAAACAACAGAAATTTTAAATGAAATTTTTGACAATGAAAGCACCGCTCCTGAGTTTTTTTGTTATAAAATTTAATTTCGAGTACATAAAAAAAACCAAAAATAAATAAATAACTGGTAATTTTAGCCATTGAAAGGACTTTGACCTAGCTTCTTATGATCAATTGTGTTGTACGTGTTATTAAGTTTGTACACAATTGACCGAGAAGGTCAGGTTTAACGCCGACTCCGAACGGCGATGAACGGAATGTTCTTATTCTCAATTAGCTTTACATGGCATTTTGATTACTCTCTGAGGTTTGCCATTGTCTGCAGAGAGGTGGCGGCCGTACAGAAAAATCATTTTAATTCAAATAATTTTTTGTCGCTGCTGGGATTAGAACCCGGGTCTCCAGGTTCATTGACATAGAGGCCACGGACTTTTAACGAACACCGCCATGGACGCCACAATTTCGGGTACATTCACAGTACAGTGTACTGCCAATATAGAAGTATTACATATATGATTATTTTAAATAAAATGTATTAACTTTCGGAAATAAGAAAACAAATCAAAACAGACTGATGCTTTTATCACTTATACCAGAATTTGTTTTAGAATCAGTTCGTTTTTCACTTATCAAAAAAGCAAGCAAGGAATCTAAAAACATTTTATATGTTAGAAATAATTATATGGGTCGTAATCGATTATGGCTGGAATAAAAACGAATCAGTAAACTTTTGCTTGATAGATTCCAATTCATGGGTTTTGCTATAAATGTATATATTCTTTGGAATACATTCTAAAATGTTAGCAATAGAATGCATTCTATTTACGATTTTTGTTTTTAGAATCCATTTTCATTTTGCCGGTGGGACGCTGACGTCCTACAAATAGTAGTACATTATTTTCTCGCTTCCATATGAATAGCTACAGAAATCGATTCTTTTACTCACTTTTTAAATGCATTCTTTTTTAAATCATTTTCGGAAATGAGAAAACAAATCAAAACAGACTGTTGCTTTTCTCACTTATGCCAAAATTTGTTTGGTTGATATATTTGTTGATATATTGGTTGATATAAACTTTTGATTGATATATTCCAATTCATATGTTTTGCTTTAATTTATATAGTCTTTGGAATACGTTCTAAAATGTAAGTAAAAGAATCTATTCCATTTACAATTTTTTTTTTTTAATCAATTCTCATTTTCCCGCTGGGTTGTTGACTTTTATATATGATGCTCAAAAAGAGTTTGAAAATAGAGATTTTGTCTCACAGCCATTTTGACATATTGTTCTATCTCATATATTCGTCAACATTAGAGTGCTGATATATTGTTTTATGAGCGAGAAAATATATAGAGGAAATTAAATTTCAAAATAAAAAAACTCAGGAGCGTTGCTTCCATCCTCAATAATTTTTATTTGAAATTTTTGTTGTTTGAATTTTTTGATTAAAATTTTGTTTGTTTAAATTTAATCATATTTCAGGCGTTCTTATAATTGTTTTATAATGGTGCGTACCTGTGATTTAGGAAAAACAAATATGATTTGTTTTCTTATATGTTTGGGGCAAACGTTTTCATAACAACCGCCTCTGTGACGGTTTGACTTTTTATTTTTTGTGTAGTAATTTTCATATATTCAAATATACTAACACAAACAGCAACATCTTATGTTGTTATGGCTGTTTCTCTTCGATTTCAGAGTTGGAATACAGAAGTATTACATATACATATGTTCTACCTTATTAGCTTTGGGCACAACCTTTTTTTTGAGATGCACAGAGCTTTAATGAGAAAAATTTTTCTTTTTGAGAATAAGAATAAAGAAATTGTATGGTTATTCTCTTTGAATTTTAATTAATTATTTAAACAATGGTTATTAAATTTATATATCCCATGTCCCAACTGGGCACCATAGCTATCCTAGAGAAAAAGAATTTTTGAAATAGCGCCTGCCATTCTCAAGCTTTTCGCAGCCGAACATACGTGAGTCTTCTTTTATATAATAAGTATATTTTAAATCTTAATATTTTTGAATACGGCCTTTCATTATTTATATTGAAAACGAGTTTTTGAGCTCTAGGCCAATCATGTTGAGAACAAGACAACATGAAGAACAAAGAAGGCGACAGCCAACAACAACAACAACAACGGCTCTGTATAGAGCCAATCACAACAGCTTTGACTATACAGACTGTTTCATTGGTCGCTACACCAACTCATCAGTAGTCTTTTGTGTGACTTTACACTGTGATCCACTCAAGCTACTTAGGTTCTAGTTATACTGCCAATATGCCGAGAAAGTTACCCGGAATTTTATTTTTGGCAGAGAACGCTTGAATTTTTGTAACTGAGTTCTTATCGACATTAGATGCAAGCTGTACCAAGGTCAACCTAAATCGTATCATACTTTTAGGCCTAGCCTTAATTCATGTGCATCTTCGAAACTCGATCACGTGGTTTGCCGCTATCAGAGCATATTGAAGTTGTTGTTATTTTTGCTTTTTAGCTCCTCCCTTTTTCCACACTTCCATTTTAGGGTTCAGTTAGTTTAACTGATGGTACACCTAACATGGTGTGGAGACCATTTTGTTATGAAAGACTTTGTTGTTTATGTGATTAACACACAACTAATGATTTTTCTTAACATTTTACGGGCGTGCTCTCCCAGAAATTTTAAATCTTAATATTTTTGAATACGGCCTTTCATTATTTATATTGAAAACGAGTTTTTGAGCTCTAGGCCAATCATGTTGAGAACAAGACAACATGAAGAACAAAGAAGGCGACAGCCAACAACAACAACAACAACGGCTCTGTATAGAGCCAATCACAACAGCTTTGACTATACAGACTGTTTCATTGGTCGCTACACCAACTCATCAGTAGTCTTTTGTGTGACTTTACACTGTGATCCACTCAAGCTACTTAGGTTCTAGTTATACTGCCAATATGCCGAGAAAGTTACCCGGAATTTTATTTTTGGCAGAGAACGCTTGAATTTTTGTAACTGAGTTCTTATCGACATTAGATGCAAGCTGTACCAAGGTCAACCTAAATCGTATCATACTTTTAGGCCTAGCCTTAATTCATGTGCATCTTCGAAACTCGATCACGTGGTTTGCCGCTATCAGAGCATATTGAAGTTGTTGTTATTTTTGCTTTTTAGCTCCTCCCTTTTTCCACACTTCCATTTTAGGGTTCAGTTAGTTTAACTGATGGTACACCTAACATGGTGTGGAGACCATTTTGTTATGAAAGACTTTGTTGTTTATGTGATTAACACACAACTAATGATTTTTCTTAACATTTTACGGGCGTGCTCTCCCAGAAATTTTAAATCTTAATATTTTTGAATACGGCCTTTCATTATTTATATTGAAAACGAGTTTTTGAGCTCTAGGCCAATCATGTTGAGAACAAGACAACATGAAGAACAAAGAAGGCGACAGCCAACAACAACAACAACAACGGCTCTGTATAGAGCCAATCACAACAGCTTTGACTATACAGACTGTTTCATTGGTCGCTACACCAACTCATCAGTAGTCTTTTGTGTGACTTTACACTGTGATCCACTCAAGCTACTTAGGTTCTAGTTATACTGCCAATATGCCGAGAAAGTTACCCGGAATTTTATTTTTGGCAGAGAACGCTTGAATTTTTGTAACTGAGTTCTTATCGACATTAGATGCAAGCTGTACCAAGGTCAACCTAAATCGTATCATACTTTTAGGCCTAGCCTTAATTCATGTGCATCTTCGAAACTCGATCACGTGGTTTGCCGCTATCAGAGCATATTGAAGTTGTTGTTATTTTTGCTTTTTAGCTCCTCCCTTTTTCCACACTTCCATTTTAGGGTTCAGTTAGTTTAACTGATGGTACACCTAACATGGTGTGGAGACCATTTTGTTATGAAAGACTTTGTTGTTTATGTGATTAACACACAACTAATGATTTTTCTTAACATTTTACGGGCGTGCTCTCCCAGAAATTTTAAATCTTAATATTTTTGAATACGGCCTTTCATTATTTATATTGAAAACGAGTTTTTGAGCTCTAGGCCAATCATGTTGAGAACAATTTCTGGGAGAGCACGCCCGTAAAATGTTAAGAAAAATCATTAGTTGTGTGTTAATCACATAAACAACAAAGTCTTTCATAACAAAATGGTCTCCACACCATGTTAGGTGTACCATCAGTTAAACTAACTGAACCCTAAAATGGAAGTGTGGAAAAAGGGAGGAGCTAAAAAGCAAAAATAACAACAACTTCAATATGCTCTGATAGCGGCAAACCACGTGATCGAGTTTCGAAGATGCACATGAATTAAGGCTAGGCCTAAAAGTATGATACGATTTAGGTTGACCTTGGTACAGCTTGCATCTAATGTCGATAAGAACTCAGTTACAAAAATTCAAGCGTTCTCTGCCAAAAATAAAATTCCGGGTAACTTTCTCGGCATATTGGCAGTATAACTAGAACCTAAGTAGCTTGAGTGGATCACAGTGTAAAGTCACACAAAAGACTACTGATGAGTTGGTGTAGCGACCAATGAAACAGTCTGTATAGTCAAAGCTGTTGTGATTGGCTCTATACAGAGCCGTTGTTGTTGTTGTTGTTGGCTGTCGCCTTCTTTGTTCTTCATGTTGTCTTGTTCTCAACATGATTGGCCTAGAGCTCAAAAACTCGTTTTCAATATAAATAATGAAAGGCCGTATTCAAAAATATTAAGATTTAAAATTTCTGGGAGAGCACGCCCGTAAAATGTTAAGAAAAATCATTAGTTGTGTGTTAATCACATAAACAACAAAGTCTTTCATAACAAAATGGTCTCCACACCATGTTAGGTGTACCATCAGTTAAACTAACTGAACCCTAAAATGGAAGTGTGGAAAAAGGGAGGAGCTAAAAAGCAAAAATAACAACAACTTCAATATGCTCTGATAGCGGCAAACCACGTGATCGAGTTTCGAAGATGCACATGAATTAAGGCTGGGCCTAAAAGTATGATACGATTTAGGTTGACCTTGGTACAGCTTGCATCTAATGTCGATAAGAACTCAGTTACAAAAATTCAAGCGTTCTCTGCCAAAAATAAAATTCCGGGTAACTTTCTCGGCATATTGGCAGTATAACTAGAACCTAAGTAGCTTGAGTGCATCACAGTGTAAAGTCACACAAAAGACTACTGATGAGTTGGTGTAGCGACCAATGAAACAGTCTGTATAGTCAAAGCTGTTGTGATTGGCTCTATACAGAGCCGTTGTTGTTGTTGTTGTTGGCTGTCGCCTTCTTTGTTCTTCATGTTGTCTTGTTCTCAACATGATTGGCCTAGAGCTCAAAAACTCGTTTTCAATATAAATAATGAAAGGCCGTATTCAAAAATATTAAGATTTAAAATTTCTGGGAGAGCACGCCCGTAAAATGTTAAGAAAAATCATTAGTTGTGTGTTAATCACATAAACAACAAAGTCTTTCATAACAAAATGGTCTCCACACCATGTTAGGTGTACCATCAGTTAAACTAACTGAACCCTAAAATGGAAGTGTGGAAAAAGGGAGGAGCTAAAAAGCAAAAATAACAACAACTTCAATATGCTCTGATAGCGGCAAACCACGTGATCGAGTTTCGAAGATGCACATGAATTAAGGCTAGGCCTAAAAGTATGATACGATTTAGGTTGACCTTGGTACAGCTTGCATCTAATGTCGATAAGAACTCAGTTACAAAAATTCAAGCGTTCTCTGCCAAAAATAAAATTCCGGGTAACTTTCTCGGCATATTGGCAGTATAACTAGAACCTAAGTAGCTTGAGTGGATCACAGTGTAAAGTCACACAAAAGACTACTGATGAGTTGGTGTAGCGACCAATGAAACAGTCTGTATAGTCAAAGCTGTTGTGATTGGCTCTATACAGAGCCGTTGTTGTTGTTGTTGTTGGCTGTCGCCTTCTTTGTTCTTCATGTTGTCTTGTTCTCAACATGATTGGCCTAGAGCTCAAAAACTCGTTTTCAATATAAATAATGAAAGGCCGTATTCAAAAATATTAAGATTTAAAATTTCTGGGAGAGCACGCCCGTAAAATGTTAAGAAAAATCATTAGTTGTGTGTTAATCACATAAACAACAAAGTCTTTCATAACAAAATGGTCTCCACACCATGTTAGGTGTACCATCAGTTAAACTAACTGAACCCTAAAATGGAAGTGTGGAAAAAGGGAGGAGCTAAAAAGCAAAAATAACAACAACTTCAATATGCTCTGATAGCGGCAAACCACGTGATCGAGTTTCGAAGATGCACATGAATTAAGGCTAGGCCTAAAAGTATGATACGATTTAGGTTGACCTTGGTACAGCTTGCATCTAATGTCGATAAGAACTCAGTTACAAAAATTCAAGCGTTCTCTGCCAAAAATAAAATTCCGGGTAACTTTCTCGGCATATTGGCAGTATAACTAGAACCTAAGTAGCTTGAGTGGATCACAGTGTAAAGTCACACAAAAGACTACTGATGAGTTGGTGTAGCGACCAATGAAACAGTCTGTATAGTCAAAGCTGTTGTGATTGGCTCTATACAGAGCCGTTGTTGTTGTTGTTGTTGGCTGTCGCCTTCTTTGTTCTTCATGTTGTCTTGTTCTCAACATGATTGGCCTAGAGCTCAAAAACTCGTTTTCAATATAAATAATGAAAGGCCGTATTCAAAAATATTAAGATTTAAAATTTCTGGGAGAGCACGCCCGTAAAATGTTAAGAAAAATCATTAGTTGTGTGTTAATCACATAAACAACAAAGTCTTTCATAACAAAATGGTCTCCACACCATGTTAGGTGTACCATCAGTTAAACTAACTGAACCCTAAAATGGAAGTGTGGAAAAAGGGAGGAGCTAAAAAGCAAAAATAACAACAACTTCAATATGCTCTGATAGCGGCAAACCACGTGATCGAGTTTCGAAGATGCACATGAATTAAGGCTAGGCCTAAAAGTATGATACGATTTAGGTTGACCTTGGTACAGCTTGCATCTAATGTCGATAAGAACTCAGTTACAAAAATTCAAGCGTTCTCTGCCAAAAATAAAATTCCGGGTAACTTTCTCGGCATATTGGCAGTATAACTAGAACCTAAGTAGCTTGAGTGGATCACAGTGTAAAGTCACACAAAAGACTACTGATGAGTTGGTGTAGCGACCAATGAAACAGTCTGTATAGTCAAAGCTGTTGTGATTGGCTCTATACAGAGCCGTTGTTGTTGTTGTTGTTGGCTGTCGCCTTCTTTGTTCTTCATGTTGTCTTGTTCTCAACATGATTGGCCTAGAGCTCAAAAACTCGTTTTCAATATAAATAATGAAAGGCCGTATTCAAAAATATTAAGATTTAAAATTTCTGGGAGAGCACGCCCGTAAAATGTTAAGAAAAATCATTAGTTGTGTGTTAATCACATAAACAACAAAGTCTTTCATAACAAAATGGTCTCCACACCATGTTAGGTGTACCATCAGTTAAACTAACTGAACCCTAAAATGGAAGTGTGGAAAAAGGGAGGAGCTAAAAAGCAAAAATAACAACAACTTCAATATGCTCTGATAGCGGCAAACCACGTGATCGAGTTTCGAAGATGCACATGAATTAAGGCTAGGCCTAAAAGTATGATACGATTTAGGTTGACCTTGGTACAGCTTGCATCTAATGTCGATAAGAACTCAGTTACAAAAATTCAAGCGTTCTCTGCCAAAAATAAAATTCCGGGTAACTTTCTCGGCATATTGGCAGTATAACTAGAACCTAAGTAGCTTGAGTGGATCACAGTGTAAAGTCACACAAAAGACTACTGATGAGTTGGTGTAGCGACCAATGAAACAGTCTGTATAGTCAAAGCTGTTGTGATTGGCTCTATACAGAGCCGTTGTTGTTGTTGTTGTTGGCTGTCGCCTTCTTTGTTCTTCATGTTGTCTTGTTCTCAACATGATTGGCCTAGAGCTCAAAAACTCGTTTTCAATATAAATAATGAAAGGCCGTATTCAAAAATATTAAGATTTAAAATTTCTGGGAGAGCACGCCCGTAAAATGTTAAGAAAAATCATTAGTTGTGTGTTAATCACATAAACAACAAAGTCTTTCATAACAAAATGGTCTCCACACCATGTTAGGTGTACCATCAGTTAAACTAACTGAACCCTAAAATGGAAGTGTGGAAAAAGGGAGGAGCTAAAAAGCAAAAATAACAACAACTTCAATATGCTCTGATAGCGGCAAACCACGTGATCGAGTTTCGAAGATGCACATGAATTAAGGCTAGGCCTAAAAGTATGATACGATTTAGGTTGACCTTGGTACAGCTTGCATCTAATGTCGATAAGAACTCAGTTACAAAAATTCAAGCGTTCTCTGCCAAAAATAAAATTCCGGGTAACTTTCTCGGCATATTGGCAGTATAACTAGAACCTAAGTAGCTTGAGTGGATCACAGTGTAAAGTCACACAAAAGACTACTGATGAGTTGGTGT
Organism: Pherbina coryleti; assembly: GCA_943735915.1. Lineage (NCBI taxonomy): Eukaryota > Metazoa > Arthropoda > Insecta > Diptera > Sciomyzidae > Pherbina > Pherbina coryleti. Next base: position 119,364,639 of record OX030948.1, on the reverse strand, counting down.
AGCGACCAATGAAACAGTCTGTATAGTCAAAGCTGTTGTGATTGGCTCTATACAGAGCCGTTGTTGTTGTTGTTGTTGGCTGTCGCCTTCTTTGTTCTTCATGTTGTCTTGTTCTCAACATGATTGGCCTAGAGCTCAAAAACTCGTTTTCAATATAAATAATGAAAGGCCGTATTCAAAAATATTAAGATTTAAAATTTCTGGGAGAGCACGCCCGTAAAATGTTAAGAAAAATCATTAGTTGTGTGTTAATCACATAAACAACAAAGTCTTTCATAACAAAATGGTCTCCACACCATGTTAGGTGTACCATCAGTTAAACTAACTGAACCCTAAAATGGAAGTGTGGAAAAAGGGAGGAGCTAAAAAGCAAAAATAACAACAACTTCAATATGCTCTGATAGCGGCAAACCACGTGATCGAGTTTCGAAGATGCACATGAATTAAGGCTAGGCCTAAAAGTATGATACGATTTAGGTTGACCTTGGTACAGCTTGCATCTAATGTCGATAAGAACTCAGTTACAAAAATTCAAGCGTTCTCTGCCAAAAATAAAATTCCGGGTAACTTTCTTGGCATATTGGCAGTATAACTAGAACCTAAGTAGCTTGAGTGGATCACAGTGTAAAGTCACACAAAAGACTACTGATGAGTTGGTGTAGCGACCAATGAAACAGTCTGTATAGTCAAAGCTGTTGTGATTGGCTCTATACAGAGCCGTTGTTGTTGTTGTTGTTGGCTGTCGCCTTCTTTGTTCTTCATGTTGTCTTGTTCTCAACATGATTGGCCTAGAGCTCAAAAACTCGTTTTCAATATAAATAATGAAAGGCCGTATTCAAAAATATTAAGATTTAAAATTTCTGGGAGAGCACGCCCGTAAAATGTTAAGAAAAATCATTAGTTGTGTGTTAATCACATAAACAACAAAGTCTTTCATAACAAAATGGTCTCCACACCATGTTAGGTGTACCATCAGTTAAACTAACTGAACCCTAAAATGGAAGTGTGGAAAAAGGGAGGAGCTAAAAAGCAAAAATAACAACAACTTCAATATGCTCTGATAGCGGCAAACCACGTGATCGAGTTTCGAAGATGCACATGAATTAAGGCTAGGCCTAAAAGTATGATACGATTTAGGTTGACCTTGGTACAGCTTGCATCTAATGTCGATAAGAACTCAGTTACAAAAATTCAAGCGTTCTCTGCCAAAAATAAAATTCCGGGTAACTTTCTCGGCATATTGGCAGTATAACTAGAACCTAAGTAGCTTGAGTGGATCACAGTGTAAAGTCACACAAAAGACTACTGATGAGTTGGTGTAGCGACCAATGAAACAGTCTGTATAGTCAAAGCTGTTGTGATTGGCTCTATACAGAGCCGTTGTTGTTGTTGTTGTTGGCTGTCGCCTTCTTTGTTCTTCATGTTGTCTTGTTCTCAACATGATTGGCCTAGAGCTCAAAAACTCGTTTTCAATATAAATAATGAAAGGCCGTATTCAAAAATATTAAGATTTAAAATTTCTGGGAGAGCACGCCCGTAAAATGTTAAGAAAAATCATTAGTTGTGTGTTAATCACATAAACAACAAAGTCTTTCATAACAAAATGGTCTCCACACCATGTTAGGTGTACCATCAGTTAAACTAACTGAACCCTAAAATGGAAGTGTGGAAAAAGGGAGGAGCTAAAAAGCAAAAATAACAACAACTTCAATATGCTCTGATAGCGGCAAACCACGTGATCGAGTTTCGAAGATGCACATGAATTAAGGCTAGGCCTAAAAGTATGATACGATTTAGGTTGACCTTGGTACAGCTTGCATCTAATGTCGATAAGAACTCAGTTACAAAAATTCAAGCGTTCTCTGCCAAAAATAAAATTCCGGGTAACTTTCTCGGCATATTGGCAGTATAACTAGAACCTAAGTAGCTTGAGTGGATCACAGTGTAAAGTCACACAAAAGACTACTGATGAGTTGGTGTAGCGACCAATGAAACAGTCTGTATAGTCAAAGCTGTTGTGATTGGCTCTATACAGAGCCGTTGTTGTTGTTGTTGTTGGCTGTCGCCTTCTTTGTTCTTCATGTTGTCTTGTTCTCAACATGATTGGCCTAGAGCTCAAAAACTCGTTTTCAATATAATAAGTATAGATAATCTCGTACTTGTCATAGGATTTTTTTTTTCGTAGATTCGTTCATTTTTTGTAGGCAAAATAATAACGAATTTTTGGTCGAAAATCGTTAATTTACGTTCGGAAGTCCGCCATTTTGTGAAAAATCAATATTTTCAAAATCGGCTATGACAAGTACGAGTTTTAAGTATCTAGTTTAATAATATTTTTAATTTTTTTTTGTTTCAGTTGAATTTAGAAGGAGCAATCTTGGTCACCGCATTTCACCTTTTTTTCACAGCGCTCTACAAAAAATGCTGTATCTACCTTAATATTATTTTTTTTTTCAATAAAAAAAAACTAAACATACTCTTGAATGTGTATATTGATCTAAAATTTAGAAAACGACTTTTCTTTTCATTGGAAATTTCCAGCCCTTAAACAATTAAAAAAACAGCTGATAAAACTATTCGAAAACACTAAACTAGACAACTAAATAAGCTGCCATTTGTTGTACGTGATTTTGAAATTTTTTTTTTTGTAAAAATGAATAATATAAATGAAAATATTATTGTTGCGATTGGATTGAAAATAAGTATGTTTAATTTATACCGAATGCGACGAGAATTGCTAAGGCGACAAGGAACACGTGTCGGCCGGGAGGTACAATTTGTCCAAGTTTGACTAATAAAATTTTTGGTCCCAACTCAAAATATTACTTTACCTTTTTTCAGCGAGAACTTTATTGCCTTGATGGTTACTCGTCCAAGATTTTTTAAGCTGTATTACTTAAAAATAATACAAAAAAAAAATAAATAACTGGCCATTTCAGCCCTTGAAAGGACTTTGACCTAGCTTCTTATGATCAATTGTGTTGTGCGTGTTATTAAGTTTGTACACAATTGACCGAGAAAGGGACCTACATGTTTAACGCCGACTCCGAACGGCGATGAACGTAATGTTCTTATTCTCAAGAAGCTTTACATGGCATTTGATTACTCTCTGAGGTTTGCCATTGTCTGCAGAGAGGTGGCGGCCGTACAGAAAAATCATTTTAATTCAAATAATTTTCTGTCGCTGCTGGGGTTCGAACCTGGGTCTCCAGGTTTTTTGACATAGCGGCCACGCACTTTAACCAACTACGCCACGGACGCCACAAATAATAATGTTGTAAAAAAACATTTGCGCCTGACGATTGCTGGTTTAGAGGAAGTCATTTATTATGCCGAAGGTTTTCTCAATCCTCAAAGAGGTTGGAAAAAAAGGGATGTCTCAAAGGATTTTTAAATTTTATGATGAGCGTTGTAAAATATCCAAGATTAGATCAGTACCCTGATATAAGTTCTAAATTTAATCGACGAGCTAGAAAAAGTATATTCGATGGTTCTTTAGGAGCCATTGATGGTTTCCATGTGCGCATTGCAGTACCTACGCCATTAATAGACCAGTATATGAATCGCAAGGCATATACTTTTATACAACTGCAAGCCGTGTGTTCCAGTAATATGAAGTTTTTTTGCGTTTGATGTGGATATCCTGGATCTGTCCACGGTGAGCGCGTTTTGAAAAATAGTAATTTGCTTAAAACCTCAATCTTTCCGCATTCCGGATACTACCTTTTGGGTGATACAGGCTATAAATGTTGAACTAACCCGATAACTATTTTAACGCCATATAAAAGAGAACTCACCACCCGGCAAAAAAAAATTCAACGAACTTCAAAGTAAAGCCCGAAGTGTCGTCAAATCAGCTTTTGGAATATGCTTAAAAATTACGCGATGGGTGGAAGCAATTGCTGTAGCATGCATAATACATAACATTTGTCTTAATGACGGGTTCGATATGGAACCTTATGAAAGTGAATCACCCGACCCAATCGATATTGATGAATTGGAAACCGAAAATTCTGATGCCATCGCATTCCGTGATATAATATTGAATTTCATCTTTATGTAAAAAAGAAAGAAAGTATGAATCTAATAAATACCATGACGACTCCGAACGGATAATGTGCATTAGGGCGTATCGAATTATAATTTTTTTCGAATTTCACATTCTAACAGGTCTCAAAAGTTGCATGGGGTTGTCAAGATCACCCAAAACAAAGTTTAGGAAAAAAAAGAAGGCTTCCTCTCCCGTAAGGACAAAGCTGTTTTTTCAGGAAAACAGTTAAAAATAAAAAATAAAATAATCTTAAAATGCTTTGATTTAAAAAAAAAATACATATGTCTTAAAGCAAAAGTAAATACAGGCTTAAACTAACAATATATTGCTAAACACGATGGCACTCACGATTTTTATCCACAGTATCCTGTGTGAAGAATATTCGAAGCTAAAGTTATAATCGAGATAGCGAAAAACTTTTTATTATTACCCAAAAGTTAAAATGTTGGCGATGTAAATTAAAGTGTTAACGTATTCCTTAAATTTGGCGAATTAATGATTATCATATTAACGCGCGCGCGGAAGTTAATCGCACAGAAGTCATGAATATAGGCTGCGCAATCTGTAAATCAGAATGGAGCACATTCGACAATTTCATCTCCTGCTTTGGTTGCTCCCAGCGTTTCCACCAAAAGTGCGTCAAGCTACCTGCCAAAGTTGGTGAAGTACTTCGGGGGACCGCACCAGGAGGACTACAATGGTTCTGCACAAGTTGCAGGTGTTTCTCTTCGAGAATCTTATTGCAGAAGCTAATTGACCTTCGCTCGTCGACGTCCTCATTGAACGACGAGTTGGCACGGCTTCATAATTTAGCTGCTGAACAATGGGCTACAATCAATAATCTATGTGACCTCGCTAAATTAAACGCCAATGCAAGCGGTAGCTCTTGCATCAGCTCACCTGGATTAGTACGCAATACTACTAGGGCGCAAGTGGCTGCAGCTTAACTTAAATCTGCGACTACTACTGAGACTGCTAACGCCTCTGGTGAAATGAATCTCTCTGGTCATAAATCTCCGCAAACTATGCAACCTGCTTCAACTGAAGTGACTGTGGCGTACCCTAACATCATGCAACCTGCTTCAACTACCTTGCCGGAGCTAAATAATAATAATAACAATATGTCAATTCAAACTGCAACTACAAATGTGGCTAACTCTACATCTGTGGAGAGTCAATATTCGCCTGAGATGCCAGTAATCTGTCAACGAGCCTCAATAAATTTGCCAGTCTTTACTAATAATTCAACAACCAATAACATATCTTCAATTCCTGATTTATCAACTCAACCATGTCCTGGTAACATGTTAATTTCTACCCCAGCCACATCACCGGAAGATGCTGCAGCATTAGTTAAACTAGTAGTTGTTCAACGAGCTCAGCTTAAAGCCATCTTTCTGTTCAGACTCGCCGCCGACACGTCCGAGGGTACTATTATATCCTACGTCAAGCAAAGATTGCCTTACTCAACACCGTCTTCTTCCTTCAGATGTAGAAAATTCAGCTTCAGCTTTCAGCGGGAAATAGCTTCTTTTACTCTATCTGTCCTGGAGAATAAATATGACATGATTCTATCTAAAGAGTTTTGGCCTAGCGGCGTTATTGCTAAAGAATACGCTGCTAAAAGACGTCTTCCTCCTTCAAGATTGCAGCTAACGGTTTTGCTACCTCAGTCAAAAAACTAAACCATTCATTCTCATCTCTATCTATCACGTCTTCATCAGCATCTGCAATGCTAATTCCAACCGCAACAATCCTGCCATCATCTCAAATCTACTCTCCTGTCTTATCGAGTGATCTGTCAGCATCGTTCCTGTATTCTGAGTCAGTCCCTAATTTATCATCATCATTGCCAATACCGCCTTCTGCTTCCACCATTTATAATTGTTTTTATTACCAAAATGTGGGTGGGTTAAGAACTAAGTTATCTAACTTATTTTTAGCCTCTTATTCTTGTTACTATAATATTATCACTCTTACTGAAACTTGGCTTACCGATAAACATGTAACCTCAGAAATAATTAGCAGCGCATCCTTCAGTGTTTTCCGTAAGGATCGTTGTCCAAACACTACAGGTCTATCGAGAGGGGGGGGGGGGGGAGTTTTAATAGCAATACGTAATTCTTTTTCATGTTGTCAATTGACTCTTCCTCATCTTAAATCTAACGATGTCAATAATTTAGACATTGATCAAGTCTTTGTAAAAGTTAATTTTAGATCTAATTTTGAACTTTTTATTATCGTGTCTTATATTTTTCCTGCTAGTTCGATTCTTCTTTATAATTCTAATTTAGAAAATTGTCGATTGCTACTAGAGAAGGCAACACAAGCACATCACTTTATTATTGCTGGTGATTTTAACTTAAGTACACTCGTTTGGAAACATGTAAGTGATGAGTTCTATGGCGCCTGCTACACGTTCAATATTTATCGTGATACTTGGATCGCGATCCAAATTCATGGATTGCTGGGTCACGGTTGAGTGCTAGACGTTCAATATTTATCGCGTCAGTATTCATAGATTTTTTGCTTTGAATGGTTCGCTGTTGCAAGATGTTGAATGCAAACAAAATGCTTCTTTTTTTTAGAATGCGGCAATGCTTCTACATACAGAATAAACTCTTTCAGAACTTGCTTCTCTAGAGTAAGCTCAGATTCCTCCGGAAGCACAAACTCTGTTTCACTTAATTCTGCCATTTAAAAATATATGCAACAGTTTTTTTTTATTTATTTTCACAATTTGTTATTCACTGTTGTATACACAATCGCGTACTGATGAAACATAATATATACGTTCAATATTTATTGACAGTATTGCGATCCGCGATCTAGATTTCAAAATATTTAAATATTTTGCGATATGGATCACGATCCATCAATATCGCATGCTACACGTTCAATAAATATCACGAATCACGATATTGATCAATATATATTGAACGTGTAGCAGGCGCCTATGTCATGCCCTTCAACGTGAATACTGAAACCGATTCGCTGGTAATCGATTTTTTCACTCAGTTTGATTTGGTTCAAATTAATAGTATTTTTAATTAATTAATTAATTTTACGTTCGCAAAACTCTCACTTTAGGCAAAACCTTTGCGTATGGTTCAGCAGGTAATATGGCATAAGTACCTTTATTTATTTTATTAATAAAAAATAGTTGTTATTTTTGTTAAAAAGAAACTACAAAGATATATGTAGGTAAATAAAGTAAAAAACTTGTTTAATTTGAAAAAACCGGTTTATCTGGTTTTTTCTGGTCGAATAATTCGAAAACCGGTTTTGTAAAAATTTATTCGAGACCGGTTTTTTTATAATGTCGAATAGTTGCATACCCTATGCATTGCCAAATATATATATTGCATTCCGAATCATAATAACATTGCCAATAACTGTTGCGAGTGCAGAAAGAAGCTTTTCTAAGCTTAAATTAATAAAAACTTATTTGCGGCAAGATCGTTTTGATGGTTTAGCTTCCCTTTCCATCGAACGTGATTTAGTAAGGAAATTGGAACTGGATGGTCTTATCAACAATTTTGCAGACAGTAAAGCTCGGAAAAAAATGTTGGTGTAAGTTACAATAAAATTATTTATGGATAACATAAGTTCTCTCTTTTTTTATGTGGATAAAAAACTCCGCCAACATAATCAAGGGCATAATTTAGCCAGCGGTTTGAGATATGTTAATTTCCTTATTTTGATTAAAAGAAACATTTATATATTTAATTGGATGCCTTATTTGTTGTACTTAAACTTCGAAAAATACCGACCAAAGCCCAATTTTATTATATATTGGATTTTATAAAAAAATATAGTTGGGAGTTTTATGCATAATATGTAAATAATTTTGTCTTATTATTCAAAATTTAACTTAAATCAAATTAAAAAGAGGTTTCTTACTCTATTTTTTGCTTGTTAAATAATATGGGGCGCAATTTAGACCCTTGGCCTAGGGTGCCACAAAATCTCGGGCCGGCTCCGACTCATGGTAAAATAATACAAGGTAGCATTAACAACTGCTTATTTCCTCTTCTACAAGAAAACATCTCCTGTCAAAAACAACTGTTTGTGCAAATGCATCTGCTGAATTTGTTGTTTTTTTAACTTCTACGTTTTCAACATTGTTTGTGTTTTCAATGGCCGATTGTGTGCACTCTCTTTTTGAGTATATTTTTTGACAGGAGATGGTTTCCAAAGCAACTGTCAATGCTACCTTGTATTATTATAACATGGTTCTTACTTTACTCGAAGTCTTGAGTTCTAGCACTCTCTGTGCACTTTGTGTGCTCGAGAGAGCGATTTTATGCTTGCTCCCATTTTAAGCACAGAAAGTAAGGAAACAGAAAACAGTGGTCCACAAGTTACACAGTGTGAGTACGGAAACAGGCCTACTATTCTCAAATTTTATTTTACGCTCCCAGCTTGAACTTTACTCGACTTTTACTCGACATTGTGTACGGAAACACACCTAATTATAAAACATAAAATACTTTTTCGTCAAGTTGGCTGCAGTGCGCCAGAGTTGTAAAAACAAAGAGTAGTGACTTTTAGGGTTTCTGTTGTGCAGCTGACACATATGCACTCAAAAATAAATGCAATAATGGATTTTCTTCAGTTCAAATATATAAATTCCAACACATTTGCAACAGCTGATCTTTGCGAAGCTTGTAACACAGGCCTAATCACAAAGGTGGCCCTTGTTGTAATAATTGGCCCAATTATTCAAATTAAATAAAACTCACATTTGCTTGCGCTAAATTTACGACGAAATGCATTTGCGAAAATTAACTATAACAAACAAAAACAACATACGCATCGAAACGCACAAACGTGCGGCGCGACCACCAAACATACAGCATTGTTGTTGTGCGTGTATTTTGTTAGTGAAATAGAAATTCAGACGATCTTGTTATACACATTGTTTGCACTTGTAAAAAGCAACAAATTAGGTTGTCGTCGATGGTGGTGACGCTAACATGTTCGCTTTTGTTGTTGTTAATGTATTTTTTTGTTTATTTTAATTAGGCGATTATCTTTCTTAATTAGGCTTTGGCCCTTTTATTCATTTCGTTGATTAGACCCCTTTTACATTGGTCAAGACTTGAAATCAAGTCTGTGAATTTGTTGATGAAAAACGCGGACATCATCGTGAGAGAGGGTAAGTTTAAAAGAGAATAGCAAAGAATTGATTTCAAGTCTTGACCAATGTAAAAGGGGTCTTAGGCCTGTTGTAACAGATGAAAGCGTTTTGAAAGTGTGTGTTAAATGCACTGGAGGCTGCACTCTGCAGAGTTGTAAAAAGAGGCCTTTACATTGCCATTAAAGTTGAAAAATATTTTAAATTATCAATTTAGAGTTGAACGATTACATAAGAGATATAATGTTAAACAGTTTCTCAAACATAACTTGCTCGTGGTAGCGTGATGTTACAACAGCAACTAAGGGTATTAAAATAAACTTAACTCGATATGCAAACATTAAATTATTATTAAATAGTTTATTTATATCTGTTGATAAAATGTTGATAACTTAAGATAAAAAAACACATATCTTGCTTGTCAACTTTAAAATGACATAAGGTAAGATGTATCTACTAATTTATCTACTACTATCTAATTTATCTACTAATACATTATTTTTCTTTACAGCTGTTATAACAACTTTGCCATCAAACGGAACACCAGATCTTCAATTAAGAAAACCACTTCAATACAAGAAGAAACACTTCAAAAAAAATATCTAAAACTCTTTTAATATTAGGTGCGTTTTTTAGCATCGTTATATGTGCTCAATAACATTTTTCATACAAAAAATTGCTTAGCTAAGACAGGATAATTATTGCCGCTTAGCTCATAGTTGCCGATAGAAACACTATTGCCAGATCAAGAAAATGACTTTAGTAGCAGCACTTTTTGGAAAACAACCATGTTGATGTCAGATCGGTGATAGAAAAAGTCTGTTTATATATAACAAAACCAATTGATATGACCAATGCTGTCAAGTTTTGAAGAGAAAATGTTAAGCGCTTATGCGCGTTTTTTTGGACAAGCGCATATACCGATGCCAAAATAACGCACCTATTATTCATTTTTTTATTGTTGGACAATCCTTTCTTAAACATATAGTAATTAGAAAAAAAAAATTAAAATTTAATAAGAACTCTGTATGAAATCCTGTGTAGTTTACACGTGTTTTTTTTTATTTTAGTTTAAAATGGTTTTTTAGTTTTTTTAATGTTTATGTTTTTTTTTGTGTTTGTGTTTTTGATTGTGTTTTTTTGTTTTTTTGTGTTACTTATTTGTGTTAAATAAAAAAAAATATAAATAACTGGCCATTTCAGCCCTTGAAAGCACCTTGACCTAACTTCTTATGATCAATTGTGTTGTGCGTGTTATTAAGTTTGTACACAATTGACTGAGAACCGGACCTACATCCTTAACGCCGACTCCGAAAGGCGATGAACGGAATGTTCTCGTTCTCAAGAAGCTTTACATGGCATTTTTATTACTCTCTGAGGTTTGCCATTGTCTGCAGAGAGGTGGCGGCCGTACAGAAAAATCATTTTAATTTTAATTCAAATAATTTTCTGTCGCTGCTGGGGTTCGAACCTGGGTCTCCAAAGTTCGTTGACATAGCGGCCACGCAATTTAACCAACTACGACACGGACGCCACAACTTATTATAAATATTAGAGAGTTAAAAGCTTGTTTCGACTTCTTCGACATGGAGTTTTCTCAAATGGTAAGAAATGTTCCAACAGATTGGTTAAGCTTAAAGAACGCTGTGGATAAAATAATATCTTCTTGGCCTGCAATTAAAGCTTTTTTTTTTAAATCAAGGTGAAGAAGAATGTGACCCCTTTATATTTAAAGTTGTAAAATGCCAGCAGTATGGCATTGAAGACGACCTAAGTGCACCTACAATTAATGAGTTGTATCTTTATTTTATTTCACATTTTTTAAATGTGATGAGCGAAACAATTTTACTTTTGCAAAAAAACTGATCTTACGTCTTCAGAACTACACGATGTCGTGTTTGATTTAAAGAATAAATTAGAGTCTAGACCAGTGGTCATCAAACTCTATACAAGCATACTTTGTTTATGTATAAAAGCCAAGGTTGCCAGTTAAAATTCGGAAAAATTCCCACGGAAATTACCTTTTTCCCACAGAAGCATAAATTAAATACCACCAAAATTACCACGGCAAAGGTAAACAAAAAAAATTCCCACCACGATTTAAAAATACCACAAAAAATCCCACGATCATTAAAAATTACCACAAAAATGCCACGCTTTTTAAAAATACCACCAAAAATCCCATAAGCATTTAAAAATACCGAAAAAAATCCCATACGCATTAAAAAATACCACAATAAATCTCATAAATGTATAAATAAAAAATGTACAAATACCAAAAATTTTTGCATTAAGGTATAATATACGTGTAGCAACCAAAAACAGGAGCTGTTTTCAAAAAATTTTTTTAGATATAAGAAGTTATTATTTTTTTTTTTAATTTATACAGGTTACTGTACATAAAAAATGCTTTATAAAAATATTTTTTTATTAAATACAGTTCTGGTTTTTACATAGAACACAGAACACCAGCGCACGCAAGCAAACGAAAAATAATGTGAAGCTCTTTGTCAAAACAGCGAAAAGAACAAAAGGAATACAAACTAGTAAGAAATGATCTTCGACTGGGCCGAAGTTAAAATACCCCCACGGCCGAACTAAAGTATATTCAAAGTCTGAAAAAGTCAATAAAATGTTTATCTGTAAACACTTTTTCGTTATATTTTTAACAGAAAATATTCGCTTTTGTTTTTTGATGCAGTCGCTTTGTATGGGAGGTGGGCGTGGTTTCACTCAATTTGATTTGAGTGAATTCCATACACATAGTACACGTTATATATCAAAGTGTATATGCAAAACTTCAAGTCCATACATTAATTTTTGTGGATTTTAGAGGAATTTTACCTTTTTGATAAAGTCACTTTGTATGGGAGGTGGGCGTGGTTTTCATCCGATTTGGCTCATTTACGAACTTGACCTTCATTTTTTAGAGGAAAGCTTTCAAATTACGGCTGTAATCGTGATCACAGACAGACGGACAGACGGACAAGAATATATATCGTCACCTAAAATTCAAAATAACATAACATCACTTTTGATAATTTTACAGGAGAAGCAAAAAAAGACATAAAATTCAAACAACTTGAGATGTTGAAACGAAATTTTCAAATCAAATAACTTGGTTATTTTTGGTGGCAGAAGTTTAAAATTCATAACACACATGTAATATAATGTAGTGAATCGTAATCAATAAAAAACACAATTTCGAATTTTTTGATCATACGTTTTTTTGCATTTTATGTGACGATATACTGATCAAGAATATATATACTTTTCTTTATCTACCACGCCTCCTTATGGGCGTTACAAACGGAGTGACAAAATTAATATACCCCCATTTACGTTTTTTAAACGTGGGGGTATAAAAATTGTCAAAAAATTTACGGTACAGCGCAAGTGTTCTCTTACCCTTTCGTCGCTTCCGATGTGCTGCAAATTGCTTACAAACTCACAGACTTGAATTCAAGTCTTGACCAATGTAAGTCCCGGTTTCCACTCGTCAAGTCTTGATGTTCAATTTTTTGACATTCCCTTTTAAACTTGACGATTCAGTTTCCACGCATCAAGAGTTGACGATGTGTATCATATACTGCCGTTTCATTTCATCTTATAGAAATGAAATGAAATGACGCCAATGATGCCCAAAATGAATAGAAAAAGTATCGGGACAACGAACGAACACAAAACGTATTGCCCAATAATTGACGGTACAGTCAATTTCTTTCTTTCCCTTAGTTACGATTCCCGTACCACCGAACTCAAGACTTGACCGTCAAAACTTGAGTGGAAACCGGGACTAAAAGGGGTCATACGAACTTTGAAACAGGGTCGCAAACTGCTAAATTTAAATGCGTAACATACGACATAAAATCGTTGTGTAAACAGAGCGTTTAATGCGTATAATGGCAATGATTTCGCAAAGATATTTTCCTTTTCTTTATGGGCTATTTTGGTCACAATATTTTGAAAAATAATTTTAAAAATATATTTTTCCTTTTTACCCAACGTTTCGGAAGCGGCTTTCTTCCTTCATCATGGGTTTATTTTAATTTATTTTTCTACAACAGTTTTTAAAATAAAAAATACAATTATTATGCAATACAAAAAACATAAAGGCAACACAATATTTACATTTAGATTATAGTTAACATCACTGAGTTTTTAAATACTTTTTTTACATATAAACTTAACGTTGTTGATTTTAAACATTTAAAACAAACCAAGATTTCTATAACAAGTAACAATTAAGACTGCGCTCTATAATAAACAAAAAACAGCTGGTTAGGTACATCTTAAAGCTAGAGAGTAGATCGAGTTGATGTTGTCATTGTCCTCTTTGGTGTTCATTGTTGTTTTTGCCTTTTTCTGTATGTGTAAGCTTTCCAGTATGTATCTTCTGCCTTCCCTTCTCTCTTTGTCGATAACTTTCACGTCGCCGAAGTTTGCTGTGTGTCCGCTTTCTGCAATGTGTTGGGATAGTGCCGTCGTTTGTCTCTCTTTTTTTATGTCTGCTTTGTGTTCGTTGAGTCTGATTCCAAGCGCGCGCTTTGTTGTTCCTATGTATACCAGTTTGCACTCCTCTCCTTCTTTTCCGTTGCAACCTATTTCGTAAACCACGTCTTGCTGTTGCTCTTTTTCTATTTTTGATTTTGTGTTGGTGAATAAGTGTTTCAATGTTTTGTTGGGTTTGTGTGCAAAGGAGAAATTCTCTTGCTCTATTGTTTTGTGTAAGTTTCTGCTGTCTGTTAGGTTGGGTATGTATGTTATTCCGAAATATTTTGTAGGGTTACCATCTGTCTTTTTATTCATGTTATTAGTCGTTTGTTGATTTTGTTTTTCGAAATATCTTTTTATTAGTGTTGTTATTATTCGGTTTGGAAAATTGTTTAGTTCTAATATGTACTTTATTTTTTCAATGTTTTCATGTTGAAATTTTTTGTCACTTATTGTTAAAGTTTTGTGTATTAAGTTGTATGCTGTGTTTATTTTTTGTCTTGTCGGATGTGTGGACAAAAAATTAATCATTCTCCCCGATGATGTTGGCTTTGAATACCAGTTGAATAAAATATTGTTTTTGTATCGATAAAGTCTCGCGTCAAGATATGGAATGTTATTGTTGTTTTCTGTTTCTATGGTGAATTGCAGTTTTTCATGGTAGTTGTTCAGTGTTTTCAAAATTTGTTCTTTGTGATTTTTGTTGATTATTGCCAGGATGTCATCTACGTATTTTGTGATGAATGTGATGTTTATGTTTTCTTTATTTAAGTCTACTATGGATTTTTCTAGTAGGTCATCCAGAACTATGTCGGCAATCGTTGGTGAAAGTGGATTGCCCATCGGCATACCAAAAATTTGTTTGTAAATTTTTTGTCCATACTTAAAATAGTTGTTTTGGTTTAAACAAAAGTCCAGAATTTTTAAAAATTGCTTTTTCGGAATATTAGTATGCTGTTCAATTTTTTGCCAATGCCTCATTATTATTTTTATACCTAAGTATATGGGTATGTTGGTGAACAGGGATACTACGTCAAATGAAACTATGATATCGTCTTTTTGTAATATTGTGGTTTTTAATCTGTCTTTTAGTTGAATGGAGTTTTTTATGTTGTACGTATCTGAAATTATGTTTTTTAAGATGTTTCCTATGTATTTCGAAAGCTTGTAGCATGGTATGTTTGTTGAAGACGATATTGGTCTTAAAGGTAGGTTTGGCTTATGCGTTTTGGGAAGTCCATAAAGCCTTGGTGCTTGTGCGGCTGAGCAATAAAGTTGTGTTTTTTGTCTTTGATTAATCAAGTTGTTTTTGTGTAAATCATTTACTATTGTGTTATTGGTTCTTAACAATTTTGGTGTTGGGTCCATTCTCATTGTCTTATAAGTGTTTCTGTCTTCTAGAAGTGCTTCCATTTTTGTGTCATATTCCTCTTTGTACATCACCACTGTTTTGTTGCTTTTGTCGGCTCTTGTTATTATTATTCTGTCTTTAAATTTCCTTGTAAATATCCTCGTTTTTTCATATATATTAAGAATTAATTTCTCATGCATTGTGTTTTTGAAACTTCATATGTTTGATTTCATATGAAGTTTTTGCTTAATAAACGGAAAAAAATCATTTGAAGAAAAAAATTCCCAAATCCCACGGCAATTAAAAAATACCTCACTGAATTCCCACGCTAATTAAAAAATACCATAGGAATTCCCACGCTAATTAAAAAAATACCATGGGAATTCCCAAAAAAAAAAATTCCCAAGGACAATTAAAAATTACCACAAATGGGATTTTTCCCACATAACTGGCAACCTTGTCTCCGGGTGATTCTAGCCAAGAAAAACAATTAAGCTCTGAAGGTTTGTTCATTCTAAGATTTATTTCAACAAATATAGCCAAACTTAACATTAGTTTAGTTACTGATTTGTTTACATGTGTTGTCATAAGCCTTAGAACCGGTATCTAAACTCATTTAACGCTGGAGTTGGTTTGTTCTATTTTGCTATTTTTTAATATAATTCACAGAAGGAGCTAACGATAATAAAATATGGTTGAAACATAATAAGGATGGATGGAATCTAATTTTAGAAAAATGGGTATCTACGACGAACTTTCGTAGAAGTGAAATTTTACAACTGTCCTCAACATTGGAAATTTTTAATCAATGGCCACTTTTCAAGGATTCACGATCACCGTCTCTTGTAAAGTTTTCTATTCTAATGCTTACTTTCCAATTGGTGTTGTATAGAATTGATAATGGAAATATTTTTAAATGCAGGTTGATATCGACTTCACTTTCCTGTTTCCAGAAAAAGGAAATAAGCTTTTAATTGGATGGGGACAACAAAAAGAAAATTTCAAACAAATATTCGATCACTCCCTGACCGATATTGGCAGTAGATCTCTTTTTAGAAAGCTCGCATGTGAAAGTCGTAGTGTGTGGCTTTTTATACAAAACTTTTTTTTTGACATAAAAACAGAATCCGATCACAGGTCTCCTACAGTATCTAACTTTATTAATATGTTATCTCATGTCTAGATTAATAACCCAAAATATGTATACTTGTTTTATTTGTTTTCGCAGTATTGAAAATATTAATTTATTTATATTTCATTTAAAAAGTATACATAAATTACAAGCCGAAGACACTTTTATTTGCAAACAAAGTTCTTGTCCACAAACGTTTCAAAACATATACACGTTTAAAAAACACATTAAAAATAAACACTTCAAGTAAAACTATACGAATAATATTTCACTCCAGTTTTTGGATAGTGCAGACGTTGAATTTAATTTAAATCCAAAAAATAGCCAAGAATGCAATAACAATTTAAATTGTAGCAAAACAGAATTATCTGCTAATATAAGACTTACAATTGAAAATATAAGAACTACAATTTTAGACTCAGCTCTTAAGTTTACTCTTTACCAACATGCCAGAGATAATTTTTCTAGAAGTGATGTGATTGATATGCAACGCGATATAACTTCTTTTTTAACAACAATACTAACTACTTGTTTTGAGTCTGTAATTAAATCTGAAAACCCTGAAAATACCTTTAAAGAATTAAAACCAATTTTTTCCAATCCATTTCAAGATATTGATTCCGAATACAAGTTCTTTTCATATATTGATAAAAAAAAAGTTTTTCAACATCCGAAAATATTTACAATTACTAACGAAATAGCACACTTAAATGCTAATGGTGTACCTTCAATAGATGAACAAAAAGTGCAAGGAATTTTAATGCCAATTTCTTTCCAAATACAAAAATATCTTGAAGTTCCATGCGTATTTAAGTCGATAACAGATAACATGAACGAATTGAAAAATTCTCCTAATATAGACGGATTTACGTGTTGCGAATTATGGAAATTAAAATGTAAAAAATTAATAACCCACTAGGTCCACACTCGCTGCAACATTCTATATGTGCTTGTTATTATACAATTCCCGTAATACCTGCTTTTAGATTGTCAAAACTTAGTAATATTTTTGTCGTCATTCTTTTTAAGACTAAGGACATTTCCAAATTTGGTAATGAACAAACCCTTTACCAATTGGTATCTGAGTTAAAGAATTTAGAAACAAACGGTCTGTGTATTGAAACTTCGGAAGGGAAAAAGGACGTTTATTTTACTGTTTCTTTAATTTTAGGCGATAATTTAGGTCTCAATAGTATTTAAGGATTCGTTAAGTCATTTTCGTCTAACTATTATTGCCGACAATGTAAAGTTTCAAAAGTTGTAGCACAAACTCAAACTAGAGAAGATTTGACACTTTTGCGTACCATTGAAAATTATAATGATGATATAAATTTAGATAACTGCAAGCTAACTGGTATAAAAGAAGATTCAATTTTTAATTCTCTTAACTCATACCATGTAACACAAAATTTTTCTTTCGACATTATGCACGATCTGTTTGAAGGCGTCTGCCATTATGATTTGTGTAGAATTTTGTCACACTTCATTAACAATTTCTTTTCTTTGGAAACTTTGAACAGTCAGAAACAACTTTTTGATTATGGAGAGACAGAAAGGGGCAATAAATCAGTTCCTATACTAATCAGTAATATTCAAAATTCTAAATTAAATATGACAGCAAGTGAAAGGATAAGTTTCGTATTTTTTTTACCCCTCATGATAGGTGATTTAATTCCAATAGATAATCCAGTTTGGTGTTTTTTTATTACATTACTTCAACTAGTAGATCTAGTTTTAACTTCATCATTTAACAATTCAAAATTACTAAAATTAGAAAATCTCATTCAGAGCCATAACCAGCAATATTTAACGTTGTTCAGTGATACATTAAAGCCTAAACATAATTTTTTGCTGCATTATGTAACAGCTATATGCGCTTCGAAGCCAAGCATAGAGAAATAAAAACATATGCCAGGAACATAACATCAAGGAAAAACATACTTTTAACATTGGGCACAAAAATACAATTAAAATTTTCAAATTTAGTACACTCAAGTGCATTTTTTCAGCAGGAGACACATTTTCATAAGCTAGAAAAATGTAACTTTTCACTTAAAAATTATTTTGATTCTATTCAAGAACATAACTTTGATTCCAATATTCTTCTGTTTTCAAAAAATGTTTCGTATCGCGGAATACTTATAAAATTGGACACTTGTTAGCAAAAAGTGAACAAATTTACGAAATTAAAGATATTATATCCTATGAGGAAACTGCCTTTGCTGTTGTAAACCAAATCAATGTAATTAAATTTGATGATCATATTCAATCTTTTATACTTGGATCCAATTCCAATGAAATTTTTGCGTATAAGCTATCTTTTTTTGATGGTCCTCCAATACACAAGTACACACTTCCCAATAAAATGAATTGTACACGAATAAAATATTTTTAAGTTATATTAATTTTTAATGAATAATATGAATGAATATAAGTATTCATTTTTAACTATAGAATTAAAACATGTATCGTGCAACTCAAGTTGTTAAGGACTTCAATAAAAAGTAACGATTTAAATCGTTCCACTACGACTTTAACTTTGCAATGTATTAATATTTTATTATTATGTATATTCTAAATTTATTATTAATTATGTTAATCAAAAGCTTATGTGTAACAAATCTTTACTTTTTATTGTTATGAATTAAAACTAATACTTATGTTACCAAATTTTTATTTTCATTGCATTTAATTGAAACAAAAAATAAATAAAATTAATTGAACAAAAAAGAATAACGAGTTCTTAATTTGACTCTTCTGTGGGTTGGTTTGTAAATTTTTTTTTAGGTCAACTCAACATTTAAATGAGTTAGTTGAAGTTTTTTTTTGAGGTAAGTCAAAATAATAAAATTCTCAATGCAAGACCGCAAACTTCAATACAACTCAAAACGGAGTTAGCATGACTTCTCAAACAAACTTAAATTTCAGAGTAATTTGAACGCTCAAACGGAGTTAAATATGGTTTTTATAGCTTTGGCAAAATATCATGCACGAAAAGAGTTGAGTTGACCGCGAATATGGCTTTATTTACTCCTTTTTTTTTTTGGGTGTAAAAAAGGAGCTTATGTTTGTAAGGCCGCAATAGACTCCTAAACTACTCATCCGATTAGCATGAAAATTTGTGTATAGAAGTTTTTTGGTACGGTGCGTGTTTGTGGGCTATCAATTTTGATCCACCTTGAACACCAGAGGGCGCTGTAGTATACATTTTTTATAAAACTGCCTAAAACTCACAAACTGCTTATGCGATTAGAATGAAAAGTGGTATACAGTGGGTTTCATATACGCTGAGTGTTTTGCTGCTATCTTTTTTGACCTATCTTGAACACCAGAGGGCGCTGTAGTACAAATTTTTCGCAGAACCACCTAAAACTCCCAAACCGCTCATTCGATTAGAATGAAAATTGGTATATAGTAGTTTCCAGGTACAATGAGTTTTTGACAGTATCTTCTTTGAACCACCTTGGACACCAGATGGTGCTGTAGTACAAATTTTTTACAAAATCGCCTATTTTTAGTTGTTTTCTTAGGTTACATATGCAAATATTTACAATATATAAAATATTTCTTAAATTTAGTAAAACTAAAAAAATTTCCGTTATTTTGACATCAGAAACATGAACATATCTTGAAAACTATGAAAAATTTTACTACAACGATATATTTAATGCAACATCGTTGCTCAATAATGAGAAAAACACAATCAGAAATTTAATTTTGTGACGTTCGATTCAAATATCTCCGCTGCTTTTTTATACATTTTGTTAAATTTTTTTTGTCTTAAAGCTTCATCAAAGTACTATGAAAACCTTATTGCAAAAATAACGTTAGTTGAGTACATATATTTTATATTTTTTTTTCAAAAAGGTCTGAAATTTTGGAGTTTTCCTCAAAAAAAGGCTCAAAATTTGTTTTTGCTGTAAAAATAATTTAAATTCAAATTCGTAAATTTTCAACTCTATTCACAAATTATAACATTTATAAGCAAAAGTTATTTCAATTTTACGCAAAAATTAAAAACCATTTTTGTGATTCAAAAAACAAGCCCCTACCCTTGATTTTTTTGAAGAAATTTTTTTTTCCAATATTGTGGTTTCATATTTTTGAATAAATTTACAAGCTAAAATAATAATTTATTAAAAAAAAATTATCTCAGTATCTCTTACCAATCAAAAGTTATAGCCAATAAGCTTTATTCAATATATCTATACTATTATATAAAAGAAGACTCACGTATGTTCGGCTGCGAAAAGCTTGAGAATGGCAGGCGCTATTTCAAAAATTCTTTTTCTCTAGGATAGCTATGGTGCCCAGTTGGGACATGGGATATATAAATTTAATAACCATTGTTTAAATAATTAATTAAAATTCAAAGAGAATAACCATACAATTTCTTTATTCTTATTCTCAAAAAGAAAAATTTTTCTCATTAAAGCTCTGTGCATCTCAAAAAAAAGGTTGTGCCCACAGCTAATAAGGTAGAACATATGTATATGTAATACTTCTGTATTCCAACTCTGAAATCGAAGAGAAACAGCCATAACAACATAAGATGTTGCTGTTTGTGTAAGTATATTTGAATATATGAAAATTACTACACAAAAAATAAAAAGTCAAACCGTCACAGAGGCGGTTGTTATGAAAACGTTTGCCCCAAACATATAAGAAAACAAATCATATTTGTTTTTCCTAAATCACAGGTACGCACCATTATAAAACAATTATAAGAACGCCTGAAATATGATTAAATTTAAACAAACAAAATTTTAATCAAAAAATTCAAACAACAAAAATTTCAAATAAAAATTATTGAGGATGGAAGCAACGCTCCTGAGTTTTTTTATTTTGAAATTTAATTTCCTCTATATATTTTCTCGCTCATAAAACAATATATCAGCACTCTAATGTTGACGAATATATGAGATAGAACAATATGTCAAAATGGCTGTGAGACAAAAGCTCTATTTTCAAACTCTTTTTGAGCATCATATATAAAAGTCAACAACCCAGCGGGAAAATGAGAATTGATTAAAACAAAAAAATTGTAAATGGAATAGATTCTTTTACTTACATTTTAGAACGTATTCCAAAGACTATATAAATTAAAGCAAAACATATGAATTGGAATATATCAATCAAAAGTTTATATCAACCAATATATCAACAAATATATCAACCAAACAAATTTTGGCATAAGTGAGAAAAGCAACAGTCTGTTTTGATTTGTTTTCTCATTTCCGAAAATGATTTAAAAAAGAATGCATTTAAAAAGTGAGTAAAAGAATCGATTTCTGTAGCTATTCATATGGAAGCGAGAAAATAATGTACTACTATTTGTAGGACGTCAGCGTCCCACCGGCAAAATGAAAATGGATTCTAAAAACAAAAATCGTAAATAGAATGAATTCTATTGCTTACATTTTAGAATGTATTCCAAAGAATATATACATTTATAGCAAAACCTATGAATTGGAATCTATCAAGCAAAAGTTTACTGATTCGTTTTTATTCCAGCCATAATCGATTACGACCCATATAATTATTTCTAACATATAAAATGTTTTTAGATTCCTTGCTTGCTTTTTTGATAAGTGAAAAACGAACTGATTCTAAAACAAATTCTGGTATAAGTGATAAAAGCATCAGTCTGTTTTGATTTGTTTTCTTATTTCCGAAAGTTAATACATTTTATTTAAAATAATCATATATGTAATACTTCTATATTGGCAGTACACTGTACTGTGAATGTACCCGAAATTGTGGCGTCCATGGCGGTGTTCGTTAAAAGTCCGTGGCCTCTATGTCAATGAACCTGGAGTCCCGGGTTCTAATCCCAGCAGCGACAAAAAATGATTTGAATTAAAATGATTTTTCTGTACGGCCGCCACCTCTCTGCAGACAATGGCAAACCTCAGAGAGTAATCAAAATGCCATGTAAAGCTAATTGAGAATAAGAACATTCCGTTCATCGCCGTTCGGAGTCGGCGTTAAACCTGACCTTCTCGGTCAATTGTGTACAAACTTAATAACACGTACAACACAATTGATCATAAGAAGCTAGGTCAAAGTCCTTTCAATGGCTAAAATTACCAGTTATTTATTTATTTTTGGTTTTTTTTATGTACTCGAAATTAAATTTTATAACAAAAAAACTCAGGAGCGGTGCTTTCATTGTCAAAAATTTCATTTAAAATTTCTGTTGTTTCAATTTTTATGGTTTAAATTTTGTTTGCTTGAATTTTTCTTTTTAAGTTTTTATCATATTTCATATTTCAAATTTATCATATTTATAGTTGGTCTTATAATTGTTTTATAATGGTGCGTACCTATGATTTATGCAAAACAAATATGTATGCTTTGTTTTGTTTTATGTTTGGGTAGACATTTTTCTTAACAACCGCCCCGTTGACGTATAGTAGTAGTATATTCAAAAATACTAATACAAACAACAAAATCTTATGTAGGCTATCTGTCTTTGATTTCGTAGTTGAAACTCATTAAAAATTTAGTTTGCTGCCAATATTGAAGTATTACATACATGGTTTAATGAATAAGGCTGCCGCATGGGTGAGAGCGAGTTCCCATAAATGTCGAATCGAAGTTGACAACTCTATTCTTTGTAGGACATCAGCATGTTAAAAATAATCAATTCTAGAATCTATACTGGAGAAGAGAATTGATTCTTTTTTTATATAAAATTGCATCTTTTTCCCGATGGGGTGTTAAAAATAATCAATTCTAGAATCTATATTGGAGAAGAGAATTGATTCTTTTTTCCCGGTGGGAAGGTCCACAAAAAAGAAAAAAAAAAAGACAGCAACATGTATTGAGTGCGGTACCAATGCTGCCACCTTTTTGAATGTAAAAATACTGCCACTTTTATAAAAGCATCGACAAAAATTCCGTGTCGATGTTTTGTTGAAATGTTTTGATGAAATTTATCGGCTTAAACGAAAGATATATTTAATTTTAAAATAACAATTCTCTAAGGCCGTCATATATTTTTCTTACCTCTGAGCTGATATTTTTACGCATAAACGAGATTTTTATATATAGGGTATTTACAGATCCCTTCTAAAGTTAATATATAGTAACTTTAAAACGATACTTCAATCAAATTGTGAGAACCACTACACGTAGTTCATTCTAAAATTGACACGCCTTTTGAAAAGAGAAGCTTTCCTTAATTTATTGATTTTTCAATAAAATAAAAATAACAAGAGAAGCTTTCTTTGATTTATTGATTTTTCAATAAAATAAAAATACCTTTCAGAAATGCCAGTTTACTACGAAAAACAAACATGTTTGAAAGCAAGGCAATTTTACCAGTTTGTGTTATCTCTTTTTTACGTGCAAAACAAAATCAAAAATAGTTACCACATGGCAAAATGTTTTAGAGTTAACAGACGGCGTAGTTAACACACCAGATAAAACAAAACTGTGAGTACCCCAATAGTCACAGTGCTAGGAAAAGTGAACCAATGCATGAAAAAAAATGATCAGGAAGATACAGAAAGTTTATTACTTTAGTTATTTTTTATTACATTAGTTAGCTGGTTACTTTATTCGGATGGAACTACTAAGTCGCTCCAACACAAATATACAATTTTACCGAAATTCAAACGGCTGCATTCATAAAAAATTATGTGCCTCTTACAAAGCCTTCATAAGAAAAAAATCGAAAAAAAATTTAAAAACATTTTTCATGTTGAACGTTTCAACAGCTTTCAAAAGCTCTTTTAAATGCTTGATAAATAAGAGAATTTTAAAAATGGTTGAAACCTTCAATAAAGCCTCGATAAAATTATATTACATTTGAATACTTAACGCTTTCCTTGTGATAACAAATATAACTCGCGATAATTGTGTAGATTTTACGATTTAACAAATAAGCATCATCGAATATGATAGATACTTTAAGTTTTCGTTTTATTCAGTTTCGTTGCTTTATTTTTTCATGAAATTATTTTAGATCTTTAGTTCTTCCTTATTTGACCATGTATACCGTGTCTCTTGGCTTGGTGTGTCAGAGTTTATCTCTTTTCCATACAAGTTTTTACCTGCGTTGGCCCAAATGCATATCCAAATAATAACTTTAGCTCGGTGTTCCCTTATTTTAGTGACCCGAATATATAAATATATTGTGCCTGCACAATATATACTTGTATATCTGTGCTATGTTTGGTATTGGTTTGGTGTTTGAGAGTTGCATCTCTTTTCCACGTAGGATCTTGGGTTGGACAGTGGCCCCAAGCCGAACGACAACAATTATAAATGCGGTTATATATGGTCTAATAAATAACTTTGGATGTTGTCTTGTCTTGCTTCGTATTATGAAGAATGTGCTTTTATTCGATGATGTTTATGAAGTTTACATAAGCACAAAAAATTTTCAAATTTTATTTAATTTTAATTTCCGCTGAAAGGCCAAGCAATTGTGCTTAGTGGAGGCTATTATTTGCCAACAGGTGGTAAGTTTTAGCACGTAGGTGCATTCTATCAGTCCGGCTGATCCGGGAACTTCTTAGAATGTAAATCGTGCATGCGTATGGCGCGGGTCATACGTATCTATGAAGATTTCTTACCTCCGGGCGAATCCAAAAAAAAAAAAAAAAAAAAAAAAAAAAAAAAAAAAAAAAAAAAAAAGCATTTTAAAAATTTGTTTGTTCTCATCTAAGCACAAAAAATATTGTCAAAATATATCAAAAATATATTATATAAATATGGTTGAAATTTAATTTTTTTTTAAGGTTTATAACACACCTCTCATAAAGCACACCTAAATAAAAACAAGACAATTTGTCAAAGATTTCAAAATATTTATACAAAAAAAAAAATAATAAAATGACAATTATTTCAGTGCAGATGGCTTAGAAAAACTATTGATTTTTAAATATTAAAATCTTGACGAAATTGCGACTAATAAATAACAAGTCACTGAATTTATCTAATACACAAACCATTATTTCCACTCTTCCCACTTCAATATGAATACAGCCGTTAAATTTTAAGATTTAAAGTTTTTAATGATATTTAATATTTTTATCGCCGGCGAAGCAGCGGGTATTTGCTAGTATATACAAAAAGCAAAATGATGTCTGTGTGTTGGCTGGAAACTTCAAAATTGCTGAGTCGATAGAGCTGAAATTTTGGCAGTACATTTTTTTCAAGCACAAGATGGTTTTAATTTCTGTCACACCCCTTTTTACCGCCCACAAATCAATTAAAAATGCTATATTTCCTACGGTTTTCGCCAATTTGGCTACATATTGGTAATTTAGTTTGTATGCTCACTGTCGGAAACTGTACTAAAACTGGGTAATGTCCATCTACTAGAAAACTGGGATGGGCATTATATAAGCTGGTGTGGCTCCGCCCATACAATTTGTATTATCGAATAGCTTCGAAAGTAAAAGTAGCAATAGTTACATACAAACTCAAAATGGAGTTACTATTTGGTGATCTCCTGCTACTGGGAAACTGTAACGGGCAGTGGAAAATAACAGTGGTGTCAAACTATGAGTCTAAGAAAAGTTTTGAATACACATATTATGTTCCCATATAGTTGCAGGGTGCAGCAACGCGCGCCGGGAAAAGCTAGTTTATTATAAAAGATAATACATTACTTCTATTTATTTTAAATGATATCTTTCAAAACAACCATCAGGACATAGTGGAGGCTTATGAAAACAATTTTTGCATTGAAAGCTTGTTTCTTTTCTGGTACCATTTTGAAGACAATATGTGCATATCTTGTGATAACTTTTGTTCGTACTTGAACCCTGATATTTTAACGGGAAAGGAATTTTTTCCGGGAAGTGCTGAATGCTCATATTAATTGAACAGGTTTCGTTTTGTGTTTTTGGTGGACGTCCGCTAGTTGTTACGAAATTAACAAGATCCTTGCCTTCAGCTACATTTGCTGGTATATTAAGCAAACTTAATATTAAATCATCCCGAAAGTCTAAAAAGGATTTTTTTGGATGAAACCTTTTATAAATATAAAATGAGTTCCACACAGCCATATCCAGGATATGAAATATGACCTTTTTATACCATCTTATGGTTTTTCTGGGGCTGGAATAGTATGAAATTAATTGGTCGGCTCGATCAATTCCTGCCATGTTCTCATTATAGGCAGCAACGTCCACTGGTTTCATCTTCTTTTTGCCCCTGCTATTGGTAACTTCGGTAAGACATGGATGATGTGCCGTAGTTATGGACAATACATCGCGTTTGTTTTTCCATTTTGTCACGTAAACATGCCCTGTTCTTCGCCAAATCATTTCTCCTTTTGCCAGTTTTTTATTAATTATACATTTAGGGCTCGGTTTACGATTGGAACGTAAAGTACCTGTGGAGTGAGTTTTGTAACTAAGTAGCGTATGTGACAAATCAACACTGTTGTAATAATTATCCATATATAAATGGTGGCCACGGTTGAGGTACGAATCCATAAGTTTCAGAACTACAGTTTTTGTTTTCGATCCTGAGGTCTCTTCAATATCTTTTCCTGCATATATTTTAACATTTAAAATGTAGCCATCTTTCATAGTAAGTTCGTAAAACTTTATGCCGTACCTAGCTCGCTTTCCCTTGTTATATTGTTTAAAGGATAATCTTCCTCGAAAAAGCATTAAAGACTCATCTAAAGAAAAATCTTTACCAGGTTTAAAGGCGTTTAGCAATGAAGCAATGGCATTATTTTTTCTAACTTTCCTGCGTTGCTATCGTGTTCATATGACGCATGGCAGCTGAAGCATCTCAGAATTTGCTGGAAGCGTCTTCCAGACATTACAGCGCCAAATATTGGTTGATAATACAACTTATTCTTTGTAAGCATTTTCTTAATCGATGGTTTTCTGTTCTGACCTTGTAGTAAGCATAGGCCCAAATATTTATGCATTTAATCTTTTGACGTTTCAGGAAAAATTGTTTTAGGACGCTTCCTTGTCGATGGTTTGGGGTCATTATTCTCCAAATTTTTTGCATAAGCATTATGGGAAGAAACCAATAAATCAATCACGTCTTCATTAAATAATTTTTGAAATATTATCAGTGGAGATGTGTCTCTATTTTTTTCGCCACGGATGCCCCAAGATTCGTTGAATGTAATAACATAGATGGTATTGGCTGTATATTCTCGTGCCGAATTTCATCACCTTCAGTATTATACTCACGATTACATTCAATATCGGAAGTACATGGACCATCATCCTCCTGACTAAAATCTTCCTGATCACATTCATCGCCTACACTTTCAAGATCGCTATTATCGGCAGAACTTGAATATCCTGAGAATTCTTCTCCATCTGATAATTTTTCGTCTTCTGAACTTGCTAATACTTCATCCACCATTTGTTGCAATTTGTTATTTGCCATATTACAAAAAACTTTACAAAACTGCACCAAAAATTGTTTTTATAAAAAATTGTTTTTCCCGCGTAAATGAGCTTATGAAACTGACTGCCTTCAGAAAATCAATTAATTTTACGTACGTGTATTTCTTATGTGATCAACGCAGGAATTCCCGCCATTTGGTTTTTTAGGGCGTTTCTACACAAACAAAATAAGTAATTATACCATCACTTTGAATGGCAACTCTCATTATGGGAATTTGTGGAATTGGGTATTTCTTGCTAGTGCTAGTACTTTAGCACTATAGCAACACTAATTCCGTACAATAAAAAAAAAAATTTAAGTTTTGACGGTTAAAAAAGTTGATTTCAAATTGTGCGGGAATTCCCGTCATTAGTTTATTTAACGTCAAGGGAATGACGGGAATTCCCGCAGTTCAGCCGAAAGTGTTAATTACTGCGCTGAACATAGGCTATATTAATTGCGCCACGCTCCTTTTACAGCCCACAAATCAATAGAAATGCAATATATCAAACGGTTTCTGCCGTATAAGACTACTAAAAGTTGGTAGTTTAGTTTGTATGCTGACTGTAGGCAACTGTACGAAAAATGGGTTGCCACACCCTCTTTTACCGCCGACAAATCAATAAAAATGCTATATTTCAAACGGTTTCGACCGAATCAAGCTAAAATTTTGTGGTTAAATTTGTATACTAACCACATGGTTTATTGTATGGTTTCTGCCGTATAAGACTAAAATTTGGTAGTTTAGTTTGTATGCTGACTGTCGGAAACTGAACGAAAAATGGGTTGCCACTACCCCTTTTACCATCCTTACTTACTTACTTATCTGGCGCTTACAACCGAAGGTCGGTTTTGGCCTCGTATAAGAAATTGCGCCAGCCATTTCTATTTTGCGCTTGCTGGCGCCAGTTGGAAACACCAAGTGTAGTCAGGTTATCCAACACCTGATCCTTCCAACGAAGATGTGGGCGTCCTCTTCTGCGTTGACCACCACCGGACACCGAATCGAATATTTTTTTCGCTGGAGCGTCGTTTTCCATTCGCTCAACATGACCTAGCCAGCGGAACCGCTCGATTTTAATGCGCTTAACGATGTCTATGTCAGCGTACAGCTCATACAGCTCGTGGTTCCATCGAATTCGGTACTCGCCATTGACGCAGATTGGGCCGAAGATCTTACGTAGGATCTTTCTCTCGAAGGCTCCCAAAGTCTTTTCATCAGAACTGCTCAACGTCCAAGTTTGTGCTGCATATAATAGGACGGGCATGATTAGTGACTTATAGAGCGTGAGTTTTGTTCGTCGAGAGAGGGCTCTGCTTCTCAATTGCCTACTCAGCCCAAAGTAACACCTGTTGGCAAGAGTTATCCTTCGCTTTATCTCAATACTGACATCGTTGAAAGAGTTTACGCTGGATCCCAGGTAGACGAAGTCCTTAACAACCTCGAAGGAGATGTTGTCAACAGTGACGTGGTTTCCAAGACGCTGGGACTGTTTATTTGTTGACACTAGGTATTTCGTCTTATCTGCGTTCACTACAAGACCCATTCGACTCGACTCTTTCGCTAACCTGGAGAATGCTGCACTGACTTCGCGCGTATTATGGCCAATGATATCGATATCATCAGCATACGCCAGCAGCATAATACTTTTGTAGAATATCGTGCCACTGCGTCTCAAATCAGCAGCTCGGATGATCTTTTCCATCATTAGGTTGAAAAAGTCGCACGATAAGGAATCACCTTGTCTGAAACCTCGTTTGGTATCGAATGGAGGAGTGAGGTCCTTCCCGATTTTAACTGTGCTGCTGGTGTTGCTCAGTGTCATTCTGCAAAGGCGGATGAGCTTTGCAGGAATACCAAATTCAGACATGGTGGAATATAGATGATTCCTTATTGGACTGTCGAAGGCGGTTTCTCCAAGATTTGTCGTAGCGTAAATATCTGGTCTATGGTGGATTTGCCAGGTCTGAAGCCACACTGATAAGGTCCAATCAGCTGGTTTACGATGGGCTTCAGACTTTCACATAGTACGCTCGACAGGACCTTATATGCGATATTCAGAAGGCTTATCCCACGGTAGTTGGCGCAAATTGTGGGATCGCCTTTCTTGTGGATTGGGCAGAGCACACTGAGGTTCCAGTCGTTTGGAATGCATTCTTCCGACCATATTCTGCATAGAAGCTCATGAATGCATTTAAATAGAGCTTCGCCTCCATTCTTGAAGAGCTCAGCAGGTAAGCCATCGGCTCCTGCGGTTTTGTTGTTTTTAAGCCGAGCTATAGCTTTCAAGACTTCACTATGGTCGGGCAGCGGAACTTCAACGCTGTCGTCCAAAATTGGGAATTCCGGAATATCATCTCTATTGGCGGGATTGTTGTCGTCGTCGTCGCCATTCAGAAGCCTAGAGAAGTGTTCCCTCCACATCATCAGTGTACTCTGGATATCTGTCACTAGATTCCCATTTTCATCCTTGCAGAAAGAGGCCCCGGTCTTGAAACCATCGGCCAGGCGTCTTATTTTTTCGAAAAATTTTCGGACCTCATTCCTGTCACCATGCATCTAATTTTCTCGCACTCACGCATTTCCGCTTCCCTTTTCTTTCGCCTGAAAATGCGTCTCTCTTCCCTCCTCTTCTCTTTGTATCACTCCTTAGCAGCACGCGTTACAACCGACTGCAGGGTGGCTTTGTAGGCGACGTCTTTTTCTGCAGTGGCGTCGCGACACTCTTGGTCGTGCCACTGCTTTCGGCGAGGGCGGTGATAGCCAATCACCTCTTCGGCAGCCGTACGCATAGAGTGGGAAATATGATTCCACTGCGACTTATGTTTTTTCTTCCGAACGACCTTAAAAAAAACAAATTCTGTTTTAATTTTCTAAACGTCTGCTTTATTGAATATATAGAATGGAACTGAGCTTTCTTAAAACTAACAGAATGTTTTATACTTAAAATATAGAAAAGAAGTTAACTAATACATATTTGCTTACATAAACTTACTTCTACACATTGATTCTCTTCTTTCTCTTTTCTTCGTTGCATTCTTGTATTGCAGCGAAGATTTCAAAACATTTATGAAACTACAAAACACTTAAGTGGATTTTTGGGTCTGTTGGTGCAATTGAAATTGTAATATGATATTCTGTTTGTTGTTGCCGATATTCGGTCAAACTGGCAAAGGGGTTTGGCAATAAAAATAAATGATATGGGTTGTGCAGTGCAATGCAGCAATGTGCAATGTGACACTTTTGTTTTCGAGTTTGACAAAAGTGTTTAGCAACTTATGAATGAAATATGGGTTTGTAAGAGTTTAGCAATTAATGAATGAAATGTAGGTTATTAAAATGAAGTGTTAAGAAATATGCCCAATTGATTGGCATTTTGTAAGAAGTGTGAGAGTTTGTAAGAGACGCCGCTGATGTCGACATGACCCCTCCCCCCTTTGATTGAAGGCTCTCCTGAGTCTGAGGATTTATTATATTTATTTTAAGTGTTTTGTATTTTCTTACAATATAGATATATAATAATATTAAAAATGTTATTAAAATGAATACAGCGACAAGTATTATAAGAATATATGCATTATTTTTTTTCTTGTGAAATTTTAATTCATTTATTTTTTCTATATTGTCTATTTGTTGTATAACCAGCTCATCAAAAGTTGGTTGAATTTTTGATATATTAAATTTTTGGCTTGGCGATAGTCTTAAATTTTCATAAAATATTTCCTTGTTATTGGAAAAGTGCTCATCATCCGCTTGTACATTACAATTTTTAAATGAGATAAGATAATTTCCGTTAAGTTTGATTCGTCTATAATCGCAAGAACTATTTAAATATGAACTTAATTGATTTTTAAACAATACTAAACCAGGCTTAATGTGTATTGTTTGAGATTGATTATGTTTTATCTTTACGCAATTACCTTTATAAATACAAAGTTTAGATTTCTTCAAATTTTTCAAGTACAAATCATTTTTAAAATCATAGTAAGTATTATTTATTTTTACAACTTCTTGTTTTTCTATAAGCAATTCTTCAGACTTAGCCTAGTCCTATGTTTCTGAGTTTGTCAATGTCAATGTCGTATTTTACTATTTCTTCGTTCGTTAGGATGTTATTTGTCATAAGGTTAAGTCTTGCTGATGCTATGTTATTTTGTATGTGCTCAATATGGTCTTCAATAATTTTAATTTTTAATAAAAAGTCTAAGTAAAGAAATTGTCCGTACATTCTTGCATTATTTTGTCTGATGTCATTAAATCTTTCGTTGATTTTGTTTCTGTCTGATTCTATTGTTTTTCTTATCATTTCAAATGTTTTATTAAAATGGTCATTTATTTGAATATTTTTGTTTAAATTTGTTATTGCCATATGATTATTTTCGTCAATTACCTTAAGGTGTTCTTCTATTTCTGTCCTATCGTTATCATCCATAATTCCATATAACCATTTAAGTCCTGTCCCTATTATGTTAATAAGTCCTCTTTTCTGTCTGTGTGGTAAAAGAGTCTGTGCTTTTCGCTTTAATGATTCTAATTGGAGACCTAAAAATTGTTTATTTTCTACCAATTCTAACAATTTTATTTCATATGCTAGGTTGTCAATAATTGTTTCTATTTCGGTCGGGTTAATGACATGTAAAATCTTACTAAAGTTTTTAATAATTTGAACGTCGTCAAGCTGTACCTCGATGTATCCGTCATCGGTCTCTATTTTGTCAACAATCATCGTTCCTTGTGTCCAGACTACCATCATTGTTAGTGTTAAAACGAGAAATGTCCAGTTGATCTGAAAATTTTGTTGGGCGTTTAATGTTTGTTGGGTGGATATTTTGTAAATGAAGTTTTCTATATCTAGGTTCGTATTTATGTCTGAGTGCTTTGTAATTTCGAACAAAACCTTCTTCTTTATTCTGTACAAATTCTTCACGTTTTTCGTTCAGTTTATTAATATTTCGTTCTTTTTTGTCTTGAACTAATTTTCGAATTTTTTCTTTATCAATTTTACCTTCCTCTACGTCAATTGGTTTTTCTTTAATAGTTGAGTGTATTGATCTATTGTACCATTCCACACATATAAATATACGTTCTTGAGTCGATAGGTTTGATTTCTCTACTTCTAATGTTCTAAATTTTTCAGCAATTGTGCTATGAAATCGTTCTATGTCCGAATTTCCCGTATGGCTGTTAGGTTTAGTAAAATGTACTAATATTTCTTCTTGCCTCATAAACTCTCTAACATTAACAGAATTAAATTCGTTATCCATTACAAATTTATTTGGTTTGCTTTTTAATGATAGGTAAAGTCTAAGCTTTTCTATTAGAGTTGCACTATTTCTATCTTCTAAGTAAAGTATAACCGCATACTTAGAAAATTTATCTATGAAAGACATAAAACTATGTTTTTTGTTTGTGTAGACATCTACATGGATAATTTGGTTCTTATCTGTCGGAGTTTCTGTTAAAAAAAATTTGGGTTTTAAAGGTTTTCTGTCGTATTTTGCTCTGTTGCATGTGTCACAATTATTTATGTACTTCTGAATTAATTTCTTTAGGTCGTTAAAATAAATTAGTTTTTTCAGTCCATCGTAGTTTGCCTGTATTCCTCCGTGTCCAGTTTCGAGCTTATGGTATTTTCCTATTTGTTTAAATGTATCATCCTCATTTAGCATATCCTTGGCATGATATGAGCATCTATAGAATTTCAAAGTTGGGCCATATAATTCTATGAGTTTTTGCTGTACCAAATTGTATTCATGGTCAGTCACCTCCGAGTAAATTCCTGTGGTTCCGTGTTTTAAATACCTCCTGAATATATCTATCATAAAATTGTATCTAATGTCTTCTGAACTAACAAAAATTTTTCTTTTATTATTAATAACTTCAATTTCTCTAACCTTATTATTTGTCAATATCAATTGAGTTTTGAACCTGTTCACGACGGTGTCTAATATAAAAAAATGGTCATTCTGTTCTTCTTCTTGAGAATGAATTGTAGCATCTGTACTCATATTGTCATCGGGTTGTACTATTATTTGTTGGTTAGGTGAGTCAATAGAATTAATTTGTCCTATGTCTGCATTAATTCGGCTCATGAAATCGGCTGCTATATTTTCCTTGCCTTTTATGTAATTCATTTCGAAGTCATATTCTCCAAGTCTTAATAACCAACGTTGTAGCCTAGGGTTAATGTCCTTACCTGTATTTTTGCATTTCAACCAGACCAAGGGTTGATGATCAGTAATTAAATCAAAATTTCGTCCGTAAACATATGGCCTAAAATAATTAACAGCCCAAACAATAGCTAAAAGTTCTTTCTCCGTAGTAGAGTATTTTCTCTCATGTTCGTTGAGGGTCCTACTTGCATAGCTAATTGGATGTTCGTTTTGAATAAGAACTGCACCAATAGCAAAGTCGCTGGCATCTGTGGCTATTTTAAAACGTTTATTAAAATCTGGATATTTGAGAATAGGTGCTTCAGTTAATAATCGATTCAATTTTTGAAATGAGTCAATATATTGTGAATCATGTTTATTTATTTTTGTGTTTTTCTTTAAATATTTTGTCATACCGTGAGCTACTTTCGCATAATCTTTCACGAACTTTCTATAATAACCTGTTATTCCCAAAAAAGATTTAATTTGTTTCGCTGTTTCAGGGAGTTTTAATTTTTGAATGTTTTCAATTTTACTAGCATTCGGTTTGACTCCTTCTGTTGTTAAAATATGCCCTAAGTATTCCGTTTCTCTTGCAAAGAATTTACATTTGTCTACTTGAATTTTTAAGTTGTGTTGTCTTAATTTATTGAAGATTTTCTCTATGTTGTCAACGTGTTCTTCTAACGAGGTGCTAAAAATAAGTATATTGTCAAGGTATACGACACATATTTTGTTTATAAATTCCCTAAGGACTGAGTTTATTAATCTTTGGAACGTAGCTGGGGCATTTTTGAGTCCAAATGGCATTCTCGTAAATTCGTAATGGCCAAGTGGTGTTGAAAAAGCTGTCTTCTGTCTGTCACATTTTCTTATTAAAACTTGGTGGAATCCTTTAGCTAAATCTAAAGTTGTAAAATATTGAGACCTGCCTAGTTTCTCTAAAATATTCTCGATATTTGGGATGGGAAATTTATCGCTTATAGTTTCTTCGTTAAGTTTTCTGTAATCGATGACTATACGCCATTTTTTTGTGCCCGAGTTGTCAGTTTTCTTTGGAACGATCCAAAGCGGTGAATTATATGGAGAGTTGCTTTCCGTTATTATTCCTTGCTCCAACATATCTTTTATTTGTTTGTTAATTTCAGTCTCGTGTTTTTGCGGGTATCTATATATTTTTGAGTAAAGAGGCCTACTTGTTGTAGTCACTATTTCATGCTGTATTTCGTGAGTGTGAGTAAGTGTTTGTCCTTCTTGATAAAATAAGTCTTGATGCTTATTTATTAGATATGTTAATTTTCTTACCTCTTCAGAGTTCATATCTGTTCTATGCAATTTATCCATGACACTTTGGTCGATATACGCATTTTCAAGTGTATAAATTTCCTCAAATTTATACGGACATGAATTTAAAAATTTAGTTTTTACCTTATTGATTTTTATGTATCCCTCTTCCAAATTAATTATTGCTTGCATTGGTGCAAGTATGTTTTGTCCAATAAGAGCATCGAATCTCTTATTTTTAAATTTTGTCAATTTCCAGCTCAAGTATTTTTTTTCATTGAACTCTTTCGGTAGTTCTGTTATAATTTCGTGACTTATTATTGTCTGTCCACTTAGTGTATTAAATTGTAAATTGTCCTTCAGTTTAATTCTTTTGTATTTCGTCAGTTTGTCTTCGCTAATGAGAGTCGTTGTTGATCCTGTGTCGATCAAGCACTTTATTTTCTCGTCCCCTACAGTCACTTCTATTATCGGTAAATGAGGTCCTCCTCCGGTAATTGAAAATTTACCTCTTCTTGTTGAAGATGGTCTACTTCCATTGGCTGAGGTCTACTGTTCCTAGTCTGTCCTGAATTTCTGTTATTATAATTTATATTTGAGTTTTTTTGAAATTGTCTCGAATTTCTATTGTTAAAATTTGAATTTTGAATTGGATTCCAGCTTTGCTGATCGTGAGCATTATTGGAAGAAATTTGTCTGAACGAATCTAATTGCCTGTTTTGTCGAAGTTGTCCCGAGTTTGCGTTCTGTCTAAATGGATTTTGGTTATTTAGATTTACAGAGTTACTGTGTTGTCTAAATGGATTGCCTTCAGTATATGAGTCTTGTCTGTAATTGCCGTATTTATTGTAAGTTTTTCTTTCGTATTGGTCAAGAATACCCGTTTCTTCTAAAGTATAGTATGCATGTCTTAGATTTCTAATGTCTCTACTGTAAATTATGCTTGCTAGATTTGCGTCTAGGCCGCTTACAAAAGTTTTCAATATAATAGACTCATTTATTTCCGGTGAAAATTCGACCGGTTTTGTAACATCGAAGTCGTACTTGGTGTTCAGCTTATCTAATATAGCTCTTAACTTATAAAAATATTCACTTACATTGCGGCTTTTTATGTTTATTGCTTGGTGGTACAGGTTATGATACGTCTCCTTGACTCCAAAATTCCTCACTAGTTCTTCCTTGATTTCCTTCCATGTTGGGTTACTTCCAAGTGTTCTTATTGTTTGGAGTGCTGGGCCTTGGATTTTTGTCCTTACGTGTCGTTGGAATATGAATTCCTTAAAGGTGGGATTTTCATCGAAGAGAGGGAGTATTAATTCCACCTCTCTTATGAACGCCGATAGATCATAATCTTTAGTTCCATGGAATTCCTTTATTCTAGCTGCTTCCCTAATGATATCTGATGCTGGAACCTGTGGAGCTGTTGTGGTGAATGCCTGCTGTTCGTTGTTCAACATATTGGTCGGTTTTTGATACTGTTGTAATCTAGCTTTAGTTTTTCCAAGCTTAGGCATAGGCACTTAATAGTCACTTGTTTCTTTTTTGTTTTTATTTTGTGGTCACGACTTTAAGACAAATCTTTGGATTCGAACAAGTACGGTAAAATAAATCTTAAGATTTAAGTGAGTTCCACTTTTTCACTATATATCTTTTGCTTTCCAACACGTTTAAAAAAATTTTTTTTTTTCCCGATTTTGAAATCGAGACTTTAGAGCTTAAAGTTATTTTATAAAAATCTTTTGATTTTTATTCCGTTTCGACTGCGCCACTTATGTTTTTTCTTCCGAACGACTTTAAAAAAAAACAAATTCTGTTTTAATTTTCTAAACGTCTGCTTTATTGAATATATAGAATGAAACTGAGCTTTCTTAAAACTAACAGAATGTTTTATACTTAAAATATAGAAAAGAAGTTAACTAATACATATTTGCTTGCATAAACTTACTTCTACACATTGATTCTCTTCTTTCTCTTTTCTTCGTTGCATTCTTGTATTGCAGCGAAGATTTCAAAACATTTATGAAACTACAAAACACTTAAGTGGATTTTTGGGTCTGTTGGTGCAATTGAAATTGTAATATGATATTCTGTTTGTTGTTGCCGATATTCGGTCAAACTGGCAAATGGGTTTGGCAATAAAAATAAATGATATGGGTTGTGCAGTGCAATGCAGCAATGTGCAATGTGCAATGTGACACTTTTGTTTTCGAGTTTGACAAAAGTGTTTAGCAACTTATGAATGAAATATGGGTTTGTAAGAGTTTAGCAATTAATGAATGAAATGTAGGTTATTAAAATGAAGTGTTAAGAAATATGCTTAATTGCTGCGTTGGTAAATATATGCAGAAATGGAAAATGTTTATATTGCCCAATTGATTGGCATTTTGTAAGAAGTGTGAGAGTTTGTAAGAGACGCCGCTGATGTCGACATGACCATATATCTTCGATCGGAGGAGTGCTTTCTTGAAGCAGGAGTGAGAGTCGAGTAGCGAAGTCTTCGGCTGTTTGCTTTGATTGCAGCTTTTCGACGTCTAGCTTTCTCTGTGCTGGATTGCGCGCATTCTTGGTTGCGCACAGGCGTGTACGGATCTTGGCTGCGACAAGATAATGATCCGAGTCTATATTGGCACCACGGATCGTGCGTACATCTAAAACACTGGAAGAGTGCCTTCCGTCAATCAAAACGTGATCAATTTGGTTGCGCGTCTTTTGATCAGGAGACAGCCAAGTTGCTTTATGAATATTGAGGTGCTTGAATCTAGTGCTACTAACGACCATGTTTCGCGCTGCGGCAAAGTCAATCAGCCTCATGCCGTTATCGGAGGTATTGTCGTGGAGGCTGAACTTTCCGACTGTTGGACCAAAGATATTTTCTTTAACCACCTTGGCGTTGAAGTCACCGAGCACGATTTTTATGTCGTGGCGGGGCTGCGCTCATCAAGGCGCTCGAAGAAGATGTCTTTGGTCTCATCGTCTTTGTCTTCTGTCGGAGCGTGCGCACAAATCAGGCTTATTGTGAAAAATCTTGCCTTGACACGGATTTTGGCAAGTCGTTCGTTCACAGGTGTGAATCGCAGAACATGATGTCGTAGTCTCTTGCCAACCACGAATCCGCATCCAAATTCGTGCTTCTCCGTATGGCCGCTGTAGTAGATATCACAGGATGCTTGCCGTGAGCAACCCTGTCCCTTCCATCGCATTTCTTGGATTGCAGTGATATCAGCCTTGTATCTTTCTAAGATATCTATCAGTTGGATAGAGGCACCATCCCAATTAAGGGTTCGGACGTTCCAGGTGCATATCCGTAAATCATTGTCAGTTTTTCGTTTGCGGTAGTCGTCATCAGATTTGGGGATCATTTTCATCTTATTTCTTTTCCGTTTCATTGAAATTTGTTTTTACGTGGTGGGCATCAAACCCAACGCACAACCCTTTAAAGGCAGGGGACGCCCGCCGCTCAGATTAGCCGTCAAACTAACGGTTGCCAGTTTGCCGTTTCTAGAGGACACCACGCAGAGGTTTGAGTCGACTTGAGACGAGTTCGACATGGATAATGCTGGCCTCACCAGGTTGAGGCAGTCAGACACGTTGCCATGTGAAGATCGCCCCCTTGACCCTCACGCGTTGCCTTGTGAGGATCGTCCTCCCCTTTTACCACCCACAAATCAATAAAAATGCTCTATTCCAAACGGTTTTGGTAGTATTTGACTAAAATTTTGTTATTTAGTTTCTGTGTTAACTGTAGAAAATTTTACCAAAAATGGCTTACCACGCACCCTTTTACAGCCACACATCAATAAAAATTGTATATTTCAAACGGTTTCGGTCATATTGCACTAAAATATACTTGCACTTACTGTCAGCAAATGTATTAAAAATGAGTGTTATCTCACTACAGCTACGCCGACTATTCATAAATAATTATTATTCCTCATATGTTAATGCTTTCATAACAAAATATGCTATGTAGGTGTAAGAATAAATGATGAAATTCATTATAAAGATGCAATGATTCAAAACAAACCATTAAGAGAAATGTTGGTGCGGCTGGACCTAATTCACGCCCACTAGGATCAATTTCTTTAACTTTTCTTCCCCTTTTACCGCCGATAAATAAATAAAAATAAATAACTGGCCATTTCAGCCCTTGAAAGGACTTTGACCTAGCTTCTTATGATCAATTGTGTTGTGCGTGTTGTTAAGTTTGTACACAATTGACCGAAAACCAGACCTACAGGTTTAACGCGTTTCCGAACGGCGATGAACGAAATGTTCTTGTTCTCAAGATGCTTTACATGGCATTTTGATAACTCTCTGAGGTTTGCCATTGTCTGCAGAGAGGTGACGGCCGTACAGAAAAATCATTTGAATTGAAATAATTTTCTGTCGCTGCTGGTTCGAACCCGGGCCTCCAGGTTGGTTGACATAGAGGCCACGCACTTTAACCAACTACGCCACGGACGCCACCGCCCATAAATCAATAAAAATGCTATATGTCAGACGGTTTCGGTCGTATTGGATTAAATTTGGTAGTTTAGTTCATATCATTACTGTCAGCAAATGTACTAAAAGTAGGCGTGGTTTCACTATAGGTACTAAAACTTTTCGGAAATCATTATAATTCCCCAGTTGTACAGGTTTGGATGGTGAAACTTGGTAAGTGGCGAAAAATTTTTAATTTTCTTTTACTTTCTACACGAATTATTAATTTTTACATAACTTTAGGCACAAATAAAATTTTCGAAATTTTTAGCCTTTTTCTAGCTACGCCTATCTATAAATTAAGAAATAGATACATCAAATATTCAGTTTGAGCAAAACAACGTTTGCATGGTTAGCTTTTTTTCATAAAACAGTGATGAAACATACAAAAAGAATTTAATTGACTTTTTACTCAGATAACAAATATATGGTAAACTTAGTACGTTAAATAGAGTTTCCAAGACAGAGTAAATAGACTTGAATAAATTATTTTTTCAAACAAAACTTATATAATTTTATCCAACTATGAAAAACGAAAACAGAATCTATTTATCCTTATTTTTATTTATATCCTTATATTATTTATATAAATTATTTTTAAAAATTATTTTTTTTTTATGCTAATTTAATTCAACTCAAATTAAGGGGAATTATATATCCAGAGTCCGAAAAAAGGTCATGTTTGTGAATTTTTTTAAGGAAATCTAAAAGATATTTTCAAATGAGGGTTTTTATAGCTAAAAAT
This sequence comes from Pherbina coryleti, assembly GCA_943735915.1. Lineage (NCBI taxonomy): Eukaryota > Metazoa > Arthropoda > Insecta > Diptera > Sciomyzidae > Pherbina > Pherbina coryleti. The sequence continues at coordinate 119,324,425 of OX030948.1, read as the reverse complement.
ATATACATTCAAGAGTATGTTTAGTTTTTTTTTATTAAAAAAATTTAATATTATGGTACAGCATTTTTTATAGAGCGCTGTGAAAAAAAGGTAAAAAGCGGTGACCAAGATTACTCCTCCAAACTTTATAGGAAACAAAAAAACGAAAAATATTATTAAACTAGATACTTAAAACTCGTACTTGTCATAGCCGATTTTGAAAATATTGACTTTTTTCAAAATGGCGGACTGCCGAACATAAAGTAACGATATTCGACAAAAAATTCGTCATTAGTTTGCTTATAACTAATGAACGAAGCTACAAAAAAAAATTTTTTATGAGAAGTACGAGAAAAAGGAATTTTAAAAGAAAGAAAAACATTGAAAAAGTTCCGGGTATATAATCCCCCTTAAGCCAATCCGAACAAGGTCGGGTACTCTGCTAGTAATAATAATAATAATAATGATGATGATAATAATAATAATAATAATAATAATAATAATAATAATAATAATAATAATAATAACAATAATAATAATAATAATAATAATAATAATAATAATAATGATAATAATAATAATAATAATAATAATAATAATAATAATAATAATAATAATAATAATAATAATAATAATAATAATAATAATAATAATAATAATAATAATAATAATAATAATAATAATAATAATAATAATAATAATAATAATAATAATAATAATAATAATAATAATAATAATAATAATAATAATAATAATAATAATAATAATAATAATGATGATGATGATGATGATAATAATAATAATAATAATAATAATAATAATAATAATAATAATAATAATAATAATAATAATAATAATAATAATAATAATAATAATAATAATAATAATAATAATAATAATAATAATAATTACCCTTATCATCGTCGTCGTCAGTCGTTTGCGACGACTGTCGTTTTTTCCGTCGTCTCGAAAATTTATTTGGATCACCGTGTTTTTTCGACCGGCAGTATTTTAAACGACTAGTGAATATAAAAAATCTTTTACAAAAAGCTGTCATTTAAATATTTATTGAAAAAATTTTCGTTTTTAAATATGTTATTTTTTGTGAATTTGTTAAATTTTTGAATTTAATTGCAAATTTTAAAATGAACAGCGTGGCGCATTTTTTTAGCAGCTCTGACGAGGATGAAGAAGTTAAAAAACGCGAGCTAGTTAAATTAAGGCGGAGCATAAGGGAACGCTCAAATCCTTTTGAGTTACCAAGCGTACAGTAAGTTGCCAAAAAACAAATTTCTTTCATTTAACTTATGAATATACAAATATGTCTCAGATTTGTGCGAAACTTTAGACTGAACAAGGATGCATTTAGATACTTGCTTGAAGTACTACGAAGCCGAATTACAAGTTCAGTGCGTTCATCGTCAGTGTCCTTAATTTTAAAGCTGGCAGCTACTTTAAGGATACTCGCGGAAGGTGGCTATCAACATGGCACCGGGAAAGACTTTGATTTAGGTTTAGCACAGTCGACAGTCTCCACCGTATTTAAGGAAACTATAAATGCATTGGAAGCAACAATATGCCGCACGTGGGTTAGGATGAATATGACGAACGAAGAAAAGTCTGAAGCAAAACTATTTTTTTTCCGAAAATTCGGTTTTCCCGGTGTCATTGGATGTGTTGACGGAACACACATACGAATTATAGGGCCAAAAAAAGAAGAGCAACACTTATACTACAACAGAAAGGGATTTTATAGTCTAAATGCGATGATTGTAAGTATTCCAAAAGCTTAAAATATTTGGTTTATGTTTGAATATTTTATTGCAGGTTTGCGATCACAACATGAAAATTCGATGCTTTGATGCCAGACACCCTGGGTCAAGCCATGATGCGCTTATTTGGAATTCAAGCGAACTGAAGCAGTATTTGAAATCCAAATTTGAAGGCGGCGAAAGAAATTTTTGGTTACTGGGTACATATTCTTTCAATATTATGGATTTGAAATGTTTCTAATGTTAATTTTTAAAACGAGTAGGTGATTCAGGATAGCCATTGGAACCTTTTTTGATGACTCCATTCAGAAGTGTTGCTGAAGGAAGTCAGCAATGCTTATACAACGCAGCACATACAAAAGTACGCAACATTATTGAAAGAACAATAGGTGTTCTCAAGAACCGTTTTCGTTGCCTGCTTAGTGCTTGACAGCTGCATTACACTCCACAAAAAGCAATACAAATTGCTAACGTTTGCGCAGCTTTACATAACATATGCATTTACCATCGAGTGCCCACCATGCCGACTGAAGAAACGCTCCAAACCAGCCATGAAGAAACACATACTCATAATGAAACTGAAAGTGCTATAGCTGTTAACATTAGAAGTAGAATAATGACCTCAATCGTAGATGCGCAGAATTCATAAATATATTTAAAATATAATACAGGCATACAAATGTTTTT